>OZ022389.1:24261204-25520042 GCA_963989295.1 Ametastegia equiseti
TTTGGTCAGGCGCTTGACTCAAACCGCGGTGATCCTTTCGGGTGCTTTGTAAACATGATGGATCTATACGAAAGCTCAACGTTCTGTGAATATCTGCGACTTTCGAATGAAATAAAATCTCTGCTCCCGCGGGAGGTTCTTCATTCAAAAAAGGATGTTGTTAAGATTCTTTGATATGCGTTTTTATGCTGAAATAGAAATTGACAGGATTGGAACAAATCCAGTCGAGAAACTGGAAATGATTCGAGGGACTAATATATTTTGGGGTTGTAAAAATTTATATTGCAGTCCAAAATCGATTGAGCTCTGCGTGAAAGTTTATTTCACATCACGATAATCGCTGCGTTTCAATGCATCTGCTCTAATTTCTTAGTTAATTAGAATTCTCTGGGATTGAAATCACTCGAAAAATATATGATACGTGAAGAATTATTACAGATATAAACTGTCGACATTATTCGGAATACATCGGCTATCTTAAATTGCAATTTGTTTCACGTTTAATGAATTATTTCATAAAAATCATATCACGCCTCTGGGCTCATCATTCCAAAAAGGGTGAAATAAAATTTTTTTAGATAAAACCAGATCTACATAGCAAGGTTCAACGAATTTTTGTTTTAACGTCAAAACATGGATGGAGCTTCAAATCTATACGTGATTTGAGGACAATCGATTTTTCGAAGGCTTCGTAGAGATATGTGCGCCCTTATATAAATGAAACGATGATAATGATGTGAAATAAACTTCATTAATTTTGGAACAAGTGATCAAACCAACTGCGAGATACTGTGACTCCCTGAAATCCGAATCATTAATTGGTATCTCAATTTGATATCAATTCGAGGGAATGTGGGTGTGGTTAGACTTATAGAAGTTGCAGGAAGTTACGTCTTATGATCAAAGAATTTGAGCCTCTAAAGTTAGCAGTTAACCTTTAGAATTGGAGTTAAAATTTCAAGAGAAAAGGATCGTCCCGTTTGTCTTCAATGGAGTGCAATTAACGAAGCTACGCAATGACGGTAAAAACTCAGTTTCAAGGGTGACGGTAAAGCTTAGGGGAACATGAGAGTGCTGTAGCATTCAACCTCAACAAAGACAAGGATTTACTGCTTCCTTTATTTCGCTCAACCCAGCCGCTTTCATTCGTTCTTCCAGTTTTTACCATTTAATTATAATAACAAGTAAAAACATTCGAACTAAATCAAGCGCTAGATAATTGAAATGCATCTCTGCAATTGCAGGGGAGTGAATTCATTTCACACATCTCATCGATCATTTCTATTCCTACAAGTTTCACGAGCCATTCATCAAACCTATAATTTCTTGCACTCAGGAATCTGAAATCCCAAAATTCAGGAGGAAACGTTTTCCCAAAAACTTATATTGTAATCAATGAACTGCTAATCCTGATAATTCAAGTTCTACTTTCGTTTGTAGGTACTTATCGGATAATCATAAGTTTAGATTTAGGATTATTTGAAATTTTCATTCTTCAATAAGCTGAAACCAGTATTTCTAGTCATTTACAATTCAATTCTTCTCTTCGGGCTTTAAAGTGAGGAAAAATTTGATATAGGAATGATTTGAATGAATACACGCATATGGAATAAATAAATATGAAGCCAGGAGAGAGTCGCGTTGAATGTGTCTGGGAGGTCTGAAGGAATACATTCTAAAACAACTTATGTACACTAAACTAGGGATAGAAAGACACGAGGGACTTCCAAGCTTCCTGAATATTTCATTTTCGCTTCGTAGCCTGCAGCAGTCGTTCCCTTAACTTGCTGGTAAACTTGACGATGGAACTTTTTTGAGCATAGAGTTTGAAGTCAAAATATTCACTTCCTAAACTTTTTATCAAATTTTCCAATGACCGATCTGATAATCGACAACACACGGAAAAAAAATTATTGTTGGATTTACAAGAGTCAGCAGCAACATAGGGGACAAGCGAACTTTTTTGTAAGAATGACAGAAACTCTGGTACGAATCACTGGCTTGCTTATTAAAGTTACAATCGCGGTTGTATCTAATACCGAGAATTCCTGTCATTTTTACAAAAAAGTTCGCTTGTCCCCTACTCTTGTAAATCCAACAACATTTTTTTTTCCGTGCACGTTTAGCCACACAATATATAAAAATAAATAAAAAAATACATATATAAATTCATGAGGTTGAAGTTCGTAACGTTAACGTAACCAAATAATGAGCAAAAAATTCTTTATTCCGTGACTTGAATGGTTCAAAAACTCCAAAATATAGTGGATAACTTTTCGAAGTTAGTCAAACATACGTAACTCGTCAATTTTGCAAATTTAACAACATTTGAGTCATGAAATAGCAAATTTCGTCCAAAAACTCTGCTACATTAACGTTATGAACTTTAACTTCATTATAATTCATTATTCATGATTGATTTATGTGCTTTGCAATATCAAGATCATTTCAAAAGGATGATGAAATTCTACAGGATTCATTCAATTGTCAACTTCATTCAATTCTCGTGCGTATAACTCACTCGATAATAAATTGGACTTCAAAGAGAAGGGTAAAAAAAATTCAATAATTTGATAAAAAATTCAACGTAATTGATTCGTGGCTTTATGAAATTGTAATTCGAAAAGCCTCTCAACATCTATGGGATCTCGTGAATAACTGTTACCGTATTTTTCTTTCAAACAGTAAAATGAAAAACGTTTGTTTGATAGCCAGGGTATGTTCGAACGTCTACCTATGTGAAAATAGCGAGGAAGCTATTTAGCTATCGAGAAAAGAAGTTCGTCGGGAAGAAAGAAAAAGAGAAAGAAAAAAATAAAGAAGAGAGAAAAAAAAAAAAACTACGTTTAGAGATTGGATGACGTTGGCAAATCCCATAGCCGTGGAGATCCGCGACCAGCGCGACTCTGTCAGAGCCCGGTGAACGTGAAATAACTCGAAGGGAGCTGGATAGACGGATAAACGAGAAAATAAAAGAAATTGGAGAGAATTCTTAGTAGATTCGAAGAGTCCTTGTGTTGTTTTGGACCCGCAGCATCGAGCGGGGGGGGGGGGGGGGGGGGGAAAAAGTGGATAGGATTCTTTGGAATATTACGACCTGTGAAGACAATAGATCCCTTCAGACGGACTCGGAGATTGCGTTGATAGTCGTTTGGGAAGCCCTTTTTATACGAACTGCTTTCAATTCTATTGAAAATACACCAAGATGGGGCCAGGAATTTCATAATTCACACTCATACATGCGAAAGTCGAAGCATGTATGTATGAGTCATTTACACTGCGAAGTTCTGCACCTTTAGTAACAATATACCATTCATCATAGATAGGTATGTGTTTTAATCTTCAATCGAAGTCATCCAAGTAATACGATCTATTGTTCAGTAGGTCTAGTTGATTCAATTCGGATTGGGTAAATAGGTATGAATCTATACCATAGATAGATTAGAGAAGTGAATGTGAAAAAATTTACATTTTGTGAAACAACACGGACGAGTCAGTGCATTTGATTTGATTTGGGGAATAAGAATCCCTGAGTATTCCGTGACTTGAGGGAGTGAACATCCAGAGTCTTCCTGATCTTAACCCGAAAGGGGCAGAGTCGGAGATCAGAAATCAGAGTCTGGAGCGAGGCGAAGCTTATTTGAATTCAGAGCGTAGATATTCGGTGAATAAATAGCAATTTGGTGGGATACAAAAATGTTTTTCTTCCCTGTACAAAACAACAAATTTTCTCCTTGGTCAACAACGCAATTTTATGACGTGGGTAGATTGTCGCCACACTCTCCAATTATCTCAAGGTGGTTGGAAAAAGGTGATCAAATACTTAATGCACTTTTCATACAGATTTTATTACCGTATATAAACAAATACTCGCACTAATGCCATATAATATCGCAAGCAAGATGACGTGACTTTCTGGTCGTATTCAAACCAGAAGGTTGTACAATTTTCCTAAGTTGTTTTTGCATTCATCTCAATATTAATATAATTATAATATAGACTTGGATAATGTCCACCTCTAAAATTGAGACAGTTGAAAATTCTGTTAAATAGACTCCTGGCTGTGATTTTAGGAGAAATTAAAAAATTCATAACCAATAGGTCGCATCCGTAAAAATTTTAATTTGTTCTGTTTTTGTTTTTTTTTTACTTTTTATTTTCCGTTACGATCTGTATTTCTAATTGCATTTTTTCCTACGAATAACATATAATTTCGAATATTTTCGTATAGATGCTTTCGTTTGACATGAATTTTAATTCCAAAAACCAGAAGAGTTGATACGATATGGAAATAAATTTTAACGTGCACAGTCTTCTGGCTCTTATTTTTTGGAAGATCAAAAAAAAAACAAGACCAGACGGTCGTATGTATTGGGTTTCAATGACCAATTTCTTAGATTTCAATCGATTCACAAGAATTCAATTTCAAGGCAAATTTTAGAAGAAAATGATCGATCTTACTGGCATGAAAATTGAATTTCCGGCGCTGACGAGGTTATGGCAATAGTAACGTGACTGATATTTTTGAGCATAAAAATCACAGATACGATTTTATCAAATGTGCGTGGCGAGTATAAAGTTGAAAGTTCATGAGACCCATCGTGGATCAGATAGAGCTGATGGCAAATTGATAGACTAAATTAATCATAATAGTAATTGTCTTGTTCATCCGAGTCTCTCTACGCTGCAATCTCTAATTATCTTGTTCATCGCGATTGACCATATAGAACGTCTGCAATGGCAATTATGATAAGCCGGGATAGGAATCTAATCATAAAGTACAATTTTCCGCTGTTTAGGTAGGTGGTAAGCCCGCGTTGACCTCAAGGGCCGTAATAGAACTCCTAATCTCTGTTCCCAAAACTATCCTCTTGGCCTAAGTGAAATTAATGGCTGGACGAGGTATAAAGTCTGTTTTATGCAGCCGATTATATACGCTATGTATGTGTCTATTAGGGTGGTCCTTATTTGGGGTCCAAAAAAAATTTCAAGTTTGCTCCCGTCAAATCGGTTCCAAACATTGGAAAAAAAATTCCCTTATTTTAAGAATTTATTATCTCAATCCCCTGGTCATCCTGTTTGCGCGGGAATATTCAAATCATCCAAAATATGTTTATTCACTACATTCGTACTAAATTGCATTTCAAGGTTAATCGCAGGCCCAAAATCCATATTCTCGAATGTTCAGTGAGATTCATGTTCTTTGCAGTGAAAAATAAAAATATCACGAACGGCTATCCCATGAGAATCGTGCGTGCTTTATTATTTCTTTTTTCAAAATTTTTTTTTTTTTCAATGACAAATGATCAAATTAGGCAAAAAGTTTTGCAGGTGATCGACTTCGATGTAACGTAGTGCTGACATACAGCTTTAAAAAACAGAAAACAAAAAAAATTTTATACTAATAATAATATAGCACACCATTCCCATATGATAGCCATTTATAATATCTTTATTTTTCACTAAAAAGAAGGTGAATCGCACTAAACATTCAAGAATATGGATTTTTGGCCTGCGATTACGATATGTGATACAAATGTAGTGCATAAACATATTTTTGGATAATTTGAAAATTCTCACGCAAACAGGGAGATCAGGGGAATGAAATATCAAATTCCTAAAATTAGAGAACTTTTTTTCCCCTATTTGGAACCGATTTGACAGGAGCAAACTCAAATTTTTTTTTTAGATCCCGAATAAGGACCACCCTAGTGTCTATAGATACACATACCAGTGTATAATATGCGCAAAAATACATGTACTACATACCTCGCGTTTCTAAATTCTCTGCACGTATAATCTGCAACCTTTTGGCCTTTCATTCCCTAGCAGGCAAGTGCGAACGATAATCTTTTACGTTTCTAGTATTATCCCAGACATTTCGTGCGACGCCCAGTTAGAGAGGTCCCAGAGGATCACTATAGCGACCCGCACAAGGTCTTGGAATTAAGGGTGGAATAAGGTGGAATAGGTCTCTGCGCGTCTGTCTATGGTTAAAGGATGGGGAAAAGACAATATGCTTCGATCAGTACGACTGCAGAATGTGGCGAAAAGATCGAACCACATATTATAGCACCACACAGAAACGGATAGAATGTGAAAATGGCAAAGTGTATAATATTAAACGACGACGAAATTTTTCGAAGTATTTTCTGCAGACACTGCTGGATTGGCAACGTCTGCACTTTCTTGCACCGGCGTTAGAGCTTATGGTGTCCCGTTTGGAAACGATGTGGGATATGGTCGTATTATAGAACTAAGTAGAAAGACAAAGAACGAGAACGTACTGGTTGGCATCTGTCGTGCTGAACATGCGAAATATTCTATTCAATTTTCAATTCATAGAAAACCGAATCACGTTGTTCTGGATATAAAATTAATGATTTTCAGAACAACTGTGTATTTTACGTCCGCACGCGTTTGATTCGTTAAATATTGATCATATATCGGCTGAACGAATCTTCTGCGTCATAATTGCGGAGTTCGGTTTGAAGTTTCCGGTTTACGAGTAGATTGAGTAGCGTGAAACTGTCAGACTTAATTAGATGGTCAGCAAGTGAATTCCTATTTCAATTATCCGCAATAAAATTGAACCTATTGTTTCTTGTGTCCACTATGATACTTGAGGAAAGATGAATCTTACACGTTTCTAAGAGAAATCACCGTGATTTTCAGTTTTCCCTGCAGTCGAACCTTCTCAATTTTCATTTTTCGTTTTCATCCGAAAATTAAATAATGTTTTCGTGGAATATAATTCTTCTAAAGTATGTAGGTTTGTAATGTTCTTTCGGGGATTCGCGCAATCTGCGACTGACTTCAGTCACACATATTTTCAAGTCATGCGATAGAATCAACTATCGAATTTAGAAATTTTTCCAAAAACTGATTATTAGGCAATACATAATTAAGAAATTCAAGCATACACGATTCCAAGCGAAGAGCAAATAGTTATTCATAGATATACGAATGACCTAAGCCATATCGTTACTCATTACTAATTACTATAATTATTATGCCGTAGGGTCATGATTTGAGATATTACACGACCTTCTGGTCTTATTAAAACCAGAAGGTCGTATAATCTTTGTTTTATATGTCATAGGCCTGAAAATTCTCAAGTATGAATGGACAATCTATCGAAATTTTGGAAGTTGACCATTTTGGTCGATATGTAACCTTTTGGTTTGATTTTTAAAAGAAATCAGGAAAACTAATCATTCATGAGAAAACATCAAACGGAAGTAATGGTGGATAAAATCGAGCAGAAATATAAACTTTTGGAGCTACAATCTGCTGCTTTCAATTTTCTATTTTTCCAATTCCAATTGATTTATACATATTGATTGATTCCAAGTCGAATTCGAAGATAAAAAATTCTACGACCTTCTGGAACTTGAATCGCATTTTTGGCGCTTACGACGTTGTGGCATTAGTAACGCGATATATTTATGACATTAAAATGCAGAAAGATGATCTACTGCGGCTTTGTCTATGGAAATTCGAATTCCATCACGTGCCTCAATTTTCAGGAATTCGCCAACTAAAATATCGCTGAAGGTGAATTGACGTGCGGAAGTCGGTGTTATTAATTGCTAGCTAGTGTATGCAGTTTATATAACTCCCGAATCATGTAACAATTGTATTTAACGAGAGTAGCTGTGGGCTGTTCATGAAGCAGATGGAACATGTGTGAAAACGTTTAAAAAAAAAAATCAACGAAACAAAAAACAAAAATGCAGCGTCTAGTGAATTGAAACTAATTTCCAGTACGGCCTTGGGCGGTTGGGTTTCCCGAGGCGTTCAGCTTATACTGAGGCCACTTTGCAGTTACACCCACTGACTCCTTGACCAATTATTCCATAACGGACGAGAGAACTTCATTGAAATGTGGATTTAATACGCTCCGATTGAGCTTGGCGATTCATTAGCCCAGGTAATCGCAGCCCAAGTCTAAACCGATCTGTCAATTTTTCATCCTGCTTCAATTCCACGATTTTTTTATATTGGTGAAGAGATTCAAAAAGTGTATGCCGGATATATGAGTATCCATGGACAATGGACGTATACGTGCCGTATATAATGTTTATCACTGTTAAACATTTCTGTGTTGAACTTCCAAAACTGTATTATAAGTTTAGGTAGGAACTATAAAGGATAGTGAATTCACTATACATTCATCGTGCAATTAATCCACGAATTCCATAAATTCGCAATACAGTTTAGGCAGATTTGAATAAAACTTTGTGTTTTCGCCATTAGAGTTTTGTTAAATGAAGAATTTCATTGCAGTTTCAAAAAACATACTTGGCGATTCACTTTGCTGCGGCGAATTGATAATTTTGCAAAACTTTTGAATAGTAAATGTGTGTAGTATAAATTTACAAAAATTCTCAACAGTGATAGTCGTTTAATAATGCAAACGTTGAAAAGCGTTAGCCTGGGTAATAAAATGTATCAATCATTTAGAGTGCTGTGACCAAAGATCCGTAGAATCTCGGGATTATCGAACGTAGTGATATTACCAAGGGGTCGTAAAGTAAATGAAGCATAAACTACGAAATAACGTATTCTTCGATATATTGGGTCATATATTCGGTTCTCTCGGTATACCTAAGAGCACGACATAAGTATTCGAATATCCTAGTCGTTAGGCCAATAGGATTTAGAAAAAAAAAATCAGCCTGTGCATGATGCTTGCAGAGAGGTTTCACTCAACTGCATACATAAGACATTTTTTTGAATCGTACAAATTGAAGGGCAGCTTTTACGCATTTGTCAATCATAATCAGAACTCTGGTAAGCATTTCATTGTATATGTGTTTGTGAAGTTTCGCAATTCTCTACACGGATTTGTTATCAGATACGGCTTATCTACACGCGTGCAACTGTATCATGTACGTATAACTATACTCACGTGTATTGAAACTCTGAGCGCAATTACATTAGCCATCCCTGGAACTCGGATGGTTTCATCTGAAACATAAATAACGTATTTATTGCAGCTTTTCGGTCGAGGTTATTTGATCATTTCATTTGCTCATATAATCCGTTCAGATCAAAAAGAAACGAAAAGAGAGAGGAAAAAAAACGGGTGTCATATAATGCAATAAAGCAGTACAGGTACAGCTTTTTCAGATGATTCATGGGAATTCGAATATCTGTATGTATATATGTATGAATATATGTATGAATTCGAATATTGTATAATTAATAGGCGGATCAATCGGCTGACCACTATAATTTCTTGTTCAGATTTTTCGTACGTAACACTTTATTCAAACAGTTTATTATAATCGCTTCTTCTAACTCACTAACTACTGCATCGATTGCTAGGGAGATTCGATCGGATTTAGGATGAAGAAAATTCTATCATCAATCGCGAAAAATGTTATCCAAATCCGTCCATTCCTTCTCGAGATCTCGTTAGTTAAAGTCTTTTTCTTCTGTTAAAATGTTGTTTCTTGAATAACTTGGCCAAAATCTCACCAGTTTTCAGCTATGACAAACTGCATCGATTGAAACCAAAATCATTAAAATCCATTGATTTGTTGTCGAGATATCAGCGGATAAAAAATCGTCTGCAACTGAAAAAGATCGAAGGTGATTCTCTAGAACTGGACGTTGAGATCTTGTAGAATTTCGATCTTCCATTTTTTGTCTAGTGATCACAATAACTTACTTTTTTTTGAAAGCCGGAATAGTCAAAAAGTGCATCGGACAAATCGCCTTCAAACGCGAATGAAATTTGTTGAATATTGTAATAATATACATTATATGTATGTGTTAACCCGTTTCCAGTGGTTGTTGTATAAACAATCAGCCCGACGTGTAATTAGTAAAATGAAAAACCCTCGAAGGGTACCTAGGTAGGTATTTATAATTCGACAAATCGAAGCGGAATTAATTATTATTCGCTGTAATCAACGCGCATGCGGTGTTCATTCCCAGTTAATTAGAGACGATACGAGTAAGTAATTACGGTTCGATAATTACGCGAACTATTAACAATGAAACTGTCTGCAGCAGCATTCCGAATTTACTATATATAGTATCCCAATAACGACTGATCAGTTTTCATTACCCAGCAGGGATTAACGCTATAATATGATTAAAGACATCGATAATATGAATGCATTTTAAATTTTAACGAAAAAGTTTCTAAACTGATCCCCGAAAGGAAAGCTTCTCCACCAAGGCATTTGTCTTTTATGTCATTCGACGGGGTGGTAGACAGTGGCTACCCTCTCATCTCAAAGCTCCGATATATTTCAAGATGGCTTTGGTTTTTTCACTGAACTATCCAAGGGGTTTTTGTCTCCGAATTCAACAGTTTCGTCTATAAAAATTTGCAGCCTCTAATACCACGACTAGCAAGACAAATGACTTGGACATGTCCGAGACATGAAAAAAAAAAAAGAAAAGAAAAAACCCTAGTGTGAATAAAAGTGAACTAGAAGCTCGTAGGCGACGCAGCCTCCAAATCTTTTCGATTAAAGTCATAGTGTAGTACGGTTGAGCATCTCTGTCGATGGCAGGGCAGCGATGGTTGTCATGGTAACTCGTCAGCTCACCCCAGGCAGCCCGGGGTGTACAGAATCCTTCAGTCTATGCCCCACAAACGATAGACTGTGACTGGCTGTCCAAAGATTCAAATTCCAATTCACATTCATCAATATTAAAAACCACCTCGTTAATTTCACCTCCTGTAGTTGCCAAGTTCACGCGGTTCTCTTGGGCTATCGATTTTCGTCCATATCCGTTATAGAAATATCCCATACTTACACCCCATTTTCGTATGAATAGAGACAAATATCGACAAGGATTGTATAGGCCATAAGCTCCGAAATCTAAATTGTTAGCTACGGAGCTACAGGATCCTATAAATGAAATTCTTCATAATTGGCCTCTGTTTTTTTGTTTTGTCTTTTTTCTATTGTCTTTTTTCCCTGGCTAAACCAATTCCATTTGAATATACATATTCAGAGAGCTTAGCTCGCACATGAATTGCGGTTGCTGTGCACAAAACGACCAGCAGCTCTATTTCGATGAATAAAATTGATAGGAATATATGTGCAAAAGAATATACTGTACCCGAAATTGCAGCGAATATTTGCATGGTCGAAATTGGCTTCGTCATTTGAGCGTTTGCGTTATATTTTGTCGACCCGTCACTTGGGTGAATTTTGGGCTGCAACTTTGACTGCAGGTGAATTTGTTCGCGTAATTGGCATTGGACGTTGGTCCGTTTTTTTTTTTCAGCTTGGCTATTCCCGGTTCAACTAGATCTGTTATATAGATCGATCTTGCGTTTCTGAGTTATACGTGTGTCTATTCCCTGGACCTTGAGCTTTTGCCGTAAGCGAGTAGAGCATTTCATCCCCTTGCTTCTACCCCATGGATAATCTCCTTATGCCCTATAGCTGCGGTGTGTGTGTACCAGCCATTGCGCTGCACATGTGTGAGGGTGGGTCACGTTAAGTGTGTCACTGTCGTGTGCTTTGGGTCTCTAATTATTTTTTACGCGTATGAATGATTTGTAAGTTTGTTTTCGTATATTAATTTTCACCGAAATTGTTGTCCGGATGATTAAAAGTTCAACTATAGGATCTCGCGAACGTCGTTTTTCAATAAAGAAAGTACCTGATCAATGATCATCTTCATTGAGATTTCAATCTGCATACCAGCCCAGTCTACTTGCTCGTAGATTCAAGAATCTTTGAGCAGAAAAAGAATAAATCAACACATAAGTCACCTTTTCATCTTCACTTCGAAATTGACTATTTTCTGTTCTCGAAATGAAATACCGTCTTTGAAACTATTTTTTCCCCTAAAATTATATCGGGATTCGAGATTATCGTCCATAAATTCTACCGAAAGAAATTCAAAAAGATTGTAACTACGATTCCATTCAGTGAAGAAGAGCATTTCTTCGCACTCGTATCTTCCAGATTTTTTCTGCCATTTGATTATATTGGATTTCATATGTGGAATTGGTTGTTCGATATTCTAGAATGGTAAATCTATGATCCATAAATTTTTTGAGTCAATTGGAACGATGCTGTTCGTACAGCAGCCATTCGAAAATGACTGGGGTCATTTTGTCCCCGAGTTACGAGCGAGCGGTGGTTGGAAGGTGTGACCAGAGAGGGTTGCGACCACGTTTTTGTGTGATACTAACTTTGATGCTTATCGAAAATTGAAGAATACTTAAAATCACGACGAAATTCGTTCATTCATTTTCAAAATTCCGTTTGTTCAATACGAACCTTTACTACAAAGAGTGAAAAATCAATTGTTCAAAATTAGCATAGATCATTGCTTCCAATCAACTAATGCGTCAAATATCAAGGAAAAGTGTTATCATTTTCTTTTTCAGCTTGAAGGACATCGTCGAGCTTCTAGTTGCCAGCTATACTATACTGAAAAATTCTAGAAAATTTCAGATAAAACAAAACTGTACTCTCAATTCAATTCATCAGCTACGAAGCGAAGCGTATGAGTAAATTCGTCAAGTTTGTTTTCGATGAAACTGGAAGCCTCGAATGATAAGTGGTACATTGTGCAAAAATTAATTAAACTCGACACCTAAAATTCCAAGTAACTTGGAAGAATTAAAAAGTTTTGAAATTCTTGGAAGATTATCTCCATTCATTCATTTCGCCAATTAGCTGTGATTACCTTATTATATTAGTGTCTCCGTTATGAAGAAACTTCGTATTGCCACGACGGAACGATTTTTCAAACATAAGTGGTGCGTGACTATTTTATTGCCGCTGGATATATAGTCCTGCAGAGGACAAATTTGTGCAAATAATTTACGGATCTATGCGTTTGTGTACAGTGGGCTCTGATCCTATACAGCTTCCGATAACGAGTTTCAACGTCGTCTCTCGAGACAAATTATTTTAATTAGACACTGGCAATTAGCGTCATTCAACACGACAACCATTTTAACCTACAGCGTTCGGTCTCAACGAATTTTCTCCTCTCGACAATTGGCTAGGCTATATTGCCTAACTCCTAATTAAAAGTAACGGTGAAAAAATATGACTGATTAAAGCGAGGCATATTTCCGTTCGTCTTCATCATGTTTCTTACAAGCTTTCATAGGATTCCTGAGGTTTTGTTTAATTATGAGTTGTTATTCTTCTCAAACCGACGTCTACTTGCCGCTTATCTCATCTGCTATTGATAAAAACCAAAAACCCGATAGTTTCATTTCAGGCCGAGTATAAAAACTGCATTGATCGCCTCTTGACGTATGCGAGTAAAAAATATCCAAGAGTATAAATGACACGCCAATGAAAAGAAGGAGCTTTAAAAACAATTAGGAAACTCCGGAACGTTGTACTGAAACAAAAAAAAAAAAAAAGCGTGAAAAAATTGATGATGGGATGTTATGACATTAAGTAATACGAGGCCTGATTAATGAAAGCTTGAGTGCTAACGACCTAAGTTAGGCTCGAACTGGCTGTGGATTAAAGGTAAATGTGTTCAAGCTATATAACCTTCCTTGTACGTATACAAACATAGGATCAAGATTTGATACTGGATTGAAAAAAGAGCTATTCTTCTGGTA
Organism: Ametastegia equiseti; assembly: GCA_963989295.1. Taxonomy (NCBI): domain Eukaryota; kingdom Metazoa; phylum Arthropoda; class Insecta; order Hymenoptera; family Tenthredinidae; genus Ametastegia; species Ametastegia equiseti. The sequence goes on from OZ022389.1 coordinate 24,274,784, forward strand.
TGTATAACACAGTATAGTAGGCACATGGCTAGACCTTCCATTTCCAGTGATAGTGATGATGATTTGGTTCACTCGCCATTCATTACATTGTCAAAAGGTTGAAGTTCAAGCGAAGCAGGATCAAAGCTTGAAATTGCTCGGCTGATAAATTGCCTTTCAAACCTGCCATCGTCTCCCTCGTACCTAATCATTGATCTAACCAAAATAATAAGAAATTCCAAAGGCGATTCCGGTGCTTGTGATAATAACGAAAGTGGCTTTACATTCTGCTCCAAAGAGTTGAACGGTTTAATAATTTTTTTTTTTCCATTTGCCAGATTCGTTAGTGATAAATTAGTAAAATTTGTTACACAGCTAAAATATACGTCTAATTGTAAGTCTACATTCGGAAAAATGTATAGGTGCATCTGGATTTATTATACAAAACGTGTAAGAGCTGGACCAGCCGAAAGCACCGCGCGGAGAGAAAAACGAATTTCATCAATATTTGACAGGACAACGAGAATCCCGGGAACCGGAGGACTTTAACTCTCTAAATCCAATTCAATTCTCCAGGATTTCCTACAAACGTCGACGTCCCATCCCTGCAGGGACCCCGGAAGACCCTCGCCCGCTAACTCGTCGACTCACTCCTTAAATTATCTGTTGAATAAACTTTTTCTTTTACGAATTTTTTTCGAGCTCGTGGCTGGTTGGGGATGAAACGAAGTTCCCTAAAGCCATTAAAACTCAAAACTACATGTATACCAAAATTGTAAGTTGTTTTCGGTTATACATCCTGAACAATGAACCTTATGGTAAAGAATACTCGAATTATCCATTAGGGAAATATTACTCAGCTAATAGGCTTACGGTCTTGTGGTTAACCTTAGAAATCTGACGGTGAACAGCGTTCTTGCGCTAATGAATAACCCAGATACTACGTGAGTAGATTTGTGAACGAGATATATTTGAAGCTAGTCTGCAGACTATGTGGCAAGATTACTGTGAATCTGATAGTTTCGCGCAGAACTATAATGATAGTCCATTTTGAGCAGCCATGCTTGAATTTACATATTTTTATGGACAGTCCAGCTGCAACGTGACTAATACGGAACAAATTGAAACACGAAAGTTATACATTGAAATTTATATAGGCTATAAAGATGTACAAAAACGTATGACACAAATAATCAGGGTTGGGAATTCTCAAAAGCAGCTGAGTTACTCAGAGTCATTTTATTTTCAAGTCGTGTTTGTTTCATTCGAAATTGCGGGAACTTAATTATGCGAATCAAACTTTTGATCAAACAGCTCAATTCAATTTAAAAAAAAACCGAGCTTGATGAATATTTTCAAAAATTAGTCACCTGGTTTTTTCTTTTTCTTACATTACGATTTTTCCAATACTGAACCAGACATGCCCATCAATATCGACTCGTCGCAATGTCTGTTAAACTTATTCAATGTTGAATTAATTTCTGCCACCAAAAATTCTCGGCGGTTAGAGTTCACAGAGATTATCCGGGTACATATACAATAACTTACAGATGATCAGCCAAACTTAGCAATGTTTAAGAGTTTATCAAGAAAAAACCTCAAAAAAAGTACCAGCTATTTCCAGAGTGGCGGAATATTGCCACTCGTAAAAGCTGCTCAATTAATTGACATTAGATAGTACTCAGCTGAAAAGGCTATTGGAATGAAAATGTGGTACAGCGATCGCAACGAATTTCGAATTTTCAGCGATTTTATAAAAAATTTTTGCTCTTCTTTCATGCGTGTTGCTGAGTTTATGCTTAGATATGAGACGTCATGTTTTATTGCGCTATTCAAAAGAGCGTGAACAAGCTTGAGAAAAATGTCATAGGAATTAACATTCGGAAAATTGTTAGTATCCTTTGTACCGTCGGTTAGTCTTTGGGGGTAAGTCGCGAACTATTTTTGAGGCATCAAGAAACATGCAAGTATCGCCAAAAAATTCACTATCCGTACAATTCCTGAACTTGGAATAACATTTTTACATTCGATACTGAACGTGACCTCCATTAGTTATTGTTAACTGGTAATTACCGAAAGTTCCACACATTTCAAAAAATCAAGTACCCATCATCAGGTAATGATACTTTCGATATGTGTTTCTTTCATAGGTGATGAAAAAAAAAACGCAGTTCAATTATCATTAGGATTTGTAAATCCTTCCAATCTTAATTTTCCCGTTTTGCCCAAGGCGCAGCTATATCTCAAATAGATCGCAACGGGATTTGGAGGTAAATAACGAACGTGGAATCGATACTCGTAGTAAGTTATTTTTACATGAAGATATATCTATTAGAACAGATATCGAAAGGCGAGTTAGAATATCTGTGAAACCATCTGTTCGGTTTCACTCAAAACTTGAGTATGGCGCAAGCCGTTATTCAGTCGGAAACATAAATTCATTCCAGATGCCTTGGATCTTTATAAATATTTTTTACTATAAAGATAGACGAATTTCCTCAGCGGAATACAGACGAGCTGACTCGGGGATTATTAAATATAGGCCGCTATGAAATTGCACACAACTATTTTATCCGATATAAACGCATCGCCCCTATAATTCTACTGCCTTCTCTGCCAATACGGGGGATGAAATTTTTGCACAGATTTGTTATCGATTACCTATATAGGTATAGAAAACGTAATTATCTCGGGAATAGAATTCGCTCAGCGAATCGGTATCGTATTCTATATGTCCGGCGGCTTCCCACTAGGGAAAAAAATTTTTCCTCTTATTTTTACGACTTTTACGACCTGAGGATAACTTTCCTCGTGTATAACTACAACAACTACGACGTTCTGAGGACCAGAAACGCATCAGCCAATACAAAACGGTGCGTTTCAATTATCGTAGCAATTTGCTAGTTCACATGAAGAAATAACTGCAGGACGAGAAAGAGGAATGAAGGAAAACGTCCTAGTTTTCTGAACTTAATACAGTTTCATCGAGGGACGATTAGAACAGCCTTTACTCAGCTTCCCCAAACTCTGAACGTTTCATTTGCTCGAGGCTTTCGATCTTCGCAAAGCTTTACTGCATCAGTCTATCATTCAGATCGATGAGGAAACGATCCTCTTCTTTTCGTGTCATCAGCTTTACGAGTGGCACTACCTCATCATTGATGAATGGGTCGAATTCGTCCATCCAACTTCATAGCAACCGAATACTTTTTTCCTCCCGTCTCGTATCAATTTTGGATTTAATCTCACCACGTGCCGCGTCAGAACCCACATTTCACCATTGAGGGTGATCAATTTTCATCCGTTTTGAACAGATTTCACTACGTCGAAAAGCAAGTTTATGTTTCTACCGACAGGTACACTGCCCATGTATGCATGGGTTCAAAAATAACGATGAAGTATCGACTTCACAGCGTATTGGTGATAAAATGTCGAACTTTCCGACAGCGGACTCATGTGTCATACAACTTTGAAACGATTTTTCAGCATGAGATGTTGAATGCTTTTGATCCCCCTGTCTTACTTCTCAAAGTGACAAGTCTTAGAGGTTTTTTTTTTCGTGTCCTTCTTTCTTGCTTATTCTTTCTTTGTCACATTCACGGCTTAGGCTGTTTAGGTTAGTGGTTGAATCAAAGGACGAGGGGACGATGGGTGAAAGCGAGGAGGTCACTTCCGGTAGTGCAACTGAACCGTGTATACACAGCATTACATGCAGTATACAGGCACATCGACAGAATTTCGAGTATATATATGAATATACGTATTAAGGGCCCGGGTGTCCGCGTTGCCGCTAATGGTATACATTTCACGTTTCCTGGGGTGTCGGTTCAGAGAGGATGCGAACGAGGCTGAAGGGAGGGACAGGCAATATAATACACCTATCCTACCCTGCAGAAACGTATTTCTCTTGCTGAAACTAGCGTCATCAGAATTGGGATCCAGTTTTCTCGTTGTTTTTTTTTTTCTTTTCTTTTTGCAGGACCGGACTATGGTTCGACGTATGTACTATTCGTTGGACCGTTGGATATCAATTGAGGAGGTACTTGGGTGAAATTTGGATGAAATCAATTTTTAAAATGACTCACAAAATTCTAACAAAAAATCGTTCCCTACATAACAGTTAGTTAATGTGAGTATGTGTATTGATAAAACAGTATGAAGGATCTGCGATACAACTGCATAGATGCAGGAAACCTTTTGCAGTGGTAAGCTGAAAATGTCCTGCGTAAGGTTCGCTGTGTCTACACTTTCATCGCAGAACCTTCATACTTTTTTTTTAATACACATACTCACTCCAGTAACTAACGTTTATAGAAAGCGATATTTTGTTAGATTTTTCTAAATCATTCTAAAAATGAAAAAATGTCCCCTTAGTCGCCTTTCAAGAGATCATCTGAACAGCGCGTTCCATAGTGTTAAAATTTGGAAAGTCTGAAAAAATGAGTGTTAGTTTTGACGCTATTGCCGTATGTGTGTGAAGTTGGCCCAGCACTTTTGGAAAATAGAAAATCTAAAAGTAGTGCCAGATTGTTCTAGACTTGTGCTAACTTGTGCCGGGAATCGTTTTCTCAAATTCCATACGATTTCCGAAAAAATTGATAAAATTCAATTCTGGATTGGCCCAGCACTTTTGGAAAAATGAAAATCTAAAAATTGTGCTGGATTGTGCTAGATTTGTGCTATCTGGTACCGTAAGCCATTTTCCGAAAGTTCTCATGCTTTTCGAAAAAAAATGAATAAAGAAATTCTCAGCCCAGCACTTTTATAAAAAATAAAAATGGAAACGAGTCTTTGTGGCGCTGAATTTTTGAATTAATTATTACAATATTTCTACGGTGGTTCGCGCTGGCGAATTTTAATACCATCATTTTCCACAGGTTCCTGTGTTACATTGACGTACACACGTAAAAGGAATTATAATTCGTTTCCACCGGGTTAGATTAGGGGTTGTTAGAAATGTTCAACTTATTGATCCTCTGACTTTCAGGTTTATCAGAAGATCAGAAATAGTGTGGTTTTTTTTTCTATAGTGAACGATCGTTCAATTACGAAATGTGACAAGAATTTCACATTTGGAGTAAGCTATTTTCGATTATTAGAATATAACAGAACCTGTGTTCTAGTTTCAGTAAAATACTGCACTTAAAAAAAAAAAAAAAAACACAACAACCTCCATTTCCGCCTCACTAGTCATGTCACAGGAGGAACCTTGTCACAATATCAATAGCGGAAGTGTAAAAAATCGCGACTAGCGACTTTAGTCAGTCGTTTCAGTTATCCACTCTGTCAAATTAGAACAATAGTTGTTGATAAATTTAAGGTTTTCAAGAAGATTCCTCGACATATTTAGTCTGCTTGCAATTCTCGTAGTACTGACTCTGGTTAATTTCACTGAAAGTTTTCCTTAAATACATGATAAATTCCGTAATGTTTGAGAAACTACGTTAATTTGGTAAATAGATATTCTCTTCCCTGGAGTTGATCAAATTCGTCCTCCCCTTATTATAGCACTGCAAATCAAATATGCTAACCCATTCGTGATATGTGATGTAGAATAGACGTGTACGAATACGTCAACGTTTCATCTATACTATTGTATGTACGATATCTCACAAAACAGCAAACTGCATGCATTAATTTATACACATCGTTCAAATTCATCTTGCAATGATATTTGCAATGGTATTTGCTAATCAACGTGATAGTCCTGAGGTCTTCTTCGTGTCACGTTGGGCAAGTTTCTTTAGTTCAAGTATCAAAAATCTATTAAAGAATTAGTGGAGTTCCCATTCCAAAATAATTTATAGTATGTATAACGCACTTGTAAGTTTAATATTTTTTATTTGATTTCTTGAATTTTACCTCTCCTCGTCAGATTTCCGCAGTTTTCAGTTCACACTGACAGAACACTCATGAAGTGATAAACAGCAAATGCCTTATAGGATGTAATGAACCGTGCATAACAGCGTAGGTAATTACAATACTTGCTCAGAAGTACGAGATTAGTTCCTCGACAGTAGCTAAATTTGCAGATGCTAACTTTTCCAAATTCAGACACATAAATTCAGTCTCATCAACCATAAGGTTTCCACAAGTTAGAATTTTGGCATTTACGTTATCGCGGGTGTGTAGTTTCCTGGCAACTGAAATTACGTGGGGGTATATGAGTATCTATACCTATAGGTATATGCGAATACCTATATATAGTTATAGCATATATTCACAGTAACGCGAAATTCCCAAGAGTAGGAAATACATGTGCAAGTAGTTCGAGGTGACTTCTGTCATTATTTACGACCCCATACGTCGCCACGAATGGGTCGTGAGTGGGACGTGAGTGGGTCGGGTAAAGAGTGACGTCATCGATGCCATAATTCACCATCACAGAGGCCCGGGATACCCTCCGAGACTACAGAATTCGAGGGAACGAGGGAAGATCTATGAGCACGTACGTTTTGAAAGTGTGTGAAGATCGCGTGTTACCGCAGTGTATACTGTACACATACACGATTCACGCAAGAGCTTCCTTCATGTTTTCTTAGGTCTTGAGACGTCGATCCTCTATCGCAAGTAACGTAATTCTAACGGATTGAATTTCTATTTTGTGGACTGAGCAATCTTATACTTTGACCATACAAACAGTTCATCTGACTCCCTCCTCTCAGTTTCATCTTCCGAGTTGTAGAAGGAAGTCCCGCAACGCCGGATGGCCCTGCCACCGGACACTACGATTATCTGTTGAATTGAAAATTATGGTGAATAGAATCCCGATGCATGGTTTGAATATTTGAAGTAGATGCAATGATTTAGCTAAGCCATGAGCTTCACACTACATTTACGGCTTCATAGTTGGAATCAATTAGTCTATTGAACTTCTGGAAGATTGCGGTATTTCTATGATGGGGAAAAGCCGGTTCTGTAGGAATCAATTCTGCAGAAAATGCAGCGGAAAATTTCTTGTATAGACAAATAATTCTACATATGACGGTTCGACGGTAAAAAGTCTTGCAGAAAACATCTCTTCTTACCTCTTCTACGAGAAAATTATTTCATCTTTCACCACAGTTCTACACCATAAATATCTCACATTCAGCGATTCTACAGAAAATATCCCACATCCGAAAGAGAAACAATTCCGGAGGCTTTCAATTCTACAGACATCACGTTCTACATAACGGATACTATGAAAAATGTTCCACAGTATTTCTACGGGAAAATAATTATTCTACATATTTCAGTTCTACAGAATGCATCCTTAGGTAATCTTTTCTACGTAGGAAATGAGCCACTGAAATTGCAGTTCTACAGAAGAAAATTCGACATTCAACGATTCTACAGAGTATATTATCATATATGAAATATCCCAGAGAACATATTCTACCGATAACTTTTTTTGCACATCGCGGTTCTGCAAAATGAATTTCGTACGGATCGATCATGTTTCTGTAGATTCGGTCACAAATTTTTTCTGTAGAACTGTGCGGCATGTAGAAAATTTGATCTGTGGCATACAATTTGTAGGATATTTCAGATGGGGAATTTTCTGTAGAATCGCTACCGTCTGTAGATTAATTTTCCTGTAGAACAAAGCCATGTATAAGTTGTTTCCTGCAAGACTGCATTCTATGGATCAGTGATATGCAGGATGATTTGCACCGGAAGGAATTCGGTAGAAATTTTTCTGTAGAATTGAGTACATACATGATTTCTGTAAAATCAAAAACCTTCTCGAAAGTATTCTGATTCCGAAATGCCTACATTTCGAACACCGAGTGGTTATCGTTCTGCTTTTTTTTCAATCTGAGAAGCGTATTACTACACGCGTATTTTCAAAAAACTTGCAAGAAAATATCATGTCCTTGTAAAATAGCATATTTTCTTCAGTTCATTTTTCACTTGACTAGTCCGTAATGCCGGAGACAGACATTATATGCTTATATCTTGGTTTCTAATCATCAAACTCGCTGTTGCAGTAGTGTTACTGCTATATGATCATCCAATCAGAAAAACTAAAAAAGGTTTATTAGGTGCCGGTTTTCCGAGTTTACAGCAAAGTCAACGTTAACATCGAATTAATTCATTATAGAAATTTTCACCTTCGCATTCATACAGATAAAGAAAGTATTCCGATCGTGAAAATATGTCTGAAATCGTTTACCTCATGTTTCATGATTAACACATCTCTAAATTTATTAGGAAAATGAATAAAATGATGACTTTCTATGGACCTTAAGGTTTCTACTTACCATTAACCTCAAGTGTCCAGTATATACTGAGGGACTTCCCCCTTAACGTATGCATCACACTTTCACGACGGTGAAGAATATTCATGCAGATTACGCAGACAGGCTAGTGATAGATCGTCAAATTTTTTACAACAAAATTTCGCCACTGCGTACAGGACGACGAGGAAATGATAGCGTTTGAGAAAGCTGATGCTTCCGGAAGATGAAAAAAAAATTTCTAAGAAAATTGATCAGATATTCGCATCACCCGCAATTTGATTAGAGCAAAAATTCCTGGGCTAAAATTAATCCCTCCAATGAGATTAAATCAAGTATGACGTTATCGAATTGCGTTATCGGATCAATTCTTACGGTACGAAGACGCGATTCTTACCTCCTGGTTCATGTAAATTGAAGTTAAATGAAGAACGAAGGAAAATTTAATCCATCGAGAATCCCGGCAGACAATAACCGTCCCCAATAATTGAGCAGCCACCGTGCGTGACCACAAGAACATTGAGACTCCTGGCAGGAGGGAAATTTCGATAACTCTGGTCATGAAACTTGTAGAAACTTTGGTATTGCGTATAAGTATAGTGTTCCCTGGTGACTGAAGGGATCCTGAGGTTTCTTCGAAGGACGACGATAAAATAATGACACCCATGCGGCGTTGGCGGTAGTCCCAGCCGATTAGGACTGCCAACGGACACTTAAAATATCGATAAATTATTCGGACCGGCTTTGATACGCGTTTCCTGAATGGAGGGACCCGTGCGTTAACGCGGCACGTGGCGTTCAGCCGATTCAGTTAAACCACATAAATACAGTCAAAGCTGCAGCTTTGAATTCGACTGATTTTATCCTGTTCAAATTAAATCCCAATATCTGCATCGTCGTACTGTGGCCTGCACTGTTATTCAAAAGTCTCAATTTAAGCCGATTCAAATTCACTAATATCGAAACGGCCCACAATATCATTAATGTGGCAAGCATGGAATGAATCTCGGAAAGAAAGCATGAAATTTCTGATTGATTCAAATATTTCAATCCGTTAATAATCTCAAAACGAAATTTACGTTTTTTTTCGCCTCTTGAGAACTCTAATAACATTTGTTTTTCAATTTGACATTTCAAGGGGGTTTGAATCCCCGTGGGTAAAGTATAAAATTAATAAAATATATCATCCATTATTTCCAGCCCATTGGTAACATAAAAAATATTTAATGACTTCGTTGTCGTAGAGAATCGGGACCAAAGTTAATTGGATCGATCTTAGAATCTTTTTCCTCAATTGGTGATAATTGAATTTCTATAGTGGTATATAGGCATATAGATTTTTGATGAACCCATTTTCGGCTGAAATAATAGTAAAATAAGTCAAGAACACTTGGAACTTTGAAGAAAAGATCACAAACAATTTTTGTCCCATCGGGTAATTCCAAGATCCACTAATAGTGGTTTTGATTTTTTTGCGATAACGGAGTGATTGCTCATTTTTTCTTCTACAGCTCGGATGAATGCATGGTGTGAAATATAGAGAATGAAGGTCAAGTCTTTCTCGATCATTATGATTTCATTGGGATTTTTTCAGAGTTCTCTATAATAGAAGGGAAAATGAATTTTCGTTGGAAACGGAAAACCTCAATAGTATTGAGTTTGGAATGAAAATCATCGCGTCAATACGCAATATAAGAAATTGAATAAACAACCGATTGAGTCCTCATATTATTGACTTCGTATCTTGGACAAGTTCCTCCAGTAGTTCCTCTTCGGTGATAGTTTTACTATCTTATAGGTGGCTGATGGTCGTTATCCAATTTTGTTGGCAATAAATATCGTGAGACGACTTCCTCTTCTTGGCAGCCGTGCTGGCAGCCACGCCCGCGTAATATGTAGGAAATTTTGACCCACGGACGTTGATTTGGGGTAACAGGAAGTTGTCCGACGTCGTAACATCGCTGGGACCAAACCCAACAAAAATCAAAGGTTTCCCGGCAACTTGCAGGTCAATTGCGGAAACGGTGCGGGAACAGTGGATACTGCCTGAATTTCTTCGCCAAGGGATCACGGAACCCGTGTATTCCTATACATATCCGCAGCTTATACCGGGACATTAGTCTTGGGTAGAGAATTAACTTTGGGTTAATGAAGCACATAATTAGACCCGAAATTTGGTTACAACTTTCGAGCAAAGTTTGGCAGACCCCGTTTTTATGGCGTTCGACTCGAGTTAGCGGAGAATATAGATGTGAAGATGTATCAGGACTCTTCACAAATTTCACCCAAATTCAGCAAAGCTTCATAACTGTATCATAAAAGATCCAAACTTAAGCTAATCATTTGGATCACCGATTCGAATGAACAAATTTTCCGTCACTTTATCGGAATTTTCAGATAAATTTCCTTTTCATTTTTTAGCGTATAGATAGCTATAATAAAGTTTCAAAATTGTATCAGGGGTGAGTTTAGCTTATATGTATGTTAGTCAAATCTATTCAGGCTGCAACTGTCACGTATACTGGTTCGTTCTAAAAGCGTTCGGTCCTGGTCAGAAAATAAGAGAGTAAAAATTTGTTAAAAATATCTCGAATGAAAGGAAAGAGCTCTTGCATCAAAGATCACAGGGCAAAGGGTAATTGATAGGTTTAAAAACGCCATCAAAGATTGACGGGCTGTTTTGAAGCGTACGTCAAGTCAGACATAATACATTCGTAGTATTATGCTAGACACTATAAAATTGATATTTCTCAAAATGTCGACAGCCACGAAAACGACGAGCACAAAAAAATTGCTTCTCCTGTTTATCCTCTTGTAAACTAACGAGCTTACCAGAGCAGTGCAGAGAATGCCGAAGATTCTCTCAAATTGATGAAAGAATGTCGGAATTCAGAAATGGTCGTTTCTGATCAAACGAAAGAAGCGGAAGAAACGAGAAGAAAAATTAACGGTGTTTTTTTTTTTTTTTTCGAGACGAAGATGAATCACTCGTGGCCAGATAGTCTGTTGATACAGTAAAGCCTTTGTCATAGCAATGGCTATATGTAGTGTCCGGCAGAAGTTTTAGACACGAATTAGCGCCACGACGTTGGCGTGTGTTCCGATCTGGGCCGAAGCCAAATATAAGCTAACCAAAAATAAACAGAAGAGCAAACTACGGTTTCGGAACAGTGTTGTGGCATCAATCTGATGACTAACTGGTGTAAAATTGGCAAATTCGGATGACTGCCTATGCGGCAACCGATATATACCTACACGAGACATTTACAAACGGTGATATCAAACCCGGAGCATATCGTACACACGTGTACCTAATGCACAATTGCGAGCACACTCAATCATGGATGAATCGAGATACGAACTATATAGTTACAAGGTCGATTAAACCCGATTGCCTATTTCACACGGTTCCAAGGTTTGTCGCATTTTTAATCCCCCCATTGAGAGAATATCGTTTCGATTACTAGATAAAATATTTTGCCAAAAAGCTCAATCGCCAAAAATTTGATAATCCCAATTCCAACAAAAGGATATCACTACGGAAAACAGAACGTGAGATTCGTCCACCCCTAATGTTGGACTACAATCTGCTCTTAAAGTGACATAGTAGAGATGACTTCCAACTTAACCAAGCTAACATGAAAAACATGAGTTTTACTGGAATCCTATCAGTTTTTTTGATGCAGTAACATACTTGGCCACTTTCTGCCAAAAAAAGTGAATTCATTCGTCGAGGGCTCATTCCGATCGATTGGTTAGTCATCGAGAAAGTACGATTCGGGTTTTCGAGGTGACAACAATTGGTGATACTGAAAGTTCAAACAGACTCTAACATCGCCTTAAGGTGCCACAGGAGTCTCTTCAGATAACGATTGGACAACAATGCAGTTAACAATTGGTAATAATGATACTTCGTACAGACTCCCGTCGCACCTTAATGTTGAGCTACAATGTGCGACAAGAAAGTTTGAGTCCGCCAACCTGCACAGGCATATTGATATTCCCACCGTAGAATTTGTCATTTTCCCTTCATGTCATGACTCGAAACCCTAGATCAAGATCTGCCTGAAATGCACGAGGTATATTTGGCCACCGTGATATGCAAGATTCATTGAGCAGCGAAAATTATTTTTTTTTTTCTCCAAATCTCGCCTCGTTCAATGCCTTCGGAGAGCTCAATTTGCTAATGGAACGTCGAGGCTTATACGTATGCCTTACCACTTACGCGGTATACCGCATCACTGTCGTTAGAAGGGTTCTTGGGTTGGTGTAAGGCGATTGTAGTAGAACCCTATATACTAGGAGATAGTTGACGCTGAAGACGACGACCTAGCTATTGTGTTGCTGCGAGAGAATGCTGAGAGCATAAATAATTGATCAAAGCATGTGGCTGTATGTATATTATGGGGTGGTCCTCAAGGCGAAACGGGAGTTTGGTTGGAATTTCATTATTACCAATTGTTGTCACTTCGAAAACGCGAATCTTACTTTCTCGACGACTTCCCAACCGATCCGAATGAACTCTTAACGAATGAATTCCGCTTTTTGGCAGAAAGTGGCTGAGGATGTCACTTTGTCAAAAAAACTGATAGGAATTCAGTGAAATTCATGTTTTTTCAAGTTAACTAGGTTAAGTTGGACTGATCTCTACCATATCACCATATTAAGGTCAAATTTGAATGTTCTTGCTCTCACGGGTTGAAATATCTCGGAATGAATATGAAAAATGTAGCCAGAATCCGAATGTCGCTGATATACTGAAAATCACTCTCGTTCAGCTTCCAGAGAAAAATAGATATGAAAAGAAATTTCAATTTCGCATGTCCACTTAGAGGTACGTGTTTTCGATATATTACAGAAAATGGTGCGATAAAGGTTTTCCCCGAACCCTCGCTAAGGGTAGATACACAACGATGTCGTTTTCGTATAGTTCCAAAGACGGACGAAGACCGCGATATAGGTCTATTTCGAAGATTTCTTATCGTTTGCGGTATTCCACGCCTCTCTCTGTGTGATGTCTTATCGCTTCCACGTCCCTCGACCAAAGACCTTATTCTGCTGAAAGAATTTATTTTTTTCCTGCTCTACGTAAGCCGGGTATATCTTGATCGACGGTTGTGAAAACACGCTGACGATTGGCTGTATATATCGAAGCAGACGAAATTGAAGAATATAATCTACAAAGACGTGTTCTATTATTTGAAGAAAGTTTTGCAATACCGAATCTTACAACGCAATAAGAGTAACTTTTCGAATAAGTCAAAACTCCACTCCGAAGAACAGTTTAATCGCAAAAACTAATCAAGTGTATGGGTCAAAGATATAATATGTTGACTGCGAGTTGGTTTCCAGAGGTTTTGATCAAACCATCTGTACCATCACCATGGCATAGTCTCCGTGTATAAAACGACGGAATTTCAAGATTTTTGTGGCAAAACTACATAATAAGCTGCCTAATTATATAATATGGACGAAATATCGATCAGCTAAGATTCAGCACATATGCCTTTAATTTATAATGCATATATGAAAAATCAGCGCATTATAGTATAGTTTGTCCTCGCTCATAAGGCATTCAAACCCACTTTCATTGCGCTTGACATTTAAACGCGTAACCGATACGAGTTGCAAGAATAAACGAACGACGCGATCAATACGGAATTATATCGGAATTTAAACTTTAAAAAATCCGATAACGCAGTGGGATACGAAAATGGATGTTACATGCATCGTATCATCTTCAGCACAAAGAACGTGGCTTGACGTTTGCATGATCGTAGCATTTACCGTAGAATGTATGGTTATGTTATGTTATGTTATATATGTATGGCGATAATGGACAATTCAACCTAGGTGAAATAATTATTGTGATCAATTACACATATTCTTCTCTCCACATAATATCTTCCGATCAATGCATTGATAGAATGTCCATATCAACTTCATAGTACATAATGTAGATAATTGAAATGAAAACTATAATATTCGAATCTATATCATCGTGAAACATAGAGCTGCGGTCATGAACTGAAAGATCGTCTGATTAATTGTGCTCGTTGAGAAAAGATCCCTACTGAAAGTTGACAAACACTAGTTTCTATTTTTTCGAATGACCGAAGGAGATCCTATCAACGAAAGAATACGTGTGGGGTTCTATGGACAATAGTGGAACATATTTATTGAAAAGGAAAAATTAAAATTCTCGGTGATTAAAGTCTAAAGGGTCCCAGGGAACCCTTTGGAGAATTTTTCCTGCGCAGCTCTGCGAAAGGTTTCTACTTCCTTGCTAGACTTCCATCGCGCAGAGGATTCTGATTTTTGAAAAAAAAATACAGTCCACCATAATCTAGAATCTCTAGTGTTCATTTGTTGACCAGACCGTTTTTCCCAATGATTGATACTGCGAAATGCATGTATAAATTTCAGTTTTGAAATTGAAATCGGTTTCTACAAACCCGTATTTCGAGCTCCCCTAATTTAACTAGTAGGTGAATTTTGATTCCATGCAGTTCTCACCTGAGCTGATCTATCGCCTTGGCCAATGCATGGGACTCTTGTATTTGTCAAAGCATATTTTATCGGGTGTATACAGGGTTATTTATAAAAACATATGCGTCCCATTGCAAAGTATCATGTATTGTAGTAGGTATAGGTATCTATACGGATCGTGTGGTTCACCTGTCCCATATTGAATAAACGTATGTAAGAGGCGTGTAGTTTCATTTGATCACAATGTACTTCTCTTGATCTAAAAATAGAACTGGTAGGCTGAATGTAAATGAATGCGGTATATAAGTGCCGGGTGTCACGTGCTGGGGAAGGAAACGTGTCACGAATGTCACGAATCTTACGAATGTCAAGATTCTACTGACATATAGACGCCTGCATATTTATATGTATAGGGCTGGTGAAGACACACATGCGTTGAGGTACATAACATGTCTAGGACATAAATTATGCGTGAGAAAACACAACTGCGAGATCCGCAAGAAATGCTTTCCAAATTCTGAAATCGCATCTCTAGAGAGGAAGTTACTGCCCGCGATTTTATCTAATCGTTTTTCTGTCCCGATATCGCGAACCCTGAAGCCTGGTATCGGTTATTGAAGATATAGGCTCGTTCGTTTTTGTCGACCCAAGTGATTTTGGGAAGTCGCATAAATCAGTGCGAGAACATCCAAATCTACGCTAAAAGGACGATAAACCGAAGACGAGACTTGAAACTCAAAACTTTTCACCATAAAATTCGATTAGGGTCGAAGAGGATCAAATTCTTTTTTTTCCCAACCGCACGATACCCACTTCCAATTTTACCACAAGCAAATGGTATCAATTGTCTAACTTCCCTCTCAAGATAATATAAAAAATTTACATTTCTACAATCAATCCAAAAATAAAAAGAAAACACGTCTATAACCGCAATTTTTCTATTCGACGATATCTAATTCGAAAGAACGGAATACATTTTGAGGATTTTTGTCTAAATGGAATATGCGGTGTTTCATGACTTACAATTAGAATCAGAACTAATTACAATTCGTATTCGAGTCATCGAATAGTTCTAAAGTTTTTTGACTAGCAAAAATTTGTAGGAAATCAATGTGTTCTATGATATTTCAAGAACTAATCAAAGGATTTCGATGATGTTGGTCTGATTGTCAATTGTTAGAATCTACTCCAACTTATTGCAACAATTGAAAAATTCGAAGCTACGGATTTTTTTCGAACGTAAAAGTTGTTTGTAGCATTCAGCTCATAATACGATTCTTTCTTAGTTAATGAAGCTTTTTACAGAATAAATTTGGACAGGAAGTTGTAAGTCTGACTCACCGTGGTCGATCGAATTATTTGCTTGTTATACGTATAATATACAGGGTGAGTTTTCTCCGGGGTTCTGAGAGGGTGTGGCTTAAATTGGTTGAGACTCCGCCTTCTTCTACTCATACTTGTTATTATCGGAATATTATCCCTCACCTACTGTCAGTTATAATTGTTTACTCCGCCCTAACGCAGACTTGTTGTGTGTATCGACGCAGAAGGTGATCAGTTCGGACATTAATGTGATACCACCCGGATGAATCAATATTATTAAGGCTTATTGTTAGTGTCGTTGCTTTCCTTACACTATCATCATAATACAATATGCAATTGGACTGTTTGTTGACTTGATCTAGATCGTCAGGAATAATTGGTAGATTTGGGAATGAAGGTATCTCTACTCGAATGGAGAATATTTTCTTGACAATACCAGGTATGAATAGAATAAGGCGGAGCTTCAACCAATTTAGGCCACACCCTCTCAGAACCCCGGAGAAAATTCACCCTGTATAAGTATTGAAATCGATGCAAAAATTGGAAATTGTATACATATATGTTCAAATATAGGTTCAGAGCGCAGAATAATGAGAATTAGAGTTAATGGCATGTGCATAACTGTGCAAAAACGGTACATAAATCAATTAGGAATAACGTGTGTGAGACGAGTGTCGGTATAGAATAACATGAAATTCTCTTTCCACACGGCCGACGTGAACGATCAATCTTTTCTTGTCATGGTATTCCCCGCAGCTATATTCCCCTTCTTAACAATCTACAGTTCGTTTTTCTCACTCTCTTTAATGCTTCTCATCCATCTTATGCATTAACGTATATAACCCATACAAGTGTGAAGTACGTAGTACGTATATACACTACGTCTCAGGCTGCGCCTTGGCGTTGAATAATAAAGAAATGTAGATTTATATCTGCACGTGCCCCCATTTACCTGTGTCCGCAATCAGATTTTCTATACAAATCGTAAATATATGTATGTATATACTGCAGAGCTAACGATAGGCGTTTCTCGTAGATCCATCTCTTTTCGATATAAATCTTCTCCATCATCATCCAGCCAAATTACAATCGCGATGTAGTCCCTATTGTTGGCTTGGACCTTTTCAACGCTCATGGAAATCGTTATTCGACTAATCTTTTAAGAATATATCAATAGCATAATAATTATTCATTATATTTGTTCCAATTATCCTCGTCAAATTAATTCTCATCCTGATAGGGAATTTTTCAAGTTTTTCAATTCAACTATTTTCATGCGTCAAAATCGAGGTCAAAATACTCTGCCGAAATTTGTTGATTACGTACTACGAATCATGGTGTCTAATTGAGTCGCTGTATGCGAAGGGTCTTATACGTAAATAGTAGAAGTAATCAAAAGTTACGTCTTGTTTCCAGTGTCACAAATGGATTATACTCTCGCCCGCTTTTAGAACAGGGTCAAAATTACGCCTCGAGCTGTCGCCCAGGATTTCAGGACGAGTAGTCTTCAACTGTATAGGGTGCCTTTGTAATATCCCTGACATATCCTGATTAATGTTTCATTTTTATTCAAATATATATTGTCAATGTTATATACGACTAAGCCGATTCCAAGCGTTTCTTTTCTCCCGGCAAAAAGAGATCCTCAGACTCGAACTGCCCCCAGGCACATACATGGGAAGTAAAAATTAAAACATCATGTAGTAATAATACTAATAATAAGAAATTATAAAAGTATATCCCAAATTTCGCGTATACATTTTCAGGATACTTGGATGAAAAACATTCTCTGTGTGATTGGTAGGTATATATAATATGTAATTAAATCGATCCCGCGAAGTGAGTAGGTGAGTATGCATATAAGGCAGACTCTGAGAAGATGTAATCAAGGTAATTATATAATCGTCAACGGTTTATCGTCAATCAACACGGCCGTCACTGAATTACATAACATTCATCACTCACTCAAATGCTAGGTTCGCCCTTAATTCTTAACACGCATGCAGTGTATGCTGTAGGTATAATAGGTACGCGAGTATCTCGCACAATTTATATACATCTTGTATTACGAAATGATGTGATATCCTTATAAGGCACTGATCTTTACGTAGATAATCTCTTTCTTCTCGCACATGGTCTTGGCGGCTTATCTCTATCTCGTTCGTATCGATTCAATTTATTCTTCTGACACTATATTCGTTCTGCGCCTGCACAGACACAATTGAATTTTTCATTTAGTCTAGGCTAGTATAACCTCATATAACTACAATTTTAACGAAGTTATTTTCTGTCGAGATAATTCTTCACGGGTCACAATAAAAAAATAAAATTAAAAATAACAGGACTTCATTGATTGATAGAAATTCTCAGAATTCACCTGGGGGCATATATCAGTTACCAATCCGTCTCAAAATGTATTCGTGAACAGCTATTTCTTTTGTATATTGGTGCAGAAAACTCCCCACAGATGAAGGTGATGATAGAAGGTGGTTAAACGAAAACAATGTGGTTTCATGGCCCTTTGTGTCTCAATTCATTACCTAGTTACGCTAGTTTTACTCAAATTTGCCTTATACAATTTTATCCTGGCAAAAATCGCAGACACAGTACGATTTGAAAATAATTAAATGGCACTTTAATGGAGCCGGCATTTGCTTTCCAATTACGACCTCTATATCCAGTTGTTTCTATTATTTAGCATCAAAAGTAAACCCGCTAAAAGTTATTTCAATATCGCAGAACTGCTTCGTGGTACAATGACAGCGTTTCATCAAATTAGTCTGGCTGAAAATTCTTTGATGAACCGTTGGTGATCACATTGAGAAAATCAGCAAGTTTGATACAAATAGCGTAACCCAGTGACAGTTTGAGATACAGATGTCTATGACACGTCATTCTCTTCGTAAAAGTAGTTTATCTTCAATTTCACCTCCATTGAAAAGGTTTCTTTATTAAGACACAAGTCGAAGGTATTCGAAAATGCCTTTTGGGATGAAAGGGATGCTTCAATGTACCCTCTTATTGTATTTTCACATAGACTTCACCGTTTGATATCTCTTCGGCGCATGGAAACTAACACGACTGTAGTTCAAAATACATCGATTGATTTCTTAATTGAAAGAAATTCGGATATTGGGGCTTGGGAAGTCCGAGTGTGACTGACTGGGTTCAGTCATGGTCAAACATCTAAATATTCCTAACGTTAATCGAATCGTTCGGTTCAGTTTAGACGTATAATAGTTTCTATGAACGAAAGTTAGGGAGTGATCTGAATGCATTTACTATATTGTATCTAGTTATATCACTAGTCTGTGCGCAGATTTACGAACGTGGAGAATTCATGTCACGGCAGCCTTGTGGAGTCTAAAAACGGATCAGTATAGTATAAGACTATAAAAGAAAAATATGTATACCGAGGTTGGCTCTTGGCGTATCATCGAAACAGAGAAATATTACGAAATTCATATTGACGACAAAAGAGTGTTACGCTTTCCAGATATCTCTTTTTGCTTATTTTACTTTCGATTCAAGAAGCTTTATTCATCCCCTGAAAAGGTCTGAGAAAACCCATTAGGAAATTGCAAGAAAAAGAAGAAGAAAACACCATTGCGATAAAGAAGTAGATATTCACTGATTCAAAACCAAACTCAAATCTCACTTTAACTATACATTTACCCCGAACAACAACATTGGTGAATCTTTTGTGAAATGAATTGTATTATCAACAAAAAATGATTTAATTTTGAAGAATCCACCCGAATCTTTTCGCATAGCATCTCCGAATGATAGTCAGGAATGTTATTACTGAAATAATTTATCGTCTGTAATGTAATCAACATTCTTGACTCTCAATACATAGCAGCAAATCGATTAAATGCTCCTAGTTTTACGGATGATACAATTTTTTTTTCTTCGTCAAACTTTGAAGCAGTATGTCATTAGTGGATCTAATGTACGGAGAGATTCATGCAGCTTTTCAAAACTGACAATCGGATCGTTTTTTCTCATGATGTATATAAATCATTGACAAATATTAGCCAGATGATTCATCCTCATACAGGACTACCTTGAAGTGAACAGCAATGAATAATTGTTAGGAGTTGGAAACGACTACAGCATATCGATTTTGCTAAATTGCTCTCAAGAAGCACCTTCAGTTTTATAAAAACTACTTGCTTATAGCGTCCGAAATGTAACTCTTCATCAGAAACACCTTTCGAAGGTACGTGGGTGTCAATTCATATATACATACCTAGACAGATCCTGTTGGAGTGTTGGGATGATAAAGAAGGATAAGAAGAAGAAGAAGGAGAAAAAGAAAAAGGGCAGCAACTTGAACGACTCATGGATATTGAATTCGACATACAAGGGCTAGATTTGAGATTTTCCAAAGCTTCGACGTTGTATGTATTCCGTGAGCGTTGAATTCGGCCTGCGCGATAATATAAATATATATTATATCTGGATCAATTTATTTTCGTCTGTAATATTTATCTACGGGTAAATCAAAACTTCCGTAACGTTACCCAACGATTTTTAATATCCGCTTGTACCTATATTATGTCCAAACCCCACTTTGCCTTCTCGAAATAACATCGTGGCAAGTATAAATTTCAGAAGACTGCTGCGCGGTCTTATGGATCGAAACACGAATGTGAGACGATGACGATATCTACCTATGGTGATGGCATTTCCACGCATTAGCTACTCGGTGCAGTAAAGGCGCACAATATGCACGCGTGCATAGATAAATACGCGCAAATGCCCCCAACTCCATTGCGCAAGACTTGAGGGTTGAAAACGAGCGCAGCTTGCAGAAGGGTGCGCGCAGGGTCGACGGTAACGCACTAAATCGCGATAGCTCAGCACTATAAAGTGGGGTGGCAGATCCCCTGTGCCTGCTTGATGCACTTCGAGGGGCACAGGGATGATTTTGCCTGCCTGCCTGCCTGCCTGCCTGCATGTCTGTCTCATGCCTTGCATACCGTACAAACTCACCCTGCAGCCACACGGTGTGGATGTGGTTGGGTAGCCCTGAGCTCTCCCTTGCTTAGCTGATGCCCTCGCATTCCGAGCCCAGGAGAGAAGAGAAGAGGAGAGTATTCCATGTTCCAAGTACCCGTCTCTTTACGACTTCTAAGCGAATTGTTGGACCCTTGATGGTCCCTTCGTAGGTACTTTTTTAAATTACATTGTATTTTCGCGTAGAGAATTTATTTACATGATTTGATGATTGGAACCGCCGCATTGGGTGACGGAATCTGGGGATCAAATGGATCATTTTGAGAAAGGGGGCCACGAAGATGGGACCAGGGTTGAACTTGAGAAGCTAAACAACATTTTGTCGCCTATATTTATAAGCTGATGTGATTTTTCTCAGAACACGTATATTTGAGGACCCATTCACACATTTTGCAACCAAAGAATGATAATTGTACTCGAATTTGTCTCGAACCTTGCGAATACGATCTCTCAAGAACCGAACCGATTTGTTTTACCCACAACCTCAAAATTATTTCACCCTGTCTAGAACAATGAACCAACTTTGAACGTCGATTGGGTTCTACGATATAGTTTACAATGATTGGTCAACTGCGTTGACCTGGTCTTTTCATGACCTTGAATCATTTTTTTCCCTCCCAATTTAAGTGGTACGATTTTCTGCAGCCGGATAAATCGATCAATCTTAATCGGAAATGGGAAGGACAGGCTATGGCACCGTATAAAGGTTGCAAATTGTCCTATGGACTCCGTTCTCCGAATCATAGGGCTCATCTGTTTTCATTCCATTTCGGGCGTAGAAAAGTAAAAATTGAAATTTCGATACAAAAATTCGATTATCTTGACGTTTTCGTAACTCTCAATATTTTACGAATTCGGTTAGTGACATTGACAAGTCTCATTCTGCTGAAATATGGTCGAAATTTGAGCTTGATCCTCGGGCTGTTGCTTGAGAAATTTTGCACGCGATGTAGGTATATTTGAATTTCCGTAGCATGAGACACTAATGGCGTTCATCTAACAGCTGACATATAATGGGTATTCAACCAAAAAATACTACTGATATGAGTCGTAAGCGAACGTCTGATCTTGATGATAGTTGAAAAGTTCAGATCATCGGTGCTTTTCCATCAAGGCCCTGAATTATACGAAATTTGTACTCCGAGAAACGTGGCCTTAAATTAAATGAAAACTTCGATTATTTTATCAAAGCCAGTAAGCCTATACGTTAAAAATGAAACTTTGCTCAATTCTTTAAGTAACGATACTTATATTTCGAAGCACTGGTAGGTCTTAAAGATATATGTGTCAACAAACTGCAGTTTTTCACAAAAGATAATTCTACTCATTTGAAACGGACAGCAATGACGATAATACTGATAAACATCAAAAGAGAGGTAAAAGCGTATGAAAACTTATTTTTTGTTTTATAAAAAATTGATGACAGTTTAAATTGCGTGGGATGAAAGAAAAGCCCTCTTTTGTGCTCGTCTTCAGTTGATAAAATAGAAACGAGGCAGCCCTGTACAGACTTTGAGTCGTGTGCAACCAGATGAAGTCAGTGTTACGTATGTATATAGGAAATTTACTGTACAGCATCCACGTACATACATACATGTATTTACATTGTACATACGTACAGACATACTCGTAGAAGATGAGTGACGAGGTGACGAGACGCACGAGGACGGGGTCGTTTATTCTTCAAAGTGTGGGACTCGTCACGAGCTTTTGTTTCAAGACGAAATGATTCAGAGGCTGTGTTAGCTATTTTTTAGCCCAAGGGCGAAGAAGCGTGAGTAAAGCAAAGTCGGGTTCCGTTCGGGTACTGCGGGAACTTGCCAAGGGAGAATACATAACGCTGGCTTGCTAACCGTTACTTCCGTTCCAGAACTTGCCCTGGCTCTTAAAGAAGCGAAAATTCGTGCTCTACCCGACTTTCGGAATCGATAACTCTTCAGAAGAAAATCTCCGAGGATATAAGAGAGATGAGAAGCACCTCGAAGCGCCACCAGTCCTCGCACGCAATCCAGTATACTCTTTCCGATCGTTTCATTCATTGTTTTCTCTCAACCTCCTCTTTTTTTTTTTAATGTTTTTTCTCCACCACCATAACAGTTTTTCATTTTCAGTGTATCACACCTTCAGGGAAAAACCCACTGACAGAAACTAACGATCAATTAATTTTCTTTCTTCTCATTGAAATTGGGTTTTGATCATGTTAGTGCTGTTCATAGAAGTAACACAATTCCACCCTAAGATCAACAATTGAATTGGAAATGCAGGAGTTATTCACTATTATCGGTTGAAATGGAAAAGAAGATTCCAAAGTCCTCCCATACGGCTCAATCATGTTTTGAGGACATCCATGTCTTATACGGGCAGGTGCTCGGATGAAGACGTCCGAGTATCAGATTCAAGTTTGGATTTCCGGTCTTCAGGAAGCAATCGATAATCAATATTTCGTCAAATTTCTCTGCGATGATTTTATTAATAGTTCCATTTTAGATAATATAAAGGGACAAGAGTTCCAATGTCAACCGCAATAATAGTATAAGTATTTTGGTCTTATTGTTGTGATCACGTTTCTGAAACACCAATACCTACTCGTACTCTGCAAGTATGATTGAGATGAAACCAGCATTTCCAAATTCCTTTCTCGCAAGAATGCAACGATGAGTATAGCTCAATTTTTTATATTGGAGCGAGATTTTCGAGATAGTTATAAGTTTCGAGTAGCACTCATAGCACATTCCATATGAAATTTCCATTTCAAACAGGGATTCAAAATTTTCACCTCGAGTAAAATTTTATACAAGTATTCGTGCTACTTCGTTTGACTGAAATCATTATTGGATTTCAGGTATTAGTACTTTTTGTAACAAAACGAATCTAACCCTGGGATTGAAAAATGAATCCCAATACATATATGGAATTTAACGGATTAAAAAATGAGGCTGAAATCCCACATTCTACCCAGTAGAAACAAATTTCACAAAAAGAGACTCTCTTCAATTCGATTGCAGTCACATAGCCGAAAATTCGAATCAATTCTACACGATGGAAAGTCGAACATGGAATTAGCCACAGCGTGTTAATTATAGTGCAGGATTTGCAATATGTTAGAGTCAACAAAAAAAATAATAAAAAATGTGTTTCCAATACACGTGGCTGGTTTCCACGAGGTGAAAAAAAAAAACAAGCTTGATAATTCACCGAGAATCGTGTTTCGGGAGATCGTGTGCCGCGTCTGTGCCCCGCGGAGAGAATTTTACACCTTCACACTCTTGTGTACCTACCAGATACGATATTTCTTTCGGCCCTTCGGGGCCAGCTCGTATAATACAATTCTATACACCAGCTTGAGGAAAAAAGGGACAGCCATAGTGGTCGCGGAGTCCGACATACTAGCAACAAAGATCTCAACGGCAATGATTTATCGTTTATTTAATATAAGTTTCTCAGGTCCTCCTGTATACAATTTATAACAACGACTCGCGGGATGCCTCGCTTTACCTCTTGTGGGCTCAAGCGTTTATTCCTTTCTACTATACACGAAAACCACGGTATTACTCTCCTCCTATTGTTGTGGATATTTTTTAGAACACATAGTGTATGTACCTATATATACCTAACGCCTTATGCGAGCGAGGATATAAGCGAAATCAATACTTGTTATAATTTAGCTCACTGCAGTCTCACAACAACTCGTTATACCTCTTCAAAATTATTCTAATCCTCATTATACAGTCAAAATTTCATCATACAGTAACAATTTTTCTACAATCCAATTGCGGTTTATTTTTTCATTTTTCTTTTACAGATTTCGTGGCTTGAACTTCTTTTGAGCCTGAGCTTTTTGCAGTCGTCTTACCTACGGGTAACTAAAATATCTAGATGAATGAATTTTTCCTATTGTTACAAAACTTCGTACTTTCTTGTTATCATTTTTTATTAAAATTTTTTGTTCACAAATGATTTTTGGCATTAAAATAAAAATTATTAAATTTAGCAGATAATCTAATCTGTGTGCCGAAGGTGAAAAGGTTTTGTAGCTGGTAACTAGCTGCTATTCGATATTTTTCGAAGTTATACACGCGCCCCTAACTCGGCGAGGCACCCTATACCTCAGCCCACAATTAAACTACCCCTACAGACCCTTCCTATGGCTCTGGCTCTGGCTTTGGCTCTTGCTATATGCCCTTGCTTGTAACAATAATCAGCAGCCCTTGGGAAACGTTTGCGCGATGTAGTAGCCTGCCTTCAGAGAGATGACATCATTAATCCTGATCATTACAATTCTGAGATTAATCAGTTTTAATTTAAAACATTAAGTTTTAACGTTGCGAAAGATTAAAGAAGCAGAGAAGAAAATGTCTAATATCTTTTCAGAGCTTTCTCCGGAGGGGGATGATGCTGTTAACTCGATCTTTAGCTGCTTTCTCTCAGTACGTACGCAACGCGTTGTTTCTCACTTACAGAAATTTCACTAATCATATTATTAACAATAACAATTAGATTATACTATGCTGTTAAATATACGGAAACGGCAGCTGAAGGTTCGCGAATCCCCAGCCACATGGAATTTAGGCTAAATTAATTTTACGCGTTTCGTAGATTTCTCGACAAATTATATACAACGGAGTTTCAAGATATTGGACAGCAATGAGTAAAAAATCTTCACCACTATAGATTATATCGAACTGTTTAGTTTAGTGATCATTTCATTTTTAATTAGACCATCCGAAGAGGAGTCTGCTTAATTTATCATCTTTATAGCGTTGCGAATAATCGTAAGATATTCGCGTAATTGATTTTTGAGTCGTGATGTTGCAGATGCTTGATCGGAAATTGCACAGCTTGCATTGGTTAGAAGGATTCTGTTACAAACGTAAGCAGATCATACCTCATTTTGAAAAAGTGAAATAGTTGGCTACTTTCAGCTTCAATGAAGTAACAATTACCGAAGTTTCATTCCGATCAATTGTGTGGTTTCGGCGAAACTATACGGATCGCGTTATTTCGAGGTGATCAGGCGTATACCGAAGCCCCTCGAATTCCCGTAATGTTTTGTGATCATTAAATATGAACACATGAAAGTTTTCTGTAATCAAACATGCGCCGTCGAAAAGACTAGATCCAATGAACACGCGAGAAGATGGATAAGAAGAAGCTAAATTGCAAAGGGACTGGCAAAATGGGCTCCTTAAGAAAATAAAGCTTCCATAAATAGAGCTTCGGATAAATAGATCTTGGAATTTTTACCCTGAAACGATAGCCTAAGTATATATAATTATGTCTGGCGTCAATTCATGTCTTTACCCGAAGAATTCAACAAAATTGAAAACCGTTCGCAATTTTTCAAAATTGATCATTGTTCGGAATTCATGTAAAGTATTTGCTTGCAGCGGAAACTTTTTCCCTTTTCGCGTTTATAACATCAAATCACTTACATACATACATATATGCAGCTACAGCACTTGGAACGCGATGGGCAAAATAGGCTACCAAAAGAGTATATCGATTTTTATCTAGGCTCTCGACTATACAAGATAGAGAAATTTGTTACAGCTAATATAGAATCATTGTTATTTTAGATTGAGGTACACAAATTGGCCCCAGATCGCAGCGAGTATCGCGACTCAAGACGATCTACGGGAGTTCGGTGGGAATTCTATTATTACTAATGGTTGTCACCTCGAAAATGCGAATCGTATTTTCTCGGTAACTATTCAACCGATCCGATCAAAACCTCGACGAATGATAGCAGTTTTTTGGCAGAAATTGACTGAGTATTTCACTTGGTCAAAAAAACTAATAAGATTCCAGTAAAACTCGGTTTTTTCATGTTAACTAGGTTAAGTTGAGAGTGATCACTACCATATCACCTTAAGACTAGATTTTGCTATCCATACTCCGGCAGATCGTTTATATCGCATTTTTATTTACTTTTCTGTTTCTTTCCGCAATCCATGCAGATGGTGGTCGACATAATATTATGAATTCCGTATGTACCGAAACCTACGAAAAAATTACCCGAGTGAAAAAATAATGATATCCAAACACGGGTGTAATGGCGAACACATAATCAGTCTGCTCATGCAGACTGGTTCCTTGTGCATAATGCAAACGATAGTATACATACATATATGATACGTTATCGTTTGTGGCCGGAAAACCGTTTCTCTCTCTTTTGTCTTACCTCTGTCTCGTTTTATCTCATCACATCGGTTTACCCATCAACAGTGCATTTATACATATGGGAGTTTTCGTGAATATGCACCATGAGTGAATTGGAAAACCGCCTCGATTTTGGCAATTCAGACATCATCATTCCATGATTTTTGTTCTTTTTCTACCAATCAAACTGACGTGAGCAAAAACAAAAACCATCAGATGATCTTCGAACTGCCTAAATACAGGCGGTTTACTGATTCCCTAGCGTTGTGCAAGAAAACTCCCATAATATTATTACTGCGTGTACAGTCAATTTCATTATATCAAACAGTTGTGAAAGAAGAAAAAAAAAAAAAAAAATCAGATATAAGTAATTACAGAACAGTGCGATTTGGTGGCATTCTCACACTAATTGAGGTTATATCCACACTGTGAAAGATTATCGTGCATCGAGTGATGCTAAATTTTCGAATCGAAGGTCGAGTCTAACGCCACTATTTTTTACAGCGTTTGATTGAAAATTTATAACCTCGAAAATTCGAGTCTGCAGCCTGATTAGAAGATTATCCGTATACAAAGAAAAACGAATCTTCGAACATCCATTTTTCTATTCTTTTGCACTTCTAATTGGGTTTGGAAAACACGTGTTTTTTTATCTGTTTTTTTTTTCTCTGGGGTTCGCTTCTGGCATTTTGCGTTACAAATGCCATATTAAGGTGTATAAGCACCGAAAAAAAATGTCTTTTGCGGATATGTCGACAAGATTTTATACTGCATGAAAGAGATTTTGGCACTACTATAGAAAAACGAAATTTTTTTTCCGCGCTTACGACCTTATGGCATTAGTAACGCGATTCACTAGATTTTGGAGTTAGACAGCCGTAGATATATATATACCTGTAATTTTTTGAAAAATTTTGCGGCAAAGTAAAAAAAACACATTATTTTGTACGAAACAGGAAATGTAATGAAATTTACGAAGCGTCCGATCATTTGATATATCGTAACAATTGAATTGCAAGATCTTGGACCTACCGTTTTCCTTGAGGAAAGTCATATTACTGCAGCAGCCTTGATAATCACCGAGGAATAAACAAATTCGTCAATCACTGCAGCATAGTATAGATTTTCAATGAAAATTAACATTCACAAACCGTGTAGGTACAATTAAGTTTATTCCGAAATGCGGGAGATTTGAATTTTTATATATTTTATCAAAAATACAACAAAAAAATCATAAAGAAACAACAATCGTATCGTCAACAATACGAAAAATGTCTGTTATTTTCAATTAAATGATAAATAAATCCTTACATACTGTAATGCGAGAATGAACTTAAATTCGGGGTAACACGACGCACATGTATGTCCTATAGAACGCGGACCCGTAACCTCGCGAACGTCACGGACGCTCAAAGCAGACTGAGCAGCTCGTCTTGGCAAGTGCCAGAGTTTCCCGTGTCGACTGCAGGGGCCACCTAGGGCCAATCGGAGGACGCTACGCGAACCTGCGAGCTTTCGTCGCTTCGGGACTCGGGAGGGGCTCCGCAGGAGTCAGGGTCGACCTAGGGAGCCCTTTTGCGTATCTGGGTAGCGGCCCTGCCGCCGGGCTTGACGCGACCCGGTCGGTTGCTTATCAATATACTTATATGATATACGTATGTATATACGGCTGACGAAGAGCGAAGGGCTATAAAGGCGAAAGGGTTAGGTACTACCTGGTATAGATGTTATACGTTCACATCCAACACGCAGGCCTCGAGCTACTGGTATACCTACTGCCAATGCGTGTATATATAAACGAAAGTGTAATTAGCTCCTCGTACACGCGTCATTTAACGGCAATTAATAGGATGGCTCGATGCGTACGTACGTATATAGAAACTGTCATACTTATCTTGTATCGAAGCTAAGGCGTATTTACCGCATGCGGTTTTCCATTGTGGAAACAATTTTCTGCAATTTTGCAAATTTTTAGGAAACGATTATTATGGTTACCACGTATGTTCACGTATGCGGAGAATTTTACGCTCATTCCGCGTTTTCGAACCTTGACATTTTTTTAATTCTAAAAGTTTCTTTCATGCATATAATTATATTCTGGTAGGGAAATCAGCAGCCATCCCTTCATTTTCAACTTTTCATTTCCTACCACTATATGTGGTTTAAATTTAAAGTACCTTCAAATTACGTTCGAGAAACTGGATATTTCTTTGAATTGACAAGTCTAATAGAAAAAATCAACTATGGCGTTGATTCCTTACGAAAAAGACATAATATTTTGACATTTCGTAATGTTCTGATCGTGAGTTTCAGTCTGAGGCCTGAGAATCTAAAAAAGTCTCCTAATGCAAATGAAGGACTTCTATCTTTCATCCGATTCATTTTCAATAACTACAATACAGAGAAAACTGAAAAATGTTGGCGAATTATCATGAAAGATGGATAATGGATTTGGTGAATTCTAGTTAAAAAATCGGTTTTTGCTAATGGTACATACATTATTATATTGTACTATTCAATTTAGTTATTGGAGGAAAATCAGGATTGGCTTTCCTTCTCTAGATTTTACCCAGATGAAAATCGTGCAACAAATTTCTACAATTGTGTTTAGGTGAATTCAGAACTCTCGTATCGTTTCTTCATAAGAAATTGTATATCTAGATATTTCTACTTAGTTTTATCGACAATAACGATTTTCTATAATGAAAAACTACGAAAACATGCCATTTTTACGATGGAGGCTACGGAAGTCTGTGACTCTTTTCCATGAAAAAACCACAAAAGACTACAATTTTATAACAACAAACTCATTTAGAATAATGTGATTGTAGATAATTCAACAGACAATTGAAGGGTTCAGTGCCAGAGTAGCCTAATCCACTTTGTCGATAAGGCCCATTTTAAATGGCTTATGCAGATACTGAAGATGAGCCTCAGCAAAAATGTGGGTAAGGCTACTCTGGAACTGAACTCTCCAATTGATCATTGAGAAATACTAGCAATAGCGAGAATGTCGGAGACAAATGAGCAAATTGATTCGTCGATCTGAATTTTCACATATTTGAATGATCAGTGAAAAATATGTGTGGAGATTATTCCCATTTGTCAGTCAATATTGTTGTTGCGGTGGAAAACCGTGTAGTAAATCGTTTCGTGAGAATATTACAGCATTTCAAATACCACAACCGCGTTGTTGCCAATCATGTAGCAATTTATGTTCACGTCAGATTATTTCACAATTTTTCACGAGAAATATTGAGTGATTTGAAACGACCTTCATATAAGAATATAATTGAGCTTGATGACCGCGTTGCACCTGAACCGAAACTAGAGTGTATAGAATAATATTGAATATGAGTGAAAATCCAGCTAAAACGCGTAAACGAATTCAGTTAAACAGGGGACAAACATTCGAGGCGACGTTTTTGTTGAAATTTAAGGGGGGTCGTGCGACATTAATTGTAATTGTAGCCGCAGCGAACTTTCAAAAGCTTGCACCACTCGTACCGAACTTTTTTTATGAGATGAAATAACGTTTCGATTTAATATGGGGGGAGCGTGGACTTGATGGGCTTTTAAAACACTGTGTAATTGTAAAAATACACGCACTCAAGATCTTAGAACTGAATTTTGTTCAGAATTCACGATATGCTCGGAAAATCATTAAAGGCGGGATTCACAGCCCATATCCACGTATATTATACAGGGTGGTCTTTTTTAATCGCCCCAGGCGAATATCTCGGAAACTGAAAAAGATACGAAAAAAAGTTTGATACAAAACTTGAAGGGTTTCGAGGGGGAAAGATGATGACGGTATGTGTTGACTTGTGGATTCTGCCACTTCCGAGATTTCGCTAGTAACTTCGGATTTTAGATAGGGAACACATATTTTCGATATGAGCAGTTGATAGCCGGAACAAAGACTGATTCAAATACGTGGAGAAAAAAAAATTTGAATTTTTTTTTTTGAATTTTTTTTTTTTTCAACTTTTTTTTTAATTTTTTTTTCTCAAATTTCGTTATTTTTTCTAGCGAGGGTCAGGTGAGGGTGCACGAGTCGGAGTCGAGGGCGCCGAAGGTGCCATCACCATCATCTTACCCGAGTTAGAAATTATCCTCCCCCCTTGTTGTACACCGTACTATTGTTCTCACGTTTTGGAATTTGTCTCCAGGTCTGCTATTGGCTTGATTGACAGAAAATGACAAAATTGGAGAAAAAAATTCGAAAAAAAATTCAAAAAAATAAAAATAAAAATTCAAAAAAAAAAATTCAAAGTTTTTCTTCTCCACGTATTCGAATCAGTCTTTGTTCCGGCTATCAACTGCTCATATCGGAAATATGTGTTCCCTATCTAAAATCGGAAGTTACTAGCGAAATCTCAGAAGTGGCAGAATCCACAAGTCAACACATACCGTCATCATCTTTCCCCCTCAAAACCCTTCAAGTTTTGTATCAAACTTTTTTTCGTATCTTTTTCAGTTTCCGAGATATTCGCCTGGGGCGATTAAAAAAGACCACCCTGTATGTTATGTATACGGGGCAGTCTTTTTTGTTCAATTCATAGTGTTTCGTGATTTAAAAAAAAGAAGTTTTAGATCGAAAAATTCTAGTTTCTTGTAAGTAAGCCTCCCAATACAATTGTAGCTACAATTTTTTTAACGCTGTGCAAACCATTTGTACTCGAAAGAAAGGAAGAATCAGTTTTTCGTTCAACGTCACAACTTCGATTTGGTTCAAAATTACACGCAGAATCTTCGAGAATGCATGAAACTACTATGTGGAAAAATCGGCACCATGACGAACTTTGTGGGTCAAGAGTATAAGAAAAATGAAATGCACGACGATAACTTGAAACTGAAAATTATCCACTTGACATGTTTTTCGACAAAAATTGATCAAGACAGCCGTATTATATCATTTTAACATGAAATGCAAATTATTCCTACAACCGCGAAGATTGTCTGAAATTCCGACCCGCATTAAATCGAAAATGTCTTATTGGACGAAAATATGATTTTCTTTTTTTTTTTTACTGATAATGGCCTGTGAACCATCAAGGAAATAAACACTATGGTCACATTAAAAAGTTTACAAGAAACCGGAATTCTTTCGTTCATAGACTTTTTTTTGCGACCTATATTTTTCACGATATGCTGAATCGAACAAAAATGCACTTTCGAAAGAGTTCGTTTTGACAATTTAAAAAAATGCGCGAAATGTTTTCTCAAGTAGAACTACCGACTACTATGGTAAATTATGAAAAATATTAAACTGTTCGATGGAAAAAAGTGGCTCAGTAATTGACAAAGACTGCTTCGTATATATGGCGCCATGAAAACGAACGATATAGAAATTGATTGAGAAATTGATATAAAGATCTGGGAAAGGGTTGTGTATAAATCCAAGCCAGGACCTGAATTGATCCCACTACTGCTTCCGAATAAATCACTAGCACCACAAGCGATCGTTAGTAAAATCGTAGTGATTCTGAGCAGGTATCAACCGATAAATCAATATCATCCACACAACGCCCAGTTAACGAATGCAGAATGTGTGTATATCTGCATCCGCCGATACGATCACGTCACCTAATAAATTAGCTGTAGATACTCGTGTATACGTGGTTCTCCAGCCGTTAGCGAACACGATTTGACTCGATATATGTATAGAAATTTGTGTTTGGAATTTTACACGATTTTACTCATCTGTGGATATCGTCGAATTTTCTTGTTTAAGACGATTTGTTGTTTTGAATTTCACAAAATTTGTCTAGAATACACCCTTCGATCTTATAGAAACAAAACACACGTCTATTCTACATCGAAAATCTCAATTCTTGAGACCTTGTTGAAAAAGTCGGAGCTTCCCCGTAAATCGTTCTTGACAAAGGACCTTTTTTTCTTTGGTCATAATTCATAAAAGGATTTGGAATATTGTTCATCCTCGTCGAATATGAATTTCAAATATCTTTAGCCACTTTTCATGTTTGGACTTTAGCCACGCTTCATGTTTGGATTTTTGTTATCAATTTTGAGCAAAAAATGTGTATACGATTTCTCGTTTCTTGAATTATTATCGCAACTCTAATTATTGTCAAAATTGGAATCGATATATGCTCCTGACCATTTTTTTATCATGACATTTCGTGTTCAATTCCCAAGGAAGACAATAATAATTATCCATTCTTTTGGTCAATTTATAATAAGTTCGTTCTTTCATTTGGACAAACAAAAAATTAGCTACAGAAATTTCGATCTCAATTTTGACTCCGTAAAATTTCGTTACTCATTCCGAATATCACCCGCAGTATAGAAATAATTTCACTCGTCGCCGAAAAGTGACAATTGAATGTTTTTTTTTTCTTATTTTCCAATCGTTATTTGGACAGGTCAATTTCGATACTCGTTCGATAAGCTTGTCCCCGGCCCACTCGCGAACCAGTGAAACGTGAAAGATAAATGAAACTTTTAATTGCGGTTTTATAGCTAGCTCTGCAATTGTCCAAGTATATAAATTCACCAAGGGAAGAATAAATGTGGAGAATATCCCGATACGGCAGGTGTACATGTGTATGATATGTAGAAATATGTATAACGTGCGTGATGTGTATATTTACAGGTACATATAGGCATAAACATATGTATTTATATATATACATGTGTATTAGGCAGTGAGAAGAGCGAAGAGGGTTCACGGAACACGGAGAGAATGCCGAGAGCACGGAGGCAAGACCTTTACGTTCTATGTATGATCACGACGCCTGGTGCCCTGTTAGAAGGGATTTGTACAAACAGTGGGCAAATTCGTCCTATCGCCAAATCCTTCCCCTTACACTCTTCGTATAATACATACGTGCATATGTATGTGTAAATAATATATGTATGCATTCTAAAGCATTGACCGATGGTCAAGCGATATAGTAAATATCGGCTATACATGCATATATAAGGAACGATTGAAACTGAGAATTGACGAGAACCAAGGGTGCCACGATGTGTCTACCCATACATTTATGAACTAGTGAAAATTTGTCATTGTATTTTGACGAATTTTTAAGGGAATTAAAAAAATTTGATTGTTTTCCATGAAAAATTGTAGTCTTTCGTTAGAAAAAATGATAGATTATTGTAGTTTATACGTATAACGAATTTCGTTGACAAGACTAGAAAGAATTACAGTTTTTTATTGAAAAACTACGGAAAGTCCGCATTTTTCTGTTGAATTATAGTCATCTTGAGAATTATTATTTTCACCAGATGCGTAAATGTATGTATTTACATCAAAACCCATCTACTCATGTAGGTACGTGAACTGATTTGAAAGATGATCGTGGATTGATTATTCCATAAAAATCACCGGATGATCAGTTTTCGGAGGGAAAAAATATTTGATTTCGAAAAGCCGATGGTAATTCTTTCCGCAAATGCTATTGGAAAAATCATAACCGGATGGATTCAATTCGGGATCTAAATAATTGAAATGCACACCAAATTTTCAATTCTGATACAGTTTGTGATGATTTCAAAGTTTTTTTCGCATTACAAATACTACGTTCGTCAATTCAAACTCTTCTGGGCTGGTTTCTGGTACAAGTCGCTTCGAACCTAACCTAACTGAAACAAGAAATATGATAATCTGACTGGAATTTTATTGGTTTTTTTCAAACAGTAAAATACTTGGCCAATTTCTGCCGTAGTGAAGCAATTATCTCCAGAGTTTCATTCCGGTAGGTTGTATAGTTCGTGAGAAACTACGAATCGCGTTTTCGAAGTGATAACAATTTGTAATAATGGAATTCCGGACATAGTCTCGTGGCACCTTAAGGTGCCACGGGAGTCTCTTCAGCTAACAATTGGACAACAATGCGAATAACCATTGTTATCTGAAGGGACTCCCGTTGCACCTTAAGAGGAGGTGTCAGTTTTCTTCTTCGGAATCAGATAAAATTTTCCCATATAATTAATTATTTAGCTATTTCTGTGAAGTATCATCAGTTTAGCAGAATAAGACGATCATACAAGCATCAAGAATA
The DNA here is from genome assembly GCA_963989295.1 of Ametastegia equiseti. Lineage (NCBI taxonomy): Eukaryota > Metazoa > Arthropoda > Insecta > Hymenoptera > Tenthredinidae > Ametastegia > Ametastegia equiseti. The sequence continues at coordinate 24,310,011 of OZ022389.1, forward strand.
ATATATTAAAATCACCCGTATATTACTTCTGTGGCTTGGTAATATTATCTGATTTAATCATTTTATCGACCACTGAAAGTCATTCTATGAATTCTAGTCAAGTCGTTAAGGGCAATAACATACAGTTTGAGAATGTATAAGACATTTAGACATACGATGTCCTGTACTTCTGTACCAGTTTGCTCGGGTATTAGAATATTTCATTTCTTCCGAACCCAATAATTGAGGAAGTGACAAGTATATTGATAGGAATAATCGTCAGATTAATCCTCATAGATATCGTTTCACAATATTTCTCGACATTATGTACGAATCCGAATGAATATATTCATCCGTGTGACCCGAGTGTTGGGTATCTCTTCATGAAATATTCCATTTCCTCTATATATACACATGGTTCGAACGATTCTATCGACATACGATAATATATCGATGGTACACCAGCCACGCTGACGCAAATTTAAACAATACTTTCTTACGGTTTTCTCGCTGATACAATACAAGATTCTTGCTTATACGCCGTGGACCGGAAGCCTGCATGGTAAAATATTGAACGGAAAACGTGAGACATACCTTCGAGCTCGAATGAATGATAAGGCAGCGAATACCCGGATCGTGACGTCGTGCTGGAATACGGATCGTTTCGTATCGTATCGTATCGTATGTTGTCTCCTTCTTCGCACGATCAATGCAAATAAAATACAGAATCTGTAACGGAGTTTTGGGTTATATGGAACCTGGGATTCGCCGTTGGGGTGCAAACCGGCGACCCAGATTCTGTATAACAATATCTGCCTCAGGTGTGCGCCGATAACTCGTTCTTCAAGGGGAATTGTCGCCTTAGGGACGTTAATTTATCAATGAATTGTATAAAACTGAGATCAATTCAAGGAATTCCGAGGGTGGCAGGAATATAGGACTTATTCTTCAAAGCAGGATTGTGATGGACAAGAAATACTCAGATGAACGTAGATTTAATCGTGTAGCACACTGTGAGAGAAAAAATTGTTTCATAGACAAAAATTTATCGTAGAAATCGTTCATTCAATAAAATCTTGTACGAGTCACAATAATATATCAACGCTGATCAGAAAAAATTTCATAGAGTTAACTACCAGAAAAGCATGGTTGGTTTGTCTGTATGACTCCATTCTGTGCTGAAACTGCAATAATTCTATGGCAAGTTTCTACGACGAATTTCTCTCCGTGATATACTGTCGAAAAAACCACTACTCAGTAATTCTGTGTTAAAATCCTAACACTCCTTTGTGTTTTCGTGATTAATAATGTATTTATGTTTTTCGAAATCCGTGTAGGTATTCTGTAGCCTGGAATTGAAAAAACTGTTCGGGATCTTATGATATCAATGTGTGATTATCAATTCAGATAATAAAATCGCTCACACTTTAGAGTTACTTTAGAAAATTAACACGAAATCTGTGCAAGATTTAGACCGAAGACCTGGGCTGAGAATGCCACTTATTACCTTCAACATTCGAATAAGTTGAAATAACTGCATGATGAATTGACAGAACAATTATTGAATTGAACGAACCTCGTGAGTAAGATTAACGGAGCTTTTGTGTCCAATTTTAATCGGAATATACTGCTCTGATACAAAATCCTGAGAATGGGGAAAAAAGTTATTCAGTTACTGAATCAGATCTCGTTAAAATAACTAGAAATTTTGATTTGATTCTCTCAGCCATCAGCGAATTTCAACCACTTTTCCTTTCATCGTGGACTTCTTGCAATAACTACTTATATGGCAATTTTGTGGGGTTTCTGTTGAATTACAATTATTTGATAGAAAAGTACTGAGACTGCTACAAAACCGATTCATCTTTCTTTCAAAACTCGAGATTTTCGTGGTGCTCATTCACTAGAACCTCATAGTGCAGGAAACTAATATGCATGTGTTTTTGGCATTACAGAGCAGGATTCCTGCTTCCTGCCTGGCCATACGATGTTCTTTTCTCCGTGTAGGTATCATAACGGGTCATGAGATCTAAATCAAAAGTGTTTGGCACCCGCTCTGTAGTAGCTAAGCACGCTGTATAAATGCAAATGCAAAATAACGATGTATCCATATGGGGTATTCCACCTGAACTCGACACACTCGCGGACCTCGACTGTTTCAAAATGACCGATTTTTTTTTCTCTTGAACCACAAGTCAAAAAACCTACCCCTAGGTTTCCTGGTTTGTCGATAGGTCATACCGTTCAGACAGGACATTTTTTTGAAATTACCAGCATTTCGGTTCTTTTAATATTTTGGGCTAGCTCTTATAACTCGAAACCTCGTACTTGAATCAAAAAACTTTGGATACGAAATTTCTTGGTATTTGAGTGTTCTCTTTGGAAAACATTTTTTTCGGTACTTTGTGCCGCTCAAAACTCGTTTTTTATGCAAATAATACATCAGAAATCGGTTTTACGAAAAAAAACGCCATCATCGATTTTTTCGAAAAAAATTTCAAAAATTTTTAGGGATCGACAAAGATTTTATGACTCATTTGGTTCAGAAGTCATAGCCATTGCTCGTCCGAAATTGGTTTCGTTTTGCAAGTTACAAGATAATCGATTTTGTTGCAAACTATGAGAGCGCAGTCAACTCAAATTGATATCTCGAATCTCATTTGTCGTACAGAGACGATTCATAGCGCATTCGAAAGCTGGGCAAATAGGCATTCCTTAAAAAATCAAAATACAAAATCATGGAAGACTCTAGTTGTTGTAATCAATCAAAATAATCAACGATTCGGTCGTTGAACTTGGACATTTTCTTAATTCTGCAAGAAATATATTTCCGGATTATTCCAGAAATCGAACCAGAGAAAGTATTTCCAAAGTTGCTACAATATCTAATGTTTCGTAGCATTTGAAAAATATAAATATCTTTGGGAATGATGTAAAAATATGTCTTCATTTTTCTCATGTGTATTTCATAAGTGTCGATCGATAAAAACATATCGAGGCATTAATTTGGTCGATTTTTCGTGGAACTAGCCACATACCTATATCTGGTCTAGGAAAATACATCGCTGTACATAAATTAATATCACAAGACATTGAGAAAATCTGGAAATCGTTAGTTGTAGAATTTCAGAAACAAATTATTTTCCATGCTTTTTTTTCAGATAGCTCCTCCGGAAATTTCAATTTTCAACCGAAACTTTAAAGACTTTTTTCAGAATGATTGCGTCTCGAAGAGCCATAGGTCCAGAGATTCTTACAGACATCAACAACCTTTCAAGATTTCACATTCGGCTGAGCAATTCAAAAAATTGTATGCCGGTGACAAATTGAATTGTGAGTATTTGAAGGAAACTTTGCGATATGAAATTTTCGCTCGTAGCCTTAGCAGCCAAACTGTATAAAATGATAGGCTGCTGGTGTTAACTGATAAATTGATCCGCAGAAACTTTCATGGCTGATCAGATTTGTCGTTAATCATAAAGTGAATAAATTAACGCGGTTACGGTCTGACTTTAAACACGGCGATTTTCCGGCCCAGATAATATATCCCTACCGTCATATTTTGCCTAACAAAGAGCCAATATTATACCTCTACCTGTATCCTTATCGATATTTACTCACGCATCTATTAAACAGAAACCGTGTAAGAGGCACGAAAATTGTATAACGTTATATACCAAGTAGGTATTGATTATGATAGCTATTCTTCATTGAAGGTATAAGATTTAATCATTTCAAATATTCGCGGCATGCGCCGTGAGACGACAAGGCAATACATGAGGGTTGAAAAAGTCAATCGGAACCGGTAATTGCATACTTTGAAAGGAAACTGTTGGCAGACTAGCTCGTTGAGCTGGGGCTTTGGATTGTCGCCAAAGCAAATATCAACTTTATGATGGTTCAAAGCTCTTCTATTTGTCTTGGCAGTTCGGCTGATAGCTCTCGAGCGTCCAAATTGTAACGAGACAGGGTCGGGGTCCTATTCGTAGTCGGTAAACAGGTCAACCCTATTCATACTTTACGCCAAAAAGTCACAACCACCCTTTCCCATTTTGTATGTACTTTAAATGTTATTTGTTAACTATAAAAAATTTGGTCGCAATAATTATGCCTTCGAAGCTATTGTTTATTCGCCATCATCATGGAAGTATCAATGTTTCAAGTTCCTAAATACTTTTTATACGCTATTCGTGCATTCGCCTAAAAGCTCCGAACTGTAGTTTGTGATGATTCTCGGTGTAGAATTGATACAGTAATCCTGTCTTCTTAGAGAATTGCAGAGTCTCTATCGTAATAAGAGATTCAATACTTTAATATTATGAATGCATTATGTGGCTTTCTTGAGAGTGCTCCCTAACTGCTTGTTAGCGTACTTTCAAACGAATGTACTGTAAACCTTATAATTAGGGGACTTAGACCACCCCTCGGTACCTGTATTAATAAACAAGTAGCGTGTTTCTCTGTGCATTATTCCGTTTTCCGCGACTCGCGAGGCATTCAAAAGTTTGCGAATTGGACTAAATTCCATGTAAAATTTATCACTTGAAATTATCCTGTCATGAAAGTTCAGCGAGGGTGGACATTCAGAGGTTGAGTATGTCGTGGATGGAAAAATTCAACTTTGTCTAAGACCAGTCGATTTTTTCACCAATTTTCATTTCCTGAAGTTATAATCGTTTCGTTGTATCAATTGGCACTCCGTTCGACCTCTTTTGCCAGATCAAGATTTCTAAGAAGAAACTTTTGCAAAATATATGGTCACTTTTCCAAAAACCGACCATCTCTTCTTCACATATTACACATAATAGCTCAGCCTGAAGATGGAATTCTGATTCCATTTTACTCACTCAATCGATGACACCGTCTATCAGACTAACGATATGTCTATAAATTCACGCAGTATAGGTGTTTTGCAAATAATTTTGGCGTCGAAATGAACTAGTTTTGGGCTATGCTTATTTTTTTTCAAAGTCACATATACTGGTCCCCTTATAGAAGCAGGGGATATTACACGTGCCTAAGCTGCCTGAGGTATTTTCCTCCATTTTTCTAACTCATCAGGGAAGAGTATATCGTACTTCCAGTTGGGGTTGGGTTTATTTAGAAATTAATACACTCTCTTTTCTTTGAATCATTTTCAGATTTCAGACTGAAAGCTTTTTTGAGGATTAATTCTGCCACGGGTGATATTGAACTGTTAATATATCAGTCTATGGTGGGTTTATAGTTATAGTACTGTATATAGAAGGACATAAGGATTCTAAAACCGTGATACACGCTGGGAGCGAATGATTATTTCCTTGTTCACGAGCATTTAATGGCAGCCGTATTTCAGGCGTTTGCACAAACGGCAATAGCCTCCTGGATGAATCGAGGTGTTTCACCGCATGGCTCCAACCACTCGCTCCCTGCATGCTCTTTTTGTATTTTACGACACGAAATGCGTGGGCGCGGAATAATTGGAGCGTAACATTTCAACGAGGGTGTGTAAATAAAGAATGAAGTCAGTAGATTGGAAATTTATACTCTTGATTCAAAACCGACTTTCATGCCTATAACAATACCATATGTAGGTATTATAATCATCTTTCATAAGATTTGGAGCTTCTGAAGTTGCTGAAAAATTCAATTGTCTCGAGCGTTTGACGAATTCCTAAAGCACTATACACTGTTAGAAAATTTCTGTCAATTTCAACACATTTCGCGTGTCTTACAGTCGGTCCACTCAAAAATTAATGTTCATGCAACAGAAGAGTTACATGTCAAGGGTAATTGACATGTAGTTTATGTTGATATTTCAACACAAAAGCAAGTCAATCAACTTATCAATATTACACAAAATTTGCGTGATTGAAATTTCATTCGAGTAAAATTGATTTGTCCCCATAAATGTTATCATCAGCTAATTGAATGTGTCAGATTGACTAGAAGTTTGCGTGAAATTTGACTTTTCAGGTACGGTTACACACACGTTCTGTAAAATTGATGAAATTGTCCAATCAATTTTACATAGCTTTTATGTTTTACACACAAGACATGTGACGATTGCGTCGATGGGTTGAATTGGAAATTCAGAATAAAAAATACGTTGAATTTTGTGTGAACATGTTAAGTTGGTTTTTTGAACACAAAAACACAAATTTTCGAAAGGTGAAGTCGTGAAATTGAAAAGAAATGAAAGTGTACGGGTTTTCTGCAAAATTCCAGAGCTCGTATTGCTTACAAAAGCTGATATGGAGATCCTAGGTCTGCGAATCCATGAAAATTACCCTCGTCCAAACTTCTAGATGTGTAGATATTGTTGTTCCAGAGGAATAAGAGAGCCGCGATCTTTTTTGCACATACGAAACCCCTACACTTTTCCTGCAGAAATATCATACATACATGTACGCAAATAATGAAATTCTGCAAGCTAGCCGAGGCGTGGAATTTTGCAAAACTGCGAAAGTATCGTGCACTGACTGCAACAGCGAACCCTCAACTCCCTGAAAAGTAGACATTCTCTCGCGCGTTACTGAGCCGAGAACATTTTGTGCAGAAGCGAAAAATTGGGGTGAGCGTTTTTGCGGAATGGGCTTATTGAGAACTAATCCCGTCTGGTGGACTCGACGTGATGCATTTTGCGGTTAATTGCATCGATACTGTGGTTAGCATCTGGAGAATTGGGTATTGGATAACGCGTCGAGTCGATATTGAATCAGTTGCAAAATCAACTTATATGCTGGGAAAATAAAGCTCAGTTTTACAAATTGACTTTCACTCCGCGAGTTTATGCCACTTATGCTCGTTCACAATTCATGATTTTCCACGTGATTGATCAGTACACATCTCTCAACCGAATTTTTATTCATAAACAGATAACAGATTCCTCTGGTCATTATATTGTAACGTTATGATGAAATTATCACGCACTCCCTCTTCCGTTCAATTAATTATACATACACGTACTACGTGGGCACGGGTGTGCGTTCCGTTTGGTCATCAGCAGTGCCCAGAGCAGACCCTTTGAAGATAGTTGCCGCTAACGAGGTGCCTGTAATAACATCGAATTGACCTGAAACCCGGCAGTTGTAGAATTAGGTAATAGAGTCGTAGGGAGAAATGAAATGGGAACAACGTTAGACATTAAATTACTTCAGGGTAATCCTTTTTTTGAATGACCTCTTCAAAATGATGTGAAATGATCCAACTACTTTACACGATTTGTTTTTTCCCCTTCTTCATGGAATTTTGGTTGAATGGCTTGAGGTGGAATTGAAATTCCAAATTTCAAATGCTGCGAAAAGTGGAAAGTCGGAATCTTTGAATACTATATACCGAGGCACAGTTTTTTGGAAGAGCATTCCCCCGAAAGTCTACGTAGCAAATTTGAAAAACGATAAGAACGTTCCAAATTCCGAAAGCTAAAGATCCGAAAGGCCAAAACTCCGAATCTCGAAATTCGCGCAGGCAATGTCATTTATTGACAGCTTTGTTATGGGCTTCCCTTTAACTTATAATGCGAATTTTCGGACTTTTCGGGTTTTTAACCTTCGGATCTTCAAGCTGTCTGCATTTCGACCTTCCGGAATTCGCAAGTTCTGAACTCTGATAACGGTTCTAGAAACTCAGAATCGCGTCTCAAATAAATTCGGAATTTTGACTATTCGTAGCTTTTGGAATTCTGGAATTTCAATCCCACCTTAACGGCTCTGATCGTTAGATTGAGGTTATTCAGTACCCAGGGCCGTCTTAAGGTCGAAGGCGCCCATGGGCTACCCTCGACGAAGCGCCCCCCCCTTCCCCGTGGCCACCAAGAAAACAACGCAAAGTCGATGGTCTTCGGAACACGATACATGGGTCATCAAAAATAGCTAACAGCTGACTTTTCTGGCCTTTATTGGAGCAAAGTTTTTCACAAGATTTTCGAATGAAACTTTATCTAGCAGGTCTGAATTCACTGCAAAGGAACTCAAGTGAGAGAGCCTTTCTTGACCAGTCGAGTTCCGCAAATAATTTTTTACTCTCCTTAGTACCGAGAAAGAGCGCTCCCCACTAGCATTTGTTGGTAAAATGCACAGGAATATTTGGAGGAGTGTTTCTACGTTTGGTGACTTGCCATGAGCCCCTTACTACGAATCATTTTCAAAAGTTCTCCTGGCGAATTATTCTCGAGCGATAGAACTTTTAAAAACTCGTGAAAATCAACGCACTCTCCAACTAACTGATCTTCCAGATCTTCCGGGTATATTTTAACGATTTCAGGTGCTTGGTTCCTAATTTCATGTACGGGAAGCGACGACAGTCTACTGAGCAATCCGAATTTAGCGTCAAACTCGGCGCCCCTTGGGGCCGAGCGCCCTGGGCTATAGCCCCGCTAGCCCATGCCTTAAGCCGGCCCTGTCAGTACCGAGCTTTGTAAGTTTTCGATCATCAAGACCTGCAATTCCAAAATCCTTTACTACCGGTAGTCTATTGAGATTGGGATTGAATGGTCAATATCACTGAATTCAATTTCTGAGAATGCTCTGGAAATCTTCATTGGTTCTTGAGCTTAAATTGGTTAAACCCTTCCCACGTCACGTGGTCACGTGGTATATATACCTAAATGTTTCGAGTGAAAGAAAGGAACAATTGCAAATTACAAAATTCAAAGATTTCTTAAATCGAACTGATGCAGATTCGTTCATCGTATAGATTTGCGAAATTTGCACCAACCTGAAGGTTTACCCGTTGCCTGGTTCGTTATGGAAAGAGTTTCTATGTCCATCAATTGAACAGACTGACAATGAGTAACTCTAAAACTGATAAGTATTTATCAATGGCTTTTTGGGGGTTGAGGTACTGAATATAGTCTAGATACTCTAGATCCTTAAAGACTTGAAAATTCTGATATTTCTGTACCCAATATAGAGGAGGATCAGGGGAATTTTCGTAAAGACACATCAGGCCGGTCACAGGACGCCATTTGTATTTTTGAAGAGTCCTGTTACTTCCGATGAATGGGATAATTGTAATAGACATACTTATATTAGTTGGGCTACATGCTCGAGTTGCGACCGTGACCTCTTCCCCAGTACTGGTTGGCGGACCTGAACGTCCCCCGTCCGGCTACGGCGGGTTATAGGATAGAAAATTTATTGCCAGTAGCTGAATGGTTTTGTTACCTCGAGCCAGAACCACTTGCGTCCATTTCAGGGTTTTATTGAGCACGTAATAAGACTAGAATACAAGCGACATCCGATGTATATCTCTAGTAGTTTCACGATAATCTTTTCAAGATTTATGACGTTCATTAATTTGCATCGTTTCAATCCACGCCCGGATTCCTGTATAATTTGAAATGAATAATAATCGACTCTTATTTCCTTGGCAGCTGTATTTCGGATCACATGCATCCGCACCATGAATTATCACATTTTTGTCGAATGGATGTCTCATGTCCGAGAGAATCGGCGATTTTTTTCTATGTCATCCATTTCTGACTTGCCGTATTTTAAAATACCGAAGAAGGTGTAAAGGAGGGACAGAAATTCAAAGTGAAAGAAAATATATATATTCATTTCCACGCAGAGGGATTCGGGTCGACTGAGGCACGGATAAAACGATCTCGAATAATACCCCGGGTGAAATAACGGAATGCAACCCCTGCAACCGAACCTTGGAGCTTTAGTCTCCGACTGATAACAAATAGAAGGGGAGATATTTATTTCCTTCCCTTTCTCTGTGGCTCAGCTGCCCCAAGCTTGCTGTAGTCCAAAACCAGAACTACCCTACTGGATTCAAACGCACACCCGATTTTATTCAGAAATTTCACAGCCCAATAAATGCCTGTTTGAATATTGACGCGGATGACTTTCCAATATTTTGGAAAACCTATTTTTCAGTGATTTGCAGATTTTTGAGGATTGGCAAATGACGTCGATTCGTGCAATAAATAATATGAGAAGTTCGCAAAACAAACAACGTTTTTCCATATTCTGAATGCTCGCGATCTATCGTTGATATCGATTCCGGTCAATGAATTTGTACGGCTTCTATATTGCCAGTTCCTGGAAAAACGTGAATAGTGGAAATGTGTCGTTTTGTTAGTCAGCATCTTTTTATACCTCGCATATTTTCCCGTTCTCTCTTTCACTGCAGTGTGTTATCGATCAGACAGGGACTTCTTTGGGAGATTTGAAATGCGGGAAGCATTGAAAGTGGAATAGAAGTTGAAAAAAAATTCCAACTTTTTTATAAACTCCAGCCTTGATGAATGAATTCTACTTTTGGGGGTTACTCGCGATGCCTGGCCTCAAAGAGAAAAGTTTGTTTGTTCCTTGGGGTGATCTTCTGTCGATATGAATTGATCAATGGGTTTAAAAATGAAAAAATATATGCTTGTGGTTTTCCTGATCAATGAATTCGTATTGAACGCAAAGTTTTCCTGGATGTTTCCAAATCAATGTACATGCGTTCAACATCCTCAGAATTTTACGAACGTCTATGAAATATCGAATACCTAATGATATACCTAATGACGATGTATTTAAACGTAATATTGCACACGGAATGAAAATCTCGGTGAATTCTCTTGCTTCTCATTCATATATTCAATTATCCAGTGAGTATGAAAATTATCATATCATTATTTTTGGAATTATTCACGACTATCGATTAAAGTCAACATACTTACTATTGGTACTGATTTTCACGATGTTGAATACGCATTTGCGTGATCATTGTGACCGTAATGATAAATAATTATTGTTTCACGAACCACTTTGGTGATTCTTTGCATTGGAAAATGATTGATATGTTACTTTCATACTGTGATGGATAATAAAATTCGAGGATGAAAAAAATCAGGTAACACGTGTCCAGGATTTGAATCAACTTATCTTGTCTGAAAATCTTTCTAACAGAAAGGCGATCAGACTCTCAACTTTTGATTTATGTAAGACTGGTGCGTGCGCGGGCTCTTGCGGAGGGCAGTGAGATACAGAAAAAGGGATTTTTTTTTATCGATTTAGAAGATGCAACCCTGCGCCTTTGCGAATCTGACCCTTCCGAAGCCACTTGAAGCATCAACCGCGAAGCTGCAAAAGCAAAAAGTTTCTAACTTGGAATATAGGTATGTAGATTCGGCTCACGCTCCCCTGGCCGAAAATGCAGATTTGGCGAATATCTCGTTATATCTAATCTCGATCCATCATACCAATCTTCAGTGGGCTCTCAAATTTCACAAACGACCATCAGAGCGTTAAATTTGCTCCTAAATGAACTCAAGTTATACTAGATGCGCACTGCTGTACCCGCAGGGTGAGGGGGATTGAAATTCCAAATTTCAGAAGCTGTGAACGGTGAAAATTCCGATTTTTTTTACTCCCGACCGATAGTTTTTAGACAGATTATTTCCTCGAACGTTTACGTAGCCAATTCGAAAAACTCCGAATGAAAAAATAGTGAAGGTTAATTCCAAATTCCGAAAGCTATAAAGATCCGAACGGCCGGAATTCCGAATCTCGGAATTCGCTTATGCAACGTCGCTTTATTTCACAGCTTTGTCAAGAACTTTCCTTGGATTTGCGGATTCTTGGACCTAATTCTGAGCTTTGAACTTTCGGATCTTTGAGCTGTCTGCATTTCGACCCTTCAGAAATTGCAAGTTCTGAACTCTATGATGTTTCTAGAAACTCAGAATCGCGTTCCAAATGAATTCGGAATTTTGACTATTCGCGGAACTTTTGGAACTCGGAACTTCAATCCCACCCGCAGCAGGGGCTATGGCTTAACAGAGCGAAATAGTTCAAAATATCAGATGCACTCATAGCCACCATGAAACCCACCAAGCCAGGCACTCCGTCTCTCGTCAGCGTTATGTGGGAACATTTTCCCATTAAAAGCGAGGTTCTGATATGGAGATGGAAAAACGGGAGGATGAAATGATACGTGGATGTACACGCGTTTGAAACGCGAAAAGCTTCGTTGTACTACGTGCGGACTCACGTCTGGCGCATTTATCACACAAATCGGTGTAGAAGGCTGGATGATAAAGCAGGTATCTGAACCCAACTCCAAAGCCTGGCGTATCATCGTAACAATCTACTAGTTCGCTGAAGGAGCTATAAGAGGGGTCGATACGGGCATTTTTCTGCCTTACGACTTGAAATCAAACTTTGCAATCACCAAACTTTGTGAAAGTCTTGATCCAGGCATTGATTCGAAGCTTGATTGACATCTCACGTTTAGCAAGACGGGTACATCGATATTCAACATGATTTTAAGTTTAGGAAATATGGGAAACTGGTGATTGTTCCAATTATTGCCTAATTCTCCGTTGAATAGTTACACAATTCAATAATACTATATGGAATAGTGAAATTACTCAAGTCGTATACATTCAAAACTATCAGCGAATGGATTATCTCGCTTCTACTTCGCTATTTGCTGAAATTCTGCTCTGACATATATATATACTTCAATCAACAATTAGATCATGTACTAATATTTCTGATTGTTTTGCAAATACTTCAAAAAATGTTACGAAACGAAAAATCATTTTCAAAAGTTGGCCTTTCTTACATTTTACAATATTATTATCATTTTATTTCCTATATCATAAGGCAGACTCGAGTTAATTGAACCGTTTGTATTTGGAATCCTCTGAGAGAATATATATTTGTTGGATTTTCAAAATTATGAAGATAGGAATATTTAGAGCATTCCGCAAATACTGATATATCGATGATTCGATTTTTCGAACCCAAAATAATGTGAAATATGGGTTTATCGCTATTTCCTTATCAATTATCAATGTCTCTCCAACGATGAAATTGGATTATCTGAATAAGGTGAAAACGTTTGACAAAGTTTCGACCTTGGTAATCGATCCGGTGAATTCCGAATAATGCTGAGAATTGAGATTGTTAGAGAATAGAATAGATTGTAGATTCATTTCAAGATTAAAAAAATTACGAATACCCCAGGAACGTGTCTAATGCTTTAAGTTTTATAATATCAGTGGCTGGAAATTGGCCACTGAAAAATTCTTGTTTCTGGTAACGTCGGTCCTTCAGAGACACTCCTCGCGAGGTGTATAGGTATGCAGTCCATTAAATACACGAACGGGCCTAATCTTATAAAAATGGAACACGACACCAGGTAATAAATGGAAGCATTGCACGCACCTCTTGCGAAGCTTTGGACAAATGCGATATTCAAAGCGGGCTGGCGAGAAGCAGGTGTGCTGGAGTGTGTAAAAGTAAAGTGATTTGGATCAAAGCTCTCATGCAGTTGGCCAATATTGCGAACGGCCCATTGTATGGCATATCTTTTTCGATTGCCAGGGAAGATTTGCAAACGTTCATATTTGTCAGCTTCTCATTTGATAGAAAACCACATTAGTAGGTACTGACTCCAATTACATTAATGATGCAAATATTAGCGAGCGAACCACTTGCTTTATCTTAGAGGTTGAACTTTGATCTCAAAAAATGGTAACTTTACAGTACAGGGTTGGGAATCATTGGGTACTTTTGTAATCCCATTATCTATCTTTCATTTTGAAATGTAATGCGTTACGAAGTGTATTTAAATCAAAGTTTCTGTTGCAATATTCACAACGCTGATACAGTATTACATTATTATAATGGTTATAAAATTTTTTGTGCATAAATTCTATCGGATTATTAAAAAAATCGACGTTGTCACCGCGATTGGAATTTCATAACAATTTGATGAATATCTCTCGAATTTCTCTCGAATAGAACACTCGCCGTGAAAATGTTTCACAAACCTTTGGGCGCAATAGTCTGCACCATCGACCGTGTGAGCTGGAATTCAATAATTCCCAACTTGCAGAGTGCGTCGGTAATTACATTTCATACGTTTTGTCACCCTCAAAGGCTTTCCGTGAGGTACATGTTAAACGGAACCCGGACCAAGTCGTTGAACGATTGCATGCGTTGCAATATTGTGCAAATTGTTACCGTCTCTATGGGAGCCATTGTCTATAGGAAAGTAATCCTTTTAGCTGATCGTAAGCCACGGTCGACAAAAGGTATGAATTGCAATTCGGTTTTCAGTACCATTGAAGATTACCTGGTAAATTGATGGCTGAACTCATTGATTCACCCTTACAATTGTCGCTTCTCCGGATTCGAATTTTTTCTTCAAGTTCACCTGGATTCTGACAGAATATTTAGATCACCAGTGTTACCAGCAAAGTATGATTCGCTTCCGAATATAAAAAGTTGACTATATATTAAGTAATTCTGTTTGCATTGATCTCGCGATGATGATAATTATATAATTATAAAAAAGTATATACTTTTTGCGATACATTTGCAACATCTGGACACATTGAACTATCATGTTAGCTTGTGATACACTCGCGGCCAAAGGGGTAACAAAATACCCATAGAAGCCGGAGTTACTGAACTGCAGGTAATTGCCGAGCCCAGAGGCATGAGCTCAGCCCCTCGCTGTGGTTTTCATTTTCCTCGCTAGGCGTTCTACGGGGCTTCATATTCTCGCAAAAGTAAATGTTCGGTGAATTGGATATCAGGGTGCAATATGGCAGTGTGCAATTACTCTGGTTTCTCTTCAATATACGAATAAATCTTTCGCCTTTTACTAAAGATTTCCGTGGAGAGGAACAATTTGATGAGTCTATAACTCAAATTTTTTAATGTCCTGGTTCTTAAACCGGGACTACAAATTATATAAAACACAACTGCTGGAGCTACGAGCTTTGGCCATATTCTAACGGTAAATATTCATGCATTGCATCATCTGGATATGTGAATTATGCGGATTTCACGAATCTGACACTTCAAGTCCACGTATCCGGATAACCCGAAAGCTTCGGATTATTTGGATTCGAATATCCGCATAATAACGGACAATATCAGCTAATTACGGATCTTACGTGTGATCAATTCGAGAATATACCGGTGCTGTATAATTTTCGTCATGACGCAGACGAGTCTTCGAATCCAGTTTCACGCAACCTATAATAATTCTTCTCTGAGAATTCGTCCAGATGAGGCTCTCTCGCTCATCCGGGACACATTTCTACGCATAGGTCATCAGTTTGGGTGCCATATGAAATTCCGACAAGAAATCTAATCTTGCATCTGGACGAAATGATCAGAAGAGAGGTATAAAGAATTTTTTCATTTCGAGATATTTCTCAGGAAATAATAGATTTTCAAAAAGCTTTTGAATGGGAGTAAAATAAATTAAATTTGCGCTTGCCAGTTTCATTCAATGTCAATTATAGGGTATTTAGGATGCAAGATGCCTTTGGGTATCGGCATGAAAACAGCAATCATAAAATGTTACGCTACTTATGAAATACGGGCACCATTATTGCAGACTTAACGCTGGGGTGACTCATATGAGCTAGTACAATTCGTCGCCACCAGGTGATATTTCTAGAATATTTTCTCGCTTCAAGAGTAACGCGACAGTACTGCCTAATACTGATCGTTGCACCATTGGCAATTACTCTGGTTTCTCTTCAATATACGAATAAATCTTTCGCCTTTTACTAAAGATTTCCGTGGAGAGGAACAACTTGATGAGTCTATAACTCGAATTTTTGGATGCCCTGGTGCAAACCGGGGCTGCAATCTCATGAAAACAAAATTGCTTCAGAGCCGATCCTTAGGCTCGATGCGGATGGGGGCAGTCCATGCCAAATCGACCTACCGTACACCTTCAACGGGTCCCACTTCTATGATCTTCGAGTGAACGGTCTTGAACGTAATCGGAAAACAAAAAGTCACAATAGGGACATCGACAGCAGTCGATACCTGTTGGAGGAAAAAAAAAGTCACAATCCTTCAAATTTTTGAATCCCTGGCTTCGAAGTTGAGTTATATTTTTTTGCAAATATATATGCTTTGGTATTGCTTGATCGGCAGTAGAAACTTTCAGGTGAAATAGTTGCCCACAATATGAAGTACATAACAAGAAAAATGTAGCTCAGAAAATGACTGCAATCACTCTAAATGCCGATTCACCTCAAAAACACTCGTACGTCGAGATTTGATGGAATCTCTACAAACAATTTTTCACAAGAACACAAAACTCTTGAAACGAATGTGGTCGTCGAATGTGGAATGCCGAAAGTGGTTTCAGTTTTAGTTCCGATGCTAGAATCCAATCAATTTCGAAGGAACGTGAAAGACGGCCAGTGACCGGGATGCACTGTAACAAATACGTTAGCCAGATCAGAAATATTTGGCTAATTTGTTAATATTTTGCGAGCCCATATTTCGCTCTCACCATGTTACCTTTCAATAGTCTGTATTATGAGGTGCATTTACCATGAAATCGATCGTCAATAAATATAGTGAAATCCAATCACTTTTTATCGATACCTTTTCGGAACTGACTTCACGGAAAAACTTTGTCTGGTGAATCTTAGAAAATGTGAATTGTGCAAGTGAAATATTATAATATTTAGGTTGTGGTATGATATCAATATAATAATTTACTTGTATGAATCATATCTGATGAATCATACTATGATAGTATGATATATGATTTTCAAAATATCAAACCATTATCTAATGCGCTGATTTGTATATTTTGTATCGAATCCTGATTTCGTCATGAAAAATGGTTGAAGATGATGATTTTTATCGTATTTGCAAAATTATGCTTGATGTATCAGATGATTTGTGATATTAGTATCATATTACAAGTAAAATTGTACGATAAATCACATTCAGAAATCCTTATTCTTAAAATTGTGTGATTTTTCGGACAAAGTTTTTCAGTCGGGTTGACACTACTGGTTTAAAAAGATAATCAATATGAAGATTAAAGACCTCCTGAAAATCCCAAAAGACAACAGTTGAAGAACGAGGGTAAGAAAAAACTGATTCATTTTTCTCAATACTGACATTATTCACGTTATGAAAGTATGTATTGAACAACTTTCCGAAGTATGCCGTATACCGCCAGAGAAAACAGACTTGATGCAAGAGCTGATTAAGATTTTAGAAAAATGACAAAAATTTTGATTTACTTAACCACTCATTGGTATTTCATAAATTATTCTCGAATACACTCAGAATTAAGTAGTGTGACATGGAAATGTACACTACGGACTGGCAGCCTTGTCGCAGATTCGGAATTGGAGTTATTCGTACAGCTTGTACGCACTAGCTTAGTGCGATTCACCGCCACCAGATGATGTTTCCGATAATATTTTCTCGCTTCAAAATTAATGCCCGTTTTTGACTAGTACTGATCGTTGCACCATCATGAATTACTCTGGTTTCTCTTCAATATACGAATAAATCTTTCGCCTTTTACTAAAGATTTCCGTGGAGAGGAACAACTTGATGAGTCTATAACTCGAATTTTTTGATGCCCTGGTGCGAACCGGGGCTGCAAACTAACTGAAACTAAATCCCTACCATTTCACCCTTATAACATTATCATTTATCCAAATAGTCGCCATTTTACAATGGTTGACTAGAATTTTGATTGTTGATTAGAACATATACGCTATAAAAATTCGAGTATATATCGAACAAATATGTAGTTCAATCCGAAACCTGAGAGTCTTAACAATTCACGAATCCGGAAAATGAAGCCTGCAGTCTTTGGTTATTGAAGTGTTTATTTTTTGTAGTTACTCGTGAAATACTGTTGTGAGAATAATATTGCGGACTCGGAATTAGGACTATTCACATAACCTAGTGCAATTCATCGCCCCCAGGTGATATTTTTCACTACATTTTCTCGCTGTAAGAGTAATGTCCCGACACTACCTGGTACTAATCACTGCCTTTTTTCAAATTACTCTGGTTTCTCTTTAACGAATAAATCTTTCGTCTTTTACTGAAGATTTCAGTGGAGAGAAACATCTTGATGCGTCTATAACTCGAAGTTTTGATGCCTGGTGGACACCGGGACTATAAACCATGCTGAATAAAGTTTTCATTGAGCTCTCAGCAGTTTGGTGGAGAGTCCCGATAATCTCTCAAATAATTATTGACGATGTATCGAGTTTTTTTCATCAGCGATATTCATTTGAAATGAGGCTACCAATTATTTGATATCTCATTCAGTTACAATTAGCAAATATGAATTAACTTCAAGCAAAGAGAAATTAAACAAACAATAAATTGAATGCTGAATAATCGTTATCAAATTCCAATGATGAACAATTACGAGTTTTATAACTTGTGTTATTAGTCTTTACGTATTGGATCTTCACTTCACATTTTTTTCGGCAACTATTAGGCGTGAATAAGATTCTTCAAATTGGAATCCGGTGTTTTTCGAATGGTAGAATTATAGACGATTCTCGGATTGATTTGTTCCTATACTCAGTCGACACAAAACAATTGAACAAATTAATAAAACTACCCTACAAGTTACAAACCAATCTATCTGATTTGATAATTTTTAATTGGCTTTATTTTGTATTTTTTAGCAGACAAGATATAGTAAGCAATAACTGATCTATGACTTGCTCTAAGCTCGTCGGCTTATGAGTCACAGGTATATCGTGTGTCTTGTGGGTATTGAACGTACGTTCGCATACTGACAATAGGCTACCTGAGAGGCAGGTTGAACTTTCAATAGCTTGTCTGCAGACCCTAATACATAATAACCGCTGCGCCGTCGCGATGGGTATAATTCGGATTAAACGATATTCAAGAGGCTTATTTTGGGTTAAAATAATACAAATGGGGGAAAGATTCGCGGGCCTATCAAATGATTTATTCGTTGTTTGATGGATTACTTTAATTATCAGCTTCGATGAAAGATAGAAGTTATAATTAATCACTTCGCATCACAATTACCTATTCAATTACATCCATAATTTTCATAATGTGTAATTAAATATCAATTAATATCCATGTACGATATTCAGTAGAATTTGCCTGCAGTATATAACTACGTAACCTTTGGAATGTGAATATCGAATAATTTTTTCAATAATTAATATGAAAATAATGTAATTGCCGTAAAACCTCGAATAGTCGATATAAAATGAAGTTATGAGTATTACACCGACGTAGATGTTCATAAATCCGACTACCGGATTATAATGCACTCAGATTATTTGCAGTTTTTGTACATTTAGGTTCTCGCTCACTCTGTTGTATTAACAATTGGATAATCAATAATCATACGATAAATCAAAAACCAAACCTAATTTGTGATTGAATTGAAATCGAACCGATTCATATTTCAAAACTCTCAAATCTGTCATATCGTCCACAGATAAGTAGAACGCAGCAGGGCAATATTTTTCGCTACACTGATTGCGAGAAATTAAAGGTCCGCAAGCACTAGTACCAGTGCATGCCACCAGATGGAAAATACGAATTCTTCTTCTCGCTGTAAAATTCATGCTTGTATTTGAATAGTACCCCAACTTGACTCGGCATCGTTACTCTGGTTTCCCTTCAATATACGAATAAATCTTTCGCCTTTTACTAAAGATTTCCGTGGAGGGGAACAAATTGATGAGTCTATAAGACCAATTTTTTACTGTCCTCGGCGTAAGCTGGGGCGAAAATCTGAACAAAAATCAAAATAATTCAAATATGATTTGTATCGTAGATACAATTCACCCAATTGTTGTCATAATATTAATTAATTGAGTAATCCGAAATTCGAGTTATGAATTATCTTTTGCGAAAGGGAACGCGTGTGTCTTCGCGGTGACGGAATTTATAGTAATCCGCAAACTCCGCAGATATTGCCGAAAAAGTAGCTTGATGCAGATTTTATGTTGTGAAGCAAAAATTGGAAATTAAATTCTTCAGTCAGCTGGAAGTCCTATTATATTTTGTATGTATAATTTTAATGATTTATTTTCGATAGTATACAAAGTTGCGCGGAAGCCATAGGGCCTTGAAGATATCGATGCGGTAAGTTGTAGTACCCCAACCCACATCAGAAACAATCTATTGTTGTTTCAACGAAGAAAGGATTCCGTGAAAAGCATTCGTACGAAAGCGATTGTTGATTCTACCATCCCCCGCAACCCTATAGCTCCGGAAAACCCAACGAGCCTTGAATTCAGAATTCACTGAACCATATAGTCTTCAGAATGCCAGACAAGATCAATTTCGTTTCCGAAGAGGAGCATTATCGACTACATATTTGTTTTTTTCAATCTTTTTCATTTCCCACCACAGTTAATCACGTAGATTTAGCTATAGATCCGCAGAAGCTGAAATTCGTGATTCTCCAATACGTACTCTATAGGTATGTATTGTATAATCCGTTCGCAGTTGTAATAATCTGCATCTCGAAGTTACCTATCCGTAGTTTATTGTAGTTTACACACTCAGCGGTTTGATATAGGGTAGTTAATTATACGTATCGGATCATGCTCCGTTACTGTATAGGAATTCTGATTAATTGGGTACAAAGTGCGTTGTGTGTGAGAGGTTAAGTCGGAAAAGGTGCAATTTTATGGTATGTATCTATATACATACCGACGCTGCTTACGAAACTAGCACGTTTCAAATGTCTTACGAAAACTAACACATTGAAATTTTCATTGCGAAGAAAAGCATGTTTCATTTTTCACCGCGAAGATATAACACGATTCAGTTCCCACGCCCAAGAAAATCCCAATTCGATTTTCACCGCGAAGGAAATCATGATTCATTTTTCACCGCAAAAAAAAAGTACGATTCGGAAAGAATATTTTTTCAAGAGATTATATTTTGACAATCTATGATTGAAAAAGTAGATAGGGGAATTATATATTATTTCATGTGGAAAAGATACATTCTTTCCTAACACGAATATATGTATTGTTCATGATCGTAGAAATTATGACATCATATTCATAACATTATTGTTCAACTATCAGTATCAATTTTTTTGTTGGTATAATAATTCAAACGCGTTAGTTTCCGCGGGAAAAATTTAATCGTGCTTTTTTCCGTGGTCGAAACCGAAATGTGTTAGTTTTCGGGGTGAAAAAAATATCTTAGTTTTTGCGTACAGTAGAAATGGAATAGTTTTCGCCAGACATTTGAAACGTACTACTTTTTGCGAGCAGTGTCGATATACATACTTTTTACCCTAACCTTACTGAATTCTGTGTTCACGCTATAATTCAATAGAATATCTTTCTTCTGTTTATATTTACTATCGAAGAAGAAATTTGTATGAATAGTACCGAGGATATACTAGCTATAATCTTACCGCAAATCGACGATAATTACCCGTAGATTTATATTAATTCTTAACTGACTCATCTTCACGGCCTCCGTGGCGCAATTGGCTAGCGCGTTCGGCTGTTAACCGAAAGGTTGGTGGTTCGAGCCCACCCGGGGGCGTATATTTTTGTCAACTTGAAAATAGTTGATGTTTCATCATAGGAAATTACCTTTAATTGCATATACAGCTCGATCAGACCACCTGTTTCATTTTTGATTTTACTTGCTCCAAATTTCGAGTTACTTACATACATCATTAGTGCCGAATGAAGATTCGATATCAAATTCGATACTGTTGAATTTGACCAGTTTCACGTCAAGAAAGCTGTTATGGTTCGGTAGCAGATATAAACGGTATGACCAATGATTGAGGGTCTTATAGAGCTTAAGGATATGATTTAAAAAAATGAAGTCGCCCAACGTGGGGCTCGAACCCACGACCCTGAGATTAAGAGTCTCATGCTCTACCGACTGAGCTAGCCGGGCTGATGGTGCTTCGGAAATAGATGATATTTATGTAATCGACAGACATCACAAGCCTATTTTTATCCTTTTTTACCCCACATAATTGTTTAATATGAATCAGCGACGTCTATGTTTCTTTAGGAACAAATGATATGTTTCAAAGAAAATCATCAATTCATCATAACTTTATTTCAAGATGATTTCATTCGGAGTTTAGGACGTATACAAACGTCCTTCTCGGATTGAATGTCTCAAAACCATTGGCTTGAAGTTGGCCTGTTATAATATAGGGACCTTTCTGTGAATGGAGGAACCTGCGTCAATTCGACGATCGCATAAGATGGAAGTCCACGGTAATACGAAAGAAAACTCGGCCACCGACTCTGATTGTGAGAGTAATTCTCTTTTCAAACTCGCACGTTTCTTCTTCTTGTGCTGGGCGTCAAGTTTTCTTGCGCTAGACATAGTTAAATCTTCCAATTCATCGGTCCACGGAGGAGATTATATTAGATAAGTTTCTGTATTTAGATTCTCGGATTTTCTCCGTGTTGCGATTGAGAAGGACGTGCTTTCGTGCGTGATTAGATTCATCCAGTTTTCAACTTATATGGCGCACCATTGCCCAATGTGTGTAATATGTGTATCGATCGCTATAACAATAAGTTCTAAAATATCGTATGAGCTCGCAAATTATCTTTTCGGAATGATATTGCTCTATGAATGTTCAATCGGAGAAAATAATGCTTTGACATCGAAATCTGCTGGAAAATCTCCTCAAATCCACCAAGTTGGTTTTCCTATTTTGTTGAAGTGGTTGTCAAGCCATTTTTTTTTTTTTATAAATAGTAAAGTTGCTTTCATAGGTTATAAAGAGTCGCCAAATTTGAGAAAGTATCTACGATAACTAGGGTGTACATTGCTCTTCCCATATAGTGGATGTAGATCGTCGTCCGAGCAGGCAGATGATGGCTGGACGAGTACATTCATTCAGTAATCAGTAGCTACCTTCGTGTTATACCACTAGTTTTCAGACTATATTCAATAAAATATTAATTCATTTTACTTGTTGACAAAAGTCGCATAAACCGATACACCACCAAAACATTCTTTAGTAACAGCGGGCCAGGTAAAGAACCAATTGATTTGTGCAGCGTCTTCTCTGAAGTCAGCCTGACCGGTAGTCTCATTAACGAATATCAATCATAATTTGATTCTGATTGTGAGTAATTAACCGAAGTGCGTATACACCGAGTCGCGAATTGTCGATAACAGTTGCACATTTCAAGCAATTGTTAGAGCTGTTTCAAATATTTTAGCCGAGGGAATTTTTGAATCGATCGTTTTTGTACCGGATTCGGTTTCACTCCGTCCGTTGGCAACATAAAGTCCAAAAAAGTGATTTTCATTAGACATACGTTTCTAATTAACCCTTGGAATTATAACAGATAACTTTGTCGAATAATCTTGGAAATTGTATAGAATACATAGAGCGTTTTTTTCATTCCACAAGACTTGGCCTAAATGTGTATTAGACTAATGACAAATTTTCATAAATCAATTTATAGTATTTTTGATTAGAAGGAAAATATGATAAAACATTGATTGTTCTTTGAAAGTAAGACTTTTTTTTAAGAGACTCTATGACGTTTTCAGTAACTACGTTGATTCGACAAGGCGATGAACTCTTGAACAGTACCGTTATATAACAAACTGCTCTTACATCTTGTTTTCGAAACTAGTAAGTGAATGAAAAGGTGAATAAATTAGGAAGGGATCACCTATCAGGAGCCCCATTCCTAGAAGAATGATTATCACTATATAACGTTCACCTGAACAAAAAGATTCCGACGAGGATGGGATTCGAACCCACGCGTGCAGAGCACATTGGATTAGCAGTCCAACGCCTTAACCTCTCGGCCACCTCGTCTTGTTATCTAAATACATTTCAAAATGGCGACCGTACTTTCTAGCATCTATTACGCACTGTTCACTCACCTATCATCTATTTATCTCATGCTCTCGTCCCTGAGATGCATCTCCACGTCTATATTGCTTAAAGATTGCACCCACATGGCTGCATAGAATATTACCACTCGTCGATTTCAGATCTTGGAGAAAGAGTGGCTGTTGCTTATAATATTTGCTATTCTTCATTTTTTTTCGTAGAAGTCATAGAGTTATTGATTTCTCGCAAATCGAACTTTATCATTCATGTGTGGATAATAAATTAATAATCAATATTTACTTCTTCGTGCTCAGACCTCGAAATTCAATCACGGTGGTCACACTGGGCCGATTCTGTACCCAGTCAGTTTTCAGGAAGGTATTGTGACCGAACCATCCGTCCGAAGTGGTTAAAAAAA
Organism: Ametastegia equiseti; assembly: GCA_963989295.1. NCBI lineage: Eukaryota > Metazoa > Arthropoda > Insecta > Hymenoptera > Tenthredinidae > Ametastegia > Ametastegia equiseti. Next base: position 24,334,000 of record OZ022389.1, read on the forward strand.
ATTACAGAACATGCTTTAAACATTCTCAATTACGTACGAAAAGACATGTTGTAAAAAAATCATAAAGAGATCAATGCCCATTTTTCACTAAAACAAATCACAAGTTTGTCCATTTCTCATATTTTTAACTTAAATTTAGAGGTGTTACTCCCTTGACGTAATACTTTGGGAAAAAAATAGTAGTATAGTGCGCGTTCCAAAAAAGATGGTCATTCCGACATGTGACGAGGGCTTTCAAATCAAGTTTCGTTCGAAGCCAGGAACTATTAGATACTCGGACCAGAAATTAAACGACGAGTTGATTCCACCCCATGTGATCACGAAGGGTCAACCTACGATATGAAAATTCAAGATATTTTTGTTCCTTGAATTAGGTATTAATCGTTGGGCTCGTTAGGGGAAACTTTTCTATAAAATTTTAAAGCTTCCATTGACCACTGATTGGTACCCTGCGCCGGTTACAATATTCGGTACAATTCTATGTGTCACGGCAAAAGAAGATTGGGTGGCCGAATAATGACTCGATTGCGTGTATAGATGTACATGACGGATCTTATATTTCTCCAACTTTCTGCACACAGCGAAGAAATAGCTTCTTAATACGTGGATATAATTCAACGTTCGCAATACGATGTATTACTATACGATATTGCGTGCCGCTTCTTTTAGAGAATCACCAATCGCAGATGTTGCACGATACAAATGGATCTGCGCAATGATGTTATGAATCTTGCAAATGATAGTAGAAAGACTTATTGCTCGGTTATTCGCAATTTAACCCTAGAACCCTGTCGTAGTTTTCAGCACCCGAAACACGTGAACATGGGTCGTTCGTGTCCGTCGCTCATTTCACTATGTTATCGTACAAGGAAAAATCTGAAAAAATTCATGGGTCTTCTTTGGACTTTCAACTATACGATAAAATTGTTGCCATACCTGAAAATTCCTGTTTCAATGAAAATTTTTATAAAAAGTTTGAGATCTGTAGGCCATTTACACTCGAATGTCTGAAAATTCATATCTTTCGTTGTTTTCAACATAAATGCAAAATTCGAACGCAAGTTTTTAGTGGCAATTACATAGTTTTCGAAAAAAAATATGAGAATTCTGAGCCGTGAAAATTAAATATTTATTTTGCAAATTGAAAAAGACTATATTTCAAGACCGGCATGTCTACTCCAATAAGTAGGGAACGATCGGAAAAAAATAAAAGCGTCTACAGAATGGTGTTTAGCCTGTTCATTTATAGGTTTTTTCAAAAAAATATATGTTACGATAGTCCAATTCGATAGTTATATATGCACTCGCGACACACGTTGGTACGGTGATCCGGATTTGCTGACCACTTATCCATCTTTGCCCCTCGTAAAGACTATTACATTATTCTTCTGACCAAAAATAATCCTCTTCTTCAATATTCACTAGTATGGATATAATGAAGCATATATGCTTATGCTCATACTTCTATGTGCTTTCACTATATACAAAACTGCAGTACAGTCAAAGTACATAGAAGTACGAGCATAAGCATATGCTTCATTTTATTCATATCACCTAATATCTTCCTCATCCGAGCCCTCACCACCAAAATATTCGACCTGTTGTCGAGGCCGGAGCTAATTTGTCACTTCGTCGCTTGTACGCACCGCAATTTTGCTTTTAAAAAATTACTACCTCTACAGATATGTTTTGTTTCGTCACTCGGATGTATTTTGATGAGAAATCCAATTTTTCAGAAATTGAGTTTTGACCTACCTAATCTTTGAACATGGGTCATTCGTGTCCGCTCCGAAGTTGACTACTCCACTACACATCGACAAAGTAAGAGAAACTGGCGGCGCTTGAGGCTCATATTTGTCCCACCCCAAACTTTTTTTAGGGCACAAGTGCAGGCCCGTACCCTCAAGGATCTAGGGATACTCACCCTCGAAAGATTTGGTTCGGACACAAACGACCCATGTTCAGGGTTTTAGGGTTAATATACTCATGGAATGAACTAGTAGATACTTTTAGTCAGAAATTCCACGAAGTTTATGCAAATAACTTTTTGTCTTTCGCTCTTCGTGGACTTAACATTGAGTTGAATTCAGATGACTTATTCATATCAGCTAATTAAATTCCATTCCATAATCATAGGTCTGCCGCGTGCAACAAGCAGCAAAATTTCTTTAGCTGTGAACTCGGTAGGTACTCATATATTATATCATTGATTGCTGAACCTCTGATCCCTATTGGAGTGAACGTTGAAGTTATTTGATATGTATAATAAACACAATGCGTGACCAGTTCAGATAAACTTTTGATTATAAACAGTTTGTGGAACGTGAAAAGGTTGCACATTCTTGCATTGCACAATAAGCTATGCACTTACAATTAGTGTATCATCTAAATATACCTAAAACTAATTAGGTATATATTGAAGCAGGCAATCGCCCTCTGACTGGATGTCTGTGAATAGAATTTTTATAATCATCACGTAGTATACTAGTAGCGTAATAATCAACTGACTGTTCACAATGAGCTTCATTAACTCTTCCACTATCAATAAACCGCATAGAAGAGATATGTGTTTTATATCGTTCCACGTGGTACAATTATGTATTTGCATATCGAACAACGAACCTAACCATATGCTCGACATTAATTACATTTGAGAGTACCATTCAAGATTCCAAACCATGTAATTTTGTAGTCACGAAGGGAAGAATGTGTCTCGGCTGTAGTTTATCTTCTGTGTTGTCTTTGCTCCCCATCCCGAAGCTCGTATAGCTCTTTGATTTGATAAATTTGTTAACGATTATTATTTGTGTAATGGATCAACATATTGACGTTATCTAGCAACTCAAAGATTTATGGACCATTGATTAATATAATTGCAGTATACAATTAGAATACTGCAACACTTGATGACTTTTTTCGATACGCAACCTATACGCATAAGCATTTATCGGATTCACAGATAACTTCGTAAGTTCTAATCACAAACTGGCACATGTGTATTTATACAAGACAAGACCATACCGTAGGTATATAATGTATCATTCAAAGTATCTGCAAGCTGAAAAACTGACATATATGTCAATAACGCTAATGAGACGTTTGTAGAAAACGATGAGACTCCGGAGTGATTGTTGTGCTCACAAATTACCGAATCAAATATTGAGTTGAAGATTATAATACGATCCTCGGCGACGAGGGGATTATTTGACGCCAACTATACCTATAATGCCTATTCCATTGCAGATTGAAAAATCCAATCAATTTTCACTCAATATATAACATCATGTAGCTTTGCCCATAGCTACAATCGTAAGGATGAGAATCATGCTTTGACTAGGTATAACAGGCTTTCATTTTTTTAAATCGGGAGACTAATTTTTGAGTAATGGGCGAACACGAGTTCCTACATTTTTTGAAAAATAGTCATACCTCGAGAACGAATGAACGGATTTCGATGATATTGATCTTCATCAATAACAGAGAAAAAAAGTGTTCTACGTGTACAAAAAGTGAATCCTGTGTCCGCTAATATGTGTTGATCCTTGATTTCTCAATTGCTTGCGAATTGTTTCTTTCGCGTTATGTTGAATTATCTGTTTGATCTAGTTCACCGCTTACCAAAGTGATTTCTATCACGATTTGTTCACTAATTGTAAGTGACATATAACAGTAGTTAGTTGGGTCTACGGTTTGACTAATTCAATTTGAATTTCAAGCTAAAGACATTCGAGATATCCGTACGAAGGTAAAGTTTCATGGAATGCTTTGAGGGTATATGCTTCGTCAGTTTGTTTCTTTACCCCAGCAGTTCCGACAGAAAGAAAATAGAGAAAAGTTCTATGTTTCGCTTTGGGAGATGTCCCGACAGCGGAGACCCTTTTGGCAGCCGTAAGTAAGAAAAGTGTGAAACGTTCTTTTTGGCATAGTTTACAAAAGTACAGTTTTGCCTGAGATCGTATATTTCAACGGCATATTTACGTCATTGGATAAAGGTTTGCCAGCAGAGAAATGCACAATGGACTTTGAGCAAATGTAATTGTGATTAATCAGAAACATGACGCAACGGGTTTCACTTTCGATTTGTTCGTTTGCTATGCAAATATCGATCCAAATTCAATTCCATTTCGTATATATTCAAACAAACTCGGTATTGAATAATTTTACACAATTCTAAATCGAAATTTGAACTTTCCAAAAGTTATAAGGTAACGTTTCTCGAACGAATCCTGCACAGTATATGGGTATATTCATGTATGCAAAGTATATGCGGTTATAACAACCGTTCAAATGTTGATGTACGGCCTTCTGTTTTCGTGCATTTTCGATTAATTTGCCTTCTTGAATCCGCACCCTCCAATACTTATATCCATCGGATTGCGGAACTTATCGATTTGTCCACAAAGTTGCCGCAGCAGATCTGCCTTCCAGCTCGAGAACTTTGATGAGATACACATGTATACTGGTTGAATAATTAAGATATTACCTAATTCCCCCGATGATAAAATGTCATCCCCATTTGTGAACTATAATGCAATGGATCTCAATATTCTACAGATATGGAACGATATAGTTTCTTGATTTCCATATTCATGTTTTCTGACGAGTATTGACAATGGGATACATTGAATGACTTTTATTTTCAATTACACTCTATAAACCTTCTGAAATGTTTCAATCGAAATTTCTAAAAAAAAAGGGCCTCTTTCCCCGTATCGGGACTTTTTACAAGGGTTTGATTTTAGAGAGGGGAACCCTGACCCCTTGTATTTCTCGGTATAGAGATCTCATTCGCGGTCTGAATGAACAATAGTGACTTCTCGATCACATGTAACATATGTACGGAATGGGATAGCTCAAAACAATTCACTCGATTTTGGGATTCGATTGTTGTTAATTTTTACACTATTCTCATGATTTCTGCAGAGTTGAGGAAAAAACCGGTGACAATATAGGTTGCGAATGATTGTTCATCCTACTTATTACCATTTTCATAACACGTGCATGGAAAGTGAGGCTTTCCATAGCAGTTTCGCGGGACAAAACTAGCCGATTGCATGCTAGGTTAAATTTGCGCATGCGCAGTCCACAATAAGCTCACTTTCGTCCCTTGGGCGAATCTCGATTTTCTTTTATCACGCTGATCCGCTATGTAAAGCCCCACGTCCATGCACTCGTTATATGAAAAGTATCGTGCGTGACACGGGCCGAAAGTTGGTGGTGATTGAGACTCACGTGATTGCAATATACTATTGTGATCAAATCTACAGTCTTGACTGACGAAAAATAATGTATACTATAACAATGACATTTGTTGAAAGTCCGTGTCATTGACCAATTCATGGATCGATGTAGCAGACTTGACTACTCTTCCTTTAAGTATTAAGTTGCCCATGAGCAGGCCATAGACTTGAGTTGATCGATTTCGGTTTTGTAGTGTACCAATTTAGGATAATGACGCATGGGCGTGGAGTTTGAAACTTTTCAGATATATTGCGTTCCGTTGACTGATCATGGAGTATTCCAATAAAAACGCACACCGCTAACCGAAATATACCTGAACTCTGAGACTCCACTGAAAAAGTGATCGACTCTCGATGTTCTGACAGTTAAGCTTTGTTGTATGAAATTCCGATATCCAAAATGGTTGATGCCACTGTTTCGCGAGAGTCGTAATCGCGGGATTATTTCTTGACTGATACAATGGCGTAGCTGATGGCTTCTGGCACGTAAGCCGCATAAACCCGAGTTTCTACTTCGGAAACTCTGAGATTAAATTCTGGAACCAGCACCAGAAACGATGGGGTTTCTCTGATGCTGTTTCTCGTGTTGTGCACTTCCGAGATTGTTAATGTGACTTCTGGTGAGCGTTGAGAATCGTTCATAATACAAAATATAGTGTACGATGTCATTTGATTGAAATTCTCGGTGTGTTCTTAAGTAAATGATTCATATGTAATTCAATTTAGTTTTAGTTAGTGAATGATGTTTGACGCCGAGGAAAGGTTGTGATCTTCTTAGAAGTTGAAGTTTGCATGTCCGTGCGACGGTAGCTGGCTAGGATTAACCAAAATAATAAAACAAAAGTTATATAAGCCGCTTTTCGTATTGCAAAACTTTGACTGTTAAAAAGGATTTCACGAGGAAGCGCGTACTTAAGCTATACGGAGTAGTAAGACCGCGTCGCATGGTTCGGTTAATCCTTCCGTCACTTTCATCTGCTGAAGTCTTTGAGACAGACAGACGTTAAGTAATGATCCCTCGACGCACCCTCGCTCATTTCTTGATCGTCTTCTTCCGCACAAATTCAGAATTTCATTATCGTCATTTTAGGAGGAACTATTCTATTAAAAGTATCACCGGAGACAAAAAAGTTTGATTCGACCCAACGTTGACGGTCTGATCAGCAGATAATTTGGCTGACCACAATGGACTATAGAAATCTTTAAAATCTTTTGGAATCCTTCAAAATCATTCGAAATCATTTGAAACCTTCGAAATCTTATTGAAACCATTTGAAATCATTTGAAATTCTCCGAGATCACGTGAATTTATTGGAAATCTTTGGAATCACGTAAAACCATGTGAAATCAATTGTCATCATTCGAAATCTTTAGAAATCTTTTGGAACCTTTGGAATCTTTGAAATCATTCTTCTAGAAATCTTTAAAGTCTCTGGAAATCACATGAAATCATTCGAATTGATTTTTTCAGCCCACAGACTAGTATTCTCTGCATGAAAAGTTGTATTAACAGAAAATGGATTGATTTTTCAATTCAGAATTCAGATTCGTGTTGATTGAACAAAAAACCTACGAGTGTGTCTACTTTTCAACGAATCGTTTCACCTACAGAAAATCTCATTCGGCCATATTATATCGACCGTTTTGAAATTCGGGAACCGGAGATGCCTGATCTCATCATTCTATTGGATATTACGTTTTCCGAAGAATAAATACTTTTAATATACCTAATAAACTATTGAATCGATGAACGGGACAATTAAATCAGATTCAATTTACATCGAATCTTATCAATTGAGACCAAAATCATGGTAATTTATTTATTCGGATGAAATACCACAACTATATTATATACTTCGCCGTTTCCACTTTTCATTTGTGGGATGATTATAATAACTCATCTTCTTGCATAAAAAACGTTGAATAAATTATAGAGCCATACGAGCCTATACTATCGAACATTAAGGTTAAAAGGAAAGGATCAATTCCATAACCTGATACATCGTCTAATTCTACGACGTGCAGTTTGTCTCGTTTGTTGAAGAGTAATTTGTGAAGCTTATGTCTTCCAGAAGAACGTGGCTCAGCTGACACGACTCCGAGGCGTTCTTATGAACAATAATAGGGCTGGAATTGCGATAGGAGGAATAGAATCTCTCAGATGTATGATGTTAAATTTTGAAAAAATGCACTGAAGTTTATGATTAGAAAAAAAAAACTACAATCATTTATCAAGTAACTACATTTTATCTTCGACGAAAGACTTCTGTGTACCTATAGGTATAATTAGAGCCTGCCCAAGCTACTTGTACAACATTGCCAGTGTGTTGAACTCTGTTCTCAATACAACTCCCTGTCTTCTGATCTGCCCTTCCCTAAATTAGGTCCAAAATAAGGTTATCACCATCTTAGGGCCAGGAATACTTTTAGTACAAGCATCAAGTTCAACCCATAAGATGGAACAATGAAACGGGAAGATGCTTCTAGGTATATACATCCGTATAAACGGCGCGTATACGTCTTGGTTTCGACGCTATTTTCACCGGTGAAAACGACTTTTTCTCTTGCCTCATTATTTTTAAACCCAGCGCAAATGACTCGCTATGACTCGAGTAACGACGAGCAGGCAATGTGACTTGTAAACTTTGTTCTCCGACATTTTTTTGTACAGCCAAACTGAAAGCCACCGATACTAAAACTGGGTATTAGTCACACTGTTGTAAAATTCAAATAAAACTAATTTAATCAAGAAACTTCATAGCGCCGAAGTTTTTAAGCAAAGATAAAACAGCGCACACCCTCAATACTGAGTTTCACTGCAAATACTGATAATTATGAGCAGCTAGAGTTTTAACATCGTGCATTTTGGAAAGCAGAGCGGCCACAAAGCCCTCGATTTTGCAGCTCGATATCTGATTATTTTGTTAGTTTCAGTGATATCTTAGGGAGGTTATCTATTCCTTTCGAAACATACAGATTAGAATCATCATGTAGTTTAGTTGACGAGCTACAAGTCTCGTTCGATGTTCCACACATTTTTTGAAATCATTAAGTCAACCGGTGTTGGTAGAAATTGATCAGTAAGCTGAAACTGTCGTATTTCCATACTTCAATATCAGATACTGCAATTTCACAAAGAAATATGCATATAACGTTCAATAGATCGGCAATATACCTAATATATCAGGATCTAAAACATACCTCTTTCCGCAGCTGTAGTACCTAGTATAGCCAAGACAAATGAATGGATTCTAATCATTGATCATATAGCAGAACTGCTTGTCTTCGGCGGTTTCTTAGTGTAAACCCTTGAAATTGCGGATGAAAGCATATAATATTTCCATCTTGATTCAACAATCTTGTAGAACTAGGCCCGGTGCATCTTTAGTGCCTGATGGCAACAATTGTAGAGATAGCAATTATTTGCTCAACGATACAATTGACACAAGGCGTTGACCGATCGTAAATGGCTATGTCGTAAGTATCGACAAAGTGTATAGCAATTCTGAGGACACTGAATTACAGTGTAGCATTTTCTATATGATGGACCCGCAGTCTGTAGTGACAGTTAATATTAACGAATCCTGCTTTTACTAGAAACTGTTCATGTGAAATTGAGAACACTGGAAAACCTTATTAAACACTTGGCCTGACATGAATGACCAGATATTGATATTGCCTTGCAGAAAATAGATTGTTCCTTTCTCACAGACAGATATCGAATTAATTTGACCCAAGAGAAAAGTTACGAAGCTTTTTAATGGTACGGAATCATCTGAAGCGATCCAGAATCGTTTTCCAATAAACTTGAAACCCTCCAACGAAGATCTGAGAACTTTTCAGTTCCGTTTAACTATTAACTATCGAAGTTCAACGAGAGAATACCATCGGTCGTTCCTTGATTTATTAAAACCGTTCCAACTATATAGCCTGTTGACCAACACGGGTGCATGTTTATTGTTGGTGAATTCCAGACCAGTTGCAGAATGATAGATTGACTAGTCTTCCCCTGATCGTTTTGTCAGTATGATCAAGGAGCTTTAAAATTTTTATAAAGCGTCCGTGTTTTGACTACATTATATAAAAAATGCAGGGATCTACGTGGGATAAACATGTGGGGTGGAATCAATTACGCGAGGATCAAGTATCGGTCTGAAAAGCCTCAAAGCTGTTTATAAGATAAATTGATTTATGAATTCGCATGACAGTTTGCTGCAGGTTGTGAGCAGGTTGGTAAGTTGCAGTTGGTTTGGACGAAAGCCAACTCATATTTGCCCGCGGTTCAACCTGTTATCGTAATCATGCACACTGTCCGTATAACTCTAGCCTCATGAACACAGGTTTTCTCTTTATCTGGTTATTGTCGAGAAATGGAACAGCACGAATATTACCTGGTTATAATGCTCCCGATTATATGTATCGAAATATCATGCTCGGATTAGAGGCACAAATAATTCCAGATTTCGTAGAAATCTCTGGATCCTCATATCGTTTAAATGAGAATGATCCTCATAATGAGTCATAAATATTCTAAAGTCTACGGGACAAGACGATCACAAGAAATTTCGAAATCGATGACTGCAGATTGAACTGCAGTTTATTAAATCGTCTGCCCTGGACTCTTCACCACCTCTAATTATTTTTTTTTCCGTACAATTGAGACGTGATGGCTTTCAGCTCCGTCCGAATCAGTCGGTCGAGTTTGATAAGACTCATTGTCATTGTATTCGCGCCTCTTCCTCGAGATCACTGGTAGTACCCCTACTCTATGCCAGATGTCGCCACATTTTTAAAGCTGAAAATTCAATCCTAACCCGGCGTTCCCCGGTGTCCGGTTCCGGTTCTTCATTCCTTTTCTTTGTGCCAGACAAGCTACAACGGTTTTTTATTCCGTGAAAAGGATAATGAGTTCAAGAAGCGATAGATACTCTTCAAACGAAGACGAAGACAAGGAGAACTCATTAGAGAAAAGACTGAGAAAACTGGAACGAAAACTGAAACGAAAATCGAAGAAAAAACATCGTAGACGTCGACGTAAGTATAAAGTTAGGTTAGGATTCCTCAATACATGAGGCCAGCCGAAGTCACGCGATCAGATCTGATCAACTGCCATTATTCTACAAGTTTTACTCACGGTATAAGAATAAGTTTACTTGTTCGAATTATACAATGGCAGCATGGAGAGTTATTACTCAACATGGAGAGTCATTACAAAAAAAAAAAAAAAAAAAAATTGACAAGAGTTATTACTCATCATCAGCAAAAATAGAGTTATCACTCGACACAAAAACGACATATCTGTGAACGATTGTTACCAGGTGAAACAAGTCCTTCATCATCAGAAGGTTCGTCCCCGCCAAAAAAGAAAACATGTAGAGATCAGTTGTCACGTAGCCGGTCGGTCAGTCACTCGGCATCGAGGTTAGAAGTCGACGAAGCTTATGAGCAACTCGCACCTTCCCAAAACACTCGACAGGCTTCCCAGGCGCAGACTATAGGTGAGCTGGTGCGACGAGATAAATTTTTTCAGTTATTACTGAAAATCTGTCCACAAGAGTTATGCTCTCACTTCAATATTGAAGAATCAGACATACTCACATAAAATATTTGGTTGAGTCATTTCTATCCAGATTATGTTGTAACATAATTTTTTGGTTACCCAAATAGAGTCAAAAACTGGTCACAACGCAGCCCAGGTAGGAGACGACGCAGGGAAGGATGCTGATACTCCGTTGAACACTGAAATTCTCAGTGTCATTGGGGATCGGTTCTTACAAGAACGAACCTTGGCTCCTCCAATACATCCCGACTTTGTAATAAGGTGGGACGAAATACTCAAAAAAGGTTTACCATTGGAGGAGAGGTCAAAGATTCAAAGGAAATACCCACCACCTAGCAACTGCACTTTGATTGACCCTCCAAAGTTAAACTTACAAATCAAAGAAGCTGTCCAGGACGTCATCATAAAACGAGATGGTCGTATCATGGAAAAACAGGCAAAACTTGCGGCTTGCATGGCGGCTATTGGAATGGCACTATCAGAAGTGTTGCACGAAAAACAGGATCAGATAAATATACCCCTTGTGGAACAGCTGAGTGACATAGGACGACTTCTAGCTGACCTTCAGCATGATGAGTCTTGCATTAGGAAGAATTTGATTCTTTCCAACTTGACCGCCTATAAAGACACCTTGAGTGAAGTAGCGTCAGACGAATGGCTCTTTGGAGAAAACTTGGAGGATATACTTAAGGCAAAGAAATCTATGGAACAATCAGGCAAAGAATTAAAGTCCACTACAAAACCTCAAGTTGCAAAGAATACAAAAAACTTCAAAGCCCCGCCCCGTCGACCAAATTTCAAACCACTGCAGACGACGGCAGGCGGGTACAAATCTGCCAACAACAGGAGTCGATGGGCTTCAACACATCAACGGACCTCGACGCATCACAGGACCAACCAGAAACCAGAGCGCAGCCGAACCAGGAGATAGAAAATTTGGTAGGCATTCCGGGTGGCAGGCTCAAATACTTCAAAGATAAATGGAAAAGAATTACTTCTGATCCTACTATCTTATCATGGATCGAAGGATACAAAATTCCTCTTGAATCGGCAATCAACCAGCGAAGGATTCCAAGGGAACCGAGTTGGTCACCTACGGAATTTAAAAACATCTCAGAGTTGATATCTCAACTAATAGAAAAAGGGGCAGTTAGAGAATGCTCAGAACAAGAGGGTCAATTCATTTCATCGATCTTCTTGGTTCCAAAACCAGATCAGACTTATAGATTCATATTGAATCTGAAGAATTTGAATCAATACATTAAAACAGATCACTTCAAAATCGAAGATTATAGAACTTTAGTAAAACTCATTACACTGGAATGTTTTCTAGCTACCATAGACTTGAAGGACGCCTATTATTTAATTCCCATTGCAGAATCAGACAAAAAATTGCTACGATTCCAATTCAATCGAAGATTGTACGGTTTCGAGGTGCTTCCATTTGGTCTTAGCTCAGCGCCTTTTGTTTTCACAAAAGTCTTGAAGCCCGTTTTAGCACATCTTCGAAGTCGAGGTTTACTTTCAGTACTATATTTGGACGATTGGTGCCTACTTGGTAATACCGAACAAGACTGTAAAGATAATGTTACTGCTACATGTAACTTATTACGAGAACTTGGATTCATCATCAATTATGATAAAAGCCAACTGAATCCGAAAACAGAAATAAAGTTCTTGGGATTCATATTCAATTCAAAGTCGATGACAATCGAACTCCCACGGATTAAGATCGAAAAAGTAACAAACATGATTAACAGGATACAATCAAAAAGAATATGTAAGATACGCAGCTTTGCAGAATTTATAGGAACCTTGATCTCTTGTTGCCCGTGTGTAAAATATGGCTATGTACACACAAAATCTTTTGAAAGACAGAAGTATCTAGCCTTAGAACGCAATAACAATTGTTATGACAAAGTTATGGCTGTCTCGAATAATTTAGATAACGAACTCAAATGGTGGAAAGAGCATATCGCGGAAGCAAAACAATCTATTAAACCATTAGAATTTTGCTTGGAAATTTTTAGCGATGCTTCGTTGTCCGGATGGGGAGTCTCTTGTGGAAATGAAAAGACGCATGGGTTTTGGAATGTACAAGAACGCAAATTACACATAAATGCCCTAGAATTGAAAGCAGCTTTTTTGGGGTTGAGATGCTTTGCCGCTAATTTGAATAATTGTAACATCATCCTACGTATTGACAATACAACCGCGATTTCCTACATCAATAGGATGGGTGGGATACGGTTTCGCGAATTGAACAACTTATCGCAAGCGCTATGGGAATGGTGTGAAGCAAAAGATATTTTCGTGTTTGCCTCATATATTAGCTCACAGGAAAATGTAAAGGCGGATTTCGAATCACGTAGGCTAGAACCCGAAACGGAATACGAATTGTCCTCTGATGCATACCAGGTGATTGTGAATAATTTCGGAAAGCCCGATATTGATCTTTTTGCCACTCGCATCAACTCTAAATGTGATAAATACGTCTCGTGGCTTCCCGATCCGGATAGTGTGGCCATTGATGCATTTACGATTTCTTGGTCAGACCAAAAATTTTACGCCTTTCCACCATTTTCGATCATTTTGAAAGTATTGCAAAAAATAAAAAACGAACAAGCGACGGGAATTGTTGTGGTACCAGATTGGCCAACTCAGCCATGGTACCCCTTTTTTAGATCTTTAATGCACACGGAACCAATTAGATTCAGACCTAATATTAATTTATTACTCTCTTCAAGCAGGGAATGTCATCCACTATGGAAAAACCTTTCCCTGGTAGCAGGGCTCTTATCCGGAGCGCTTTCGAGAAGAGAGGAACACCAAGCGACTCCATAGAGATTATAACAAGCTCACTGGCGGACTCCTCTTTGAGGCAATATGATACTTACATGAAAAAATGGTGGATTTTCTGCCAAATAAAGAAGATTGATCCGTTAAACGGGTCTGTAAGCAATATTCTGTCATTGCTCACGGAAGAATTCAGAAGAGGAGCAGCATATGGAACAATAAACGGATTGAGATCGGCTATATCACTTGTAGTAGGTTCGCAGATAGCTCAGGATGATAGACTAAAGCGTTTTTTCAAGGGCGTATACAATAGAAGACCAGAAAAACCCAAGTATGACGAAACTTGGGATCCAAAGATCGTTTTAAAATTCCTGTCTACGTACATGCCTCTAGAACAGATTTCACTAGAAAAATTATCGGTGAAACTGATAACTCTTCTTACGTTGGTGACAGGTCAACGTATGCAAACTCTGCATTTGATAAAAATAAAGAACATAAAGAGGTCTAAGAATCAATTGGTAATACGAATTCCGGATAGGATAAAAACATCGGGCCGTAACAGGATGCAACCGATATTGACATTGCCATTTTACCTAAAGGATAAGAGCATCTGTGCAGCATCGGCCCTAGTTCAGTATTTGAAAAGAACAGAAAGATTACGCGGTACAACGGACGAATTGTTTATTTCATTCAGGAAGCCATATAAGCCTGTTTCCAGGCAGACTTTAAGTCGTTGGGTAAAAAGGGCCTTAAACTCGAGTGGAATCGACACAACGATTTTTTCATCCCACAGTACCCGACATGCTTCGACGTCGGCTGCAAAAAAGATGGGTGTGAACATTGATCTCATCAGGAAAACTGCAGGCTGGACGAAAGGCTCATCAACATTCGCAAAATTCTATAACCTACAGATTATAGAAGATACAGCCGCTTTTGCTAAAACCATTTTAGATGGCTAAGCCGTAGGATTAAGCATTATATTAATACTTACCTTTTATAACTTACATTTACTCAATGTTTCTAATAAAAGAATCAAATATGTTCAATCCATACTTGATATCATCATCTAAGCCGCCGTCAAACTTTAAACATCTACCAGTGATCTCGAGGAAGAGGCGCGAATACAATTGTTTGATTAAACGAACTTACCTGTAAGTGAAGTTCTATCAAAATTGTATGAAGCGCCTCTTCCGAAAAGATCACTCTCCCTCCCAAGAAAAAGCGTCCCAATCTCTTATGCATATAAGAGCCCAGTGTAGAATCGACGGCGACACTTTAAAGAAATGAAGAACCGGAACCGGACACCGGGGAACGCCGGGTTAGGATTGAATTTTCAGCTTTAAAAATGTGGCGACATCTGGCATAGAGTAGGGGTACTACCAGTGATCTTTTCGGAAGAGGCGCTTCATACAATTTTGATAGAACTTCACTTACAGGTAAGTTCGTTTAATCAAACAAGTAATTTTTTCCCGTCAAAAGATGAGCTATAACACTATAAAGCTGCGAAATTTTCTATCGAACTGTTCTCCAGATCACTAGGTTACTCTGTTTTCATTCAATTTCAAAGTTGAGGCCTAACCAGTCGATCAATCTGAATGAAGCATAGCAATTTTTCATCGTCAGGGTCACAGCTACAATCCTATAAGGTTTCCAATGTTTTCGTCAAGCCATTTTCCAGAACACCGGGCTTATTCATTTCGGATAGACAGAAAGGCAGACCGACGTACGTTCTGCATATGTACCACGTCAGTTGAAAGGCTGAGTAGTTAACGATTTTTTCAATAGGCGAAAGTCGATTTTAGAGTGAAACCGCCACTTTTTCTATCCCTTACACGATGAAAAGTAAAAGGGGTACAATTAATTTGTCCATGGTTTCTGCAACCGGTATATATAACAAAAGTTGTGGAATGTTACAATTATGCGATCAATTATCGCGTGACACACGGAACTTTTTTGCAATTGATACAAAGAGCGACGACCACGCCAGGTTAATGAATTAGCAAAAACCCTTTTTTAACAGGGCAAACCGCGATCGGTTATAGTCTCGTCATTAATCCTCGTAATGCACACGAGGTCGATTTGACGCCAAAATTATTGTATTTCAATTGGAATAGCGTTAAGTAGGAAACGCGCCTATTCCACAAAAACAAAGCGATTGACATTTTTACGTTTTGTTTTCGTAAAAAACTGGATATTTATCACACATGCACGGGAAACCCGATTTTCCGCGCTTGTCTGGCGAGAGTCAAATAGCCTTTTGTTTCCCTTGGGCCACAAGCGAACTCGCGCATGCGCAAGTCGCGAAGAATTTGTTTTCTTCCCTACAAAAGCGGGAAGAGAATTTTTCTTCCCTATAAAAGCGGGAAGAAAAGAACGTTGTACACTAGACATCACTACACACTATAGTTTGGGAAAAACCGCTTAAAAAATCGGTTTCCATGCATGTGTAATAAAAAATATAGTGTGCATCAAAGGAGGATAGGTGTTTCTTGCCTCGTGAAACTTCACACTCGGTAGAAAACACCTATCTTCGTCCCTTGATGCACAATATGTATACTATTGTACGCGCAGATTTGACTTCAAGCACATCTTTCGATAGTAAAAATTTCGTTTTTCGAAAATTTGAAATTGGCTACGAAAAGCGTCTCCACATCTTAAAAAATAAAAAACTGTGAATAATTCTCGAGATATTTTGCGCGAATAATGACTTCGGGTCAATTTGACCCCGTGTGGCACTTTGAGATTCGCTACGGAGGTGTGCAATCAAAGGGTTAAACATCCAACCTCCAGGCCTTCGGCAATCGCGTGAAAGATCCATAACACATCGCCTGATCCATCCACGTCTTTTGATTATCTAGGCGGTGGCGGTTATAGGTGTTAATGCTTGGTTATGTGTTCGTTGGTGGTATGTATACGCATGTATCCATATATCCCTTCCGTTACACGAAACCGGGGAATCCCAACGCCGTATGCTGACAGGCGGATGGGGTAAATACCTGTATAATAGGGCCGTGGTTGCAACGAAGCACTATCGACCCTTGGCCCGCTGGTCTGTTCTTGGTCTCCTCTTTAGCAAGGGTGGATTCATCGCTAGACGAACTCCTCGAGTAAGATGGCGGGTCTAGATTATACCAAGAATGCGTGGTGTCAAGAATGACTTTGCTGAACTCACGTGACTTTGAGTAGTCCTCAAACTTGTGTTATGCAAGGAGTTTACCAATTTTCTGAGCTTTCAGAGACAGGTTGATAAATGATACCGCAGGGCTTTGGGGGTGCGGGAAATCCCGCTCTTTACATTGTTGTAAACATAATTAGTGCTTCGAACGAGAAAAGGATCATTCCAATTACTGCCTGCCATCCTCCACAATGTCAAGAGCCATGATTGACATACTTATTCACAATTGATCCGTGTGTTGAAGATATTTTTCATACTTTTGATTGTACCCAAATTTGTTTGCCTCAATTTTGTCAAAATATTCGGAATTAAATGTTCACAAGAACGGGCAATCAGCAATTTTCAGAAAATCATGGATAATGCCAAAAACGAAAAAATAAATGAAACTTTTTGTTCTTTGCTGTTGAAATATACTATATGTCTATATGCAGATTGCAAATCGATCGTCAGAAGAAGCCCTTAAAAAGATACCTGCCCGAGTGTTAAGGTCACGCAAAATCCAATTGTAGCCAGACCAAAAATAATCCAATAACAAACTGACCAAAATGAGATACAGGCATACTGTTCAACTGCAGGTTTGAATGAAACTGAAATTATCTGTATGCATAGTTTCGTATTTTGTTGCAGTCAACGAAATTTGAAGACATAGATTAGATATCCAATATTCCTTATTCACGGAATGGAAACCTTGGAACGACAATACATAATCAATTTTCAAACCCTCTATACATACTTCCGTATTAAAAATGTCTATCGAAAACCTATTGCAATCCACGGAAAAGTTTGAAATTCCTGAAGAGTTTAGTGAATCCATAGGAATTTCGAAGGGATTCAAATCGATTTCTATGGTTTTGTCTAGAAATTTTCAATTGGGTTCCAAGCGCCATGCAGATACCTATACTTATGCATCGAACTTATCGATGATTGAGCGGAATCGCGAGTGATGGGGAATACTCTCAGCACAGAGGATGTTGGAGCCGTGAAAGAGTTCGTCTAATCTTCAGCCTTTGAGAACTATTCCCTTTGGTCTGCCAGACCCCGATTCAACCACACGATTTAGCACACAGAGAGGGTTGTCGAGTAGTTCAAAAGCGCTATATGCCAGACAAAAAAGTTCCCGTCGATGTTATAACGATTTATCGATTTATCGTCACGCTTGCCGTCACGTTAGTGATGCCTTTGACGAGTATGACTCACAGGTTTGAAGTATAGGGTAGAATCGGGAAAATTTGATGGGCTTGGCAAATCCGACCTTTCAGGCTTAGGTACACGTTTTTTCGAGGAAGAATTTCCTCGATTTCGAAAAATGTGAAGAGAATATTTGGAGGATTCCAGGTACTCATATGATAGTTATTTTCGAACCTTCAGATTTCAGAAAATACTGCCGCAAAAAAACCAACGAACCTGACGGCCCGATTGACCGACCAGTCCAATTTCCCCGACTCTACATATTACCATTGCACTTTTATAGTTTCATCATAAGCTCGATTCATTGATTTCCTGCGGTGAAAAAGGAAAAGTTATTGAAATCACTTGATGAATGAAAACTTGAGTTTCCATCACATCCTCGATTCGAGCTCCGAAGAATTTCCGAGACTCTTCAGATGGACGTCTGGGTGTGTGTGTCTGAAAGTCAGTGATTATTTTTATATCCCAAGAACGGATAGATGGATTTTTATCATTTTTGTCCTAGCCGATTACGTTTTTGGTAACTTAGAGCTGATCAGATTTTGGAATTGATCGGTGCAACAGTTTTTGAGTTATTCAAAAAACGACTTGTTGAACAAAATGTTATCTACAATACCTCGAGAACGTATCAACGGATCTCAATGATCTTAGTCTCTATCAATAGTATTTGCTTCTACTTAATTCTGAATGAATTTTCCAATCCATCGATTCAGTTATAGCTTGTGAATCCGGAAAAGCATTCATAATCTTTTTACTGATAGTGTGTTGTCTGAAACTGAGAACAAAAGACCAGGCGGAAAGTTATAAGTCTGGCTCAACGTGGTCAGACGAATTCTCCACTTATTTACTTCATTTTACGACTTCTTGTTTTCTTTTTCGTATAGTTTTTCTACAGAATGGAGATCGCATTTGTAAAAACATATTCGTACGCGGAACATGCAGATGCTCTGAATCAGTTTTTTTTTATGCCATTGAGCCTTTGAGTGATCGACGACCCAGGGTGTATACCTACTTCAAATTGTAAAAAATTGTGTTGACCAGAGGGCTAAATAATTTCCTCGTTGCAATTGCATACACGAAAAAATTCTACTATTCACGAAATTTCGACAAATTTTTTAAGAAGTTCACACTTTTTGTAGTACTTTTCAGATTCATCCAGATTTTTGCGATTTCAATCCTATTTTTACTCTTTAGTGGTAGATATCACTTTAGAAATTAGAATGATTAGGAATTTCAATGTTTCCAATGAAATTTTAAACGACGAAAGAGTCGAAATTCCAAAAAATCTGTTGGAAATTGTCGTTTTATCTGCTTGTTTTCTTTTCAATTTTTTTTACGAACGAAAACATGACATCGAATTTTTATAAAAACTGTAACACGTGTGCATGATAGAATACAAAAAGTCTGAATTTTCGTAGCACATTCGTAGAAATTTTGTAAACAGTAGACCATTTTCCCTAGAGTACCTAATACCTTAACGAGTATTTAATGAAAAATCTGTCATTTCGAATGATCAAATTCATGGCTGCAGATCTATATCCCCTATAAATATCAATCATTCGGTATTCTCACCGATTTTCTAGCTAATTTCATAATTCCCGGACGTTTCATGAGAGCGAATCATTATATTCTCCAGATTTTGACACCTTCAGGGAAGCAGCGACAACATACTTATTCAAGATTCTCGACATGGTCGATGGCGTGGGTGATTTAGGATTAATAATGCAAAAGCGGTAAAGTTTGGCTCGGTAAGTTCAAAGCGGTGTACATGCATAAGTGTAATTTTTTCATCGATGCAGAGACCGACGTAGCGGAACCAATACGAAGAAAGGATTGATAGCATCGGCAGGCGGAACGGTCAGCCATGCAGGACTCAATATGCATGCGTCTTCTTGTAATTGTATCTTCTGACGGTTAAATGACCGGTCCGAACCTTCTGGCAACGCTCTCGATTTATGTGGGAATTTCTGATCGATGAATTTCACGTTCATCCTGCAGTGAATTATGTGAACAAGGTGACGACGGCTCTTACCGCATCCGAACTCGAACCCTACCCTTGTTATCCATAACCTTTAGACTTTAGTAATTATAGAGCAGCCGAAGGGTCGATTCAATCGTCGAGGCTCATTTCCAAGACAAACACTCGTCATTTGCCATATAATAGTATATTGTGCATGAAGGGAGGAAGATAGGTGTTTTATAAAAACATCTATAAAAAACACCTATCCTCCCTTGATGCACACTATATTTTTTATTACACATGCAACGAAACCGATTTTCCAAGCCGTTTTTTCCAAACTATAGTGTGTAGTGATGTCTGGTGTACAACGCTCTTTTCTTTTTGCTTTTATAGGGAAGAAAAATTTTCTTCCCGCTTTTGTAGGAAAGAAAACAAATTCTTCGTGGCTTGCGCATGCGCGAGTTCGCTTCTGGCCCAAGAGAAACAAAAGGCCATTTTACTCCCGCCAAACAAGCGCGGAAAATTGGGTTTTCCGTGCATGTGCAATAAAAATATGTATAATTTCGTTCAATCCCTTCCATGTCCATTTTCCCTTTTTCTCATCTATGGGTTGATGAAGTATTTCGTAAAAAGTCGAAAAAGTGGATCCTATCCTGGAACCAAAACCATTCGATAAATTCATCCGAAATTTGATATTTGTGAATGAATTGGTGATATATCGAGGAAAGATCGAACATTTGATTCTCATCCCAAAATTGATTGTAGTGACAGCCAATTTTGGGCGATTTGAAATTTCTCAAAAAATGCTCAAATGTTTTTGTTCGCAATTGATTTGTGAATAGGTTTGGCGAGATAAGTGCAAGATGACGTATCGGTTTCTTCCCGAATTATATCGATATGGGAGTGCGGTATATGAAAAGGAAAGCATGGATTATTTCGTCCTCCTTTATGTATAAATCATATCGCATACAGAATGGACAAAGAATCGCTGACCATAGCTCATTAATTGAAGTCAATTATTCCTCTTGACCTTTTCGGCTCTTTTCAATACAATAAATGTACTCGTGACTATTGGCTCGCGATGTGTTTCGTGAATTACATAGCTTGAGGTATTCGTGATGTTTCTTGCCTTTGACAAAGCGGTCGCCAAGGTTGTCAATTTATCAAAATTACGTTCACTTCCAGTAGAATACAATATCAGATCCGATGAATATATAAATTTAGATAATCAATTAAGATAAAGTGATCTCGTAGACGGTTATAACCATGAATCTTTTAACGGGACAATTATACTTGCACTCGACATTGACGAAGGCAATTTTTTCCCTACGGCTTTTATGTGTAAGTACCTGACGGCAAATACTTGTACTCTCTGCGAAACAGGGCACTCGATCAAATTGATTCTTCGTTAAAGAAAAGTTTGCTAATAAATATTGTTCATCTATGATTGAAATGAAGATTGATTTCAGTTACAGCTTTTACTAGCTGTAGATAAAACTATTTCTTGTAGCTCTGACAATGAGATAGAGCTTTTATAAATTGATGTATCAAGGCATCCTTCCGGTTGTTCTTCTATTATCATCACGATGGTTTCCATAACGATTAGGTTATAATAGATACGATCATGCGAAGAAGGTACATTGTCAAGCCACGTATAGGGAATTCTTTTCTTAGTTTGAGCAAAAAGGAGGTATGTACAGTTCACGTTACGGGAGGTGGTGAAGAACCCTAAGTCTTCAGTTGCAGTAAGTTTTCTACTAATGTAACGTCAGGAATTAAAGTTCAAATTTTGTGGTTCTTCGGCAAAAGCTTCCAAGAACCGAGTTATAATCACTGTATAATTCATTGAAAATTTATTGGAAGATTCTCAGCTATTTCGTGCAGATTTCTACAGGATGGCTTGTGATGCGAGCCCCAATTGAATTTTAGGCTTCTCCATTGCCATACAACCGTTTGGCAATAGAAGTGATGCATGTAGGTAACGGTTCAATTTGTATTAAGCCAATACAAGTATTTTTGCGATTTGAAACGCCGCTATAATTAAACACGAAAGGATATTCATGTTTGCACTGCATCGTACACGCAAGTAATAATTTACGATCTGTCTGCGTGAAAACTAATTTCACGCTTTCTAATTGAAAATTCAGAGAGTTGATTTTCATCGTGACACATACGGGAAAAATAAACATCTCTAACTCTGAATAAATTATTAATTGATTATTGCTCCTAGGATGAAAGGATTGTTCCAAAATCAGTTACATTGAGGATGTATATAGTTTAATTGTTATCATTTTGCTGCATTAGGATTTCTTGAATTTTATTCTTCTGGTTTCCGTCCATTAAGAATGGCAAAGATTACATTACTATAGTCAATGTATATAAAATATATTTAAAAATCATTCCGCAATTTTGTTAGCTCGAAAAGCCAGTTCCCTGTTCAGTCAACGCGTTTACCCAGTAATTTTCACTATAGTATAACATTCATTATTCAATAAATTATGAGGTGAATTGACCGGCTGTTACAAAGTTACCCGATAGGTGGGTAGGTATAGCCCATACAGGTGTGGTTGAACACGTGAGAAGTTGTCTGATCGATATTCTACGTCTACTGGAGAATATGACTAGCGTTGAGGTACAGGGATGTATTTTATAATCAGGGCATATCTGTTTTTAAATTAAAATCTGCAAATTTAAAAATTGCAGGTTTGGAAATGACTTTCGTTATTCTCCACATTTCATCACGTGTCATCCATGAAAAGATTCACCATCAAGCAGAAAATACTATTTACAGATAATGAACTTCTGCGGTTAAGTATTTTGAGGAAAATACTCCAACCTGGAGTGAAGTATAAGGAAATGAGTATGTGTCTATGGAATTTTAACTTGAGCCAATAAATTTAGTTGCCACGTTTTGGTTTGTTTTTTTCAAAACGAGCCATAGTCGTCAGAATTAACGAGTGAGGCGTGATTTGTACTTGTATGTAGCAAAATACATCGTGAATTGATTTATATGTCATTTAGCTTAAGTAAACGACGTTTTGTAGCTAAGCCGTAAAACCCTTTGAACATAAAGCTGCAAAGTATCTGAATGAAAAACTTTTCCCAAATTGTAGTCACCCACCAGATTTTAACTAAATTCACTCATTCATACGACTCATACGTACCAGCGTCTGAATCTACCTCTTTTGGCATTAAACAATCAAACAACCTCGTCATCGGTTCCACGATTATCAATTATCGTCACGTCCCAATAACAGAAATAACTCGATTTCAAGAGATCGAGTGACATTCGTCCCCGATGATCTCCCTGGGCAAGTGGGACAGGGTAAAATCAGTTTTGATTCAAATTCTTCAAGTCCGTGATTATAAATATTCACGATACGTGTACAGTACAAGTCAAGTTATAATTATTGAAAGCCTTCGTGAATAAATCGAGTACGAATAAGGTTTTGCGTCTTATGTTTTAAACAAACGAATGAACGAAGACATAACGTGAAATTTATTGCATCTTACAAACATACCGTGTAGTTTGTGTTGTCACGTGTGACAAGATATTCAGCAGTAGTTGCTAAATTACGCAAACTGCAGTTCCATCGGTGGTTAAAATCAGATTTCTTCATTTTCTTACCCAACATATATAATGTGGGCGAATTTTTCTCTCGATCTCATTATTATTATTGTTATTATTTAATTTATCTTCATTTTCTTACATATAAATATATACCAAACTTCAAAGTCGCTGCACGAATCTTTAACGCAATTTCTGACATACTTAGCATGACCAATGTATGCATACGCATAGAACTTCTACCGGCCTTTGTAGTACCTGAAATAAGAAAGAAAAAAAGTCGAAGGATCATACTTTCATGAGCACGTAATAGATTACGGGTGCGACGTAGGTGCACGTAAAAGTACCTACCACTTTTACACCTTTGATCATGTACCTGGCTAGATTTTTCTTCTTTCATACAGGCCGTGGACTAGCTGTTTGAACAGCGAGATGGACTACATTCTGTCGTACACGTTGATGTAAGTCATTAATTGCTCCACGCGAGTTTTCAGAAAGTTTGAGGGAAACATTCAGTCGTACATGCATCTACCCCAAGACGTTCAAAAATTAACATAACATTCTCAAACATATCATAATTCATAGGTCGTTCACAGAAATTTCGCTTACATGGGTGAATCACAAGAGGCTATGAATGCACTTGAGAAATCACCGAAGGATTCCACGAGAAATCGCTGAGAATCATGGGAATGAACAGGGAATCATTGAAAATTATAGGAAATACAAATCCGGAGTACACATCATTCATGATTCCTGATGATCACTCTGATGATGACTCCTGATGATCTCGGATCTTCTGTGATCCCCAGTTTCAAGAGATCGCTCGAAATAAATTCGAAGCCATCAGGCGATTTTCATGAATCCCAACGATTTACACCGATTCGCTAAGACTAACTGGGATGTTTTTTTTTTTTCTTTCAATTTCCACCGAATTGATTGAGAATCGCTCAATGTTCTCCAATCAATTTCTTCCAATTTCCACGGATCGGAAATCACTGGGAATTTGAAAATCATCACTCCTCTGGAAAATATTTTCAGATTAGAAGAATTGAGAAAAAAATGGCAGTGATGATTTCCGTCGATTTCCGATTCAAAAATTCCCCCGATAAATTCTATTCGTACGCTATTTTGACTAGGCAGCTGTACAACTTCGGGGTCTCATTGCAGACACGCGTAATAGTGGCTGGTATATTATACTTTCACCATCTAGTTGCGGTAAAGCATTGTATCAGACATGGGCACGACAGGTATGCATATACCTACATGCATGTATCCCCGACTGTTCGACATACAGCTACATACGTGGAGATGCTGCGGCGGCGCCATGCCATGGAACGGTTGACACTGGCGCCACAGTATTTCTCAACCTGTTTTCTTAAATATTCCACCTTATGTCCTGATTTAGAAACATGTTTCTTATGTGTACCTCGTGAGTCAGGTAGGTAGGTAGGTAGGTACACATGTAGGTACCTATATCTAGATCGCAAGGCAAAAGGAATGGAAAGTAAAAAGATGAAAATAAACAATCCTCTGCAGATTTCCATGAAACTGATACCACCCGAGATAAACGTTGTCTTTATACTTTTGTCCAGTTCAAGTTTGTATACCGTAACACGGTGCATTGACGAACTGTGCTTTCGTATATCCACTGCTTTTTCTTTCACCTGAATTAGTAACTAGTCACAGGTGTTGAACAGCTGCTTGAGTTTCGAATACAGAATACCTAAACGCTGTAAACGTCTACTAACAGGTGACAGTCATTCACAGCTAATGGATTATACTAGATACTAAATTAACGTTATATCAATCTTCAATCGTCTGGGCGCAAACACTCTAAACACAAGTTAAGGGGAGCAGTATGTCGCGGTTTTAAAAATGAAACTTGGTCCAAAATCAATTTATTTCTTCACCTAAGTTCATTTTACATCATTATAATCATGTCACTGAAAATCAGTCGCTACACGAATTGAGGAACACCGTACTAGGTCTGATTTTACTTTCTCAGGATCCGAATTGTTCTGAAGACACGCCGTCATAAATTGAATGAGGGAAATTGAATTTTAAAAAATTATCACAGAAGATGTGGCCAATTTTCCGAAAATCGAACATTTCTTTTCCACTTATTTGCCCATAACTCGGCCTTAAAATCAAATTTCCCAATTTCCCTCATTCAATTTGTGACGGCCTGTATTCCGAACAATCTTGGTCATAGATGAGTCGAATCGGACGTACGGTGTCGCCTGAATATGTGCAGCAACAGTTTTTGAGTGAGATGATTATAATGATGCAAAAGAACTTTGGTGATGAAACAAATTGATTTTTCACTATATTTAATCCTTCTAACCGTGACATACCGTTCCCCTTAACAGACGTGCAGAAAACTGTCTTGTAAATATTTTCAATGTTCATTGTGGAGTTGGAATTTGGTTTGATTATGTTGGTGCTATTCGTTTCCAATTGATTGTTGTCTTCGAAGATAACCATATCGAATAAACATCACGAATGGTACGTGAAATGATCATTTCAAAATACTGTGGATTATACTGACAATGAGACGAATCGTTTTCGAAATGAAAAATGTATGTTACGTGCAGGCTATATTGTGTTGGCGATGTTAGGTACTTTTGTGCTGAATTCAATTCAAGTTCAGACAAAGCGGTATGTAATAATTTATTCACGATATAAGGCACTCGGTTGCTGGAGAATAATACACCCTGTTTCCGGTCTGTCTACTTACCGGAAGCCGCTTTTAATGGCAGAAGAGTGATTGTCCTCTTCGTTCAGAGCGAGCTTATCTACAATCCTACAACGTATCGTGTTTCTTGTTCTGTCGAAAAGGAACAATTCAGGTTTACAATACGATTCACAATTCAATTGAATTCATAATCAGACGACAGCTCTTGCGCTCGAATGCCCAGGCAGGGTTGTGCAACGTTAAGGCGATACGGTACAACTCGCTTTTAACCTAACCTAGCTCACATAAGAAATATGAATCCAACTGGAATTCTATTCATCTTTTACAAATAGTAAAATATACTTGGCTATTTTCTGCCATAGTAAAGCTCTATTCCCCTGAGTTCCATTCCGGTTGGTTGTATAGTTTGGTAGAAATTACGAATCGCGTTTTCGAGGTGATAACAATTGGAGGTACTTGGAGAAACTTCACGTTCTCGGCCGTCTGCTATCCAAAAAAATACGTTACGTTACTTAAAAAAATACAAACTCGTTGAATAAACCCAAAAACTGCTCGATGGAAAAATCTGAAATTTATGGGGGCTCATATACGCAAATGATGGACATGAGCCAACTACCATACATATATTCCCTTTGATTTGACTGCTCGTTCTACAGGGAATGATTCGACTTTTACTTTTCAGTCTTCAATTTTGTTTTAATTCCTTCTTTTTTAGAGTTCCACATATCAAACGTTTTTTCGAGATCGAAATAGTAGCGGTACTAAATAATTTTTCTCGACAGTAAAATATTTTTTTCTCGATCTTACAATTTGAGAATTCTGAATCATAACTATAATTGTGATGGTTACGAAAAATACTTCAATGAAAAAAATGTGAAATTCGTTAGGGGCATGCGAGATTGCCCGATTTGGTCAGTCAATTTAAATGTAGGTTTCGATCTGAGAGAAATAAAATCGAGTTTCAATTTATCACTCGTGATGACCTACGTATTATATTCTGACGATACTGTGGTACGCAGTGCTACGCAGGCAATTTTCTCCCAAAGGTTCCTTGTGCACTCACTTACATCGCAGAACATTGATACTGTTTCTGAATAGATATATACTAACATTTTCTAAGTTTTATTGCGAGAAATTGATTCGATTGGTTCTAGCGATTCGAAAAAAAGATGAAATCGGTTTTATCCAAGTTTCATCGAAGTCTCCCCCTAATGTCCCCTAATCCCCCTGCTGAATTTTCAGATCGCAGAAGGTGTAGAACGGATACAGCCTTCAACAATTGTAGAGAAATACAAAATGTAAATTTTTCCAAGACTCGCTCTTCTCGAAATTCGAGTTTCTATCATACACGCGCGAAAAATGTATTGAGGTACGGTGTGTGAGTTGATCTTGATAAAACCCACAAATAGCGAGAAAATGTATTTTTTCGATGACACAAAGTGTATCTAGCAATTTTCGACAGAATGGTCTGCCACCATTTCCATTTCAAGGCGTACATGCAGATTCCGGAGGAAAAATAAGCTGCGGCAAACTAAATAAAGCAATGGCAAGTGGTAAAACGTTGATAACACTAGATATAATTAGAGTGTATAGACTGTAAAATAGGCTGTAATTGGATGCCCAGAAGATGGCAGGTACTGCAAGCTAATTATACCTGCTAGTTAAATGAACACGATCAACAATAGGATAATTATGCATTCGTGGAATGAAGCTTTACCAAATCAGACTGCAGCAAGAATGGCGTAGGCGCGTGCGTCCCATTTTATCGACTTTGTGTCAAGGTTTTGCAAAAGAAAGGGAATTCTCAAGAGTTAATCCGCTGCCGTTTTTGGTGTTTTCATTCGCGCACCAGCTCACCTCGTATAAAAAATGTCCAGCTCATATTTCAACACGTATACTAATATATTTAGAATATTACTGAAATCTAGAATGTGAAATTGAATTGGATACACAAATATTGTGTTGCATTATAGTTTATAGATTTACCACTTTTTCAACTAATTTGAAGTCGTAGTTTGATTGTTCAACTGATGGCATAATATTCTCGTAATTATTGCAGCTGATCATCCGACGTTTGCTTCTTGACAGGAACACATTACTTAGGTTGCTACTGGTAATTCTTACTGCTCATCAATCACGCGTTGCTTATGGCGTGTCAAAACAACGTACAGAACACGTCTTGTCCACACTTCAGGTCTGAAGTTAACGGTTCACGTGACCTCAGGTAACTTTATTATCTATACGTCTAACTATTTGAAGATAAGACAACAATAGTCGAATCAAAGTCAACTGTATGATATAAGGTTTGAAAATCAAACAGTCAAATCATAATTGATATTTGGTGAAAATTTTGCGAATTTTTCAGTAATCAGAAATCGATCATAGGATCTGGAGAAAAACTGGCGCCTCTACAGTCGTGTTGAATTCTTATGGCTGTGATATATGATCACGATTACTTGTTTCCATCTTGTCTTGGGTCTTGCGGACGCGATGCTCTCATGCCACGTTTAACCAGACGAGTGTCCTAAAAATAAAAGGTAAAAAAGGCAAACGAAAAAGAGCGTATTATAGTAGATAGTTGAAAAGCAGGAGCGGCACATTTCTTTCCAAGAAAAACAGACGCGGACTGTCAACTGTCAACGTAGTTAGAATAGATGACTGCCACACCCTTTCTCGAATTGCTACTCGACCGAAACTATTCAGACATCCTATGTGTATGTACAAATGTTTTATAACAATCCCGCTTGAGCCAAATATTCACATTTTGTGGCTAGCCCTCCGTTATCACACAACCAAATATGATATCACCGTTGTCAGACTGGGGCGGATTGTACCCAGACAGCTTTCAACAATCGATTCTGAGCAAACTATCACTCCGAAGTATTAAAAAAAGAAAATACAGAACATGCTTCGAACCCTTTAGATCATGTGGGTATAAAAATAAAAAATAAACAATACTTTTTCACTAAAAAAATCGTAACTTTGTCAATGTCTGATATTTTCAACTCAAATTTGGACGTAATACTCCGGTGACACGCTAGTTTTAGGAAAAACATATATAAGTACGATAGTGTGCGTTTCAAAAAAGGTAGTTATTCTGACATGTGAAGAGGTCGGTCCGTACGTATGGGGGAGACTTCAAACCCCGCAGGTATACGACAATTAAAGTCCCACTGTCACTTGACAAATTTTAGATATTCCAGCCTAAAGTTGGTGCATGGATGAAATCCACCCAGTATGACAACGGAAGGTTAGTCACTTGCCCTTAACCTTACGTTTATGGCAGAATACTACGTTTTTGTATACTGATGTCGATAGATCATTACAGGAACCATAAAGATTACCATTATGAGAATAAAATTAGAATTACAAAGGAACCATGGAGTTTGCCACGCTGTCAATTTCTTCACGACTCATTTCTACATCCCTGAAGATTTTGTCAAATTTCGCGCCAAATTCAAAGGATATTATTAGTTATTATTAGGAAATAAATATTTCTTCTCTTTTTTTGGTCGAAAATGGCCCTTGACCAGCCAAGAAAACTATAGTTCTGTAACAGCACTGCACAGTTCAGAGAAAAGCAAGATTTTTTTGTTCCGAAACTTATTTTGTGGGACTCTCGTTTTTTTACCAAATGTTTCTCCAAGTATTACACCTGACTGGTAAATTATTTGGAAAAATATCCAAAAGTTTGCTGGGGAAATGTAGCTCAATTGACAAAATTCTGCCCCATGTGCAGTGGACCTATCTGCTAATTTTTACAACAAATATCCAATGCTGTACATTTATTCGTGGAAAGTTTGACGGATGAGTCCAGAAGTAATGACAAGCTCAATATAATACGAGCAAATATGAGCTTGAAGTTCGTCTTAACGTTAGTGTTACTAAATAATCGAAGAACAAATCCTTCATTGCTGAATTCGGATATAATTTTAAAAACAACAAAATATGTTACAGAATTTTCCGAACAGAGTGAAATGTCTGTGCATGTTTCGCTAGTCCAACAACGTCTGAGTCATGAAACAGGGAATTCGATTGCAAAATTTTTTGTTGCTTTAACGAATCGATACGTAAACTTCAAGCTCCTAAACAAATCATAGATTGTGTCCTAATTGGGCAAAAAGGATCCGTTTTATCGCAAATTAGGATCAGAACATTGTTCGCGGTTTGCGAAGTTGCAGTAGATAATGGAACGTTGATGCAATTATGTAGCGCAAATGCGCGACTTCAGCGTGTGCAACGTATGCGCATGCATGTCGTGCCCATGGCCACAAAAGGATGTGCAACGCAACACAATGAGCATTCGGTAGTATGTAGTACCAGTGGTTTGTGATGCGAGACGAGATAGCGACCAGTTTTTAATTTAGACTGGGATGGGAACGACGCAAACGAAAGTGAACCCATTTTATCTAGATACGACCACCCCTAATTCCTGTTTCTTCCGTACTCGAATTGAAATTCATCGATCCACAATCCAGAGCCAAGTAAAGGGGTTAGAATACTTCCACACACACACACATGATGAGTATGTCATTTTCAGGTATCCGACGATTTTTAACCCTCCGTATGTACACTGGGTCTTTCAGGGAAAAGTCAATTCTGGAGATGATCATTCCATTTTCATGGTATTATTCTCTCAATTTCAATCTTTGATGTGAAAGTTCTGAACTTTTGTTCATTCCAACTTTTCGATGATGTAGTAGATACCCTGAGAAGTCACCCTGAATTTTTGCAAATTTTTCAAAATCTTAAAAAACTTCGAGAACCCGACTGGTTTCTGAAAGATCCAGTGTACATACCGTGTCTCGAAAAATATAGTGTCGTACACACGGAGGGTTTAAATTTATATCTGATTCTTGAGGCTCTGCAACATTCATACTCGACGCTCGTTCGTATTTTCTGGTTCATCTACAAACAATAATGAACAGAATGGATGATGAGACACACTGTGGAATTGATGAAAAAATGTATGTAACATTATGACTTGAGTAAACTGTCAAAGTTTGAGCCCATTCTGTATATTTATAGTTCATAAATGGAACGACAAATATAAGAATGATACTTGACGTATGAGTATTGCATCGCCTTGAGTTGAGAAATCGAGACATAACTTTCATTCTGTATTTCATCGCCTATAAATAACGGAGAATAACTTACTTTAATCTCGAATAAAGTCGCGTTACGTACCATTTGGATTTATTTTTCCAGATGATTGCAATTGAGCTTTACACGCCTGAACTGTATCCAATTTCTCGATTGCTGTCTGGCGATCTTGACGGTTGTCGTCAAGGTAAATTACATAGATCTCCGAGTGCTGAAGTGAAACAAACGAACATGATTAGCACTTGCATTCAAAGATCGAGAAACAAGACTATCGTGTCAGGCTCCAGCTAATCATGATTAGATTCTCGCTAACCATACGATAATTCCATTCCACGATCATGTTTTCTTGGCTGACAATGAAATTAATACGCCTTCAATGTAACTCGTCTTTCTATCATCACAGCATTATCATTTTTCTTTAGACTTCGCTTCAAAGAGGCACGTGCGCTTCATGTTTGTTTATAATATCTATGCACTTTGTCTAATACGCTGTAGTTAACAATGCGCTGATCTGACTGTAACCCACAATAACTACTGTAACAATAAAAATTTTCTACTGCACCCATCACCCGAATGCTAGACGGTTCCAAGTAGACTGTAGACTCCGCAGTTCAGAAACCAAAACGATAAATAGTGAATAGAATTGGTAATAAATCGTGCAATATCAAATCATTTAAAGCTTTGAATTATCCCTTGATGGGCCAGGGAGAATTCTGTGGCGAATTCAAACTTGTTCTGATTAGAGGGTTGATCGAATTTCAGATACCGTAATAATATGATTATGCATGTACGAAAAAAATTGAAATATCGATGAGATTTGACCGCTGTGTACTTCTCACGCAATTCTTTTGCAGAAACATACGATATTTATTCTCTGCGTGAACCTAATTCTTGGATGAATTAATTGTTATCACGCGATAGAACAAGTTCTACCTAGAGTCTCATATGGGGATCAGAATTCCCTCACTTCCTGTTAACTTCCTTCAGCAATATAATTTTACAATTTTCATTCCAGTACAAAGCAGAAGTTCAAATTTTGTCTTATCAGAAAAAGTTTATTCGTGATCATTACTTAGAAAAAGTTATGAATTCAAATCTTCCGATTGCCTTCTTCTCGTTGACTTGCGCAAATTCAGAGCAAATTGGCCAATTTGTATTCCGAATTCGATCCAAACTTGTATTTTGGATTCGTTTCTTTTTATACAGATGACGAGAAAAAATAATGCAAAAGAATTTGTCTTTCCAATTGTACAAATCTCGCAATCCTCCGACGTAACTACGATAACGCAAACTGAACTGGCACACCATGCAGTTTCAGGTATCAGAATGGTAGAGACCTGACTATCTAATTAATTAAAAATGCCACTGCCCTGATATCACGAGCCCCTTATACCGCGATGTGGTTGTGTTGGAGTTTCGTTTCCTATAACAGTGACGGTAGCTGGTCACGCGAGCTGCCGGAATGCAGTCAGTGTCAATTAGGCGGGTGCTTCCGAAAAGGATACGAGCCTTTTTTATACAGCATTCATTTACTTCGAGGTAGAACTTTCGAGATAATTTTTTTGTGTTTCTACGGACCGACATAACGCAGTCCTGGTTCAGAACAATCATACAATACATATTTAGGATTAGCTCATTCACTCACAGCATAATGTTATCCAAAAATGTGAACATTATTTTGTGTACATTTCTCGACCCCATTACCGATAAAGTCATACGATATGAAACTATCTTCGAATTGAGCATATTTCACGGAAGATTCTGCAATTCAACGCCTTAAGGCCGGGACACACAAAACTCTACAAGCCATAAGCAGAAGACATATGCCATAGCGCATGTGTATTACTTCCCAAGTACCATTCGTAGTATATGATCTATACCTATGAAATCTGCATTCTGCTTATGGCTTATGGTTAACTTATGGTATAATGTACCTACTTATGTTAGTTAAGGCGTAATGTGAACCTATTCACCGTTCAGTATATGCATTATACATTATATACAGTATATACATTATTCCTTGTGAGGTTCGAGATGGGATTTATCATGTTGTTGAAAACGTTTTGGCGTTATGGTTATACATTTTGTAGAATTACGACGTGAAATCTGTGTGAAATAAATCGACGAATATTACGAGAAAATTAAGGTGACTTAATTTTTAACGCGTTTGAAATAAACGATGCGAGTTTAATATCGTATACGCACAGCTTATCGGCTGAGGAGTCTATAGAGCTGCAGTTTCGAATGAAGTAACGACTGCCTCTTAATTCTGGAGTCGCGTTATCGCATACAGTTATACATTTGGAAATTATTCGGTCATTTCTTACGTCAGTATGTAACGATTCTACAGGTTGGTTTATCTGCTGAAGAACCAGTCTCGAAAGTACTTAAATAATTACTCCGAGCATGCGAGCGATGGTGGCTCGTGAGCCACAAGAGGACGACACGTTATTCGGTCGGTACGTCGGGACAGGCGATAAACAACAACAAAAAAAGAGAAAAATACAGGATTGTCGTAAAGACATATGTAAAGCACGTATCAGGCTGGTCCTAATGAATATTCATGGATCAAGAGCCTCGATAGTATGCGCACAGATTCGCAATCGCTTTGACCAACTTGATTTTGTGTGGAAGTTGATTGTGCGTTTCAGCAAAATAATTTGTCAATCCGTATTTCTGCCTGCGCCTATATTAATAAAAAGAAAATTTTTCAAAGGATGCCGTCTTGTGGTCTAGGATCATTAAAATACCGCTCTTTCTAATACGGGACGTTTTGTACTTGATTAAAACTTTCTCAAGTTCTTAGCATCGTTCATAGCTTCTATCATTCCAATTTATTCGAAAACTGTTCACAGGCAACTGCTTCAGAGTTAAAATTTGTGTAAAAAAACACGAGTTTACCGAAAGTGCGATATCTTGAAATGTATAACCGCAAAACTGGTAATTGGCTTGCATAATTGGAAGGAGAGGAAAACTGGATGCAAAGATTGAAGATTAACCGGCCAAAGCTGGCTCATCACTGAGGATTAAGATTATTATTAATATTTTTTTTTTTTTGCATAAGAAAGTAAAGAAATAAAAATTGAGATTTCAATTCCAATTTCATTAACGGGTAAATTATTGTCCATGATTCGGATTGCATATTCCGATTTAAGCAATTCAAAGAGACAGGTGAGAGCTGTGCCTGAATTTGGATCCACTTATTGTTAAATAATAAGTCACGAGCAGAGATTAAGATTCACGTTGCATCAGTACGCGCAGATACAGCCAGATATATCATGTAACAAAGAATGCGTTTGTGAAATGGATAATGAGAAGACTCCACAGTATATGTATGTACACTGAAAATGAATCCTGCAGCGATAATATTGAACTTATATTACACGATGACCGATTACTGTTGTCGATAAAAATGACTTCAGCACAAATAATTCACTTCGCTGTAGATGCTGTTTTTCCACCAGCAGAAATGCATAGCTCGATCGGTTATTAATGTTCTATGATAATCGAATTATTAAAGCGATCGTAGAGTACGTACATACAATGAGGAGGAACTTCCATAAAGTTTGTCGATTTTCCCGTTATTTGAATAGCAAAATTAATTTCGATTTGTTGGAAACAGTTTCTAAACCATCAATTAATCATTGGCGATATACGTTGGGAGTTTGTAAGTATCAATATAGTGAAAAAACGACATAGTAGTCCCATCAATCGATTTATGCACCTTTATATTATACACCACGTGTACCTATATAAATTGCTTCTCGATTTCTGTTCTCTATGCAGATCACATTCGTTGACCTAAATCGATCGGGGCGCACAACGAACCTTATAAACGTATATTGTAGATCTCTTGAGCGTATCTCAAGAAGGGCATGTCTTCGGTGATATACTCGTGTCATAGCTGTGACGCAAGTATCTTATTTACACAACTGAATTGCATGCATCTTGGTGGCCAACAACGATGTATTAACGATCGCACTTAAATTGCAAAAAGAAAAAAAAAAAAATTGATCACGATTCCGTTTCACTATTGAATTATTCAATTCTAGTAGAATAGAAAATAGACCCATATGTTTCAGATGTATAACAGCTAGTATTTTCATACCTACGTATAGGTACAGAAACAAATGTATACCCAAAATAAATTTGAACAAAATTGGACTCTTATGTCTCTTTCTGAAAGAGAAAAAAAAAATACAGGGAATGGTAAGAAAGGGTCGTAATTAGATGAAGATGCCCCTTTTACCGAGTCTAATGTATTTTGCAATTGCTATTGAATCGCTTTACCTTGCACAGACGTTTTAAATTAAATACGCCTTTGCGACACGCCTTAGACTTCAGAGCGTTTTGTCAGACTTATATTGCTACTTGGTGGAATACCCTTCTCGTGGGATAATAGTTCGAGAACTAGACATTGCGTGGTGAGAATTCTGGAATTCATTTAACTGATATCCGCGTCACACGCCGATCCGCCTTACACAAGAACTCTCATTATTCGCTATTCATAAAAAACTGCTAAAGTAGTGATTTTTTGCGACAAGCCGGTGTATTCGAAGGCGATTGATATCGATGAAAATTCTTTATATCGTGACTTGAACGGTTCAAAAACAGCAAGATACAGTGCATGATTTACCAAAGTGAGTAAAACACACCTACCTCGCGTCCATTTGACAATTCCAATAACATTTGAGTCATGGAATAGCGATTTTTTTTCAAAAACTCTGTCACATTAACGCGATCAACTTCAACTTCATTAGCATATCGAAGCTTTTGACACTTACCTCCACTGCAGCGATGTGTTGGTTCAAGATACTTCACTCAATTGCAACATTCCATAGATTGAACATGACCTATTCTCCGGACTGTAGGGTCATGTCACTAAGCCAGCCAGCTCAAAATCTCCGTATAAAATGTTCCACATCTAATAAATATTCATGAATTCGCAAAAGTGATGAATCGGGTGAAAGGGATTCACATGCATGGCATTCCGTTCTTCATGTAATTGTTTAGTTCCTTATAAGAAAGTACCTACTACAGATCGTTATGTTGACCCATTAAATATGATGACCGACATGATGATTGAAGAGTTCATCACCGGTGGGAGAATTAAAGACATTTTTTCCGACACTCGCGTAACTGACTTACGATCAAACCTCACGACTTCACGTAGCACCCATTCAAAAGGCAGACTGACAGTGATGTACTCAAGCTGCCGTGTATCGTTGCCATCCGGCAGTCCAACTTCGTCACACGTTGCCAACACCAGGTTTAATCTCAAGTGTTTATTGCAATTTGCCACATTGCGGCTTGGGTATAAATTAATTGACGGCTGATCGTTTGTACAAAATTCTACAAAGTTCTTAACATTTCGAAATTTTTGAACTAAAATGTTTCTGCACATATGCTCGTTCCAGAAATTAGTTCATTTAAACTGGAATTTTTTGAATTGAGGAGATGCCATACAAAAAAATAAATCTCCACTGAAATGGAAAAGCGAGATTTCAGACAGATATCTTTTCTATTCTATCTACATCGGTTCTTTGCATGTTGCCAAAATTCGTTTAGGTGTGACTTGTGCATATACTTTGGCATTGCACCTTCTCAATTATCGTTTTTTAGATTCACCTCCAGATGGGATTGAACTATAAGCTAGTTTACTTTGTCCGAAGGGATTCGAAGGAAAAGGTATGAGTGACGATTCGGAAAATGTTTTGTGAAGTGGTTTTCAGTATATTTCAACTTATTTCTATCGTACAATATAAAAGTGCTTCCGCAACGATTTTTTATTTTGTCACTTATGCCTTTTCAGTTCCGAACTCTTCTTTAGTTTTATCATGTACGATGTACCCACAAAGCTTTTACGCAATGAATGTCCATCGAATATCAAAATTTGAAGTGATCCTCGGTTCATCTGTCAAAGAGGGTCTTTATTCCGATATTTTATTGTCGACTAATTGCGAGTTATACTCTCTACGAGATCACTGAGCTATTGAGGTATTGAGGTATTTATATACATACGATTGGGTGTATAGAAGGTTTTATGACGGTGTCTGCATCATCAGCCGTGAAATTTGCTCCAGGGCTTTAGGGTAATGTTACACCCGATTACAGGATCGTGGCACGATCAGTTTCATCGACTAACAGCCTGCCTGAATTTTTATTTCTTTCTTTATACATATTTTTATCCGAAAAATCTTAGCATCGGTTGTAAGCTGTCTGCTCCTAACTTGAGTTGCCGCGAGGCGAAGTTTTAATACGGAGCGTGTACCTTCGAGTCGTGAAAACGAGTTCAGTCAACATTTCAGAGGCTCCAAAACCAGAGGCCCACCTTCTTTTATGTATACACATAACAGAAGAATCTAAACTTAAGGTTCTTTGACACGGTAGCTTATAGTATTTCTTAAGACACAATTCACGCTGTTCTACACCAGCTGCAAAAGTTCATCGATATATGACATACTAATCATTATACAACGAATTGTCCAGCTATAATTATTCCACTCGATATTGATTCGTATCTAATGAACATCGGGTTCAAATTAATGAATCTGGGGCATTTCTCGGATAAAATTTCCTTCAATACCGTGAAATTCGCAACAATCGTACTAGAGAATTATTTTGAATCCAAAATTGACGTTCCTTATGTATGGGTTAAGTCGTAGGTAGTTATTTAACAATTATTGAGTAAGTTTTTACATTTTCTTTCACTCTGAAGGCTCACAATTTGAAAAAAAAAGATGCATATTTCAGAGTGGTTTGAGAATTGATGGCTGAACGTCAGCATCCTACCGATTATTTTCTTTGATTAATGTACCCGAGATTTGAAGAACTGATATTAATTCGCAGGGAAATTACATAATTTATCTCAGGCACCGACAGCAGCTGTGCAAACTTTCCGGAGCATTTGGCACGCTGACCTCAACTCAACCACTTTACCTACATATCACATCGCCTGAGTCACGCGTCCAGAACAAAAAAAAAAAGCATAGAAACAAAAAAAAAACGAAAAAGATCAACATATATTGTAAAATGTCGTGGAAATAAGAACATAAAATAAACGAACAAATTAATGGGACCCGTATACATGTAGGTAGGTATATACTTTATACGGCGAAATACATCTTCTGAATTTGGCACGTTTCTGTAATCAGTCATGAATATTTGAAATTGTAGAAATTACTCATATTCGGAAGTACGTGAAGATTGAAAAGTAGACAAAAATCAGCTTCGTAAAGTGTTGTTGTTGTAAATTCAAATAAACGAGGTGTAGTTCTGATTGTGATTGTGTCCTTCGCGAAAAATATAGCAGTTGGCACGCTTTGTCAACTTCCTGTTTTTTGTTTTGTTTTTTAAAGGAAGTTATTGTAGTCAATTCGAAAATGGAAAGTTGAGTTGTCGCCAGATCTCCACGTTCTCGGGTCCAGAGAATCATTTCCGACCATTTTTGGATCTATGCACATGCCTATGTGATCAAATTTTTTGTCCGACCATATCTCGAGACCGATTCAACGGATTCTAATGACTCTGGTCTCAATTCACGCAGTTCTCCGTAACTTAGAGCTGATTACATTTCAGATTTGATCGATGCGTATAATGGTTTTCGAGTTATTGATTAACAAAATAAAACAAGCGGGTTTGGCTGACTATAAGCCAGCCTTCGAACTTCCCGTTTTCCAACTCATTTCGAGATGAAATAATAAAGAATTTTGATGAGAAAATAAAAAAAATTACTGCATTGATATATTTCAAAATTTAGTCATTTTCAAGTTGTAGCAAATGCTATCGATGAAGACTAAGATGATCAAAATCCGTTGATCGGTTCTCGGGATATCGGCAATTGAAATTTTTTTTCTTCAACATTTTGATTTCAAATAACTCGAAAACCACTCGACCGATCAAATTCAAAATTCAATCAGTTCTATGTTACGGAAAAGCGCGTCAGTTGAGACCAGAATCATCAGAATCCGTTGATTCGTTCTCGGGATATCGTCGGACAAAAAAGTGATTACATACGTACATAAATACACACATACATACACACACACAGACGTCCATCCAAAAATGGTCGGAAATGATTCTCTAGACCTCAATACGTGGACATCTGGTACGAACTCAACTTTTAATTTTCGGGGTGATTACAATAACTTCCTTTTTTTCAAAAAACAGGAAGTTAATAAAAAATTTCAATCGCTAATGTCTCGAGAACGGATTAACGGAATTTGATGATCTCGATCTTCATCGATAGAATTATCTCCAATTTGTTCACCCAGGAGATACACGTTCAAGCTCAGTGTAATTGTAAATGCATGTATGAGTTGAGTATAAACGCAAGCATCGGAGGTTCGCGTTGTTCCGAAGGAAAAGAGTTCATGTTTGCTGTTTTTGCAGGCATAACTTATACCTGGCCACTCTGTCATGTAAAATAAAAACCCGCATTGTTGCCGTAGCGGACAGAAGAAAAGAAAAAAATTAATCAAGTGAAATGAATTACACGTCGTGAATTCCGTGTCCCGTCTCACGTCAAGACTAACTCCAAATTTGGTTGACTAGCTATAATCTCTTGGACCGAGTCATAACCCGCTGATCGTGATGTACGTTTATTACGAATTCTCGAAAGCAGTTTTTAGAAACAGAGTTGAAATTATATTGTCTCATTACAAAGTACGTTGATCCCTAAATTCTATACGTCCTGAAAATAATTCACGTTTCTATCATTTGAGCAAAATATAATTATTCATCTGGCTTTACTGTGATTTATATTAGATTTGCCAATGGAGCTAGGATTTGAATCTGGATACCATGAAATTAGTTGATCAATTTATTTCTGCAGGTTCAATAGACTTTCATACGTTTTAGGTGGAGCGCTAATATGAATACCACGATCACCTGAAGTTACCATTTTCATTATCATGATTAGTTTGATCAATTCGACCCTTGCTGACGACTCAAATCCGTGCTTTTCTTTAAAATACACACGTGTCAGCTGGCATATGAAAGTTAGTGTCACGCTAAGGGAATTCAGATATACGCAGCTGTGCACATTCAGGATCACTCAAGCAACAGCCCGGAGATGGAGCTCGAACTGAAGCCACTTTTAGTAAAATTAGGATCATCAAAATGACGATTCGATTCGCAGAATATAGACAATCACAGTAACGTTAAGATTATCAAGTATTTGTGTTGAAATTTAATTATAATAACTTCTCGTTTTTGAGCAAAAGGGCAGTTATATTATAATCATCCCGAAAATGAAAAGTTGAGTTTCCACCAGATCTCGGGGACGATATCTTGAGAACGAATTGCTGGACTTCGCCGATTTTGGTCCAAATCGATGCGATTTGTCGTAACTCAAAGCTGGTTAGATTCTTAATTCTATCGTTTAACCAGTTCGGCTCAAAGGAGCAATCGAGCTAACAACATTTTATAAAAACAATTTCCTGAACCTGAAGACCTACGCGGGAAGTTTTAAGGCTGGCCCATCATGTTCAGCCGATTTACCTGCTGGTTTTCAATCAGTTGAGACAAAATCTTTTTCCTTATCTATTTTGGCAAAAGATTTCACTTGACGCGGCCGTGGTCCTTCGGCTGACAAGGCTCTAGGTTAATATTTTATTATAATGTTGTTGGGCGCCAATTGGTTTAAGGAACCAATACCTCTAATCTGACTTTTATTTATTTACTTGTATATTAGAATCATAAGACAGTCACAAGGGGATTCACATGGAGGACCAATGAAATGTAAGATCAGTAGAAAATAGTATTTAACGGGCAAGATATATGAATTTATTAACTTACTTATTGCAGCAACAGACGGCTGAATAATAACGATCCAAGACTTGGTCGAAGATTTCACAATTGACAATAATAAATAAACGAATCACATAATAATATAACAATATGACAAATTCAATAATAAGTGTCTAAATCTCAGACAAAATGAGTTCATATAGACAATACGTCTATATTCGGGTAAGACTCCTCGAGAACTACTTCACTTGCCGATATTT
This sequence comes from Ametastegia equiseti, assembly GCA_963989295.1. NCBI lineage: Eukaryota > Metazoa > Arthropoda > Insecta > Hymenoptera > Tenthredinidae > Ametastegia > Ametastegia equiseti. Next base: position 24,375,295 of record OZ022389.1, read on the forward strand.
GACGAACGTGTCGCTAGGCGAGATGCGAATTTGGTATATTATGTTACCGGCGTTTAGGCGCGTTTCTAAAGTATTCAAATAATACTCCCAAGACTATAGGCTTGACGATTTTACCTAAGGATCTTCAGGTGAACCTTTCTCGACGAGTTTCGTATTGCAAATAATATATATTCAATAAATTAATCGGACAACACAACATATATGGGGACTTAATTGTAACGATTATAAATTAGGAAGCGCTCGAGGAGTCGTTTGAGCGTGACGTCGAGGAGAAATTCAAATTCCTGTCACACAGTATAATTGAGCTATATTTCGTAGAAATTATTCGAAGTATACTAACTTTTTGGTTCATCATTCTAAACAGAGTGAAACAGACGATTTTCCGTTGACAGTAGATTCTGATTGGTTTAGTGGTTCTTTGGGTATCCTGTGCGCGAGGTGCAACACAATTTTTGGAGTACAATATTATTTCTGCGTCACAACATGGAGGGGCTTCGAACATATAATACGAGATTAGAGCAAAATCAAATTCATTAATATTCAGAATCGAATTCCCCCCCTCGAGGCCTTTTAACAGAATCCGGTAATTGCTGATCGTTCGATTGAAAATGCGGATAACGCATTGAAGTAGCGACGTATAATTAAGTTTATTTAATTTTATACCATTTCAACGAATCTTGCTGCGAGTATATCATCGTATTTACACGGCTGTCTCGAAAGCTTAAGGCGCCACGATGAAATCCTGACAAAGAGACAATGAATGATTCCCGCGCTCGTGCTCGAATCAAGCTGGTTTTTCAGCGAGCTCGGTTGCTCTGCGTTGGAGTAAACCACTTTTTAGCGATGTAGCGACATTCTATACTCCCGGCGTCCTACTGGCGGCTGGAGATTATGTATGTTTTCAGGATTTGCAGAGCAGTTACAGGTACATCGGGCACCAGTAATGCTGTCAAACCACAGCAATTTACAATCCGCCACTACAGAGTTTATTAACTTCGGATAATCTGACATATGCATCTCCTTGATCGTCGAGGAAAAGTTCGCAATATCGAAATATTTTCTATTTCATAACCGCTCCGCTCACGCACAGACGCATCACTATAGCTACTAATCTGCTATTAACTATTCTATTCAGTACTCAATTGCTTCTTGAATTTTCGAAATACTTTTTTAATTAATCCCGCAGGCCCAGAGTTCCACACTTCGCATGCTGCTTCAGTCACCAATTTCCCAAGTAAGTCTGAAATAATTGGGCAATATAAGCGAATTGCGATTCAGGCATTTCTTTTCTTGGCTCGAAATGTCTATAGTAGTGCATATCATCAAAATCAGACAATATCTTTCCCTTCTAGAATTATTCGCCAATTTATTCGCAATCTGAAGTGGGCATGGCAGGGGTGAGTAGGTACGTCTGCACAGAGTCTGGATTGCTGCTGGAGTTTTACCGAGGCACTTGTTCGAGTAATTCAGGTTTGCTCGCGTTGAAAAAGAGAAAAGAAAACGGTTTTTAACGAGTTTTTTTTAACGGTCACGGTACCGTTGCTCAAAATTTAACGATACGCTAAACGACCTAGGTTCGTGAGTCAACCTGGCCTTTGATATGGTCGCATAAAGCAATACGTTCAACGATTACAGATAAAATCTCTAAATTGTTAGCTCGCCTATCTATATTGTGCACGACAACCCGTCAAGTGTGGATCTTGCGAATTCTGCCAACAGTACCTTTCGCGTGTATACGTATTTAGCTGACACGTGAAAATAGAATACCAAAAACTGTTCGTTCTTAGCAATAATACCGCAAAGAATTCATGCTTAGAGAAATTCACCACGTCAAATTCAATTGGCTGCTTCCTGAATTGCTGTCCAATTCCACAGTGGCAATATTTCACTTCTTACATAGGTTTTTTTGTTTTGTATTTTTGATCTCAATTGTCGCCAAATTTTATCAGAGCTTTCTAGAAGTCCTGGATACGTAAAACTTGATTTTATAAGAGGGCTAGAAATCGAAAATCATAACTCATGAGCTATTGATGTCACAGACTTGCAGATTTGTTTTCGAGTATCATTCCATATATTAGAAATGGCGAACTGTTAGTAGAAAGAAATGAAAAATTGTCTAAAGCGTTTTCTAAATTCTCATTTTTAGCATATTTTAGATATTCTTAACCCCATACGCTTGATTCTTCAAATTAGCGCAAGAAATATGTTGAAAAATGGACAATTCTTTCAGCATCCAGATTTGTATCAAGGGTTACGATATCGGATCAGATTCATCGTGAAAATGAATCAAAAACGAGTCGAATCCAGGATCAAAGTGATCCGAAATCTATTGGTTTATATCGAAAATAACAAGGTGGAAAAAACAGTATTTTTCAGGGTACTTTTCATCACCGTAAAGATAAATACCATTATCATCAGAATGTGCGCAGTATCATCAGAATATTATTGGTTATAATTACTAGTCAAAAATAGGTATGTGCACATTGTAATTGATGCAAAATATTCTGCGATTGACGAACTAAATCAATACTACTGCTCTGATCTGGGAAGGATATCTGTAATTCGAAAAGAGAAAAAAGGTCGAAGAAAAAAAATGGCGACCCTAAACTAGAAGTCTAATTTTTTTCCTATAGAATCTACTGCAGTTCGCAGAAACGTTGAATGAGCTTCCTGTAAAATAGTATAATACCCTATCATTTTATATCATGAGAAAGTAAATGTAAATTAGGACCGTTGGATTGCATGGCGATTTGACTCGGTTTATCGATTTCCGTAACAAACCTGACTTGAATCGTACTTTTTCCCACAAACCTCAAATTGAAGCATAATTCTTCTACATATCTTTTCGGTGAATTCGAACAATCAATAACGTGGATTGTACGATATCTCGCGTTATTATTCACTCGTAAATGAACATAGAATTCAGGAAGTCTGTAACATCGATGTTCCAGTCACAAGTAAATATTTTTGGTATTCAACTTCCTGAAATAGAAGAGACTTCGACGAAATTTACGAGTTTTCCCCGAATCAGCTTATCATAGTAGCCAAGACGCGCATTAGGCTAATTTTATGAATTTCTAAAAATTCTATATATATTTTGACGCATATGCCTGTCTAATGCGTATCCTAACTAGAATGTATCATGTTAGGTATTTATGCACCCGCAAAGCCATAAGCTAGGCCTGAGATATAATCTTATAATCTTATAGCATATCTACCTAGAGCCTCGCCCCAGTTTCACAACTTCCAGCTGTTATTTTCTCACCACTTCCCTGCAGGCTGAGATGAGCTGAGCTTTTCTCGCATTTCTTCTATACCTACTGATATTACAAGCGACACTCTTCTCGCCATATGATTTCTTATCCCTTTTCGCGAACAGAAGATATCTTTGCTATACTATGCTGCTATCCTGAATTGAGACCATTTCGAAACTCGTTTCTACTCCAATAGTATGATATGGCAGGTGGAAAAGAAATCTTCACACTTGATGTAACAAGAAATTGCACGATGGAGTTGCTATCTTCGAAAAGTTTTATAATATGGATCCCCTGCACAGGTATAACAACTCAGCCATTAATTATATGAGCCTTTGAACATTGATGATGGCAAAAAAAATCACCTTTACAACAAACAGAACGAACGGAAGTATTGTCTGGACTTAGCGATTATGCTTTAATATTGTTTGAGTGTAGCCGAACTTTGGCAGTTACAGTAACTTGTAACTTAATACACAGTTTTCTGCCGTCATGCCATGGAGATTCAAAATAAATCCGCAGAGACCAAAAAGTTTCGTTATAATCTCGAATTGATTGTTCCGGTTCAGCGGTTCTAGTTATTACTCTGGTGCAGCACGGAGTATATAAACTGTATATATATGTATGGTGAGTATAGACTATTGGAGAAGAGTCGAAATAATGATGTGCGACTTTCGAACTTTTGTGCTATACCCATTTATCGTCTAGTCGATGTCTAGACGGGATGCTGAAACCAATAGTGCAGATCACATCTATTGGATATTATTCTTTCCCGCGAGTTTCAAAAATAGAGACTGGCAAACAACGGCATGATAAGTATGTGTATAAGTTCAGGTAAAAATTTAAAAAGTAGTCATGATGCACCATTCATGTTACTACTATAGATAAGGCGCTTTACAGTCCTTACAGGATCTTCCGATTTCTTGCCAATCAAGAATAGTGATATAGCAATCGAAGAAAACTCAAACATCGTTGTCTTTCCTGAGTATTGCAACCATATTGCAATAGCTGGGATTCTCATGAACGTTCATATGGTCACGTATGTGATTTGGGTGCAATTGAAAAGTATTCTTTTTTTTATCATGAAAACAGTGATGGTCAAAGTTTATGAGTCGTTTTAGCAATTTATCTCAAAATAATGTAAACCATCATAATCTTTTTTACGAACATACAGTGCGAAACAATCAAACATATTTTCATGACCTTAGCTGGTTTAAAGCGACTTGTACCATATGGCCTTAATATAGATTGACGAACAATCGCAGCAGGGGGGTACCTTGCCATGGACCATTTTGAATGAAAATTAGATTGCTTATCGGGATACCCTGACCACATAACAACGCAGCGGCGGCCCGTGGCTATCCCACGTGACCAAACAATCGTGATAATTATAGGTTACGATGTTACACAACTAATTTATTCGATTTGAATGCATACGCACAGTGCTTCTCTATTATGTTATTAAATACCTATTGTTATCCGATAGTCATATGACCATTTATAGAACTGATTGTATATCGATGCAAGCTTAATGAGTACGATAGACATATTTCTTCATCATTAATGCAATATCACTTACTGTATACATGTAACTGTATACTTACTAATACCTTCGCCAACCGAGTAAATGATAATCAAAATTGAAAATATACGGTTTCCCAACATCTAGTTGTATTTCGATAGCAAACTTCGTCGGATTTTATTCAAATATAGTTCATATAATGATTTCGACTGTATTCATCTCATAGCTCTACATACACGGGACTTTCCACACGTTTCAAAGTTCCTGCCAATTGTTTTCCGCTTGATTTGAATTATGATTTTAGAATATTGTTACATCAGCTGAAGTCTACACCAAATATATGGGACGCTGTTATCGACGATACAGATATGCGGTACTACTGGCATAGAAACTATTTGAACAACAAGTATACAAGTCTATAATCGATATACTGGCGTACGCGTACGTTAGCTTAATTAAATTCCATTATATGGAAACATCGTCATCAGAAACGTAGATCTTCAACATTTCAACATAGGTACCTACTACATAGCTTGTAACAGTAACGTCAGCGGATACTGGACAGGCAACGAACTAGCGAAACTGGTACAAACTCTCGCAACAACGTTATCTGTGGTTTCCTTCAACCTGCTATTCTCATACCTCGACATAGTCGATGTATTTGTGCCTATACATCCGGGAACAGCTCCTGTGGTTTCCATTTCCACGATCAGAATTTTCCCTCGAAGACGATACGTACTAAGAACGTCGATACCGCGGCTTGCCAATCGCATATTTACATCTGATTTTACGGCTTGACGATCGCAACGAAATGAGAAAATACTTGAATCGATCTTATCATAAGTGGTTTGGTAATCTTGAAGCGAAATGAGCGACTGAAAACTCGAAGCGTGGAATTTGTTTAATAACAAAACTTTGAGCGACTTCCATAAGCATCTTGTATAGAATTCATAGTATAGGTATATAGTAAGGTCTATGCATACCGGAGATGAACAACGTCAAAATGAGAATGATTTGAGTTCCGGCTTTTCCATTTTGATCCAATGACTTTCTAAGATACTTTTTCGAAGATAAATCCAGACACCCCACTTCATACCTACCGAAAAAAAAAAAATGAATAAAAAATTCGTGTGATATCTTGGTTGAAGGCTTATAAGAGAGGCTCCTTTTATATCGTGTGAATTTTTCCTGGCCAAAAACCTGCAGTCAACAATAAAGACGAGATTTTTGGAAAATCTGGCATCCATAGTGATTGAGTTCGAATGTTTCCTATCATTGTTGATCAGATGGTAATCTCTCGATACTTTCGAAGTGAATAAGTGCAATAAAAAGGCGTTGGCGTATGGTTTTATACTAGAAATATACTCTGGAAAGAATTTGTCGATCGAAACCGAGAACCCTAAAGTCAGATCACATTCGTTTTCACGTGGGTCACCTCAAGCATACTTATAAATAATGGATTTTGGTATTCTCGCGAGGGTATTTTCTCCCAGATCTTCAGTCTTGATTCCACTGAACTGTACATTCTGCCGAATGTATTATATAGGACCATGTCGAGATAAGATCTGATAGCTTCGGTGGGTACCCTAAACAGTTTTCCGACCGAATATTGAATTTGAACTTTGTGTATAGCTGGAAGTTTTCACGATGCGTTATGCCGTTTCTCCAAACATTGCACAATTGAAACGAGAAATCTGAAAAAAAAGCTCTGAAATTTGTTTAAGACATAGTTCGACACTATCAATCGGATTTGAAAGATAGTGATTTTTATTATTTCAAACAAAGCGAACTTTCAGCTTAAATGCTTCTTGGCCTGAATATATTTTGTGCCGTTCCTACAATATGTATTTGAAGTTTGATTAACAAACAAGTTCAACGCCAGCAATTTTTACATCATCAATTTAAGAATCGCACGTGATGGATTGTAACCGGTGAATTCCGAGGTGAATTCCTGCTGTTATCGAGGCTGTTGTAACATACGTACCTGAATGAGCCGACTGATGTATTTGTAAGAGGGCTTTTGTGACCGGTAAAATACACATGTTTACTACTTCAACAAAAGCCAGCAGAGAGTTTCTGTTTACACGACGAAGACAATAATAAATAACAGTACGAGTAAGCATATCACCCGAGTAATAACGGTAGACATGTACCGTAGCCTGGCATAATGTCTACCAAGTTCCACTACAAAATTGTCGACTTGATTTCAATTTTCTATTTTTTTTTTTTTTATGACATGGAACGTTTCGAACCCTGAATGTAGTGTTGGTACCTACAGATATGATCGCATATCCGATGACATAAGGAGGTGGAAAGGCCAAAAGGCGATTTTTACGGCGAATGGTCATGCAGGCTAAGCTCTTTTTATTTGCTATTTCTCAACAATATTTTCATTCAAATAGACGGTATGACCTATCTAGATCAAATAACAAGATTTCGCATTTAAAAAAAGTTTACGTTTACGTTTTTGTAGTTCCGATCAGCTTATACTGACGGTATAAGGACGTTCAATGGCACTAACACCCTTATGCGATTAATTGACATGAATTTTTGTTTCAAGCTACGAATAAAAGAGCATATCCCCCATTACTGACGACCTTCTACTTTCGGTTGACCAGTAATTCAAATTCAATGTTTCTGAAAGCATTCGCATGTTTTTAGTGTGAATAGAAAATAAAATGAAATTGTACACATTTTTTTTCGTTTTCCGAGCTGAAGGGCGTATGATGGAAGATGGAAGGTTATTCTGAAGCAACAACAATATCGATTAATACGATGTTAAATTGGTATCGAAAGTCACCACACATGACGCTGTTTGTACTAACTTCATTATTACCCGCAGTCGAGCCTCTACGCTCAGAAATTCAACAGTGAATTACATTCAAGTACTTAATTAAGCCTTTTCGCAGCCACAGGAGTCACAAATCCAGGAGATCGTGTAATAGTCCTAGTTAATAATGAGTAAAATGGTCCTTGGTGCGTGCATAATGGTTCCTACATACATACTGTATACATCTTATAATACCTAGCTATGTGTATGGCTGGCGGGAGAATTAAGCTGTAACAAATGTCTCATCACTTTGTAAAATGCAATCGTGATGAAGCCTCGACTGTACCGACGTATAAGGTGAAGTGAGTGAACATGGACCGCAAAGTTGAAAATATTCGTTCAAAAGTGATGCTGCTCCGAAATTCAAAGTTCGACCATGTATTTTCTTCGTTTTTCTGCGCTCTATTGGAAAAAAAAAATATTTCGTATTTTTTAAAACACTTTCTCGATTTATTATGAGGTGGTCCATCAATCCGCGACTTTTTTAATTTCGCAAAACGGTCTGGTAAGATGGACCCGGCTGGGGTGGTGAATAGCCATTTCCGAACGGTTTGACGCTCCGTTTGACGGATTGACATGAACTTGACGGCCTTTTTTTTCATCATGAAATCTGCAAACTTTTCATGCCAACCGAAATTTTTTCGAACGAAGTGTTAACTCCGTCATGAATTTTTTTTAGGACCCATGCTTGAATCCAAGAGATTTTTCAAATTGGCGAAATTCTGTCACTTTGGTGTAAAATATCCGAATCGATTGAGTTTTTTTTTCCTTGGTACGTTGTACTGAATACCATTACCTCACCAAGTTTCAAATTTTTTCATCGAGTACGATCGGAGAAACTCAGCGGTCCATCAATCCGCGCCAGTCCATATTCACTCACTTTACCCTAAGCGGATTTTTTCCACGCAGCAGAACCAGATTTTGACTGCAATGCAAGTGACGTGCATTAATTGGCATGGCATCTCGCCAATAGTCTGATTGCAGGATTTTTGTGCCGGAAAGTCTATATTATTATGTATTGAAATGATTTAGGTTTACGTTCGCTAAAAAATATTAATCAGAATTTTTCGAAATTATGTTTAATATTGGAGCTCAGGTTATCGGAAAAGTTTGAAGCAAACTTGGTGACAGTTGGGTGTTCTTTTTCTCCTGCCATCTTTACGACCCGATCAATATAAAGTTATTTGCGACAATTCGCAGCAGCTGCTCGATATCGTTTTATATATAACGGTGGTTATCATTCAAAGGTTCGCCCCGAGTTCAACCCAATACGATGGTCTAGACTTGGCTTGCATTGTGTTCAGATCAGTTCGAATAGCTGCACTGGTTGAATAGCCCTCGATTGAATTTTTCAATACCTTCGACAACGTGGAATATATATAGATGCTGCATGTAAAAGAGATGCAATTCTCGTCGGAAAATGTATTTCCACAATAATTGAAGAGAAATATCATTTCAAATGCAATATTTTTTCAATATTTCAGGGAATTCAGATCATCAATTTTCATTGATTCTGATATAATTGACTCTCTAACAAACTTTTTACAACAAAGGTATAGCTCATGAGGGTGTTGGCATTGAGCTATAGTTCCTAGCTGTCATAGAATGTATGGGAAGCTGTGACAGTCTGATAAAGCAAATACATAAGTTCGAAGCGTTATATTATGCTAGAACGTCGATCAGTAGAATATAGAGAGAAAATGAACTCTCGATACGGATCTGGCATCTGGCGATGAATAACTCGATAGAGCTCAAGTGCAGAATGTACAGTTCAATTTATAATGCACTATTCTACATACAACTATGTCAACGTCATCTGGGTTCAATCTTATTCGCCAACGTGATAACATCGACGCGACGGAAGAAAATGTTCGCGTTTTTGGAATTACTTGGGACCTTCGAAGGAGAACAATTATTCGTTTACGTTTTTAATTACGTGCTAAAATTTCGCTGATCCAACGCCTGCAGGCTGGTTGTTAACTCACTGTTTCACTAATTTTCTTGCTATTAGAGTTAAGCCTCTTTCGTTAGTTTCGCTCTGAGACCTGTGCGAACAGCGTCAGTTTCGTTTTACTCCGTGTATACGGTATACGAAAGCTATATAATAGGTACAAGTACGTTTTAGGTATGTATACGGAGTGTAAAGTTCCATTATAAGGTAATTAGAATGCAGACAGGGTCGAGCCCTCGATCGATAGCCATTTGATCACAGTTACGTAGGACCAAGATTGCCAACTTCCCGATAAGCTTACAGTTTGAAAGTCGTACAAGTCTTTTTCATGCAAGGATTTAAAATTCTGCTTACGAAATGCCTGTAGACAATATTACAGGAATTAACCCGAAGACACAGATTTTCTCTTTTGTCAAACATAGATTCAGAGTCTCTGGTGTTGCGCACATACTTTGATCATCAATTATTCTTCACCACGATAGACTCTAATGAAAGTGAAAATTCAGTATTTTCTTTTCTACTTAAGATCCGCAGTTGAAAATCACCAGAATTTCATTCCAACGTTGATAATTGGATGAGAAATAGAGAACTTATTTTCTATCACGTGACGGAAAATTGAGAAATTCGAAATTTCCCTACGTCTTGAGCGTTTTTGCAAGATATCTACGTTTCGAGGAGCTGTTCTGATCACAGGGATGAAAATTTCATAGTGATTAGATTCAAAACCGGTCTGCTGATTACTCTCAAATAATCAGACATTACTATTCTGTCAATTTCGGCGATTCATTGTTTGTTTGCTTATTTCAAATATTTCATGGTTCTCGCAAATTCGACACGTGCTAATTTTTATTGCATAATTCGTAGGAACGAGTGTTTTACTCTCTTTTAACTATGCACAGGCTGCCTCACAGTCGGCGTCTATATAGCTTCGAATTACCAGACCACCCAGAAGCGCCTGTGGCCATGCAACTCGTTCGACGTGCGCGTAACGCAGCGAGCTTGCTAAATCAAATCAAAGACTTGAATACTCGGCGCAATTGAGGCTCTGCTCAAAATGCAGACTATTCAATGACACTAACTTCATTACGGACAAACTAGATTACAGACTATGGCCATTCGGTAGTCAGACACAGGGCTGGCCGTTGACAACTAAATACCCCGGGTGTGAAGTCTGATTCGTGTTCCAGAAAACTAATACAAAGTTGCGTAGCCAGCATGGTTTCAAAAATTTTTTACTGCAGAGGAATCTCACTTATATTTATTGAAAGATTTTTAAATCATTCTTATACCTCATCTCTTCAACGCACTAATTGACAATATTGTTCTTAATCATGAACGGACAAATAATAATATCTCTTTATTCTCCATTCAACGTTGACAAATCGGGATAATTCTCATCAGAAAAAATACTTCGTCATTTCGCAATATAATCAGTCCAGAGAGATTCTGAATCAACGTTTGTGGTTCCGATTGATATAAATTTCGAAGAGCTAGAGGCAGCAACGATGATTATTTCATTAGTTTCACCTTTGCTAAGGATTTTCTAAGGCCTATAAGCGTTTGAACTTCTCTACCCTGAACTTTATGTTCGATTACATACACGATTACAGTTCACCCACCAATGTCATCGTCCCTGATCGAGGGATGACGGTATCCCCAAAGTTCCATCTATAGATTCCTGCCGAGCTATTTGCATGCAGATCGTGTAATTACCATCAAATGCAGTAGGTATCCGCACCAACGCAACGCCTGGGAACTATACATCTGTATTATACAGTATACAATATGCGAGGTACTGTGGAAACGACTGCCTCCTAGAGCCCCTGAAGAACTCAATGCATACGTGAATACAAATTACTCCTTTTTCCAATCTCTCTCTTTTCAGGATTACCGGGCAATAGCAGGAAATGAAACTCGAGGCACAACAAGGAAAATGCCTCTGGCCGGTTTGTCTGTCATGTGACATTCATACGTATTTTCATTCGAAAGAAAATCTAGACTGCACGTTCGCTGAAGTAGAAGGAAATTTGTTCCTTCATGAAAATCATTTTCACGTTAATCAACGAATTTAGCAAAATAAATTAACCTTTCTATACTCTTCCTATTAAGCACCACAAAATTTTCTACATGATTTATGGTTTTCAAAGTAACAAAAATGTTCACTTAACGTTAATTGTCACTCCTGGCCCTTTCAAAAAATGGAGCTTCTATCGCAGATTAAATTTCGACATTCGAATAAAATGCGAAATGGCTGTGATATTCAGTTCAACCACAGTATTCTACTGGTTGAATCTGGAATCCGGCGAATTCAAGTAACGTTTACGTTCGTTCGAATGTCTGGTATCGGTTGTAGGATATCCGTATGGCTTGTCAATCAATAGCAAATGAGAATCATAATCGGAGAAAATATGAAGCGTTAGGTAGATTTCGACCGGGCCGTGACGCTCAGAATTTTTGATCGATTTTTCTTGTTCGTTTGTCGTAAAGCGTCGTGAAAAACCACCATCCCCGAAGACTCAGATTTTCAAAGATATTCCGGAAAGTTAGTTTATTAGTAATACATCGAATGTCAAAATAACAGGCATAATCGATTTTGATAAAATTCGCACAGAGAATTCTTCGTAATTAGACAATATGTTGAACGTTTACAAATCGTGCTTGTTCACACTCTATTACATACCGCATGACACACTAGAAGTCGAAAAAAATTTGGAAATAGTATCAGGATCACAACCAAGTTGAAATAATCTGACAAGTACTATAATATGAACAGTTGTTGGTCATACGAATTCATATGCGGCTTCAGTTAAGAGTGAGTTAAATCACCTCATCATGATAATCTTAATTCCTGGTGGGACGCTGAACCGTCATCAGGAATTTTAGTACGGTCCAGGTAGTTGAGACTAACAGTAAGAGGGTATTCTTTCAAGTTTCAAGGATCATCCGCAAGAAGCTCTTTTCTAGGGAAACACGAAGATCATATTCTGCGGTTGAGCCATCTATTAGGCTACTAATCAAGCAATAATTGGAAGAATTAATTTTTTTTTTCACTCATAGCATTGGATCAGCACGTATGAATTTCCGCAAGACGTAAAATGGTACATATATGACAGATTCACTCTGCACTGGATTTAAACATTCGAGGACAGAATACAACGAACAACAATGGGATTGAGAGGTTTTTTTTGCACTTGACTAGATGATGTATTTCAGGTGGTAGTCACCGTACCCAATTTACATATCATATCCACCGTTTGCAGCGGTTGGAAATACGTCTAGGCGGAGGTCCCCACTATATCAGCAATTTGGGAATTGAGGTCTTCAAACACAGACTCGATAGCAGAAGTTCCGAGACTACTGATTTCGCTGACCACATTGTCCTTCATGTTCGAAATAACGAGGCTGAGAATTGCATTGGCGAGCCAGTCGGTCACGGCGTTACCGTGCAGCTTAGCATTGACACTTCTGTAATATAACACCATGAAAATAATGAGCAAATAACATAAGAACAAAAAGATAAACACGTATATGTGAAATTAGTCAAATTCAACTATGAACTCAGGTGATGAAAATCATCCACAATCACATCATAGATGTGTGTACCTGTAAACACATACCGCGATTCCTTGCTTACTTTTCAGTGTGTTCAATGGCCTATCGTAAATACGTTGGATTGGCCACTTGTTTTATCACGGGCAACCCGGTACACTGATAAGTAAACGAAGAGACACCCGTTATGCGCTTCAGTTACTTTGAGTAAATTGTAAATATTAGTAAATGAAATGATCTCAAAGACGATACCTGACTTTATTCTAGTCAGTTGTCCTATTTCATCGAATAGCATCGAGTGAAACGCTTATTGTACTACGGATTTCCTACTCAAAGTGGACGACTCACCCGACGCTGTTGACTTGGAAATAATTCAAACCGAGAACGTATTCCTCCAAATTGGCTTGAAGACTTGCGCCAATATCGACTGATTTTGCACTACCATCTGCGTATCCGCTGGCCGTTATTCCCAGAAGTTTGGCTTGATATAAATAGTAGACCTGAACGAATGAAGGGTTGGAAGTGCATAAGTGATGGATATTTTGATTTTTGATAATGAGGATAAAGCTGTATTTGAGTTACAGCGATGCTGGCTATCTTTGTATGCAGTCAAGATAACGTTCACCTTTCTCGATTAGGGAAATACTCACGTTAACCTGGTCGATTCCTAGATTAGCTGCGAGAGCCAATGTTTTGTCGCCATAACTGAGTGTGACATCGCCATAACGCCTGACTGAAGCCAAGTTACTCAATATTCCATCCCACAAGGAAAGACGTCCACTGTAAGTGATCCACACTGGTGTCTACGGCAGTAAATATGAGAAAACATGAATTCTAGAGTACTAGTATTCCCTGCAATGATCAAATTAAATTCCTAAATCTGTCATTCTAGACTGATTCAATTATCTCGAGATGGATAATGAGAAGAACAGGGAGAAAATATGACAAGATATTGACTGTACAAACATAATTACTTTAATTGACACAATTCAATACGTGCACAGATAAAAATGGTACTGTGTTGAAAAAAGGCAACCTAAATTCAAAGAGCGACTATTAGAGCAACAAAAATGATCTTGTTTGTGTTTTACGAATTGTGCAAAATCCCAGAACGAATGTGGTTATGTCCCTCACAGTGTTTTCATTATAAGTGATGACTTCGTGAATGGATACAGGTCAATGTGGCAGTAAGGGATGCACATTCGGTGGATATACCGAAAGCAATATTTTGACGAGAAAATGATAGGACACAGTTTGGGCGCGGGCATGTATTATTATATCTCGATGACCATTTTAATCTGAAAGCTAGTTTCACTTTCTTGACCCAAGGTAACAATCCCAGCTACGTTGAGACAGGTCAGTAATGCCATAAGCGGTAGGATCTACTTATGGTCGCTCTCACTTTCAACCGAGTTCCAAATCGCTTTCTGGATTATGGCACCACTTTCCATCACCTTGAATAATACTTGGATGCTCACCGGTCGGCCTCCTCACCTCCTTTTTAACATTATGTGACTCACAATCAGTCTTTCATTTCACCTTCTTTATTATGTTCAAATATACGTGTGAAGGCGTTTTTGGTCGACAGCGATTACGTGACTCCATCGTTAGTCGTTATTGTCAAGAAACGAAGAATCTTCTCGCCGCTCGCCGAGATTATGCAATTAACAATGTTTTCACGTTATCGTCATTCACGTGAATTTCAAAGCGCGATTCTGCACTTGCTGTATTAAGTCCAATGATCGAGTTCTCAGTAATTAGCATTTGACAGTTATTTTCGATTCCAATCGAGTCCCATAACTCTCGCATTTTAATTATAACTGCATGCAAACTAATGTTTAAGTGATGTGATTGATAATTTCGTGAACTTCTAATACTCTAAACATCTACTCAAGAAAGAAGTATCGTTAAATCGACCAAAATTTTAGTGAATTGACGAAAAATTTGGTAGATATACAGCCCACAAAATGCGGAGTATGATTTGAAAGAAAATTCTTGTCCGCCAATTGTAGATGCATTAACATAACTAAACAGTTTGTCGATTGTTGAACAGAATTCTGTTGAATCGTCAAAAAATTATCAACAAAATTATCTTTGTTGGATTTGCCGAACTTGTTTTCTGAGTGTCTACTGATAGTTCTACTAATCTACTCATGGTTCCTAGATTTTTCTACAACATTGCTATAACTCCGGCAGGTGAACTATTAGCAACAAAATGTTCTAATCTGTCCGCTAAATTATTTATGTTAATTTTTGTACTCTAAACAACTGGAAAACTTGTAATTTGGACTAATAGTCATGCCGATTGAACAGAAAAAAAACATCCGAAATTGGTCGAGATATTTTAGTGAATCCCCGGGATCATTTTTCTTTCAATAGTGTAGACTTGTGGATTTGGGGCGTAAACCGATTTTTTCGGAATCCCGTATATTATAGATTTGCCTCGAACACGGTTGTATATATAGTTGTGCTCGTGAAAACGTTTCGTCTGCAATATACTAACTTTTATTTTCATTGAACGACCCAACTTTCGCCGAGAACGAAGTCGGGTCAGTATGACTACAGACCCTAATAGATTTCACTCTCGCTCTCGTCAGAGATTTGAAATCTAGAAATCACTTTCGTAGACCTCGGTTCTCGCCAGCTTTCACCCTGCAGCCGACTCGCCCTGGTGACCCAGAACTTTCCTTTTCCTCGCGCCCTGGAAGCCCACTTTCCCTTCGCTGCTTTTGGGTCAGTCATCCAGTAAACCAGAATTCTACTTCACCGTCCAAGGGGTTGTATCGAGGTCAATGTCACGAGCTAAGTCATCAGGTCTACAACTAGCACTTTTTCTTTCGGTTCGGTATATGTACGTGGATCTATTCACCATTTGGTTGTGCGTTAGGTAATCCTGAATTCTTTTTTTTCTCTTCTACGGTATTAAGTAAGGTCTGGCTATCCCACGTAAAAGTCGATGGGCAATCAGAGCTGCGAGTATTCTTGATAAAATGGTCGCAAAATGTCGGATACGTGTAATTACAGGGTGTCAGCGATTATGGCAATTTAATTTTTCGCCGTGGGATTAATGTCATCGAACATGGTGTAACCGAATTGAGATCGGTCTTCGCTTACGACCGAATACATTTTTTCGAACGATAAATAATTAGGGCTCTGATTAAAATCACACCATTCGGCCAATTACAATGATCTACGTACACCTGAGATTAATATCGCAGGATCGCGTTCCGACAATCAACGACTTATCAATGACGATAATTGAGCCGATAAAATTTATCGGATGTTCACCAGGAACTCATTTAGTTGTATTGGGATCAACTGCGGGCCGATCAATCGCTGTCCTCAATGATTACGATCACCTGAATCGTCGATTAATATACCATTTAGTCGAAACGATCACCGAACCTTTCAATTTTATGAAACTTTATGGTCTGAATAATTTTCACAAACTAAAACTTTCACAAGCATCCGACCTGTACGTCCATTCCGTCCTTCATAATACCGCTTTGGGATCATTTGATCTTCGTATTCTGACTTCACAAATCTGTATATTTCTTCTCAAAAAATTAAATTTGAAGAATACTTTACTATAATAAGAATATACTTTCAAAATTCAATTTCAAGAATACTTACCGTCGAGAAGGATTGCGTGATGTTGGGAAGAGATGTAGAGTCCAGAGAGTTCTCAGTTATGTACGTCTGCAACTTGCCGATCAAATTGTCAACGTAATCGTTGAGGCTGGCTTCATACGTCGAACGCTTGCTGTAATGATTATACGTTCAATCCACGTGAAAACGAATTGTCAAAACGAAATGGGCGATGCAGGTGTAACATATTATTAAACGCGAGTTTGTGTTATTTTCAAGTTTGATTGAGTTTAAACAGCCCCAGTTAATTTATTTTTTTCAAATTGTTTCAACTCTAAATCACCCTGCAGTTACATTATACATATTGTTTCTTTTGCAGCCACGTAAAGTTGAAATTTTCATTTTCCGTTACTTTCCTGGACAAAAAGTAATATACAACTGGAACAATTTCGAGAACTCCCATCCCTGCCGATAATTAAAGCCATGAATTGTATAAATTACCAAGAATTGTACAGAGAAGCAAAACTTTTTAATTACACCCCTAGGGTCCGATTATAGTCCGGGGGAAAATTAGAGAATAAAATGTAAGTAATTGAAAATCTCTGTGGGATCGATGTGTTTCATCCCGTGATTAAAATCAGTAAATGCTTTATCACAGACAATGAATGAATTAGGATCGTGTGTGATTAAGGATTGAGGACGATGATGGTCTCACTTGTGCGTTGTGGCGGCAGAAGCCACGGCGACGGCGGCGAACAGTATCAGAAAGGTCTTCATGATGATAACACACTAACTCTGGTTCCGAAATGGAATACCACATTTTATAGATTTGTTGCGAAAATCGCCGAGATTATCTGAGCAAGATTATACAAGGAATAAGTATTTTCATGCACGTTCTCACGTGTTACCCAGCGATAACTTGTTCCGATAAAATCTTTTGGCGGTAAGAATTGTATCGGCATGTGTTTGAGCAACATTATATTTCGGTATTTCAATAAGGTAGTACGCACATTTTGTGAGTATGGCTTCGATAAAAAATAGTATCACTAAATCTGAATGAAATTATCAGATTAGGCAATTTGGATTCGAAACAAAATAATGAAATCATGTGATTCACAGCCAAATCGGGTGTTAAGATCAGTGGCGAGGAGTTGATGTCTCAGAAAGTTGCACACTATATCACACTTCAACACCTGATCAATACTAGAATATACATTTTTCTGATTCAGAAGCTGATTAGAACTATGGATAATTAATTTTTTAGTATCTATACAATTATAACCACTCAACCAGCCACCTGCTCGATATTTAATTGCGCACATCTGCAAGCTTCTTTCCTGAGACGTTGAGCAATCATTTTAGACGTACAGATTGCTCGAGTTTTGAAAAAAGTTTCTATACGACCGACATTTCTCTCTTTGTTTGTCCAATTTTGCCCCAATTCTCGCTGTAGGGTCAAAGCCTGGAAAGGTGCTGATTGTACACCGCCTAAAATCCTAGATTTTTCTAGTTTTGGGGATGAGATTGGAAAGGAACTTAATAAGAGTGACGAGTACGCCTCTGGATGATCCGTACCGAATTCATTCCTCATTCTACTATCTTTGAAATGGTTTTCTCGAGGTGTTTTTTTATTTCTTAAATCTGCTATACTGCAGATAAAGGTCTGATTTTTGCTCCTACAGATTTTGTTCTCGTATTTAGTACGTCTATCGTGAAAGTAGTGAATAATTCATGGTAATGGGCGAGTTAGAGATGGAGCACGTGCAATTGAAGCCCTATCGCAATGGTTGTATGAATTGGAGCCCGTTTGGAGGTGGTCCTCAATTACAGTTTTCAACACTCAACCTATAGTTTTCTCGGTAAGGTGACATACTTAGCCACTTTCTGCAGAAAAAAAAAACTGAATTCATCCGTCCAGGGTTTATTCGGATTGTTTGGATAGTCATCGAGAAATTGGTAATTATGAAATTTCGAACAGACTCCCACATCGCCTTAAGGAAAGATGCCCAGGTGTACTGCAGGTGTGATAGATATGAGTTGATGATGGGAGATACAGCTCGAATAAAATATTTCTTGAAAATGGTTTGTAGATTCGTTTCTAGGTACTGGAAATAGATTTCTCATTCGGGTCAAAACCGAGAAGTAAGCAAAAAAATTAAAAAAAAAAAAAAAAAAAATGGAAACATGTTCAAATCGCCGTCTCTTTTTCTTGTTCCATTAAGTATGCAATTTCCGTATGCCGATTATCTTAGCCCTATGCGCGGGTATTTTGCTGACTTAAGTTCACGCACGATTATTGTACCTGCTGATTTTAATTCGGTACAAATATTTCCTGAGCTGTGCAACATTTCTCTTCACATTAACCACATGGACAGTTACAGTTATCTCATAAAACCGATGACCCCCGAATTTTAGGTATTGCGAAAAAATTCTTGTTTCAAAGTTGAAAATGGTGTTAAATTATCAAGTTTAATCCACGACAACAGAAAACGAATTTTTCATGATTTACAAACGAAATGAGCATGTGACAGGCAGAGATGAAAGGAAGGAAGAAGAAGTTATTATGGAGTTTTCTATGCAAAAATATGATTTGCAAATGAAAACAGAGATGGTCTTAAATATTTTCGGTGCAATTGTCATGTGGGGGTATAAATTCGTGATATTGTACAAAAGATATAACTGTTTATTGAAGAAAGACATCGTGATCGGTTACATGATAGATTTATTCCCTGAAGATTTAAAAATAGGATATTATTCTCGAAATATGTTCGATTTTGTAACGACGATTTTAATTATCATTGCTTATATCGCTTTCCGCTAAATAATTATTGCTGATTCATGTTTTTATTCCTTGAACATTACTTTGAGTGATGTATAGAAAAAACTAAATCGACACAAGAAGTAAGATTTCCAACGAGCTTTATAAAATTACTAAAAAATATGTGTATTTCATTTATATTCGTCTTTTTCTAAATCATACTTCTCTGGAACACTCTGAATTCATTTCTCTGCATGTTTCTCGTTGATATGAAAAATTCTCAATTTGCAATTTGCTGAAACCAACGCGAATATCAAACAGCACTGAGTATACGGTCTTGTATATCAGCTGAACATAGTGAGTAAAATATAAGGTAAGACGGAGTGCGATAAAAAATAAAGTAACAACTGTTCAAAAAGAAATCACTAAACCTAATATCAAACTCATCAATTATCATTAGAATAACAAGTTAACAATTGTAAAAAGCAATATATATTATATTATAATATCGTTAGTTGCCAAAGTTGTTGACATAAAGTCTTTAAAACATGATTGCATCTACGCCACTGCAGTTACCTATGAATAATGTAACGTGTGTTTATCATTTCTGCGCAAGAAATCACATGGATGTATCCTGAAATTGGTTGAGCATTGCCCGAAATGCATTTATCGAAGATAATGCTCTGCAGCATGTAATATAAGTTTTTCCACAATTGTGTCTTGGAGAATCGTAAAATCATTTGAAATTCAACTCTGAGATGAAATTGAATAAATAATGAAAAATCTTGATGTGTTCAAACGAAGAAATTCATGTTGAAAATATCACTCATAAAATAAGTACGATTTTTCGAATCATCCTTCGGTGTTACTTCGGCATCTGGAGTGGGCAACTCGACACCGTGATACACAAATAGTCATTTTTTCAAAAGTGAATTAATGTCAAAGTTTTCGAGCACTTTGTTCACATTCTCTTTAACATTTGCTTCAACAACTGGCGCAACTTTCCAGCGCAATGTACTCGCCATCCATGAAGAAATCTTTGAAGCCAACCAATTCAATCCTCCCAAGCCTGTGACGTGGGCTTCAATTTTACTGAAACAAAGTTAAGCGAGAATATGAATGAGACAAGCCATTTATTAAATCGGGAATTTGGAGGATAATCAGATACATAATTTCCGAAAATTTTTAATCACCTGATGTCGGTGATCTTGAAGTCTGCCAAACGGATTTTTACTCCCTGTTCCGTTTTATCGAGGACGAACTTGAGGAGAGCCTCGTTCCGTCCAACAGTTGTTTGGATCGACCCGGTCGGACCAATGTCCATTAATTTCGCTGTGTAATTGTCATAGGTGATCTGAAAACGGTACCATAAATATCAATTTTCAAAACGATGTTGAAATGCTAATTTCGCGTGCTGTCGATTTCAAATTGTATATGTAATAAAAACTTCATCACATCAATTTTGCTCGTCTTGATCGATAAAAAATAGAATAGAAAACGTAAATGGTGAAAAATAATGAAGAATTTGTTTTTTCATATCATATGACAGTATCAAAAGAATTTTTTTTTCATTTCACAAACCTTGAGTTCAGTTAGCCCGACTAGCCCGAAGATCACAATTTTTCCCGATTCCAGAGCGATGCTAAGATCACCTTTTCTTGTTAGTGTGGCCAGATTTGTGAAAGTGCCATTTCTAGCTGTAAAACGTCCTGTGGTCACAACGCTTGCTAATTTTCTGGTAAATGACGCGTCGATGTCCGGCGTTGATATCGTCGCTAAATTTAACTCGTTGATTCTATTATTCGTGTTGGCGATGATCTTGTCGAATATATCATTGGTCACGACGTTCACCGCTTTGCTGTGTTGTCTGAAAAAAGATTTATCGATAGTTTTAATAATAACAGAAACCTGCGATATTATGTGGACGCGGAAATATTCACAGTTCACGTTATCAAGGTGATTATTGACAGCGAATACAATTGTGTACATTGAAGCGAATTATTTCTACGTATATTCATTATGCAGATTATATTCCATATCGTTTTAGCATCATTTAAATTAGTCGTTACAGCAAGTTGATGTAAATTTTTGGACAATCGATTCAGTACATTATTTATGCAGCATGGGAAGCCAAATGGAATCTGTTTAGTCATTAAAAAATGGATCATATTAATGATGTTTGCTCAGGTTCAGCGATTGTAAATTAATTCATTATCGATCCGCATTATTTGGTATGGAATTATATTATAACACATTTATTTTGTTACTCACATTATGCCAGTGACGAGATCTGCTTCTCCTTGGAGAAGATCGCAGGCGGACAATTCGAGGATGACTTCGTCAAGTTCCATTTTGAGCAATCCGGTCAGAGATCGCGTCAGGTTTGACCACAAATGGGCACCCAAGGTTTCATCTTCGAATGAAAAATGGCAAAGTACAAATAGAGAAATTTTGAAATGTCGAACTGTTTTCGGGCCACAACCTAATCGAATATTTTTTTCATGGTCACAATCTGTATCGCGAGTTGCTTACCAATGTAATCTCCTTCGAGTTCACTGCTCACTTTTTCCTCGCTGTCGTGGTACGTGGTCTTTACGATGACACTTTCAGGCTTGTATTCTAGCCCGTAGTTGTTTGTCAGGAAACAGTCCTCTACTGGATAAACTCCGATTGACCCCCGTGCCTTGACATTTTTGAACTTAATTCTGAGCGAAAAATAAAGAAAATTATTATTTTTAGCCAGACCGTAGGAGGGGAGAAAAGAAATGATCGAATCAATTTCCTGAACATGACGCAGCTATCTATGACAGAGGCTAATTAATGAATAAAACTACGGGCACCGTTTAATATCCTCAATGATGTGCTTATGTTCAGTAATTGGACATAGTATTCCAGAGAGAAATTACACAGTCTTTTACATGGCGTTTACCAGTCATTCTCACACACAAATTGACTGGAAAGTTTTTTATTGTATTTTAGAATACCATACGGTTTAGGTCTACATCGAAAAAGCATCTGGCAATATTTTAAAATTCTGTATTTCAACCATTTCCTGATTTTTAATTTGAAAAATGTTGACTAGAATACATCTTCCGATTTTCTGGAAACTTCTACAGGTACTATTCTACATCCAAATACTTAATTTTTGGTACCTATCGGTTCGTCAGCGATTGATACTTCCTATGGGTTTACCCATCATTGAGCCTATACTACCAACAAAATCGAAAAATCGTTTCTCAGTATACCTACCTACCCATAAATATTCGTGTCAGTGATTAGAGTCTAGATTATGCTGGTACATCTGTTGGATATGATATCTCAATCTCATTCTATATTGACTTGATAAATGTGCAAGAAGCCATTTCGCGAGAATGGCTGGAAATCCCCGTACAGACATACATCCAATGAGGTTGATGTTCATAACGTTAACGCAAGGAAATAGTTTTAAAAAAATTCTTTATATCGTGACTTGACTATTTCAAAAACAGCAAAATACAGCGCATAGTTTTCCGAAGTGAATGAAATACGCCTACCTCGTATATTTGGCAACTGTAAGTCGACATTTGAGTAATGAATTAGTGGATTTTTCTTCAACAATTCACGTTGCGAATTTCAACTTCATTACACGCATAGGTCCCTAGTAAAAACAACCTCGGGATGAGTTTTGTTGTTAAATTTCATCTAAGCTCGATATCAGCTGATATGAGCCTTAAATAATCTCAAACGAGTTCTCATTACCGAAAATGAACTGTTATATCAGTCTCAAATGAGATATCTTGCTGAGATCTTACACCAGATCTTATGATAATTTATTCTAAGATGAGATCTTGTGTGAGATCTTGTGCGTGAAACCCATATACCTATAAATAGTTCACTCTTCAA
Organism: Ametastegia equiseti; assembly: GCA_963989295.1. NCBI lineage: Eukaryota > Metazoa > Arthropoda > Insecta > Hymenoptera > Tenthredinidae > Ametastegia > Ametastegia equiseti. Next base: position 24,398,629 of record OZ022389.1, read on the forward strand.
ATTCGCTAATTGGAACTCATACTGAGATTTTCAGTAGGGGTGCTATTATCGAGCAGACATGAAATTTTCAATTTATCGGAAGATTTGTGATTGGAGTTCCTCTGATTGTTTTTCCCGAATATTTTCGTCCTATTGTTATCTGAACTGATATCTAACACCTGCTTCCGTTTCACATACTACGGCTGGTCATTCGAAGCCAGCTGGTATGATAATATCTGTCTTACTAGACAGTCCTATATCCAGTGAGCGCCACATGTTTCAACGTACGAGCAACAACGAAATGAAAAATAAATAAATAAAGATAATACATTTTCAGGGTAAATTCTGGGTGTCTAGCGATTTTTGACTCGAAAATTCCCGTATAATTCCCTCATAATCCAGGTACTTTTCATGGAATTCCCAAGCATTTGTACGAATCACTTCCTCAATGTGGTGTTTAATAATTATAAGTACGTGTATTCGACCGGGAATTTGCTTCTTGCTTGTGCAATTCATCGAATATTATCAAGAACTGTTTGTGACCAAATCGGATAAAATATTAACCAATTGAAAAATATACTGAAGCAATGTGGGAAATTCCATTTCACTATCTGATTCCCGGTTGCCTCACAAAATTCCCGTATGTATCCCGGATTTTCAGGGCTACTTCGGAATTCCCGGTTTTCTGGTTCACTAAACACCCTGCAAATGGCATTTACTTACGAAACTTGGCCGGACACAGCAAGTGGCAAGAAAGCATTCAGAGCGGTGTTACTGACGAAGAAGTCTCCGGTCACCTCCAAATCTCCTACGTCAATATGCGACGCTAAGAACAGGTACTCGAGGCATGCAGCTATTTCGGTAAAGCGGAAATCCGGCTCACGGAGGAGCTTCAAATTTGTTAATTCTCTGAATAAATAAGGTCAAGCAGTTAGAATTGTAAATTGCTTTATTCCACTCATAAACGGTGAAAAAGAACGTGTTGCAGAAGTTCCGCTTCAATTTTTGTCCCCCTTTTCATATTCCTTATATCTCGTTTTTGGTACAATATAGAGATTTTCGAATAAACAGAAAATGACTAAAATCTATGAGTGAATTCCTTTTTGAATTGCGAGTGTTTATCTAATCCGCTTTGCTCACAGAAATCTATAACGCAAGCATTTCGTGATTGGCCTTGTTTTTTTTTTCATCAAATAAACCAAGTACCAAAGTTCAAAGCGTATTCAGTATTTTATGAGCAATATATACTCACACGTGTGTATCTTCTTTAACAGTGAAAAATACGTCCTCGATGGGGTGCTCCTTAGCCGGGACATTGCTCCATATTGATCGTCGAACCGCAGCGTTCGTGAACGACTGGATTAATTAAAATGAAGCTTAATTATGAAAACGTATTCTTCCTTCACCAATAAGCGTACTGCAATTCACTTTTTGAAATAAAAATACAAAATACCCGCGTAATCATCGTCTCGATTGTCTCCTTGGTCCATTCGATGGCCTGAGCTAGGTCCGGGTTTTGAACTTCAACAAAAATTAAAGATTTCTTCTCAACTAACCGAGCCAGTACCGCGTGCTTCGAATCTTTCAAAAACGAACCCCTGGGCGCGCTTATCGCACGTTCGATATACAGGTCAAGAGAGTAGCCGGCGGGAAAATTACTTCAATTTTGAGAATATAATTGTTTGGATTGCCCGCACAATACATTCCTGCTTTTGGAATTATTTCAATATAGTTCGCTTGCATCTTTCGTCAAGCACCTGGTATATAAGCATACAGAATATTCCACGTGTAGCACATCGGACAGTGTTTCTAAAATTCACCATGACTATACACAACGCTTGGGAAATTAGATTTTAGCGCAATGAAATGTTCATCAGGGCACGAGATTCGACAGGATATTATTTACCTACAATTAAATTTGCGGGCGGATTGTTCCTCTTCAAAAATTAACGACCACATAAACTACAATAAGACGGAAAGGAGCGATTTTATGGAATTCCACGAAAGTTGAGACAGATTCAGGAAAGAACTAAGCATGATATTTAAAGTCAGTTCACCCTCAAATTCTATATGACAACCGCGATTTTTCAAATATTTCGGAAAGGTTATTTCAAGGAATGGAAAATTGCGCAAAAGATGTCAAGAATTAATTGAGATTTGTTTAAAAGTTTATATCAGCTCTTACATAGTTTCAAAAACGTTTTCCACCTTGTTTTGGAAATAAAAAATCTTCAAACTTCGCGGTGCGCTACCCAAAGGTACGCCCATCTCTACTGCGCATGCCGCTTTGATGCAATATCTAATTAGTCTACGTGTGGAAATTCCAGTCTTACAGCCTAACGATGAATACCGAAATTTTAAGATAACGAAGAAATTATTCGGTACAGTCGATATGAAAATCGGTATAAAACAGAAACATGTTCTTTTGTGTATACGCGTTATGCGATGTATACCTAAACATGCGCACAATGCGCACATGCGATACGTCCGCGCATTGTGGAATACGGATGTTGGTATACGTGTGGAATGTAGTTTTATGATAAAGGCGTGCTCTTTAACCTCCGTAGAGCGGCTGATGCTCACGGACGGTGCAATCGAGGTGAAAAACGATATTCTGTATCACCGATGAATAGTTTAAAAATCTAGAAACACGTTTATCATTATCATAAGACAGCGTATTTTTTCAACAGACTTATTCATGTGTATTTCGAACAGCTGTGCAGCGCATGGCGATGATTATCACTAGAGTGACGATCAACCAAAGCCTTTCATTATCATGCCGCGGGAAGCGTTGGGAATAAATCCGTGAAATAAATTGTATTTGTACGTGAAAACTGACGAGCCTGACGCTTCGATGTTTTTCTATTATTTAGGCACAGTGTACTACCTTCAAACACGTCCATCCTGCACTGTTGCTTGATAAACTGTGTACGACAGAGTTAAACGTGACTACGTCACAGAGACGTCAAACCTTAACTGACAGCTGTTTTATCAGGTTTAGGCTCTTCGCCATTCGAGTAAACGCCTCGCTGCGCGTGAACTTATGTAAACGGGATACATCCCGTGCCGTGATTCATAGAAGGCAATTTTAAACAGTCAAAAGAGGTTTTCTTTCTTCCAAAGTGGGATATGCAACATTCTACTTTATCGACATGGAAATATGGTCGACGACGTCATGTTTGCCACGTTTTAGGCACCTGGCTGTGAGGCCCTGGAACCAGTGCCCCATGCAACTCATTGTCAGTTGGTATGGCAGGAATGAAAACCATCATCTAGGGATCATGTTGTTTTGAGGCGTACCTATGTGAAGTTGACTCGCGACGCCTTCTGTGATGATCTCAATCTAGCACTGTAAATGATATCGTTAAGAATAGGCTAATAATGACCGTCCCTCCCTGACGTAATTTTTAACGTTAATATATCGCGTTACTAATGCCATAAGGTCGTAAGCGCCAAAAACGCGATTGTTGTGCCAGAAGGTCGTCTAATTTTTTTTTTTTTAATCGCTTTAGAATCGTCTGTTACGTGTAAATCAATTGAAATTGGAAGACTGGAAAATTAAAAGCAGAAGGTCGTATGTGCCGAACACATACGACCCTCTGGCTTGAATCTCAGCAAAAAATCGTGAAAATTAAAGTCAGAAGGTCGTATCCGCCTTTTTTTTTCTTCGAATCGCCATGAAATCGACGGAAACACGTAGATCCATCGTAATTCCTGCAGAAAAGAATTTTTTGGCGGATACGACCTTCTGGCTTTAGTTTTCCTCATTTTTTCGCAAAGATAAAGCCAGAAGGTCCCATCCGCCTTTTTTTTCTTCGAATCGCCGTGAAATCGACTGAAACACGTAGATCCATCGAAATTTCCGGAGAATTTTTTGGCCGATACGAGATTACCTTCTGCAGGCTTTAGTTTTGGAAAAAAATCGTGTAAATTAAAGTCGGGAGGTTGTATCCCCCAAAAAATTCTCTTCGGAAATTTCGATGGATCTACGTGTTTCAGTCGATTTCACGGTGATTTGAAAAAGAAAAAAAAAAGGCGGATACGACCTTCTGGCTTTAGTTTTCCTCATTTTTCCGCAAAGATGAAGCCAGATGGTCGTATCCGCCTTTTTTTTTCTTCGAATCGCCATGAAATCGACGGAAACACGTAGATCCATCGTAATTCCTGCAGAAAAGAATTTTTTGGCGGATACGACCTTCTGGCTTTATCTTTGCGGAAAAAATGAGGAAAACCAAAGTCAGAAGGTCGTATCCAGCAAAAAAAATTTTTTTGGGGGGAATTTCGATGGATCTACGTGTTTCCGTCGATTTCATGACGATTTGAGGAAAAAAAAAGGCGGATACGACCTTCCGACTTTAGTTTCCACGATTTTTTCCTGAAAATAAAGTCAGAGGGTCGTATCCGCCAAAATCGTTTATTTTTCGGAAATTTCGATGGATCTACGTGTTTTCGTCGATTTTACGGCGATTCAGAGAGAAAAAAAATTTCGGCGGATACGACCTTCTGGCTGTAATTTTCATGATTTTTTCCCAAAACTAAAGCCATAAGGTCGTATCCGACCAAAATTTTGTTCTCTCAAATTTCGGTGGATCTACCCGTTTTCATTGATTTCATGACGATTTCGAGAGAAAAAAAAATATACGACCTTTTGGTTCTAATAGAACCAGAAGATCGTATACGATCGCTTACGACCTTATAGCATTGGTAACGCGATATACAGAACAATGAACTCGCCACCGATTATTATTATGAATGTTCTTGGAAAGAAAATCCATAACACGTATAGTACCGATAATCATCGACGTGAAACAGGATAAGAAAAAGGATATAGGTAGAGTACCTAGCTCTAAAACGGTTTTATTAACTCGAAAAACAACTAAGAAAAAATAGAACGTTGAGAGATCAGTACACGACATTTTTAAGCGAATTAACTCAGGTCTAACAAAGATAGGGGAGGGACGGGCAATATGGGCCCTGCCGGGCAGAATGGGCCCCCCTGAAAAATTTTCGTACTTTCTCAAAAGCGAAAAACGTTCATCATTTACGTGTTTTAGCAAACTTCAAATATCAAATCAACATTATATCTTGACATCTTTGAAAGAGGCGGGAAAAATGAGCACCCTTGAAAATGTGTCGAGTACTTTTTCAAAATTGAAAAACGTTCTTTGAATTTGCCTTAGCAAATTTCAAACATCTAATCTATAATAACCAAATTTCTATACATCGCCTTCAAAGTAACTTTAGAAAAGTACGCATAATTTTGGAAGGAGCCAATAAAGAAATTGTTCAATTTTGAAAAATTTCCAAAATATTGTAGGAGGCCCATTTCGCCCGCGATTTTCGGACTTTTCAGATAACAATCGGCATAGGTCGGGCTATCGTTTGTCAGTGAACATTCGAAGATTCATTGCCTCAAACCTCTACTTAGAGCGTTAATAATTCTTTAAGGGGCCCATTTTGCCCGCCACTCCCCTATATATGAACGAATTTCATCTGTACTTAAATTAACTCGCACAGTCAGAAACAGCATACTCTGCTGAAATGTATTTGGTTATTTATACTATATTCAGTTATTTTGCATCAAGAAATGCATTTGTTTCCAACAATCTACGGATGAAGAAGTTATATAGTTAGTTAGCTGGCGTTGAATACAGTTTTTTAAAGCTAAAAATCAGATTCAACTTCACGTTGAAATTGTCGATTGTTTTTCTCGTTATCGAATGCTGTAGATACAACATATCATCGGGACCATAAGCCCACGCAATCATACTAATAGCACATTATCAAAGTTCGACCCCATACTGATGCGATGCAGAAAATTACACAGTGAAGAACATACAACGCAACAACTTTCATTAGGCTTCGTATTATCTTGGTTTGAACTTGAAAGTAGTGTTTTCTAAGTATATTAATAGTCAATACACATATAGGAAGAAAACAACAAAACAAAACAAAAACCAGTCAAAACGGGAGTTTTACGGGCCCTTTTGTATAGTTAGGATAAATATTTTTATCGCGAGTCGAACCGACATTATGGAGGTTTACATGATGGTCAATGGTCATAGCTTGTTGCGCCATACACCGGTCTGCGATACAAAATATTTCGCTGCAGGGACAGTGTTAACCATATTTTTTCATGAGATATCCAGGGTGTAAAGAAAAGTTTAGTCGCCACTTTGCCAGGTGATTCTCCAGTTCGAGATCGGTGGAGCGCCCCATAAGATGTGTCGGCAAAATTCATCTTGAGCTTGTTGAGACTTATTGGAAATTTTTATTATATGCTTAACAAAAAATCTTCTCATCAGAAGGGAAAGAAGTATAGAAGGGACCATTGATTATACAAATGGATCCTTCATTACGAAAATTGATCATGATGTTAAAAAAAAAAAAATGCGGAACAAAAGTTTATTTCCAACCTAGGGTTCCTCAGAGACTTTTATTCCTACTGACAATTAGAATTTTTCAAGTCCGCAAAAAATGTTGACCTCGAATTTGAGGGTCAAGTTAATTTTGCAGCGGTATGTTATTAGGGCGCTCAGCACCGATCTCGAACTGGAGAATCATCTGGCGGAGTCGTGACCAAAGTTTTCTTTACATGCTCTAAGTACAGCTGTAACGATACATTTTATAAAATCATGAGTGACATCATAAAATGCCCTACGTCTGACATTTCCAGGTATAGAATCTAAGTTGTACAAAGATTGAGTTGATCCTAATTACGAAAGCACTGTGGTGCCAAGTAGAGGATTTTCACGGCCAGGGACAGTCCATGAACGGTTTCTGATTCAACTCATCTGTTAACAATTACGAAAAAAGGAGGTCTATCAAGTGATTAGCATACTATTTTATCTCTCTCACTCATCAACCAATCATAGTTTAACTATTATATCAGTGGATCCTGCAGTGGTTCGTCAATTTGATCTTATTCAAAGGACCAAACAATTACAGCTGACGCTTTACACATGACGTCAGTTTTTATTGACAATAAGTTTTTCTGGCCTTCCCTGTAGAAAAATTGCCGATGAGTTGTTAGAATTAGTGAAATCACAGCACATATTTCCACATGCGTATGATGACTACACCGACAAAGGACGCCTGACTGATTGTGAATTGCGATCGGTACAAGGTACATTTTATCATGTATTTCCAATATCTAGAAACGGTGTTCACTTGCAACTATACTTTAATGAGTAATGTTGGAAAAAAGGCGACGTGCTTACAGCATTGGAAAATACTGACCCGCTTCATCGTTCATGACGATTAAGTCCAGGACTTGGAGTGTGGTCTGGCGAGAAGCTGAAATCGGAATTGCGTTCGAACAAGTTTGTCACAGAAGTTAATCTGTTATAACGTTATCATACGTATGTACATACATACGAGCTTTGTGCGGCTCTATGGTTTTATTTTCTCTTGATAACCAAGCTAATGTGAGGAAATTCGGAATAGCCGCTATGAGATTCTATAGCTAATGCAATATTTGTCGCTAGACACAACACGTGCTATTATAGCGCTACTGGCACAGTGAGATCATCAACATTCTATCCCCACCATTATTTATTCGACTTTACGTATAAATGTCCTAAGAAAATATCCATGTTAACATAGTTGTCGTTCCACATTGGACGCCACAGTTTCCTGCGTGGTTCAGGGTTTCGAATCTTCGATTTCAACTCGATTACCTTGTGATATGTGGATAGTCCAGTGTCTCCTTGCTCTTGTTACATGGGTTGCCGCCATCGAAGGTACGTAGATACATCAGGATAGCTACGTATGAATAACAACGCGATCATACATTATTCATAATGACGTAATCGAGTAAAAAAGGACATTCGTTGGAACGACGCACTCCATAGAAAAGTTTCGCCATACTTCAATTACAATTTCGTTGACAGTATCAGTCTCGATTCTTGCAGTGTATCAAGGAAATACGAACTCTAACTACGATCAATGCGAAAATGCTATACAAAGGTATCCTCAGGGCTTAGACAATCATTTGGAATTATTTTCCGTTGACTCATTGCAGTTTTTTCATCATTTTTTCAGCCGAGGGGATTCCTTGAGGAATATTTTTCATTTTTTCAACCAACTTTCTTGGAAGTTTGAGGTACGCGTGTATTCGATTCAATTCGTCGTGGAAACCAAACACAGACATGTATAAAAAAAATTCCAATTTTCCAGAAACCTCTAGTTTTTCATGAACTTCTTAGTACAATTGTATAGCTGTGATTCTATTTTTGCAATGTACAGGCTATTCTGAGCAATAAAAAACAAACGAGAATTTCTTTCTGTCCAATACCACCACTTATTTGATTCTTCTGAAAATTTTTCAGAATCTTATGTTGCATACTTATAGAGGCAGTAAAGAATTACGACATAGTACATAGTCGTACCTGGTTCGAAAGTAGAAATGTTAATTTTAACATATAGTGTGTCTCGGAAATTTTGACTCCTGAGAATATTGACAACAAGTTTACAGAGAATGCATGACCTATATACTGGTTGTTGGATGATGCCATTATAAATAGAATGCTTTTAACATAATTATACTTACGGTTTACAGAAAAGATTAGATAAGCCTGCATGAGGCCGAATTCAAAATTATGTGGGGGAACATCTTCGAGCGCCAGTTTGTCATTCACGAGAAAAGCCATATCTGAATCGGATAATAAATACACAAGATACCGACGGCAGTATGGAAGAGCATGCTATCTGAAATTGTGCCAGAAGAACGTGCTATCTCAAAATGTGCCAGAAAAACGTGCTATTTCAAATTGTGCCAGTAGAACGTGCTATCTCAAATCGTTGAAGAAGAACGTGCTATCGCGAATCGGGACGATATTTTTATTGATACGGCACTGAAATTTGGGGTGCCCGGAGCATACGAATCACTCTTTTCTAATGGATTATTTGATTGTTCCAATTATTGTTCCATTTATTCAACTCCTATACTACAGCAAGGGAAAATCCAACATACGTTTGAATAATCAACATTTTTTTCATTGAAACTTGTCTCAAATCTTCTGTTTCTGTATTATAGGAACCAAATAAATGAAAAAATAATTGCAACAATTGATTAATCTATTGAAAAAGAATGCTTTGAATATTCCGGGTACCCCAAATTTCAGTACCGTATCAATGAAAATATTGGCTCGGTTCGAGATAGCACGTTCTTCTTCCACAATTTGAGATAGGACGTTCTTCTAACATAATCTGAGATAGCACGTTCTTTTGGCACAATTTAAAATAGTACGTTTTTCTGGCACAATTTGAGATAACACGTTCTTCCATACTGCCGTCGATACGACTGTGGAAAGCGATCACAACCCAAGTTATTATCACTGAACGAATATTTATGAATATTTATTATTGGAACCAAATACTTTATCCACGCGTCTAATCGATAACCGTTTATGATATAATCATTTGAAAACCGACTATTTATAGTAATTGATGATGAAGGGTCTTTATTTCATTGCAGGGCAATGCGCCGTTTCATTGAAGAATGGTTTTCCACCAATTGAACCATTGATACTTAACCCTGACGCAGATGTGGCACCAGGATTTCGATACCCCAACAAAAATGGAATATTGGAGTTTTCGGAAGGAGAGGCAGTTCGACTCGTCTGCAACGGCAGAGGCAATCACTTTGCTAATCTTAGCAATCAACATGCGAGAAATGACATAATTGCAGTATGTGAAAATGATGGTCAATTTAAAGTTTCGGGTGTCTCGACAGAATTTCAAAATTTGGGATGCACCGATTGGCCGTACAGTGAACAAAAAGCAACCGGCTCGTGTTTCAGGTCACACGTTAATTATGAAATTGGATTCGAGATAAACAACGAATTTTTAAAGCTGATTGAGGTGTGTTATGATCCAACAAGGATGTCGACACTCTATACACGGTTCAATTTACCTAAAGTGATCAGTGGCGCCCGGAGCTCACAATCTCGCAGGTCGTTTATAGAAAGCCCCGGGCACACCGTATCTTTCGCAGCACAATACGTTCGATCTGTACAGATTAATACGATCGGAATGATTCTGGGATCACTTGACGAGGGCAAGAAATACATTAAAAAAAACACTTCGGACTATTTTGCACGCGGTCATTTAGCTGCCAATGCAGATTTCATTTACAATTCGCAAAAACGAGCTACTTTTTATTACATCAATCAGGCTCCACAGTGGCAGAGATGCAACAGTGAAAATTGGTCCTCCCTTGAAAGATATATACGCACTTTTGCCAGTTCGTTTAATCAAGATTTGACCGTATATACGGGAGTACATGAGGTCGCACAGCTACCAGATAAGGATAACGTTAAACGCGATCTATATTTGAGGGTTGCGAGCAATGGTACACGTTCCATTCCGGTGCCAAGATTTTTTTGGAAAGTTATATACAACGAGAAAACGCAGCTCGGTACGGCCTTTGTTCAAATTAACAATCCATGGTTGAGTTCAATTCCCAGAAATTATAAGATTTGTAAAAAACTACTAAAGAACACCAGGTGGGATTCATGGTCTAGTACAAGCTATGCTTGCTCTTCGTATAACTGCGAGGTAGACGATTTGAGAAGGCTTGTGAGTTTTCCACAGTTCACAGTATTAGGTCCTCTTGTTTAAACTCTCATCAGTTTGTTCTTATTTATATTTTATGGTAACACAGGGCAGCCTTTTTACCATCATCAGGGATGGGATTCTGTAACTCTCCGCTAACTCCGCTAACTCCGCAAAGTCCGCTAACTCCGCTAACTCAGCGGAGACCGTTGGTTGGCTAAGAAGCCAACGGTCCGTCCAATCAGAGACCGTTTCGGATTTCGGTGGTGCCTATTTCTTATCGCTTATTTCCCATTACCTTTTTCCTATAGTGCTATTTCCTGTAGCCCACAGTCCAATATTGTGATCCATTTATTCGTTTTCTTTCCATCTTTTTATCTCCTCACTTTATTCTTGTGAAATTCATGCATATGTATTAAGTGACAGCTGCTCTTGCGTTTGTTTATTTGTTGCAATTGGCGGCCGGCCAAAGCCCACGGCACCACCGTACAGGGTACCACCGTACACAGCGCCACCGTATAGGCACCACCGAGGCCCGAAGCGGTCTCTGATTGGACGGTCGGTTGGCTTCTTAGCCAATCAACGGTCTCCGTTGAGTTAGCGGAGTTAGCGGACTTTGCGGAGTTAGCGGAGTTAGCGGAGAGTTACAGAATCCCATCCCTGAACGTTACAATCCCGCGATAGCATAATCGTAATGAGACTGTATACAGTTATTGCTTTGTACTGTCCAATAAAAAATATGTCTCTTCAAAATAATTCATACCTTATTTAAACGGATATTTCACCCTCAGCTTGCAGAAAGAAGAAGATTTTCACAGTGATGGGTTGATATACGGTTAATCCATTTGGTGAGATAACGAATTGGATAATATGGTTGGAACAAGATAGAAAAAACAGATCAACACTCGACCAAACATGCTGAATAAAAAGAATTTGATCTATAGTAGAAAGATTCGGGGAAATCCATCCATCAAAATATTGGTAGGAGCATTGCGGTATACCCATATCCTCCAGTGACTTAGGAAGGACTAGAGTTGACATGCATAGAATTGGGAAACGACTAATCATAGTGGACATGTTGCTGTGACAAGATTATGCTGATAAATCTATTGAAAATTACAACCGTGCCTGATCGCTCACACCAAATCTCGAGTCGTATAAAATAATAAGTTCGGGCTGTAATCATTGTGTGCGAAAAGAGTGTTCACATGGTAGATTTTAGTATGAAAGTTTCTGGGAGCGTGACATGTAGGATATTACTTATTCGCGAGTTTGACCCGCAGGGCATTATGAAAACAAGTCTCATTCGATTTGGTGATTATTTATTCACATATGATTGCATCATAAGCCTTCCTGCTTGACCCACTGAAGTCCGAACATTGAACTCGTGCAAATTTTCACAGTCCATTTTTTTCCTTTAGACCTGAAATATGAAGGAGAGACCGGGGTATAAGATGAGACACTGGGGAGATGAGACAGCTAAAACCGCAAATTATTACGACTCAGCGAACATTTTTGTAAATGAATGATGTTGACTGTTGAAAAATCTCCGTATGTTTTAGAAAATGGCGTTCTATTTTGACCCGTTCTATTTAGCCTCGGTCTCTCCAACGTATCAATCAATTTCTAAAGCCGGCACAATAATTCTCCATTTGTTTATTAGTCTGCAAAAGCGATGAATTTTCTGACAACGACCTTTGGATACGGCGAGGTTCATCGAATGTGCAAAACTGGACATAAAACTTTTGATTCATGGACGTATGTTTTTTCTGACAATTATTAGCTAGTTCAGCCCTTTGACTTACCTGGAAACGGTCACCAGTCCCCGCCAAAAAGTCCAAGGGTAGGTCAGCGAATCGTTAAGAAAACTACTGCCTATAATTTTCTAATTATTTATATATTATATGTAAATATAACTTAGATTGTGGCATTCACGGAAAACGATTTGAAAATGGAACACCTAACTTACAGAACATGGCAGAAAACCGTACTTGTCTTGAAGTTAATAGTAATGTAAACATTTGGGATGTGATAAAGGAGACAGAATAGATGCCGCAGTGGATACACATGATATCTCAAAATGTGCTAAAAAACCATCGTATCTCAAAATGAAATGTTGCAATGCCTAAAATTTGATGTCGAGGATGTAGGACATCCGATTTCCCCAGAGACAGTTAGAAATCACATATTATTGCAGGTATTTCATCATTGCAAAGAATCCTCTCTGAATTTCAGAAAGTTTGATGAACAATACGACCTCTTTCTTCAGCTAACAATAAGTAAGGTAAGTCCCGACAATTCGAACCAGCAGTGCATGGAACGCTCTGAATAAATTAATCAAGTTATCATGAAATCCATGCAGATAATTTGTTCGATCGAGTGGGTTTCCATGTACATACATACCTACCAACCTACATACAAAAAAAAAAAAAAAACTAATATGACAAGCGATTACCGACTACGGCAATTCGTTTTTTCACTAGAAAAATGTTACAAAATTTCTTACTATGTAAAGAAAACGATAAAAGATGTTTTTTCATTCAGAATTTTATTAATTTTACAGAATGAAATGGTTTTTAATAAAAATTCATCGAGAGGTTTTTCCCAAATTACGACCTGCCCTGTAAATCACCTCAGTAAATATAACTCAAGTATAAAAATCGAATATTCATTCGCAGTTTTGCACAAGTAACGAATATACATGAGCAGATGGATGTGCACGAGCAGACTAATTTAATTTATACACAACGCTACATTTAATTTTACTCCGCTGAATCTTTGTTCAGAGCGCGTAGGATTGATTCAGAATTTATATCATTCACTTGCATGGAGTAAGTGTTAAAATTGACTAAATATAGCTGATATGAAATTTGAAATCTTGTCAGTTCTCTCAATGTTAATAAAATAATCCTGTCCGTCAGTAACGTTTGAAGATTGCATTGAAGACGTTAGCAATAACATTTACTGGGTACAATTTTTTATATTTTATTCACATAGTAAAAAGCATTGATTTGCCATTTGGTAGTGTGAGCTGTCGGCAAAGAGACAAAAACAGCTGGTAAGGTGACAATAGTGTCGTGAAGCCCATAATGCTATTTGGGTTGCATGGCGTCAGGCGTGAGGCATTTTAATGCGCGTCATTATGGAGTGAGGCATTGTTTTGACACTCCAATACCCTCGCACGTGTTACCTGCTTTAAGGAGCAGCTGCACTCCAAAATTTACCCTAGTCAATATCGGTCGTAGAGAATTGTCGATTTATATTCTGACTATGTTTTTCGATAGAAATGACCATCTGAAATGGCAAATTTATTCGATCATTTTTTAGTTGTTTTTCAAATTTTGATTTTCGAAAAAATGAAGACATCTAAAATCCGATCGATTGTTCGAAACTATCTCCTGAACTTGTGGAATAATCGGCAACTCTTAATCTTCAAAATTGTAGGAGGAGATCAATTTTTAATGCATTTTTTCCAATTTCGAACCGATATAATTGTGGGTTGAATAGCCATATCGCTCATGGGAAACATTCGTGGTATGCGGATTAAAAAAGTACGAAATAAGTAGACATTGTGGTGATAAAATTTTACCTGATTTACATCAGATATTGTAGCTATGCATACGGCTGTAGTGTATAACATATTACCTGATATATATGAGATATTTTGTATGTTCACAATATCTGATGTGAATCAGGTAGAATTTTATCACCATTTTGTCTAGTTCTTTCATACTTTTTCGAACTGCATACCACGAATGTTTCGATTGAGCGATATAGCTATTCAACCCCCAATTATATCGGTCCGAAATTGGAAAGAATACCTTAAAAATTGATCTCCTAGCCTACAGTTTTCAAGATTGAGAGTTGCCGATTTCTCCACAAGTGCGGGAGACTGTTTCAAACAACCGATTGAATTGAATTATCGGTATCATCATTTTTTCAAAAATCCTAATTTGGAAAACAACTAGAAAATGATCGAATAAATTTGCTATTTCAGATGGTCATTCCTATCGAGAAACATAGCCAGAACATAAATCGAATACTATCAGTAACTAACTTTGTTGAAAGCGATTTTTCATCAGATTCTTCTAAGTCATTTCACAAGTAGAAAAATCAGTTTTATCCAAATTCAACCGAAGTCCCTCCCCCCCCCCCCCCCTACACCTACATCCCTTGACCGATCAGAATAAAACTACAAGAAATAATGGATTATTTAAGTAGGAAGTGGAGCGACCTTCTAGTTCTCCAAATTTTTGAAATATTTTTATAGATCGGTGATCAAATATAGAAATTGTACAATTATTTCCAGTTTCACTGCATTCCTCGCATTTCCGTGCCTTGCTACTCGAAAGACAGATTTTGAGCGCTGTGCCCCGTCCAAATCTATGAAACAATAAAGACGTCATAGCTGATCCAATTTTCGATATTCTTCACATTTTCCGTTTTTCGTGTTTAAAAAGCAGATCAGCTATGATTTCCTCATTTTCTCATGAATTCTGCCCAGACTCTGCTTCTCAGAATTATCTCTTGATATTTCAATGTTTTATCAAAGAGTGCGGAAGCTCACTGAATACAGATCCTTGTATTAAAATGCGACGTCAATAGGTCAAGTCATAGCTCGGGAATCGTTGCATGGATTACTCATCGTAACATCAGGTTGCAACGGAATGGAATACAATGGGGACTTGAATCGATGTTTGTGCAAATTTATTCGGCAGAATGCGATGCATCACGAGAATTGGTTGACGTGAGAAGGGGAACACGGTTATAAAAACAGCACTTTGTCCAACCGTGATATAACTGTATTGAATTTGTTGAAATACCTCGGAAAGGAGATCGTTATTTCTTGTCGAAGCGGTAACATGTCACCTCAAAGTGAAAAAGCAGACGTGACTAAGAGTAGTTTGCCTTTTCCAAGGCCGGGTGATGAAGTGGTGATAGCTGGAATTGCTGGAAGGTTCCCAGAGTCGGATAATTTGATGCAATTGAAGGAAAATCTTTTCAATAAACGAGATCTTATCACTGATGACAATCGCCGTTGGAAATCGGGTAAGTTTATAAAAATGGTCTTAATAAAGGGCCAGGTCACCCTGAACTTCCGGAAAAGTCGTTACAATTCAGGATCCCTAGATCCGAAGATCAGGATTGAAAATGGCCAAACTTTGCCCAAGTCAAAATCAATGCTAGAACAATTGTAGGTTGTTAACACCGGTCCAATTTATGATGCTGTGAATCCGTGGAGCCGGGGTCGTACCAATTTGTTTTCAAAAAAATGTGCATACTTCGAAATCCGTCAGCCGTTAGCTGTTTTTGGAAAAATTTGTCCCGGAGATGTTTATAACTTTGCGTGTATAATCATTAAAAAAATCGCATTGACTAGTAGTTTATGATAAAGTGATCGACATCGGTAGATAACTACATAGCCACCAAAAGTCGAGCTTAGCAGTTGCAAGTCTGGATTTCTCATGTGCATGAGCAGACGCCAAAAGTCGCATATGCGTAGTGGTTCGCTCAGACTGCTGAGTTGCTAGAGATTGTCTCCGTGTGTACGATACTTCGTATTCATGAGCGAACTGGATTATGTAGATTAGGGGGTGGTCGTTATTTGGGGTCAAAATGAATTGTACCCCTTCCGCCCCCTAAATCGGTTCCAAATACGGAAAAAAAAATGCTGGAATTTTTTCAGATTTTTAAAAAATGGCCCGACCCTGGACCACGGGGCTTGAAGTTTCCCATTTGAAATACACGGGGTTTTCCCGCGTTGGCAGTTATTATTTTACTGTCGGCCCAAATATGTTCGTAAAATCTGGAAATTTTCAGGGATTACTCGACAAGCATGTCGCTACATGGGAAAAAATTCCCAAACCCCTACCCTCAAAATGTTGTGTAATATGACCATATTAATTAAATCGATGGACTAACACCAAACCGGCGTAAGCGGCAAAAAAAAATTTTTCTTGCGGATATGCCCAAAACGTTTTATATCGCATGAAAAAGATTTCGCCACTAAAAAAGGAAAATTTTTTTTTCGGCGCTTACGCCCCTATATTATTAGTCCATTGAAGTTATTATTTTTTTTTTTTAGATTTTTTAAAATTTTGTTCCCCGTTTTTCAATGAATGTACTTACACTAAAATAATTTTCTGAACGAGTTACAAATTCTTAAATATTGTCTCCTTTTTGGCGTTTGGATTATTATTTCGATATTCACTTACAATTTGTAAAATGAACTATTTTTGTTGTTCGTTTCGTGTGAGTATTTTATTGCAATCGGTAAACACTGTTCACATTCATAGAAAGGACAAAAAAAAAAAAAATTTAAATAATATGCTCATGTTACAAAATATTTTGAGGGTAGGGGTTTAGGAAATTTTTTGTATGTAGCAACATGCTTGTCGAGTAATCCCTGAAAATTTCAAGATTTTACGAACACATTTGGGCCGACAGTAAAATAATAACTGCCAACGCGGGAAAACCCCGTGTATTTCAAATGGGAAACTCCAAGCCCCGTGGTCCAGGGTCAAGCAATTTTTTAAAAATCTGAAAAAATTACAGCATTTTTTTTCCGTATTTGCAACCGATTTAGGGGACCGAAGGGGTAAAATTCATGTTGACCCCAAATAACGACGACCCTAATGTAGATATGTTACGGGTAAAACCAAGAATTGGATAAAGCTAGCATTATCCGAATAAAGCTAGCTCTATCCAAAAGAGCTGGATGAAGTTGTTACAAATGTTCCATTCTTGGCTCCATCCGGTTTGCTGGATAAAGCTGTATCTTCTTCATTGCGAAACGAAATATGTAAACAATAATCGACATATCGATACGTCTCTCTCTATTTACATACCAAACGTGTAAATGAGCGTAATTTTCACCTGTATTGGTACTTAGGGCTAAAATTTTTCTACTCTCAGTTTACTCAGTTTAGTCTTGTGATATAATCACTTGTAATCAATTCGCAATGACGGAACCACAGAGCGAACAATTTAAAAATCAATTTACCGACGAATTCTTAAAATTAGTGAGTTCGAAGTGCTCCAATAGTTTTTATATAAATGACCTGAAATACCGATTATTCGAATTTTTTAAGAAACGCAAAACAAGCGACTTGTTTGACAAAATTACAACGTCGCCGCTTGGAGCGAATTGATATTTTCTCCGTTGGTGGTATTGACAAACTAATCGTGCCTGTGCGAGAAGGACAGTAATATTCAGAAGAGAACCGAAGAATGTCATCAGAGATCAAATTTTTCTTTTACTTCACAGGTGAAACTAATGTCAGATTTTTCATTAAAAATGAAGAAATGTTCGATATTTTATACGAGACTCATACTTCAATTGGACATGGTGGGAAACATCGAATGCTGAATGAATTAAATAAGAAATATAAAACCGCTACGCAAGAAGTGGTTTCGTTATTTTTGAAATTGTGCGTACCTTGCCAGAAAAATCAAAAGTCAACAAGAAAAGGGCTTGTGGTAAAACCGATGGTATTCTCTGAAATAAACAGCCGATGCCAAGTCGACTTGATTGACATGCAGTCCAATGCAGATGGTCCGTACAGGTTTATCATGGTTTATCAAGACCACTTGGCAAAATTTGTCCAACTCCGACGGTTGCAGTCTAAGACAGCTGAAGAGGTAGCGAAACATTTGCTCGACATTTTTTGTATTTTTAGGGCACCGGTCATATTACAATCTGAAAATGGGAGAGAATTTGTTAATCGTGTCATAGATAGAATATTTACGTACAATGTGGGGTAGATTACAAATCGTTCTTGGTAAACCAAGACACAGTCAGTCCCAGGGCAGCGTTGAACGAGCTAATCAGGACGTACAAGGGCAATTCCACTAATTATCATCGAATGTTTTGGCCCTAAAAAATCGATTTGCCTCAATTTTTTTCCTCGCAATCTGTAAACCAAGATTGGTAAATTCACCAAGTTTTAGCCCAATAGGACGTACCGTTCACGAGGAATGCGATATTTAATTTTTAGGACAAAATTTTTATGCGCTTTTTTAACGTATTTCTATCGTCCCAATAAAAATTCGAAAAAATACGTTTTATTTGTGAAAAACTCTCAGCTTTTTGAATCCGTTTTTTATGTTTTGTCAACTTTCCTTAAACCCCCTCAAAAACACGATTTCGGAAAAAAACAGCGATTTCTCAAA
Organism: Ametastegia equiseti; assembly: GCA_963989295.1. Lineage (NCBI taxonomy): Eukaryota > Metazoa > Arthropoda > Insecta > Hymenoptera > Tenthredinidae > Ametastegia > Ametastegia equiseti. The sequence continues at coordinate 24,417,337 of OZ022389.1, forward strand.
GTGCTCAATGTTTTATCATTTTTTTTAAATTTTTATTCGAAAAGCTGAGAATTTTTCAGCAAGGAATCCAAATTTTCAGAGTGGGACGGCTACGGGGTCACGCGTGAGCTACGATTAATTGATAAAGAGCGGTAAATCAAATTCACTTTTGAGACTCAACGAAATATCTTTATCCCGCCAAAAAGCACCTCTGGTGCAAAAACTTTCCGCCAAGTACACTAACGTAACAGACACCTACAAAAATGTCACCAAATCAGATACTATTGCCAAGTACAATTCATTTTGTTGTACTATAAATTGCGAGAAAAAGAATTGAGGCAAATCAATTTTTTAGGGCCCAAACATTCGTTGATAATTGGTAGAATTGCCCATATGCTCATGACGTGGATGACTAACGAAAAATGTGAGCGTTGGTCGGAGGCTCTAAGGTTCGTTCAATTTATGAAGAACCGGGCTTATCATGACGGCATAAAACGATCTCCATATAAGGCAATGCTTGGTAGTGACGCCAAACTTGGTTTGTCTACGACTTCACTACCAAAAGAATCATTCCAAAACATTCGTTCTGACGAGGAATTGAAATAAGTAATGGAAGTTTCTGGAGAGAATTGCCAGAGATACGGATGCCAAAGAAGAGAGAGATTCCGAAAAGTGCGAAGAACGAGAAAAGCGAGACACAGGGAATTCTGAAGAGGAAGCAGAGCAACACGCAGATGGTCATGAGCCGAAATGTAAAATCTGCAACGACTACAACGTGATGGTTGACGACATCTGTGTTATTTGCACAAAAATAAACGATATAAATCAAAACAGATCTGATATCTGATGCCAAAGACATATTAGAAGTACAAGCAAAATAGATAAAAATGAGGTCTGATTCGAAGTTTCTTCTATGCAAAATTGGTGACTCTGTAAGGGTGGCAATTCCAGACGTTGATAGAGGCCGAGGAGATTTTCGAAACATTCTTATGGCGAATGTAGAAATAGATAATCAAGGTTTTTATAAGCTTGGAAATGAAAACAGAACAATCGAAGGAAAGTTTTCAAGAAATCAATTTATGCCATACAATGCTGAGCTTGTCGACATTCTCAAGGTGTCAGGAGAGAAGAAAACTGCGTCAACTCGCAAATAAGCAGTCGAAGTCAGGAGGCCAGGGTTATCAGAGGCGTAATTGCAAAAGCGGTTGTCAAACGAATAAGTACAAGTGCAACTCTTCGGGAGTGCTCTGCAATTCAAAGTGCCATCATAGTTTCTCATGCGTAAATAAATAATTTTTAATAATATTCGTATAACTCTACTCATTGCCATGAATTTGACGCTCTAACACGTGAGGTGTTTGAAATAAATGAATCATATACTCACTAGTACTACTAACGTGTATTATTTCTGTTCATCGTTGTTCTAATAATAACTTAATGAGATGTTTCGATGAATATTGTTTACGTTTTCCTTTCGATAATGCAGTAGTCACAGCTTTATCCGGCAGTGCTTGGATAATGCTTTAGTCGGATAAAGTCCGAATTCAATGATTTTTACCGATTTAACCCAACTTCATCCAAAAACGATGGATAGAGCTAGTTCTATCCGGATAATGCTAGCTTTATCCAGATTTTGGGTTTTACCCGTAACAGATATATCAAACATCATATATTCGTATTTTCGGAATGTTCCGGGTTCCGGTGCTGCTCGAGAAGATCAGTTTCGCGTCATGATATTTTATTCTGAGGTTGACGGTTGCATATTTTTGCAACAATGCAGGGAAAATATCATCAATTCATCAATTACCAATACTATGACAACCTCACTCATTGATCAACATTTGGGCTTGCTATCGTTCCAGATCATCCAGATATCCCTCAACGAACTGGGAAGGTTAACAATATCGAAAAGTTTGATTCGCAGTTTTTTGGACTGCACTTTGAAGACCCACAAGTTATGGATCCCATAGGTAGAATGCTGTTGGAGCATGCCTACGAAGCTATCATTGATGCTGGCGTTAATCCACGAAAACTTCGTGGAACTAATACTGGCGTCTTTATCAGTAGCTCCTTCTCCGAATCAGAACAAGAATTGATCTATGGAACGAATCAGGTCAGGATAAGTAATGTGATAAATTATTTGTCGAATGATCGACTCAACAAACGTTCACATACAGCTTGAATAATTCGAATCAATTTCTAGTTGATTGGCCGTAATACGTTAATTTCTATGAAAAAGCTCCAGATTTAATAGCCATGAAAATTTGACAACACATTGAGAGGTAGGTACGGTATCCTGTTCAACTATGCGGGAAGTAATGGCTTTAGATTTCTGAAAATATTGAGAATTTCATTTATTGGGCTTCGTGCGGCATTGCGAAAGACCTTTCACAAGACCAAAAACTGAGTATTTATCCACTACTATTTGTAAAATCCTAGGACCATTACTTTCCGAAGATGGAAATGCACCGTACCTTCCGCAGAAAGGATTCTCAAATTCTTACAGACTTCTGTCGCTAACTAGAGCACTGAGGCTATTTATTTTCATAAGTGACGTTTGAGAAGGTGGAGATGATGATAATATGGTGATACAGTGAAACCTTCCGTATTGTCCCCTCTAGATTAGTCCAACTTCTCCTATAGTCCAGATTCAACGTCTTTTACAGTCCAGAAGCTACTGTATTACATCTGACAAGGAGTCGACCAGACCTCCGGATCACAGATCTGGCCCAAACTTTGAGGAATGTTTTCTTGTACCTAAATATGAAGCATGTAACATATAACTCTCCGGAATGCATTTTCGTTCTCTTGGTGAGCCCCGCTTGATAGTAATATCCAGCGGCAGATTAATATTTGACGCAGGTGAAAATACTTTGTTCTTCTTCATCAAATTGGGTCCTCTTAGGCTAGAATCTGGTTATTATTGTCAAATCATGATCATTATACTAGTTTGAGGCAGTTCAACCAGCTTTTAAGCTTCCGACGAGCCTGTAAATGGTCCTTCGCCACAGTGCAATAGCCTTCGGAGCTCATATCGTTGGCTTTCAAAGAATCTCTACATGGACCGGAAACCTTCAGACTCACAGAACTTGTTTGAAATGAGTAGATTTATTTTCTGATTTCTTTGTGAATATGTATTCGCCGTATAATATGGAGTAAAAGATTGAATCTCATATGTAACAAAAGAAGGAAACAATTTTTCAAGTTGAAAGCCAGTCTACTAATTTTACTTTATTGTTACTTTTATCACCTAATTTCAAACAAATTCTGTGAGTTCGAAGGTCTCCGGTCCATGTAGGGATTCTTTACAAGCCAACATCGTGAGCTCCGAAGGCTATTTCAGTGTGGCGAAGGACCATTTCCAGGCTCGTCGAAAGCTCAAAAGCTGGTTCACTGGTTGAACTGCTTCAAACTAGTATAATGATCATGATTTGACAATAATGACCAGATTCTAACCTAAGAAGACCCGATTTGATAAAGAAGACGAAAGTATTGTCACCTGCGTCAAATATTAATTTGCCTCTGGATATTACTGTCAAGCGGGGCTCGCCAAGAGAACGAAGGCCCATTTCGAAGAATTACATGTTACATGCTCCATATTTAGGTACAAGAAAACATCTCTCAAAGTTTGGGCCAAATCTATGATCCGGAGGTCTGGTCGACTCCTTGTGAGTTCAAGTATTCTGAATAATTTTACGGTAAAATTACAAATGTGGTTCGAGGTAAAACAATTCATTGGAATGGTACGACGGTGTTCATAATTGGAGGGTTCAGTACCAGAGTAGCTTAATCTACATTGTTGATAAGGTCCAGTTGAAATGGCTGATGATAGTGAAGATGAGCCTCATCAACAATGTGGATTAGGCTACTCTGGAACTGAACCCTTCAATTGTACTACTTACTATATTTGAATTGAACTCTATACACTGATTTAGGTGAGTGCAGGATCTGGTGTTCTGGGCTGCAGTCGAAGCATATTGGCTAACCGAATATCTTACTGGTTGGGAGTTACCGGACCTAGCTATAACGTTGACACAGCATGCAGTGCTAGCCTGTTTGCAATGGACCATGCTTACAGAGCAATAAGAACTGGACAATGTGACGCCGCTCTCGTTGGAGCATCTCAGTTGTGTCTTAATCCGTTCATGTCTATGCAATTCTCGATGCTTGGTAAGTGTGACCGGTACTTCCCTATGTCATAATTGCAGATACAGGAGTATATTAATACGACCACAGTCGAGTGTTTTGATTTAACGACTATAACATAGGTAACAAGAGAGACGAACAGTTTTTTTCACGGTCATTTTCATCAGAATGAAAACCAATTCAAACACCGGAAGTACTAAACAAATGCAGCATGATCAGATTATTATAGGTGGTCACAAGTAAAAAATTGAGAGCCCATTTCGTTCCTCGTAGAAATATACATGCAAATTGAATAAGGCAGGGCAATTTTTCGAATTTTTGACGAATTATTCGAATAGGTGCAGTCTGAACTCACGCTACCCATGACCTATTACTCCATTAGGCGTACTTTCTTCCGACGGACACTGTAGATCATTTGATGCTGATGCGAATGGCTACTGCCGCGGAGAAGCTATATGTGTAATATATCTTCAAAAATCGAAGGATGCGAAGCGTATTTATGCTAATGTCATTCATACGAAAACAAATTGTGATGGCTTCACGGAGCAGGGCATTACCTTTCCATCAAGCGCAATGCAGGGCGCGTTACTGCAACAATTTTACCAGGAGTGCGGGATCCCACCGACTAGTTTAGCATTTGTGGAGGCACATGGCACTGGAACAAAAGTGGGCGATCCGATAGAACTGAATACTCTTCAAACAGTATTCTGCCCCGGTCGTACTACTCCGCTACCAATTGGATGTATCAAGTCAAACTTGGGGCATTCCGAACCAGCCAGTGGCGCCTGTTCCATCGCCAAGGTATACAATGCTTGAAAATAATAAAGTTGTGGATCAACATGCGCATGATCCAGCCCTCCATTGTGATAATATGTCACACGAATCCTAATATTATAACAGATATCTGTATTCCTTTTTCTCACCCGTACCTATCTTTGACGAATTACTCGCAGCACTATTACACCTATTACAAATATCACACTTGGCAACGATTCGTTGCGGCGAATCTTGATTCCTTTAACTGGAGATTTTCGTGAGCTCTTGACTCGCTGGTCAGTGATCATATCATTCGCCGCACTCTATTGATATTATTTGCACGAATTGTTCGATTCAATCTTCTATGCCGCTAGTACAGAACATCGCAGCATAAACAATTGTTAATACCCGATCAATAGTTCGTCCATCAATGGATTATAGTGATAAGCACGTTTTCATTGGAAGGTTTTAATTGCAATGGAAAGTGGATACATTCCACCAAATCTACATTACAATCGTCCCCGTGAAGATATCGAAGCAATAGTGGATGGTCGTATGAAAGTTATCACGGAACTAACGCCATGGGACGGTGGCTACGTGGGTGTGAATTCCTTTGGTTTTGGAGGTTCCAACGCACACATTCTTCTGAAATCGAATTCGAAAGAGAAAATCAATAATGGCGCACCGAATGACGATTTGCCAAGACTCGTGGTCGTATCTGGACGAACACAGAAAGCAGTTGAAACTTTATTGGACGAGGTACGTATATTGAAAATGTTCATCAGATTATTATCGGGGGTGTGCAAATGATTCCAGTATTCGAATGTTTCAATGATTCTGTTCGGATTGGTACTTTGTGAAAGTTTTCAAGTATTACAGTATACGTGCTATAGCTGTTGTAAGACTTCAGTACGTCCACCTGTTCGATATGAATTCGGCAGCAATTAATGCAGGCAATTTATGGTACGACCGTGAATATATCATTGTGTGGACAATAATACCAATTGAACGCACAATAAAATCCAATTTACGTTCTTGTGTACCTATACCAAAATTCGGTACGACACTGCGCTCGGTAACAGAGATAGAACAAATTCGAGAATTGATCGACTGCTCTGGCAAAAATAATTAGCTGAAATTTTGTAATCGATTGGATTCATTTCAACTTATACTATTTGCAAACCCTTCATGATTTTCTGTGATCACGCAACTAGTATACGTATTGAATGTACAATTGATCATGCTAAATATTTTCGTATAATTCAATCCAATGAAATCACATGATATCAGCTTGAAAGCAGACCAGTTGATGTAGAATACGTATCCCTTTTCCACAATATACACGCGGATGAGATTCCAGGCCATTTGTATCGTGGATATACGATTTTGCCACCCCGAGGCTCAATAGAGAACAGCGTACGAGACGTGCAGCATTATCCACATCCACGCGTGAGACGACCAGTCTGGTTTGTGTTTTCTGGTTTAGGATCTCCGCGGGCTGAATTGGGTAAGTACAAGCAGTTAACTCTAATCAGATTAATCTTAGATTTAACATAAGACGCTACCTATGAATACCCGCATATACATATACATGTAGCAAGTAGCGATCGTCCATCGGAATGGGGCAATTGTTATTGACCTACACGATTTTTCGCCATAATTTTTTATGTACGAACTGAATATGACAATGAAAGCAGAATTGATCCTCATCCGGACTATCAACAGGTGAAGCCTTTTTGAAGATCCCCATATTTCTCAGAGCCATTCAGAAGTGCAACACCGCTCTGAAGCCTCATGGTGTGAATATAATAGACATATTGATTACGAAGGATCCGACAATATTAACAAACATGTCAAACTGGTTCGTTGCAAATGCTGCAGTCCAGGTAAAGTACAAAATTTATTTCCAAAATATAGAGAAGCTAATGGACAAAATTTGGAGAAGAACCATGGAATGAATGATCGTAACACAAGTTACGGGGTATACTGATTCTTTTTTTTTTTTTTCTCTTCATAAAAGTGCGCAAAACAGCGATAGATAGTGATTGCATAACATTTGCTCTTCGGCTCGCTTTCGGGCCTGTTCTGTGCTATCACACCACTCGTGCATAGTGGCTTTCGGCTTTCGGTTTTCGCATGTGGAACGATATTTTCTGTTTGACCAATTGGAGAAAGTCCTATTTTACACACCGATATTGATCATCCGTCTTTTCTTTTCATAGACATCATTCTCTATCAATACTCGTTAGCAAACAACTTTGTTGATGAAATTGAATCATCATTTATTTGTAGATTGGCTTACTAGACCTATTGACATCCATCGGGATTGTGCCAGATAAAGTAATTGGTCATTCAATGGGCGAGTTCGGTTGTGCATATGCTGACGGCTGTTTGACGGCGGAACAGATTGTTCTGAATGCATATTTCCAAGGTTTGCATGTAATGGAAACAGAAGAGATCTCCCCTCCCATGCGAGCTGGGGCATCCGATGACATAGCGTTGAGGACTTCCTACCCCCCGAATACGGGAACTGCTCCCCGAATCGGTTCCAAGAGATCACCGATCAACTGCTCATCCGGTTCTATCACTGACATCAACACCAAACCACAGGTCGGCCAAAGATATTTAGCAATGGCAGGATAAATGTGATAAGAATTTAACTTTGTCGTTTTGATCACGGATTACACAAGGATTGCACAGAGAATTTTTTCATTACATGCATCCATATGTTTTTCACAGGTTGATAATACTTTTACCGAAGGAAATCTTCGCAACAAAATTGACTGCCACAGTCGCAACACTGCTGCGATGAACCGAAAATTATTGCCCCACCTGCAAGGGGTCATTCCAGACCCAGACTTTCGTAGTGGAAAATGGCTCCGAAAGGCTTCATGCAACAAGCCTGAAACCATTCCGGCAGAATTGTTTTCACCCAAATATTACAAAAACAATTTACTTAGCCCTGTAATATTCGACGAAATTTTTCAATCCATACCAAAGAATGCGATAGTCATTGAAATAGCATCACACGGGTATCTACAAACCATTTTACGGAGGTCTTCGAAGGAAAGAGTTTCTAGCATTGCTATAGCCAATGATGGATTTGAGGATCCGATGGAACTGTTACTAAAAGCTATTGGAACAATGTATGAACTTGGTTTGCATCCACAGTTGACCAATTTATATCCCGATGTTCAATACCCAGTGAGCCGCGGCACTCCCATGATTGCACCCCTCGTACGCTGGGAACATACGAAAGACTGGTTTGTCCAAAAGCATACAACGCAGAAGAAAATAGATTCGGGGGAAAGAGTAGTTCATATAAGACTTTCCGACGAGGAGTCCGAATGGATGGCAGGACATGTAATTGATGGGAGAAACTTGGTGCCAGCAACTGGTTATTTGGCTTTAGTTTGGGAGACTGTGGCACTGATGCGGGGAGAATTGTTCGACGAGGTTTCAGTTGTATTCGAAGATGTCAGATTTCATCGAGCAACCGCGATCCCAAAACAGGACGGCGTTAAGTTGATGATTATGGTTCAGAGAGGTGAGATCAAAACGTGAACAACGGTGCCCCGTAATACTGCGGATTATATCAAAATCGTGCAGGTAGAATTTTACCGAGTCGAAATTCAGCGCCTCATTAGAGCCTCAAATTGTTACTGTTGGGAGGTGCTTAGAGGACCTAAAGATGTTCATTTTGTGTAGGAATTGAAACTCTCTTTAGCTCCTCAAACTCGTAGATACCGCAATAAATGCAGCATTTTAGGGTTAAATGAGGTTCTTGCAACAACCTCATGAAACCCTCGCTACACCTCACCGCATAGTTACGCATGCCGTGCATGTGAGTGTTAAAAAAGGATCTCACGAGAACCTCGCTAACCCCTCCCTTATATCATTGAAATCCCGGTAAAAAAATTTTCGTATGATAAACAAAAAATTGTATCGAATGATACCGTTTTAATTCGATACAATTTCATCTATGCTGAAAAAATTTCATTGAGTCATACGAGACGTGAAAGAAATATATGACAAAATATTCACAAACTGTGTTAATTTGTCATTGAAAACTCAGCCAAAAACACTGTTGAATTATGAGAGTCGGGGCCAAATTCTGATTCTTGGCTGGACTCTACGAGTATCAAAATAGGTCCTAAATTATGACTGTGGAGGATTTGGGAGGTCGTCAATGGAAGCTCGAGGTTCAACAGTGTTGCAAGAGGTTCGTAGGGACGCTATGAGTACCGGAGTGGGCGCTCACTTTATATTGTGGGAAGCTGGAAGGTTCAAAATAGGATTTGAAGGTTCAGGTAGGGTTTAAAAAAGTCGTGTTGGATGCTAGGAGTATCAAAATCGGCGCTAAATTTCGACTCGGGTTTTCTTGGAACTTTAGCAAGCATTAAATTACGTGTCAACAAAGATTCACCTTTTGATAGGATCCGGCCGATTTGAAGTCACCGAAGGTAATACTTCTGTGGTAACTGGGTTCATTCGGACCACTTCGAATCCAGTTCAGGAATGCGTGGCTGCTCACATATTACCTGACGGTGATGAAACACTCGACCTGACAGACAGGGATATTTATAAAGAGTTGCGCCTCAGAGGCTATCAGTACACAGGATTATTCCGTGGGCTCAAAGGGGCATCATTGAAAGGAACCACAGGATCCATAGCCTGGAAAAACAATTGGGTAGCTTTTATGGATAACATGCTTCAACTGGAAATACTCGGAATGGATACCCGGGGACTTTTCGTTCCCACGGGTATTCAGAAGCTCGTAATAGATACGAAAGTGCATTTGACGCAGCTTCGAAATATCCCCGATGACGACAAAGGTATAAGTTGAAATGTTGTGTATGATAATTACAGATTGTAAGCGCATATTGAAATCAAATTGATACACCATTGTTTTTGTTTTTCTTATTTTTCTTCAGCACTTACAGTACGAGTACATAAAGATTTGGGGGCGATTGTGTCTGGCGGAGTAGCAATACGAGGGCTGAAAGCTAGTGCTATCGCTCGGAAGAAGCCAGCCGGAGATCCCGTTCTTGAAGACTTCAAATTCACAACACATCGAGATCGTGCTCAAGTGGATCTGAGAGTGGCGACTCGTATTGCTTTGCACATAGTACTGGAAAATCATTCCGACGTGAGCATAAAAACAATCGAGTTAATCGGTGACTCTGATGATTTGTCACTAGAAAATTTGGCATCCCCACTCATTCAAGAGCTGCTTGGTGATTTACCTTTGGTACAAGCGAATGTGAATATCATTGCACCCATCGATACCATCTCCGCCGATGCATTACCGTCCACTATCCAAGTCTGTGAGCCCAATAAATTGGCCGCTGAAACTGATGCCCTGGTAGTGATTGGTCGTGGTCTTCTTGCTAATAAAGATGTCAATACACTGAAACAACTACAAAAAGCCACGAAGGAGGCTGGTTTCTTACTAGCCCGAGAGCCATTGGATGCCGACGCCAAGATCTTCTCGACTATTCAAAGCGAAAACCTCGACGTTGTTCTCGAGAAATGTACAGACAAAGAACTAGTACTTTTACTTCGGAGGAGACCAAAACTATCCGGAATGGTCACGGTGATACAAATCAATAATTACGATTTTGCATGGCTTTCGACGCTGCAAGCTGCTCTCAAAGCAGAGAGCGAAAATTCAAATCGTCAGAAAGGTCGAATACTTTTAGTTAGCGAAGGCGATTTCGAAAGTGGGCTCATGGGACTGGTAAACTGTATCCGGAAAGAGCCAGGCGGCCAAGTCATACAGGCACTTTTAATTCAAGATCCGCAAGCTCCAAAATTCTCTCTGGAAAATCCGTTGTACTCCAGACAATTGGATTTGGGCTTAGCATTGAATGTTCTACGTCCCGGGGAGTCGTGGGGCTCTTACCGATTTTTTGCAATGGATTCATTACCACTGAGACCTGTTTATCATTTTCGGATAAGCCAGCTGACGCGTGGTGACTTGAGCTCACTTAAGTGGGTGGAAGGTCCAATTCAGCCCAATACTCATCATAAGAATCTGATTGAGGTGCATTATTCGTCAATAAATTTCCGAGATGTTATGATCAGCTCCGGGAAACTGGCCGTTGAAGTGTACGCGAAAACAAGAAAGTCCCAAGAAAATATCATTGGGATTGAGTTCTCCGGCAGAGACGTGAACGGTTGTGCAGTAATGGGAATGATTCTGGGTGGCGCCTTCTCAAACTTTTGCGTTTGTGACAGTGAACTTTTCTGGCCAGTACCAGACGACTGGACATTGGAAGATGCTGCAACGGTTCCGGTTGTTTATGCTACAGCTTATTACGCCCTCATGATAAATGGTAAAATGAAAAAAGGAGATAAAGTTTTGATACACGCCGGAAGTGGTGGCGTCGGCCAAGCAGCTATCACTTTAGCTCTCCACGAAGGATGTGAAGTTTTTACTACTGTAGGAACACCACAGAAGAGGCAATTCATTAGGGATCACTTTCCGCAAATTGATGACGACCACATAGGCAATTCTCGAGATACAAGTTTCGAGCAATTGATTTCACGCAAAACGGAAGGCAAGGGAGTAGATATTGTGTTGAATTCATTAGCCGAAGAAAAGTTACAAGCCTCGATTCGTTGCTTACGGACGGGTGGACGATTTCTGGAGATTGGAAAATTTGACCTAGCAGCAAACAACTGTCTAGGAATGGAGGTATTTCTGAAGGGAATTAGCTTTCACGGTGTTTACTTGGACAATCTATTCACAACTTCATCTGAAAGGAAAACAAAATTAGTAGAGATGCTCGCTGACGGTTTGAAAACTGGGGCTGTCAAACCACTCGTTAGAACTACATTCGCAATGGACCAGGTCGAAACGGCATTCAGATACATGGCAGCTGGGAAACACATTGGCAAGGTTAGAATGAGTTTCACCTAGTATGGAATTTCACTGATTAAAGTATGGGTTGCGTGTAATAGACCACACGAACAACATGATAGATGGATTTTCCTGATGTATTCAACAAGCAATATAGCAACACTTGAGACCGGATTAAATTGACGGTAGTATGGAAGAATGTGCTATCCCAAAATTTGCCCGAAAAACGTGGTATGTCAAATTATGCCAGAAGATTGTACTATCTCGGATTGTGCTAGAGGGGCGGCCAAGTTCGAACTTTTGCAAGCACAAAACCACACGGGACGAGCACATAATAGGGTGGGTCAGGTAAGCTTGTTACCTGGGTCGAAGAAAGGTCTTTCAATCCTATAATAATGGACAATAGTACAGTGGACTGGGAATGGGACACGGCTTTCATAGCGATACGTCAAAAATTTCAGCTCATCAACCATTTCAGTCATTACTTTCTTTGCAATAACCCCATCTTCAAAGGGTTTCATCGCCTTTGCCAAAATATATGCTTTTTTGAAAGACAATCGTGTTGTTGAATTCAAATCGCTAGTAACAACCTTCGTGGCATCAAGTGATGTGGGTTTGAGCAGCCGCGATTTCAAGGCCTCAATTTCTAATGTTCGAGCAGTGCAGCCTTTTGGGAAATCGGTATCAAAAACAGCGTGATTCACCAGAAAATGCCTTAGCATATTGCTTTTTCTCTTATTCGAAAACACGTGTGCACACACTAGACACGTGCAGCTATCACCAACTGGACTAACGAAGAACTCTTCTTCCGAACTCTGATGATAGAAATAATTACGGATGTTTGGCCCTTTCGCTTCACTTACCATTGCTACTATGATTTATAATCGTACGTCAGACACAAGTTCTGCAGGTAATGTTCGAATAAGCTAGCCCACAGATTTTCACTTTCTTATTAACGTGATCAGTTCTACCATAATCGATCTTATTGGTTCAATTCGAAGGGGTAGGAGAACCAGCAGTCCAATAGGGCGAACAAGACGCGATTCAAAAGCCGTATTCATATTCAGGAGGGTATATTTTTCCCGAAATATTCTCACGGTTTGTGATAGGAATCCAAACTAGCGAAGTTAATCGACAGATGACCGTATACATCTGACCAGGTAATTAATTCGAAGAACCTATTGTTCTATGCGACCCTCGGTCCGGTCCAGGTAGTCCCAGGTAGACCGGGTTCAATCTTCTCTAACTGGACAGGTAACAGGCTCGGGAGCACACGTAGGTATACCTGCCCCGAGCACAGGTTGGCCACCAGACAGCTAGAAGAACGTGCTATCTCGATCAGAGACGATATTTTGATTTATACGGCACTGGAATTTGGGCTGCCAGAGTACATAAATTACTGTTTTCTAATGGATTATTTCATTGTTCCAAATATCTCTTCATTTATTCAGCTCCTATACTACAGGAACGGGAAATTCAAGATAAGTTTGAAGGATAAAAATTTCTCTTATTCAAACTTGTCTCAAATCTTTAGTATTAGGTAAACCGAATAAATGAAAAAATTGATTGGAACAATTGATTAATCTATTGAAAAAGTGTGCTTCGAATACTTCAGACACTCCAAATTTCAGTGCTCTATCAAAAAAAATATCGTCCCTGATCGAGATAGCACGTTCTTCTTTGACAACTTGAGATAACACGTTCTTCCATATTGCCGTCGAAATAATATCTGTGCGTGTCTTCCTAGGTGAAAATTTCCTCTTGTGTAGAGTGAATGAAACGAGTTTAGCTTCGATGATGTAAGTTTCAACATTTTCTCATAATCGCCAACTTACTAACCGGTGCAGTTTCGTAGGTGATCGTACAAATTCGCAATGAAACCGAAGTGCATCAGGCTCCGCGTGGGCTTCCCCGATATCATTGCTCTGAGGATTCCAGTTATCTTATTCTTGGAGGCCTGGGCGGCTTTGGTCTTGAGCTTGCCGATTGGCTTGTACTCCGTGGGGCTGAGAAGTTAATCCTCACGTCTAGAAAGGGAATAACTACTGGATATCAACGTTATCGTATCAACATTTGGAAGAGCTACGGCGTGGAAGTTGTCATTATAGTCGGAAAAGATGCGTCAACGCACGAGGGTTGCGAAGATATTTTGAAAACAGCCGCGGCGATCGGTCCAGTTGATGCCATATTCAACTTGGCTGTTGTACTCAAAGACAGCCTTTGTGAAAATCAAACGATCGAGTCATTCGAAGAGTCTTTCAGAGTTAAGGCATGGGCCACGAAGCAGCTGGATAAGCTGTCAAGAAAGTTGTGTCCTCATCTGAGACAGTTCGTGGTATTTTCATCGGTATCTTGTGGTAGAGGTAACGCGGGACAAACTAATTACGGAATGTCAAACTCTGTGATGGAAAGAATATGCGAAAGTCGAGCAGCAGAAAACTTACCAGGCTTAGCAATTCAATGGGGAGCTGTCGGGGATGTGGGTTTGGTCGCAGAAATGCAAGAAGATGCGAAAGAGGTTGTAATCGGTGGCACCCTCCAACAAAAGATTTCTTCATGCTTGCGAGAGCTCGATGGTTTCTTACTACAAAATTCGCCGGTAGTATCAAGTATGGTTGTTGCTGAAAAAAAAATTGGAGCTGACGGAGCTACGAATATTGTCGACGCAGTCATTAATATAATGGGTAAGGCAAAAGTCACATTGATACTATTTTGTCTCGATACGTTGCTCCTGACTTACAATACCAAGCTGAAAATCGATCACTCAAGTTTTCATAAAGAAAACTACCAGGCAGTATCATATAGTAGTACGCTAACTAATTTCGATTCATGCTAATTACAATCGTGTCTTCAATTTTTGAGGGAATCAATATTCATCGGGGATGAAAATTATCAACGTTATCCACCCGCTTGCAATAAGCATCTCCGGATGCATTTTTTGTTCTGCACCCGCTGGGGACCGCCATTTTCCTGCGTCCCTAATTGGGCCACCCTGAATGTGCAGTGACCCACAAATTCTTCCGCGTGTAAAACATGTTTCATTGAATATTATTTGACCTTACATGAGAAAAATGAAATCGTCAGAGTCAATAGAAAAAGAATATCAAACCCCAGTTACGTTATGATAACTGAAAAATATTGTGAAAGAATAAGTAGGTGACGAAATGCAAAAAATTGTGAAAAATGACTCTTTCTGTTCGTTTAATCATATCAGGCTTGTTTTTGTTGCAATAATTGACAAACATTGGGTGGTTTCTCAATCTGCAAACTCCCCTACAGACGACCAAGGAAGGGGTTTTTTGATTTTCCGGAAAAAGTCTTTTCATTTTGAAGAATGAAAGCAATTTGGAGATAAATTTAAAAAATTGGTTTAAAAATCAGAAATCAATGTGCTCGTTTTTGTGAATTATTCATATTCCCGTATCAATATAATGTTTGCATACTTGGATAAACTGTAGCTTACTTGAAAGAAAGTAAAACACGAGTCGTCCACGACCTAATCGTTGGTATACATCCGGTATCCGGTATGTGAAAGTTCGGTGCTGCCCTCACTTTGGACTGTTTTTCCATGTTAAATCTTATGGAGTAAAACTAGTTGATGCGACTGCCGTCGGCGTCGCTGGCCTGCATTCCCATAAGATTACGTATTAAAATGACACTCAGCGCCACGCCTCCCCTCCAACGACTCTCACATAGCGGATACACGAATTATTGGATCTCATGCTCACTTCGACTAGCCATATTTTGCCATAAAAACGGAGGAATCAAAAGAATTCGAAAAACTTATCAAGTTTTGTATCACACTTTTAAAAAGCACATTTAAAACAAAGCTCCCAATTTCATTTTCGAATCAGTATTTTCTGCTGTCAATTTTACGGTACTAAACGGTTACTTAGAAATTTTTTGCACCAAATATTTGAGCACAAAATTTTCGCTTAATTCAGAACCATTAAGGGCCACCCTGGGTGCGCTATCACCCAGAACAATCTTTAAACGCTGGTGCGCCGGAAATGAAAAGTCAATCGGCAAAGTCTAAATGCCTGTCGGCTAGGCTCTATTGTTTTCCTAATTTACGAGATAACACCTATGCCATCCGCTTTGTTCCCTCTTCAGAAATATGACTTGAAAATTGCCCTTAGGTTGCTGCTGACCCAGGGTGGCCCCTAGCGGATTAAAGATCCATGTTGATTTGCGTCTTCTCCTAGTACAAATTCTTTTTTCGATATCCACAGAATTTATACATTTTTGGTGCATGTGATTTTCAACAGGGCTCAAAAGCTTGAAAACCATCAGTCTTCACACACCTTTGGCGGAATTAGGGATGGACTCTATGATGGCAGTGGAAATCAAACAAACATTGGAACGTGAATTCGAAGTATTTCTGACTTCAGAAGATATACGGGGTCTTAATTTTGATGAACTCGAAAAGATATCTATGAAGCAAGTTGGAGGAGAGAAAAGTTGTGAGATGAAAGTCACGAATGAAACAAATAATTTGAGTGGTGTTAAACTGCTTATCAGAACTCTAGGTACAGATCCGATCAATAAAGACATTTGCGTGCCATTGATTACGGAAGCAGAGAGCCAAAGAAGAGAAGTTTTCATACTACCAGGAATCGAAGGAACCTATAGTGTATTCGAGTCTTTAGCCAAAAAACTGAAATCGCCAACGACCTGTTTACAGCTTCCAACAACTCTCGTCGGTTCTACGTCGATTGACGATATGGCAGACCACCTGATCCCAGTAAGGACCATGTCGATAAGCTCTGGATTCAATATACCAATTCGTACGTGGAATCTCTCATCACGTAGATAAAAATACATGTTTCGAAACTTACAGCATATCAAGGCAAGAAACAGGGGTCGCAAAGACTTCGTCATAGCTGGATATTCCTTTGGAAGTCTGGTAGCCATTGAGCTTGTCAGACGACTAGAGCTTATGGGTCTTAGTGGCCGGCTTGTGTTACTTGATGGTTCACCTGAATATCTAAAGGCACTGATCGACCAAAACTTCAATGCAAATACCGACGACGAGATGCAATCTAATCTGTTATTGGGCGTGATGGATATTCTGGCACCCAGCGTCAGTAAAAAGGTGAATTATTGACATGATTCCATTCATCACTATAATTCTGGATCAGATTCCCAAAATTCGTCTCTTTTGGTCAATTCAATTTCGATATCAATAATTTTTCCGGCTGAAGATACTTTTGGGATACAGCAACTTTTCATCATCAGGAGCTCAGATACTATAAATTTTCAAATTTTTCTCACGAGCCGTTCGCTGGATCACTATATCACTTTCCTCAAACTCAATATCCAAATAACATTTCTTTTGCCAATGGGTTTGTAAATCTTGATTCGAAAAATTCAAGGCCCCAAACCTGAACGTTGATTTGTTGACATTACTCGAAGTCATTTTCAATACAAAACCGACAAGATCTTTATTCTAATCCTCATGAAGTGACGCGTAAACGTAATCGCGGTATGACACAGATTCAGGATCAGAGTCAGTTGAGGTAAGTGTACCAGTTATTGACCCTGTCCTAGTTATTGCCCTTTTCCGATCATTCCTTTTTATCAGTGAGCTCTCAAATGATCAAATGATCAATTCGTATTCTCTGAGTCGTTAGTAACCGATTTGTGTAACGGAAACACTTGGAATTATTATTATCCGTTTAAAAACCAACAAAATGTGAGGGTCAATAATTGGGTCTTAGAAGACAGTAGGTAATTGTTACACTTACCTTATTGAATGAAAAATGATATATTTTGTAAGACCTGCTTGAACATTGTAATTTTCGAGGCTTGTGTAGCATGCGTGAAGTGCCTTATCCCTGAATAATGAGAAAAGAACAGACGCATGCGCAAGAACGTAGGCGCATGCGCAAACTCGATGTGCTCTACTTTTCGAACTAAAGCAGGGGTCGGCAAGTGATGCACTTCGTGCACATGGTGCACAGGGCAGGTATACTGGTGCACTTTATCCTGTTGGCGACCTAATTCGAGAGGACCCAAACCGAACTACTATACAGTGTCAACTCAACAAAGAATTAGAGGACCTTTTCTTGACCCAGGTCACAAACTCAACGGGCCCCTCGAATTCGGAGCACCGAGCAGGTACCGTGGTACCCAGCAGACGTCCTTAGTTGCCGACCCCTGCACTAGAGCATTCGTAGCGCATGCGCTCTTCAAAATAGCTCAATTTTACGTATTGATAGTAACGGTATCCGGCGCGGGCAACGTATAACCTCAATAATTATTTCGTGCGTTTGCTTCTCTCAAATAAATCGTTTCAAGAAGGACTTCCAAAAAATATCGTGTGTGGCAAGTGCGAAAAAGCAATTTCCGTCTCGCTCTGTACGCAAATCGCCTCCTTTTGCACCAGCCACAATTTCAGTAAATGAAACAGTATTTCAGCGGATAATGGATGTATCGAAAAAAGCTTTCGTAAATTCTTTTATCGGGGTAGTATCATCTCGGGCGGTGAAGTATTCGTAGTATTTTTGAGCGTTCGCGTACCTAACCGCTACCTTGTTATTTTGGGATCGTTTTTTTTTTCTTCATTTTCCAGAGGTGAAAAGTAGACCGTCGGAACATGGATGTACTGGGCATGAGTGGGCTCTGGTACTACATTTCCATAGAATAGTATATACCTGACAAAATATACATAAAATTATAGTACATTACAGTTCGAGTATGGAAAGGCTTTTTTGACGAAATGAGAGGTTTACGGCCCGAGCCGAAGTACATTTCTGTTACGACTGAGGACAGGTTTTTTGGCGAAACGAGAGTTCGGCTCGGGCTGTAACGAGATTCGTCAAAAAAGCCTTTCCGTACTCGTATCGTAATGTACTATTTCATCACGAGAGCCGAGAAATCGCGACGAAGTTGCGATTTTGAGGTTGGAGTTATAGGAAACAGAATATTTTCTGAAGATATTGCGCTCTTGAAGCCAAGATGCAGGTACTGTCCGGGGTTGGTAGTCATATCGATGACTTGTAATTCGATAACAAATTCAATTATCCATTACATTGGTTGTGGGTTATTGAATTCATTTGTAATGTGATGGATAAATGAAAATGTAATGGAATATCATTTGACTACCCCATCTAAATGATTATTCACGTGCTTCAAGATCGTATCTCTAGATTCAGGTATTCGGAATAGTTGTGAGGGAAATTCAATTTGCAAATGCCTTCTATTTGCGCAATGTACGACTATACCTATATATGTATAGTAGAGCGGATCGAAAAAACAATTTTCTCGGCTACCCTCAAAAATCAAAGATATCCGTTAATCAGCGATAACGTAAATTTGACGCTAAAAATGGCACTTTTGAACGTTCCGCGGGCCCCCTAAAAAATTCAAAAAATCGAATCCTTCCACGGAGACCTTTATTTCAGCGATATCTTTGATTTCTGAGGGTGGCCGAGAAAAATGTTTTTTTTTTATCCACCCTAATGTATAGCTGTGATCCTCTTGTTTTCTGAGAACTTATTATGTGAATTTCAACTCGTTGAAGATGTGTGCAGTAGCGTGATGCAAAAAAAAAAATACTTCTCGAATTCCTCAGGTCTCACCCCGCAAAAAATTAGTGTTTGGTGAGAGAAAAGTCGTCCCACAAGCCAGAGACTGACAAATTCTTTTTACAGGTCGCTACCGATTTCTAAAACTAGATTTTTTGCTAATTTTCGAAGTTCTGTTTATTTATCAAGTTTTGACCCCAAAACATACCAATATTCGGTGCTTGATGTCATTTTCCATGGAAAATTTCACGGTGAATCCGATAAAAATGTCAAATTTTGTCTGACTATTCCGGTCTCCAAGTTATGAGGTTCCAAAGTCAAGGAAAGGCAAAAAATATATATTCAGCATGCAAAGAAAATTCGACTAAAATTTCTCTCACCTTGTATACTTTTTTGTCGTATAGCTTGCGTCTTTACGAAGAAAACTAGCCATTCCGCATCGATTTATGACCACAAACTTAAGAGATATGGGGAAAAGTAACAAATGGGATGTGTTCGAAGTCGCAAAAAGTCATCGTAATCGATGATTTTTTGTCTGGATACTCGAATGGGGTTGACAGAATATAACACAGGAACAATAAATATAAGTACACGGTGCAAAGAAATGATGTGTCGCCGCTTCGCCGAATGATACTCCAGCTCGAAATCGGTGGAGCGTCCCACTAACATGCCCACACGAAATTGACCTTGACCCTGAAACTGAAGGTCAAAATTTTTTGTAAGCTCGAAAGATTCAGATTGTCAGCAGGAAGAAAAGTCTCTTCGGAATCATAAGTCGGAAATTAACTTTAGTCCCGCATTTTTGTCAACTTAATGATTTTTTTCCCAATGCAGGATCGATTTGTGACCCATGGTTTCATTGAGACTTTTCTCCCTCACAATGAAAAGATTGTTTTTGGCCAAAAAGAAAAACTACCAATCAGTCTCAACAAGGTCAAGATGGACTTTGCGGGGACATGTTCTTGGGGCGCTCCACCGATCTCGAGCTGGAGAATCATTCGGCGAATCGATGAGACGTAATTTCTTTCCACCCTGTACATATATTTATTATTCCTGTGTTATATTCTGTCAACCCCATTTGAGTATCCATACAAGAAATCATGGATTACGATGACTTTTTACGACTTCGAACACATTCCATTTCTTACATTTCCTCATATCTCTCTAATTTGTAATCCTAAATCGATGCGGAATGACTAGTTTTCTTCGTAAAGACGCAAGCTACACGACAAAAAAAGTATACAAGGTGAGAGAAATTTTCTTCGAATTTTCTTCGCATGCTGAATATATTTTTTCTGCCTTTCCTTGACTTTGGAACCTCATGACTTGAAGACCATGAGAGTTAGACAAAATTTGACGTATTTATCGGATTCAGCGTGAAATTTTACATGAAAAATGACACCAAGCACCGAGTATTGGTATGTTCTGGGGTCAAAACTTGATAAAAAACAGAACTTCGAAAATTAGCAAAAAGATCGAGTTTTAGAAATCGGTAGCGACCTCTAAAAATAATTTGTCAGTCTCTGGCTTGGGGTACGATTTTTCTCTCACCAAAAATTAACTTTTTGCGGGGTGAGACTTGAGGAATTCGAGAAGTATTTTTTTGACATCACCCTAGTGTGCAGTCAATGCGTATGTTCATTTGTGACACAAAGTTTTATTGCTGAAGCTCGCTTTGGATCTGCGAAACCGTAACACCTGGGAAGAGAAGTTAGCTGTGTTCACGAAAAACGTACCTGACAATGCAAATCTGAATTTAACTCGAGAAGATCAAGAAGCCGTATGTTCATCTGTTTATCATCGAATCAAGGCTTTTCAGACCTATGACACCTCAGTACTATCACCTCTCAACACACCAATAACATTAATCCGACCCAAGATCCCGAATGCACGTTCGATATCGGAAGACTATGGTCTGCAATCGGTGAGTTTTTATACAATATCAGCATTTTCACTTAGATTACGAATGATACAGGATGATGTTATTCTGACACATCAAAACTTATATGTCTGACATTGAACTCTGAAAACGAGGAGCACCTTCTCGTTATTCTACATCCGTTTCCAGAATCTCTCGCATGCATTAGTTGACAATAATCGACGTTAGCGTTGCTCGGTTTACGATACTGAATTTCTCACCTGAATTTCTCTTATAGGTTACTCGGGAAAAGGTGGAAGTATGCTACGTGAAAGGCAACCATGTGACAATGTTAGATGACGACCTTTGTGCAGCAGCTATTGATGGCGAACTCGTCGAAAATGTATTTCTACCACATTTTGATAAAAGTTGGAACGAAACCGACAACTCCCGTATCGTTGCAGCCGGTGAACGCCAAGATGACTGCGATGTCCGATGATATGAACAAATATGAATGATTTTTCAATATGATCTGATATCGGAATAAATTCATGTTAGAAATGAAATTACGCTTTACGAAAATAGTTGGGAAGGAAAATAAATATTTCGAGATGATTAGCTGATTATGTTCAAGTATCCACACACAGAGAAATTATTATATACACATATTGATCAAAAAATTATATATTTATGTGAACAAAATATTGAAATGAGGAATTAGGAGCGTGGCACGACATTCTAAGGGAGGTACCGATGACGGGAAGTAACAGGTGTCTCGGGTCAAATCGAAGCAGACGTAACACACAAACGCGCCCAAATTCGTCAAATCCATGACAACCCATACATCACGTATAATGAGAAATCAAATTGTAAGTATGGCGCACCGTTGATTGTCTGCTTTGACTAGAATTATTTACCTTGTCAAAAGCGTGGATTACGAATTTGTAATAAGTGTTTGTAACAAGGTAACCGGGGAATACAAATCGAAGAAGGTAATTGACCTTAATTCCTACTGAAATTCAGTTACGTCAGGCCCACTTCAAGATATTGTTTCATGCAGCAATATTAACGGGCCGCCTCGGTACGTAATAGTATAGGAAACAAGATCGTCCAGACAACCGAAGGATGTTTCGGTGAGCACCAGGATATTATAACACGCTTCGCAAATGGGTTTACAGGATGTGTGTACAATGAAAATCAATCGTCAAAATAATATACGAATACAGCGATACATGTATATAGGCTTCGAGCGGTCAAGGTGGAGACAAGGTGGATATAAGCTGAGATGAAAGCTGTCCAATAAAGTCATTGACGCCGTTTTTACCGTCATCAAGGATGAAAAGAACAAGTAGCAACAGGAACAACAACATCAAATTTGAAGTAATAGGCTTAGAGATTAGATCCACGCAAAACTCCCCAGAAAGTCTTAAGAGCATGATAACCACACCACCGTACCGACAGAAAAAAATAATAATAATAAATCGCGAATAACTCCGAAACATGACGTAGAATGGGTAGGTAACGGATAATTCTACACGCAATGAAAAATTTAGCCGAAACAGTATACGCGAAATTATCAAAAAGCGACGAAAGCGTATTTTTCGTATTTCATTCGGAATATTGACAAAGTGACATACTTAGCCAGTTTCGGCCAAAAAACCGAATTCATTTGTTGAGGGTTCATTCCGTTCGGTTGGGTAACCATCGAGAAAGTACGATTCGCATTTTCGAGGCGCCAACAATTAGTATAATAATGGAATTTTGAACAGACTTCCATATCGCCGTGATGTTTCTACCGGTCAGCTTGGGAATACTATAACGACGGCGTGCAAAACTGTACGAAGCACATACGACGAAAGCCTCACGTAGCTTTAGTTTATTGTTGAGGAAACGGCATGCAGATTCCCGCAAGCCTATTATTGATCTCCTATTAGACAGCATCGTTATCACGTGACGGAAAACCACGTGGAATCGGACGAGGCAACGACAACGCTGCTGGTGAATCACAGCTGTATAGATCTGCCTTGCTAAAAAGTTATAGACAGAGACATATATAAGCTGAGAAAGTCGGATATGATCCAGATTCGAAACCCAGGAAGACTATACGGCTTTTGAATCCGGAACATATCCAACTTTATCAGCTTCTATCTGACTTTTTTCCAGGGTGGGTCAGGAACACCTGGCTTTCACCAGGAGGCTGCAGCAAGGTTGTCTTCCAGTAAGTCAACCGCTGCAGACTCTACCCTGGAAAGGTTGAGAACTCGGGTAGTAACGTACGACGGAGATCCAGAAAAACGCATTTCCTCAAATATCGCTAGGCAAAGTTCGAAAATAGATGCGTCTGATGGGATCCGCACCCCAGGGAGGTCTGGAACGGTAATGAGATCAAATAGAATCATCGAGGGGTGAATCACGGAGGAGATATGGTGTACCAATTGCAGAAGATATTCAGGAAATATTGTCAAATATTAGGAGATAAGTGCTGCAGAATGTTGAAAAGTGTTCGGAAATCTCGGAAATTGGAGATATGGTGTACGAGTGTTTGCCTCGTGGTTCACCCTTCGAGAATCATTATACAGCTCCATCTTCTACGTTCAGCCGCTTCATGAAAAAAAAGCTATACGCGTACTATTTCTGACACAACTATTTCGGACGTTGATTTCTTTCGATTTACCTTTTATCATCACTCGCCCGATCATTCGGCTATCACGAGAAACCCCGAGAATGGGAGGAGCCTGATGGCCGAATAAGCCCACCCCTTCAATCAATTAAACGAATAGCAGCTAATGACAATAGAAACTGTGTGAGCATAACATTAGAATCAAGGTTCAAATCCAGAGATAAATCAAAACAAGGTCAGCTAGTAATGAACTCTACTTTGAATCTGAATATCATTTGGACTGACGTCTTGTTCGGTGCAAACATCCAGTCGATCATGTACCTTAATTTTGACGTTATGCTCACATAATTCCTATTCTCATCACCTATAGTTCGATTGGTTAGAGGATTGAACTTATTCGGACATCAGACTCCTTTTCTCGGAGTTTTTCGTGATACCCTGTTTATCTACTTCTTATACATGGACTGACCTTGATCGCACTAGTTCAAGTTGAGGCTGTGGCAGGGGTCACCTATGATGGAGGTATTAGCACATAGGGTGTACACATATTGGTACCTACGAGTAAATTTCGCCTTCTAAATTCTCGATAATGAAGATATATTACAGAAATACCCGTGGGCCTCGTGCATGTCACTTAGGTACATTGACAAATACATTCGTATCGATTAAAAATTTCATATCAATAGAGAGGATTAGATAATTTCAATATTCCCGAATATCGCCTGCACACTTATTCATCGAAACGCGGGAAGAACTTCATCTCAATTACGCACACAATGATGTGTCGCATGACAGTGAATAGTATAAAGCAGCTGGGGGTGGGCATTTGGCGCACCGAGCAGGTATATACTGGCGCACTAGATCCTTTCAGCGACCCAGTTACGGGGAAACAAAAGCCCAAGCCCCAGGAGTAGCTGGGTGATGGGCCGGGTCCCAAGGAACAATACAATCCCCGAATCCGTGACATACACAGAAATTAGTACTTTTCGATACTAGTGCGAAAGTGTTGGTTCTCGGACGAGTGTGAAGTTTTTCGCCCGAGCGAAGCGAGGGTGATAATCACACGAGTCGAGAATCATCTTTCGCACGTGTATCGAACTTTATTTTTCAACACAGCGCGCGTTAAGTTGAATTTTGTGCACGCGAAGCGTGCGCAAAATCGAACTTTGCGCACGCAGTGTGGAAATAGTATATTTCGCAACGAGTGCGCAAAATAGGTGAGTCCCGTGACGGGACTCGCCTTGCGCACGAGTTTCGTAATAGTACATTTCGATACGAGTTCGGAAAGGCTTTTTTGACGAAACAAGAGGTTTACGGCACGAGCCGAAGGCGAGTGCTGTAACGAGTTTCGTCAGAAAGCCTTTACGTACAAGTTTCGGACATTATTTTTCATCATGAGAGCCGAGAAATCGCGACAAAGTTGCGATTTTGAGGTTAGAATGCTGAAAACTACTTTTTCATCGTTACTCATGCGTAGAGGCTTTTTGGCTCAACTCGTTACAGCACTCGCCTTCGGCTCGTGCCGCAAACTTCTCGTTTTGCCAAAATAGTACACTTCGTTACGACTACGGAAGGGCTTTTTTGGCGAAACGAGAGGTTTACGGCCCGAGCCGAGGGCGATGCCTGTAACGAGGTTCGTCAAAAAGCCCTTACGTACGAGTGACGGACATTATTTTTCATCATGAGAGCCGCAAAATCGCGACGAAGTTGCGACGAAGTTGCGATTTTGAGGTTAGAATTAGAAAAAAGCCTTTTCCACACTGCGTGCGCAAAGTTCGATTTTGCGCACGCTTCGCGTGCATAAAATCCAACTTACCGCGCGCTGTGTTGAAAAATAAAGTTCGATACACGTGCGAAAGATGATTCTCGACTCGTGTGATTATCACCCTCGCTTCGCTCGGGCGAAAAACTTCACACTCGTCCGAGAACCAACACTTTCGCACTAGTATCGAAAAGTACTATTCCGTAGTCGTGACGAAATGTACTATTTCATCATTCTAATCTCAAAATCGCAATTTCGTCGCGATTTCACGGCTCTCACGATGAAAAATAATGATCGTCACTCGTACGTAAAGGCTTTTTGACGAAACTCGTTACAGCACTCGCCTTCGGCTCGTAAATAACTCGTAAATAACACGTGTGGGCTCATTGTGAGTGCGCCGGTATTGACGATGAGAACGAAGAGGCTAGATTCATTGGTGAAAGATGTGAAACTTCGATCCGTTTTGCCTTCATATGTGGTCCATTTTACCTTCACGTGCGGGCAGAACGGACCAAAACCAAGGTTTTGGGAATCATCCTATATCTTGTCATGACTGTGATTTGATTAGAGTCTGAATAATAGATGTGGTAGAATGATGAATCCTGGTTAATTTCTTGAAAGAGTTCCGTAAATAAAGCTATCGGGTAATTTTCCATGATTTTTTTCCCTTAAATGTGCCGTTTTACCTTCCTTTCCCCAATGTTATTTTGGCATGACAAATGCACATCATATGAGTCAAGCATTTTCGAATCAACGAGTCCAGACTTACATAGAAGCACAGGGCCCGTGCCAACGAATTCAGACTTACATAGAAGCACAGGAAGATAGGCGGGTTTGAAGCTCATTTTCGGGGTACCCCGAGATCAGTTATTACCCCGACCAAGGACTGGCGCTACAGTCGCTCAATGTCCGTGTGCACTCACACTTAAGCGTCATTCCCCAACACAGACTCCACCATCAATATGTACACATACCAATACATACCACTGCCCTCAACACATATAAACATCGCTAAAGTGACGCCATCTAGCGTAGACTGCAGATAATAAAAACCAGGCTTCAAGCCTTAGCACGGGCCCTGTGCTTCTATGTAAGTCTGAATTCGTTGGCCCGTGCTAAGGCTTGAAGCCTGGTTTTTAATATCTGCAGTCTACGCTAGATGACGTTACTTTAGCGATGTTTATATGTGTTGGGGGCACTGGTATGTATTGGTATGTGTACATATTGATGGTCGAGTCTGTGTTAGGGAATGACGCTCAAGTGTGAGCGCACACGGACATTGCTCGACTGTAGTGCCAGTCCTCGGTCGGGGTAATAACTAATCTCGGGGTACCCCGAAAATGAGCTTCAAACCCGCCTATCCTCCTGTGCTTCTATGTAAGTCTGAATTCGTTGTTTCGAATGTGTCGAATTAGTTTTTACTGATTTATTCATCATTTTCAATTAAGCTTTCATTCATATTATGTTATTTTACTACTGCATTTCGAAGTGTTATTCTCGAATGACGTATATGAACCTGGCACCCGACATGTTCGAAAATCCATTTTCAAAATCTATCGAGTCTAAATCGTTTGTAGTTGTTTGTAGTGAAGGAATTTTCGGTTGTAGTGAAAAACCAAAAAAGTTACTGCGTTTCCAAAAATAAGCCCCACCCCACTTTGAAATTCTCGTGAATCACAAGAAGCTCTAGGTGCAGAATCGTTTGTAGTTGATTGAAGTGAAAGAATCTTCGTTCGTAGTAGTCCAGGAAAAAAGTAACAGCCATTTTCAATTTCCAAAAATCTAAATTTGGTAATTTTTGAGGTGCGTTGATGTTCGAGTGGTCTATCGACGCGCAATCGTTTGTAGTTGTTTGTACTAGTAAAGGAATTTTCGTTCGTAGTAGTCCAGGAAGAAAGTAACAGCCATTTTCAATTTCCAAATATCAAAATTTGGTAATTTTTGAGGTGCGTTGATGTTCAAGTGGTCTATCGACGCGGAATCGTTTGTAGTTGTTTGTAGTGGAAGAATGTTCGTTTGTAGTTATAGTCCAGGAAAAAAGTAACAGCTACTTTCAATTTCCAAAAATCTAAATTTGGTAATTTTTGAGGTGCGTTGATGTTCAAGTGGTCTATCGACGCGGAATCGTTTGTAGTTGTTTGTAGTGGAAGAATTTTCGTTTGTAGTAGTCCAGGAAAAAAGTAACAGCTACTTTTAATTTCCAAAAATCCAAATTTGGTAATTTTTGAGGTGCGTTGATGTTCAAGTGGTCTATCGACGCAGAATAAATGTCTGGCTAACACTCTAATGGATGCTGGTAATGCCGTCATGGAAAGAAAAATCCGATTCGAAAGCCTGTGGAGTCCGTCATGGAGGGGAAGATATTATGCGAGCAGTGGATGTACTACATGCAGGGGTAAACCAGCCTTCGTTACGGGGTCACCCTGAGAGGGTTACCGAAGAGCCCAATTCTGTCTGAAATTCCAAACTTTGACAAATATTTTTTGAAAACGGATATACGCAAGCGATTGGAAATGGTACATTACAGCTCAAGTACGAAAAGGCTCGCCTTCGGCTCGGGCCGTAAACCTCTCGTTTCGTCAAAAAGTCTTTACGTACGAGCAACGATCATTATTTTTCATCACAAAAGCCGAGAAATCGCGACGAAGTTGCGATTTTGAGGTTAGAGTGATGAAAAAAAATTTCTGCTAATATACACTCGTTGATCAGTACTATTGACTGATATGTAAATCATGGGTGTACGCTATAATGGGTTCCAATTCGGGACGAAGTTCTTTAGCTACAATAACAGAGCGCCCACATTTTGTTTGTGGTCGGTCCTGAAATACCCTCACGACCCCCACCATAGGGGACCCCTGCAACACCCTTAATGAAGTCAACACAAGTCATATCTACATATTGTTAATTTTGCTCCTGTATCAATTGATATTAGTTTCTCGTAATAATTGATAACGCCGTCACCTCAATTTCACTCATCTTACTATCGTGTTCACAAAGCTTCAATCACAAAAATTGGCTCGAAAAACGTTCATTCATTCTATGCTCTCATCGACCGCTCCTAAGAATAAGAACGTAACTCGCGAAACGTTCTAATGAGGACGTAACTCGCGAAAAGTTGTAGCAAACACGTATTTCGCGACGAGCGCTAGTAAAGACTTGACTCGCAAAGCGCGCTAGTAAAGACGAAGCTCGCGAAGCGCGCTAGTGATCATTGAATGGTGTGATTTCAATACTGCGTACAAATT
Organism: Ametastegia equiseti; assembly: GCA_963989295.1. Classification (NCBI taxonomy): domain Eukaryota; kingdom Metazoa; phylum Arthropoda; class Insecta; order Hymenoptera; family Tenthredinidae; genus Ametastegia; species Ametastegia equiseti. Next base: position 24,446,097 of record OZ022389.1, read on the forward strand.
TTCATGTGATCAGTCCGGTGGTTTGTGAGATACCGTAGTCGACTCTCAATAATGGTAATCGAATGTTAGGGATTAAAAAAATAATAATGAAACGAGAAGTACAATAGAGTTGCTTCAATGGTTCATTATGAACGGATTTATATTTTATCACGTCCTTACCAGCGCACTTCGCGAGCTACGTCTTTTATACTAGCGCGCTTTGCGAGATACGTCCTTACTAGATCGTTTCGCGAGTTACATTCTTACTCTTAGGAGCAGTCATTATATAATATAATCGTCTTTCACACTCGATGCAGAGGTTGAGCATTAATTTGGCCGAACCAGTCGGTCAGTGGTTATGTATAATTACATATTTGCGTAAATTACAAAGTCCACTTGAATTTATGAGCGCACTTTTCTGTCGACGTAAACATCAATGCTGTTCTGATCCTCGGTCACCAAATTCGACAGTGATTATTCTAAAGATCAGTGAAACAATGGAAGGATACGGGCAGGTCGCACATGGGCCAACCTAACGTCAAGGTTAGTATCAATTTGAGTAATAGCTTCGTGCTCTGCTTACACTCACACACCTTCCGGTAATTCTACAATACAAGGAAAATCTCGCGATGAATTATCATCAAATTGATTTGACCCTTTACCTCGACAGTGGGTAGCAAATATACCCCACGGTATCGTTCCAACGGAGTCGTTCTGCCATTTTTTCAGGCATTTCATTCCTTCCGAACCAGTTTTTCATTTATGTTTCTTTACCGAATCTTACTTTATCATATACAGTGTGTATCATGTCAAGTCTCGTGAATGGGAGGAACTTGGTTGTCGCGAAACGACAATTCCTTGGGGTAGGAAAATAATATCAACATCAATTTGAACCATTTCTCTGATCTTCGAAGTAAATAAACACCTTATAGCCTGATTTGAGTGTGGTTGTTCATATTATTTTCCTGGACCAAGAAAGGGTATCTTCTATAATTCTCGTGAAAATAGAAGTTTACGGAATTCTGCTCTTTGTTGATTAGTTCGTGAGGCGTCGCTTCGCGTCAACGAAGTCTCTCCCATTGTCGACACTTGAGATGATACACACTGTATAATTTTTTTTTTTTTATTGAAGAATTTTATCAAAAAATAATAAACAATACAACCCAGTTGTTTTGACCTTGGGGAGAATTTATCAATGGTGACGCTAATGAAAATCGTGGTACTCTATAGAGGGTCACTGGTATGAGTTAATTCGCAAAAAACATCAAAATATCACGAGCTACTTGATAAGAGGGGGTGAAGGCTGATATAAAGACACGAAGACTGTATCTAACTGAGTCATAAGTGCGTTGAGCTTATCGGAATATTTCAAAAGCGAGACCGATCTATCATCATTATCGGAGCGCTGAAATGTTACACAAGAGTAAAATAACCGATGCGACTAAGAGTTTACGTTTTCCGAATCCGGGTGACGAAGTGGTTTTTCTGGAATTGCCGGGCGATTCCCGGAGTCGGATAATTTAACGCGTTTGAAGGAAAATCTTTTCAATAAATGTGACCTCACCACCAATGATGAACGACTTTGGAAACCGGGTGAATACAAATATTCTTATTATTTCAAAGTCAATGTCCATGGACTTTACGCTATTAGCCACGGACGTATAAGTAAGTAGAGTGATTTTTAGATCGTCCATAATCGCTTGCATTCCATCTGTAGATGAAAACAATGGAATTTGAACGAAAACTGATGAATTTCGTTGATTTCTATTTAATTCATAATGTAAATTCCAAACCATCACATAAAGTGGGATTCGAACAAAAATGAACAATTGGTCAACTTAGTTGCCTGAGACTTTCCGTCACTTGTAATCTTTTTTTATTTTGTACAATTCAGAACATATGGTTTTTTACTGTCGAGCCAGTATGAGGACCAGTACAGCTTTTTTTTTAGGAATTTCAAGTAGGTATCCTTGTATTCATTCTTTTTTCAATAAAAGTGTTTTGTTCGAAAACGCAATCCTTATCATGTGGTATGAGATGTTTTCAAATATTTTGGTTGTGCAGGTCAAGTCACTGCAAATTGGTAGCTCAAAAATAGTAGATTTTGGATGGCTGGTGTCTGTAAGTTTTAACGTGGTTATTTTTTCCACAACCCTGCGTTCGAAAGGTGAAGCTAGTGTACATGAAAATGGTGGTTGAATTGGACTGAAGGTGTGCCTTGAACCTAATCACGTCAGAGATTTTAGAAAATCATGATTTTTCCGTGTCAAATGAAGCTGAATTGGAAAATAAATGAATTTCGGCCTACTCTAAACTTCTGGAACCAAGCTGTAGGTCGTCTTGATGAATAGTTTATATTCTTCATCGGTAAAAGACAACCTGCGACCCTGTAGGGTTTTCAATGTTTCTACTGACAACGTTCTCAGCACCGGGCTCACCTGTCTTCATTCAGTTTTGAAGTCGAGACCGAACTAGTCAGTCAATCTCGATGGGACATGGCAATTTTTCAGAACACTTGGCTCATTTATTTTGCACTGTGACAAACAGGTAGACAGACCAACGTACGTTCAGAATAAAATGTGATGTCGATTCAATTAGGGTCCAGATGTCGTAAATTTTTCGTTTCGCAGAAGTCGTTATTGACACGGAACCAATATTCATCATATTCGTAATGGAAAGTGGAAAAAGTCAATGAAAATAATGTAGCTTCTAATCCAGCAATGTAACACTTGGAACTTATCTACTATTGAAACAATGCAATATTTTTCAAAGCATCCAGATATTCCCCGGCGCACAGTGGGAGAAAATCGATTTTTGCGGTCAAAAATCAATAAAAACCAAACCGAACGATGAATTTTTTTGAAACTTGGTTTCCGAAGGTATTTAGGGTCGCTGATTTCAAATTTAGAGTCAAATTTAGAAAATTCAAAATGGCGGATGAGATACGCACCAAAAAAAAATGGAAAATGGGGAATTAAACATCAGATCTGGGTATTCGAGGGTTTTTTGGGTCGCTGATTGGAAATTCAAGCATAAATAACTAAGCTGATAGCTAAGATTTTCAGAATTCAGAACTGTGAACGCAATTTGACAGTCCTAGACCAAGGAGCTGTCTGATTTCGCTTTAGCTTAGTGTACATGGGTCTTAAAGGTTGGCAGTTCTGAATTTGTATTCGAACACCCGAATGAACCAATTATTCAACTATTTACATAAACTTCGACCGCTTAGGCATGTCAAATATGGTCAGAAATGTTGGAAATAACGAAATTTAGACATTTAGCCCGATTTTTCGACTGGTTAGACGCCGACCGACGGGCGCTAACACGTATGAAAATGTTCTTCAATGTGTCACAAGAAACACTGCCAAAGACCCATCTGCCCATTTCTGCCCATTCTCAAACTACAGACCCGTGAAGAATTTCAGGATGCCGAAAATAGTCAAAAATTCGAACATCAAAACATCGAGGTGTAAGAGAATCACTTTCAAACTGCCGTTTGATGAGAAATCGCAATCTAGTCAGTGTACCAATTACTGACCCTTCAAGACCCAATTATTCACCCTTATTTTTTCTCCAATATTAAATCTATGATAAGAATTCTGAATGTTTTCATTGTGCGAATCAGTTGCTACAGACTTGGAGAATACGAATAGTAAGTTTTTTGATGATTTGAGAGCTCACGGATAAGAAGGAATAATTGGAAAAGGTAAATAATTGGGACAGGGTCAGTAACTGGTACTCTTACCCTATAAGAAACGCCTCGTGTCCCAAAATAAATTTTGGATTACTAACAATGAGTGTTACTTCAATACGTAATCTTATGAGAACCTCCAACTTTACGCCGACGACAGCCGCTTCAACTAGTTTTATTCCATAGGATTTAACATGAGAACTTCAATAAAATGGGGCTAGCACCGAACTTGCACTCAGGTTAGGAAGCTCAAAATTGTATGCTACATGGAAGAATTCAGAGAATTAGATTTGTTTATGCATATATTTTATAACTTTTCTACATAAGTGATGTAAATAAGTATAGACAAAAATGAACTATAATTGAACTCAAAGATAATATTTCATCACTTTTTACATATACCGAGAGTTTTCTGTAAACCGGACAGTTCCCCTTCCTACGGCCCAACCACACAGGCACGAATCCGTATAGCCTATGCGTGCTAACTTGAGCCATTTATCAGATTTATAAACCAACGATACGCCGATTTAAGGATAAAAGGTTGGAAGCAATTTTTATAACTGAACGGATATGAAGTGAATTCGTCTGATGTAAATATTCATCTTTGAAATTGATCAGAGATTTGAAATAAAGAGTCAATTGATCAGTCTATTGTTAATTCATTTGGTTAGTTTATTGTTAGATCTAATTATTATTAAATACCTAGTGTTTTCGTCTGATATTTGAGGTAAACTGGAGCAAATGAGTGGTGGGTCAATCATTTAGCCAATTTAATCGGAAATCAGTTTTTAGTTCTTAATTTCAATGAAAACAACGAGTATTTTTCACCAGACCAGCTGCGCACAATCAACGCTGACGTACCCAGGCTTCGCAGCGTAGTTCTTACTGCGTCAACCATTTCCGAAGACTATTTAGACTATATAACCGATACACATGGTTGGATACTTGATCATTTTTGGAAGGGGCCGGTCATGACCCATAATTCTCTTTTTATTCTGCTTATGGCGAAATAATGATTAATTTGGTCGAAACAGATTATAGAACAACTTGTATACCTAGTGCTCAAAAGCCACAAAGAATGATCAGCAGCTTAGGGTTTCCTTTATGCCACTGCACCCTCCCTCAATGCTAGCGTACAACAATTCTTGATATTAATATTAGATTGGCGCAGCACGAATACACATTATTCAGGGTTACTACAAATGAAAGAAAAAACGGAATTATGCATCAAAACTTCGACCTGCGATGAACTCTACCGACCGAGCTATAGAATGAAGCTGAAGTTAGCAGCCAAACTTAACAGCCAAATGAAATGCGATAGATATAAAAATGAGTCTGTGATGGACAAGAATCCAGATTCTGTTGATTTTTGAGCAAAACAAAAGCTTGTATTGAATGATAGACGTAAATCTGTACTGCATCATCAAAATTCAAGAAAAGTACAGCACGTTTGGCTGCTAACTCTGGCTGCTAGCTTCAGCTTCATAGCTATAGACCCACTCTTAGCTGATGTCAACTAACATATCGGTATGTCGTTTACTTAGAGTTAATTTTGGAGAAAATAATTTCGTGAGCACTAATTCATTATGGTACGAGCTATCTAATATCACAAATGCAAATGTATGTTTCATGCAGCCACATCCAAATTTGAAAAATTGAACATCCTCCAATTAATACGATTTTTAACTGAAAATGAAAGGTGACATCACTCAATGGAAACCGCGAGAAGGTAGTGGATATTCTTCCATCTGGACAGGATAGTGGACGGATAGGATTCTAGGCAGGGAACCGCAAGACGAACACATTCATATGCACATAAAGCGATTAGCAAAATAATGAAACAGAATCGGTAAATTAAGCCATGCAAAAAGCAATAATATAGAAAACTATGTTTTTAAAGTATGGGTCCCGATTGATCTAGAATCTACTGATGTGTGACTTTCAGCAATTTCCTACTAGAATTTGAATCAAACCTACTCCTTTTTTTTTATCTCTAAGATCCCTAGATATCCACTTCAAATTATAAAAAATGTGAACCCTAACGAAAAATCTACAATAAATTCTCGGTGATATGCCAGCACTCGCCATTAACAACCCAGAACCTACTGTATGTCTCGTTGTCCGTCAAAGCACGTTGGATACAGGTACCAAGGTAGCCAGCAATTTGTTTTTTATGGCAATTCTGTCGAAATTCTGTATCGAACGTCTCGTAAGCCGAAATAATGCAAGTAGTGAAATTGTCGGTTGGTACTTTCAAATTGCCTAGTCGGTCCTCTCTTTAGTCACGTAAGCTCGCCAAAAAATCAGTAGCTCGTCAGTCTGCTCTAAATTTTGATTGTCCTTCGTTAGTGTGCTTTTACAGCTTTCGCAATTGAATTTAAATAAACATTTGTGAGTTAAATATCCCACAACATACTTCATTGAACACGTCTCTAAAGTTACTTCTGTTGCCAGAGAAGCTGGCTGAATGATTGGAATTCCGACTACCTCGAGCCGATTATCCTCGATGCTCGCGTCAGTCTGTCCAATATCGACTGTCTTATTGTCAGTGGTTGTGGTAGTGTCCGTCTATTCGTTTGCATTTACGTCGACGCTATTCTCTATGGATCATCCGTGCGTACGTTCTCCAGTCGCTTATAGCAAAGCTTGGCCGTCGTCATTTTCGCAGTTTGTCCCTGACGGTGGCTTCATCAAATTAAACGTCATCGAATATTGCGAATTCCTGCGGGTTTGCATGGCGGAGGGATCGTCATTGTGTCCCAAACGACCTCTTAGAACCGCAAGTAGATTCTCAATCGGATTTTGTTTGAGTCGAGAGGTCATCAGGAACAATGATTCCGCCCCCTTCATTTCTTCCCAAAGCATCAGAATATACCTTTGACGCTCAATAAAGTAAGTTTGCGATTAGGAATATACGTATTATATATGGGGCATTCCATGCCAAATCGACCTGGCGTGAACCCTCACCATTTTTCATTTTCTTCTCCTTCGAGTATGATGTAGGGGAGGTCGAAAAATATACGTCTGAATTTTTTCAGACTTTTCGGACCCCCGGTTCGGAAGTTGATTTATTTTCAGGAAAACGCGTATTTGGAAATCTGTTAGTCGTATAAAAAATCACCTCAATGAAAAAGTTTGCAAATAATATGAGTTGACAAAAACTTATTTTTTGAGAATTTTTCAATTATTGTGGGTGCTTTTTTTTCGAGAAAACACTCCTAATTTTGGATTTTCACTGCGTTAGCCGTTATCGATTCTTGTCAAATTTTTACCATGAATTCTCTGCAAAAATACGAAACTTTTGAGACTATTCCGAAAGTGATACCAGCTCTGGTTCGGCTGCCAGAATTAAATGAATGTCAAACAAACTGGAAACACGAGTGAATTAGACCCCATTGCAAAAACGAACTATGCTGATGTATGAAATGAACAAGTTCTTTGCATTTGTATAGTACCATATACTCATAGCACAATGATCCAAATGAACCGAAAAATGTCACATCTTATGACTAGATTAATTAAGGTAATAACAAAACAAACATCAACTTAATAATATTGAACAAAAATACTAATAAACTTTCGATATGCTATTACGCAGATATATGATATGTATACATATCATATCTTTACACATATATGATATATCATATCTGTAATAGCATATAAAAAATTTATCAGTATTCTTTGTTCAATATTATTAAATTGATGTTTGTTTTGTTATTGCCTTAATTAATCTAGTCATAAGATTTGACATTTTTCGGTTCATTTGGATCATTGTTCTGTAAATATATGGTACTGTACAAATGCAAAGAACTTATTCATTTCATACATCAGCATAGTGATCTTTTTTGCAGTGCGTCCACTTCCCTCGTATTTCCAATTTGTTTGACATTCATTTAATTCTGGCAGCCGAACCAGAGCTGGTACCACTTCCGGAATAGTCTCAAAAGTTTCGTATTCTTGCAGAGAATTCATGGTAAAAATTTGACAAGAATCGATAACGGCTAACGCAGTGAAAATCCAAAATTAGGAGTGTTTTATCGAAAAAATAGCACCCACAATAATTGAAAAATTCTAAAAAAATAAGTTTTTGTCAACTCATATTATTTGCAAACTTTTTCATTGAGGTGATTTTTTGTACGACTAACACATTTCCAAATACGCGTTTTCCTGAAAATTAATGAACTTTCGAACCGGGGGTCCGAAAAATCTGAAAAAATTCAGACGTATATTTTTTGACCTCCCTTACATCATACTCGAAGGAGAAGAAAATCAAAAATGGTGAGGGTTCACGCCAGGTCGATTTGGCATGGAATGCCCCATATATATAATTATTGCGATGCCATGTCACTTTTTGTTGATAAAAACAGGTAACCAAAAGTGCAGTGAACAAAGGCAAAGAAAAAAAAGGTTCGCTTGAATAAATTATCAATAGTCTTTTCATTGCATCTTGGGTGTATTTGGAGAGAAAGTTGTAGTCAGAAAGAGAAAGCGGAAAGTGTGAAAATTTTCAGTTTCTCAAATGTAACTTCAAAAATGTGTAAGATATATCTAAAAAAAAACCTATGATATCGTTTTGTTTTCTATGAAATCACCAAAAAAGTGAGTTGAGGCCTGTTTCTGTGCGATGAACAGAATCGGAGATATTGTGATTGGAAGTTAGGGTAGGAATTATTTGAAAAATAATTAGGCTGCCATCGGCTCGCATAGAAAGTGTGCATAAAAACAATTCCGAGCCAGTACCGACCACGCCATGCGACACATAATATGCGAATCGAACACACGAAAAATGACAATGTAATCGTGTACCGAAGAAGAAACAAATTTTCAAGTATCAAATGCATGCTTATTAAACAGTGTTAGTCATAATTGGAACCCACTGCGCCATAGATGTGCATACAATGAAGGACGGATGAAATTGTAATATTGAGCAGTTTCGCGTGCATATCAACGAATCCAAGAAATCCGATGAATTTGGGTCATAAGTTACCTGCCAAAATATTGGCGATGTATATCTCGGAAATTAAATATTATTGTACATAATTCGCTTACGTCGATTCATTTGTGGGAAAGCGGTGAAAAGACAGGTCAGGTCGTTTTTTTTCGTATTCGTACAGCCGACGTACGCACAAACATTATTGACAGGCATGTTGATTTTCAACCCCAAAGATAAACGAAACATACGTATGCGGAAATTGTTGATTTTAGGCAACGATGAAGTCCCAATTTGAATTGCCGCAAAGCTTTGACAACCAGCGATTTCGAGAATAGCGCGAGGCCATTATTAGTTTTGTAATTTCGTACACTCGTATCCTCGGAGTTGGTCTTATCGGAGTTGATGTGTAATACAGAAATGATAATAATCTTGTCTATAGAATTATTGATTCTGTTAGAATCGATTATTCAGGAGTTCTGGTAGGATATTTGTTATTTAGCTTTATTTAATAATATTTACGAATATTTGCTTATTCTACTTATACGTAACGTATAAAAAACGTAATTCGGTTAGACAATATAAGTTGTGTATGAGTGAAGTATAAGTCAAGCATATAGTTCTCAGCTAGGTTGTAGCTGTAGATATAAGATTTGAATCAGAAGGCTAGCTTGAATAACGATGAGATTGTTCTGTTTTGAATGGAGGTCTGAACGTACTTAAATCTTCTCAACAATTTCATCATCGCTGGAGTTTTCATAGTTCTGCACATTTTTTTTGCTGGTCTTCAATTTTGCATTGGTAATATTTATATGGACCGAGGAAACGATGCTTTGTTTTTGAGAGCCAATCTTATAGATGTAGCACTCCATAAAGTTATAAAAATTCTGGAGGCTCGCAGGATAGCTCAAGTTCAGGACAAAATAGCACTTGAATAATAAATCAAATGCTACCGTCGGGTTACTCTTATCGTGGATATCAATAAACCATCCATCGCCCTGAACGAAGAAGGTTTCGTTTCGTTGCCCATGAACGCAGATCATGTACGGCTGCACGTTTGTATTAGATTCCCGTTGAATATTCTTTACGAAGTGGGGTAAGTTCTCACCCTCCTGCGAATATATTAAAAAGAACATTGACTATGACTATTGGAGAATCATAATTCAAAACACCTCGAAATCTATTCATGCTTGCGCCTTTATATCGTTTTGTACAAGATGAGACTCACTCGTACAGTTTGAATGAGAGATCTGTTAGGAATTTCGGCTGATTTTGCCACGTAACTGAGTTCCACTTTGTCAGGATTGTCAGGCTCAATCTCTGCAGTTACTTTTTGCTAAACGAAACATTCAAAACATATGAAAATAATACGTATATATTATGGTGCTTTTTTTTTGGCGACCACTTTTTTTTTTTACTCGCACCTCGAAATTTTCTTGGAAACACCTAAAAAAAATTCCCTGAAAATTTGAGCCCTTAACATTAATATTAAGTACTCGCCCTCGGCGTTTAAGGATTTCCGATTTAAAATACACATAACTTGAATTTTTTTTTCTCAAAATTCTTATAGCTCACGGGCCCTTTGTGCTATTCGAACGTTTGAAGAACCAAATTACTTAGAATTGAATGCTCTACAAAAGTGCTGAGATTCGTGCTCAGGACCTTTTTTTCAGGACCTCATAATGAGCCGCAAATTCATGAAAATCGTAAAGCATGAAAAACAAAAAGCTGATTATCTCGAAAAATATCAATCATAGAGATCGGTGCCTACAACCTTTTTTGAAGGAAATTCAATTTGCGACAACTTTGTCATTTAACATTTTTCTGTATTTTCAGCCAATTATAAAAAAATACCGGAAAAACAAGAAATTTATGAAATTTTGACTTTAATCAACTGTACTGTCTCACCCATGTAAGTTACATTCCCGTTGCAATGGGCACTTTTGTAGAACATTCGATTCTGAGTAATTTGGTTTTCATCATTCTAACCTCAAAGTCGCAACTTCGTCGCGATTTCACGGCTCTCACCACTGATATCAGTGGCTCTCACATTGAAAAATAATGATCGTCACTCGTACGTAAAAGCTTTTTGACGAAACTCGTTACAGCACTCGCCTTCGGCTCGTGCCGTAAACCTCTCGTTTCGTCAAAAAAGCCTTTCCGTACTCGTATCGTAATGGACTATTTTCAAATGTTCGGATAGCACAAAGGGCCTCTGGGCTATAAGAACTTTAAGAGAGAAAAATTCGAGTTACGTGTATTTTAAATGGGAAATCTTTAAATGCCGAGGGCGAGTACTCAATATTAATATTAAGGGCTCAAACTTTCAGGGAATTTTTATTTTTTTTAGGTGTTTCCAAGATAATTTCGAAGTGGGAGTAAAAAAAAAAAATAGTCCCCAAAAAAAAAGCACCCCAATGTATATATACACAAAATTGTGTGAGAATCAAAAGAAAACTTTTTGGTGCATAAGTGGATTTATATGAATCTCACTTTCTTTGTCCCTTTTCTTCTTGCGTCTGACTGGGATACTCCTTCTTTTCTTTTTTGGATGGCATTTGTCACTGGGAGTAGTTGCACAAGAATAACGAGGGCTCTCAGATGCTCTAAGCGCAGAAAGAGAATTGAAATTGAAATTGAACATTGATGCTATCTTAGAGATTATATTGACCAAACTAATTAAACTGATGTCTTATAGGAGACTTATAGCTACTCCATAAGATTTGTCAACCATTTGAAAAATATTATACAGAAATATTCTCACCATTATTGATATTACTTGTCATTTTATATAATTCAGGTCGATGTGACGAAGAATACGCTAAAATCCTGGGACTATAATATGAAGGAAACTTTGCTAAGAAGTTATTTGTTGCCCCTTCAAACAGATTTTCAAATTCCATGTCAATCTGGAATTAACGATCCAAAATTATGCAAATAGCTAAACGTTGACGTAAATCTAATTAAAATATCCCTGACCATTTCACCCTTGTAATCCAGCAAGCGTGGATATTTCTCAAATATTTCGGCAATTGTTGGTTGTTTTTCATCTATCCAATTTCTTCGGTTTGCCAATGTTTCTTTCAAACAAGAAATAATAGCAGTTTTATTGCTCTCAGTCGGATTGTTGCATTTCATCCATGAGATCTTAAATAATAAAACCAAGAAAGGGTATTCGTGATAGGCGAAAAAAGTGTGTGAATTCAAAAAGAAAAACTAATTTGTCGAGTTAGAAAACCTTCTCATCAAGCTCTTCTTGAGGTAATAGTTTCAAGCGTTTTGCGGTGGGAAGTGCCTGCTTCCCTTTCACGACACTTTTTTTGCGATCTGAAGCATTATATTTTTTCATCGTCGGCAACAGATTCTTTCTCATAGTCCATAAACGATATTCAATAAAACCTTTTTTAGTAAGACTGTCATAATAATGTTCCTGTAACGAAATTTTATCATCAAAATTTGTCGCAAGAATAACAGTTTGACAACAAGTGTGAACGTATTCATATACTCACATAGCCTTTGGGGGACTTTTCATCCTTCAGGAGTGGGAATTCTTTCACAATTGCCATTGCAAGTGCAATTTTAGCTTGCTCAGGAGGATAACTGCAATTAGGTAATGCATAACGAATAAGGATTGACAAAGCTACGCATTGATTGAAATCAACAACCATGAAGTTGAAGAAAATGTGATCATCATTGTCTGATTGACTCTGCAAGTCTTGCACAGAAAGTGAGAAACAGCTTCCAAGAAACTTACTGACTATCATGAACTTTGACAAGTTCATAAACAAGAATCCGTATGAGAGCTCTTCTGTTTTCTTCGGTGAATGCAGTCTGCGCTGCTTTTAAAACTGTTTTACCTTGTGGATGATCAAGCAAGATTTCTGTAATAGTGTTATAGCGCTGAAATCAAACATCATGCATGTTATACATAGTAGAGTTAGGAAAGAGAATTCATTATAGTAATTCAGTCATTTTCTGCAATAGAGCTGTTCCTTTCATTGTTCCTAGTTTATGAATTTGAACTATCGATAGATAGTGACATCCAATCAAAATTTTATTAGGAATTGAAAAAGAATATCAAAACAACTGTTATAGGAAAACAGCCGTTATGGCGGAATATGGCTGAATTAATACGAATACTAATTACAATATTTTTAACTATGTTACCGAGTAGCTATCTACAGATGGCTTGGATGTCATACTCGATTGGCTCGATCCAGGGTGTGCAGACTGATAATCTGATGAACAGGCTACGTTGGGTTCCTTCAGGGTAGAGTCAGTTCCGGCTATGTTAGAATCCACTTTCAGCAAAGTTCCACTGCCGTCGACCGTATAGTTTCCCAGTAGAATCTAACAAAATAATTCAATAATACAAAAAATAAATAAATAAATATCAAATAAAATAAAATAATGAATAATAATAAATAAATAATACATGTTCAATATAGGATAAGAAAGAATTACTCACTTTTTGGTTCATTTTTGCTTCTTTAAAAATCTTCAAGATAATTTTACGAGGACGAATTTTGATTTTTAACTGTATTAAGTCATCATTCGTAAGCTCCAAGAAGGCGTCCCCATCAATGCATTCCTCTAATCATAGAATTATAATGTTAAGAATCATCAATAGAATCATACCCCAGAATGTGGCACTTGTATTACCAATAAACCAATTACACAAGCAAAAAACAAAAGTATAAACTGTAAGATCTAAAACAGAGCAAGGAGTTTCTAAAAATTCTTTTCGTAGAGACTGTTTCGACAGACTGACTCTGGTGAATTAATTCATAAATTCAAGTTCACCTCCCAGAAATAGTCACATGATAATGTGACGCAGGCTGATATAAAGACTATCGCAAGTAGGTAAAATCCAGCAGTAAAACGGTTCAAACTGAGCGAGACTAGAAGTTTCAATGAAGTGAGAACAGTGACGATCGCCAAGTTCTATCTCATAGGCATTCTGATCAGTATCAAATAAAGACGACGTGCAAACAGAAATTTTCAAATATACCTCAGTTTCTTAGAGTACAATAATCTCTTCAATACATCCAAAAAGAGGTATTATCATCCTGGATGTGTGCAATTTCGAGGCATACAAATAAACCTGGGCGATACTCTACGCCATTCACTTTTACAGGTTTGGAACAAAAAACTTCATCGACATGTATGTATCCAAGGCGAATGAGTTCATCTCTACTTTGAGTATCTTGCACAAGGGTGCTTTTACCAGTTAACGCATGACGACGAAACAGTTTCACATGTTTTGAACCCCAGTTTGCACTTTGGCCACACTGCGAAACACGTACAAGTGTTTTTGGTAGATTTTGAAATTACGAACGTTTTGGGCTCGCAGTTTTATCTCGCCATATTTTGCTTCATACCACATACAATAATAATGTACTAACGGACCGGCCCACGAGATACACTCAGGGTAATGAGTGAGATGGTGGAATTTGTTTATAAGATGAACGTCAGGAAATAATCTGATGAAGTTTGGAATCAAAGTTTCAATAAGAGCGGTTAGATATGGCAGCAAGGATTCTGTTATTTTCGGAGCAAACACCAACTCCATGATTTTGAGCAAATCAAGAACCAGCCTCATGTGCTGATCTCCAATTGGAACTGTCTCCGACACCAGAAAAGGGAACACTCGCACTAGTAAACACATCTGCATTGCCGCCTGGCTTAGCGTATGCTCCTTTTTACAGAGCATTGGTTCAGTAAAATTTGCAGATGGTTTGTTAGTTTTTTCAACAAAACGGTACTGGAATGATAATATTTTAGCATTTAAGTATTCTGTAGTAAAGCTCTGTTGAACCAATATACTCTCTCAATACTAATTTCAATATAATATGGCAAAGTCCGCACAAAAAATCATGCATACATTGTGCGCAACATGAAGAAATCGGGAGCTATTTAAACAACAGGGACCTCGAACACCAGTTGCCGATTTTGATTCATCAGAAAAGTTTGTGCGTTCCAATAGAGCAAGATGTTAGTTAAAAACATCCACGGTTCTTGGTTGACCTACTTCAAGAGAGCCAGCATGTAAATCATTTCGAGAATACAAGCACGCAAACGAGAAAGCTTGTTGGCTGATGGGCCGAGCAGGTTAAATACATCGTGTACTGAGAGTCCATCGCCACAGGAAAGCAGCTATAGATGCTCGCAGCACAAATTCATAGTTTTGCCCTTGTACCAATATGCCTTCCTCACTCTCTAACTTGGCGAAGTCGTGTAAAAATGGTTCGAATATTTTTTCAAAGCCATACTTATTGACATCTGCGTCACAACAAATTGGCAAAAGAACGTGAATACTTTTTAGTTCAGAATTTACATGCGGTGGCTAATTCTGAAGAGTAAGATAAAAGGCTCCAAGTCTATGGACACCTGTCTTGGATCCCAATGGATTGACAATATCCAATTCATAATAATAGAGTTGAATTCGTAAGGCATCTTTATGTCGTGTGAAAATGGATGAACTTTAGCATATCAGCCATCAAGAAAGGAAGCTAACACTCCATCAGCACTTCTTTTTTCCGACATGATAGTTTCACGAACTTTCTTGCTAGACAACACTAATTTTAGAGTTTCAATAACTGGAAGATATTGACAGGTCTCCATAGTCATTTTGGGGATATACATTATACATGCCTGTTTCATGATCCAGTGCATCATCGTGTCGATAACCTAGAGGCATTTCGATAGGCTCGATGTAACCATAGTTTTGTTTCAGGGCTTCGATCTGCTGGTCCAAGGTTTTCAGTCCCCGGAAAGGGCTGTCAAGCTCAAAAACCTGTAATACATCTTGCAATCCTATTTCATTCAGAACTTCTTTCTCTTGTAGAACTTGTTCAACCTTTGCTTTGAAAAAATCACGTGTTTGGAATAACAATTCCTCCCATTCATCTAAAACCTGTGTTAGACCGCGTCCTGTCATGGAACCCTTACATTGGAGCCTCGCAATCATTTCGATAATAAACGTACGGAAGTCAAAATCGACATCACAATCGACAACCGGATTTTCATTAAAATTTTCTGCATCATGATCAACCATTTTTATATCGTCATTATTCAATTCATCATGTAGAGGATCAAAAACATCTTCCGGAGCTTTTCTCAATTCATCGTCTCTATCAATGAGGTGATGTTTCCTGATATGTCTTCTCAGAGGATCAAATTTATCAAATCTACACCGACAACCATTCTGTCCACACTCAAAACCAAGATCCCCCATGCCACGATTAATTGTAAGCCCATGTATTCCTTTCAAGTGTTGAACTAAGCCGTCCAACCCTCCGGTAACTAACTGGTGGCACATTGAACAATTTAGTTCTTCCATTATTGCAGCACTTCACAAAATGAATGCTGAAAAGAAATGAATTAACAATTACATATGATCTGTTCTTGTTTGTGCTCGATCCTCGTCCATCATCGGCATTGACGCAAAATATACAATCATTGTGCACTCACCCTCAAAAATTAGCAGGGTTTCGGTGTCACTTATCTCTGATCGCAACCAATGATTCAGCTCCCTCACCGTAAAGAATAAAATGGCCTTCATTCAGCTTTATTATCTTATGGCTCATAGGCACGACTGAGAACATAAGACCAAAAAGAGGAATGTCAGACCATAAATTGAAATTATCGGGTTGAGGGGGTATATGTATGTACACCTTTAAATGGGATGAAATTCTCAAGAATAATTTTTTTTTTCTATACAACTCTTGAACGCTGAATGAATTGGGAAAAATCATCATGTTTGAGGAAGGCTTGACCCTCATTAACCATATTTCAGTCTAAAGTAATGGTGGTTGCGCTGAAGATAGGAAAATACGGTATCACTTGCTTATCGTGAAGAATCAGAGCCAGCGTTGGTCATATCTAGGATTTTTGGTCCTCAATTGTTCAAAAGAGATGCCTCTGTGGAATGAACAAAGAATTTCTTAATAATGCAAAAATTACTTGTGTTCTCGCCTGTGTTGTTCAATATTTTTCCATTTTTTTTTTTTTTCGTATTTTCAAATTTTGTTGGCTTAATTTTCTAATATCTCAGATAAAGATGGGTTCATTACAAAGTTCGATGTCTGGTCCATAGAGGCATCTCTTATGAATAATTGAGGACCAAAAACTCAAAGATCGGCCCAACGATGGTTCTGATTCTTTACAACTGGTAAAAATAGGGATTTTTCAGTAATTGACTTTTGAACTTTCATACTGCGGTGATGATTTTGGATACTGTTATACAACTGTGACATTTCTTTATGCTAACTAGCTTCATCACAAAAGTTTAGTATTGTTGTGAGTCCCAATCGGGTGCAAATTGGATTTATAAGCCATCGCCTCGCAATACAAGATGCAGCGCAGAGAAAAGCACTCTACGCAAGGATCCAGATGGGCCGCCTGAATGCCTGAATTTTTTTACTTTGCAGTGGTCCAAAACCAAATCTACAGCAAGTTTTTCATTCACAGTGTGAAAATTTACTTGCTGGACCACATATTATGGACCAAAAAATCTTAAATCCCACTAGCAAGCCACTATGATCCTCACGATAAGTGCTTTTTCTTTTGCTGTGTCTCGTATATCGAAAAGCAATGGCTTATAAATCCCAACCACCACCTGATTGGGCTTTAGACGAATACTGAACTTCTGTCATAAAACTCAAACACCTGAAGAAATTTTCTGGTACACATAAGACTTTCAAAGATAATTAATTTACAGGTATATACATCCCTCAAATAACTGTAATTTGGTCATTTTTCTGAACTATCACATAATGATTTTTTTACAGATAGATTAGACTCGTAGTGTTCCAAGAACGCGAAAATCTAGAAGTTGATTTTATTTTCGAAATTCGAAGGTGTATATGGGCATATTCACAGAATTTTCACATTTGCAATTGGAAAAAAAAAAATTTTCTTTTTAGAAAGCACATTTTTCAAATTCAGTACACGCATTTACACCCTCGAGACCTAACAAAAACTGTATGCGTGATCGATTTTCACTTGACGGCGTGGATGTCAGGAGCTGAAATTCAAAAACAGATTTTGAATCATAATCTTGGGAGCGAAACATTTGAAAAAAATTAATTGAAGCCTTCTCATTGACCGAGTAAAACGTGTGCGACGTTTTTGCTTCAAACGTCTTTAGCTAACTAAGTTAGGAATGCGAACATACTAGACTTACAGAGGTTTTCGAGTCTTGAAAATTGCTAAAAACTTTTCATAACAACTTCATACCACGTTTTTGAATTTTTTTTTTTTTATAATTTTTTCATCAGTCGATTTTTTTATGATACAGAATACGCATTTATTAGCTTTGAATATCAATGTCTTTTGACGTACGAATGGTGCCTTATTTTTTTCATGAAAGTTACCCTTTATAGCTTGGTTCACAGCTGCGAGACTGGATATACAATGTTGATTTTGAATGGACTCCATGGAAAACTGGAATTTTCATGTCGATCACGTTTTTAGGCAGAATTGTTAAACGACTCTAACTTACTGAAAAAAAGGGGCACATTAATCTGGGTCGTGAGGATTGATTCCTCTTGATAAGATAAACCAATTTCAAGAATTAGAAATGAAAAAAATTAGATGGCGTGAATTCCGTGGAACAAAATAGTGCGAAATTGATAAATTGATGAAAGTTGGTCACATGTTTTCATGGTCGTGTAACTATTTACAGAATGATAGCACACACATGAGATTTATTGGTTCGTTCCACATATATACATGAAGCTGAAATTAGCAGGTAATATCTAGCAGGTAATATGGTCTAGCGGCCCCTGACTTCTTTCCACGGGGTGAGCAAACAATGAAAATTGGTAGGATCGTCAATAAAACTCCCCTGACAACATTCCATGATGTTTGTTGTTTGCTCATCTTCTGGAGAAAAACCAGAAGCTGATGAGTTGTATTACCTGCTGGGTATCACCTGCTAGTTTCAGCTTCATCATATATACCTGCTATCTTTTCCAATTATTGCCACCTCAAAATATTTGAAGGCGCTCCTACAACTATCCTAGAATATTTCAAAATTAACCAAGTCACAAGGCGATTTTCAGCATTTAAATTTTTTGATGACTTCCTAGCTTTTCAGATAGCTTACAAATTTTACAAAACCCATGGAGAACTTTTCTTCTATCATACGTTCGATTCAAAACGTCCATATGATAGTTAAAATATTGATACGTCAGAAGATAACATTGAATAAAGGCGCGAAACTGCAAATGTGAAAATCTATGGATATGCCCATATATACCCCCCTAACGTGGAGAAGTTGGACTACACAATTATAACACACAAACTGTGCAAAAACATTGCATAGATTTACAAAATATAACTTATACGAACGTAAGAAATACCTAAATTGACCACCCTAACCTATCAAAAGTACGAACGTAAGTTGCATTTCAATCTCACGAGTTTCCGTGAAGAAAGTAAAGATCGTATTTGTCCGATGCATCGATCATTTATATCCAAATTGTGGGGTACTTACCGAATAGATGTGTAATTACTTGATTCTGATTGAGCTGGCCTTGATACGCACAATCTTGTTAGCACGAAACACGAAGGACGCGGAAGGGCGCGAAATATTCACTGTCGGAAAAACGGCGAATGCAGCGCTCGTAGTGTTGTAAAACCTTACTGATGAAACAGTGAACTCTGGCACTGGTTCTGCAGTGATCAAATCGCTGCGAAAATATTCACTAATCACTGTTATACCATTGTATTTACACTGTTTCTTCAGTGAAATATCAAATCACTGATTCAATCGATGACATTTTCACTGATTCAAATTTAGCGATAGAACCGAGACGAACGCCTTATCATTTGATTAGCCGATGATTGCATATTAGGTGATGTCACATAGAATCTTATGGCTTCACGTGTCTGACTCGACATTTTTGACGAATCCAAATATTTTTATCATTTCCAAAGCGAATGAAAAAATTTCCGAAATATTAGGTCCTTTTGGCCTCAAGCCGCATTTTCGGAGTCTAGGACTTTGTAGCATTGTCGAGACGAGTTAATGCTGAGTTGTTCAGCTTATTTTGGTATCGCCAACAAAAACTTATTTTAAATCCAATCTATTATGCTCAGAAACGCGTACTCTAGAATATATTTCGAATCATGATAGCTAAACAAGCGTACCGCCAATTTAGATACGGTCTGTAATGAACTTTTTGGTAATTTGTCAATCTTCATCTTATTAATGTGAACTAAAGAGTATAAGCCTCAGCTTGAAGGTCTGGAACCTGCAACTTATGATTTTTCCGGATTTTTCTAGCGAAGGCGATTGTTATCAATTACTCTCTAAATTTGAATCAGTGAAAATTCACTAATAACAGTGAATAGTCACTGGTTTGCAGTATAAGTATGTCACTGATTGGTCTCAGTGGTAGACTTATAACTGCAATCAGTGAATTTTCACTGATTCAAATTTAGAGAGTATAACCCCCAAGGGTTTTCAATGAGCCCTCAAGACAGCGAATGGAAATAAAGCTGCAAATATTTGAAAATCATGATAATTCTAATAGAATGAATGAATATAATGGTCATTGGATCTGACTCGTTTGTTTCATAGATTGGTTTAGCAGACGTACATGTATTTATAGGAATCGCCCCAGATAATATTATCGGACATTCGATAGGCGAGTTAGGATGTGCCTATAACGCAAATGGCTATTCCACAGCAGAACGAATTCTTTTGGCGGCATACCCCCATGGATTGGAATTAGTGAGTACCGGAGTGGACCCCCAATCCATGGCAGTTGTAGACTCTGCAGGTAATTTCAACTTTTTGAAGCAATCACCAAAACGAGGTAATTTGACAACCAGAAATAGTTGTTTTCAGAGAGTAAGTGAAATATCATATTATATCATGAACTTAATAATATATTAGATGTATTATTATTGTATCGTATCATGTATTGACAAATATACGTATGTACAGTTGAATTGAATAAAACGACCAACAATTAGGACAACCCTTTGCAGGATATAGGGTAAGTCCAGGGGAGATGGCCGTAAGGGAGAGATGACTAATTGAAAAAAAAATCGTGGTTCCTAATGTTTAAAAAATATATATTTCAGCCGTTACGAATGACTATCCATGCAAGACAAATTTTAAAAAATGGAATAGTGATAACCAAACTTTGAAGGCAACAGTGGACCAAAGTGTATTTGACTAGCCATGAAAGTTTTACAATATCCCTTACTACGTGGGAAAATGGCTATGAGGGAGAGATGGCCAATTGAGAAAAATCGTGGTTCTTAATGTTTTCTAAAACAATATTTCAATCCTTACGAACCACTAAAGAAATATGGATTAGTGATAAACAAACTTTAAATGCAACAGTGGACCGAAGTGTATTTGACTTTTAACAATATGCCTTACTACGTTCAAGTGATCAATTTGATTGTTTTCTCGTTTACATAAATCAATTTTATTTACGTTTTGACACGTAAAATGTCCAGTGAAAGTTATTTTGCATTGTTCAATTATTCAGAAATATATACACACGAAATATAGATATATTTATGAAGGACTGGCCATCTTTCCCGGCATATTCGGGAGAGATGGCCAATCGAAGGTATTTAGAAAAGTATATCTAATTCCGTTGCGATCTAAGTAATCGATATTTATCGACGACGTACAACACGTTCAATGAGTACTCTTGGGTTTGGTATCATTTAAAAAATTTTATTTATTGTAATAAATAAATGGTGGGCAGTTCTAAAAACTATGGCCAACTACCCCGGACTTACCCTACTATTCTCCATTTAATTATTTATTGCTTATATTCAAATTTTAGAATAATTCATCCAATTTAGACAGCATCTAATGAATTTGACTCTATATGGGATGTAATTGCATATTAATTAACTGACTAAACTATGCTCAGATTTCGAGTCGCGTGATATATAGAATTGATTCAACTTCAGTCAATTTGTTTGAACTACTCCCTTATAATTACTCGAATATATTTCATTTCACTATTAAAAAATCTTCTTCAACGCTGACCCAAGAACTTATCTATGATAGAATATGAATTTCATCCACCTTGTTGTGAAATTGACTAAAAACTGATTTATTAACTGTTAACAAATCTTTGGTGCTTCAAACGGAAATGTTCGTTATTTCCAACGAAATCCTTTAAATCAAAATTCGTTCTCGCATTATATACATATATATATATATATGGGTGGATATTTGATAAGATGGTCAACTCGGTATGGTAAATGGCTAAGCAATAAACCACGTGCCTGGTCAAAACGAACATATTTTCTAGTATGCATGATGCAACTAGAGTATTCTGTAGCACGGGCCAGACAAAATACAGGTTCTTTACATTCATTTTTTCACATTCAGGGAAAATACGTGTATAAGGTGGATGAAAAGCAATAGTTTCAGAGCCAGTATATTGATATTGTAGGTTCCCATGTTACAAAAAAAAAAAAAATAGATGTTGAAGATTCAGAACGTTTGCTGTATTCTTATCGCAAAAACAAATTTTAAAAAATATCTTTGGCCCTTAATTGTCCAGGGGAATTACGCCAGGGGAATTACGGATTCACTCTTATATGGTTGAATTATGGTCAAAAGGCTCAGAAATAGATTTCGCGCTTATACAATGTTGTTTTGCGTTTCATTTTACATGTAATAACACATAAAATATTTCAAAACGCTTTCGCTGAATGAAAATATCAGAGCACAGGGGAATGACAAAGTAACTGGCATGGACGTACGTGGCTATCCCAGTTGGAAACCAAGTAACGACTAACACGAACAAATAATTCCCCATCACTGATACGTGTTCTCAACCTCAGATCATATTACGTAAAACCATATACAATACTAACACTCATGGTGACATAAATGAAGTGCATGAAAATTGACTGTTACTTAGCGACAGAGGAATTACTCCAAAACACGGGGACAGGCAGGAAAGTCTCAATAACTCGAAAATAAATGAACTTTTCTTATTTCTGCATAGCTACAAATATAAATCAACTATCTGAGAATATATTAGCGTAGGTTTCGTTTCGGAAAATCCGCATACATTTCTGATTAGCGCGGTTTTTAGGTGAAAAAGCGGGGTGGAGACACGCCAGGGGAATTACATTTTCTATGCTTGAGCTCATTTCTCAATAGAAATGAATGATTTTTTAATTTCTAAACACAACGTTCTGCGCTATACAGTTACTCATCTGTATTCTGATAGTTCGAAAACCCAATTATTCCGAAAATTCGTGCAGAAAATTGAGGTGCCGTACCGAAACCGTTTTATCAAATATTCACCCAAATAACATTTGATAGTTTTATTGAAGTCTTATCTCTTTGGTGGCATTTACGATTAAATTTATGGGTGGTTTCCCCGTTTGTAACTGTATTATGCATCATCTTTCCTATTCCTATAGAATAAATGGTGCAAGCGCACCAGTATCCCCACTACTATAGTACAGCATGTCGTTCGTCTTCTACTGTATTTGGACGACGGACATCGTGTTCCGTACTAGAGCGGTGAATGCTCACTCCGTTGAAACCACTGGGTGAATTCGTTTACTCGAGCAGTCAGAGCAAGCCTGCTTCGGAAGCCAATAGCGATGTCGGATTGATCAGAAACGACCAATCAACAGTCGCAGACCTGCCGTCGACTGCGTAACCAAATTCACCCATTCTCTATCGAAACCCACGTGTGTCAAAGGAAAGATGGCGAACAGTTTGCAGCTGTCTAAACATTCGCCGGAAAAGAATGAGTTGTCAAATTTAGAGAAGGAACAGAAAATCATCGATAGAGCACCCTTTGCAAAGCTCAGAATAAGGGATGCCAAGGTATTGGACACCATCGAAGGCAGAGAAATATGCGGTAAATGTTACAAATCGAGGAAATTTTTCTGTTACACTTGTTGCACACCTGTCATCGACGAAACATGCATACCTAGAGTAAAGGTGAGCGTTCAATAAATATACATAATAATACTTGACCTTATTTCATTCGATTTTACCATGTCATATTCTTACTATTATAAAACGTTCTCGGTTCTATTACACAAAACTTTATACATGTACATAGTGACGATTGAATTTAGTTGAACCAACGCGGTGATATTGTTGAATATGTACATGTATAAAGTTTTGTGTAATAGAACCGAGAACGTTTTATAATAGTAAAACTTGAGTTTTCATCTGCAATCTATCTGCATCTATGTAAAAATTTGAAAAAAAAAGTCCCGATCTGAATGTGAATGTTCAAAGCATTACGTTTCAAATAATGTTATCAGATCTTACAAGGGTTAATTTATTTTCACAAAATTTGAGGTAAATTCTTCAACCAAGGTCTTCAGCGAAAATCTAGAAGTAAAAAAAAAGTTACAGAAATAATAGACATTTATTCGTCCAATAGTTGCACGATGATTCCTTTCTTTTTTTTTTATTGAAAATACTCTATGATTCGCACTATCTAGATTTAGATAAAAATTGGAACGATGAAACAAAAGCTTGTTGAAATGACAAAGAATGATTCGTATAATAATTTGTGGATAACTTGTTAACTCGATAAATAAATGACTATTATTCTATAACTGGAATGATTTATTTGAGCGCCAATGAAATAATTGATACAAGAATACGAAAATCAAAGAAATTGTGTAGTGATTAGAAACTTTCTTTTTCAAAAGTTGCCGATAAAAATTGACATAATTAAACACGCCAGAGAAATTGATGGTAAAAGTACAGCGATTCACGCAGCAGTAATAGCTCCAGAAGATGTTAGAATCTACACATATCCTGATTTCCCAGATATTTCTAAGGATGATAAGGTAATACAATTGCGTTGTATGTTATTACTCAGAATATGTGGTACGAATATTTGAATATGACTACATTCATAAACACTCCATAATCCCCTAGGTGGTTTTAATCTTCCCAAGTAAAACGGCGTCAAACATAGAAGACTTGTTCATAAGAAAAGTCGAGCAAAGAGGTCAGTTAGTAGAAGAAAAAATTCACAATGAATTACCGATAACAAGAGCAATTTTCATCGACAGCACCTGGCATCAAACAAAATCCATTTATAAGGACCAAAGGCTACGTGGTAGGTTTTCATACACATGAAAACCTAAGTTCTCCTTGTACATTCTCATCATACACATGAGAATTCCACAAACTAATCAGAAGTTATTTTGCTATGGTCTTATATGTTATAGACCTGCGATGCGTTGTCTTGAAATCTCGGATTTCCCAATTTTGGAGGCATCAGAAATCAAGTCCTAGGTGGTATCTGGCGACGATAGAAGCTATCCACCAATTTTTGGTAGAACTACACACAAATGCCTTTGGCGTGGTGCAAAATTACTCAAGTCAATTTTCTACCGAAGCGGAATATACAGAGAAAGCAGAGACTCAAGATTCCCAAGAAGCCACAGCTGGCAACTGCACTCACGCAACCTCTCTGAGTAATAAGTATTCCGGACAATACGACAACTTGTTATATTTTTTCAAATATATGTATGAAAAGATTCACAGTATGTATGATCACGACAAATTGTGGGCTTACAAACGACCCCTGATATGAAAATTTTCAATAAATTATTGTTATTCTCTTTCCGATTCATTTTTTCTGTGTCAACACTAGCATTGTCTATAGCATATTGATAATTCCATGCCAAAAGTCTTTCGAAATTAGTTATAGTTCATCATACTTCAATCTGAGCTACTTTTCGCTCTTTATGAACTTTTGTTGTCTTGCTCTCTTGGTCTTATAGAGTTCATTACAAGCTGTATAGTGTTCTTTAAAAATGGTCTTCCTATTAAAGAACGAATTCACTCACAATCAGATACACAATGAAAAAGAATGGTTAGATTCTGAATTCAAAGCAAACTTGCATTGGAGACATGACATTAATTTTCTGGATTCTACAATAAGAGCGCTGGACGTCGCAGCCTGTTAGACGAAAAATAAATGTAGAACGTTTATACCATACAGAGTAAAATGGCAGGACACTTTTTCGTGTTTATAATGCAATTGGTTTTTATCTTATCAACTAAGTATCACAATCTTTATATCATAATGCACCAATAATGATGAAGCTTAATGTCGAATTAGGTACTCATATTAAGCTATTCGTAATAGCTAAATGATAAGATTTTCGAATTCGATTATGAATACGTCAAATCAACAATCGTGTGAGATTGATGACTGTAGACTTACGAAATTAAACTGTAGCACGAACCTGGTAAAAACTTTATATACGAGTACTTGGATCAGTAGCATGGTGTTAAATATAACTAGGATTTCATTCCTCTTTACTCTTGTGGGTACTTTCTAGATTTTTTCGAGCATGAATAATATTTAAAATCACTTTGCTCTTTTCGCCTGATATAATCATTTGTGACACACTATTAGCGTGAATATCAATAACTTTAGTTTGTGGAGATAGACGTGGAGGTGGCGGTGGATGTCGAGGTGGAGATGGAGGTGAACTTTTGTACAGTTGAGTGTTGCTCGGCTAATGTTCTGGTACATGTTGTTCTGTAATTGAAAATTTCGCATGAGTTTATACAAAATAGTCAACATTAGAGAACTCGCCAAAATGAGACACTTGAAAAACCGCCAGCTACAAATGAGGCTGAAACTAGCGGCCAGAGCTAGCGGCCAGACGTATCAAAAGTCATTGAAATATGGCAGGGGAAATTAACAGTCAAATTTTTCATGAAATCCTGTGAAAGGCCAATATTTCCATCAAATTGAATGCAAACAACTACAGAATATTGTTGACTTCTAGAGATTTTCTCTATGTTTGGCCGCTAGCTCTGGCCGCTAGTTTCAGCCTCATCAGCTACAAAGACACTACAAAAATTATTTCGGAAACAGTCCATTCGGATTTTTTACTGTTAATCTCAACGCTCTTCAGATGGGACAACATACAATTTCCTATTTCGAGTGAAAAAATATTCTAATCTAACAGATAAAAATGTAATAATTGACACAAAGATTTGGAAGAATGATTTCTGATTTATCATTTTAACAGTGTACCGGGGCAGGATGAAAAGTTTAAGGATTTAATGTCCTTAGGTATCGAGAATGAAAATGGTTCTCCTTTCAAAATTGTATATCTCTTCACTCCAGTAGCTTACAATTTTTGAGGTGATCCATTGTACCATAGTATCCCCTTCAGAAACTCGAGAAGGTGTTATGAAATTTACATACCGTCAACAAATTTGTAGCCGTATGCTTTTGACGGTGAATTTTGTTCGGGAGACTTGCGTATTGTTGGCACAGTATTTCGTGCTAACAATGGCCTAGGGAATCTTTTTCTAATTGATTTGATATCGAAATGGTCTGCACATATCCGCACATGGCCGCAATTATCGTCCTTGCCGACAAATTCTAACCATTTGCGACGTCTGTAAACAGAAGTATACAGGACTTGTGAAGGGTACGTAATTTCATATATATGGTATTCCCGTTAATATCGCCCACCATTTGACTTGACATTTTTCAGATGTTTCCTCTAATTTAATACTACATGGGTCTATATTAAAGTAGCGTGTATGAATTTTTCCAAATTTTTGTTTCAACCGTTTTCTTCTAGCGAATTTCACAAACTTCGAGCAAAATACCCCCTATCTTCTTGAAACAAAATACAAGTAGTTCATTTTTGAGACCCAGCCTATATCATGAGCGATTCACTCTTCACATGACTTTACCTAGAATTAAAATTGCAAAACTGTTTTCCAATGCTCATGAATATTCATGTTCACGATAAGACTTTAGATAATGAGTATTGCTGTTTGAAAGTATCATATGTCATTTCATTAGGTTAACAAATGTAAAAAGAAAAAAATACATTAAAATAATGCCATTATATTCGTATAATTGAAAAATTAATAAACTGATCTCAACTACTTCCATCTGGAATGGGATGTACTGCTGTCTTGACTACTTTTGCATGTGATATCAATAATAATATTACTGAAACCATATTCATAATGGGCACTGGAAAACGACTTTTCGTTTAAATGTGGTGACTCTATCGTCCGTTGACTTACTATACAACCATGTGAATTTAGCAGACGAGACGGACCAAAGTTACATATAACATGCAACTGTATCTAATCCGGAGAACGATTCTTCCTCTTGATAAAGTTATCAAGAGCGTACAGACTCCGGATTGATTGAAAAAAACGTGAAAGAAATTGATTTTGTGAGAATCAAGTAAAAATTCCCTCAGCCCGGGTATGAACCGGGACCTTGATAACTTTATCAAGAGGAAGAATCGTTCTCCGGATTAGAAACAGTTGCATGTTATACATATGAGGGTTTCTTCGTCAAACGGGCCACCCGTTTAATCCGAGGTCTCCGAAAATTCTGTAAAAGTTTCTACACGTTATTGGGGATGAGAAAAAATTTTGGGAATTTTTTCAGATTTTTTGGTCATTGCATTCAAAAAATCATTTTTTTCAATCATTTTCACGTAGCGTAAGAAATAAGCGCCGGAGCGAAAAATTGTTGAAATGAAATTTGTATGTCTTTTTCTCAGCTTTTCGGTAAAATTGGAAGAAAAAAAATTCCGACCCATTTGAACCCCCTTTTCCCCAAAAAACGCTTGGAAATGTGCTTTTTCCAAATTTGGACAGTTTTTTTTTTCATGAAAAAAATGTCGAAGAAGGGTATTCATAAAAGAGTTTTGGAAAAAAAAATTTGGAGTGGAGACTTTGATACTCTTCCAGAAAAAAATTATTGAGTAGCTTTTATTCAATTCCGAAAATTCATAACATCTATGTAATAATTTTTTTCTGGGAGAGCATTCAAGTCTCCACTCCAAAATTTTTTTCCCAAAACTCTCTCATAAATACCCTTCTTTGACATTTTTTTCAAGAAAAAAAAAACTGTCCAAATTTGGAAAATGCACATTTCCGAACGTTTTTTGGGGAAAAAGGGGTTCAAATGGGTCGGAATTTTTTTTCTTCCAATTTTACCGAAAAGCTGAGAAAAAGACATACAAATTTCATTTCAACAATTTTTCGCTCCGGCGCTTATTTCTTACGCTACGTTAAAATGATTGAAAAAAATGATTTTTTGAATGCAATGACCAAAAAATCTGAAAAAATTCCCAAAATTTTTTCTCATCCCCAATAACGTGTAGAAACTTTTACAGAATTTTCGGAGACCTCGGATTAAACGGGTGGCCCGTTTGACGAAGAAACCCTCATATGTAACTTTGGTCCGTCTCGTCTGCTAAATTCACATGGTTGTGACTTTTCGTTTAGATAAAGTCCTCGATAAAGTCATACAATTAGCTGGGTCTCAAATATTAAATTCTCGGATGTAGAACACCAGTATTTTCAGGTTTCAAGGAGATCGAAGGATTTGTATTTTAGCCGAAGTTTGTGATATATTCATAACAAAAAACAGTTGGAACGAAAAATTTGACAAAATTCGCTCCTTTGACATAGACCTGCAATTATAAAAATAATGACAAAATTCTGAGTCAAATCTAGTGCGAGAATGGCTGATGAGGCTGAAGCTCGCGGCTAGAGTTAGCAGCCAAAAGATAAGAAGTCAGTGAAAATGATTCATCTGAATCCTAAACTCAAAAAAAATGATAACTTCTCCAAAAAGCGAATACTTTTAAAGGAATATAGATAGAAATCCGTAACGCATCGTCCTATTTAAAGGAAGTTTGGCATGTTCGGCTGCTAACTCAAACGGCTAACTGCAGCTTCGTGAATGGCTGAAATACCTCATACATACAAGAATATTTCCTGAAAATAAAATTTTACTCATTTTATAGATCAATGTATACATTAGGGTGGTCCTTAGTTGGGGTCAAGGAAAAATGTCAAGTTTGCTCCTGCCAAATCGATTCCAAATATTGAAAAAACAATTCGCTAATTTTTAGAATTTTTTATTTCAATCTCCTAATCTCCCTGTTTGAGCGAGAATTTTCAAATTAACCAAAAATATGTTTATGCACTACATTCGTATCAAATTTCATTTCGAGGTTAATCACAGGCCAAAAATTCATGTTCTCGAATGTTCAATGCGATTCACCTTCTTTTTAGTAAAAAATAAAGGTAGGTATTATAAATGGCTATCCCATGGGAATCGTGTGCTATATTATTATCATCATTATTATTATTATTATTTTTTTTTTCTCTTCCTAAAGCACTATGTCAGCACTACGTTACATCTAAGTCGATCACCTGCAAAAAGTTTGGCCTAATTTGATCATTTGTCATTTTTTAAAAATACGTAAAAAAAAAAATTAATAAAGCACACGATTCTCATGGGATAGCCGTTTGTGATATTTTTATTTTTCACTGTAAAGAAGGTGAATGGCACTACACATTCGAGAATATGGATTTTTGTCCTGCGATTGACCTGAAAATGCATTTTAGTACGAATCTAGTGCATAAACATATTTTTGGATAATTTGAAAATTCTCGCGCAAACAGGGAGACCACGGGATTGAAATAAAAAATTCTAAAAATTAGGGAATTTTTTTTTGGACCCCAAATAAGGACCACCCTAGTATACATACAACTTTACGATGAATCGTTCACATTGTTACATCCTCATAGCATGAAATATCAGTCGAAAATCTTCTCCAATGAGTTGTTTGTAATAGACCGAAACCACTACTAGCATGGACTAAGGAAAATAATGTTAACCTTAGTTTATACTGACGTTTCAGCATCCTTCGGTAGTCTGAAAAATGAATGCCCTAAATCGGACCTCGAGCTTCTTCCGCATTTCTTCACGCTGCATTTCACACCCATTTGTTTACTTCGGTCAGTTTAACTGAACTTAAACGTTGACCGAAACAGTCACCGACTCGAAACAACACTCTACCGGTTTTTGAAATGTTGAATTGTTGACGTGCAGTATATTATTGACTTTGGGCATGCGCAGAATGAAACGAAGTCAGCTTCCGCCTCACAGATGGCAGTCCGGTACGCACTTAGGGTGAATTTTCATGTTGCAGCAGTGAATTACTACCGCGGTGCCCATTGGCTTTTACCAACCCACACGATCAATCGGCTGCTTGTAGTTGATCACGTGGGTTCGTTAGAGCCAATAGCGCCGCGGCGATAATTTATTCTGACGAAAATAACGTGATTTAAAATAAAAAATGTTGAATCAAATATGGCGGCACCCAGCAGCCGTCTAGGTTTAGGATATTATTCATCTCGTTTGCGTCTTTAAACTCGTTTCCTGAGTAATGAAGCGTTTACGAATTTTCAGGTGACACCAGACTTTTGGCCAATTATTATAAGGTGATTGACACATGTCGTCGTCCCTCAGAATTATTACTATTCACCATTATCGCGATGACCGTGACAGTTGTCTTGGTTATGTTCGCATGTATATTTACTAGATACGGAACATAAGGAAGAATTCATCCTTTCGACAGCTGATTTTCTTATTTATTTTCCAGATGATTGGTCGACGTTGCGCCCTCATTGCCCTTGGCGGGCTTTTGGTATTGGTATTGACAGTAAACATATACTTTGTAAGAATGATCATCGAAGATTCTCCGCAAAAGCGTAACACTAAAAATCCAGAAAACTCTAAAGTCAAAGTAGTACAACATAGAAGCATCTCGGACGGAAAGACAAAAAGTAACAAAATTTCAAACGTTGCGGCGGCTTCCCGCAAAGCTGAAGAAAAAATCAAAGCCGAGATCAGAATGCTGCCGTCAAAATACTTCAAGCCAAATTCCAGTCACGCTTTACTTCTCGGTCGATTATTGTCAGAGCTTAAGATTCTGCCTAGTGCACAGGAGGATATTTGGGGAATTCCTCACAATAATGTTAGTACTTTGATTTTCAGCACAATTTGCTTTTTGGGTGTCTTGACTATGCATGAATAGTCCTCAGATTGCATGGAAATATTATACTAAACTAGAATGCACGTATGCGCTATTTGTCAGAATACATTTTTGTCAATGCTGCAGTTCACAGGGTGTCTACAGAGCTCTGATATTCAAATTCCAGACCTTTTCCAGGATTTCCAGACTTAAAATTTTCAAAATTCAAGACTACTAGAGTATCTCACGAACTGACTACAATCAACATTTTTTTATTATCGAAATCATCCGTAACGTTTTAACTATACTCATACAGACCGTCGATTGCATCTTGATACATATTGACATACATTCTTTCTTGAATATGTAATTTCTAATTCAATTAGTTCTATCTCTCATCTTACAGTGGTAAGAATACCTACAGGAGCGGATCCATCTCATTTCACTCGAAAAAAAAAAAAAAAAAAAAACTCAAATCGCGGTTCTTTGCGCTCTTTGAGCAATCTTCAGTACTATGGTGGGAAAAAAATAGGAGTTAACAGAATTCGGAAAATTTTCAAAAAAGGCGGAGTTACGGGTGTTTGAATTTTTTTGCACCGCTCAGTTTGGAAATCCATATCTCCGAAATCATCGATCGCAACAAAATGATCTTGGACTCATTTTATTCACAGAAGAAAGGGCTACTGTTGAAAAAATATATTTTAGAAACAAATGAATTTCTTCAAGTTTTTTTCGTCATTTTTCTCCAAAATTTGGTCACCATTTCCAAAGGGCTCGTAGCAGTAAACAAAAAATCAGCTTCTTCTCACGTGACTCCGTGCTTGACACTAGAGCTTGACGCCGGGCGGTCGTACCAACATAACTTCAATTACATTTTCATTTGCGATCGCCGTATTTCAATATAATCGAAATCACAGTGGGTGTAGACACGCTCTACCCCAAGTAAATAAGATATGATCAAGTAGAAACTTTCATTATCCATCGATCCACTAAATAATTGTAGCTAGTATTTTCGATCGCGGATTTGAGAACAAATATAGTCATGTAAGAAATTGACATATTCAATACCAAAAAATTTCAAGACTCAAAAAAAATTTCCATGCTATTTCCAGGATTTCAAGATACCAGAAAAATTCCATGCTAATTCCAGGCTTTCCAGGAATTCCAGACTCTGTAGACACCCTGACAGTTCTCTTGCATTTTTGTATCTTTCTGCTGCCCGAGGTTAGAAGAGCCTGTCCTGTAATGGGAGGAACAGATTCTAGTATTTAACTCTTGAACTATGTACTTAGTTTTGGCAATGATCGCAGTGTTGCTATCGCTTTTATCGTAGTATTCCCTGTTTCTAAAGGATCAAAGAAGAAATATTATAGTATGCGGAAAATTGATTTAAAAGATTTGGTGAAGAACACGCATTAGCCAACCAATAATTGTTGAAGAAACAGCTACTTGATTAATTTACTATGTAAGTAGGTATATCTACAAAACTTTCCACTCTAATGATAATTTATTTTCTAAAGTTATTTCCCCAAGGCTCTTGCTCAATGATCTCCCACTCGAGACCGATTAATGGTCATTCCTAAATACTTATATTCCCAATCTTTTCTCAGTGGCCAGATGCCGACCAGCTGATTCCACCTGCAGCCCCTGAGCTCGGGACAATTTTACAGGCTCTAAGGACAGCGAAAATCACAAAAGCTGACAACGCGGTGTTAGGAACTCAGCTCAAATTAATGCTGACTTTGAACCGTGGGATCAAAGCCTTATTCAAACCAATGTGGTATTCAAGAGATACGGTGATTAAGGGTCCAGTGTATCATGGGAAAGATAGACACAACGCAGAGGTTGTTGCTTTCCACTTATCCTCCTTATTGTCTTTCAGACGGGTTCCAATTTCCGTAATAAGAAAAGGTAGGTTTGTATAATCAAACCCTCGCTTGACTTCTATAGCTTATTATTCTCGTTGAAGAATTTCAAGCTTTTCTTCTCTAGCCATAGTAGAGACGAAGTTGAGTATATTGTTTGAATCCATTTCATGCAGTGAAACTTGGAGAGGAGATCAGAAGACACGCTACACCAGAGTTGTTGAAAACTATGTATCAACAGGGAAACAATACCTGCATCTACGGAGTATGTCACTATTGTTCTTCCGCAGATCCAGTATGTGGCACAGGTGATATATTAGAGGGTGTACTTATTCTCTGGCTACCAAAAGACTTGCAACTTACTAAGCATCGTCATCCTTGGCAGCGTACTTATAAACGAAACAAGGTTGCGCTATGGGAAACCGATGACACTTATTGTGATAAGGCGAGTTATTTGTTTAAAGACCGATGTCAACAATGTATATCCAGCTATTCTTTTATGGATTCCTCAATACTAAATAGTTCAAACGATTCGAACTTTTCGAGTGATTCAAATTATTCGAAGAGTCCAATCTCCAGAAAATTGAAATATTTGAGTTAATCGAGGATTTACATTATGAATAATCACTTTTTATAAATGATAAAGAATATCCCTCATGTATGTATCAAGCAGAATGAGATTTGGATCATCGTTTATCTGAATAAAATACTAATAGTCTGAAAACTCCAAATTTTCCGAGGAAATTAAACGTTTGTTTCTAAAACAGACCCAATTGTCTGGAAAATCCTCGTCTTTCAAAAGATTCGAATCAAATGATTCGAATATTCCAACTATTCGAATTTTTCGATTCGATACCCGAATTATTTTCAATAATTTGAATCAGCCTAGTAACTTTTCTTCTCAAATTTCACTGTTCAGGTCAAAGATACAAAGTCCTATTCAACAGACGCGTCTAGTAGACTACTTGATTTGGTGGATACAGCGATATTTGATTTTCTTATGGATAACGGAGACCGTCATCATTACGAACTCGTCCAAGCCAACTTTCATAATCCAGCAGTTCTCCTTATTGACAATGGGAAAAGCTTGGGGGATCCGAATGTTGACCATTTTGATATATTAGCACCCCTCTATCAGTGTTGTATGTGAGTAATTCTCACCCAACTTACATAAATTACCTTTTCTTTCAGTTGTAAAAAATATGCGAACGAAAATCAGGATGTTTACAAACGAACTACAACGTTATTCTTCTCGTTATAGGATCCACAAAACAACGTGGGACCGATTGCAGCTTCTGAGTGGCGGTACGTTGAGTAAATCTTTGATGCAGCTGTTGGAACATGAAGCTAAATTCGCCGATGTTTTGCCTCTTATTACCGAAGCGCACTTGAAGGCTATGGACAGAAGGCTATTGGCCGTGTTCGCGGCTGTGGAAGTTTGTCTAAAGCAGAATAAAAACCGTGCTAATGTGATTTTAGATCACAGATAACTACGGATTTTTAGTATAAGAGATGGTTTGTTAGCGGGATTATTTCTGTTATGCGATACAATCAAATATGTAAAAAAAGAATAAGAAATCAGTTTCAGCGAAAGCGTTGAGAAACAGCTTGAGTAATTGTATAGTATATGTGGACAGGGTGATATTTTTTAATCGCCCAAGGCGAATATCTCGATAACTAGAGGCGATACAAGAAAAAGTTTAATACAAAACTTGAAAGGTTCCGATAGAAAAAGATAATGTGTTGATTTGTGGATTGCGCCACTTTGAAGATTTACCAACTGCTTCGTGATTTTTGATAGGGAACACGTATTTTCACCATGACTGGCTAATAGCAGATTCAACGACGAACTCAAAAACGTCAGCTCAAAAAATTCCGAGAAATTTTCGTAGATTTCGAAAATTTGTGTACAAACTTCCAACATGTTCGGAATGCTCATAAACCTGCTCAAAAATTTTCAAATGTGCGATACTGAAGCAGTTTCTTTCGAAATGAAGCATCAATCCCCAAATATTGAAGAATCACATTTTTGAGACCATCAAGCGTCAAACTTCGAATTTCGGGGATTGATGCTTCATTCCGGTAAAAAGTGGTTGAGTATTGCACTTTCCTAACATTTTTAAGATATATTGAAGGCCTTCCAAAAATGTGGAAAGGTTTAGAAAAACTTTCAAAATTTTTGAACATTTTTCAAGATTTGTTAATTTACGTCTTTGAGTTCGTCTTTGAACCTGCGATTGCAGGTCATGGTGAAAATACGTGTTCCCTATCAAAAATCACGGAGCAGTTGGTAAATCTTCGAAGTGGCGCAATCCACAAATCAACACATTATCTTTTTCCATCGGAACCTTTCAAGTTTTCTATCAAACTTTTTCTTGTAACGCCTCTACTTTTTGAGATATTCGCCCGGGGCGATTAAAAAAAATCACCCTGTATCTCAGAGCCGAGAAATATGACGAAGCTCAATGTTGAAATGTTTAATTTATTTGAAGTGATCTTGTTGACGAGATATACAGTCTTTGTAGGCTACTTGTTAGTACCGCAAACGGTGCAATACTGTTATTCTTTGAGCCATGCTGATGTGATTCAAATGTTTATTATTCTAATCGTGACTGTGCGCGGCTAACTATATCGTCTTAGATGGCGATCCGATTTTTATCAAGCATATATCGTAAATCTATAAATAAGCTAACGATTGTCGATTATTTATACAATCATTGTATATACTTAAACGCTGGCACATTTCTGTCAATAAGGAAATTATAAATAAATCATATTATTTAATGTGTTGATTTAATTTCAGCCATTTTCACTCTATGACAAATTTATTTAACAAATGAACTCCTAGATTATCCTGTGATTATCAACCGGAATATAATAAGTTAAGTGTCCCGATTACTGACGCTGTCCTAATTATTGATATTTTTCAATGTTCCTTGTGATCTGTGATCTCCAGGATCATCAAAAAATTCATTCGTATTCTTTGAGTCGCTAGCAACTGATTTATGCAACGAAAACATTCAAAATTCTTATCATCGATTTGAAATTTGGGAATATATAACTGTCAATAATTTGGATTCCTTCCTCTTCCCTAACTCGGGAATACTGTACATGGAACACGATTTTGCACTTGGAATGTTTCAAAGCTGTACATATTGTCAGCAAAAACATATCCGATCAATGTGAAATTGATAATGGCGATAAAGAACATTCGAACAAAGGGCATGATACTCTTGGATGTTCATGAATTGAGAAACAGTTTAAGAGATTACAACTTTTAATAAAAAAATCTCGTTGACTGAAGAATATAAAGACGGCTACACTTATGGAGTTTGAGTGATCGCTTGAAAACTCCGACGCAGTTCTCGTTTCTCATGGTAATGCAGAGTTGTAAAGCATGGTGGATAGTGGGATGTCAATGTTTTTAGTAATCGAAAACCAGATTAGCTCCTATTCAGTCATTTCTGCATCGAATCTGATCAATTTGGGTTCTAAACGTGTGTTTTTTAAACGCCGCGTGGCATCATACGCGTCAGAAGGATCTATTCAGTGCAGCTCTAAATAATCAAAAAAATTATGTAGTCGGTAACGGATCTGTAAAAAAATTGTCGCAAGTTCTGAAAAATAAAACATCGCTCCACTTTCTGCCAAAACAATGCTTTGATGCCCAAAGATTCATTCCGATTGGTCAAGTGGTGTATAGAAGTTTTGGCTCTGCGCGTTATCGAGGTGAGAGCCGTAGCGAGCTAGCGCCCTCTGAGTAATTCAGGCTCGTCAAAACTTCCGTACCTTGGTCAAAAACGCACATAGAGGCTTCAAACAGGGATCATTTTGAAGATCCAAGTGTCTACTTAATTGAAACGCTATTTTGCTGTTTGTGAAATCGGTCTACCCGACTTCCTTCCTGAGTTACATCTCTTTGAAGCAAATGATAGAGATTCACGAACGTGTTCCTTGAAGTTTGGCGGTGCCCACGGACTACGGAAATTTTGTTTTATCAATTCCAAGATATGCGAAATAGAACTCAGAATCTCAGCTTTGAAATGAGCTCCTGATGAACTCTGCAAGATTTTTTTTGATCGATCAGCTATTCAACTTTGTAGCAAAAAAGTACTCGTAAATTTTTGACAAACAAACAAATGATGCTAGAGAAATTTCCAAAGATGTAAGTTGAAGCTCTGAATCCCCAGTTTTTGAATCAGCAACGGATTTTCTCTCTGATTCAGTTCCCGCACTTGGCTTGCTTCGGAATGCAGTCAATCAATTTCGGAAAATAAAGTGTGCGCCATTTCAAGCGTCATAGGTTCCACAAAACAGGAAAACCGGGGTAGCCCCTGTTCAGATTTGCGAAGTTGAAATGTGCACTTCAAAATACTGATTGAATTTTGAGGATCCGACTTCTGGTCTTCGAGTTATTCAACTTTCAAAATCATAAAGGCAGCTGAAAATAATCTCACATGCGCATAAAAACCCCCCAAATCTAGCTCAATCGGATTTGTACCTTTTGTTAATTGGCCGCCAAAAAGTCATTTGACAATATGTAATGAAAAAAGCATAGGTTATTAACTGGAAAGAAATAAATTTGTCAATTTCGTCATGTATTAGGAGTGACAGGGAGATTGACAACGAGATCCAAGTGTACCCCTGCAAAACACGTCAGATAGACAGAGACAGAAAAGCTGATAAAGTCAGATATGATCCAGATTTAAAACCCAGATGGACTGTAAGGTTTTTAAATCCGGATCATATACGACTTTATCAGCTTCTATCAGTCTCTATCTGACTTTTTTTTACAGAGGTCAGCCCCTCTCTTTTCTATAACTTTCTGCAAACTCAGTCGCATATATTTATGCAATTTGACGTATTTTGCTGTGGGATTTGATCCCAGATCTGGCGAAGAAAATCCGCCAATTCCTCACGATTCCTCGGCCGACCTGGTAATCGAGAAAATCTTCGGCTTTGGTCCACACATGATGCGCTATTAGTTGGATTTGAATCAGGATGCCTTTCTCTATCGCAGACCGTAGATTTACGAACCTGTGACGATAGTTCTTCGTTTTTCCGTACAGCGGGAAGTGCCATGTGCTGCAGCGATCTTCAATTTGTGGAGACGCACGATCGAATGAAAGGAATTTGTGTTTTACGATTCCACTTGCAAATTCTGAAAGCGTAGGTTCCGCAAATTCCCGAACTATAATGTATGTTTCCTAGAATCGGACGACTTAGAAAAATTTCAGATTTCTGAAAAGAACGACAATGGTTATACGTCCCGAACAGGATCGTACGGAATACCTGCGTTCCGCATAACACCGTATAGAAATCTTATACGATTCGGAAAGGACCGTATAGACACCATATACGTCCCGAACAGGATTGTACGGAATTCCTACGTTCTAGGTAGAACCGTATAGACATCTTATACGATTCGGAACGGACCGTATAGACACCACATACGTTCCGAACACGATCGTACGGAATTCCTACGTTCCGCATAGGACCGTATAGACATCTTATACGTCCCGAACAGGATCGTACGGAATACCTACGTTCCGCATAGGACCGTATAGAAATCTTATACGATTCGGAAAGGACCGTATAGACACCACATACGTCCCGAACACGATCGTACGGAATTTCTACGTTCCGCATAGGACCGTATAGACATCTTATACGATTCGGACAGGATCGTATAGACACCATATACGTCTCGAACAGGATCGTACGGAATACCTACGTTCTGGGTAGAACCTTATAGACATCTTATACGATTCGGAAAGAACCGTATAGAAATCTTATACGATTCGGAAAGGACCGTATAGACACCATATACGTCCCGAACAGGATCGTACGGAATACCTACGTTCCGCATAGGACCGTATAGAAATCTTATACGATTCGGAAAGGACCGTATAGACACCATATACGTCTGGAACACGATCGTACGGAATTCCTACGTTCCGCATAGGACCGTATAGACATCTTATACGATTCGGACAGGATCGTATAGACACCATATACGTCTCGAACAGGATCGTACGGAATACCTACGTTCTGGGTAGAACCTTATAGACATCTTATACGATTCGGAAAGGACCGTATAGACATCATATACGTCCCGAACAGGATCGTACGGAATACCTACGTTCTGGGTAGAACCTTATAGACATCTTATACGATTCGGACAGGATCGTATAAACACCATATACGTCTCGAACAGGATCGTACGGAATACCTACGTTCTGGGTAGAACCTTATAGACATCTTATACGATTCGGAAAGAACCGTATAGAAATCTTATACGATTCGGAAAGGACCGTATAGACACCATATACGTCCCGAATAGGATCGTACGGAATTCCTACGTTCTAGGTAGAACCGTATAGACATCTTATACGATTCGGAAAGGACCGTATAGACACCATATACGTCCCGAACAGGATCGTACGGAATACCTACGTTCTGGGTAGAACCTTATAGACATCTTATACGATTCGGACAGGATCGTATAAACACCATATACGTCTCGAACAGGATCGTACGGAATACCTACGTTCTGGGTAGAACCTTATAGACATCTTATACGATTCGGAAAGAACCGTATAGAAATCTTATACGATTCGGAAAGGACCGTATAGACACCATATACGTCCCGAATAGGATCGTACGGAATTCCTACGTTCTAGGTAGAACCGTATAGACATCTTATACGATTCGGAAAGGACCGTATAGACACCATATACGTCCCGAACAGGATCGTACGGAATACCTACGTTCCGCATAGGACCGTATAGAAATCTTATACGATTCGGAAAGGACCGTATAGACACCACATACGTCCGGAACACGATCGTACGGAATTCCTACGTTCCGCATAGGACCGTATAGACATCTTATACGATTCGGACAGGATCGTATAGACACCATATACGTCTCGAACAGGATCGTACGGAATACCTACGTTCTGGGTAGAACCTTATAGACATCTTATACGATTCGGAAAGGACCGTATAGACACCATATACGTCCCGAATAGGATCGTACGGAATTCCTACGTTCTAGGTAGAACCGTATAGACATCTTATACGATTCGGAAAGGATCGTATAGACACCATATACGTCTCGAACAGGGTCGTACGGAATACCTACGTTTTGGGTAGAACCTTATAGAAATCTTATACGATTCGGAAAGGACCGTATAGACACCATATACGTCCCGAATAGGATCGTACGGAATTCCTACGTTCTAGGTAGAACCGTATAGACATCTTATACGATTCGGAAAGGACCGTATAGACACCACATACGTCCCGAACAGGATCGTACGGAATACCTACGTTCCGCATAGGACCGTATAGAAATCTTATACGATTCGGAAAGGACCGTATATAGACACCATATACGTCCCGAACACGATTGTACGGATAATAACTACGTTCCGGGTAGGACCGTATGGAGACACCACATATACGTTCCGGATAGGAGCGTGAGAATACTTTCCGGATTGCATCCGTGTACAGGACGTCGAAATTCAGGAAGAGTTGCGCATAGATCCGTACAGAATCGTAATGAGAGTCCGGTTAATTTCCGGATGAAAAAAGAACCCAAAACCCGACATTTTACCAGATAGACCCGTTTTTTCGGCGGATCCTATCCGGCATTTCGAGTAGGGTGGGTACCCCTTCTCATTTTTTTGTCCGAAAAAACTTTTTGTCCAGAACCGAACTCTTAAAAAGAAAAACTTCAACCGAACAGAATATATTTTGGGACCGAAAATATTGAAATATAAACGGATGTGTTTGGCGGTTAATTCACATGGCAGTCATAATAAAACTTCGTCATTCAAAGGACCCTGCACTAATCTTATCGGCAAGGGGTCCCGGTCAAATTGGCTGAATTTTTTTTCTTATATGTTTCAGTACTTAGATTCCCGACGAAAAGTGTGAATGGGTCCAGGTCCAAAAACTTTACCGGGACTACTTACCTATAAGATTAGTGCGGGATCCTTTGAAATGTATATGAAACATGAAACTACGAAATATGGAAGGTTTAAAAATTGCAAAAAATCATTGATTTCATATTTATTTCATTCTCATCATTCAACATATATCAACAACAAAAAATGTTGAATATTACCGATACATTTGAATTTCAATCAGTATAAAACATGTACAATTGTGTATATAAAAAGAATTGCAAGTTTAGGTAGATATTGGATATGTACATACAATAATAGATTAAATACAATCGTGGAATGTCTATAAGAAATATCGAGGGATGAGGACCAGAAGGGCGTAACCCACCAAAAACGGAGTATACTGCCATAAGGGCGTATCCCCAACTTTAACACGGGAGTTCCATAAGGGAGAAATCAGGCAGACTACTGCCAGAAGGGCGTAAGCCCACTACCATACTGCCAGAAGGGCGCAACCCGAAAAAAGTGGGTTACGCCCTTCTGGCAGATCACTGGTCATTTTTTCCCCGATTTGAATCGCCTTTTTACTGCCAGAAGGGCGTAACCCTCAAAAATTGAAAACGTGATGTTCGTCTTACTAGATGAGCGTAACATCGCCCTTTTTGGAATTTGGTAAACTTGTTACAGCCGGAAGGGCACAACTAGACGTCTTGTTATTGAATTGTCTCGAATTAAATCAGAAACCGAAAATCTGAAATCGATTCTTTTAAGGCAGTCATATACAGACTGCCCTAAAAGAATCGCAGATTTCCAGTTTCTAATTCAATTTAGTATAATCTCTCATTTTTTCTTCATTTCTTTTCGTTATTTTGTTGCATGTATAATTTTCTCATACGGTGACATCTAGTTGTGCCCTTCCGGCTGTAACAAGGTTACCAAATTCCAAAAAGGGCGATGTTACGCACATCTAGTAAGTCAAACATCACGTTTTCAATTTTTGAGGGTTACGCCCTTCTGGTAGTAAGAAGGCGATTTGAATCGGGGAAAAAATTATCAGTCATCTGCCAGAAGGGCGTAAACCACTTTTTTTTTTCTTTTGCCCCTGGGGCTTTCCTGGCAGTAGGGAAATTCGAAAAAATTGACCAGTTATCTTCAAAAAAGATGCAGGCCACAAAAAGAAAAAAAAAAGTGGGTTACGCCCTTCTGGCAGTAAAAAGGCGATTCAAATCGGGGAAAAAATGACCAGTGATCTGCCAGAAGGGCGTAACCCACTTTTTTCGGGTTGCGCCCTTCTGGCAGTATGGTAGTGGGCTCACGCCCTTCTGGCAGTAGTCTGCCTGATTTCTCCCTTATGGAACTCGCGTGTTAGAGTTGGGGATACGCCCTTATGGCAGTAAGGTCATGAAAAGCCAAAAAACAGTGGGTTACGCCCTTCTGGTTCTAAGCCCTCCATATGATTTTCGAATGTGACGTGAAGAATACAACATCAAAGAAGCTATTTATAAGATTCATATACCTACTAGTTACCTAATCCATGGATTTTCGTATGGGACCTCGTTTTCCATCAGCACTTCTGTACAGATGTTATTTCGCATCATCTGCAAAGAGTAAGAATTAAGTATGAGGTATATTGATCAGACCTAAGTGAGTATATAGTAGTATATAGTAAAGCAACCTTACGCCGATATAGAATTTAAAAAACCATAAACAACAAAAAATTACCTGCAGAATGCATCCGCACCACAAATTTGAATACCTGCTCATGGAAAAGCGCTACCTCACTGGGCTAAATTAAATTCTGTAAATGGTTTGGCGAGGTAAAACTTTTTCATGAGAGGTGTTAATATATTCTCGATGTGTTCCATGCCAAACATCACCGAGTTGTTTTATTACTTGCAACATTTCATACATCATGCTTGTTTCATTTCAATTGTTGCGAATGATAAAGAGAAATTAAAAGTGTAATCTTACAGTTACCGATAAAATCATACTGTACATAAGGGTTATTCAAGACTAGTATAAATTTAAATAAAGCACTGACTTTAATAATACTTTTGGCAGGAGTTAAGATCGACTAGCTCAAGTTCAAATAAATACTGAAGTTGATGATACATCTAAGAGGGTGTAACACAGACTAGCATAGTACGAGTTAGAAAAAAAATACTGACTAGTAAATTTCAGTATCACAGGAGACCTGCCTCTACTAATATTAAGTATTAACTATCGACTATACAGCTATCACTGACATTCCCAGATAATTTGCCGAGTTAGGTGAAGACGAATTTTTGTACCTACGATTTTTTCAGACGCAATCTTGGTCGCAGCATACATCCTCAATTTCAAGTACGCTTTACATACTTGCTTCGAGAGCAAATATATGTGATTTGAATCGTTAGTTGCATCATCAAACATGTGGTCGTTCAAGTTTAGGAATAACTTACAAGGCAGTTGTACGAGATTATGCATGACCTTTGAGCAAGCGAGAGCAGGGAAATTGCGTTCGACAGGAATCATACCGTTAAGTTTGTCAAGGGAATGCCTCAATAACTTCTCTGTGTTCTCACAAATGCGAACCACAGATTCACTGGGAAAAAGGAGACCTCCATTAGTTTTTACTTCTATGAGAGCATTCTGTTCAAATTATGCCAAATTTTGTGAATCCTGAAGTAGTGCATTTCTACATGTTTCACATTGCACGATTGCGTTCTGTTTTTTTGTCAATTTTCTTGCAACCCAACCAGCAATGTAACCTACACACGCTCTCGAAAAAGTAGAGAGCTGGGGAACAGTAGTCACGAAGTTACCAAATTCTTCAAAAAACAAATCCCCCGATTCATTTTCTTCGTCAAGGTCTTCCAAATCATATTTTTTCATGGCTCTAACATTAGCGATTTTCTCATATACGTTTGGGTCGTAACGATCAATTGGTACAGGGCGCGTGGAAGCTACCGTTAGATTGCTGGTAGAATCCATGGCTTCGGCATTTCCATTCACGGCCTGTACCTCATGATTAACTAGAAGTCTTTTATAGGCTGACATAAATTACCTAGCCGTCGGGTTTGGGCACCAACCACCGCAACTTCTCACAGCACAAAAAAACAATTCGAGATGATCTTGACTGAATTTATACGTAAGTAAATATTTCAACTGAGGTCCCTCAGGTTTTACATGAGAGTCGAATGTTGTGATCATAGATTCTATTGCCGTAATGAAGCCTACGAAAGCCACATATTTCCTTGTACGTATCATGGGAGTCCCGACAAGGTCAGTGAGGCCCTGTAGATATTGAATATATGATAACAGCGGTGACCGCCAAAATGCCTCGTTAGATTTTTTCAAACGGGCTTTAA
This sequence comes from Ametastegia equiseti, assembly GCA_963989295.1. Taxonomy (NCBI): domain Eukaryota; kingdom Metazoa; phylum Arthropoda; class Insecta; order Hymenoptera; family Tenthredinidae; genus Ametastegia; species Ametastegia equiseti. The sequence continues at coordinate 24,490,651 of OZ022389.1, forward strand.
ACCCCTTACCTAGTGGATTTCTTGAATTTAGAAAATCGAAAAATTCTATTAATGATTCTAATGAATCTCACAGTAGCCTCCGAGCCTTTGAAATCTTTTAGACCTAGATATTTATCACAAAACTTAATAGCATCTGCAACACTATCGCTAAGAGTTTGAGCAGCCAAAGCGACTTTCATTTTCATCTTCCAGTAACGGATATGTGTCATTTTCAATCTGTTCCCAGCTCTCAATCCTTCGGTTTCCTGCAATACAGCCAAAGACTCGATAAATCTCCATTCAATTGAGTTTCCTTCGGAATCCTTCAGAATTCTAGAATCTCCTAATGTATTTCTAACAAGTTTTAACATGTGACATGCATCAAAAATCACATGGATTTTTTCACCATTGCTCGGATGTAGAAAATAAGGTTCTATATCTGGTAAACTAAAAGACGCGCCGAGTGCACGCATTGTAGCAAAGTGCTGTGATGGACCATCTAATGTGACAGAAATAACCTCAGCTTCAATTTCATGAAGGCGCTGTAAGGCTTCAGTAATAAGTCCTGAGTTTGTATTGGAATCGATTCCATTGATTAGAAAATATTCAATGGGTATTTTCCACGACCCATCCACACTCACAACCATCAAAACCAATGCATCTTCTGCCAATGGAATGGTAAGATTCGATTTTATATCAGATCCAAACTCCACTTGTCCACAAATATTTCCGTTACGGAGGCGCTGCAAAGATTTTTTAATGGATATTTCATCTAACTGGAAGCTAACGAGAACTTTTTTGTCAACTTTCTTTGCCTCAGCGACTCTTTGCTTTAGAGCTTGCAAACTTTCAGAAGTGAAACCAGGCGCACCATTGATGGATGAATACCAAGAACGAAGAGTACTGGGGTCTAGCAAAGCCTGGCAAAATTTTCGCCTAACAAACCCGTACGCCTTGGGAGAATAAAAATGAAGTGTCATTGCAAATGATCTGAGAGCTGCTGGATACTGTTCCCTAGGTATACCCTTATTATTATTTTTACGCTGGCTATTCCGTGGTCTTTTTTTTGGCTTATTGTTTTCTTTGTCATTGTTTTTAATCAACTTATTCTGATTATTGATAAATCTCTTTAGAAATTGGGAAACGTCAGCGCTAGCAATAGAATCCAAACACTCTAAACCAGAATCCGGAAGTGTGCGAGTTCTTCGTAATTCACTTACAATCTCTTTCAGCGTAGTGACTTTTTTTGTCAGACGTGAAATATGCTGCTTCTGCACATGGGACCGCTTCATCAAGGCTTGTATCTTTTTTTTCTGTTCACCAAATCTTTTCCTCATCGTCGTCGGAGTTAAGTCATACTGGTGATCATGGCGCATTTGGAGAACTCGATTTTTAATAGTTGTTGGTGTCTCTGGTGCCCTGCTGCAAACTGGATTGTCCATTATTTCACTGGCGGAACTTGTAGGAGGAGCTGTATTTTCGTTGCACCGTTCGACTGTTCACATCATAATACAAAGTTATCAGCTTGTTGTATTGGAATGAATTTTTGAAAACATTTATTTTACACGTACAGACTGTGTATTTTTACCTAAGGAACGATTTGTTGCAGCTCTGTTTTTGTTGTACAACGATGCAGTGGCATACGGACTGTCGCTTCGTTGGATTTTAGCGGGAGAGGTGGGTAATTCGGAAGAAATACGTTTTGTGCCGTGTTGCCGGGTTATCGAATAATTGCTATGAAAGTCATTCGCTTGGGCGGGTGAACTGTTCTCACTCTCTCGCCTTTCAACAGATGTTGCTGCAAATGTACGAGTTTGTCCTTGTAAAAACGAATTCTCATCAATTTATTCAACAATACAGTTTTTCCTCAACAAAGTGCATGTGAATATTATATAAGTCTATATAAACAGAAATTATTCATAGGTATAAAACGTTATCATACCGTCTTTAGATGAAGTGAACAGAGTTGGCACAGCATTCACTTTAAGTACAAAACGCTGACCTTTTTTACGAAAACACTTTTCGTCGAAATGGTCATCACATATTAAACTCTTCTCAGTCGGAGTAAAATCTGGCGACTCCATTACAGCTACCCATTTCCTAAGTAATTCCGGATTATGCAAGGGGAATCTGTTACAGAAGTATCGAGACTTGGAAATACAGACACTTATGTACACACATGTATTATAGTATTTGTCGAGACGATTCTTACTTGTGGAATGATTTTTTATCTCGCCCTTTTACTGCTCGGCAGCAAACACAAACTGATTTGTACTCCCCGAATATTGTTGGTACACTGCCACTGCGAAGACAGTTCGTGCTCATACCTACATCAAAATTCTTGACTTCAAAGTGGTCTGAACATAGGTAGTCGTTTTTCTTTGGTTCGAAATTAAAACACAGATTCATGTTCCTCAACCACGATTTCAGAAGCTGCTCATCTTTCAGCGGAAATCTACATAACAAAATATAATTCTATAATGTTGACATCTAAGAACTGTAGGAAATAAGTAAAGATTGATGTAACCTATAAATTTCGAATACATACCGGTGATAGGTTTTTCCTCCGCTTTCCCGTTTGGAGCCGCAAAACACACATTGTATCACCATTCTTAAATTTATATTGTTGATACAATACAGTTTTTGGTAAACAAAACCATGAAACAACAACTTTTTGAACGAAATGAAGTCGAAGCACTACGAAACACATTGAAATCAACCCGCCATATTTGGATTTCTCCTGCAAAGCAAGATGGCCGAATGAGTAACAAGCACTGATCTCTAGAGATCAGTGGTAACAAGACGTCCTATCTTTGTTTCCGCGACGCATCTGTTTTTAGCGATTGGGCTATGTATCGTGAAATATCAGTGGAAATGAGGGGCTTATCGACGCACCAAAAAAACATTCCACTCGATTATTATAACTTTCGCACACCGGATCGAGCCCATTCTTTATAAATCATCGGATGCTAGACGGACAATTCATTTCGTATCACCATCTCGGAGATATTCGACAAAATAATAAATGTCGATAAAAATCGAGTATAGCATCCCCTTGAATTCTTCAGTCAACGATTTTTCAGTCAACGACAATTTGTAAAACTTTCAGTCGATATTGGAAATTGAAGAGTATTACGCTCTCACTTCAATTTTTCTTCGTCGCTGTTATCTATTTTACATCGATCGGATATGTTTTTACTGCGAAAATAGCTTTGAAAAATCTCGAGTGGAAAATCATGTTTCAAACATGCGTAAATGATCACTGGTTAGTGGCCCCATCCAGCGCAATGGTCTGGAACCAGAATCGCTGAGACAGCAGAGGGTCGTAGAACCAGAAGGCGACCATTTACGATTGAGGTTAAGTGAGCTATCGTAGTAAAATAGTGCGAATAAGTATTGAAGCAGAATCGAGCGGAACCTAGTAATATTGATAACCCATTAGACGATGGACGACTTCGTAATGACTCGAGGTGCAATATTGAAACGAAATGCGAGCAGGGATTTCGTAGCAGTCTCGTATACGGCGCCAAAAAAAAAACGGAAGTCAATTGAGGTTAACCCGCAGACTGACACGCTCACTAGGATCAATTTGAAAACGACTGCTTTGCCAAATCAATCAAAAGATCACGACGTGCAAGATGCAAAAAGGGAACAAGAGGTACAAATGAAACGGGCGAGGTTCGACGTTATCAAATTCGGAATGTCTGGTTTCGACGGTGCGAAAGGAGAAGAAGCCAAAATAAATCTTGCCATAAAACTCGGGGCTAAACCTCGAAAAAAGAAAGCGAAAAACTACAAGGAACTGAAATTAGAGAGGCAGAAGGCGAAGGCAGACGCACAAAAAGAAGAAAAGATATCAGAGCTTGGGAAAAACTCAACGAAACGTAGCTTTGACAAAAAGAGACGTAGAAAACAACCCGGTCTTCTGAGCACGTACGGAGTAGTAGCTAAGAAAACAGCGTCAATAACAAATAATAAAAGACGTTCTTAAACCGCATTTGGTTCTTCTTGTCATCATTTTATTTTCTTTCATTACAAGGTTCATTGCTATTTCTAACAAACAACATCGCAGTATAATAACGTATACTATACCAAGTATAACGAGTAATAAAATAATATTTTAATCTGTTTATATGTATGGATCCTTTGAGCCAGCCCCTGTACTTTGACAATATCTCCAAAGACTCCATTACATATATTTACAATTATCATTTAGTAAAATTATTCAGTTTCCCAGCCCCATAATGGAATGATTCGGCGGCTAGTCAACTGGTCATTTGAGTGAGGCCTCAGTCAAAGGCTGAGGCGGTCGGCGCCACCTCTAGCAGCATTTGCAGAAAAGCATTCACTCCTTCTAAAATTTTCAATTTCCCAATTATCATACATGCAATATCATGAAACCAGACTCATCGATAGAATATCATTCGACATTTACTATAAACACTATAGTAATTAATGATATTCCCATCCGATGTATTTTATATTACTGTATAATATGATATGTTTTAAGTTTGTTAAATAGAAAAATACAAGTAGATTCTCACCCATGAATTTCGGGACATATCCAAACTTGACAAATGGTAGATAAAATAGCATTCCAGCAGCTATAAACGCAGCGGCGTACAGGTATTCAATTTGTGGTTTGTCAATAATGGGGGCCACTATCAGGTACGCAGAGATACCGAGTACCAGGATGGGTATCGGCAGTGGACATTTGTATGGGCGGGGATGATTGGGCCTGGTTTTTCTCATAACCAGCAGCGCGACCATAGCCCCTCCATAAAATATCCAGGCGGTGAATGAGAAGAAGTCGATCAGGGAGTCAATGCTGCCAGAAAGAACCATTGCACCTACACGATAAATGACAATTTTCATATGAAAGACATCTAACATTCATTATTGATCATCTTCAACATCATATTTATTCCATTTCGATCATTTTTGCGTTATTTTTACGTTCTCTATGCCATTTCACACATACCTGCTACAAGGGAGTGGAAGATGAGACCTGGGGCAGGAGTAAAACGTCTTACGTGAACGTAGCTCAGGCAATCTAGCAGGTGACCTTCTCTAGATGCTGCAAAGCAAAGTCGTCCTGCAGCAAATAAAGTCCCGTTCGCTGATCCAAATGTACTCACAGCAACAGACAACGGCATTAGCCATGCCATAACACCCAATATTCGATTACCAAACGTCTGTAACATGTTCCAATAAATCAGGATTTACGCTTGTAAAGTACGTTTGAACTTGACTGACGCGTTTCGTGCGTCACGATTGCATTCGAGTGCAAAATACTTATGAGGTTGAAGTTCACGCAACAAAGTAATGGGAGAAAATTCTTAATTCTGTGACTTGAACGGTTCAAAAACATTAGAATACAGTGCATAATATTCCGAAGCGCGTAAAACACCTTTACCTCGTCAATTTTGCAAATCTAACAACATTTGAGTCATGAAATAGCGATTTCTTTCCGAAAGTATGAAGTTGAAGTTCATAACGTTAATGTAACAGAGTTTTTGTACAAAATCTGCTATTTCATGACTCAAATGTGTTAAATTTGCAAAATTGACGAGGTAGGTATGTTTGACTAACTTCGGAAAGTTATCCACTATATTTTGGAGTTTTTGAACCATCCAAGTCATGAAATAAAGAATTTTTTGCTCATTATTTGGTTACGTTAACGTTACGAACTTCAACCTGATCCAAAAGTTCTGTTACAATACATATATTGCCGTTACGAACTGAAACTTCGTAAATACTTCTATTATGTCAATGAAATCGATTGATTGAGTACATAATATTGAACATTTGTGAGTATACAATACGTTCAATATCGAAGGATATGGAATTGACTCATCTACTGAGGCGTTAGAAAAATAATGAACCAACCACAGCAACTGCTTCACTCTCGATCATCTCCGATGGTGACATTACCGCCAAGTAGGAGATATTGATGAGAGCGTAACAGAGAGTAACCAAAGGAATACCGATCATGATAGACCTTGGTAAATTCCTTGAAGGATCCTTTATTTCTTCCGTGACGTAATTCAGATTGTTCCAACCATCGTAAGCCCACAGTCCAGTATAAAATGCAGTCGCCAATCTGCCGATGTTGACGGTCTCACCGACGGTATCAAAAGCCCCTTGAAGGTGCTGGGTATTACCCTGTATCAGTTTGTAAGAACCACCGGCGATCACCACCAGAATAGCTATTAGCTTAGCAGCTGTAAAAGCGTTCTGTACACCAGTGGCGAGATTAACACTGTAGCAATTAACAAGGAGGATAACAACGATGGCCAAGAGGGCTACCAGCTTGACTATCTCCTCAGGAGGATTACACTCCGCGACAAAAGCCTCGACCGCGTATTGGGCGAAAGACAAACAAATTATTGCCATCTGGGAGGGTTTCAATACCAACGTTGATACCCATGAGAATAGAAAAGCTGGCGGTGCCCCAAAAGCGTCCATAAAGTACGCGTACTCTGCCCCCGAGCTTGTGTTCATCGTCCCTAACTCAGCGTATGCCAAGGCACCGCAGAGACTCAGTATGCCGCACGCTGTCCAGACCAAGAAGCTCACACCGATGCTACCGGTCCGCACAAGAAGGCCTGACGGCGAAACGAAAATCCCCGAACCGATCATTGTGCCGACGATTAGAGCCACCCCACTGACGAGTCCCACCCGTCTCTTGAGGTGAACAGCGTTGTTCGTCGCTGTGTCCGTCCCCTCCACCCCTCCGCCCCCTCCACCCCCGTCTTCGTCATCCCCCATACCACCCCCCGTTCCTTGTTGCTGGAGCTGCGACCCCCCTTCCCACCCGTTGCTGACTGCTGACCCCCCCATTTCTCCTGATCCTTCCGGCCATGCTCTTCCGTTTCCCTGTTGCTGCAACTGTTGCTGATTTGTATTACCCGTCTGCGCATCATGTCCTGCAGCAGCTGTAATCACAAAAACATATATTTTTATCAATCAGTGGTAATAACCTTGCCATTATTTTATACGCATATTCATTCCAGGCCTACCATTTCCAACTTTGAATGATATAACATGTACGATTTATCGATATTCATTGTGTGCATGCTGCAATTGTATGACGTACAGGAATTGCATTTAAAATATGCAAAAGATGGATACACTACCGGGTTTAGTTACGTACTGAAATGCATGAGGTATTATAACTGTACATTTTGAATTGCGATTACAGTTCGCGGAAGGTTATACATATATGCGAAATGGAAACTAAGTCAATTGATGCATCTGTTAGAAATTCTGGCTGGAGCCCAAATTACCTGAGTGTATAATCTATATGATACATCTCGGAGCAACAGTTTGAAAGCGTGACAGATCACAAGAGCCATAACAATTTTTCGAACACGTTCGAAAGTATATGTGAGGTCTCCCACGTGAAGTGGGACAGATTTTTGCCGAGGGTTTGGAAAAGAATTGTCTTAGGGTCTACTCAATTTACTTGAGGAAATTGCTGAACGTAGTTTAATATGTTGCGAAAGTATGATAAAATTTTCAGCTTGTGTCTTCTTTTTTTGTTCGTCGGCAATTAATTATGGAAGTTTCTTTCTTTTTATTTTTATACTCATTGCCAGCGAATAAAAATAAGGGCAAGCTGAAAATTTTACCATTTTTCCGTAACATCTTGAACTACGTTCAGTAACTCAGTCGATTGGACCATAAGAAAATTCCTTGAGCAGGGCCCCCAAGGAAATCCAAAAGGATTTAGGACCTGTAAGTATTGAAAAGTGTTTGCGTGATGCTTAGGAACGAGATACTAGACAGAGGCCTCGGCAAAAATCTGTTCCACTTCATGTGGAACACCCTATACATATGAACATTACAGTAGTTGTTAATCAATACACAATCACAGTTATATACTCTATTTTGATAGCAAGAGTGATATTGATAGCTACCAAGTAATCGCTATGATATGGCTATGCGCTAGCGATGGGTGTTGCTGTTCCTCAATATTTTTTTTTTTTTGAAACGACAGCGATAGAATATCGTCATTGAAGAAATAAAATTTCACTACTGCAGATAAACTGCCCGTAGCTGCGACGAGTCATACAACACTCGAATTCTTGAGACGTAATAGGTTTACGTTACACAGACATATGTACAGACAGTAACACAAGCCTCGTGATCAACAATTCAAGTAGCGAATATTATGTTACAGTAGATTGTGAAAACTTTGATCCGAGCTAATATGGATGCAGTTTATTTTATCTTGCAACATGCAGGGCGTACCAGAACGAGTACGAGTTCGTCATCAAGATATTTATGAATATTTTCACTGACACGATGAAGGCTAAAAATAACTCCAAGCACGATATTGAATCGTCTGACAATTTTATGTCCAATGATCTTCAATTAAACCTGATAGATTTGTGCCCGAAATATATACCCGCACACTCCACGTTGTATAGCTATGAATTAACACTTTTATACTGCGACACGATGATTGTAATAAATAATAATTAATTACTCGAGCTCTGACGGCGGCCGCACGCAGTTAACACGTTGGACAATTGGTTTCGCATCCCTCCGCAGTCACAACTGATCACTGGATAACAACGAGACCGCGACCGCGACCGCGTTTATGCATGAGAAGCTGTTGCCAGTGATATACATTATATTATTAAGTCGTCTTATGTGACGAAAATAGCTCGTGGACCCCGGCCAGTTTCTGTCTCGTGACCAAGCCTTCTCATTTTCAAGATTTTCACTTTCCCACAACAACGGTAGAGAAAAACTAAAGAAATTCCGAGATATCTTCTATACCTCAAGGTGACCTTTCCCCAACCGTCTGATCGATTCCGCATGTGTGCTAGCGCTCACGCCGACTCTACCGACAGTTGCTCTCGGCCGCTACCAACCCTCGTTTCTATTCTTCGCACCTTCGTATATCTTTCCCGCCGTTAACAATTGCTTCTGATTATTTACGGCGAGCTTCAAGATCACGAAATCGCGTGTTGAACATGCCAAACACTGATATTTCTGTTTGAAACTCTGTCGGATACGACATAAAGTCTGTCACGCTCATAGAGATTCTTGGGAGTAAAACGAGTTAGTATATCAATTCGAGTATCTCATATACAAGAATTACCGTACTTGTATGGCAATTTGCCGGCCAATTATAGTTCCGTGTCATATAAGTAACGCTGATCGAATATCTGTCATCGATACTTACAACAGTAAACTATAAACCAGAACATAGATATGTGTACGTCTTGAGTGTTGAGCTAAAAGAACTTTATATCATTCTACGTGCCAGACGGGTATATAACAATTATAATTCTTGAGCATGTACTAGCTAGGGTAAAAATAGATAATGATAAATAACAATAGTATATACGAGTACTGCACAATGATCGCGCGGGAGTTCTTATGCTGATTCTAAGTATTGGTGGTGATTGAGAAACATGTGATATTGAAGCTATACGACTCCTGTCTCCTGTAATGGTTGACTTTTGTGGATTCGGATAACTAATTTGTTTTTCCATCCATCTTCTATTTTATTCATTGGCAATGGCATAGACAGTTTGAACTGTGCAACAGGCGTGTGTAGTACGCTGGTGCCTTACTGAGCAAACGTATAAGAATTGATGAAAAGTATTTTTGGATCGTAAAGTCTCTGCGCCATGCGCCGAAAGGCATGCCTTTGCTATATATTTGGTACATACGCAATACACCGTCTTTTCCGGCGACAATTGCATCACTCGACGACATTATTTATTTTCATTGCATTTTTTCACTTTCTTTTCTGCAACCAACCAATGTCAAGTGTATCTTTCTGCGATTCAAAGAACCGAGCAACATACGTATATTATAGGGATGTATTCATGCATGGGGATGAGCAATTGACCCTGCCCCACATTACAAGCATCCCTGATATTTTGAGATACGTATTGCTCAACTGTCAGTTGGATATTATTTCTCGCGGTTTTCATATACATTGTTTAACCGGTTAAGTCTTCGAGAATAAATCAAATTTTCACTAAACAATCGCTCGTTAATATTTTTCGTTGGTATTAATAACACCGCCGATCTCGAAGAAAATAATAAACGATCAACATATGTTATTCATTCACAGAACTATTCTTTAATTAATAACAATTTTCATCAAGCTAGGACTCATACCAGTGAAGGCTTGATTAGTGTGTAGTATTTTCTTTCGTGATGTAAAATCTAACCGCATGCTTTTGAGAACACATATGCGAAGATAATCCTTGTGGCGTAATTTATAGAATTTCTGTCTTACGCCGGGGGCGGAATTATCGAAAAGCGGACATACTGCCTGTACAGTTTTTACTCGAGAAATGACCGCGTAAAAATATACGAAATATTGATAATATTTTAAATATTAATTCCAGCTCGTTTTCACCACGAAACAGTTTTCAACACTTACGATTATATACTTTTTCTGCATGTTGATCAAGTCTCGACGATGGATATGTATTAATATAGCTAGGGGTAGCGTGCGTTGTGCAGCTCCATTAATCACTCATGACGATGAGAACGAGTAAGCCGCACGCGGGAAGGACGTACGATATGCAACGTGCAATATGCGGCAAGAGATGATTTCAATGACATTTGTAATGAATGAGAGAGTGAAATATGTAATGGGTTTTGGAAAAGAGATAAGTATATCTCACCTCGTTTGAAGGGCGCGACATACATGACTCCAGGAGGGACGATGAAGGAGGGCGGATCGTGAAACCGCCTCTCATGACACTTCGACGGCTTTTCAAAACTACCACTTCCTTCTTGCCTGCCTTTCTTTCTGCCTTTACCTTCCTTTTACCCTTCGTAAGCTTATCCTCCTTCTCTAATCGACACAACAAAATGTCTCTATCTCAACTTAACTCAAGGCAAATCCCTTATCGACTGACACCGGTGTACGTACATTGACGAACGTGCGTGAGGCTCGTTGAGTACTGTAGTCCGACCAAGTCCGACTGGGGCGTGCGAACCGAGGCACGCCGGCGCTCGCCGCCGCTCGATATAATTTCTGTCATAAGACCCGATTCTCCCCTGTAACCCCCGCTATCCCCGTTTGCCATTCAAGCCGCTTCTATGCTTACTACGCTCACGCGTACGTCGCCAAGGATTCTTCGATTGCAGTCATATGATTCTTATAACATAAATATCGCGCTGATTATTCCTCTCACTCTATACATATATCTAGGTGTTTTTAGTTTCGATTATTGCTCTTCGATCTACAACTGTTTGTCAATTTTTTACAACTACTTACAATAAACTAGTCTTCTTGTCGTTAGATTATTCAAAAACTATTTTTTTTTCTTTATCCCCATCAATTCCATCTTGATGGTATCGTTTCAATCGAGGGGGAAATAACTCCAGATTTGACTGACACATTATTGTTTTTTTTTTTTTTTTTTCACTTTTGTGAAATAATTCAGTCATTTATTTCAATTAATTTTTTTATCAGTTATTTCTCATTATGTTATTTATTTTTCATTATTTCAGTCATTTCTCATTTATGGTGGCGACAATTTAGCTTAATATGGAATTCCCTGATGCAGAAAATGTATATGTATAATTCCCTCCTTTATTTCGACCAAATCCAAATAATATTAAGAGGTTTCAGTGAATGTAAGTAACAAATTGTCTACCTTCATTTTATCCAATAGAACTATATGTGAAAAAAAGTCCGACTAAAAAAAAATTCCCTGCGAGTCAATGACTGTGTTTTCATTGGAAGGTCAGAGTCGCGGGTTAGGTTAAAATTTTAGCCAATGAAAAATAAAATTACAGAAAAAATAATGCTAGTCTTTTCAAATCTCACTTCTCATTCACTAAAATTTCGACCTAACCCGACTCTGACCCTCCGATGGAAACATAGTCCATCATCTTCTGATGTGTGATCTAGTGACCCATGGAGACCAAGTCTCTGACAAAATTCTTTCTCTGCCCTTTCCCAACAAAACAATACTAAAAAAAAAAAAGCAAAAAAAAAAACTCTTCTATGATCTTCCTAACAATCAACATTCCCTGACTATTCCCGGTTTGTTGCCACCGTGTGACGTTATTTCAGTAATTTCCTGGGTTATTTCTGAATAATTCACAAGCTATTGACACGTTGTTTCAACGAGTAGTACCCCCTCTGGTTTCGATAATCATCATCTGCATCTGGACCGTGAAATAAATTTTATACTTGTATGGGTGCAGATAGAATATGACTCGTAGCATATTTTTTCGTATAACACAATATTGCGTAAGTTTGTGTAGGGTTTCCGTCGCTCTGAGCCACATTTCGGGTATAATGCTATACATACTTTTTATGAAGACGAATTAGAGGAGGCCATAGTCTTCCAAATCTTTTGCTCATACTTGTACCAGCTGCAACATGTGAGGTATCGAAGCAAAAAATACATAACATACAGGATGGTTAATGTTCATAGCCACTTAACAAGAATTTACTTCTTCTTCACAATGGTTCATTTTTATTAGGTATATTTCGTAAAATTTATATAGGTATACCTACGTAAACTGACTTTGTTAGTATGTAAATGCGATTTCATTTTTTAGCTACTTAATTTCTATACAAATACATACGTACGTATGTGTATGTATAATATAATATATTATTTGTTGCGTTCCATATATTTTTCATAACAGAGAGCCTAATAAGGATAAAAAAATACCTAATTTGTTAATTAAATTCAGCCGAGTTCCCCATCCGATGTAATAATATAATATATGTATATCTTAGAAATTACGTAAATTATTTCACTATATTTAAAAAGAAAAAAAAAGAAAAAAAAATTCATGAGCCATCATCAATAATCAGGCAAATAATATTTGAATTATGATTGACCCGCCAATCGGGCCGTTATCAAAAAATCAATGCCAAGTCATTGCCATTGAGTACCTTGGCTGCGCCCATTTTGTATTAAAATAATCACAACATGATATCTAAAATATACTGCGATTATGCCGATCATTTGTATAACAATAATTACTCAGACTCTGACAACAATTAATTATAAAATAGAAAAGAGCACAGGAATGATCTGCTTTAGTATGGATTTATAAAAAAACGATAAAGGAGAGTTGCCAGGAGACCAAGAGCCACGGGAATCAGCCACGATCGCCACGAACCACTGCAATTCAAATTTAAATATGATTAAACATTATTCGTCAATCATTTGTATTCGTGGAAAATACTTGTCACGTTATGTTGATCACTTCAACAGCAATTGAACCAAACCAGAACGCATAATCAATTTTAATTATGTTGTTACAACTAGATGAATAAAACATCAAAACTCTCTAGGACAAATAACTACGGTCCGAAGTCTTGCCAACTTCTTGCTAAACTTCACCTTATCAACGAAATGAATCAAAAGTATTGGGCAATATGAAATATGACTAGATAACAATATCCGAGTGAACCGTAACTCTTTTAACGTTACGCGCGAAATAGTCTGCTACGTCAGTTTCTTAAAGATGAGATCATTTATCTTTAATCTTACCTATTTTCGTCCCCTCCGCTACCTTCATTTGACCATTCCTTATTCTTTTTCTCTTCAGATATCGTTCTATCCTCCTATAAATAAATACGTAATTAATGATATTGCAATATCCAGAAAATCAAGAGCATCGAGCAACTATGGATGGCGATAAATTCTATTGTAAAAAAAAGGGTGAATATTTCATTGTGCAAAATGCATTGCAACTTTTTTCTTAATTCGAAAATGAATCAATCCAAAGTCCTATTTTCATGTGAAACTAATACTTGCTTCAATGAGTTCTCCAATTTTGAACGGTTCCATCATCTGCCTGGCGTCACTCGAGTGTCCAACATCTTCGAAGGGTTCGCTGCCGTCAATTCCAGCTTGTTCCAAAAGCACTTCTTCACCACCAGGGTGCTTTATTTTTCATGGAATGTAGGATCATTATTATTTCATGTATTCATATCGTATTGCAACAAGTAGGTAGCCGCTACACGAGTTGAAATATTCAGTGAGTAAATATTGTGTGAAATATACATGGAATTGGTACCTCGTTTAGAAAGGCCGTTACATCGTAAACTTTATTATGAATTATTATCCAAGTATCTTTGCTATGGTTATGCTTGGCCACGTCCGCCCGAGAGTAAAGTTTCGTGGCAGTTGTTGTCGCGCTTTCGGTTGCCATTTTGCCTTACCACAAGTCAGAAATAACTTGTAGATGCGTTAGTCGGATTCGAATTGAACGTCAATTAAAAGTTGTAGATTTTTTACTGGAGTTGAATTTATCTTTTGTCTATATTTCCGGCGTTTATTAATGAATAACTACGTGAAACAATTATCTCGATGGATTGACCTATGCTTTTCTACTTGCTAGGGCTTCCTAATCATTCGACAGACAGATACGAATCATGTCACCGTCTAGCTGCGTGTCACAGACTAATCAGTGACTGGACGTCCACATAGCCCCCCAAGGTGATGAAGAATAAGTCGGCACGTTGCGCTATCTTACGGAAGCCGGTCAAAGTCTACTGACTGCTTGCGACTCTCCTGAAAAGTCGGAACGATGGAATATCGGAGCGACGGAACGGAATAATAATTTACTAAAATATTCAAGCAAATAACCCGAACCAAGATTGAAGAATCATTTCCGAATACAAATCATGATTTCCGATACATTTCATCACAGATTCTGCTATTCATTTCGATTATTAATCAATTATATTACAGGAGAATAATGTCTAGCGATCGAACCAAGAAAATAGGGAATTTCTGTTCAAATCTAACATGTGATTGGCTAAATCCGTTCATTGTCATTGGCCATGTATACACCGAGCGGATTTGATGCGGACCAAGTACCGAAACAACCAATCAACGGAGATGATTTAGTAAATTTCCCATGAAGCTCTGAACGTCATTGGTTGTTTCGGTCTTTGGTTCGCACCATATCGGCTCGGTGTACGGCGTATCTTTTCTGCGCCAGCATCACCACACAGGCGAACTGTAGGGGAATCCCGACGGTTGGTGAATACTGAACGTCCATATTACGTTCATATCTAACGTTGCTCGGGCCAGTGCCCAGTGAGGTTGATTGTGGCTAGTGGTTAGTACCTCACACAAAGAAATTCACCGAATTGCGGATTAAATTTAATAAGCTGCGAGTATTCGATTAATTGCGGAATAAATTTACAATCCATTTCGAACCTACGTAGCTTGTCCAGATCTCGGGATAATAGACTACTACAATAACAGCGAAGCATGTCATCGTCACGTAAACGCATCAAAGAGGACGACTTTCTGGACGATCCACTTAATTTTCTTACACCAGGCAGCGAAATATGTTTAACGGAAGAAAGGACACCGTGGAATTTCACAATCACAACGGACAGCTACATTTCTTTGTGTTCGCGTGTGTACGCTGCACTTTGTCATGAGAACTCTAAGTTCGCAGAAAATATCCCAGAGTCGGCTTTCCAATGCTACGCGATAGTTTACCTCTGGAAACGATTCGCAGATCTTCTTCCCAGTTCTGAGACGGATGGTTCGCCATTTTTCAACGATATTGTACGAATAAATGATTACTACTGTGCTATTCCTGCTCCTCTGGAAACATATTTGGATGGAATCGGACACTTTCGTGATCCTCATCATTATGATCGACGATTTGTATTGCCAGCGTATCCAAACGTTGAAAACGTTGGTGGGATATCGTACACTTTTGGGCAGGTTAATTCTGAAACACATTATCTTTACGAAGCGTACCCTGCCCCAGGAATCGCCGTTCTGCGCATACTGGCCGACATCAAATATACAGAAGATCCTTATGAAAAGAATTTGATGTGGGATTTACCTGAAGGGCTCCATCCACATTTTAACAGATCAACGAACCCCAACAAGCCAACTAAAAACCTTTTGGGTTGGGCGCCAGCGCAATCTTTAACTAACACCCAACTGAAGCTAATGAATTCCCTGAAACATAATGGAGAATTTCCGTGGTCCAGAGAAGCTGTATATCATCTACTCCAGAGACTATTATCACTGATCAGTGATTACATTCCTGCTAACCAGTTGCTATTGGATCTAGTGGAAGAAGGTGGACTTACTATTGCCCCAGCCGTATTGAAAGGATCGGTTGCTCAAGGATTAGCTACTAAAAAGACACTCCGGTCTTTCACATTTGATCGTTCATCACTCTATTGCGAGGGCACCATAGCTGTATTTTCGCCGTATAAGGTTAATCAGACA
The DNA here is from genome assembly GCA_963989295.1 of Ametastegia equiseti. Classification (NCBI taxonomy): domain Eukaryota; kingdom Metazoa; phylum Arthropoda; class Insecta; order Hymenoptera; family Tenthredinidae; genus Ametastegia; species Ametastegia equiseti. The sequence goes on from OZ022389.1 coordinate 24,506,859, forward strand.
CTGACCAAAGGTGCAGCGATAGCCGGGTATCGGATGGCGAAAGAACCAATTGGTAACAGACATTGTTGGGCAGCATACGACTTCGATGAATACACGAGTGTTCCTGAATCGTGGATTCAAACACGGAATACCATTTACACGTATGGTATGGTTGACGGATTGAATGAGTTTATCTATTCCACAGGGGATATTAATAAGAGAGTCTTGCAGAATGATTCAATTCTAAGTACCATGATTCGATTCAAAAATGGTTGGAACATTCACTCGTAAGGAACTGAACAGATGCAACTTTAATGGTTCCAACAAAACCTCTTGGTAGAATATGTTCCTACTATATATTTAGTTTGACTTGCATCAAAGATTCTATGTTTTTCAACGATCACTATGTTTTTACAATAAATATGTTCAGTTTTACCTGTGTCAAAGGTTCTGTGTTCTTTCAACGATCACTTTGTTTGTTCTTACAATTACTATATTTAGTTGTACTTGCATCAAAGATTCTATGTTTTTCAACGATTACTTTGGTTTTACAATCACTATGTTCAGTTTTACTTGCGGCAAAAATTCTGTCCTCTTTTAACGATTACTCGGTTCGTTTTCACAATTACATACTATGTTTAGTTTGACTTGCATCAAAGATTCTATGTTTTTCAACGATTACTTTATTTTTATAATAAACGTGTTTAGTTTTAACTGCGTCAAACGTTCTGTCCTCTTTTAACGATTGCATTGTTGGTTTTCACAATTATTATGTTTAGTTTGACTTGCATCAAAGATTCTATGTTTTTCAACGATTACTTTATTTTTATAATAAACGTGTTTAGTTTTAACTGCGTCAAACGTTCTGTCCTCTTTTAACGATTGCATTGTTGGTTTTCACAATTATTATGTTTAGTTTGACTTGCATCAAAGATTCTATGTTTTTCAACGATTACTTTATTTTTATAATAAACGTGTTTAGTTTTAACTGCGTCAAACGTTCTGTCCTCTTTTAACGATTGCATTGTTTGTTTTCACAATTATTATGTTTAGTTTGACTTACATCAAAGATTCTATGTTTTTCAACGATTGCATTGTTTTTATAACAACTGCGTTTAGTTTTACCTGCGCCAAAGGTTCTGTGCTCTTTTAACGATGACTTTGTTTCTACAATTACTATGTTTAGTTAGACTTGCGTCAAAAATGTTATGCTTTTTAACAATTACTTTGTTTTCACAATTACTACGTTTAGTTTCATTCGCACAAAAGATTTTATGCTTTTCTACGATTACTTTGTTTTTACAACAACTATGTTCAATTTTACTTGGATCAAAGAATCTGCGTTTTTTTTTCAACAATAACTTTGTTAGTTTTCACAATTATTCTGTTAAGTTTGACTTGCATCGAAAATTTTGTGCTTTTCTAATGATTATTCTGTTTGTATTCACTTGCTTAATCGTACTTTTGAATAAAGTTATCAATTTGATCAAAAACAAACTTCTTCATTACTCTCTATGGTTTATCAACTTGCACCACATCCTAACCCATTCTAGAATCTTCCTGCTATACTTACTCGTATCAAACTTGGGTCTGAAATAATGATTGGTACGCAGCTGGGAACGCTACAGAATCTTTAAAAACTGACTGGATTATTATCCGTTTGAAATAAAATGGTTATTATTCATCAGAAATGCAAAGCATTGACCTGAAATATAATACAAATTTATTTGAAATGGCCGAGAAAAGATTGTCACAAGTATGTAGTGTATTTTATATGTAGATTGATCAAAAATACAAATATACAGTGCGTATCATCTGAAATGTCGAGAATGGGAGGGACTTGATTGCCAATAAGCGACGCCCCGTCAACCATTCAACAAAGAGGAGAATTGCTTACAGCTAATTTCTTACGAGAATAAAAGATACAATTTCTTATGTAGAAGAGTAATATCAACAACAATTCGAACCATTCTTCTGAGCGTCGAAGTGAATGAACATCTAATAGCCTGATTCCAGTGTGGTTGTTGATATTATTTTTCTAGACCAAGAAATTGTATCTCCTATTCTCGTGAAAATTTCGATCTACGAAATTCTTCTCCGCATTGATTGGCTGATGGGACGTCGCTTTGCGTCAATTAGGTCCCTCCCATTCTCGACACTTGAGATGATACACGCTGTATAATCCTGTATTCCTCCAGGTACAAATGGTATATTCAGACTGTAAGAGCACCTGATAAGATGAAATTGAATTTTGAACGGATTTCTAGGTATATTTCATAGGTCGGATGTTACATAGGTGCGAGTGTCCACATGTATTTATTGAGATGATCAATTTGTGCGTTATTTGTCGATATCCTGCTCAACCCCCTTATTTGAGGAATTTTTTCAACCTACCCAGGTTTCAGTTTCCAGGTCTGATCCAGATTCCCAATTCGCTTACAGGTGCAAAAAAATTTAAAAAAAAATGATCCATTGGATCAGCCTCATCTATTCAAATACACCTTTTCATTTGCAATCCGACTAAAGTTTCTGTAATTTTGATCTTGTTCAGTAGACAGAGTTTTCAATTCAGCCCAGGAAGTAGCGACCCCACACTATTTCAGTGACGTATTCGTGAATTACCTTCCCTGCGAACACAAGGTCGAAATTTGTTCGAATTTCTAATGCCGTTGAACTTAATATTGATTGCCGCAGAATTCAGGGATTTTGAAAGAAATTTCGAATGAACTCGTGGAGCTGAGAAATTATTTTCAAAATGATTCCATAAATGATTCAACTAAATGATCGGAGTCATCGTTACTTCTTGGGGAAATAGTCTGGGGAATAAAAACCGGATAAAACAATGAGTCAAAAGCTGTAAAATTCAAAGTAATTTTTTCAATTTTATTTTTTTATTGCTATAATACAATTTGATTGTTGTGTAAAATCTGTCGAAATATGCTAGAGATACCTATGCTTATTATTAGGGAGTAAAAAACATGGAAGCATAGCACAGTAGAACAGAACAACAACCCTATCATGAACATTATAGATTATGCATTAATATTACATCTGTTAATAGATATAACTTAGTTATAAAAATATGGTGGTGTAATAGGTTCAAAAATATTCTTATATTACTTATACAATAGTTAATACTAATAAAACTCAGTACTTTTTACAAGTTACAAGGAATAACAAATTCTATTATAATAATTATTGGAGGATTGTAACTTATTATAGTTAACTGTAAACTATATATCATACTTAATCTAATACTTTAACACAGAATGATGGTGCGTCAAATAAGAGCAGCTGGCATTTAATTTTGAACATATTTATATTTTCCTAACAATATCAGTTACGTACATTGTTTGGTACGTATTGATCAGTTTTCTATATATAATGTATATTGTTCTCCAAAGGCAATTATTATACGAATATATAGTTCGGCTAAGTCAAAATGTTGTATTAAACCGAAATGAACTAATATATGGGGAATTCCAGCCCAACTGGGACAGCTTTTGACCCTCACCCCTCTCGATTTTTTTCATTTTTTTTTCTGATATTCGGTAGACTGAAAGGAGTGCTTGTGATTTATTTCAAATTTTTATCTCAATTCGTTTTCGATTTACATATTTTTGAAAATTCGCAATTCCCGATGATCGTCAAACGTTTAAACGCCTGTATCTCTGAATCTATCAGTCGGATTACAAAATGTGAGTATATGAAATTCATCGGAAAGAAGTGTACCTTTCGAAAAAAATATTTCTGGATAATTGCGCCTCGTCCTTTATAGTGAAATCTTCGTTTAAACATGAAAAATCGATTTTTCTCAAAGTATGACATAATTCAAAATTTTCAAAAAATTCTCAAAAATACTTCGAAAAAAGACAAAATTTTTGAGCTATGGCTGATCGTGGGCCTTGGCTGCTTTCTATTTTTAACAGAATTTTAATCGATTATTTTGAATTTTTTCTCAAGTTTTTGATAGAATTTTAATTGATTCAATTTAAAATTTATTTTGAAATTTTGTTGAAAATTGAGAAAAAATTAAGAAATCAATTTTCAACAGAATTTTGATTGATTGAATTTTTTTTTTTTTCAATTTTCAATAGAATTTTTATTAATTTAATTAAAATTTCGATTAAAATTCTGTTAAAAATAGAAAGCAGTCGAGGCCCACGATCAGCCATAGCTCAAAAATTTTGTCTTTCCTCGAAGTATTTTTGAGAATTTTTTGAAAATTTTGAATTATGTCATACTTTGAGAAAAATCGATTTTTCATGTTTAAACGAAGATTTCACTATGAAGGACGAGGCACAATTATCCAGAAATATTTTTTTCAAAAAGTACACTTTTTTCCGATGAATTTCATATACTCACATTTTGTAATCCGACTGATAGATTCAGAGATACAGGCGTTTAAACGTTTGACGATCATCGGGAATTGCGAATTTTCAAAAATATGTAAATCGAAAACGAATTGAGATAAAAATTTGAAATAAATCACAAGCACTCCTTTCAATCTACCGAATATCAGAAAAAAAAATGAAAAAAATCGAGAGGGGTGAGGGTCAAAAGCTGTCCCAGTTGGGCTGGAATTCCCCATATATATATATATAAATATATATATAAGTCAATCAGTAATTTAGGTTGTTCCGGTTCGTAAGCCCAACATTTATCTGATCCTGTATTTCCTGTATACGTCCAACAGCTTGGTTTTCATTTGAATTATATTGAAAACCAAAAACAAAAAGAAAAAAAAATCAACAAAGAAATCGACAAAAAAAAAAAAATGGTGTAAATATGGTGTAAATCTATATATAGGTAACAATTTGCCATGTTCAATGAGAACTAATTATCATGATTTAAATTCAGATTTGATAACATTATTGCAATAGGAAAAAAATTTTTTAAAATTGTAAAAAGCAAAGCATAACGGCGATGCTTATGGTAGTCATGTTTGTGCTTATCTTTTGAGTCGCATTATCATTCAATTAATTATTGTCTTTACAGTGTCTGCGTATTACATTTTAGCACAGCAGTCTAGGAAAAATAGTCTTCCAAATATCGCCTCTAGACTTACTCAAGCTAATCACAGTGCTATATATTTATTTTTCTTCTTTCTCCTCTTCTTTTCCGTCTTCTTCTCCTATTTTTTATTTTTTATTTATTTTTTTATTTTTATTTAATTCAGGTATAAAAACAAATAGCAATACAATTCTACAGATCACTCCTATGTATTATAAAGTCACTGGTCTCGATAGTGTGTTTCACTTGTGAGATTGCGCAATATCACCCCTCGATCAAGGAATAAATCCTGAACTTCATTTTCTTCATATGTAAATAGCTTCTGATCCTTTGTTTTGGTGCTGTGCTCCACCTGTAGCATAAGCGTTGGGAGAGGCCATGCACTCTGACCAATCGCTGTTGGAATGTGGGGAGCTTGATGACCAGTGGCCAGGGCTTTCCGGGGACGGTGTAGGAAAGCTTTCGGGAGCTTGCATAAGATGTTGGGGAGTAACGTCAGGCCCAGAATGATGTGAAGGTGGAGTCAAGTATTGATAATATTGCTGAGTTTGTTGTTGTTGTTGCTGCTGTTGCGCGTTCTGTTGCTGTTGCTGCTGTTGTTGTTGTTGCTGTTGTTGCTGCTGCTGCTGTTGCTGTTGAATCTGCTGTTGCGTTTGTTGCATCTGTTGCTGTCCCGTCGAGTATGGAAGATTCTCAAAGTCAAAACCGACCGGCGGCATGCCGCCGTGTTTTTGATGAGTTGCTTGCCTCATAGCAGCAATGTGAGTTGGCGAGGTAGGAAGCGAGGGCCTGCTCTTGGCTGGGGAAGGAGAGCCCATGTAGCTCGCCTGAGGGGACAGGGTCATGTTGGATTGCACCGAGTGTGGCGGAGACTGGTTACTGTAAGGCGGTGAAAGGGTGTTCACCATTCCTTGGGTTTGTCGTTGATGCGGAGCTAATAGTTGGTCGTGAAAATTAGGAGGCAGTCCATAGTTGGCTGTGAAAGTATCAAGCCCAAGTTGCTGCAAGCCCTGCATGGACTGACCCTTGATGCAATCCTCATAGGAAGGTGGCTGCTTTCCCGTTTGCGTGTGACCGACCAATGGCAGAGCATTACTGTAAAGGCTAGCACTGTCATAAGGGCTCGGCAAGTTTCCCTCGGCTCCCTCCGCTCCCTGAGGGATTTCCTGGTTTGGGGGCTGAGCACCACGTTTTGCAGTTGGCTTTTTGACCGAAGGTTTTCGCCTTACTGCTACAGCTCCCTCCGACTCTGGGCTGTTTGGGTTTCCTGCCGCTCCAGCCTTCGACCTCTTCTTTGATTTTGATTGCTTCGGCGCTGATCCAATCACCGTTGGATGTGTGATGAGTTGTGGATGGTTCGGAGATCCTGTAATTACCACAAAAACATTTATTAGATAAAGAAACTAGCTTTGGTTTCACGATTTCAAATAGTCCACAAGATGACATACGATTTCACAAACATTCATTTTTCTATTTGAATAATTGTGGGTATGGGTATATCATCGAAATACTTATATTCTAAAGAAGCTGCTGCTAACAAAGTTGTGTGATGAATGTTTACAGGCAGAATGAATTTTTTCAAGAGGGAATATCACCGGATTCCACTAATGACATGACTACAATGACAAAATGTTGTAGTTCATTTGTCGATTTCCACACCTGAGTTTCTACGAAAACTGTTGATGAATTTTACGAAATGCTTCGGAAACGATTATAATGCATAGAATTTGGGAAAACGATTGTCGTGCGAGATAAATCGCAGGATCCGGTACTCAGGTAAGAATATACGTCATATCTCAAAACCGACTAATCTTGTGGACGAAGAAATCTTGAAACTGTCTAAAAAATGAATAAGAAATAATATCTTGCCTCTGTACGTACCCATGAGGGGGCCGTTTGGTATGACAGGCACCATCTGTGGGGATCTTGGTACATGTTCGTCAAGTAGCCTGACGATATCATGATGAAGTCTCTCGCTGGCGACATCGCGTGGAAGTCTATCCATATGATCTGTAATTTCTCTGTTAGCGAATGTATCGAGAAGCGCTTTGCACGCTTCGAAACTGCCTTCTCTGGCAGCGAGGAATAACGGTGTTTCATCCTTGTCGTCTTGGGCGTCTCTGTTAGCTCCATGTACAAGGAGAATATTAACTGCATCAACGTTGTTGACAGCAGCTGCCCAGTGCAAAGCAGTCTTTCCACTGTTATCAGCGGCATTGATATCCGCGTCTGCGTTTATCAGATCTTCAACCATGCCTTCGGTGGCCAGACGAGCAGCCAAGATCAAAGGTGTGGTGCCGTCGTGCATCCTGGCGTTTAAATTAGTCGCCCGATTCCGTAAAAGAATTTGAAATACGCCCATTGCGTCAGCGGCAACTGCAGAATGTAACGGAGTCCTTCCAGTGTTATCCTGTGAATTAGCATCGGCTCCAGCATCTAATAAGCGTTTAGCCGCATCAGCCCGCGCATATCTTGCTGCGAGATGGAGAGAAGTTTCTCCGCTCTTGTCAGTCGTGGCATTCAGGTCTGCGCCCTGAGCCACTAAGTCGGCAATAACAGCGGCGGTGCCGTCGCTTTCATCCTCTTCTTCTCCGGTATCCAATCCGCCTCCACGTACCGCAGCTACCATCAATGGTGTCATTCCACAGGGTCCTCTGGCGTCGACGTCTTGACCATGTTCCAGACTGGGTGGGGTGAGGACTCCGGCGTCAGGCCTGGACCGTATTTCAGCAGCATCCAAATGCTGTTGGGTCCACATCCTCGGTTCCGTTTCTTCATAATCGGTGATAGCTGTGTGATCGCTGGCATAGCCTGGTTCGATAGCTCGCATTCGTTTGGATGGCGGTAGGTCGGATTCGTCGTCTGACCACTGCTGGGCACGCCCATTGCCCAAGTCAAGATCCATGCAATTAACGGAAGGCTGTTGGTTTAGATTCCGCATTTCTTGGCCATCGGGACCTCGTCTTTTAGATCTTCGTCTTTGACCGCTTCCGCTACTTGTTCGCAAAAATCCTTCAGGAAACCAAGTTACTCCGACGGCGCTTTTCCGCTTGGCGGTAACCAGCACGCCGACTATTAGACCGGCAACTAGTACGGAAACAACTCCAATGCAAACGTATTTGAAGTTTGTTGGAGTGTCTGGATACGGTGCATCTTGAGGGCCGACAACGCCGCGTACTTGTTCTATTGGAAAGTTTCTGGACAAAGAATGTTTGGAGGCAGTAGCAGCTAGATATTCGGCAGCCTCATTGGCAGAGGGGAAACAAACTGCTCCTGACATAACGGTGCACTTTCGGTTATCGATTTCTAGGTAAGCTACAACTCCGCTTACACTGTCCGTGTAAACTGTCGTAGGCCTTCCAAATACGTTAGTTTGGAGGCCTGGATCCCCGCGCTCTCTTTTCCATGGATATATCATGTCGTTTCCCAGCTCGTCTTGCTTCACTCTCAAAGTCGTTCTCAACTGATGACCCATGTCACGTAAAAATGCAACGATATTTAGCCGGAAATTCTGCATATCCATCAATACAACAACCGATATTACACCTTCAGCTAGAGAAGGAGGCTCTCCCTCGCAGTCGAGTCCATCCCAGTTACATTCTTCGTTATTGCAACCGTAATCGCAATGCCCATTCGCGTAATGTTTACGGCAGTAGGCATCGTAGATCGGACTGTAACAAGTGTAAAGAATCGTTTAGGTCAGATTACGAATAGAAAATGAAGGTATTTCGCATGACTAAAATCAAAAGGGCGTGTGAGCCATTTTTCTCAATTCCAGTGATTTACTAAAAACAAAAGGGCGTATGCCATTTTTTCTCAATCAGGAATTTGCACAAAAAAATAAATAGAACAGTTTTTTCTTTATTTGGCGTTTGACTAGAAACAAAAGGGTATATCGGCCTCTACAATTTTTTGGTGCATACGCCCTGATGTTCTTAGTCGTACGGTATATACGCCCGTTTGTTATGATACTGGCATTTTTCACGCATACACCCTTTTGATTTTAGTCAACCGATTTGTTAACGAGTCACTATTTTCATTGATTCGATAAAGTGAAGGAACATTTTTCTTTGATTTGCATTTACAGAATAATGAGAGAACTATACTCACTTGCAAGGCTCGAGTTTCTTTTCGCAATCTCTGCCGTCGAATAAGCATTGAGCGTTATTGCATACTTCGTCGCATACGCCGTTCATAAATACGTCCCAGCAGTTGATAGGAGCGGTGCAATTTTTCCAAGGATTGATACCGAGAGAACAATCGTTTCCATCAAAATTGCATGCGTATCGATTACACTCTTCGTCGCAATGATGATTCCCAGATTTTTCGTCGCATCGATTTTCAATGCATTTCTTCCTTTCGCGTTCCAGATCCATATCGTAAGGAGACATTGTTTTCAAAATACTGTTAGAGTTCTGTCTTCCGGAAAGACCTCCTCTGTATCCCGGATCGTATATTTCACAATTTTTTCCAGCCCATTTGGGTGGACAATAGCAGGCGTAGTCTCCCATCAAATTTTCACAAATAGCTTCTCGCTGCTGACACGGGTTACTTGCGCATTCGTCTTTAGTGTCGATTTCGCAATGTGTTCCAGTAGTGCCAAGTGGACAATGGCATCTGTACCCAATTTCGATCTCAGCTATTCTGCAAGTCCCACCGTTCTGGCATGGTTCGGAATCGCAATGCGATCCAGAAAATTCGCAATTCTTACCGAAATATCCATTGGCACATAAGCAGCTGTGTCCAGCCTGCCTAGCCGTGCATACTCCGCCATTCTGGCAGGGTGAACTGTCGCAAATGTTCACCTTAGCCTCGCAATGGCGACCCATATACCCCGGCTTGCAGTTACAGTGATAATTATTCACCAGTTGAACACAGTCTTGAGTTCCTGGATTTGCGCAAGGATTTGAGAGACATTCGTTTATATCTCCTTCGCATCTTGGCCCAACAAATCCAGGTGGACATCGGCATTCGAATCCTCCAACTTTGTCGGTGCAAGTACCGTTGTTGTGGCAAGCGCCGATAACGCAATCGTCTACGTTAATTTCGCAGAGAATTCCAAGAGTTCCAGGGGGGCATGAGCAGCTGAAGTTGTTTATAAGATCGTGGCAAGTACCGCCGTTCTGACATGGATTTGGATTACAATCGTCGACGTTAAGCTCACAGTTCTGTCCTTGAAAGCCAGGTTTACATTGGCACTGATAAGATCCAACCAGGTCCTTGCAAATAGCTCCATTCTGACAAGGGGCAGATTCGCACTCGTCTATTTCATCTTGACAATAAGATCCGGCGTATCCATCAGTACAGTGGCATCTGTGACTGTTTCCAATGTCTTCGCAGGTGCCATTGTTGCAAAGATTTTTGTCTGGGACGCCCTTCCTCACCGCGGCATCCTTACAAGATACCATTTCTACGTCGCATACTTTTCCAGTCCAACCCGGCGAGCAATTGCAATGATATTTGTTCTTATGCTGTACGCAAGTCGCTTGATTCTCGCAAGGACTCTCAGCACACCAATCGACATATTTGTCGCAGCGATCTCCTGCGTAGCCGTAAGGACAGTGACAAGTGTAATACTGAACATGATCGTGACAAGTGGCTCCGTTGAGACAAGGCGAACTGTCGCACTCGTTGATTCTGTATTGGCAATTAGTCCCTGTGTAACCAGGCTGACAAACGCATGTGTAATTGTTTATACCGTCGATGCATTTCCCTCCGTTCATGCAACTGCTGTCCGTGCAATCCTCGTCGTTTGTTTGACAATTGATACCCGAGAAGCCAAGTTTGCATTGGCAGGTGTAAGAATTTACGTACTCTTTGCATATCGCTCCGTTCTGACAAGGTGCCGAAACGCATTCGTCGATATCTATTTCACAATGTTTCCCATTAAAACCGTCAACGCAGAGACAGGTGTAATCCCCAATTCCGTCCAAGCAGGTGCCTCCGTTTTGACATGGGTCTGTAAAAAGAAATTGTTGTTTTGTCATGATTTTGCGACTGGTCACTTCGGATATAGGTACAGTGTGAATTGTTCCAACAGGTTTCTGATCATTGATTAGCTGTTTTTTGAAAACAATTGCTCATACTGGCCTCGCAGGCATTTCACCGCGGTTCGATCTATTCGGACGGCATGTATTGTACGAGAGCTCGAGAATTCGAGGGATTATTTTCATTCAAAGAGACAACATAGTCTTTTGTATAGAGGAGCCATTAAGCATCACGGGGTTGCTCAAAGTATTTGAATATCTGACTTCCATGCTCCCTTGAAGAGAGAGTTTACGATTTTTCCAATTTTCACATGAAGTGGTAATTCCGAAACGCGAAAAAAGTAAACTTTTGATACCCCTTCTGGTGCAAGAAGGCTTATTCAATGAGACCAATTAAAGAACATGATACTTTCAGCTTCTTGAGCCATCTCTGATTTCGGTCAATTTTTTTCAAAATAAAATAGATGTACCATCCTTTTTGAGACTTAATTTTGCTGTAGGGTATTCACCACACTGCAGTTAGGTATGAGCTTCTGACAATAATCATCGCACGATTCCTCAAATACGATAAAGATTGACATCAAACCATCTTTAGATGTAAATTGATACATAAATGTGTAAAAAATGATAACTTTGCGATGAAAAGTGGAGTAATTTGTTGAATATAAATCCGAATATCAAATCACAAGCTATAAAATTCTACGACAAATGTCATGGAGAATTGTTTCTAAACTCAGTATATGATTTGTCAGACAATCTGTTGGGAGTAGGACAATTCCGACAATTGTAATGAAATGATGAATACAATATTTCCTGAACAATCGTAATATGTAAGATACTTACAAGATGCGCAGTCATCAGTATTGATAATGCAGTCCCTCCCCTCGTATCCTTTGGCACAAACGCAGTGATAAGACCCATTTGTATTTCTGCATGTGGCACCGTTTCTACAAGGTGATGTTATCACGCACTCGTCGACATCCTCGTCGCAAAGTCGTCCTGTGTATCCGACAGTGCAAGTACAAGCAAAGTCCAAGAAATTTGACGAAGGTGAACATTTCGCACCGTGAAGACATCTGAAAATACAAACGAAAGTAATGATTAGTTTTTTATCCATAAAAAAATCAAATCAAATAAAATAAGCATATCTTCATAAAGAAATGCCTGAATTAATTGAGGAGTCTAAATGATGATCTAAATGATGCTGTATCAGACAAACCTGTTCGGCGAGCACGGGTCCAATTTATCTTCGCAATTTCTTCCGGTGTGTGGGAGTTCGCATACGCATTTATAATCGTTTACAAGATCGATGCAAGATCCACCGTTTTGGCAAGGGTTGTTAGCACAGTCGTCAATGTTAGTTTCGCAATTTGTACCGGTATAACCGGCCAAACATTGGCAGCTATATCCGTTTAGCCGGTCATTACATATACCCCCATGCTGGCAAGGGTTTGATCCGCATTCATCGATGTCGGCTTCGCATCTTTTACCTCCGTATCCAGGATGACAATGGCATATAAACTGATTGACCCCATCTTCACACGTTCCACCGTTGATACAAGGATTACTGGCACATTCGTCGACGTCGCTTAGACATCTCGCGTCGTAATAACCACGTGGACATTCGCATCTAAATCCATTGATAAGATCGATACAACGACCGTCATTGGCACAGGGATTGCTTGCGCATTCGTTGATGTCAGTTTCACAGTGTTGGCCAGTAAAACCAGGAATACACTCGCAGGTATACCTGAAATAAAAATAATCATCAAGTCTCTTAATCTCAACGACTATTCGATAAATCGCAAAAAGTTTATCTCAAACGAAACGAGATCTTATATCACTCGCACAAAGCAATCAATCGGTTCTTTGCTCGAGTCAGCATGTTGAATGAAATTTGATTTCAGGCTTGTTTATATTGATGCAAAGCCTAGTAATGAGTGCTCTCGAACTAGCAAATCGTGATAAGTAGTAGGTATCTAATACCAGTAGTTGTAGTTGAGTCTAGTTCACGAAAAATGGTACTATGTACTATAGTGACATCCGAAAATGTGAAAAATAAGATTGGCAATAAATTTCACGCTGAGCTATAACTCACGTTTTCAAACATCACATCTTTGCATATATGTATGTACAGGAAAAGCACAGATATGTATATTGTATATCAAGCCACGTCTAACATAATCCATACGGAATTGGTACGTATGAAGCAATGAGATTTTTGTTTAATTTTTCATAAAAATGATGCCTTGTTGAAATGAGAATCTGAATATCATTCCGAACAGCAAACGAAAATGTGTACGTACCATTTAAGACTTGGCATCCGATTGCTTCGCGAGAGAGTGATTGAAATTTGAATGAAATATGATTAGATTAGTAGAAAGAAATGAATATTTTACATTTAAGACATGGATGACACGTCAGTAACGCTATATAAAGTCGTAGGCGCCGAAAATGCAATTCTAATGCCAAAAAGTTCTACGCGTAAAATTGAGAAAAAATAAGAAAATATCGATGAGTTTTTAAGTTTCTTGAAGTCATACATCAACATAACGCATGATTTTTCGGCGGATACGACCTTACGTCATGATCAATCAACATGAAATGATTTTTTGTGTTTCTGCGGATGAATGCAGAACAACGAATTGTATGATTTTTTAGCTCTTGAATGCCGAAACGATCTATAGACGGATGGAACATGAATCCGTACAAAGTTAGTACGAATCTAATGTGTTTTATGTGGAAACGATGCAATTCTCAGGAAAATATCATTCCTAATGGGAAACGGAAATGTGTACGTACCGGACTTGGTATCCGATTGCTTTGCGAGAGAGTGATTGAAAGTTGCATGAAATAGGATTGGATTAGTAAAAGGAAATAAATATCCTGCCACAGGTCTGGGTTAGAGATAATACAAAGTGCAAATTTCGTCAAGATGATGAAAACTGTTAAAAGCCGCTTACCTGTTAATGCCATCCTTGCACTGGGCTTCGTTTCTGCATGGATTGCTGTAACACTCGTTGACGTTGACCTCGCAGTTGACACCAGAAGTACCGGGTCGACATATGCACTGGTATCCGTTAATACGGTCTTCGCATCTCCCGCCAAATTGGCAAGGATTACTTTCGCACTCATCGATCTGACTCTGACAAAGATTTCCGGTAAATCCCGGAAAGCAGTTACAGCTGAAGGAGTTCTTCCCATCAATGCACGTTCCACTGTGACACGGATTAGACTGGCAATCATTGATATTTGTCTCACAGGATGCTCCGGTAAATCCTGGAGGACATTCGCATGTGTATTTTGCAATTGAGTCATGGCAAGTTCCCCCATTACGACACGGCGAAGAAGCGCAATCGTCGATATTTATTTGACAACGTATCCCGGCAAAACCATCCGCGCAATTACACTTGAAAGAGTTTATCAGGTCGTTGCATACTCCGTTGTTAAGACATGGGTTCGTTGCGCACTCGTCGATGTCAATTTCACACTGAGTTCCGGTGAATCCTGAAAAAAAAAGAAGAAAAAAATTAATTAATACTAAGACACACACGAGCCTTTGAAGAGCATATAACTATAATAATAATAATAGAAATTCATGAATAGCCGCTGTATTTGTGTAATCAGCCTCACAGTATAAAAATGCCTCGGATGTATAGAGCGTAGGTATACATATTATAGAGAGTAACTTTCCCACCGAAATTTTGCCGATTAAATTAGAAGTGGGTTCACCTCGTTACAGTCGATTAATCAATCTAAATTAGATAATTTCATTTCGGTTAATTAGCAACAATCGTCGTCATACTGCTATACGGCGAGAGAGAAGTAGGCTGATTACAAAGATCCTCGCTAAGGGGTGAGAGAGCCGGTTTAATTACATCGGCGCGTGATTAATTTCGTATCACGTTTAATTGAACCTTGCTACGTATATAAGTCGGTCGCTCTTGTTGGAGCGGTTCGATTTTATTCTCAAACCTGTACCTAGTGACACCGGGCGCAAAGATAATTACATCAATTTGGCATCCACGAGTCCTAACGAAGCCGATCATTTCAAAGAAACGACTTCGATTAGTTAAGCATTGCTCTCCAGTATCAAATACCTGCTTTGACTCCAGGCATTTGCATCTCTTCGACTCCCACTTTTAAAGATTCTTCAATGGTTAATTACTCCTTCAGAGGAACTGATCTTGCCACGAAGGTCGTGGAACTCGTGATAAAAAATAAAAAAATCAAACCAAATGTCGATTACCGTTTCTCGCAATTCAACTTATAGCAGCTCACGGTTTTGATCGACAAATTTTTCAAACGTCACTGATATGTGTCGATCAAAGTTCGCAGAAATTTATATCTTTGAATTTTTCATAGAGTTTCGAGCAATCGAAACCAAGATCCTTGTTGATAAAAGTTTCTTTATACAATTTTCCAAGCGAAAAAACTTGAATCGACTTTTTTGGAGTAGAACTTGAAGTATTTCGTCCGTTTTTCGTAATTCTAAATAATTAATACGCTTGTATTAGAAGAAGAGCTCGCAGGACTTTTGAGTTCCTCGAAGGGATAGAGTCCCTTGGTTTGGTTCAGCTTTTTGATTCTTTCATCATCCTGTGGGATCAGCGCCCTACCGTCGCTGTCGAAGACCTTATAAACTGTAACCATGCAAGCTCCCCGTTGATCAAAACTCGTATTTTCCAATGTAAAAGTCACAGGACTTGCATCGTCGCATGCATCTTGCGCCAAGAACAAGTCCAATTCATTTGGTAGGCAGCTGACGCCAAGGCGAAGTAGTAATTTGCTACTTCATATCTCGCGATGATTACATTCATTGTACGAGCTTCCATTTAATTAGAGATACGTGAACGTGGAAGCATGTCAGTTCCTCGTCCTTTCCTCACCGAATAGGAAAACCTACGTTGATGCGTCTAATTACGAAGTTAGGTATGCATGAGTATACATATACGTGTTATGCGGTATGCTGCAGTCTCGCAGAGAACACCGAGGCTCCTTGTACATGATTTATAGAGTAGCGAGGTAAGTCGTTGTATCGAGATTGATTGAATGTGCGACGATGCGAATCATGAAAAGAGTCGGAAGAATGTTTCTCTTCATTCCGTTCCATTCATTCTATCTTGTTCTTCGATTAATACAATATCGAGTATCTTTCTCACCACTACGTGTTTTCCGAATCATTTTGCCTAAGAATAGTCGATCGAGAAACGAACGTTTCTGCTGAATTCATTAATACAAAGTAGAGCTACGAACAGCTTATCACGGTTCATGAGCAATAGCCAATGGATAATTAAGGAGCAATTTTATGCGAAGAAATTCATCCCGAATACTTAGCAAAGCTTATGAAGCAACGCAGTCGATATAGCTCAATTTACAAATCGCTGTACATGCCCTGAGATGAAACGTCGAATCAGCCAGAAACAATCTCCATGAGTCAAAATCTAATCAAATCAACGCGGTAACACGTAATTGTACATGCGAAACACAATTGAGACTGACGCTAGAGGCAACGGGAATTTTTCTACGATGATTCAAAGAGCTAGCCGTGCTAGTTTTGCCAAATAATCAATCGCCGGAGGCATAGCAAAGCAGATATTTAAGATACAGCTGTTTTAAAATTTGATAATTTTCTGTAAATTTGAATCGGGATATAGAATTCGGTACTGTCCCTCTGATCAATCGGTTCGAAATAGTATATCGATCGACCAGAACGTCGACGGTTTTGTACGATCGATGAAATATATCGTTTCGAGATCTATTTTGCAAACGGTTCGGAGAGTATTATCGATTATTTCGCAATTGAACGAGCTCGATCCTTGCGGAGAAACGGGGAGAACGGCGACTAGGCAGATTCGCAACGGAGGCATAATATATCTGGGCGTGGTACCCGGTTACAAGAAGTACCTAAGCCGTCGTTCGCGTTCGTTACGAGGACAGCGAGTGCCACTCTCCGTCGGTTTCTCCTTTTCCTTTTTATTGCCTTCCCGATCCTGGTCCTCGTCCTCGTCCTCGTCTGCTCTCTCTACCCTAAGAGAACTCGGTGTCTATAAGGACGTGGTATTATCCTACGAGTAGGTACGATAATAGATCGTTGTCAATTTGTCAAACGTCAATCCAGCTTCACAGTAATTCTTGCCAAACGCTGAGTCTCGCATCGCGATCAGGTATAACTATTTCCAGAGATTTCGTATCGTCTCGCGTGTACATTAAATCATTTCAACAGAGATTCTGTCTTGAGTTGAACAAAAAATTGAAATCATACTTCAACGAGAGTAAAACTACCAGAAAATTTGAAAAAGCATCTGACCTTAGAATGAGTTTGATTTTTCACAAAAGGCCTTTTTTGACCACGTCGAGCTCTAAGTTTTGGCTAAGGATAAATTCAGGGTGGCTAGACCGTGGCAGGTCCGCGTTAAAGAATCAGGTTTATGTGCAACCTGACCCAGATGCAATTTGTGGGGCACGACTGGAGCAGCGGTCAAAAAATTCACCGACAATTTTACGCCCTATGGTTCGTTTCGTCTGTATAATATTTAATCGCGAATGCGCGTGCGACTTCGTCTCGGCGTACCCTCAGCATAAAGAGTTCGCCAGAGTTGAACTTCAAATGACTAACAAGCCTAAGGCTGAGGCTTTTTTCTTCAACAACATTCGCCTCGAAGGACTGTAGAAGTGTATACAAAAAAAAAAAGAGCGTGTTTAAAAAAGGAGGCAATAAAAAATCAAATAAAATAAGAATCGAAGAACGAAGAGGGTATAGACAAATAAAAATCATACGAAGCGTGAGTTGACACGTCGAAATAATTGTTGTATGGAACTTGAGACGTGTAGCGGGGCGGCATGCTTCAGTCACTAGCATAATACCGATTCCTATCGCAGGATCACGCGAGGACAATCGAGTTACGGTCGGGTTAAAGGAAGAGAGAAACTAGACACGCCTTGATGATTGACCAGATAATAAACGATATAATTGGGAAGCCATTATGCATACGCGTTCAGCGTTTTCGATCATCATCGACGCAGCGTATCCCATTGTCCCTTTTCACACCCCTCCATAGCTCGAGGATATAGCACGAGAGATCCGTTAAAGAAATACGTCACTTGATACTACCATATTCGTTGAGTAATATTGGCTCACACAAAGATCTCTTATCTCGATTAAATTCTTGGAAGAAACGATTTCTCGCTAATTGTTGCAAGAAATTTATTTACTCCGGTAGCTCGAGGCTGAGCCGGATCCCATTTGGTACTACAGGAATAAAGAGAAATGTCATACGTTTTTCTACAGGTTCGAAAAGACGTCGAGGATCCGATCGGTCCCGAAGCTTCGTAAGATGATATTTAACTGATCTTAAAGTATTGAACGTTACTCGAAGATTATTCTTTCGATTGCTAATCGGAGTTTTCATTAGCCTCTACATGTATGTAGGTACATGTGGGTTTTATTTACAATTTGTCTCGCACGGATAGCAGAGTACGCGGTACTATTAGCCAGCGAAGCGAGATTCTAATGAGGTATGGTAGGTACTAGAAGGAGTAATTTCGATTTATAGTACATATCGGACACACTCCCACGATGTTGCTATGGAACCCTTCGTGTTAGGATAATTGTAATCTACGATTCCCCTAAGCACTAAAACACTCTGGTGCATTATACAAACGTGTATATACGAGCTGTGTCGATAAACTATGCAAAATGCACTTTGCTCGAAGGCTGCAGGAGTAGGTGAGGATTGAAATAAGTCGCGTAACGATCGAGGAAAAAGAAACTAAAAATAATAAAAAGAAGAAGAAGAGTCGTATGGAGATACGCCCAGTTCCAGGATCTCGTGAAACTAGCATTAAGTCTGGTCGAATTAGTCGAATGTTAAAGGACGAGAGGGTGTATCTTGTTCACGTATATGTGGGATGACTGCCATGGTATTCGCCTTGTTCGGATTATACAGAATTCGCGTTGGACACTCGTCGTTAACGAACTCAAACTGACATATATCTGCACTCGTTTATCGACTACGATTTATACCGGACTGGTGGAATCTGGTTGTGCAAAGATATAGCACACCCGAACATACGTATAAGTGTACTTTTTGCGCACACAAGTAATAAATTCGCGGTTGCGTGCTCGACCATCTCCGGAAACAGACGTGTAAAAAGCACCTTTCACCAACCGGCACGATAAGCCCGAAAAGTTATTGGAAGACGAAGAGACGTCGTGGCCGCGACGTGTATAGAAAACGAGACAATCTGTAGAAAGTTGCACAGGTATAATATTAAACGCCTTTGGATATTTCCACATCAATCCAAATCAATCCTTCAACTTTTAACCACCGGATGAACAAACTGACAAAATACTCCTTCGCTTAGGTACTACATACTCTGAAAAATGAAAAGATACGTTCAGTTCCTCCCGCACCGTGCAGATATCGAGCATTCGTCAATGACTAACTAATATCGTTATCGTGCCGACAGAGGATGATGATGATGATTCGGGTGCGGGTGGGTTGATGTGGTTGCGGAACCCTTTGAGTAAAGTACGTGATGCTCGGTATATACGGTAGGGGTAAATCAAGCGTTGACTGTTGATTGAATCTTGTAGTTGGTATCCGTGTCTGCAGCTGCAGCTGAAGTAACAGTCGGGGGATAGTGGTCCGTTCATCCGTTCGCTAAGTGAGTTGTAGGGGAGCATGTACCAACCAGATTGGAACCTGATCTTGAGTACGTACCCCACGAACAAATGTACGTACCTTGTGCCCATGACTATAAAGGAACGATAGATTGAGCACGTCCGAACAAAATGCACTGTATTCCAAAGATGTTTCTAGTTTGTCGAACGAGATGCAACGGTCAAAGATATAATTACACGTCTCAACCCCAGTAGTAATCACAGAAAACGAATTAGAACCTCAGAAAAGACCAAGTCCCGACTGATTCCTAAGTATTCCAAACTTCCGGAAACGAAGCATTTTTTCATCGAATGTGACCATTGATTGAAATATGTCAGATCCTTAGGAATACTGGAGGCCTGTCGATATTAGGTATAAAAAAGAGGAAACAGAACGAAAACCGGGTTGTGGTAAGTACAGGTCTTCAATTGCACAGCAGCTACCGTGGACCTAGAGGTGAAGATAGCGAATCAGGATGGACGGTAGCAACTTGTATAGCTGCACGAAGACCTGGGTGTGGCTCGCGATCAGAGTTTGCCGAGGTTTCTTGGAGTATCGTCGGGTAATAGTCGCGTGTCTGGTGATATTTATATATAAATGTACGATATAGATAGCCAGATCAGGTATAGAGTTTAAAGAATTTGAATTGATAGTGGTGAGTTAATTAATGTCTTTCAATAAAATATCCACCGTACTTAGCTCTCCTATTCCGAAACTGAAGATCTAGTTTTCCCGGTGGACTGCAGAAGCAGATAGGGGACAGGTTCGGTACAGGTAGCGATAAATCGTTCTAAACGCGTGGGAGATCATGGTATTATAATTTCCAACTGCCACGCCCTAAACAATTACGTACTCAGAAGTCGTGGTGATAAATCTACCGGTATGCACTAGGTACATACACGCCGGCGAAGAAGCTGTCAAAGAGATAAGTGAAATCGGTTCGAAAATCGCTACATATGCACGTTTGGTATATACATAACAGTAAGATACATAACGTGAATATATATCCGATGCCTAACTTTCCTTGATGATTTTTTTAATCAAATTATCGTTATTGATGCTATCCTCAAAGGCGTGAGGTCCCGACCCTCTAACACATCGTATGAAGAAATAGGATCACATCGATATAGTTTTGCCCTGAGATACGGGATGCTACGCGAATATAAATTCCGCAGGTATACCTAAGTGGACCAGACCTTCTCCTTGGGGTATCTCGTGGCTTGAGAAATCCATATACACATAGGAAACCGAACGTACGAGGTTGGTAGGTATAGTACGATAGTAAGGTAGGTAGGTATAGAGGTGTGGTCGGAGCACCGGTAAGGAGAAAGATAGAAATATATAGAAAAAGAGAAAAAGAGGAAGAGAAAGAGATCGGCCTCTGCACTCGCAGTCGACGCGGTAACCTCCATTCGCTCCGGGCGTGCCGTGCCTTACTTCGCCCTCGCCTGGACCACCATATTCCTTCCTAGTGTAACGGTCCACCAAGAGACTCGGTGGCACGGGTCTACCATTCGATAGATGTACCACTACCTGCCGCATCTTATATCCCTATCCCTCGACTATATAGTGCTCGCCAAGATTCCGATGGACCGATTGATTGCGCACGGTGAGGTTGACCCCTGGATTAGCTAGTGGTACGTGATATTGAAGGTTTAAAAATACCAGGTCCCGCAAACGCCCTGGACGCTTCAGGGTGCCGGTCAAGTTCTCGATGTCATATCCCATCGGTGTTAGAAGAAGAACAACACCGCACAATCCCCAACCGAATGCCGATTTCCAAAGAGTGCAAGAGTTTATGTCTATTCACCAGAAGACGTAATAATAATGGTCGTTATTCTCAACAGCGTTAGCTCTTGGCAAGACTTCTTTGTCTTATCCATCAGCCCGAGGCGCGATGACGAGGAGGAATATTATCCCAGCAGGAAGCGAAATACGGGCTGGGACATGCGTTAAGTAATCCTGCGGGGCTCCACCCGGCATCTCCCTGACGACATGGCAGTCAGTATTTACATCCGCAACTAGTATAGGTAAATAAGGAAGATGCGAGTCTCAGGTAACCCTATGGGCTATAGACCAGGGCCGGTGACCTTTACGGTTGGTGTTTGCCAGCTAATAGACTATCAGAGTGTCCACGATGAGGAGGAGTTTGGTAATCGCGTGGATGTGGCTTCTTTGATTGAATCTTGAATTTATCAGCTCATTCATACATGAACATTATCCACGTATGGGCATGTGTCTCGTTACCAACAACATAGCTCGCAATTATAACGATTCGACATTTTTCTTGCACGTGGAATTCGCACGTGAATAGGTATAGGGACGAACGTCGATGTCCATGTTTCGGAATCGAAGGCGACTTAATTACCATCCCTACATCCTGTTCCAGGATGGTCTTCACCGTCGAGGTTGTCGTGGCCTTAGCGGGGTGTGGGCATGTTCGAAGTGACCCTGGATCACCGGTGTTGGACTGGATCTGTAAGCAGTACCGCTAGCAACATAGCTATGCGAATAGTTTGCGGTGTATAGGTAGCCTACATACTCTAGGAAGACTTTAAACTCCAGAAGGATCGGATTTACCACCACCAGTAGTAAATGGTCAACAACGCAAAGAACCGGCGTCGAACGCCCGCTGTATATGTATATATATGTATACAGCGCCTAGGTCAAACCGCTTTTCCACGTTTCTGATTGGATGACGGTTCCTGGTTCGCGCGCCTATCCAATATCAAATCAACTCCTCACCACACGTGAATCGAGCATGAATCGAAAGACATTGCGGAACAGACGCGGACCGCTACTTAATTAATCAATTTTTATCATTATCTACCACTCCGGAAGACGGGGTTCATTTATTAACGCAGTTCAAACTCATACCAACCATTTGCCTTGTCAATAACTTCAGTAACACGGAAAATAAAAAGAACCGAAAAAGTAATTCGGTTGTTACTGTCAGTATCATCAGATTCCAAGACCCCGGTTTCAAGTTTTTGAAAACGGTGGCGTCTGATGATGGTCGGATAGAATTGCATTTGTTGGTATAGTTTATATACCTAGAGCAGCAGAAATGAATTACCGGTAACGAGCCACCTCGGTTCTGCCATAGGCCGATATCTAGCCATTAGCGCTGTTGACCGACACGGACAATAATTGTCTTCCATTTTTGGAGATAATTACAAGGTACCTACTTTTTTCCACACCGCAGCTGCTGCAGGTCCCTCACTCTCATATAAAGTCTCCTCGTTTGCTACAGTTGCCCGAGTTCGACCAAGTCGAAACGATGTATTGTAAATTACAATCTTCTTCTTCTTCCACTTTTTTCATCTTCTACATTTGTTGAGCAATTGCAGTACATACTATATATATGTCTATACCACATCTTATGAATACAACCTTTCTAAATGGACCGCGAATTATCACCTACGAGTTAGCACGAGGAACGAGTTGATTGATTTTCAAATCCGGTATATACCTAAGCACGGAGATTTATCAATGCGATATTTCGACAGGGTGTCGAGTAAGAATGGATATCGATGCAGTCATTCTATCACAATAATATCTAAATGTCATGGGCCAAATTCAATTTCAATGTGGACCAAGTAGACGAATAAATTTTACTGAGATCTTAATTTATCTCTGGTGTCTGGGGATAGAACCGGGTGAATCGAATTGAACGTCACTTTGAACACTTCGCAGTCTCAAATCGATTGGGATATGGTCGATCGACTGATCCGCAACATTGAGAAAATAAATAAATAAAAGGATATTTGCAATGAATTGCAAAGCGCAAAGTAAACGCCTTTGAATACGCGTTTCAGGAAATCACGTAGCTATGCACACAGCATATCATGTGCGACCTGACCCCAGATTCTACGACGGCCAAGCCGCCCGGTTGGCTTACCAAATCCAATCAAGTGCGGATTGGAATGCGGCGTGGCTAAGAGAGCAAGAGAGACTCGCTGTCTCTGATAGCTAGAGTAAGAAAAACACGAAGAAGAGAGAAAGAGAGAAGTGCTGGGCATGGTCGGAAAGTCTCATCCTATTTCTCATAACCTGCCTGTTTCTAGCTTGACGCCGTTGCAACTCCCGCTCGAATCTCAATGATGATGATGATGATGATGATGATAATGCCTTATGCCACCCCATAATCTCTGGAGTTCACTACGCGGAACGAAAATCAACAGTTTTTCCTTTTTTTTTTATTTCTACTTTTTTGGCACGACAGTAACAACTGAGTTAATCTCAGGCATTGAGTCTTTATAGTTGGAGACCACGAGGTATAGCGAATGAAAGAACAGCCGTCAAAATTTCAAATAATACACGAAACGATTCGACAGGTTTTCAGAATATTTCTATAAAGTATATAAAAAAGGATATCATGAGATTTCGTACATAGGAAGGTGTTGGAATTGAGCAAACGGTCAACAGTCGGGATCTTATAATCGTAAAGGAAGATATGCCGTATCGAGTGAAGCAATCTTTCGCGTCGTTTCGGCCACGGTGTATTTTCCGGGGGAAAATTAATCAGCACGGTTGAATACCCGTAGCAAAGCGTGAGGAGAAGCGATTTCTAGGATATAGCGGCGTTACCGCGTTACCGATGTTGTTGTTGTTCTTCTTCTTCTTAACTTCCATGAGTAGAAAAATGCGGAAACTATTTGCTCAATGATCGAGCACCTTCTCACCCGAATTGATATGAATAAAACATATCGCATTTTCCGATAGAACGACAATTTATATTTTATACGTTTAGGATCGCGTCAACCTACCTCAAAAGGTCTTCGTTGATCGGCTTATATAAATTTCTCCGCAATTATATCCACGTATACGATATTACCCAATGGAAAATCACACTTCGCGTTATATTCAATGAACTTATAGATAAAACGAGTAAACGAATTACAAGTATTCCGATTATTCTATGACTTGCGGTATAATTTATCTTGACATCTTCCATAGAATTGCACCAATTTTTCAATGTACATCTTGTAGCTACGGTTGCCAGGTGCACGTACATACTAGTTGTGGCACAGATTGTATGAGTATAAATAACTGCCTATATGTAATAACTTGCATTACTGGCTTGTATTGAAGGTTGACCTCAACGAAGAAGAAGACGCCCCAGGTTGCGAGTACCGTAATATCTCCGATAACGTGAATCGTTCGATAAGAGGTACACACCGTGCAATGGGGATCGTTTGAAATAATTGAAAAAACAAATCGATCATGTCATCGTGAATGAATATCTTTGAATTTAGCCAAACCTTCGATGAACAGAAAATCTGAATTGACTGCTGTTTGTTCGTCGAATTATATACTTACGATTACACAAATTAAAGCGAAAGTTTGATAAGAAATGTTAATCACAGTTACAGAATAGACAGGCACCTTCGGTGGGATGAAACAAGATTGTTAAAGTCCAGGCTGAGTTTGGTTATGACTAATCGATCACAGAGCTTATGTCACAATCGAGTGTTCATCAATCTCGATAATTGAATCGATATCATTGGTATCGATAGTATCGTATTGGCTCGCAGTAATTATCTGCAATGGTAATAAATCATATTTCAAATCTACAGCGGACAGATATGATCCGAATATCGAGTAAGGCTAAACGATTGAACGTCTAAACGTCGGATTTTGATCGACAAAAATGATTCAAGACCTCCTCCCGGCGTACCTGGGAACACCTGATACCGCAAGGACCCCACTGGGCCTCGTTAACGAACGAATGATCAATTGCTTGATCGATAGTTTGAAAGATCAACGAGAAATAATAATCGTGATTGAAAACCACGCAACCCTACCTACATGTTGCGGATCGAGGGAATTGAACAAACAAAGAATGACCAACGTGACGTCATTGTTCCGTGAAAGTCACAGTCGATGAACAGGAAGTGATCAACAAAAACCGATAGTCAAACAATAATTAGCTACGCCATGAAGTCGACGAACGATCTTTGTCAGTTTTTATTCACCATCGCCACGAGGATGACTTCGGTTAAACTAGCGGTCAGTAAATTCCGTTGATTAATTACCCCGAATGATCGTGCTTTTCGTCAATTTTTCATTCGTCAACGACATCTGCAAGTTCTTGTTCATTTTCTTGCTTCTTTGAAATGAAAATTAGACGTAACAATATGCCGTTTGCTTTCTGGCTACGAAGGAATAAGCCTGCGCTATAATGTACTACAATAAGTAATATAACAGTATGTGAAATGATCTCGTCGCGAGTGTGTCCGTTATGAGAAATACAAAGCGAGTTATATACCTACGTCGAGTTCGAAAGGCGCGTCTTGCTTCAGTCTTCGGCTTTCAATCGGTCGATGTTCCTGGTTCAGAAAGGCAATTGTCTATGTTTTAAGGGGCCCCCTGTCCTCCTAATAACAGGGTCTAAGAGTCCGTCTTTTCTCATACACCATACTCAAGTACACTTGCTAGCCTAAGATATTCATTGTGTCTGTATTTTCGTTACGTCAATCTCAATCCTAGCTCTTCGGTCGTCAGTCTTCTCACTAACGGAATCGTACGAAGCAAATAAATCGTAGTAGCAAAGTAAAGGCAAAAGATTTCACAATTGAACCGAACGATAAAAACAATGAAAATGAAAATAATTATCAATGAAGGGGGAAAAAAAAGTTGACCGAAACAGATGTTGATAATAATTTGGGGAAAAAAAAATACGGTATTGTCAAGATGATAATTATATATGTATAGTATGGAATCACATCCTGGTACAGATGTCCGTTGATCGCAGCTTCCCGGTACAACCGCAGAAACGGCCACGCAACGTTTGTGCGAAGAACAGAAAAAAAAGAGAAGAAAAAAAATGGGGGAAAAAAAAGTACCCACAAGCTGGTGAAATAACAAGGCTGGCAAGACCCTCCGCTGCGTGTTTGGATGATATTTACGCGTTGTACGAACGCGAAGCTTGCATACTAATATACACCACGTGGTGATTCAATGCGAAGAATAACAGAATAAAAATTAAAAAAATAAAAGGAAAAAAAAAATCAGCAATGGTATAAGAGAAAAAAGAACGCGTAACAAAAAGACGCTGCTTTGAAAGATGAATGGAAAAGAAGTGTCGTTCTCTTCATATGACACATAAATTTGGGGTATTAAAATTGTTGTTACAACATACACGCAGAAGAATTATCGCACCTATAGGTAAGATGCGTTTCCGGAAGAGAAGAAAAATTATTGGTTCGAGGACTCGACCGTATGAAGACATTTACACATATGTTAATATCGCGGTTCGACGTGTCATTCCGTCCGTCAGCCACATATTGTTTTTCCGTTTTTACCATTTTTTTTTTTTTTTTCCTAAGATTCGAATTTTCAAAGCATTCCGGAATCTCGAAAAATCGGGTTATTTTCTAAACTATAAACTACGTTGCCCAATCATTAGTAAAGTCTAATGCTTGAAACTTTTTGAGAGAACTTCCAGAGGAATTGAAGATTGAAGACTCAAGCTGCAGATGGATGATTAATTACACCAGTACAGCATAAATTTGGAAAAATTGGATTGAGATGTCGGAAACACTCCGATTTTTACCATTTTGAAAATTCCGGAAATACTCTTTGAAATAATTACCAAATTTGAACGGTCCAATCCGCTGAACCGGTACAATTCCCCCGACTCTCGCATCAATTGAAGCTAATCAGGTAAATGGCTGAGAAATTTGTTTTACAGAGGCTGAACTCGTCCCCCGCTACACGTGGATATCGGAATCCAGGAATCCTTATGTACCTCGATAAACTGTACCCTCCGTAAGATTGATAGATTTGCGATATAGCTCCAATGCCGCAGTTAGGCTAACAAGCCCGAAGAAAACGGGAGAATCCTAGCTCGTCCGGGCAAAAGTTGCTGATGACATTTCTGCCCGGCCGCGGCTATACTATACATATAGGCATATCGATATTCACCGCAATTCCGTATAGAATGACGTTAACTGCAGTTTTGCAGTTCATTGTCAGAGCTTTTCGAGGCAATAAATATAATAATATACGAAGGTTGCGCGATCCAATAAGGGAGCGGTAGTCGGTTATATAGGTGATTTAGAGTTTGATCGGTAAAAACTGATTCCAGGTTACCATGGATAGCGCGCGAATTTGCCATTTCTGGCCTCAAAGCCAATTACCTCGAGCCTACTGCCTCGATATACTATAGAACCAAGTCCGAATGTATATGGCGAGCAAGTAAATGCATAAGATCCGAGTGTGAACACCCGGGCACAAAGATCTCGAGTATTAGCGGGAATGAGGCAAGGGATAGAGGAAAAACCTCTCGTTTATAAGGGCATAATGGGAGAGGCGATCTTTAATTGGATCCTAAACGATAATTGTCACGGTTTACGATACCACTTGTCATTCCGTTCCCCTAAACGACACGCACCTCATTCTAATCGACTCGAAGTACATACACGCGTTCGCGACTTCATTCCAATTTCATCAAAAGACCAACTCCGGGACAAACTCGGCATTCGAGCTCTGAAATACCGAAGACAACGTCGTTGACTTCGGTTATTTTCGAGTGCTGACAAAATTCCGTAAATCGCAAGAATTACAGCGAAAGTAACAATCCCGAAGAAGAATATTCCGAGACATCAATCTAGCTGCAATTCAATGGAAAACCTCCATATGATATTTCATTTAGTGAGAATTTCACGGGATGAATTGACCCCTAACATCGTACTCAATTATGAGATAATCGCCAGACTTTCAATCACTGTTCATAATAAAATGCCTGCAGGGATGCGAAATATTTCTGATCCTGTACTCGATATTTTGTACCAAAAACTCCCAGATACTGATAGTCAGAAACCAGTCAGACTTTGATATTTCGATACAAGTTTTTTGTAGGAAAGTGAACCGTAAGATAAAGATCATGGTTGATGAATGGCTGTGAATGATCGGATTATTTATATCCAGAAGGTATATGAAAGTTGTCATTAACCTAAATCGTGCAAAAATTGAATCGACTATTTTAACGACTTTCGTCAAGATCGCGCTGATTCTCCGCTACACGCGAACCTCGTCATCTTCGAAAGTAAAAAAACAAAAAAAAAAAATAAGCGACTGAATCATACACATCCGAAGATAATAGATGAGTGAATAATCGAAATCCCACTGTACCAAAGTCGGTATATTTAAAAGGACCACCGTGTAGGTTCGTACATGCATATATACATCGGATGTCTATTGCCATATAGTCTCATTAGCTGAGCTTAGAATCAAGATAATCAACGGTATAGAATAAATAGTAACCAGTTATACACGGGCTCGTGGTTGGACGGCATCGGAGGTATTCAACGTATTCATATCCTTTGAAGTTTCCTTTTTTTTTAATTTTATTTTTTTCCTACTTTGATTAATCCGATCCTTAATTCGAACTTTGGTCTTTCCACTTTACGCGCCCTTCTCTTCTCAGCTTGTCAAGTATTTTTATTCTTTGTACCTACCGCTTAACCCTTTCACCGTTAAATTGGAAATGAATAACCGAAGCTATATTAGCCGATACATAATCGATTTGAAAGTTATTCAGAAAATTTGGGTCTACTCTGCGGGTTACGTTGCCGCATTGTGAGAAATTTGGGAAAACTGACAAACAAAAAACATCTATTCGTAATGACATTAGGTCACGTGACGTGTTTTAGATTAACGCGGTTACGTCATTTGATTAATCATGAAAATTCACGGGGCGTAGGCATAAAGCTAGATTTTTTGTATCTCGCGTTCGAGAAGCGCAGGGAAAAAAAGTATGTGAGTCGTGGGCGTCTTGGCGTCTATATGAGCGTGTTAATAAAACTTCTTTTTTGCTCTTCTTCTTTTTCAAACGTCAGCACGTTCGATTGACTAACTGGTCAAAGATGCATGGAGAATTTTTTTTATGAAACCTACTCACCCCTCGGCAAATGACAAATGACTTTGACTTAACGTATGATCATCAGAATAGAACCGAAGTCGATGACTTACCTGAAACATAAAAAAACAGTATAATTAGCCAGTTAATCCATGTGAAAACCTGAAATTTGGGTGTTCCAATGAAATTCTGGTCATTAGTCTGATCATCGTACATTTTTTTATATTTATTTTTGGTTTTTTCTTCTTCTTTTAGAATCGCGAATAAAATGTTAGTTAAGAGGTATCAACTGGCTATTGGAAATCGTCGAGGGGAATAATAAGAGGGAGCCGAAGAGAAGCTCGTCGAATCGAATTCTTACCGAAGCGAGTTTCTGGGTCCGAAAATAAAAGGCGAGTCGAATACATTTAATGAGGAGTCGCAACTCCTTCTCGACCGAGCTCTGGTCAGCTCCTTTAGGCTCTTTCGGCGTTTCTGCAACGCGCGAGGTAACTGACCCAGGCATATATGTGCCCTGGAGAGTCTTTCGTTCCTACGCATCTCCGCGTCTTAATTGGTTTCGAATATTTCGCCAGCAGCGGTTATATACCCTTTACCAAAAGCTCGTCAAGTTTCTTGCTTGACCATCGCTCGCTCGTACCCGTTCGTAAGTTAGTAAGTACGTGCCGTTCAACAGATGCGACCAATAAGTATCATTCGCCGTTCAGTTTTTCCACTAATTTTCTACCCAAGTAGTACATTGGGTGAAGAAGGCGGGATTTAAGTTCCAAATTCCAAAAGTTCCGAACGGTCAAAATTCCGAATTTATTTGAGACGCAACTCCGAGTTTCTATAAACGTCAGAGGTCAGAACTTGCAAATTCCAAAGGGTCGAAATGCAGATAGTTCGAAGATCCGAAGCTAAAAACTGTGATTCAGTTGTATGAAAATGCCGAATTTCCACCTTTCGCAGCTTTTGAAATTCGGAATTTCAATCCCGCCCAGAGTGAATGTGCCGATCAATATACCCCGAACATTGGAAACAGTGTCAAGAATCTATGCGTATAGAATCGGACGTTCTCACGATCAACCCCCACCCAATGAAAATCATCAAACTTTCGGATTCTTGCAAAATGTCATGTGATAAAAGCTGATGTTGATCGTTTATTGACTTTAGCCCATCATGTCGTGCCTGTTCGCCAATATTATCTATGTTCTCAACACTTTGATTGGCATGTGTGAAAATGGCCAATATTGCTTATAGCCATAAGTACGAACAACAGCAACAGCAACAATAAGGCGAAGATCGCTGGTACCCACATAATTTATAGAATTATATGGACTCCGTAGTGAAAGCAGCCTAAGTAAGTTAGAGACGTCGGACGATCGTTTTTAAGAAGGTGGCTGGTACATACATACCCACGGGTAGATAGCCACGGAACGTAGACGAGGGTCGGAGAGCTGGTCGTGATGTCCCGAGGCTACCGCGGACGCGGTTGAGCGCCCGCGATGCAACGCCCGGTATCTACGCCGTGGTGGTCACCAGAAAATTGTATATTCCATGGTAGCAGTGGTTAAAAATTCAGGACTAAGAAACTTAGACTGCATTTTCATACATAGCTTGATATAAAGTCATTCATCCAACACCAGGATGAATCAATAAAATCAAACAAGCTGAAGAGATATTTGGAAGAGGGTTGTATTGACCTTTTGGAAACTATCCGGTTCCGAAATTCCTCGTTTGAAAAAAAACAAAACAAAAAGAAAAAAAAATCCCACGATTCGTTGAGGTTACAGTGCGGGACGATGCTGTGGCGGAAATGGCCGTCGTAATAGTATGCAGGAGAAGAAAGAGAATGAAGAAAAATTAAGAAATCAAAACTAGTCCGAATACGGTATAACGGTACGGCTTTAGAAAGCCGTGATACTGTCCGTAGGATTAATATTGCGAGATACCGTGATCTATAGTCAGCCGAATCACCATAACCATTGTCCGGCATAAATCATGCGTAAAAAATAAACTCAGTCCTCTTGGTTTCGCCGTTATTGTAACGATACCTGGGTCCTCGGAGAGGCAACCAACCGAACTTTCGTGCAGGGATCAAGCTCGTGGGCTTGAGCACAATACGTCGGAAATTGTTCATTGCCGAGCAAGATCGATATAATAGCAAAAATACAATACTTCTTTCCAGAAGAAAAGACCAGTGAAAGGACACCCTCTCGTCTTAAAAGGTTCATCACCTAAGAGATCCAACTAACTCTGGCATCGAATCTGTCAAAGAGTCTAGATAGAGGAATGGTCTCTTGGAGGAAGCTAAATAGTTGGAAGAACCATGAAACCGAACGAAGAGTGGATTAGATAAGTCAATTTCCCGAAAGCTGATCACTCTTGAAAAGTCCGTCGCACGTCGACACTTGAAGTCATTTAATATTCTTTGGAATGATCAAGGTATCGGAAGTTATCGGAAATCCTGCACGTCACAATTAGTCGGTCAAAGGTCAAGGAAATCCTCAAAGTCAGTTCCCAGTCTCCGTAAGTCTGATATGCAAGTTTTTGAATTTCTTCGAAATTTTTTGACAGTAATTTGGGGTATCCAAAAGTTTCAAGTCTTAAGTCACAAGTAGTCATCAATTGAAAGTCAAAGAATGGTTCATAGTAGTTACCTGCAGCCTCTGGGAGTCATTCGTAGTCTTTGAACGTCACTGTTAATCATCCCAAGTTAGTGGTAGTCTTTCGGAGTTATCAAAAGTTATGGAAATTCATTGGAAGTATGAATTGAAAGTCGTAATTCACTTGCACGTGAACTTAAAGTTTGACCAAGTCAAGTACCATAAGATACAGAAGGAGTCGAGTTGGCGCCAGGGCAATTAGCAGATGGGCAAGTAATGACCTAACCCTGAACCTGAGGTACAGTTTATGGTCCATGAACCTGTAGACAGGGATCGAGGGAGGCAAAAATAGTAAAAGACCGAGGTTGACGGTCACTTTTTCGCGAAAAGTCGCGACAGGACAGTATGGAAGTATGTGGTTATGGTACGTATAGTATCAACCCACTTGAACAGACCACTTCGGGTTGTTTCCTCGATATAGTCTCGGCCTGGTCCCCTTGGTCCCTTTAATGAGCCACGGCGCCTCCCAACTACTGGCATCTGCTGATACCATCGCATGGTACCTCCAATGCACCCATTGTTATAGCTTTGGTATCGGTAGTCCAGAGGCGAGGCTCTCCGGCGTGCCCTTTTTTATAATTAAACACCGTCCTCTGGTTTTCGAGGCTAGGTGGATAAGCGGATAAGACCGAAGAGAGAAGAATTAGATGGTGAGCATCTTGGTCCAGAAGGAATATACGATACCTCGAGAGATGAAGAGAGATGAAAAGAGACTGACAATAAGATGAAAGGAAAAGGAGCGTGTCTCGCGTGGCGTTGCCAACCCGTATCGGAATTACAGAGATTCAGCTTGTTTAATTACTGGTATTACGCGTTTGCTCTTCAGCTTCGTTCCGGAGCCAGACCTGAGAGCAGAAGCATGAAACAATACGTGAATCTTTGAGGGCAAATGACGTACGTCCTGAAGGAGGTCGTCGGGCGGTTTATAGAAGCGCGGCTGCTTTCGTAATTCGTAATTCGTAATTGCTGGCTTTAAATACCTCCTGCTAAATTACCACTCCGAAGAGCCCACTGCCAATTAGAATCTTCTTATAATAAAGGTTCGTGTTTGCCCCACGAAAGTTTTCTTTTTTTTTTTCTTTCGTTTTCAGAGGGTATAAACTACCACCAGACGAGTTTGGCAATTTCCAAAGCGTGATGTTGGCAATCGTCAAGAAATCAGCCATGTATTAGAATATTAGATTCTTCCAACGGCTCAGGTAAACACCCCTTCATACGATGGAAGGCTTTTGTCTTTTCTGCAGGGTTGATAAGCTCTTTGGAATCCAAGATCTGAAATTTCCAGGTATTCCAAGGTGGTAACAACCCTGTAGTTTACGATGAAACGAATTGGGTATTTGCAATTGCTCTCGTGTCCGAGAAGCCGTTAAAGAGTGTTTGAAACTTGTTACGGCACGAGATGCCCGAACTGAAGGTGGTGGTCAAGGTGGAATCAGTATAGCGATAAATAAAGAAGAATCTCCCCCGAAGAAGATGGAGGCGTATGGGCAACAGGGCAATGGCGCGTCGACGCACATCCTTTAGCAATTAAAGCCGAACAAGAAGAAGTCGAGAGATGAGGGGTTTGAGGGGAATGGCAAAGACTGCTAACTACTGAAGGTACCTACCTTCGCCTCATACACCTGGAGTTCGTTAAGCGAAAATCAACACGATGGACTGAAAGCGCGCTGAAACTTTATAGTGATTGTTTCTCAAGTTGCTTTTGAGGGCACCGCCCGAGAACCAACTCGAAGACGCTAAGATGCGACACAAGAACCGAACCACGACGATTCCGTTCCATTTTTGACTGAACAGCTCTATATAGCAACGGTTCTCGCCTTTACAAAGTCATTCCTTTTCTCGACTATCATACCATTTCCGAGACCATTTCTAGGCTTGCAAGTCTCCAGGGTTGGACGTTCCGCTAAACCAACGGCTTACCAGCCGCTCGAGGCTCTGTTCTCGTTTTCTGAGTACATGTCGCGCGCTACGGATCAGAGAACAAGTACTCGAGGAACGTGAATGGAAAAAGCTAACAATTTGTTGGGTATGTTCGCGGAATGTTATACGTGCTAATATCTAAACCACCTGCGGAAAGCTGCGTTTCCACTTCTTACGAACATATTCAGGGATAAACAAATTTCCACTTATAGTTATGAAAAACCAAACTCAGCCTGAAACCGATGGAAGACGATATCCTTCAAGGTGATATGGTACAAGTCGTTTCGAACCTATCCTCAGCTAACATAAAAATATGAATCTGAATGGAATTCCATTAGTTTTTTCCAAACTGATAGGATTCCATCAAAATTCGTGTTTTCTATGTTGGCTAGGTTAAGTTGGAAGTGATATCTACTATATCACCTTAATTGGGATAGAAAAGTAAGGCAGACAGGTCTACATGACTGAAACGATGAACAGGAAACGACAACTCTCGCAAAATTGATTTAGCGAACTTTCCCACACTTTAGTGTATAGGAAATCGAGTGAAGAACGAGCGGTAGAATATGTTGGAAATTCGCATGGGGAAAATTTCATAGATTTATCTCCGGTTGTCAGTTGGTTGGCATCCTCCCTTGGATAGATCGATCGTAAGATGAATCGAGCCCGTTAAACTCGTGGCTTCTACTCTCTCACAATCAGCTGTAACTTTCGAAAAATGACCACAGATCTGAAGCAGCGGCCGGTCTATGGTCTGCTGCAAGAAATTTACGTTGTGCTTTACCACACAGTTGAAGCATTATGTTCTTTGTCGGTATGCTTCCGCACAACATCGGCAGTGTTACCAAAGTCCGATATCAATCTCGAGCTCCTATCAGGGGCGCAGGTCATTCCCGCAACTGCATACGCGGTACGGCCTCCGAAATTTTCGAGAACATCACATCGTTAACAAAGCCGTATTCTTCGTCTACTTCGTCTTCTTCTTTTTCTTCTTCATATCCTCGAGCTTGTACTAAAACGTGAGAAAGATTTTCTCGCATCGCAGTTTGCAAATCGTTGCAAGATCGACGACGAGGTTTCAATCCCCTCCTTTTTCTTATATTTCCTTTTTGCGCTGCACGCGACTGTAACTCGGTGCTTAAAAGTCGACAGTTTGAAATTTCACGATCTGATTCAGACCAAGTCGATTAGAACTGACGACGATTTGATCCGACTTTTAATACGAGACCTTTTGTACTCAGGATAACTCGAGGCTATCGATACCGATATCTCCGCTGTTTTCTTGCGATCTTGAACTATTAAATTTACGCCGTGAGACTGTTTTATCCCCATCATAAAATACTACCCCAGGGGTTTATTCCACGGTTGTGCAATTATCGACAAAGCTATTGTTTCAAACGTCGGTTAGAACTGTACAACCACTGGCAGGATCGAAATATCGTTGTCAGTTCATTGGTGATCTCATGAAGTTAAATAAATTTACGATCCTTCGCGTGTGGATCGTAAATGATCGATATCACCTCGAGGAAAGGAGCTATAACGATTCATATCCCAAGTAAAAAAGAAGATTTATCTACACAGCTAATTCATATATTTGCCCTGCAGAGGATTGAAACATGAATTTCGGGTTGGTTCCAAGTCGAAGCTGATCATCGAACCAATTGGCGATCGGTATTTGTATAATCAATGCCTTTTCTACAGATTCGGTTTAACGACGGCGAATGCATAAATGACGTTCAAAGTCTGAGGGTGATTCGAAGCAATGGCGAATAAAAACAAAAATTAGAAAAAAGTGTGACAGGCTCTTCTGTGCCCTGTAATTTTTTCCTCCCTAGTGTCAAAGTAATGGGTAAGTTTTCCATAGATGAGCTTGATGTACGAATTCCTTGAAATACTAAAAGAATCGAGAAAATGTCGAAGTCAGGCCAAGTACTAGTCGAGGAGGCTGGAGTCGTTAGAGCGGAAAAGTAACCGAGGTGACCGTATTAGGAAGCAGAACTATCCCCGTGGTAGTTCTTCCTCGATGAATTCTCCGAAGACTTGACTGTCCCGCGTAAACGGCGTAAAGGTTCGCGACGACTTGACCAACCGCGAGTCTCCATCACTCGTATAGGTTACCCAGTG
The DNA here is from genome assembly GCA_963989295.1 of Ametastegia equiseti. Taxonomy (NCBI): domain Eukaryota; kingdom Metazoa; phylum Arthropoda; class Insecta; order Hymenoptera; family Tenthredinidae; genus Ametastegia; species Ametastegia equiseti. The sequence goes on from OZ022389.1 coordinate 24,543,061, forward strand.
ACAAACAAAAGACACGAAGAAATTAGCACAAGTCACCGACGACTAACCAGACGCGTCGACGTCGACGTAGACGTCGCCGTGCTCGGCATCCATCGACTCCTTAAACTCCTTCGGGGGAAGAGTCATCCGTGAGATAATGCCGCAAAGACCGAATGCCTGTAGCTGGAGCTTCGACGAGAAAAGAGGCTTTCGCGCATCGGGACATTGCGCGAATACATTCCTATCTTTCTCTCGACTCATGTTTATGTAGCAGCTGTTCACGGCATGGTGAGTCACGTGTGAGTGCGTCTTTGAGTCAAGTCCAGTACGAGGTTTAGGGTGGACCATCCTCAGTAAGGCGTGGGTAGTGTTTTTGAAACTGGTTCGACTGGTAGCAGGTTATTTCTTGCGACCCTGACTCCTAATCGCGGCAACCTTCCCGCGGTAAGGATGACTGAGAATGGTCTAATGAGTTGATCTCTTTGTCGCCATATTATATCGTGCCCGAAGAGCTGTTGAATTTAATGAAAAAAACAAACAAACGAACAAAAAATAAATAAAAAAAAACTTGCAGCGGATAATTCTTCTCGCTTTGAAAAAGTATATACCTTGAGATTTTTACTCGCGATCAGACAGGTGCTTCTCGATCCTTGGCGAGCAAACAGTTGTTTACAATATATTTCACCGCGTCTGAGTGCGCGCATTCGAGTCCATGCTCTTAAGTTTATGAAGAGGCTTTCTTTCGTTGCCCGAAGCACGAGTCGTAAAATTTGCTCATTCTCTGACCGAAGAATTTGCTCCGTTAAAGCAATACGAGTATACCTAAGTAATAGAAGAAACCCTTCCCGTTATAAGCTTTCGGTTGAAGACTCCGGAGGGAATGATATTATCTTCACAGTGGCAGTTTGATAAGATGGGCAAAAAGCCGATCGATGTATATTATCCCGAGGTGCAGTCGAGTGTTAAATATGACGCGATTCAATCGTCAAGAAAGCTGTTTAGCCGCAAAAAAGAAGAACAAGGACCGAGGGCAATCTGCATAGGAAACGTGACGATTGGGTCTGGTTGAATTCAGAGAAGGTGGAAGGGTTGATTCTTTGTTTTTGTTTTGAAAATACGTCAATGCAGTATAGCTCTGAGCTGAAATCGATAGACAGTCTTTGGGTAAACGTGTGACGAATTTATGACGAGCCAATCAAGGGACGGTTTAAGAGGCGTAGGATAATGATCACGTCGTCGGGTTTTCTTATTCCCTAAGAGAGGATGCTTGTTCTTTGGATGGCCTTTCGGAAGACGCAAGACGCAAGACGCGGCGGCAAACCACCCCAGATTGCATTACCATGCTGGAGCCATTATCCGCGAAGAGAGCCGCAGGCAGCTCGGGTAGGAATCTTTTTTCCCTAAATAATAAACCCCGGCTTTTATATTCAATGTAGATTCAACCTTACCATATCGGAGCGAGGCGAACTTGTATTCGTTTTCAGTATAGGACTGCGCGGGGCTTTATGAATATATATTCCTCCGGGACCTAACGACCGGCTGGAATAATTGGCCGGATTTACTCCGCGAGTCATGGGTCGAAACGTGGATCCGTATCGTCTATGGCTACCGCATGTAGTAGAATCATCCGAAGCGAATGTTTCCAATGCGTGAAAATTAATTTTTCATCACTCTAACCTCAAAATCGCAACTTCGTCGCGATTTCTCGGCTCTCGTAAGAAAAAATACCGATCGTCAGTCGTACGTAAAGGCTTTTTGACGCGACTCGTGCCGTAAACCTCTCGTTTCGCCAAAAAAAGCCTTTCCGTACTGATATTAAAATGTACTATTTCGTCACGCATGCATGGAAAACCCGATTTTCCGTGCCTGTTGGGCGAGAGTAAAATGGCATTTTATCTCTAGTAAGACACAAAGCAGCGGCGCATGCGCGTATTGTGAGGAATTCATTTTCTTCTCGCTTACTAGGGAAGAAAATAGAGTTAGGCTTGAAAAATCGGTGTTTCCATGCATATCTAATAACAAATATCGTGTGCATCAAGGAAGGATAGGTGGTTTCAACCTCGTGTGATTGTCTTGCTTGAGGCGAAGCTGAAATTCGTTAGAAATCATCTATTGATTTGCTCTCTCGATGCACAATATACTAATTCACGTATAGTTTATGTGTCCCGTACTATTTATTTTAAAATGAACTTTTCACGCTTCTCACGAGTTCGACGAACCGTAAATTAAATCGGAGCAAAACACCGGGCGATTTTTTTAGAAGTTCCACACATCCCTCGGCACGATGTTTATACACGCGGTTGCGACTTACATGCGATAGTCCGACTACTGTAAGACGACATCGTGTCGGTATTTGCATTTTAAATACACCGGGGCGCTACCACCAGGAATCAGAGACGCCTAACGAACTACCAGGACTATAAGACCAACAGGGTGGTTGCAAGTAGCTACCAACCAACCAACCAACCAACCAACACACAACAAACTACTGCTGGTCGTTTTTGCATATTGTACGTTTTATCCACGGTTGAACACGGTGCTAAGAAAAAACTAACCAGCATTCCGGAGCCAGTGGTCTGTTCATGTTCATTCGCGTGTACGAAATACATTTTGCAATATAAGCTGATTCCGCTGGTTCAAGTATACAGGGGGCAATTTAATTCCAATAGTTTATACCGTCGCAAACGTCTCCTATGGATATAAATATTTGCCACTTTAATTAGACGATCTTTCAGGTAAACAGGCTCGCGCGGTACCAACCCGGAGAATGATCTTTATGTGTAGGTAACAGCACGCGCGCAAACCGTCGCCTGGATGACTCTCCCTGAGATGAGGTTCGCAGATAGTGACCGTTACTTATGTGACGGTCAACCGCGAACACCAACCGCGACAGAACAAGGTTCACTCATGGAAGTCAGAGACGCGATAGGTTGCGCTTCGTGTCCGTGAGGTTGACACCTGGAGAACGGGAATTGCGACTAATTGTAACCGGTAACTTCTTCCACTGTCGAAGGGTCAGGAAATCACGGTTTCATATCAGCCAGGAAGTTCACGGGGTTGTGTAAAATTACCAAATTAGTTCCTGCCAAAGGTTAACCCGATCCTAAAGGCGAGAAACATCGGTACCGACAATCGAGTTACATGGCTCGGGTTGATACGTGAATCGATAAAGATATCGGAGCAATGCCGTCACGACTGCTCTCAAACCATCTGCGTACGTTAATCGTGGTCTCGATATATGCGACTTGTGCAAATCGGTTCAAGACGAAGGAGAGCAAAAGATGAGGTGAGAATAGAAGAAAATCAAAGAGAGAAATCTTGGCTAGTGATTCTCGTACTTCCACTTCCTCAGTGGGTGGGGAATGGGAATACAACTTGATTGTAATTAGGGGTATGGACGAATGTTGGTGATTCTTCTGGACTGGCGGAATGATTCACGACGATGATCGTAAGCAGCATATCCATCGAGATGATTGAAGGGCTCAGTACCAGAGTAGCCTAACCCACATTGTTGATAAAGCTCATTTTAACTATTAAAAGCCATTTGAAATGAGCCTTGTCGACAATGTGGCTTAGTCTACTCTGGCACTGAACCCTTCAGTTTAGAGTTCTGTATCATTTGCTTGATTTTCTGCAGTAAATCGGAGTTTGTTAGGCGATCGAGTTGAACAGCAGTAGCTTGCTGAACAGATAGGATTGGCTGTTGCAGTAGAACCGCGACAGTTCGATGAAATATCGTTACGAAATTCCAATCCCAAGCTTCAGCTGGATCGAAATCGAAATACATATGAGAAGGATTGCCGCCTCGCGGTGAGAACATTAATCACGATAATTACTCTTCAGGAGTAAGATTGAGAGAACGATGGGGGAGGAAATTAGGAACGGTCAAGAGCGAGAGGGTGTAACATAATGAATTAATAACGTGGTATTATCAAGATCACACTGTTTCGTATTTCATTTGTAGCTCGCTCTGGCCTATGTTGACCTTATCTCCCCTTAAAGTTTAAAGGAATGAAGTTGAGGTGCGAATAGCGAAGAGTAAATATCGTGTTTACACATCCAAGTTGACGTTTCGAATAGACAATTTGTTCAATAAATCTCCGACCTGCATACATGAGATTTCATTGAATAGATAGCTGCCAGACGATTGAACGTAACTCATTTTTCAAATACAACACGCACGAATTTCGACGGCTAAATTGAACCAGCATGCACTGTGGGCGTCGATCAAGAACAGCTCCGAAACAAATCCTGACTCTGTTCGTCAAACTATCGTAACGAACACATACCATACAGGCATACTAGTCGTTTCACACCTGATGATGAAATTTCAATTCAATTTTGTTACCGATTGTGTCTTGAAGCACGTGAACGACGATCACTGAAAGTTCGAGTATAATTCCTAACAATCGCTTGTCGATCCTCTGCAGAAAATATAACGAAAGTCGAAAACTTACCAGGGATTCTGGTCATGATAGGTAATATTAAAAAAAAGTCTAACATTTATTGAGCCTGAAGAATAAGCGAAGAAGAAATGGTTATTGTCAGTGTGGGTCGTGGAAGTACGTCCCTTGCGCAATCCCGTTATCCCTTTTATAATAATGGCCGTAAGGAAGCCGAAGACAGAGAAGACAATTCAAGATCCTTGTGGCAGATACGAATGGGTGAAGCCCGGTGGAACATTGATGAATAGACAAGAGAGTAAACAAACGTGTAGATACCGGATGGCTCTGTGCTACCGGCCACGACTGAGAGATGAAGACGATAAGTTATGTACAGGACAGATACTTCTGACGTTGGGATGATTGTGATGGTGCCCGAAGGTACCTACGTACCTTCATCTGTATGAAGCCGAGCAATGGTCACCACCACCGTCCATCGAAAAGAAAACAAAAAAATAAAAATAAAGGAAAGTAATCCAAGACCTAAGAAGTTCCATCTAAGAATTCTCCGGAGCATGAAGCACAAGGAACGTAAGCGGTCATGTTTATTGCAGATTACGAGTGCGGGGTGACAAACGGTCGCTTTTAAGGCAAATGGATATTTCAGCAACAAAGCTGGACCACAAGAACGCCAAGAGCAAAGCAAACTGGATCCAAAGGGAATGAGAAGAGAGCATTATTATCAGCTGAATACGCGAGTGCTAATGCATTGCAAATGAGTTGACGCGGCAAAAAGGTACTTTTGCGAACGAGACGGTCATAAACTGAGCAGATTCCGTGCGAGCGAAAATTATTGTCGGGACAAATTTTCTCTACCTTCGTTCTTAGCCCAGCATATCTAATCGCGGCTTATGGGTTCATGAACGAAGAAAATCATCAGATTTTGACGCAACTCAAGAACTTCAGTAGTTAATTGTGAACGTTCAGGAGAAATTCACCTGCTATATATTTTACCATCTCTTTCCAATGTTTCAACGAAGAGTGGATCGTACCCTAACCTTTTATCTTCGAAGTACTTTGCCGACTTCGATCACGAGGTTGGAAGAAGAGGTTTTTAACGGTAGAAAGAACTCGGGTTTTAAAAATCCTTTCAATATAACGTACGATATGCCGTACCATTCCACCGCATTGGGTATGAATTTGCGTGACAATGGTGACCGCACACTTTTTGGCGTCTGGATCGATGCCGAAGCCTCGGGAGCATCCTGAAACGTGTTCTCTCCCGCCGTACAGGGCGTTCTTTTGGTCCAGTTTTATACAGCTTCTTCCGTCGCTGGTCACTCGTTCCAGCACGCATCCCAGGACCATGGTCCCTTCTTCTGGGTCCTCGAGCCTCGATCTTCGAGCTCGGAGCTCCGAGGGCGGAGGACTCTGTGCAGGAGGCTCGCGTGTTCGAGATAAATAACGACCGGCGACAGGACAATGTGTCTGGACGCTGGTGTCCTTGCAAGCCCTGGTCGAACGTGGTATATTAAGCCACTGTCATGACTTTGGTTCTTTAACCTAACCTGGTTGCAGGCTAGTATTCATTTCATCTAGTACTGAAGCGATGAACAATAGCATGACATGTTCCCACATTGCATACCGCATATGTTGGATCGAGAGGGCCGCGTGGTAATTATACTCTCGGTCTTTCGAGTCCTTAAGAATCCCTTGACAGACGTGGACGAATAGAAACATGTTCGGTACGAGGCGTGGTTCTTGTTCTCTGTGGTAATACGTCACCCTGACCCACGCAGCTCGTGTCACGGATCGACTGGTACTCACTCCTCCTTTTCTCTATACCGCGTGTAGAGTTGGACACACTGACGATTTGAAAAGTGAATGATGCCTATAGCAGAAAGCAGAAAGCCAGAGCTTGAGGACTCCGTGCTGAGCGACATCGATGTCATTCACCATCTCCCGGGGTCCTGCGACGTCTCAGCTTGTTAAGCTATACGCGTTTTGAAATTTTTCTCAAACTATTATCCAGCTGCCCTTTGTTCCCTCCGACCAGTTCCTTCGTGATTTACCGATCCCCGATCGTTCGGTCGCAAATTACTTCTGACAAAAGTAGTAAGATCTTCTCTCATTTGCCTGAACTCTGGATCGGACGAACGTGACGAAATTTTAAGTGACATATCTTTCCTTTTTCCTTCTTTATTTTTCCTAATGGATGAACCTTCGCTCTGAGAAAAGATTCGGTAAAAATTTAGGTATACCGTTAAAGGTTCTCGCGGGATGGATAAATCCTTACGAGTCTTTATGAAATTCACCGCGATTAGGGGGTGATAAAGGTTTCCGAAGGACTTTGCTGCAGACGTGTGGCTGGGTCGACGGTAAAAACGTTGATAAAATCAGTTGTTCCATCAACGGCTACGTGACGCAGCATCTCAGTAAAATCTCTTCAGGGTATAGATGGACCTATAAGGTACAGATACCCAACGCGATTTCTTGAGTTCTTCACAGTGTTTCCCCGCCTTCTATGATTTACGCTATAGAGCTTTAGATCGTGCGCTATCTATCCTTAGCGGATCTGGCGCTAAACTTTGTACGTCAAACGAACGAATGGGGTAAGAATTTCCCCCTTGAGGATCTCTGCAGGATGGATGAAATCTTGAGATCGGTGTGAGGATCGCCTTTTTTTATAAGATCCTTGAATTCCAGGAAACTTCGATTTATAGGTTTAGAAAATGTCTATAAAGACAATCACCTCTCGTGAGACCAACCGGGGCGATAATTGGCGTCCAGGATGAAATCACGCGTCTCGGAAGTAGGAACGGGTCTCTAGTAAGTAAACAAGATCACCAGTTTGACTGGACTATAGCCTGTAATGGAGGCGTCGACTCCGTTCTTCGCGCTATCAGCCTTCTAAGAAGACAATTAAATTAACCCCGCCGAAGGATAAGGGCAAAGATAGGCCGCTATTCAAAGCCAGATAAATGTGCGCGTCTCTTCGTTGGACAAAACGATCACTCGTATCTGAACGCCCCGCTTTCAAGTTCTCCACAGAGCTTTTGCCCCGCAGCTGGTTCTCCACCTTAGGTACCCATACGGTCTCTCGAGCGAGTCTCGATCATTTTTCAACCCATGATGGGAAAAAATGACCAACTAGATATAGCGGCGATTCAACGACCCGGGCGTTCATCATCTCCGTATCAGTTAATAATACAGGTGAGAAAAATATCACATTCCCCCATATATTATGTCTAAATATACATTTGCGCGTCAGGATTAAACGTCTACGTGGATAATGAGGTCAACATCAGAGATTAAGTCTCGAATTTTCTCACCTTTTCATTTTCCAACGACCAAAGGCCGGGGCGGGATTGAAGTTCCGAACGGTCGGAATCCCGAATTGATTTTAGACGAAATTCTGAGTTTTGAGAAACGTTAGAGTTCAGAAGTTGGAAATTTCAAAAGGTCGAAATGCAGGCAGCTCAAAGATCCGAAAGTTCAAAACTCCGAAAGTAGAAAAATCTGCAAATTTAAGGGAAGCTCGTGACAAAGCTGTCAAATAAATGACGTTGCATCTCGCGAATTCCAAGATTCGGAGTTTTGGCCTTTCGGATTTTTGAACGTTCGGTGTTTTTCAAATTGGCTCACACGAAGACTTTCGGGGGAGTGATCTTTCGAAAAAAATGTGAGTCGGTTGTATAAAAAATCAGAATTTCACCTTTCGCAGCGTTTCAAATTCGGAATTTCAATCCCGCCCCTATAAAGGCCGACGACCACCATCAGGTATGCAACGGAAACTCCATACGCTTTGGAAATCTCCGGTATCGGTGACGAACTCGAGCCCCGTGGCTTGTCAAACAGTGCGAATCGATCTCAGAATCAATATTTTTGTCTACGATTTTTATAAGGACATAAATAAGATGAAACTAAGATAAATTCTCGTATGAGAAGGATTTTTTTGGCTCGGTACATTTCACCTTGTGCTGGCACAGTACTGTATTCGCTTCACGGAAGAGTCTTAGCACAGCGTATTGCGGTATATGCAAAAGAGAGAAAAAATCGTACGCGTTGTCTCGCAACGTGGGCAGCGCGAGCTGCGATGCTGGAGAAGAAATGGAGACCGAGAAGAGTTCGCAGGATGGAAGCCATTGTGCGTCGAACACAATGCGAGGCTCCAAGATAAAGCTAAGAGTAATCTACATCTTCAATAATATATCATGTGGTTCTTTGCCCACCTCTGGCTCGCCTAGGTAAGGTAAAGTATAACCGAGTGCTGGAAGAAGGCTTAGTTGTCCGTAGCCCGAGAGCAGGTATTGAGATATCTTACTGCGGTGTGGTTTGAAAAAAGTTCAGTTTTCAATACCTGCGCGCCACATTATCCCGAGATAATCAAAACGGAGCCCAACGCGAGCAAACTTTAAACCACCTCAAAAGCTCCCCGATTGAACAAACTCAACGAAAATATATATTCAACAATTACCTATCAATGAATTATACTCTGGCTATCAAAAATTAAGAGTTAAAAATTTATCTGATACTATATAGCTGACCGAAGTAATACATGCAGCGAGAGGAATTCTCAAGGATTCTTCAAAGAAACGCACCTGACTCGAGAACGCGATGTAATATTGCAAGGTGGACATTCAGCCACCTGTAGATAAATCCTCAAACGTCATTTTCGAAGACCCAATCGTACCTATACGTGTTTACCTATAAGGCGAAAGAATTTCTCCTGAACGATGGTATGAAATAGATTGACGTAATCTTGAACAATTTGAACAAGACCAGTATACTTGCGTAGGTAGGAACAAATGTTAAATACAGGCATTGCAATTAGTTGGGATACTTAAGCCAGGAGTAATAGGGAAGATATATTTGCATATGCGATATCTAATTGCAAGTATAATAAGAGAAGTAGACGAACCACCGGCTATTATAGTTATCAATATTTCTTCTTCTGAGCGAACAACTCGAACCAAACTGCCGCATATGTATTATTTATGGTACAATATAACGGCGTACCAATAGCTGCGGGGTTTCAGATAAGCGTCCAGTAAGTAATTGTACTTAAGTAAGCGCATTTGTTCAGAGGGAAGAATATAATGTTGCCTTTGCTAGTCTAGTATACTCTTGGCACTCATGGCCTGCAGTGTACCGGGAACTTGGACTTGCACCAGAGGTCAAAACGGGCGTAATATTAACTATATGTATGTAAATTACATATGGTCAAGCCATACTGCAGGCTGGTATCTGCCCTTCCGATATATATTTACTCCATCTCGCGACCGACATTCTCGATATTTTTCTCTCCAGGTGTTCCTATATCAGATTATTGTAACTTCGAGATGTAATTTGAAATAATTATATATTCAACTTCATTTCTGACTACAGTAGGGAGATAGAAATTTTTGAAAATTTCAAACACTTCTTTTTTTTTTCTTTCATTTTCCAATTAATTTTTCGATGAAAGGTGAAAGAAAGCTGTCATCTGGTTTTCTTCTGTTCTAAAGAACGTTTTCTCGAGGTGAAGTTACGACAAGGGGAGTAAGGCGAGCTCGGCCATAGGACGAGATAAGCCTTTGTGCCCAGCGAGCGAGACGGTGAGAGAAGATCGGAAGATCGGGTCCAGGCGAGCTCCCGATCTCATATTTCGCGGATCCCGCGATCATATTTTAACCCGGCGTCTCGTTCTTGCAGACAAACGCGAGTCCCTGCTGCAGTCTCCTCCTTTCTTCTTCTCTATACAATTTCACCTTTTTTTTTTCTTTATTTTAGACTCTCGACGTTGTATCCTGACTCTCCCTCCATCTTCTTCTTCTTCTTCTTCTTCTTCTCGACTATCCACCTTTGGTAAGAATTCCGGTAGGTAGGTATCTTTTTACTCCGTTTTGTTATATGTACCACGAGTTTTTACTTCCATCTCTGAATAAACGGGCACATCCACCTTCTGCCTCCCCCCAATTTCTCGTTTAATTCGGTTTGATGTACGAAAGTAATTAAAAATCGCGCTATATCGCCTCTCGTCCTACCTACTTAACCATGTAGTAATATGGTCACCGTTCGAGGGACTTGGAAAGGATTTCTTTACTCTTTGGTTCGTCGTTAACGCGGCCTGAAGTCGGCTACCAAGTAAGGGGTACAACCGCCAACTTGTTTTTATTTTGGCTGTCACTGGGCCCTGCTCGAAGCTCCCACAACACGCTATAAGGGCCCCTCTGGGCTCTTCGAAAGGGGGGAGGCCCCAAGCCTGCATAAGAGCATCCAGGCTCGTGTAACACAATACGGTCTTTGTTTCGCCGCTGGTCGGTCTCTGGAAGGCTGGTTACTGGCCATGCCTTGCCGTTCACCACCACTCAAGGAATAGAACCCAGAAGGAGGTCCTCAAAGCGGAATGTATACAGGTATATACGCATATAGGTATATACAAACCGAGATTCGCTGTAGGTACTAGCCACGTGTCTTATATACGCAACGCACAACTAAACTAGAACTCGTCTTATTGCACGATTCGTTCTTTCTTACCGCATTTATCTCAGTTCTTTTTCTCATTTGATTCTTTTTACTTTTTGCCAATTTATTCATACTCTATTGTATGTACCAAATGCACCGATTGCACATACAAGACCATCTCGTATATATATCAGCAGGTGAATGAGCAATTTGAGGAGACAGGTATGATGAAGACACCCTCATATCTTTGAGCACAGCCCGTCATTTCGTTTTGAAAGAAAAAAAAAAAATATATACTAATAAGAGACTGCAGGCTATATGGTACATTCTGTATAAAAGCCACACGATCATGATTAAAGCCTGGATCAACTCGGTTGTGATCTTTCAGCAGTTGTTGAAATCCGGGCAATTTACAGCAGAATGGATAAGACACGAGAACACGTTTCTAGTAGTGCTGGATATAGTTTGAGATCTAAGCTTGGAAGTTGACCGCCGCCCGACTGGCTTCCCATGGTGAAACAAATGGAGCATTAAACGAGATAAACTGAGTATGTCTTGGAATACGTGGCGATCAATTGGCAAGAAGCTCATAGGTATGAACGTAGATTGAAGATTGAAGTTTAGATTTACAGCCTCGATGCAGAAGTACCTAATATGCAAGATGTTTAACGCTGCACATGCGGATTAAGAAGGTGTTTTATTATGTGCTTGAAGTTCCGAACGTTCGTTTAAACGAAAATTCGGAAGTTAGGCTTCACCACGATCTTGAATCCACTGAAAAAGTATAGCTACAGATTTTGGATGTGTTGAAAATCAAGTGTGTTATAGAATTCAAAATTCACTAATTTTTAACTGTTGGATATAAGCGTGGTATAAGATTTTTATGGAACGTTCGTTCAAATGAACGTTCAAGCGCAAACTTCAAACGTATATTTTATTCAGGTGCGTTTACCGTATAAGTAAGTAAGTATGAAAGAAGCTGAAGAGGTGATGAAGTAAGATTAATAAATGTCAGCTGAAAGTTTGTCGCCCAAAGAAATGCCCCATTCGATGATGATAAATTAACAACGCCTACGAAAAATATTATCCAATTAACGAAAGGGATTATACGAAGGAATAAAAAAAAAATTCCATCGCCACCGTGGTCTTCACTCTAAATCATCGTTATCTACCATCCTCGATTATACTTCTATTTACTTTGGTCGCGCGCTATTAAGAGATAATTTTTACTCTCAGTCTGGCGTTTTCTCTTTAATTGTTTCCCTCATTCGTTCAATCTGGGTGTAACAATATTTTTAATTTCACTATATTCAAAAACCTCGTTTGAAAATCAAGTTCATTTGCAGTACTGAAGGCGTTTTGCAATCAACCATAGATCGAGGATGAATTTCTCACCGAGCTTATAATAAAGTGTCCCCAACGGGGCTTGGTTCATGCAATTACGGATGACACTATCGTTAATTTGAAGTGAGACGGAGGCTGATTTAAAATTCTTATAAGCCGGGAAAGATTCATCTTTCAAAGATGCATTATTTATGAAGCGTAGGTATATTCGTACCTCTATTATACATACACGTTCGCTTCTAATAGCACTGAAATTCTATTTTTTTCTTCTTCGTTTAAGTGCGTTAGACATTCTCGAGAATGCATTCCGCAGCTTCCATACCCAAATACACTGAACCCCGTTGACTTCATATGTTTTTTATTTAATTAACAAATTTTCATTTTGACTGATATACGAGCGGTCCTCCAGATATTCCAGTTTCCCTGCAAGCTCTGATATCAATAGATACCGATTCTCTCGTGGTTCACAAACACCAACAAACAACTTTTATCATTTCATTTCCGGTTTTTCAAAGTACGAATTTATGTCAATAAGTGTTTTGATCTGAGTACAAAAATGGGTCATTTTTTGTCCGAAGATGACAATCAAGTATATAAAAATTGCAGCAGAATTGAAATCTTGAAACTAAAAATCAAACTATTCTATCGATGCAGAGTTATAAGTAGCTACAAAATTTTTATAGGCAAAAATAATTGCCGCTCTGCGAGTTTGGCTATGAGCATATAAAGATGAAGGTCCGATCTATTTACGAGGCCTTTCTTTCCTGACTTCGTTCCACGAGTTGTTAGATCGATTATCTTGCGGTATCGCGTCTATTCCGGCACGCTGAAGTGTCAAACAATTAAAGTTGACTTACGTTGGGCAAAAGTAACGAGTTGTTGCAGCAGCCGCGGCGTATCAGATCCTGGCTTGTCATCTCGGAAGAATTTACCGGCGACACGAGCCCGACGTTACTGGGCAGCACGCTATCGTTACTTACGCATCTATCTGTGTATATATTTATTCCAAGCGTGCTTCTATTCCGCGTTAAAATTAACGTAGAATATAGAAAATTAATAAAAAAACAAAAACAAAAAGGAATAAATTTTGAAGTGAAAAATGATTTTATGCAACACTTCTCATCAGTTCTTTGACAAACTACGTACTTTTTTCAAAGATAAAAAAATTAATTTGCCAATATACGGTGAAAGTCTGCAGGATTCAATCGATTGTGCAGCGATGACAAAAAGGAGTTGAAAAGAAGTGAGCAAAACGACACATTGGAATCGAATGTGAAAAGAAAATAAAGTTGAAAAAAAAAGCTGCAACGCTGAGCGACAATGAGATAGGAATGACCAAATTGGAACAATTTACACTTCACGCTTGACCGTTCACGATTTCATGATGTTGAAATAATAATTGTAACTTTCTCCAATCGGCTACGTCATTGTCTCATCGAATCAAGCGAAATTGTGAATGTCGAATCGCAGCGACGTTCGAAGGTTAATATAGAGAGAACCGCGACGATGATCAAACTCTCTGATATTATCGCCCGATCAAATTGCTATATCTGCAAATATATCTAGATAGACGTACACCGATTGTGCTCACTGGTGTATGTGCGATGCTTGATTCTGAGGTGAGAATTTTAATTCCGTTGGCAAATTACACGACGATACTTCATCTCTTTTCCTACCTTTTGCAAACCTGTATCTATTTTAAAGCGATATGGTACAAGTCATTTTGAACCTAACCTAAGTAACATCGAAAATATGAATCTGACTGAAATTCTATTCATATTTTTTCAAACAGTAAAATACTTAGCCACTTTCTGCCATAGTAAGCAATTCATCTTCCGAGTTTCATTCCGGTAAGTTGCATAGTTTGAGTCGAACTACGAATTGCAGTTCGAGGTGATAACAATTGGTATCTAGAAATGGGAGTCTGTTCAAGATTCCATCATTACCAATTGAATTGTCACCTCGAAAATGCGATTCGTACTTTCAAGACGATTACCCAACCAATCCGAACGAACCTTTGACGAATGAATTGAATTTTTTGGCAGAAAGTGGCTGAGTATGTCACTTTATCAAAAAACCTCATAGGGTTCCGGTAAAACTCGTGTTTTTTAATGTTAGGTTAGGTAGGTTGGGTTCAAAGCAACTTGAACCATATCACTCTAAGTCCGGATAAAATACGAAAGTTTTTGTTCTCTGACAGTTTTGGTACACCCTCTAAAAAATTCTGCACAATTTTCGTCCATACTGTCCTGAGTCTGTCTATCGACTGACGCGAATAATATTTTGAAAGTAAAAAAATGACTTACCAGGCATGCAGACGCAGCGAAATGTTCCGGGGTCGTCGAGACAAGATCCATCGTTTTGGCAGGGATGAGATTCGCACTCGTTCACATTAGTTTCGCATCTTGGCCCGGTGAAACCCTGAGTACAATTACAGGCAAATGATCCTGGCGTATTAACGCAGATGCCATCATGTTCGCAGGGAGATCCTGTAACAGATAAGTAGAAAATATGATGAAGATGAAAAGAATTCAGTCGAGCTTCTATAGCCCCGCGAACTAGCACATATTTGAAAAGCATGCTTCACGTAACAACTCAAGTAGGTACGGACTGTGATAGCAATTCAAATAAAATACGCGAGTACGATGGGGGAAAAACAAAAATTTCAGTGAAAAATGGAAAACACGCCGGAATTAAAAGATGAAAAGAAACGTACTATCTGAGACACAATTACTAAAGGATGTTTATGGAGGTTTTCCTAGAGTTCTCATTGTCAGAGAAACGTTTTAGTTTTATACCGCGATCCTTTATAACAGAAGCTGAAGGTGGTCAGACGGGCACATACCACCACCGTGTAAACCAGGTGTTTACCTGTTTTTCCACCCTCGTAATTGTTTCCGACAAACGTTACTCGGGATCCGTAAAACGTGCAAGAAGTCAAGAATTCGTCTTATTCGTAATAGTTCGCCAGCCCCCTGGTGAATCCTGGACTTAATGTTAATTCGACTTACGTATATGGAAGGATCAGAAACGGAGCAGCCCGTGCTGGTTTAATCATCTCGAACGAAACTAGAGAATTTCATCATTTTTACACATCGGATTATAGTCCAAGACGTCGAAATGGTTTAGAGATGAAAAAATTACCAGCGAAAACGCGGAAGAAATTTTACGTTCCTACGTTATAATTACATACGACAAGTGAGATTCCTGAACTCGCGGAATCTTACGTAAAGTACTTTTATGATCGTCGAGTTTTCACTTCAACACCGAACACAGGTTTATCTTACAGGACGAAAGAGGACACGTGTGAATGAAAGAAAAATGAGAATCTGCCAATTACGGTGCTGATCTATTATGCATTCATTAGACACCAGACTAGACGTGAGAAAAACGAGTATTATAATTCGCGAAGATGGTAGCAGCGGGAAGCTCTATATGAGAATCGACGTTTCGTCTATCGCTGTATGTACAATAAAACTCGACAGTGTGTCCCACACTCAGAAAACAAGTTTGGCAAATCCATACAAAATTATTTTTGTTGCTGATTTTTTTAATCGATTCAACAGAATCCTGTTCAATGATCGATAAACTGTTCATGCTATGTTAATCAACTAAAATTGGCGGACAAAAATCTTTTTTTAAATTAACTTCACATTTTCTTGACTTCATATTTGCCAAATTCATTGTCAATTCAGAAAAATTTGGATCCATTCAACAGTCACTTTTTTCCTGAGTATGTATGCAAATAATTTGCATATATTCGATGACATATCATATCGCGTTATCCTAGTCACGATTTATCTCGCGTAGTATTTTATTTCGAAGAGTATCGCAGACGACCGGTTTCGTAAGCAGATAAATCGTTAGGATCGATATAAAATAATTACTTTTCGCCGGAAATTGAATCGCGGTGTGGATATATATGGGGTATTCCAAAAAATTTTGAACGGTCATTTACCCCTACCCCCATCGATTTTCGAATGAATTTTTCTCGTGGTAACCCTAGACCCAAGAATCATTGCTGAATTATTTCAGAATTTTTCGATTTTTTTCTCAGAAGTTACGATTTTTTGAAAATCGCGACTCTCGGTTTTTCATTAAATTCTAGTCGGCAACCAAGTTATCCTACGAAAAAATGACAAATACAAAAATGGCCAGTTTTTTGACGGACTTTGAAATGAAAATATTTTCAGATTTCTCCAGATACCGGAAGTGGCCAAATTCGAAGAAAAAAACTCAAAATCGTGAATTGCAAAAAGTCGCCGTAATCGATTTTTTTGAAATTTGTATCAAAAATTCTACATTGAAAGACGGAATTTTTAAGACCCTGCCGAAGTTGGGCCGAGCACGGGTTTAGGAGATATGGCCATTTTAGAAAACTCAAAATCGTGAATTGCAAAAAGTCGCCGTAATCGATTTTTTTGAAATTTGTATCAAAAATTCTACATTGAAAGACGGAATTTTTAAGACCCTGCCGAAGTTGGGCCGAGCACGGGTTTAGGAGATATGGCCATTTTAGAAAACTCAAAATCGTGAATTGCAAAAAGGCGCCGTAATCGATTTTTTTGAAATTTATACCAAAAATTCTACATTGAAAGACGGAATTTTCAAGACCCTGTCGAAGTTGGGCGGAGCACGGGTTCAGGAGATATGGCCATTTTAGAAAACTCAAAATCGTGAATTGCAAAGAGGCGCCGTAATCGATTTTTTTGAAATTTATACCAAAAATTCTACATTGAAAGACAGAATTTTTAAGACCCTGCCGAAGTTGGGCCGAGCACGGGTTCAGGAGATATGGCCATTTTAGAAAACTCAAAATCGTGAATTGCAAAAAGGCGCCGTAATCGATTTTTTTGAAATTTATACCAAAAATTCTACATTGAAAGACGGAATTTTCAAGACCCTGTCGAAGTTGGGCGGAGCACGGGTTCAGGAGATATGGCCATTTTAGAAAACTCAAAATCGTGAATTGCAAAGAGGCGCCGTAATCGATTTTTTTGAAATTTATACCAAAAATTCTACATTGAAAGACAAAATTTTTAAGACCCTGCCGAAGTTGGGCCGAGCACGGGTTCAGGAGATATGGCCATTTTAATCTCACGAAAATTCACATTTCAAAACTGGCGCCATGATGGATTTTGAGAATTTTTCTACCGGCACATTTTCGTAGTAATTCACATTAGTGTAGAAATAGACCAAACAGAAATCAGGTTTTCTACACGAGTGTAGAAAATGTAGATAAGTGTACGAGCAACGAACAGGCCTGAATATCGAATCATAATAAGCCTGAATATGAATTTTCGCGAGATAGAAATGCCAGTTTCAACGAAATTTGAATCGAACACTTCGAGTTTAAAAACTAATTAAAATAAAGTTCTCAATAATGAAAAAAAATAGAACGGTCGTGAGGCCCACTGTTTCTTCAGTCGAAAAGTGTTCGCAATTACTCCGAAAGTGTGCCGGAAGAAAAATTATCAAAATCCATCATGGCGCCAGTTTTGAAATGTGAATTTTCGTGAGATTAAAATGGCCATATCTCCTGAACCCGTGCTCCGCCCAACTTCGACAGGGTCTTGAAAATTCCGTCTTTCAATGTAGAATTTTTGGTATAAATTTCAAAAAAATCGATTACGGCGCCTTTTTGCAATTCACGATTTTGAGTTTTCTAAAATGGCCATATCTCCTAAACCCGTGCTCGGCCCAACTTCGGCAGGGTCTTAAAAATTCCGTCTTTCAATGTAGAATTTTTGATACAAATTTCAAAAAAATCGATTACGGCGACTTTTTGCAATTCACGATTTTGAGTTTTCTAAAATGGCCATATCTCCTAAACCCGTGCTCGGCCCAACTTCGGCAGGGTCTTAAAAATTCCGTCTTTCAATGTAGAATTTTTGATACAAATTTCAAAAAAATCGATTACGGCGACTTTTTGCAATTCACGATTTTGAGTTTTTTTCTTCGAATTTGGCCACTTCCGGTATCTGGAGAAATCTGAAAATATTTTCATTTCAAAGTCCGTCAAAAAACTGGCCATTTTTGTATTTGTCATTTTTTCGTAGGATAACTTGGTTGCCGACTAGAATTTAATGAAAAACCGAGAGTCGCGATTTTCAAAAAATCGTAACTTCTGAGAAAAAAATCGAAAAATTCTGAAATAATTCAGCAATGATTCTTGGGTCTAGGGTTACCACGAGAAAAATTCATTCGAAAATCGATGGGGGTAGGGGTAAATGACCGTTCAAAATTTTTTGGAATACCCCATATATGTGTACGCGATGAGCGCCGTTAAGTCGAGGATAAGAACCGAGGCGAAGGTAAGAAGATGAGCTGAAGAAGAAGAAGAAGAAGAAGAAGAAGGAGAAGAAGAAGAAGATGAGAAAGATGAGGAAGAGAAGGAGGCTGATACGAGTCATTGCACGTGCTGGTGGCCAAGGCAGGAGCGGAACCCGCCACACGAACCATAATTAAACGCTAAATTGTTATTTTAAGTTTAATAACAACTATAATAGCCGTTCGCCCACCGCTCACCGTTATTATCTAGATTGCATATTTTCTGGTAGATTAACTTACCAGCGCCTCTTCGTACGCTCCGAACGGGTTTCTTATACTTTTATAATACTACCGAATGTGATATCAAGTACATTTTGCCTCATATTTTCTTCACCCCTTACCCCCTTTTACATGCGATGATAATCGAGTCATACTTTTCACGCAAACAAGTTAATTTATGTCTCTTGTATCAAGACAAACCCTAAAATCCGTAAAAACGAAAATTTATCGATTAGAAAATGAGAAAAAATTCTTTCTTTCTCCGATTCTTCTTTCTTTCTATTTTTTCATTGGACGGACAAAGACACAAATCTTTCTAAGCCTGAGTAACGGAGAGCAGAAAGTTTCGAACTTGGGTCCTGTTAGAAGAGAGTTGGGTATAGAAAAGAAGAGGAGAAAAGGAATTCGAGACACCCACCCAGGTAGACAGCCTGCCAAAGTATCGCCTTACTTTTGTCAAAGCAGTGTTGCCAACTTTCCGCAACAATAGGTCTTTGTTTGGTGAGCAGGTAGTATTTTTAAAAGAGGGTAAAAGTATATTACGACCAAGAAAATATAACCTGGAATGTGTTTTAAAACCGAGCCGCATGGCGTATCGCAGTAAACAGAAAAAAAAATAATAATAATTATCAAACGAGCAAATTGATAATCGACGAATAATCGAATCTGATTAAATTATATATTATGTTGAGAAAGTAAAGGACTATATTAGGTAGAAATTGAGATTGGAAACATCATCGGCATAGCGAATTATGTGATCGATCGTAAGATGGAATCGTTTAAACGCCTCAAACTCGAATTTCATGCTGGTCGCGTGCCTCTCTATATCGAGCTGGGTAAATCCGAAATCTTGAATGAGCCCCGGCCTCGGGATTTCGTTAAAATTCAATCTGCCACTTGGCTTTTCGCGTGTTGCATATTCACTCACTTTCGTGTTTAATTCTTACCGGCTACCTGCTCATTCGTCCCGAGTTGAAGGGGACAGGATTGAAGTTCCCAATTCCGAAAGTTCCCAATGGTCCCAAATTTATTTCAAACGCGATTCTGCGTTTATTGTATAGAAACGTTAGAGTTCAGAACTTGCGAATCCGGAAAGATCCACAAGCAGACAGCTTCAAAATCCGACAGTTAAAAATTCAAATAGTCGAAAAATCGGCAAATTTAAGGAAAGCTCATGACAAAGCTGCCAAATAAACGACGTTGCATTCGCGGATTCCGAGATTCGGAGTTTTACAAATCGGCTACGTAGACTCTCGGGAAAGTCATCTTTCTAAAAACTCTGAGTGAGTGAAGTATAAAGATTCGGAAATCTTCACCTTTCGTAACTTTTGAAATTCGGAATTTCAATCCTGCCTGAGTTGAAGATCTCTTCAAGATTCTTAAGACTTGTTGCAAGAAAAATAAACGCACTTTTCGCTCGATTAGCTATAGTTATCCCCGCAAACGGCATAACTCTAACCGTAACAGCCTTACTCGCAATTAACCAACAGCGTGACGCAGTAAATCCACGGTCTTAAGCACCCGCGTAAGAAAAACGAAGACATCCGATACCTAAGGGCTTTATGACAAGGTGAACCACAGAACAGCGAAGTTCCACTTAGACACGTATTCAACAAGTCCTTAGGGTAGTCGATCGGTCAATCGATCGATCAGCATTAGCGAGGCTTAATTAATTACCCAATCCATAAGGGCGCGTGCGCATTCTTAAGGATATAAGAAATCTTAGAGTGAAATAAGAAAATACCGACGATATGGGCTCATTTATCACCGAGAAGAATATAATCTCGATATTTTCTCAGGGAATGAAGAAGAGACGATTCGCCTAAAGCTATGCTACGTTCAGAGGTGCAACAGCTAGCTGATCTTTTATTCCTTGTAAACAGATAATTCTATAATCGAAGATTTTTCTATTTCACGTGGATAAAACGAGCGAGAAAAAAATCGAGTAAAGCGACAGACTGGGAGAATGTTTTACAGTAGAGTAGCCGAGCAATAGTAGCACGGGTGTTCCTACACTCCGTTCAGTCGAGATCGTTAAAAATTCCTATCATTAGTACCAACTTCTATCTCGATTCCTATATATGGTAAACGCATAACAGGCCCCATAGATTTATCCGTTGATACCTTTGCCCGGTAGTAGGCGACTCACCGGTGACTCTCCTGGCATTTTTAGTCAATTTTTATTTATTTTCATCATTTCCAAGTTTCAACAGATCTCGAAATTTTTATCACCGAAATTATATACCCAACGATGATATGACATCTCGATGAATACTCCGAACGATAAATATACGGGAAGGATATAAGTTCGCTGAAATCATTATCACGACTGACGAGCATAACTATTACGGAATTCAGGATTATCTTCGCGGTGGGATTGAAATTCCGAATTTCGAAAGCTGTGGAAGGTGAAAAAACTGAGTTTTCATACAACCGATTCACAGTTTTATAAAGATTATTTCCCCGAAAGGCTACGTAGCCAACTTGGAAACTTCTGAATCGAAAAACACCGGAGGTTCAGCATTTCGAAAGCCAAAGATCCGAAAGGCCAAAACTCCGAATCTCGGAATTCGTGAGATGCAACGTCGTTTATTTTACAGCTTTGTGATGAACTTCCCTCAAATTTGAATGATTTTTATTTATTTTTTGATGGATTTGCATGGATTTGGAAGGATTTTTGAACCTTCTAAATTTTGAACTTGCGGATCTTTGAGTTGCCTGCATTTCGACTTTTCAGAATTTGCAACTTCTGACCTCTATCGTTTCTAGAAACTCAGAATCGCATCTCAAAGAAATTCGAAATTTTAACCGTTCGGAACTTCAATCCCGTCCCGTTTCTTCTACGAATAAACGAGAGTAGCAACGTCTGAACGCAACCTGCACTAATTAGTAATCCTTTAACAGTGATGTGAATGTAAATCTCGATCATTATAATCAACTACCGTTCCGTGAAAAATTTTTAAATCGCATCATACCGTTGATCATAGTCGACCTTTTTTTAACCCCCCTCCAAAATATTGATTATCGTATTTCGTTGAATTCAGTTCGAGATATTTACAAAACAGCAAGAAAAAAAAAAAAAAAGAAAAGAAAAAGGTACCATGAGCTTGAAGATACCGCGCTAAATGGTGCAATAAAACGCATGAAAAGTAATCTTCAAATTACCATATCGATGGGGGGTTTAGTGGTTCCCCGTGACAAATATATATCCAACAATTATCAGTCGTCGGTATAGGGCTGCAGGAGCATTTACAGAGATGAATCTTGAGCTCGCGGTGTCTTGGTCACAGGCTGTAATCAACGGTGCTTAAGTCGCACTATCGAGACTGTGAATCTGCGGTTGCAGGGTACCGGCAAAGCGAGTATAGTTAAGTAAGAAAATAAGACCAAATGGCTAATCACTCGAAGAATCAAATAACGCACATTGGCTATTATATGTATATATGTATACAGATAGATATATATAGCTGTATATTTATATACGTAAAGGGACACGCGATTTTCCTCGACGTATTTTCTTGCACAGTTTATCACCTGAACGTCTACCGCTAATCGTAAGATTCTAGCTATAATCTTCTGCTGCAATGTGTGATTTGTGAACGATCTTAACCGACCCAATCCGCCATTGGGCAAATTCATCGGCGTATATATATATACGAGACACATAAACGACACGACTGCAGAATCCCTAAGGGTCCGAATGAATGGTCAAAGTCCTTGCGTCGTATGAGTAATGCGCTAATAATTATATACTCTTCATCATACTACGACTATATATGCAGTTCGCCTGAAGTCAAACCTGAGCGAATGAAAATTTCCTTGGTACGTTTAATTAAACCGCCAAGATACCGAATGTTAAATTTCTGCAGTGAGAATTGAGACTGCATGAGATATGAAGCCGAATCGAATTTTCAATTTGAAACACGTATCGGATGAAATGTGTTACCGAAGGAACATTATATCGCCCCTGGGGACTATTTTAGGCCTAATGTCCAATCTGCTCCAAACAAAGACTAAGTTCATTAATATGAACCGCGTTCTCCACCAAATAATCGTTTTCAAACCATATGGGTAAAGATCAGACCTGAAGCTGTTCATTTGCGGGTTAGTAATTACAATCGCTCGTCTTAATCGAGTTAACGCTTCTGGCTGATGGGTTTCTCGAGCCCATCGAGAAGAGAGATTTGTTTTGACTAACTGTCGCAGTGGAAGTTAGTCTATTGCTCAAAACGATTTATAATTGTATACGAAATGAGAAATTGTCAATAGACGTAAAGGATTTGAAATTTCTCAGTTCCGAATTCCGAAAGTTCCGAACGGTCAAAATTCCAAATTTATTTGAGACGCGATTCTGAGTTTCTAGAAACGTTAGAGTTCAAAAGATCGAAATACAGACAGCTCAAATATCCGAAAGTTCAGAACTCAGAAAGACCAAGAATCCGAAAATTTAAGGGAAGCGAATTCTGAGACCAAATTGGCTACGCAGACTTTTGGAGAAATAATCTTTCGAAAAACTGTGAGTAGATAGTATAATAGAAATTCGCAACTTTCACCTTTCGCAGCTTTTGAAATTCTGAATTTCAATCCCGCCTCAAAGTAATTCGATTATTTTAATTTGATTGACTTATATCAACAAGTTTTGACGAGAACCGGTCATAAATTAGCCCCGTGCCCGAATCGGGAACAAGAATAATACAGGCGATGTGGTTACAGTATATAGATTCGTAATTAACACGGGACAGCCGGTAGTCAAGGGTTAATATTAATTAAGTAAGACCATAGGCCGTTGAGAATAGGCCACAGCATGAGGTCCACACCTACCGGCTTCCTATATAACTAAGCCGCATTATATACCGCGAGATTATCTCTCGGGATAATTCGATTCGTAGATAAGTCAAAGATAAGGCATTACGGAGGCAAAAAAAAAAAAAAATGAAAAATAACTCATTGAACTCACCTCCGATCTTTGAACTTATCGAACAGAGACGATTGTTAAAAATTTTTTTTGAACATTATAACGACTTAGGTGATTATATATGTCAAAATATGTACCTATACATATTCAGGCAAATAATTTCACAAAAATGATTATTCAGTCTTCTCTCGGAATAGGTATAACTACTAAAATGCCCTATTATAGCCATGCATTTATAAAATCTGTGAATGTCTCTACGTTGAATGAGATAAAGAACATTTCCCACAGAGCATATATGTATAATAATAGCGACTAATAACATAGAGGTTTTATCGGACTCGTTCTTCGACAACGAAACAACGACGAAAACTTAGTACCTACATACCTATACACACGGTCGCCTCGCGACGAATAAAACGGTATAGAAAAAAAGAACACGCAACCGGGAGATATGTCACAGCTATGTCATTACGCGCAATTATTCAGTGGAGAAGTTCTCTTCGAAGGTAGGTATATGTATGTTGCCGAGGGCCGAGTACGAAACTCGTAAAGACATATAATCGTCTACCACTTCTTCTATTATCGCAACTTGCGAATCTCGAAAGGACGAGTCCTGCGCATAATTTTTATTTCATTTCGATTTTTTTTTTCTTTTTCTTTTTTTTGTTTACTCTATACTCCCTGCAGCGTATAGTAATATTAGGTAAAGGTTTTAACATTGAGATTTGATCGGGTATATATACGCGAGAAGTTTATACCTGTCGCTACAAAACCCCGGAGGTGATTTTCTCTTAATAGCTCATCTCGGATAATAAAGCCTTAGATATTTCCTGAACCTCATACGCGCACATACATACAGATATATATACCTACTTCACGGGGATGATGATGAACCTTTCTGGCGCCGAGCCGAGAAAAGATGGCACTTAGGGTTTTAAATTAATCCAATTTTTTCCCTATACTTTTTATCCTCATTTTTTTCTTCGTTTATAGTCAATCCTTTAAGATTATACTTGATACAAATGATAGGATGATGAAAACCGCTCGATCTTTCTCGAAAATTACTATATTAGCGTGGAGTCGATGACATTGCAGGTGGATCAAGTTTAAAATTGAATTTAAGTTTTGTTATTTTTTCGAAACAGTATTTTCTGAATTTCATTAAAGATTGCAAAAATAACTATACCTACCTATCATTAGTATTTGGAATACTCTATTCATTCCTCTTCCAAAAATTTTCGAAACCCATAAAATACTCTCTCAAGGAAAAAGATCGTCAAACTTAAACGGACCAATTTACCCGACTTATATACCCTGCATGCATACTACGGGCGATCTGGAGTTACATTATCATTTATTTTTCACTATGTTTGTGTCACGTTGTACAGCGTATGCATGCTGATATGTAATTACGGCTTGATTATACGTATAATTACGAGTCAAATCTCGTGTTTTTGTTTTTATTTCTTTCGTTCACAATGTAGCTAATATGCAGGAACTCGAATAAAAGATTTTATTTAAATGATGCCTGCAATTGAATCCGTCAAGAGACGATATCGAACCTTATCATAAAAGATCGGTTGAAATAATTTGTAAGTCGCTATATGTATGAGCATTAATAAAATGTCTATGCCATGGCGTGCGGATGATTAATAACGATAATGAACAAAGTACAAGTATCTATAGGTACTACATACATGGGTTTGCACATCTAGCTCAAAATAATAGAATAATAAAAGAGATAAGACAGACTAGAAAGCGGGAAAGAGAGAAGAAGAAGAAGAAGAAGAAGAAGAAGAAAAAAAGAGGGAGCTGGTATCAACCGTTAATGATATTTTTTACACAATAATTAATTTATCGTAACGTCACGTTTTATACCGCGGTAGCATAATGGCTATCATTTTAATTCATCCCATTCAGTGCCCCGTAATGCCTAGATACCGCGTTGTGTGGGATCTGCGGTACTCTATACTATACATTAATTTGGCAGTACCGTTTTCGAATAATGATTGCGACCGACTTACAAAGCTCGCATAGGTCGAAGCTGAAGCTAATGTGTTCACGCTGCGCTCGACTCAACTCGACTTGGGTTTGAGCTGTGCCTTTGCGTCAAGTGTTAATAAAATGAATTATTACCGTACCCCGCGACCATATGTTTGCTTCCATGTATATATATATATACTCTACTCGCTCGTTTATCACCCAGAGTAATAAAACAAATTTCATCCACAATGGGCTTTTGACGTTTTGTCTCCCACTCTAGCTACGTCTCACCAATTCTTTCATTGAATTACCTGAACTTGCTTTATTTCCCCAAGGAATACCTAAGTTTTTTTTTTTTTACCAAATTTACGTATTTTACGTGAAACAGAATGACATTTCAGATTTTCAACATCTTCCTTTCTTGCTACGAGTTTACCAATGTTCATATCAAATTGGGTAGGCAAATTTACCCTAGCAATTTGAATTTTTCTATCGGATCGAAGAAAAAAAGAATCGAGAAAAAACACGAAAGAGATGAAGAATGAATAAATATCCATGAAACAAAATAGGAATTTAATTTTTCTAACAAATTTCAACCACTTCTGCTATCTCGCGATAAGTTTACGAATTTCAATCAAATTGGGAAGTCAAATAGTACCGTAACAATTCAAATTTTGTGATGTCAAGTTTGAAAAATCAGAAATGAACTCGAAAGTAATAAAGAAACCTTTTGAAAAAAAAAAAAAAATGAATAACCAAGTAAAAAAAAAAATCGACCAATCGACCGAATTCTCATTCGCTGATATATGTTTGTCAGTAGGCTGAACGATGTGAAATATCGTTCAATAAAATTTGGCGAGGGTGAGAAGTTCTAAGCAAGTTTAAGAAGCCCCAGTTAATACGACGTACGCGCAACATACGCTAACAATAAGTAAAACCGAGGTAAGATTGATGTAAACGTATATTAAACAGTATTTATTAAAAAAAAAAAAAAAGTCGTCAAAGTGCGAGAAAAAAGGTGAATGGAAAACAATCGGCGAAAATTCCTTACCTTGTTCGCACTCGTCGATGTCCTCGGAGCAATCGAGTCCTTTGTATCCACTTGCGCAGGAGCACGTGTAAGATCCATTGATGGGACTCGTGTCACATATCGCGCCCTGGTGACAGGGATTCGAGGTGCAAGCGTCGTCCAGATGACACAGTAATCCTGTAAAAGTGAAAATAATAAGATGAATAATCTGGTGTGTAGACATTCACAGACCGATGAAGGACATTCGAATGCCTGTCATAGCTGCCATTCGGAGCACTTGACTGACTACTCTGTACAGGTTATAATAATTCTATAGGGACAAAGGGAAAAGTGTCGATGAAACCAAACACGGTAACTCTTGCACCTTCCAAACATAGGCATCATTAGTTCGACTAAGTAAAACTAAATAAACTGTTCTCTCACGTAACGATGTCAGTTACGAATTCCCTATTCGGATCTTGTCGCAATGAAAAATAACTATGAAAATTCATATTTGTACCGATGAAATTGCCCCTATCAGTTTATTATGACTTCTTTGCCAGTGCAGGATTAGATTTAATTAAAAAATGTTTGTAAATCGAGAGACTAGGGGGTTTGAAGAGACAGTTAATTTTCATAATACGTCTACTCGCGAGTATTGTACCTATTCTGCTTTTCTAGTTAATCAGCTTTAAGATCCGCGAGACGCCATGTACAGTTTTCTTTCCTGGGTATTGTTTAGAACGATTGTTTAGAACGCGGGCTAACTACGTTGCCTGTAGCTATACGTGTATGTAATCATTCAATTAGCTTATGCTAATGCTTGAATGGGGGTTCGCGCGAACATCGAGCAATGTAGCAAACAGTCAGTCTAGTGCGCTGCGCAAAGACGAAATAATGAATAATAGGAATTAATTAAGTATGACGAGTCTGCAACGATGTACAACTACATAGTCTGTGATTGAGAATTCTATGAACTAGACGTGTCATTGAAAACGATTGAGACGATCATCCAAACGTCACACCAAAGATCAATTCTCATTGGCTAATCATTCAATAAGTGAAATAATTGAAATTCGAAAATCGGAATAAATGTGATCAGAGAATATGAGAAAAGATGAAGATAGACTGAGTTTGGAGTGAAGTTTGAAGGTGTTTTCATGCCTAACCGGAAGTACGTTGTACATGAAGATACTGACAAAGAGAGACGTACGCTGTTGTATAAATTAATGTGTCTACATCGTCCCGGGTAAAGTTATGCGTTTTTAATGTACGCCTATTACTTTCACGTAAGCTATGGGAACGAAAGGGTATGAATGAATGAATGAACGAACGAAGAGGTAAATAAGCGAATAGCAACGAACAAGCGAACGAACGCTGAGCCCCAGGAGTCCGATTTATCCAGAGCCACAGGAGGAGGTGTACGACTGGTAAATTATGGTATTTCAATATCTGGTAGAAAAAAAAAAGGATGTGAAAATTTATGAACCTCCGTATAGAAATACGCGGTTGTAGTAGCCTCAACACGGATTCTGTAAATCGTCAAGAATGACTAATACCCGTGTACCAAGGGACTAAAAAACGAACAGGAACATCAAGAGATGAAGAGTTCGCGGCATGTTCTATAGCAGAATAAATTTCAACGGTCCTAATTAACGCGACTGCGGATATTAGAAGGAGCGATACGTTGAAAGGTGAAAAATAAGACCACATTTCGAATGTACTCACCAGTTTTTCCGTAGGTACACTGACAGTAGAAGCTGCCAACTCGATCGATGCATGTTGCACCGTTGAAGCATGCTGCACCCGCGCAATCATCGATGTTAATACTGCAGTCAGTCCCAGTCCATCCGTTAACACAAATGCATGAATAGCTCCCATGTGAGTTTGTGCAAGTGGCACCGTTGTGGCAAACCGATGGTCTAAGCGAGCACTCGTCGACGTCAATTTCGCACTGTGTTCCGGTAAACGTTGGCGGACATTGGCATGAATATTCGTTAACACGGTCAATGCACGTTGCACCGTTTTGACACAAATTACCAGGACAATCGTCGATGTTCTCTTCGCATTTTTCACCACGAAAACCTGCAACAAGAAGAGAATAAAGTTTTCTTTTAGTATTTCTGCAAATTGCGGGGAAACATGAATTATTTTGCAATTTATTTATTTCGTAGACCAAATGTGGGGCATGAAATATGTCTGTTGGAGTAAATCATATGGTTACGGGATAAAGAACTGTTACGACCGATCGTAAGGGTCGTTAGTAAGACACGCCTGCAACTGCAGATTCCGCGCTTATAGCGGATCACGTCCTCGCGGGCGTTTTGCTTCCCGACAAGACAATCTCCACGTATCTTGACCTCCATCGAGATCACCGAGCTCCGTATCGTCCCTTTGACTAGGACTCCTTCTTCTTCTTCGAATATAATTTTGCGCTATTAGCGTCCCGCACGACCCAAGATTTACTGCAGCGCGAACCGCAAGATTATAGTTTATAACCAACCCTATGGCATCGGGTTTTCCGCGAAACGAAATGAAATGAGGAGAGTAAAAAGTCTTGCTTATATACAGACGTAGAATTCGCTGGGATTTGTACAAGTGCGCAATAAACACCTCGGAATGTGATTGCGAAGAGAGTTTCCGTTCAACGTATATTTATTCCGTCTACGCAGATCGTAAACGGAAAAGACTTCTCTAACATTATCATAAATCGATTTCTAATCTTGGAATTCGCTGGAAAAAGTCTAATCAGAGAATCCTCACAAAAAAAGCACGTATCTTCTGAAGAATGACAACATCACTTTGTCAAAGTTTCGCCAAAGTTTTTCTCCGAAGTATGGAACAAATATGTTGTATGTAGTACCTACATATTGTGCATCGATTATTTGATCGTATGGTATGAGGTCGGAGTTCGTAACGTTAACGCAACATACTAATCGGAAAAACATTCCAATTGCAAAATTCTAAGAGTATAACTTTCAGAAGTGAGTAAGACTCACCTACTCACGTCCATTTGGCAACTCTAACAATATATTTGAATGATGGAACAGTGGATTTTCTTCCAAAAATTCTATTACATCACCGTTACGGACTTCAACTTCATTATACATGTACCCGGGGATGGAATATGCACAAGAAATTGAAGAACCTGACAAGCCGATCTAACCCCAGGAGGCCGGGTCGATGAAATGTTTTCGGTTGACCAAGCCGTGCAGGAAGAAAAAGTAGATAAAGATGAGGGAGATGAGAAGAAATAAAACCGGAGTAAAGAGAGAAGACGAAGATGATGATGATGATGATGAAGACGAAGACGAAGAAGAAGAAGAAGAAGAAGAAGAAGACGAAAGAACAACGTACCGTGACGTCCGTGATAATCGGCGTATCTTTATAAAGGCAATTCAAATATTTAGATAGCGGTTAATGGATTCGCGACGGTACTGCGTGACCTTGCGTCCATGCAATAGTATATTCCTTGAAGATTGCGTAATCGAACCACAGCACTGGTCTACGGGTCAACGACTTGGTTAGATGTTTTCTCACTTTCCAGTGGAATTTCTTTCCTCGATGAGACGCCGCCGCTCTTCGACCGGGTATATACTATACTATTCCGTGTCACCTTAACAACTCGGAAGCTACTTTGCCTACTAGTCGACGATACGCTGTGCAGGTGTGCAGTTGGTGTGTAAGTATATTCGTTTGTCGGCATCCCGCGCCTCAATTAACCCCGCTTTCAAATATGCACGTTTACAAACCTAACTAGGTACTCCGTATAAAGAAGGATACTTCCAAACCTCGATTTTTCCCCCGAAGTATCGAAATCAAATTCAATCGAACAAAACGTCTACAAAATTCAACGTTCCCCAAAGCCCATGAATCCTTTCGAACAATTATGGAAACCGAACAAACTTATGAGATTCCCTGAAAGTGTTGAAGATTTTGCACATGTTGAAAGATGAATCGCCAAAACCGATGCAACGGTTTAGACGTTTTAACGACCCCAAAAAGAAACAAGCAACGTCTTTATGCGGAGAATATTGAAATCTAGCAGCAAAGTGCTAGCCATTTTTTAGAGACAAATCCTCAACACTTGTTCTTATGTCATCCTCAACCTCAATTGTGCAAAAATGAATTTCTAACGCTATGGTCACCCAGAACGATTTTCAGTAGTATTAGCCAATATAATGACACCTTTTCTCCAATCCTTGCCAGTGATCATGAAGGATTCGGCAATTTTGTGCGTACATCATATCGCGATATGGAAACACATGTCTGTATCGTTTGAAATGCATGTTACCATTAAGCCTGCACCGGTTTTGAGGTACATGTACTCATAGCGTTTCACCGCAATGAATGAATAGAGGAAAAGCTGAAGATAAGAATCCGGTGCAGTGTCAGATAGCGGGGGAGGAAGTTGACAAAGTGAGAGTGAAAAATAGTCCAATTAATGAAAATTCAAATGCGTATAACGGGCGTGTAATCAGAACTAAGCGAAATGAAAAACGGAAGCGGACTGACCGCAAGAACGTCGTTGATACGAGGCGCGGGTGTACGCGATATCTGGGCTACTGTATGGACCAGGGGGGGTGGACAACGCCAATCGGTAGGTGATAGTCACGTGGGAATCGTCTGCGACCACATCCGTAGTCCAGCGTTCTCAGACGCCCGCGTGATAATGAGAGACCCCGCGCTTGCGAGAGCTAATTACTGTCGTACTTTCACACTTTTTCTTTTCGATAAAGAGATACATACGCTATAGTACACCTACTTGCCGCACACCATACCGCAACCGGCACACGTACTGGCGAACGGTAATCAGCTCTCGTTACGTACCTCTTTATGTACCTCAACTGCGGATGCCACCTTCCAACAATGAGTCGCGCTATTGCATGGTATAATTTCTCGAGTACTTCTGGCTAACGAGATACCATGGTGCTAACGATAACTAGGAACAAAGTAGCGATCTGGAACCGACCGAAACTGAGAAGAAGAAGAAGAAGAAAAAGAAGAGATGGTGCAGTTCCTGATGCTTCCCCTTCAATCAATTCCTCATCAATTGCTGTCAATTGCTCTCAAACCTGGCTGTAAGGTTCTTGTTGGTTTTAGTATTTCTGAGGTCGGAGGTGGTCGATTGCCTTGTGAGCAGCGGGTCCCACCCAACTATGTGAATTTCTTGTCGACTTAACAATCTGGTAACCTGATAGCGAAGCCTGAACTGTAGGGCCGAATCACAACCGGGTACAACAACCACCTGCATGGCATCACGGAGGAAGTCAACTTCGATATACCCACGCCGTGTCAACCACCGGATTCTCTTGCGATCGGAGTAATTTCCATGTAGGTAAAAACCCGGTTGAGGGTGGGGGGCCTCTTTAGGAATGGAATTTTATATAGTTTCGTGACATGCGACCCTTTCGAAAATCTAATACATCCCTTCCTCTGAGGATATTATTTCTATTCAGTGCATTTTGCTACTTATGGATTTCCAACGAACGAGTTTATCTCAATTTCTCGCAACGAATGTGCACGTTTACACATACCTAGACATATACGCGTGCCCATATACCATTAGGTGGAAAAGTGTGTATACACCGTATCGGGGATAGATGAAGCGAGTCCATTAAACGGTAACTCAGAGCACGTACATGATACGAGTATGTAGATAGAAGCGGTGAATGAATAAACCCGGATTTCCTAGTGGGATAGGCAACAATCGGGATCACGCCGATATCGAGCAACATATGGAGGCACGTTCTCCGGAATGAAGTCAGTCACAAGCCAATTAGCCCAATTACCAAGCCGATGGGTCGTTTGTTGATCTTCTTCTATTTACGCTAATCGTAAACGCCAAAGAGGGAGCAAAAGGAAAATAGAAACAAGAAGAAGAAGAAGAAGAAGAAGACGCAGCGGTAACATCCTGCAGCGATGAGCTAACGCTGACATACCAACATACACACTCTGCAGTAGGGTCTTCGAAGTGTTCGGTTCTCTTATATAGCTTAGCAGCATACGGAGATTTTACCACAGGGACTAACACGCGCGTGTGGAAGGGTTTCGTTCACGAACGACAATTACAGAGGGGGGGCCCCAGCGTTGATTTATACACCGGAGTATCGCCCCCCAAGCCCCCTGATCGTAGTTCCTTGATCGGATGGCTAGCTCGCTTGCTCGCCCACGCACCAGATTCTATACCCAACTGTCTCTCTTCGACTCGTTCAAAGGCTGGCAGCTGAAGAGGGCAGTTTCGTTCTGGGAAGCGGTCAGCTTATGGAAATAAACCCGCATGTTATTAGCGAAGGGACGGTGCCCCCTCCCGCTCCTTTCCCTAGAAGCCTCACCCAACCCTGAAGAAGCATAAGAACTCGAGCGATTGCAATGCTGAATGATCGATAAAGTAGCATCCAAGTGGTTCTTCAATGAACAATTCAACGGTTCCGTCACAAGTCGAATGAGAAGCAATTTCCCTTGATGGGTGAAAAATGGAACGAGGGACTAGTTTGCGAGATTTGGAACTTGTCGTTTAGTCTGCTGAAAGAGGAATGTTTGAAGATATTTCAAGAATCTGGCAAACGAGTTAAAATTAGCGTCCGCCATAATTGATTTCATTCAACCGTGGACCGTTTCATCTCTTTCTCTGTGGTTCTCGCTTTAGCAGAAGCATGCGCGAGAACTCTTGCAATCTACTACCAATGCCCACTCTACACCGTAGAGTAGGTATACTATATCGGTGTGCATTCGTGTGTATGGGATATCCGTCACAATCTAGTAGCAATTTAGCAGGTGGTGCTTGAGGGCCCACCCGCTCGCCGACCGAAAGACCTGTCCAAATATTCGAGCTCGGAGAACGTGTCTGTCTACTAGGTGGTGGTTAATCCTCTCTTTTCTCATTCCCTCTTCATCACCGAAATGGAGTCCGATGTAGACGAAGAGTGGGAGATATGACGATACCTACAGTCTCATTGGTACACTCGAGAACGAAATGATTTGCTTTCATTAGAGTATTTCAGGGATTTCATGCTGCCCAAGAAGCGCGGATTCGAATGATCTTCGAACCTCCTCTTTCATGACAAGTCGCATACTCCTTACCACATTCTCCCTTTGCTAGATGGTAAAAGTAACTGGCACCCTCGATCTACAGGGTCTTTCGAATCTACGGAGCCTCAAGAACCGGAGGCAGTGTTGATCGGTGTCTCTTTCCCCGTGGTGGCCTAGCGGGTTATGTTCCCTCTCGTTCTAAGAGGTGTGGCAACGTCGCGAGAGCGGGTGTGCGTCCCAGAGTCCGGGTGGTGGGGAGTGTGGGAAAATTCTCATGCCGCCGACTACGCTGGACAGTGTTTCTCATCCGACTAGGGTCTTTTTCAGGTTGAGTGGATCGACTGGCCCAGTTATTCAACACACCACACTTGTCAACGCCCGACGAAAATCAAATCCTTACATTTCCTCCTCGGTTTCAAAATATGTCCCTTTCTTTTCCTCATCCATCCTTATCGATCTGGCTCGTGTTCTTTCCGAAGAACGAAATGAGAACCTCGATCGGACCGCAGGCTCAGCCCCAAAGTTCGACGCAGCGAAGAGGCAAGCAAACTTGGGGCCCGTGCGGCGGCGGCGTGCCTCACCAGCACGAAAAAAGCAATGAGGGACTTGGTGGGTCTCGGTATGGCGGGAGCTGGAGTGCCGCGACGGGATACGTACCGAAAATAATTTATAACCCTGTATCACGTCGGCGAAGACGTAATAATCATTTAACCGGAAGAGGAGGCTTCGTCGTCGGGACATATAGGTCATGGTGTTGCAGGTATAAGTGAACCTGGAGAGTCCTACCCTGCCGACATATTTCGATAATGACCATTGGTCTGTGAGTACGGAGAGTTTACCGGAAACTACACCAAGCCAAGGGTATTGCTTTGGCGACTTTGTACAGGCTTCGGAAGAACGGACGAACCCTGGCCCATATCAGGGTATAGAATTTCGTGATACGGGTTCCGTAGCAAAGGTGTAAAGAAGTGGAACCTTGTGAAAGAAGAAACGGAGAGAAGAAAGAGGACTGATGTCGTACTATGGAAGTTACTTTTCCTTTGGATAAACTCAGTTATTTATCGCTTTGTAATTGACGGTTTTGTGGTTTCCATTCTCAGTTGCCTACCTGGCATGTATTATCACGATCATATCACAGCTGAGCCATACAACGGAGAAATGATGTAGGTGTATTTCTCTTTTCCTTTCTTACTCGCATCTCTCTTTATCGGAGTTCTCCAAATCCGTTATCTGTAATAGTACGCCCTCTGTGCAGCCATATATCCAGCCATGGGCTCTTCCGTCTGATCCTAAGCCCTAAAACTGAAGATTTGAGACTCTCGGAAGAGGCGACATTTCTTTATCCACGCTAGTATCGGATAAGCGCAATTTGAATAGGCATTGATGAGAGAGTACGAGCCCTTGATGGAACCCTCAGGCAAGATGGAGGCCCAAGATACTTTCGGCTGGCTATAGAATAAGATCGCCCCTTCTTCTTCTCCTTCGCCAGTGAACCATCCCGAGTGTAAACACAAAACACGACCTACTTCTGCCGGTGCTTTTCCTGTTTCTCATCTTTTCACTTCCCGCCTTATAAAAAGAAGGGGAGTTGACCCGATCATATCGGAAATGAAAAGTCCAATTTTCACTAGTTTTAAGGTCCCGAGAATCACCTCAGATCGTTTCTAGACGAACCACTGAATGTAGATGATTTTTCGATCATTTTCTTCAGCTTGAGCCTCGTGAAATTTTCACATGAATTGATTAAGTAGATTAAAGAAGCATTCGTGGTGAGCCAAATCATTAGATTTCGTCTTTCTTCGCTCTCCAAATTTCTCTTCGTATAGGGTTGCAGTGGCGCCAAAGTGGTCCTCGTCCCGAAAGAGTTCAAGGGCTGGGAATTCAGTTTAGTCTCGCGACTCGGACGGTGTGTCGTAAACACTGTGGCGGTGGGTATCTGTCTCCTTGAATTCCAGGGAGTCCTCGAAGACCATTGGGACTATCATCTGCAAGGGCAAGGGGGATGCTGACGACTTAATTCAGAGGTTAAATAAATTTTCAGTCAAGGCGGGTGAGGGACAAGAGTTCTCGAACGACGATCCCAATTAACGAAGATTCCTCGATCGCCCGGAGGGTTTTAGTAACTGGTTAACCAGGCCCACCGCACCGTATTGCCGGTCATCCAATTGCGCGAACGCTTCGGCAAACACTGAGCCCCATTGATTGTCATTGAGGAATGGAAGCCGCATGACGAGTCCATTGTTCGAATGCCAAGATCCGACGGCGTATCTAATACCGCATTGTCCACTTGACTTTGGTCAATTCAGGACTTTTGAACCCGCTGAGAAAGAGGTAAGAACAGATCACTATGGCAATTCAACGCACAATGCTATCCAATACAGTACCGAAGCAGAAGCACAGGGATTTACTATCCCGCGCATACCTAAGAAGTCGGCAACGACCTCACAGTGAAACTCTAAAAGTACGAGGGTTCGGAACGCGAAACACTTGTTGATTCTTTTCCACAAGACAATGGCACCTGTTGCAGGATGATATGAGTCGAGCGACATTTCCAAGGCCTCAAAAAGGTCGCAGTCTGTCTTTCTCGTTCATATTTTTTCGGTACAAGTATAAAGTGGACTTCCAACGAAGAAGAAGGAGTCATCTCGAGTTACGCGTGGTCCAGATTACCAAGAAGCGATAATAACTCAGTTTGCGCAACGGTACGTCCGAGGATACCAGCTCACTGTTGCCCGTAGGTCGATGTTATTCTCATATTTCATTGGGACCAAAGGAACGAGCACTATTTCACCTTCTCCATACCCTCAGGTGCGGGGTAGCGAATGATTTATGGGCACTTTTACTGGTATACGCGCACTGTTTACATCAAAGCTTTTCTTCATAGGGGAAAAAAATGGGCCATGGGTTCGATGTCGCGCCATGAACGCGTCTGGTAAAAATTCAGGGCGAACGGGGAAAATGAAGAGTAAATTTATAATCTTTGACAATTTCGGGACGAACGAGAAGTTTTTGATGGGGTTAATTTTCTCAGGACTCTGCCCAACCAAAAAATGTGACATGGTAAAATTTGATTTGCATCTAATGTGAGGCTGTAATATGCGCAGACCCTTGTCGTACCACCGGCGACTACTCCAATCTTCATAAACGAACGACAAGATGTGAAGAGTGGAGAAAAAAAAGGTAGAGAATATGAGAAAGAAATACAGAGAATAAGGGAGAGAGAAGTACAAGAGCGAGAACCAGAGTGCAAGATCACGGTCGCCTTTATCTTCTTCTCTTCTCTTCTCTTCTTCTTCTTCTTCTTCTTCTTGTACCGAGAATACTGGCGCGGTGCGCTATTCAGCACCAAGAACCGAAAGATCTTCTCATATAAGCATCAAGACTGTAGAGTAGGTAGAGGTACTACCTGAGTCTAAGTGTATGTATTGTGTGTGGCCTTTTTATAGGCAGGTATCAACACACGTGAACTTATCCGTAGGCATACCCATATCTATACGAATACCGAGAAAGAACTGCACCAGCCAACGGACGAACAACTAACGTCTCGAGTATATCAAGAGAAGACGATGAAGAAGTAGAAGAGGGGAGAAAGCATGGGGGCGTGGGTGGACCGTGATCGTGATTTACATATATGCGTACCCTATGCGTTATTTACGACGCCGATCATCCAGCATCCAGCACATCATCTCGACGTGAGATGATACCCGGGGTCACTGCACCCTTTCATATTCTTCTAGCAGATTTTTCGTCCTTAGTCACAGAGCAGTATACTTCTCGTCTAGTTCCGAATCAGATTCCGAAATACGAGTGATCAAAAGACCTTCATTCGAGTTTAATCTGTACCCACCCGAAAAGAATGCATGTGAATGAACAGAAAAGGGACTTCTCAGTTACGTATGGAACACGTGAAGACTGATTCCAGACGAGCCTGTCAACGGTTTGGATAGTGGCTACCATTTCTCGCATCGCCAGTCACTGAGCGTTCATTAACCCAAGGGCCAGAGATAATTATTATAAATGCCACTAATGGCCATTGATAGCCAGGTGTTGGATTATTCAAAGTGATTTCAAAGGAAATCAGTTGAGGTCGAGGATCGTCATCCCTCTTCGAAAGCTTCTGTTACCGTTACTGCTCGGACAAAGTGTTCACTTGAAAAATAGACACTGGATCAGGAAGTAGTTACAAAAAAATTAGAAATTAACCGTCCCGTTGAATTAAGATTGCTTTCTTCCAAAGGTAGAGGCAGATTGTTAGGTACCTGATGAAAAGCTGAACCTTCTCTCACCGTCCGGGTTCACTTAGCTGTAATCGACCCTTCAAAATATTTTACCGGACCTGTCATAGCGCGAAGCTAAGGTCAACGAGAAATAAAAAATATGGTAATTCGTACTGGGATGGGTGACGCCCACACGAGTATGGATGAAACGGATGATGTTCTAATAGACCCGGTGTCTACCGCGGTGCCTTGGCGTTATGTTAATCAGCCGAACGGAGATAATTACTTATTAAGAAAAATAGGGAGAAAGAATAAGAGACGAAGTCTATGAAAGAAGCACATGGTCAATGCTGAAGAAACGCGAAACCGAAAAGTCTTTAAACCCTTAAACTGGCAACCATGAATAAATACCTCACCAACTTGACATGGTCGGGAATGTTTATTTACATTACAATCAGATGTGTTCACTTGATTCATGTAGAAGAATCGCCGAATTTTCAAGTCTGATTCTTGATCGACGACCTCGGAAACCGTTCGGAAGAGATTTTCATGAAAATTGAAGTGTTTTTTCCTAGCCTCTTCCACGGTATTCAGTATGTCATTACGAAGTTCGCAATTCTGAGGTCAGATTCGTGATCATGAGTTGCGGAGCCCCTGGTGCCAGTTTCTCTTTCAAGAAGTTCCTGAGACCATGTCGGTTGAAGGGTTGACGAAAATTTCACGACTATCGGAATGTACTAAAAATGAATGGTACTCCATAGCACGAGGATAATCGAAACAATCAAGAATCCATATCTAGTGTAGAACGGACTTGGGTAAAGTCGGTTGTCGACATGGCGATCGTTAGGGCGTCGTAAGAATATAAGAGAGTTCTCGAGCGCTGGCATAAGGAGGCATAAGGCGAGACTAAATCATGGGAAGTATATTCGTGAGAGTCCCGGACCAGCACCGACCAACCAACCAACCAACCAACCAGCCACCCTGTACCCGTCGTGGACAAGGAAATATCACGGATTCGAGACCGGGAGAGAAAAAGACAGACATCTAGATAGATAGATATAGAAGGGGTTCGGGAGGTTCGACATATCAGCCCGCGGTGGTCACGAGCCCGTACTCGGGTTGGTTCAAGTGGGTGGGACCCTCCACTTCGTGATCCCGGTTCTCCATGGTCCCACTCCACACAATTCTCTTGGTAATCCTGCGGTTGCCTAGGGCAAAGCAGAGCCTAGACGTACCGCGAACACTGGAGAACCTCTGGAGCCAAGCGTGGCTTGGAGGATTCGTGAGGTCGAAAGCGATCCCAAGTCCGCTTTTGAGTTGAAAATTAATGAACCAAAAGCAGCGGTTCAGCAATGTGCGCAGATCTTAGGATAAGAGAATCTCTGACCTATCGGATGGTCGTTTGTTCATTCGATAATAAATAGAACATGAAATAGTCTAGCTGATAGAACTCTTTGCCATACCCAAGAGATCAACGTCTTCTTTGGAACCGGGTTCACGCCGGTGCGTGATGTGCGGTTTGCCGGGTATCAGACGAGGCCCCTGAGGCCCTGAAGAGTATATGCTGGGGTCGAGCGAGTGGCGTTGTTCTTGTATGAAGTGGAGGTACATCAACGGGCGGGAAAAACGAATACCGGGATGCATGTATGCATGCACATACGTAGGTATACTATGGGCATATGAAAATAGAAGAAAACCCCCGTGACTTGCAGCAGCTCGGCGATCAGCGAGCCAGAGAAAGAGAGAAGATAAGAAGAACTTTGTTCTAAGGTAAACCAACATTGCATACGTGCGTTCTATCCTCACATATATCTAAGACACAAGAAAACGCGCAACGAATCGACCGGAAATTGTCCGAACTTTTTTCAACCCTTCTTCGTCTCGCTCTTTCTCTTTCTCCATCATCTTCGGTTATCTGCCCACGTTCCTCGCATCACTCGCATCTGATCATGAAGCTGAAGACGTCAGATTCGGAAATTCATGGAACTTTAAACGGGACTTGATCGTGATATCGATGAAATTCAATGTTAAGATTCAGGAAAGATTCAGGAACCTGACAACCTCAGGCACCGAAATCGATGGAACTTCAAAAGACACTTGATCCTGATATCGGTGAAATTCGATTCCGTTGTAATTCCAGAGGTTTGTAGTTTTTTCAATCGACCGATAACGCATTCCGCTAATTTGTTGTCTTCTCTAAGATCGCGAATCAAGTAGCTTATAGGGCTTAGCCGATTTCTCTCTCTGGCTGGTTAATTTGCATAGAACAGGCAAGCGATCAGGGCGGAGGCGATACCGACTTCTGTATTTTGTTTTCCGGCTTCGATATGTGGAGCGACTTATACTCAAAGAGGGTACTCTCTAGCAAAGTGACTAAAACCTGTCCACGGATAGCATTGCAGTTATACGGTGCGTCGTCCTGTCGAAGGAAGTTATCCTTGGCTGAGCACCCGCGTTGATAATCGCAATACGACGTTGTTGCATGCGGCAGGCGTTCACCACTGGTTCGAAAAGAGAGAGAGAGAGAAAAAAAATATATATATATATATACATATATTCATACCACTCTACACTAACCTGGTTATATTCACCGTTTGCATATAGTTGAGTTACCAGCTCGCGGTTCTCGCGGATAACGAGAGGAAAGTCATTCTCTGTGGGAATCTATACTAGCAAGCGCATGAACTTATACTACCGAGTATGGATATTTCCAGGTCAATTAAACGTGCGAAAATGCGAATATCTTGCACTAGTGTAAAATGAATAGTATCTTTGTAAAGCGAATGATGGAATCAAGAGCCGAATACGACGTTGCTCGGTTTGCAATTTCGCCAATTATGCGAGTGAACGGATCTGCAGGTTGCCAAAATTTCAATTTAGCTGCCAGTAGTTTAGATAATTATACGAAAATACCCCAAATGTTGGACCTCCATTTCTTACCGGTTGCGAAAGAGTCGCTTCGATCGAATTTTTAGCACTTCCTGTCCTCGGAGAGAAAATACAATGCAACGTAAAATCCAATTTCAGACGGTTTCAGAAATTTAACTACACCTGATGATGTGTACCTACAAGTTTTACACGGAAAAATTCTCAGCTTTACGATAAAATTTAAAAAAGATAACTTTCTTGTTTATGAAACTCCAGGAAACGAAAGATGAGACTTTTTCACAGCGAGAACACATCGAATGATATCAAGTAGGTAATTACCGTTGACAGGAATTGGTAATCTTGCGAAGACGAGTATTGAAAAGAAAAATTGACCAATCAAGGAATAATACAAGGAATTTCCATGTCTCGGTGTACGTGTTGAAATATGAAAATGGCATCAAAATTGACAATTTCAAAGATGATCTTTCGCCCGTATAATTAGCTGAATCTCCCATACGTAAAATGGGTATATAAAAGAAGAAAAAAAAAATTCACGGTTCAATCCATCGTCCTCATAGTTAATTCTTTCTCGACATCTGATTCCGTTCAGCGCATAGGTTAACTTTCCCTATAACCAAATACATGTCGATAGATTGATTCCACTTTCGGTTATATACATAAATTTGAGTACATAAATATCGCGGAGTAATTTATCTGACAGGTGATTGCGAACTATTTTTCTCTATCTTATGAGGGCCGTGAGTATATTTTTATTGTATATCGATAAGGTGTTTTATTATTATATATCGCGGGTAACGAAACGTCGCTAGTTTCGATATGGTGATGGAGGTAAAGAGTTTCATCGGGTCTCGATGGCGGCTCGAAAATAATAAAAGGAGTGGCGGCCACACGGCGGTGGTTACGAACCGCGGCCACAGTCTCTTAAATCTGAATAGTCAGTGTTGCGTCACCCCAACTGACTAGACCAAAGATTGTTACCGCCGGCAAAATCTATTACCACAAGATCACCTCGCGAGTTATTGATGATACCAATTTGTTCCCAGGCGAGTAATTGCGGCGCAAAACTTTCGTAATATTAATGATCAACCCGCGCCCGAATGATCCCGAGGTAGGTATACAGGGGGAAATGTTCACTGCAACGGGGGAATTCAATAACTTGTCGAATTCACGTGCCAATGATTCGTGAATTGACACAATTTCATCGAAAATTAATGCGAATCAATACGAATTGAATGAATTATTGAAATGAGATTCTTTGCATTACATGAATCAAGGGGAATTAAGAGGATTTGAAAGAAATTTAACAAAATCAACGAAATTATGGATTGAATTAGTTTGTATCAGCGCAAAATTAATGAAAATTATTCCTAATTAATCTGAATTACTTTGAATCAGCTTGAATTTGTATTCGATTCACTCTCATTTTCAGAGGAATTATCGGATTAATTCGATCCACCATGATTCGGTATAGTATTCAACATGAACTATCTCATCTGTCCCGAAATAATGTATTTTGAATTGCCCAAGAATTGAAGTCCAATTTTGATTCGTGCAAATAAAAAATCATATCAATTATTGCGAATCAACTTCAATTAACGTCATTACATGTATCAGGAATTCATTAAGATTTCATGAATTCACTCGAATCACAAAGATTGAAAAGAATTGAAAATCTCAATATGTAAATTGATTGAAACTCAAAAATTGACGTTTCATAGAAAAGAATCAGCAAATCTATAATAATCGTACTTATCAAGATCGTCTCTTCTGAATACATGTCCCAAGCCTCTTATCTTCTCTATTCAGAATAACCATATGCAGATGTAAGTTCAACGAACGAATAAAATGAGCGCTTACCTATGTGCCTATGAACATATGAGTATAAGGCATAACATATACCTACCACCATTGCCTGAAGAAGGTTCAGGTTGGTATAATAATTTACCCAGGTATAGATTTATTTATTACGAACGGACACTTACAACTCGCCGCTTAGTACTCGGAAATATCAGAGTTGGTTTTACCACCCGCGCGATGACTTTTTGCCTCTTGGATTGGATTCTCGCATAGATATACATATAAACGACGGCCTGTGTTAATGTAGTTTCATTTTTGTTTATTTTTTATTTTTTATTACGATAGATCAATGCTATAGAATGAATTGTGACTTTGTGGGAGATTATTACCCGATGCTGCCGCACCCGCTCATCGAATATTCGTCGTCTGTAATTACGGAGGATTTTTAATTAGGGATAATCTAAAAAAAAAAGACGTACGATTATGTTACAGGTGGGTCATATGAAGTTTCGAAGCAACGCGGCGCGTCGAGCCTCGAGGGAAAATTTCAAGTTTTCAAACGAGCGTATAAGGTATATATATACGTTCGATCTCGTCTGCTAGTCTTGTGGTTTCCGATTATGCAAATGAATCGAGTATAACTCGATAGGAAAGCTGATTCGAAGAGAGGAAAGACACGTACCGTTGCTAGAGCGTAGGGAATATCGGATTACTTTATAATCCTTAAGGGACATAATTCGGTAGCTGTGGACAATAAAAATCCCGAAGAAAATGTCTGAAATTTCCATAATCGTAATAAAACATGAATCGAGGATCTTTTCTCTATCTGCCCCGTCTTCTTAATGAGAAATAAAGTTGCCATATCTACTTTATACCCGACTAAAATTGCCTCGAAAATTCTCAATTGAATCGTATATATCCCTGTACATACTTATATCCGCTTGTATTCCAAGGGACTAAAATCAATAACAACCGACAATTCCAAGCCATGGATCTGAAGATATTCTTAAAAACCTACACACTACTCTGGCTCTGTCCTATCCATAATCCTTTGAGAGACGTATACATATCCATATCGCCGGTAAATCTGTTCCGATACACAAAACACTAATCTGTTGTTATTATCTTTTTTTTTTCAGGATCAAACTAAGTCAGGA
Organism: Ametastegia equiseti; assembly: GCA_963989295.1. NCBI lineage: Eukaryota > Metazoa > Arthropoda > Insecta > Hymenoptera > Tenthredinidae > Ametastegia > Ametastegia equiseti. The sequence continues at coordinate 24,586,761 of OZ022389.1, forward strand.
TACCCCACAGTTAGAGAAATAAAGAAATGTCACCTCATTTAAAGCAGAGGGAACTTAGGATATTAGATAACGTTGAAAAGAATGAAATAAAGTAAAACTAAAGAAAGGAGTAAAAAAAAAAAAAAAGGTAAGAAAGATATGTTGAGAAAATGCAACCAGCTCTGCAGCGCCGCATCTAATTGGAACACGATTCTGACCCCGAAACCCAAGATAGTGGAATAAGCTGGTGACTCGGTTTGAAAATAAAGGTTAGGCAAGAAGCGGAGCAGCAAAGGGCTTAGCTGGCATTTGAATCTCGTTAAGGGGCACCCTACGGCCTGGCAGGGGGGCTCCATGCAGGATGTAGGGGGAAAATTTTTATTTTTTCTTCTTTATTTTTTCAAGATCGTAGTAGATGGACCCGTGGATTTGAAAAGTCAATGACCAGCACAGGACTCGTTCTGCGATCTTTTCATATACTTCTTTTTCCTAGTCGTATATACACCGCACTTAATAATTTCAAAATAATTTCACAGATCTACTCATTCAAACTAGAGTAGATACAGGCCTCTGAATCCCAGCCGATAAAATCTCAAAAATTTCAAACGTGTATATCAATTCTAAGATCTACCACAGTGATGCGCTCTGTACTGTGAAAGTGAAGATTATTTCATTTGTGCCGGTAGCCTAACTATATCGTATACCTTCACCCGCACGTGATAATTTACGATTCGTTCTCGCCCCCCTATCTGCATGTATTGAATAATTTTTTTCAAAATCCATGTGTATATTTTTTACGAAATAGGATCGTAGTCCCACCTGTCCAACTGTACCAGTAGGGAATAGCAGCAAGAAGGTCGTAATTAATGAAGATATATATCGCGTTTAATTGCTGTCGCAGAGAGAAGCAAAACATTGTCCCCCTGTACGGTAAGGAGTATCTCGTACTAGGGCTAGGGGTTAGGTTAAATAAGCTGCACACGCGGGTCTAACAGCGCAAGCAAGGACCCAAGAAGAGAAGACCAAGATGCTGTGCAAGGACTCTTGGTCCAGAGCTGCACCTTGTAGATATCTGCATCTTGAAAGTGGCGAGCGAGAGACCTGAGGAGGTAGTACATGTGCAGTAAATCAGATCGCCGAAGCAGTTTCTCTTCCAATGCGTACCTGGATGAATGAAAAAAAAAAAAAAAAAAAAAAAAAAAAACTGAGCTCTTTCCCCGCAACAGTAACATCCGTATTATCATGAATTCGAATGAAAATAACAGGCAGAAAAAACACGAGCATGCGATTCCATAAATTGACACGTCAACGTGCGGTTGGAAAAGCTGATGTGACCAGAAGTCATGCAGCATAAGATGAATACACGAGGGTTGATATCCCTGGAGTTGGTTCAGCATTGGGAATCGCGAGCAATTAAAGAAGCAGCATGAGTCACGTATGAGGTCAACGGCAAAGTTCACCTTAAGGACAAGCTTCGCGACTACAGTGACCAGGACTCAGACTAAGACGACGACGACGTAGAAGACGAGGTAACCTCCACTCAGTTACTCATGAAGAAATGCATACCGCGATGCTGCGGTGCTGATAGCGGGAAGAAATTATCCTTCCATAAATCGTGCCGGTTTATAGTATATGCATATATATGCACCAAGTAGGTAGATAGGTAGGTAGGTGCGGGTAGGGTTTATTCTCGAATCACAAACAAACCTTGCTGCTCAAGAGACGATCGTATCGCCGACCTAATGCAAGTCCGTTTCCGCTTGCGGGTTATAACACCGAAGACCATCAAGTCATATCAACAACAAATATGGCACAAACGGTTCTTCTTTATTATTCATCCTTATACAACTTCCTCGCTGCTGCTGCACCTTTGAGCTTTTCAAATTACCGTTCATCACTCTCGTTCTTGAGCGGGTACTAATACTACCACGTCAAATAATCCCACATAAAGATAGAATCCTACACGATTTGAGAAAGAAAATCCTGAGAGGACCAGAAGGTCAAGTTTGAGAAAACTAAACGTAGTTCAATATGAATTTCTTTCCTTCAGACTATCCGTTGGTATGATTCGACTGCTCAGGATGCAGATTTTTCGACAGTTCTGCCGGACTGAATTGAGTCCAAGAATAATTATATTCAACAAAAAAAAAAATTTGCATTGAAAATATGAACGATTTTTCAAACATTGAATGTCTCTTTTCCACTTATTTGATTATGGAACTCACCCACACAAGATGGAATTGTCAAATCCATCACCCAGAGAGGTTTGCATCTGCAAGCGGACCAACATTCGTGCAATGAAATGAACTTTGGTAAAAAAATGGAACTGACGTTCATTTGCATTAAATTTTTCTCGTCAACGATTAACGGCATATCAATGACTAACAATTATTATTATTATACAATTTGCTGCATGTGAGATAAGCTCGCGAAGCTCTGTGGGGTATGTATGTATATCTAATAAGCAAATACCTTCGTACCTAAGCTCGATAGAGAAGAAAGCATTATAGGAATGGAATGGAATGGAATGGAATGCTCCTATCGCAATTGCACGTTTCACGGGGACTTGCTAGACCTTAAGGGGAACTATGGGTTTTATCGTAGCAATCAAGGGCAGGCAGGCAGGCGCGTAGTGCAAGGAAGGAAGAAAGGCAATGTCGGTCTAGCCATTACGCTTTTGCCATAGACTTCGACGAGTTTATGACCGCAGGTGCAGGTGCGTGCCATGGAAGGAAACGAGAATGGAAAATAATAGAAAAAAACACCAGAAAAGTCTACAACAAACATATAGCAATTGATTACCACGTCAGCCTAAAAATTAAACGTCATTTCATCAACGATCAGCTCCATATTCCCAACATTTTATCATATTTCTATCCTCCAAAACAGGAACATCATTTTTGGTGTGGATATAAATTTCTAGCCATCTTCACATCGGATTGTACACGTGAAGGTTGAATCCTGCGGAATAGTAAAATTCTCACCAGGAGTCAGTCGCCGTTGTAGGATATAATAGCCCTCAGGGCAAGTCGTAATGTCGTTCGTAGAGTCGAACTCTTAACCTCAGCCAGTGCGTCTCGCGTCTTCGTGTTCCCATGTAAACGGTTATAGCATATAGGAGTATAAGTTACCTACCATAGCTAACGTAATCGCTACCAGTTTTGCTACTGTCAAGAAATAACGAAACCGGTGCAGAAATTTAAACAAGAAGTAACCAATCGCGGAATTCAGTCCCACCATTTACCCATAAAATTATTCTTTCAAATACCGCCGATACACAGTCAACGACCAATCGTCGTTTATTCAATATTTGATGAATATTTACCGAGTCGTTTCATTTCTATTAAGTTTTTTATTTTATTTATTTATTTTTTTCCCCTCCATTTCTGCGGTAAATGTCAAACGACATTCCGAGCTCCTGGTTTGATTAGAACGTTTTGTACCTACCAAAAGAAATGAAATAAAAAGTATAAGTGATTCTAGATTTCAGAAAAGAGAACTAGCCACTGGAATTTGGATTCTTTCGTGATATACTTGGTATACGTTATACAATTCCGGGGGTCGGTGGTACAGTTACAAAGCACGGTTAGATCCCGGTGATAAAACGAAACGGCGATAAAATCCTGTTCCGAGGAAATGGCTGTAATATAAGTACGAGGTAAAGTTTAAGGAAGAGGGATGATGGAGGAGAAGTGGAAATAACATAACTATGAGAAGAAAACCGGCCACGAGGCCTCTGGTTTTTAGCCTCTGGAACTTGTTTCACGAATTCTGTTTACCACGTCACGTTATTTTATATACCACGTAAGTTTCCGTCCTCAAACTGAAACAATTCTTTTCGTAGATAGTTACGACAAAATTATCGTATACGTATTCTCGAATTTCTATCGAATGACAACCGACCAATAGCGCCTTCCCCATATCTTGGATTTTATTCAAAGAATAGGAGAGGAAAAAAAAACAGGTTCCAAATATTCTTCGATGGAATGGAAAAGAATAGAAACGAATAGAAATCGCCGAATTTGTAACTCTGACAATATCTCAAATTGCATTTTTTTTTTCGTTTTTTTGTTTTCTTATACCTACGATGCTCGGGGCACCTTCTGCACATGGACGAATAATACCGAGATGAATATCAGGATAGCGTGCGATCTCGTCTCTATCACGTCTGAGGATAAAAAAAATTTAAACGAAAAAAAAACAGAAAAAAAAACCTTAAGAATAACTAGAAGAAGAAAAGAATTAGGAACGCGACGTGCATTCGCAGTGGAAAAAATGAGTTCATATGTACAGCTGACTGTTTGGTATAATAGGTAAAGATCATCTGCATCCCGGACAAAGAGATAAAAATCGGTAACTTGATATGGTAATAACAAAAATATGAAGAATATACGGCATCGAAAAACATAGAGATGATATCTAGGCGAAAAGAGAAGAGGAAAAAAAAAAAAAAAAAAAATGGACGAAGAATAACTTTGTGCGCTTATATACTGGCTAAGAAGTCAATGACTCTCTTTTCTCAGCCTCCATTTCTCCCTCAGTACCACGTATGTATGTATGTATATGTAATACATGTGACATGCATGCATTCGGTGTTCTGTGAGACATCACTGGTTGCAGGTTTGGGTGGAGCTTTGTATGGAGATGATCCGATCAGCTTCTGCCTCTCCTCTTCCTTTTTCTTTTCCTTTTCCATCTCCAGAGGATACATCGTGCGTGGATGTGGTCCAGTGCCGAGCCGCGGTGCTCCGATACCGTATAATGTAATGCAAGTGTGGTATATGTATGTATATAACGTTGCGATACAGTGCATTGTCCGATCGCCATAAGGGGGACGCGAAGAGCGCAGCTGGACGGTATTTATTTTCTTTTTTTTTTAAACCCATGCACCACCTCCGATACAATTTTCCCATGTACGAACATATTGCCGCTGCTTATTCGTGTCGAACAAATTGTCGATATACCGGCAACGCTAAACGTCTGGTTTTCATCTATATGGAATTAAATTTCCATAGTCGAAATGAAATTCCCAAGCTTTTCCGGGTTCTCTAATACACAGGAAAAAGAAGAATGTGCATCTAAAAAGAATCCGGGCGATTTGATCGAACAAATCACTTCAAAATTTTATTCAACTTGAACTTCCCAAAATTTCAGTCCAGATTGTCTAATTTTTGGACTTTCTCAGGTTTTTCAGAACAAGGAAAAAAAAGATTTTTCTCAACAGATCGACTCGAATTTTCCGGATCTTGAGTCCAGACTCTCGAATTCCTGGACTTTTCCATGATTTTCGGTATCAATTGGCACCCTGTAAAATTTTTCTCCGCTAAGAGGCTATCTTTGTGAAAATATGTGTCTCATTTCTGCGGGAATATGCAGCATTGTGAAAAAACCGCGGTCCATTTGACCAAACACAAATCAATTTCACATTTTCTTGAACTCGAGTTTTCCGGACTTTAAGTCTAGGTTTTCTAATTCCCTGATTTTTCCAAGTTTTCCAAAACAAAGGAATAGGATTTTTCCAAACAAATCGACGCAAACTTTCCCAGAGTTTTCAGTCCAGACGTTTCAAATTGCTAGTGTTTCTCTCGATTTCCGGATTCAATTGGCACTCTGTAAAAATGCCGTTCATTCAGAGGCTTAGATATATTTTTGTGGTCGCGAGCTTCTCACGCGTACCTACGTATCAAGTCTCTCGGTATTTCGTCGGTATTATCGCACGTTATTCGAAGCAATACGTATAATATATTATCGCCCACGTGAGTCCCGACTGCCCACTTTTTAGCGCCGTAGTATATTAACCTGCGATACGTCTTCGAAACCGACGAATATACGGTTATAAAGTTAAAAGCATTTTATTCGAAGAGGTGCGGCCATCCGGTGTGAATATAAAAAAATCTCGAATCCACATAATATATCCCATAACCTACCATCCAAAAAGGAAAAAATTTAATCTTCGTTCTTCTGGATCCGCATATATATACACGGTTTTCCACAAAAATTCCATGGTCTTTCTAAAATCGTCCCAATGCAGTTCTATGCTGCAGAGTATGAAGTTTCAATGAATATGCACATAACCGTTTAAGGAAGTGCAATACAACGTGTCCAACATGTTTCGTCGTCGCTTCTTCTTCTTATTCCGCAACTTCTTCTTATTTTTCTTTCCATTTGTTTATACCGTCTAATCCCATAAGAAGAAACGACAAACCGGAGTCTGCATCTCTAATCTAATTGTCTGACGGCGACGATTTCTCGCTGTTACTCCACACGGCAAAACTTACGCGTTTGTATAAGCTATGGTATATTCTTATACGACCATAGAAAACCTGGATACTCGGACCCAACCAACCCGTACACGGTGGACAGTGACAGATAATGCTCGTTCTTCTCGCAACCTGAGAGTGTATCAGTATCTCGGACGGCATTTAGAGTCAAGAAAAGCGTGGGCGCGAACGAATGACTCCAGAATCAGATCTAACCGCCACCCAGCCCAACCCACACCCCTAAGGGGTTAAATTTTCATCTCCTATTATACTTGGCTGTTCTTCGAATAGATATATATAAAACTTCACGAAACTCTCCTATGATTATTCCAATCGTATTATTCATGTCTTCCGCGGAGCGGAGGTATAATCCGACCTTACAGAGCGGAGAAAAATTATAGGAGATTATTATTAATCAGTCCTATTCTATTGGATTGGAATATTTCGAATGGCGATTCGACGTTGCAGTGTCTTCATGTACAGAAGTCTGCAGTATATCAGAAGATATTCTGGAACCTAGACGACCACGATAAAAATTGATATAGATATAAGAGAAATTCTTCACAGGATGTCTGCGAACCTTGATTTTCGGATTCTAGATCGTTTGCAAAACTTTGAGACACATTTTTTAAATAAGAATTCTAAGTCTTCACGAAAGCGAAGTGAGAACGGAAGAAAGAAAATGAAAATTCTTGAGTTAAAGGAAAAAAAAAAAAAAAATACTGGATATTTCTAGGATTTCAATAGACTCAATAGTAAAATCATATTAGTAGAATTCCAGGTCCAACGGAGAATTTTGATGACCTGTAGACACAAACCGTGTCTTGAAACGTACCAGCCGTTAGTTAATTGTATTAGCATTCGACACTTTCAGGAGGAACGATTAATATTTCAGCAATTACGTCTCGAGGGCCGTATAGAAACGAAAAGGTCCCTTCTGTGCACGAAGTTGTTCGAAAATCTGATTTATGTTATTGCAGAGGCGGAAAATGCTTTTAGCCCGGCAGAGAGAAAAGGATTGCCGCAAATATTGTATACATCGAAGTGGAATACCATATATGAAGTCGAGAACTTGAGGGACAAAAAAAAACCCTATGACAAAGTCAAAAGAAAGAAATAGATAGATCTTTTTGGATATGACATTGAAGCATCGCGGTTGGAACGCAATGGGATCTGACGAAAATTAAAAAATATCCATATATATGTATATTTACTGGAAATGATCTAACTGCCAGGATAATGTTTTCGAGTTATTCTTAGTCGTTTTCCCTATACTAGCAGGATCATTTTTGGTAGATGATAGATTTATTTTCAATTTTCCTCAAATTTCGTTCTGTTCCAACGATGCGAACTTCAATGTTATATTATTTTGGATCTAAAATCCACTTGCTTATATAGATCTTTCTCTCTTTCTCTTTATCTTTTTCTTTCTCGCCACGTTCGTGAGAGCTGATCTACTTAAGTTCATCCAAACAAGAAGAGAGAAAAAGGAAGAAAAGAAAAATAATAAAAAAAAGAAAACGTGGGTATGGAACATTGACAAAAAACGTTCCGAGAAAGACGATCGTAAGGAACTTGAAGCAAAAATAAAATAAAATAAAATAAAATAAAACGTGGCAATATATTGGCAAAGAGTACAAGTTGATCATATGAAGGGTGGGCGAGTGGTCAGCAGCAGCAGCAGCAGGCGATGGCAGTTTCTAATTAGCAAGCGAATAGCCTTGCAGCAGCAGCAGCGAAGGTATTACGAACGTGGGCCGATATGCTGCGAGGCTGCAAAGCCATGCCATGCCAGGGCAAGGTACAGGAAGCTGGATGAGGAGTCAGCAGGCTTGAGGCAGCTCGGGATATGCTAGAGAGCGGGAGTTACGAGGCCGGGGTGCTGCAAATTGAACCATTACGACAACCTACGCTACCAGAGCTACCATGCCGCGCGATCGGTAACCGGCAAGCGTCGAGCGGTACGGCGTCGTGCCCCGCGTCTTCTCATCTTCACCAAGACTAACTTGCAACCCATCTACCTGTAGGTACCCACCTACCCTGCACTTCATACCATACCATACCTGGAGCCGTGACTTGAGAGCCAAGGTCGTCTATTCGTAAAGGTTCTTCTAACCCCGGTCGAGACTTTCGGTCCCATTTGGGGACGGGGATTGAATTTTCAAATTCCGAATTTATTTGAGACACGATTCTATAACTTTCTAAAAACGTTAGAGTTCAGGGCTTGCAAATTCCGAAAGATCGAAACGCACACAGTTCAAAGATAAAAACTCAGAAAGTCCAAAAATCCGCAAATTCAAGAGAAGTTCATGACAAAGTTGTCAAATTCGTCTTTTTTTATCCGAATACGATATTTCATAGCTTTTCAAAGCAGCCAGGGTTTTCTACATGTCTTATAGGTACATACGTCGTACATATACGACCTTCTGCTTTCGGTTGACCAATAAATAAGTTTTAACGTCTCTGATAATATATTTTCCTGTCTTCGGTGTAAATACGTTACAAAAATTATACACCCTCTCAGGTTTTTTAACGAGAAATAATGGGTCTTACATCCTTATGCTAATAGACACGCGATACTAATTAACAAACTTGCTCAATTGATGTACGTAAGAAATTTATCAGCTGCGTATCTAAGAGTCAACGAAAAAACGATTCGAAATTTTCCGATAGATACGGGGCGGCGAGTCATCGAAAACCGTACAACTGCAGTTCTACAAATAAACAATTCTACAAAATATGTATATCGTAGAACAAAGATCCCATATAAGAAATATTTTCTACGGTCAATCAAATCTATTTTTTAGAACCATGGCGCGTGAAAAAAAATTGAATATTTTGTCTAGAATATTTTCTGTAGAATAGTTGAATGCGAAATATGAATTCTATATAAAATCACACGGTCTGTAGAATAATTTTTCAGTTCATGAGATTCGGTAAAAAAAAAAAAAAAAAAAACTTCTACACAATAGCAGATTTCCTCAGGATCAGCCCCCTTCCGAAGCCGACAACCCTTATACATACCTAAATCACATAAATATCCACATGCCTTAATACGCAACATCGCAAGAAACGTGCGTATAAATTTGCCTTATATAAAGTTCACGAACAATTAAGAGATTGGAATTTTTAGCGGTACATACATACATACGTTATAAAACATTAAAGCAAATCTCTAATGAGTATGTTGGCGAAGGTGGGGGGGGAGCTACAGGTCGCCACGGTAGTGGTCTGCCTGGGAAAGACGCGGGGCAAGCGGCTCATTGTCCGCGGCGATGAAGAAGAAGAGAAAAAAATAAAGAAAAAAAGATAAAAGAAGAGAAAAAAAAAAATTGAGGAAAAAAAAATCATGGAGGTACTGACTCCTCCTGCAGCAGCACCATCACCACCACCACCACCACCACAAGTAGAAGGATAAATGACCGGCCTGGCGGCCCACGGACACGCTAGGCTGACCCTTGACTGCGCGCCTTCGCTCCTCGTCGTTCTACTTACGTAGGTATCTGTATAGGTCTTCGACATTTGCGTCACTTTGGCCATGTTCATGTCCATGTAAGAGTCCAACATGCCTGCCTACTTATCGCATCCTCCTCTACTCCATTTCTTTCTTTGATTATATGGAACACATGTATACGCATTCGATCATGCAAGGGCGGTATATAAGGTACTTTGGGCAATCATCATTGTGCGTCCTCGCGGGTTCGTCGCACGACTCGACCACACAAGGTTACGCAATTCGGGTTAACCGGAGTGGAACCTGTCTAAAGAGCCATACGAGGCAATAGGAACTTACATATACCGAGAGGTTACGACCCCCCTCGTTTGTTACGGGGTAGTTAATCGAGTTTCCGGTCTCGTAGCTCACTTGAAAAAAAAAAAGTATCGTTGAATCGACCAAAATTTTTCTCAATTTACAAAAATAAAAAATAAAAATTCGTAGATCTATACCTATACTACAGCCAACGAAATATGGAGTTGCTTCAAAAAAAAATCTTGTCAGCCAATTTTAGTTGAATTAACACAGCGAAACAGTTTTTCGATAATTGAGCAGAATTCTATTGAATCTTTTTTTTGGATTTGCCAAACTTTTTCTGAGTGAGTATAGGTAAATCAACGAAGTTCATTTTACCTTTGATTTATCTTTCATAATATTTTCGCCACGTAATGATATATGATGAAAGGATGTTCATTTTTCTGGCTCATTTCTCTGAAGAAGGATATGATCAGGACATACGTATAGGTATGTACATATCGTATGTATAGGTACCTACCTACAGGTTTTCGCAAACCGGTAAAACCGAGATGCGTCTAATTGCAAGTCGAATAGACAAGGCTCGATTCAACGGATATATAGCTGTAGGGAACTTTTCCTCTGCAGCTGCGAGGTATATTTCTATAACTGCTATCCACGCAAGGAAACAATTAGGACTGCCCTCAGTGAGTCTTGCGTATACATATACGTGTACCGATCATCAAACGGTTGAGAGAAGACGATTATAAGTCCAAATACCAATTACTAACTTCGTAGAACAAACAGAAACCGAGATATAAACGGACATACCTAGTACAGAAGAGAAATAAAAAAATATATAAGAACTTTATTCCCCCGAAGCGATTGATACCGCAGCTATGAGTATAGAATGATTCGTTCAATACGGTTGAAAAAAAACTTATACGCAATGATCTACGACGCAATGCAGCATCGTTTCGGCAAATTGAACGGCATCGAAGATCACCGCAGCGTATCTACTCGTCTCGATCTAAAAATCGCGTATGAATGTGAGTTGAAAATCGATTCAACCTAAAAGTCCTATAAAACAGAATTCAGTCAATTGCCTCCACGTTCGGCGCCACTCCGTGCCAAAATAAAAAATTGCGGGAAGTTTCAAACAAAGTTAAGGAAGTGGTGCTATTGATAACTATATCTCCTATCAAAGATAATGATGAATAACAAAATGACAATTTCTCAATTATTGACTGAATTTGTTCACTTTTGATATTTTGTTCTATATAACGAAATATCTCCCAAAAGATAATTACTGTATTAAATTATCAAATGTCTCGAAACGTTAAACACGGTTACTTCACAAAACGCCGTCGATCGCAGCACTAACAATAAGATATTTTTCAGGTTATGTTTATGTAACTTTAAGATAAAGGTTCGAAAGACAATGCGAGTCGAAGATTCATGAAATTATCATACAGGAATTACTTTTTGAAAAAGCGTTATATTTTATACATTAACCTGTACGAAACACTGTTGATGACTATGATAAGAATGATTGTTCATTGCGCATATACAGGATTTTTTATACTCAAAAACCCATATGAATTCGCCATTTAATCATCGATTGGCTGAACTCTGTTTCATAGGAACTTCATAGTCAACCCGATCATACTGTACACTGACGTCACAGGGCGCACGCTATAGCAAAGTAGCGAACCTACCGACCGTGACCATTGCGCGTGGCTTGCCTGCTGCCCCATGCAACTATATATATATATATGTATGTGTACCTACATACATTATATATATATGTATACCTACACGTATATACGTGGAGCGATATGTGGTTGGTTGGTTAGCTGGGAGGTGCGTGCGTACGGACAGTTGTCGGGATATAGAATTGGCCGCAGATATACTGTACACATTACACGGTCCCATTGCACGGGAACTTATATATTATACCTACACGCACGCCATGGCTTGGTTAAGAGCAAAGGGTTCGAAAGGATTCCGAAATAATCAGCCCATAGGCGCGGTGTATATGTGAGAGAGAAAAGAAAAGAGTGGGGGTCAAAATATCGAAAAAGAGGAAAATTTTGAACGACCAGATAAGTAAAAATGTTAAAATAGCGATCGTTTAAAACGAGGGGTGAATCGCAGAGGAAAAAATACGGTGTAAAAAATACAGGAGATATTGAAAAAGTATCCTCAAGTACTGGGAGATAAGTGCTATGGAGAATGTTGAAAAATGTTGAAGAATTTTGAAAAATCTTGGAAATTTTTTTAAAATATCTATAGAATTATATTAGAACAATGAAGGAAGAGATGCTGGGGAGTATTTCGAAATTAGAGTTATGGTTCGCATTTCACCCTCTGGTATCATTGGAATTTGTAATTATTGCGCCCTTCTATAAAATATATTGATCTTTCGAAATTTTGAGCCGTACCCGAAAAAGGCCTGTTTCTTTGCGTACTCATGTTATCCGTCAGATATCGACTGACATATACTTCAATTGATCGCGTCTAATGGCGTAATAGCATATCAATGCCGTCGTTGTACGTCCTTTTGCCAATTTTTTTTTTTTTTTTTTTTATGCTGCAGATAACTTGCTGAGCACTGAACGATCTTCATAGTATGTACGTAGAGATTGTACGAGGAATCAGAACGCAAGATACATTTTTTTGTCTTCATCTTTTCACAAGGATGGACGGATTTTTGAAGATCCAGAGACTTGAATTATGTGAGAGACCTTAAGCACGTGCGTTTTAATAAAGACCGCGAGGATTGAGCAACGCGTATTATATATATGAAGAGAGCTTGGGGTTTGTGTATAATAGCATGTAAAACAGAATGCAGGAAGTTGGAACCGTGTAATCTTACAGAGATAGATCCTTGGCTGTGATTTTTTTCTTTTTTTCTTTTTATTTCATTTTTTTCCTCTATTTCTAGATGTTTCTTATACGTGATTCGTGTTCGCGATGCTGCACCGGTGTAATAATAACAGTATACTAGACGGAATATACCTAGTCGTAGATATACTATACGACGAAATTGTAACACTAGCGCGACATACCTACGGGATTAGAATATAGAAATAGGTAATTATATACATGAAACTCACCCTCTTGACAGATGCATTGGTAGCTGTGCTGGTCTACCTGGCGACACGAACCACCGTTGGAACATGGCGATGGGTCGCAGGGGATGTACTTGTTCTCGCAGTCTTGTCCTGTGTAGCCGCTTTGGCACATGCACCTGAAAAATACAAGGCATTCAAGTTTAGTAACCAGAAAAAAAAATTAGCTTTTCTTTCAAAACTTTTATAGCCTGGCTTCCATTATTATTTGATTTTAATTTTTTTCTTCGTCATCTTCTTCTACTTCTATTACTTCAAAGCTCTATCGTCAGTCTTTGATGTTTTCAAATTTTCTAATTACAATATTTCTTTAATCGAATCTCACGTTTTCATTTTCACGTAATTTCGACCAATTCTTCGGTTTTGATGTATAATATACTATAAATCATTTTCTATTAGACACAGTGACTGAATATGATGGTTTTTTCTATAGTGATTATTCAATCGTTTCATAATTTATCCATCAGTATCGATAGAATTGGTTCTTTCGGGACGGTGAACGACCTCGAAGCACTCCAATGCCAAATATAATAAATTCAATTGAGAAAATGAAAAGGCCAATATTGATGAATTATTTTTTGAATTTTTCGGACGAATAGTTATATGAATCCGCGCTTCGAAAATAATCATGAGAACAATATACATATATATCTGCCTAAAGTTTATATACATCACAACCGTTTATAGTCTTCTCAACCGCATAGCCCAGCAGCTTTTGAAAAAAAAAAAAACTTTTCAATGTACCTATTCGATGCGACAAGAACTTTATTACGACTCGATTGTCTCGAACACTTCGGTTGGTTGCAGGATTTACGTATGTACGTATAACATGGATGGTACTGCCGATCAGGGGTAAACGAATCAATCATCAAAATCAAAATTTCAGTACAATAAAAAACATATCAGATGATATTCCGTTACCGATGACAAGAATAAACTAACTGAAAAATTAATTGACTTCGTTTTCGTAAACGGTAAGGTCCGAAGGTATACAATTTGATCTTCATATCTAAGTACACGTATGATGAATTACGTTTGAAATTTCAGCAAAATCGTCATTTTGGTACCTGACCATCGCTGACCATTGATCTATAGGTATCAAAATCGCCCATGTACATAAATATCTATATCACTACTCGATTACCGACCTGTATGATCAATGAATAGCGACTTTACGAATACATACCGTGATATTCAGATATCACAATCAACAACCGATATAATTGACTAAAGACGTACTGCGGTCACGGCTACCGTTCCTCAGCCGCGGTTTTATATCGTCAATTATACGTATTGTATACGCAAGTATTAGTACGGATCGAGTGTCAAAACTGTTTAAATAACATCATTCGGTTGTATAATACAAGGGACTAATCACCGAACAATATACTGTGTATAATATATTTAGATCGAACAAGTTGAACATTTCTTCTCATTTGCTTGTTCCTTTAATTCCCTTTTTTGTTTTCAATTTTTAATTGTCAATGAACAGTCCATGACATACGGATATATTCGGATGTACAAAGAAAAAAACGATAGCCATGAAACTTACGGACGATACGAATTCACCCCGTATATCTATAAATAAAGAAAAATCACGAATGACAGTTGCGAAGAGTAATGCGCATGCGCCGTGGCTCATGTTGTTCACTTCGAAGTTTTCAAGTCTAGTTTCTCAGCCAAAACACATCCGATTATCTTGAAATTCATATCAACGACAGAGAAAAAGTGAACGAATCGAATAACGTTCTTAGATTCTACAAAATCGAGAAAAATAATTATTCGTCAACTGTTATTTATAATTTTCGGTTTTTCTTTCGCTAATATTAATCTCGTATATTCATGGAGTTTTTTTTTTTTTTGCCCTTCAAAAAAAGTAAGTAAAAAGTCATAATAATAATAAGAACAAACAAAAAAAGAATCGCAGACGACAAAAAGTCGGACACACACCTTGAACCGACAGCGAGAAGCAGCAGGAGACACAAGACGATCGTGAGATTCATATTTGTGATATATCAGGGACCGCGTTTGGAGTAAAAATTTAGTCCTCATATTTCGGAGAACCCGAACGCTGCTATTCCATTTCCCAGAATGATCACTTATCACGGAGAGATACAACCGTGTCGATTCGGTTATCACGCACACCTTACACGCATATTGTTTATTATCATATTATAACTCAGGAACAAAATCCACACACCCGAACCTCACTTAATCCACTTGAATCTTGGATTTATTAAACCCAGCGATATTTACCCACTTCTCAAACTATCAAACATCCAAATGAACACGATCAACTTCCTCTTGTTGTCGTTGTCATTGTTGTTGTTGTTGTTGTATTTATTCTTATTATGATTATACGCATACACATAGACGAAAAAATCCGAATAGTCTCGATTTTCTATAATATAATCGAACAATCACTTGGTACTAGTTTACAATATGAATAATCAGCTCCGGACAGAGTTTCAATGGAATAAATAAAATCTCTATATAGTATATGACGAACGTAACAGGGTAAACTCGGTAAAGTCAATGAGGTACAACGCGACGAGTATCATAACGTATTGAACGATGAAATTTCGCGTGAGAAGAACATGTCCGAAGGGTATTATTATTATTATTATTACTTTTTTTTTCACAGATCTATAGATCGATGTGTGTAAAGGTAGGTACACGTATGAGGATTTAACCATCTATGGATCACATTCACTGTATAAATCCTCTCACTCGCGAACGGAGTAAATTCTTGAACGAAATTGAACTGTTACTACTCCGGGTGCATATATAACCACCGAGTAACGACTCTGCCCCTGCATAATACGACGATAGAGAGACACATACACATACACACACGTGTTTGAATGAATATTTTCAACGCGCGTTGTACAGGGTGTATTTCGTAACTCGAGTATGTATACGAGTATAGTAGACAACAGAGTAGTGAGAATGTACTGTACTGTAATGTACTATAACGCGCTTTACCGTGGAGATATAATAATTTTAAGTGATAAACGTGCTTAAATTGAGTTTAATTTAGTTTATCCTGTGGTTGCGAACGCGCCCGGCTATAGTATATCTCTCGCATCACTCTATATTTCCTCGCATCCCGTTCCACGTTGCTTGTATACTTTTATATTCCCGGCGTTACCAAAATTATCGGTAGATATAATACGCTTCTTCTGGTTTTCTTTCCCTTATCATCGTCAAATTCACTCGCTAAAGTCTTTCCGTAAACTCTTTTTCTTCTTTTTCTTGTTCCTTAGAATAATAATTCCTCTTATTTTCTTCGATTACAAACGATCGAAATGAATTCACCGTTGATTCGTACACTCGTGAATATATCAGTTCCAGTATACGTTTTCGATGAAAAGAAAAATGAACTAACAAATTTAAACCATTTAAACACGGAACAATCCACTGAATAACAGTCTGAAGAAACAAGGATTAAAAAAATAAACCAACCAAATAACAACAAACTAAACACTCGCGATATAATCACGGATTGGTATCCTGCGGTATATTTAACGCGCGCGTTACCGAACGGAGTAACAACAATAATCCACGGGGAAAAAGAGCCCGAAACGTTAACGCCTCCCTTATAGTCGACATAACATAGTCGGGGTGTATATTTTTTCGCGCCAATTCTAGGGTACAGAGTCGATTCAGTTTCTGTATTCTAGATATGCGATGTTGAAAATAGTTTGATCAATCCGTTTATTTCCTCTTTAATTTATTTTTATATCACTGTAACTTTGATGGAAATCGGTTGTATTTCACTCTCGTGCCGAACGAACGAACGAACAGCGTGGGAGAATCGGTTCGGCGTGCAGCGTTCTCGGGGCGCTGGCGAGTGACTAGCCTAACCTTCTTATTCGACCCGCGCAGGGGGCACCACCGGCGTTCGCCCTCTCTGGGGCCTCTTCTCTCTCTCGTTCTCTCTCGCTGTTTAATTCCCTCGACTTCTCGCTCTACCCCTTCTCCGCGTCCTTTAAGCACCACTCGCCGCGCTCTCCCTCTCCTTCTTTCTCGTTTGGTCGGTCGCAGCAACCACCTGGGGCCCGGAGAGTCGATGTGAAGTAAGGAACGGGCGGCATGGCATGGCATGGCATGGCATGGCATTGCATGGCATGGCAGGCGCAGGGCTGTCGACCGATAACGGGCCCCGAACTTACCGGGCGACTAGAAACTCGGACAGAGAGACGCTTCTTCGTTGCTCTTCGCTTTCAGGCATATAAGTACTCGCACAACGCGACGAGATTCACTTCTCGCGTTCATACACGAACGCCTTTTAATGCCAGCTCTTTCATAATTGCCTTTACGCCTATTTATTACATACATAGCCATAATATTATATACCGATACGCACTTCCGTGCAGGTATACGCGCGGTTTTACGACCCCTTCGTTCATGTATCGTCAAGTTATGCCCCACGGAGATATACACCTCTGGATTATAGATAATAGCTCAGTTTTATTGGTCAACGAACAGTCGTGGAATATCCCATATCGTTCCTACCGGAATTAATCTACCATAAGAAGTATTTTCTTTACAAATATTGAATTCGTAACGTCCGAACAGTCAGAGAAGCAATAAGGCGACATGGGAGTCTGTTCGAAATTCAATTATCGCCTGCAGTTGTGTGTTGTCACCTCGAAAACGCGAATCGTACTTTCTTGACAACTACCCAACCGATCCGAAAGAACTCTCGACAAATGAATTCAGATTTTCGGCAGAAAGTGGCTTTGTGAGTATATCACTTCGTAAAAAAAAAAAAAAAACTTATGCGATTCTAGTAAAACTCGTTTTTCTTATGTTAGCTAGGTTAAGTCGGAAGTGATCTCTACTATCGCCAATTGTTTGCAACTTGTAATGAATCAGATCGTCCGAATCCACTGAAAAAATTGACGATTCGTCACCTCGACTCTCCTCTGCATGAGTGTTCGGAGATTCACCCTGCAGATTCCCAATCATAATTCCAGCGTCATAGAGCAAGTGGAGGAAATTCGTTGGATAACATTTTCCAACTGTTTCACTCCCCGAATCGATTTAGGTTGATTTTGTTCGAATCACAAGTTGAATTTCCGTTTATCGAGCAAGAACAGAAGAACGTGCGGGGCGCTGGGCCCGAAGGTGACGCTACTGGTTGCAGCAGGGGGTTAGACCAGAGGCAGGTTTTCCCCTAACTCAAAGCTCCCGCTGGGAGGGAGGGTGCGTTCACCCAACAGCAACAGGAACACTATCAACCCCTGACCTAGCTAACCGAAGCCAACCTCGTTTGTTTCGAACGAAATTTTTCAAATAGTTCTCTTTTGTTCCTATAGGAGGAGGTGCTGGTCGGTTCTTTCTGGTCAGGAAAGAAAAAAAAAAAAAACAATCCGAAAATTTCTACAGATCTTCCGACATCTTCAAATATCAATTCAAAGTCAACTGGATCAACGAATCACACATACGTATTGCAATTAATGACGCGAGAGGTGAAATCATGAAAAAAATCATGAAAAATAGGTCTACGGATTTCTTATACGTATTTTCATGAAAATTTTCAAACCTTTCGTAATCCTTGATAAAAAATTGCAACGATCTCCAGTTTTTTCGACAAGGCCGTTGAATTTTCCGAAGACATGAAATAGTAAATTCTCTATTTATTTAACGAAAGTCTACAAGATTCCAGATCTTTTTTTTTACACTCAAAAAATGAAATTGCGCAAAAATTTGTGTAAATTTGATCGAACGGACCTTTGGAAGCCGACGATAGTAAATGCACCGAGCTGTCGAAATTAGGTATCGTTTGTTGAATTCCGACTTTTGATTACTAGCTGTTCAGGATCGAGGAGCAGCTGCGGTGGGGCGGCCTAGCTATAGCCCCGACTCCCCGCCAAGTAAACGATAAAACGTATAAGGAATAAACGTCTCGTGTATATAATATCAGTGTACCTATATATGCATACGAGTTTCTATACTCAACATTTGACGTTATAAAAAAAGTCGCACATAGTTTCCGAGCATAAACTTTATACGGTAAACTATACGATATGACGCGATGTATTGTGCGGCTATACTATACTATACGCCTTATACATGCCTAATACAGACGAATATATTACAGAGGCATTTATATTTCCGTGTTAGTTTATATCCTCGTATATATGTGTATATATATATGTACATATGTTATACCTATATATACAACAAAATACAATGTACAATATAGATACGTATATAAATAGTTATATGTATGTATACAGAACTGAGAACATAGACGACGCGCTTGCGGTAAACTTGATGTTTATGTGTCTCTGCTGTGTGATTCATGTCTCATGCTATGCTACGGCCAAAGCAAGCCCCATGCACGGGCTGTATGGTAGGACCGACCAAATATTTCAGAGTGATCTCTCCGAGAACCAGTCCAGGATTTGCCCGAGGTATAGACAGAGGACCGGGACCTGGCGAGCCAAGGTAAGGTAAGAAGGCCTCGTCCCTCCTGCAGCAGGTATAGAAGATACGTAGGGACTCAGCACCAACACACCTTACAATATTTCTTTTGCCAATTCACCGCGCAATGAATCGATCCGGAAAATGAGATCCTAGACGATTCATTGAACGTATAGCTAGCGGTTTTCCGAAATATACAATTTTCCTTCTTCATTCATTCTCGTCATGTTTCTCAAAGTCTCTTTATGTATCTATTCATCAAACGTATTTGGCGCCATTATCTAAAACCGCATGCCAAATATTGGACAGGATCTTCACGATTTCTGGGTGTCTGCAGAGTCTCTGTCAATATCTAAATACACAGTATGAAAGGTACGAAGGGACTTCGTCCTGGGAACTTTGACCGTAGGTTCTTATTGGATCACATTATCTCTGCGAATAGAAATTTTGGAGTTTTCACTGCAATTTAAATCCAAATTAAATATCTCGTCGAAACGTCATTTTATTTTCAGGGCTGCTATACGTGTCAGGAAAATTCAGGAAATTTCGTACAATAGGGAAAATTTAGGAAAGGGTTAAAATACTGTGCGAGAATAAAATATCGTGTTTTCGTGTATGATATGATTTGCAATGCAATAATTCAAAAAGCAATATGTGTGTTGAGTCAGTTTTTAAAAAATTGGTCGTCGTGAGTACGTATTGATGTTCACGGTTTCCTAAATCCCTATAGAAATGCGTTATTCATTGATTAGAGTACTTAGCAAGGTAAAGAATTCTTGGAGATTCCAAAAAGCTGCAGCCCAGATTTTGCATTTTTTCTAATTACTGAATTAAAGTCGAATGATTATGCTGTTTTTTGTCGTTTTGCGGTCATCTCTGTCTCTTCCGATCCCATAATAACTTTCCAGTTGTTCTTTTTGTACCCTCTCTGATTAGACGCTGTGCTGCAGAGGACCAGGAACTGCCGTGTGGCGATTTTTCTAAATAACTAATCACCGTGTCTCGCGAGTGCTAATTAATTAGGCACACGTTCGGCATTGATTAAGATTCTTTGGCCAATTAAGACTTTAGCTAGTAAGTCGCGATCGCGCCTTCGACCCCACGAACTACGACGTGTATTTAGCAGCTGTGACACGTCTCGATCCGCAACATACAATCCGATCGGAGCTTATATAGTGTTAATCGAATAATCAATTCAGCCAATAAATTTATATGTATAATATATATTGTATATGTGATATCTTTACCGAAATAAATTTCTTTTTACACGCGTGTATTTTTCCCCTGACCGTGATAAACTTTTACACGTAGCCTATTATGCAGGACTGGAAAACGAAAATTCTTTTACGGTCTGAGAAACACGGGGCTTCTGCGGTCAGGACGCGGAATCACGAAAAGCCAGACGAATACGAGCCCATATAAAACCGCGCCTCGTGGGTAAATCTTAAACGTGTAAAACTAGTGTGAAAAGAACGAGAACCGGCATCTGCGCTGGACGAGAATGCCTTATAGGTACTTCCAGATTTTTTGGAACTTGTTACACTTTACGCATGACGTAAAGGTTGCGTAGAAATTAGACACGTAACTAGTTGTAACCACCTGCGTTTTCTCAAGCACGGAAAGAATCCTCTAATTTACAATAGCTCGTTCAATACCTCAGGATTGAACCTTTTTATTGATCTCAAGTAGAAATACTCGTCCGAGTAGACGAGCTTCTCACATCCGAAGTACAATTCTTCTGATTTATTGCTGATATTTAGCGTGACTGACATAGTTTATGATTTTCTACGAATTCAACCTATCCCATACACGGTTTTCTTCTTCTTTTTTACGCTTTCCTTCTTTCTATCTTTCTTTCTTCATTTCTGCATACGTTAGAGAAGGAAAGGTATCGTGGGTCGTTAGTGATAAAAAATTGGGATTCGAGCCGATAAATTGACGAGTATTTAATTGACGTCAAATTGGAACGAAACTAAAATTGAAGCGAAGAGTAGTTGGTCGGATGGCGGAGGGATCTTTTTTACGAGGCCATCAAAATTGACGATGATAACCAAAAGAAATGAAAATAAATGAATAAAAAAAAAAAAAACTTCGCAATTCGAATATTAAACACTCTGGCTAATAGCGGAGGCCCTTTTAAGGCCCATTTAAGAGCCAGCTTGTTACAGCAGTACATCATTACGCACCGGGCAGCACGCTTGATGAGAAGGCGAGGCACGAAGTCCAATGTTACCGGTAAAAAAAAAGTCATCGAGTAGGTAGTCAACTACTAGGAATTACATTGATTTTTATTTTCGTCCGCATGGACCCTTTACCGGAGTTTACTCCTTTCCTGCATTACTGGTCTCGGCTAATCTCAAGTCTGATCAATCCCACATAAAATATACTTCCAGTCCAGTTCCAGAACAAGATAATTCCTCTCACCTTCATTAATAATAACTACACAAACCCTCTACGGAACATGGGATTCTTGCAATTAGACGCACAGCTGCAAATCATCAGACGATATAGAATCCACATATTTAGAGCCTAATAACCACGATAATTGAACAATTGGAATTATATCGAGATTAAGTGAATTGCCACTCGGTTTATAGTGTGGTATGGGAACGCGTTTAGTCACTTAAAGGCACCAATCCGTCACGGTTGGGAAAATGCAAAGTTGACTAAAAGATGGATCTATTTCGAACCTTTCTTCTCTAGGACTTCGTTCCGATTCATCCACTTGGGATGAGATTTTTCTCAAAGTCAGGCAGTCTAAAATTGCTTGTATAGGAAATTGCAGAATTCTATTTTTCAGTTTTGTCATCAGCGAGTAGGTGGCGAACAAAAATTGTTCAATTCTTGGAAAATCGAACATATATAATTCTCCGACAATTTTCAACGGCATATATTCCCAACGATTTGGATCCTGACGGAGTCAATGATGATTATGATTATATGTGGGATGAAAATCGACGAAGAAATCTATCGATTTTGAAGTATACGTTCAAGTTTCCCGAAAATTTTACGTCTACACGGATATCGGTGATCGAACGAAGCGCAACATTATCCGAAAACTTCAGGATCTGTTTTTATTTCTCATCGAAGGAAAACAAGCAGAAAAATTGAAAGATATTCAAATTAAAAGCCATGTATGTATGTACGGGCTGTTATTATCATAGTGGTAATTACACATTTCATGAAAAAAAAAAAGGAATTTAAATAGTACACCTAGACGAGTCTTCGATACCTGAATCATACACGAGTCGCGTATATAATGTCCCTTTCACTCTTTGAGCCGAGCTCGTTTGAAGACACACGATAATGTCACACCTCTTGCACTTCGCGGTGGAGCGATTATTGCGTCGAGATAATTGTACGTTTGATCAAGTAATGTCAGCCTCATATAATTTACGCGTGTATATTGTCTCGGTGAATTAGTATTGGCGCGTGTGTCCCCAGAGGAGTATAAAATATCCCAACTTTTTCATATCCGACGATATTTATTTATAAATCGTCGATTACAGAACGGGCTTGACAAGGTCTAGTGACTACATAGTATCTATATGAATATCGTTAACGAGTGGGATGCAGGGATTGATTGGCTAGATTAACAGCGATCCCCGCTCCATGCCGTCAATGGCTAAGTTACATAGGCAAACTAGGGCGGGATTGAAATTCCGAATTTTAAATGTTGCGAAAGGTCCAGTTTTCGGATGTTCATTTTTCCAAAAGTCTACGTAGTCAATTTGAAAAACTCGGAATCGGAAAACATCGAAGGTTCAAAATTTCGAAAGCTAAAGATTCGAAAGGCCAAATCCCCGGATCTCCGGATTCGCTTATGCAACGTCGTTTATACTTGACAGCTTTGGCATAAACTTCCCTTAAATTGTTCGATTTTTTTGACTTTCCGAGTCTTGAACCTTCGGATCTTTGACCTATCTGCATTTCGCATTTTGGAGCCGACATTTCAGGATAATCAACAGATGCACCCGCATATAGGTTGTGGCTGGATTATTTAGCGATCATCTGGTGGAGGCCAATGAGTACTATTAAGGTATCGATTCGCATTCTCCGTGGGATAATATTTCTAGTAATTAGCTCTTTACAGGCAGTCTTAACACTACTTTACAGGCAGTTTGTTGTGCGAGTCGAGATGTATACGATGAGTCACCAACTCCGCAAGAATAATTAATAAAAATGGAAATATAGAGAACAAAAATGCAATAGTGAAAATCGTGAGAAATCAGTCTACAAAAAAGTCAATTTTATCATCTTATCAGACATCTGGTGATCTGTTCTGATAGGAGGATGCCAGGAAAATCATCCGTCCGTATAAACCGAACGCATACTTGAGTCAACATTTTTCAGAATTTTTCACATAATTGGTAACTCCACATTTAGAGATAATGCACAACTTATAAAAACCATCAAAGAAACCATTTTATAAGAATTGGATAGAAAATGAAATAGTTCCATTTTATGATTTATGATAACAAAAAAACAAGATTCAATTAAAAATCTGTAGAAATCTGATGAATTTTGTGATCAATTGTGACAAAATTCTTGTGATTTTTGCACCAACAATAATTTTAATAAAAACTCGCTTCACATGTTTGCCTATTACTTGTTGTAATTTAAAAAAAAAAAAAATGACCAAATAATTGAACAGATCTCGAACTCGTGGTCGATTCCAACGTTCCCGATTTTACTTTTCTTTCGGTACGTCAGACGAGTCCAGATGAAGAATTTTCATACTAGATAAAGACGTACGAACTAGAGATTTAAAAACCGAAGTGAGATTACGCCTTGTCTCATTCGCGTACCTGTATGCTCTCATAATACAAAAGTCAAACTACCGATGATAATTCTCGTCACGTAGGCATACGGCAATAGTCCGAAACAAAGAACAGGTTTTTCGAATTGCCCAAGTTCCAGTAAAATAACCAAAAAAACGAAAAAACAAAAACAAAATCTAGAGGGAAAGAAAGAAACGGCCCCGGGTGTACAACAGCGACATTTGACCTCGAGCCCTCGGGCTAGGCAACTTATAATAATTTTTCAACTCGCGATGCGTGCATCGCAGCTTTCATATATATCTATACTGCACAGCCTAAGCAGTTCAGTCGGTATATAGTAGTGTTGAGTCTAAGACTCAGGGCATATTTTAGACCTCTACCTGTTGCAGGCGCAAAGGACATAACGTCCTGGACATACATACGTAAGCGTATGCGGCCAACGTGGCCAGGGAGAGTATACCGGCAGTAACAACAGCAGCAACAGCAACAGCAACAGCAACAGGGTTTGGTCTTGGAAACGACAGACAAGACAAGGTTGTGGGAACCGTATGCGTGTTCTCCAACCAGACCTAGTAAACAATATGATATCGAGATACTCGTTCCGTATGAACATGTCTGACGTGTCATAATACGAAGACCGCTTTTCTAGGCCGCCTAGATCGTGACTATGCAATTCTATTTCTTGGACTGTCAAGTGACGGAACTTATTATTCATTAATATTCATATACTATTCTTGCTCTAGGGTGGATTGGTAGCTATCGGATGATGGAAACCCTCGCGCAGAAAGGACTAAGTCCTGAAGACACTGACGAAAGTTGAGACTCGAGCATTTCCCAATTTTCATCCAAATCAGTTCTGGATCATTCCATTGCTCTTTAAAGCTATCGAAATATCACTCTTGGAATGCAAATATAAGACATGCAAAAGTTATTCTTCCTTGCGAGGAGCTTGTTGCGATTCTTCATTCAGCATCATGCAAAGCTGAATAATTCCTGAATTTTTTTATCAAACTTTTGATCTCAGGGTGCGATGTTGTTAGTTAAAAACAGTCCTAACGTGACAAAGACCAAATTTTGATATCAGGAACAGAAAATGCAAGATTTTCACTTGGAGTCGATCGATTTCTTCAGAATTAGAAAATTATTCATGACATAACGTATAAAGTTATGTGTTGATTTGAAATAAGTAAATAATTGCATGCCGCCTATTCCTGCCACAAGGCTATTTTCAGTTTTAATTAGTCACACCTGACCGACTATTCACATCATATGTATAATCAAACGATATTATAATCATTTATTCATCGGTTTACATAATGCACGAAGGACGGATGGAAATTCTCAAGTATCACACCCAACTAGCTTGCAGCTTGGCCTATGATGTTGAATCTAACGGTTTTCCATACCGCATTTACATGGTCTATGTGGTCTGGGAGGCCCCGCCTGTCGTAACTCGCCAATATGATAGCTCGTGGTAAATTGCACGGCTTGTAGATTTCAAAGAGGGAAAATTATGGCAGGGGTAAAGGGCCAGGGGGGTTCAGGAGCAAATTACACAAATAACTTTAACTGGATCATTAAGTAGACAGTTTTTGCTGTAATCCTTGGGGCTATGAAGATAATTTCCATCACGTCGTTCATTTTCCAACCATTCGTACTTCTAACTGCACAAATTCCAGAATCGAGGCTAAAAACGGGCTGCATAATCGAGCTAGGAACTAAATCGTAATCTCGAAAGGCTTCGTAGCGAGAGCGATTTCATGATTTTTCTTTAATATTCCTTTCAGAATGATCGCAAGCCTCTTTTCGTCAGTGACAGCGTTTGCTATGACTTGAGCTATTTAATGACGATCCTTCATTCGATGATAATGGGCTCGAAGTAGAAGAAGATGCGATTGAACAAACTCTTGATTGTAACCTAATTCCGAAAGTTGAATGATTTTCAGGCATTTGGATGCAAGAAAACTACTCATTAGAAATCAAAGTTTCGAAATACCGTCCAAAAAACTTTTCCACGAGCTGAAATACTCGAAATCAGAAAATAAGACATCCGAAATTTCGGAATTGCCAAAAACCCGAAAGTACAAACCCAAAAACTATAACTTCTCTATATCCTATCGAATGTTCTTGTGTTAAAGATATTATCATGAAATTTTCGAGTTCAAATTTGGCAGCTGATCGATTTTTCCTGACCCAACGAAGTCGCTGTGTACTCGAAGGCCTTCGATACGAAAAAAAAGTATATTTCGGCGGTGAGGTCGGCAATTTATGTGAACACCCCGTGCACATGTATGCAGGCTGGTCTATCGCGTTAGCAAAGGACGTGACCTCCCGGCCCTCGGATCGCCCTCAGCGGACCAAAATTGCAACGAAGCACGGTTTATCAAGATCTGCGAGGCTGAAAGTTGCGGGTCCGCTAAGGATGCAAGTTGGCCCGAGGGCTTCGGACTCTGGGCTCTGAGCTCGGGGCCTATAGGCGCTCAATTAAATCTACTTCGAGAAGATTATTTCATAAATCACATTCTCCGAGTCAAAGTCCGCTTTCGTCCAATTACCGCGCGCGGGCGAAACGTTTTCTTCGCCATCGTCAGAACCTTCTATACCTACCTACGTAGTTCTCTCCTTATCTGATCGGCACGCAAAAGTGACAAGAAAAAAAAAAAAACTAAATAAAATAACAAAAATTCCCAAAGAAGGAAAACAAGAATTAAATAAATAAACAGAAAACTTCAAGACTTAGACTTCGAGATTCGTTTCGATTTTTGATATACTTCAAGTTTCGCCTTGAACTGGGTCAGTTTTTATGTACAGTCGACTAATTTATTCCGTCTATCCATAAGTCGTACGATTATTTCCTGTGTAAGTTAGTTTTGGCGACGATGTCCCGAATTAATTACCGGTTCGATAAGATTGTTCGTTACAAGGCGGTATAACCCGGACTCGGAGAAACTTCAATAAATGTCTTTGCTGCTGATGTGCTGCTGGGTTGTGCACGAGTGACTATCAAACGAGGCAATCAGTTTGCCAGCTTCATCAACGAGTGACAGCTTCGTTTTAGCCATTAACTCAAATCTATCTCTATCTCTAAAAAAAAAAGTTAAGAAAGAAAAAGAAGAATTACCGTGAATTATTCGAAATAGTTGAGTATAGTTTACAACTTATAAGTTAAATCAGAAATAATGAGCAAATCATTCCTACCACTTCCAAAAACGATATTTTCTTGATATTTGCAAGTAAAAAGTTCGTAACTTTTGCATACAGATATTTTGGATTCGAGCTTACCGACCCAACACCAACGAGTATATAACATTTTTTGGCAAATCGTCCCATACATACAGTTAGCAAATCTCACTCAGCGACATCTTGGAATCCAAAAATCGGAAAAGCCTGAACTGATTTGCGTGATCAGTGACTCAAAAAACCCTTCGATCTGATTAGAACAAATTCCATCAATCGAGACGAGGCCCACGAGAATTCATTGATTTGGAAACCGCGGAAACTACCGGATCAATCAGAGCGAAAATCGAATCAGTTTTAAGTTACAGATGCCCGGATCGATCGAGACCAGAATCCTCAAAATCCATATCAACAGGTTCTCGAGATATCGTCGGAAATGAACGTTGACCACAAATGCACAGGTATCAAAACCATCGTTGGTCTAAAAACGATTAGAAACGATGACTCGGACCCAACTGGAGTTGTATAAGATTTGTAGTCAAAACTGAAGCTTTCATTTTTGGGTTGATCATAAAATGACCTCCGTTATTTCGAAGCGGTGGGTTAAGAATGTCTCTGAAAAATATCAATCGGGATAATAATGCATGTCTGGACGATGCACTTTGATCCGGTGTTAGAGAACCTCGTACACTATCTGCAACGAGCTCCGACGATGAAACAAAATCATTTTCAACCTCTCGGCAAATAATTCGCTCTAACTATTTAATAACACGGTAGCTGGTTACCGGCATCACCTGGCGTCCGAACCAGCTACATCAAAGTCTCTATTAATCCCAATTGGACGTTATTACGGAACTTTGCTAAGATTCAGAGTCGCTTCGTTTACCGGTATAAGGTGGGCAGGTAGGTTCAGGTACAGATACAGGTACAGGTACAGGTACAGGTATAAGGTTGATAGTTAGGTACTTGCGTTCACTCCCACATGTCTATCTTCAATGTGTCGTGCGTGCGCGCGTGCCCCTCTCTGCAATGTTCAGCTTTGAGTGTTTGTGTTTGTATTTGTGTTCGTGTTCGTGTTCGTGGCACAAGGCATCTGACTCCACTGCAGGATACCTTCTCTGCCTTTTACATTCTATATTCTACCTCCACGGTTCTCTCTGGCTAATGGGCAATGACGCTCGAAATAAAATCTACGAGGTGGAGGCAGATTAAGTGAACTATCTCGGAAATTATTAGCCATCCTCGACTATTACGACTGATATTTATCAGAGCGATTATTTCCAGTGCTGTTATCATCTTGTCGTTTTCTTCGGCTACCGGCTCGCTTTGGGATTATCGGCCTGTATTTCCGAACGTTCATTTGAATGAAAGTTCCATTAAAATCTTATATTACTCTTATTCAACAGCTTGACATTTGTGGAATTTGAACTCTACAATTACTGACCCTCGATTTTTAACACGTCCGAAATCTGTATAGATATGATTTTAGTGGATTTGAATGGATCGTGGTGAAGCCTACTTTTTCGAATTTTCGTTCAAACGAACGTTCGGAACTTCGAGCATATTTGGAATTCTCAATTTCTGATATCAAATATGAGAGTTTCACTTCTACAGTGTTCGAAAATTGGTGTTACCGTGTAGAAAAAATCAGTAATGTCAACATTCTCGTGTCAAATTCACTCTTTACCTATTCGACTTTTTATTTAACCAGCATGACGTATGTTGAACAAATTATTCATTTCAAATATCAAACTTAACATCTCATTCACACAAAATTCAACGTATCTTTCATATCAAATTTCAAATTCAACCCATCGACGCAAACGTCAACATGTCTTTTGTATAAAATATAAAAGTTGTATTAAATTGATTGGACAATTTTACCGATCGCGTGAGTAATAACTTCTATTCTATCTGGAAAATTCAATTAGCTAATGATAACATTAAGAACAAATCAATTTTACTCAAATGAAATGAAATTTCAATCACACAAATTTTATGTAATATTGATACGTCGATGGACTTGCTTTTGTGTTGAAATATCAACATAAACAACATGTCAACACTTGACATGTAACTCTTCCGTTGATTGAACATAAATTTTTGAGTGGACTGACTGGGACACTCGCGAAATGTGTAAAAATTGACACGAATTTTTCTTTCAACAGTGAAAGGTATTGTCTTTACTGAGATTCTTTTTATCAACGTATATCAGACTCCATTATCATCCGTTTTGTGAATTTTATGTTGAAAGGAACCGATCACAAGAAGTGAAACGTTACGTCATCTCATTTTGCTCCAAGCGAGAGCGTAATTTGGTTTATTCATTTTTGCCATATAGCTGCAGGAAACTTTGCATGCAATTTAAGTATTCCAACCACTTACGGTTCTCTTAGTGGATTATATTTACGCAACGGGCGACACGGAATCTTTACGCATAAATCTTTAATGGTCCATGTCTCAATGGCTTGATGGTATCTCCACTCTCCGATTTGTAGAATACAACCACCGCATCGCCAGCCACTATTCTCGCGTCCATACAAAATGGGTAATTGAGGTAGAATCGGATGAGGACAGATTGCTCGTGGGTATAACGGAACACGTCAAACCAATCGTAATGCAAACCGAAATAGGTTAAAGAACAAAATCAACGGTCTAAATGCTCCGACAATTTTCGAAATTACTACAGACAATCATCAAATTTTGACGTCATATCGTATCGAAGTCTCACGTTTTGAATCAATCCCTCTGTTCCGATCCACTCCGAATCGACTATATCAAATGATTCGAGTAAACTTTCTCAAGTTGACTGTAACAAACTGCATACACACTCTGCAAATATAATCCTGAAGTGCCTGCTAGCTATCGCTTGGAGCTGCTAAAAGCGATATATAATTCAATATACAGACAAGGTAGAGAGACTCAGTGACATTATCTGGGCCTTCGGAGTCAGCCGTGGACCCGCCTATATATCTTAGCATGATCTCAACAAAGCTTGGATTTATGTCCTCGTCCTCTACGCCTTTATCCTCTTCTTCTCTATATCTGGCTGTCTATCTTCTCTCGCTCTTGGGTTCTCTTCTCGCCACACCGCCTGGTGCACCTTCTTCGAGCTTGAACGAACTCTGTTTCCTTTTATTCAACTGGACATATACCCCCCTTTCCATACCCAAACCCGTTATTTTTTAAGAAAAAAAACATCGCGTGACATGTGCGGTGACGAATTAATCGGTAAAGAATAAGTTAAAATGGTGGCAAATTGTCATTCACTTACTTGTAAGATCCATGGGTGTTGTGGCATGAGCCATGTTTGCAGGGATTTCGGTCACATTCGACAATGTCTTCGGCGCAATTTGGTCCCGTAAATCCTGGGGCACAGGTACATTGATAACCCAAATCAAGAGATCGACATTCCGCACCGTTCCGACACGGTGAAGAAGCGCAATGGTCTGGTCTCTCGCAATGTTCACCTGAAACGAACCATTACGATGGTTAAAAACGCAACGAATCGCCGTGACTAATAAAAACCGATTATTCACGATCCGCAAGGCTTCTTGAATATTTAACCACGATCATACCCGTAGTACAGTGTAAATATAAATCTGCAACGATCATTAATAATGATGATAATACTCTTGGCTAGTCTTCTTTGCTTTACCTTATTTATTTTATTTTTTTCCTGAAAGAGGCTGACCGTTTTTTGAGTCCGTATAACGGATACTATACGTAAGCCTAGTCTTGCTTTATCGTGGTATGAAGTACCTTTAGTGCTTTCATGGTACAGATTACTGGAACTAATTACCCGAGTAACTAGTCGGTCGCTTTGTCTAGAGGTTTTTTTGCCTTTTATTCTGTATACGAGCCTTTGGCAGTGGTCCTCAGTCCTTAATTTTTCCAAATCATTTAACACTCGATGCAACGAACGGAATTTTAATCATCAATCTCCTCCCATTTATACTTATGTAGACTACAGGTCCGGTCAATTCGGGGTAAATTTTGAACAGAGTTAACCCGCGCTGTGTCTGACGATCCAATTAATATCTACGACGTTTCAACGGATCGGAATTGCTTTTTTTGCCAACATGAGATCCACTGCAGTAAAGGTCCCGCTGTACGGCAAAAGGCCGCATTGCATCCGGCCAATTATCAGGGTTGGCGTAAGCCCCCCTCTTCATCGGATTCCTCTTTGCCTAGATTTATTTGTCAACTTAAGAAACGCGTGCCTCTATTCTCGGGTAAGAGATGGGAAGAAGAACAAACGGAGTAAAAAGGTTACGAAATATCCTAATATACCACTGTTAGGAAAAACGAAGGAAAATTCTGTCAATCCATGTACATGGAAGATGGTGTAAACTTACCTGTGAATCCTGTTGCACAGGTGCAGGCGTATTCGCGTAGTGATCTGAGAGTGCAAGTTGCGAAGTTCATGCAGGGCGAGGAGTCGCAGGCATTTGCTACTGGGATTTCGCATAAACTTGCGGTGAATCCTATCGGACATGAGCAAACGAACGATGGCGTACCACCACCGTACGACTCCCGCACCCTGCATGATCCTCCGTTTTGACATCGTGGTCCTGGTCCCGTGTGGCATGGATTAGGATGCTGGCAATACTCCCCCACGTACATCGACGTGCAGCTGAAAGAAGAGGAAGATCCAGTTAGAGGGGATTCAATCATTTGACAAATTGGTACGAATGTGACAAATTTTGTCTATTCGCTTTCATCTTTCAACATCTTCAGGTAAATCGAAAGAAAGATTAACATGACAAAATGCAGGTTCGGCTCATGTTTGGCAGCTGGTGTTTGAACGTGGGTTGATAAAGATGAGGTCGATACAAGTGGAATGAAAAACAATGTCGTGTATTAGTATGATGGGATTTTGAGTCTCTGAATTTTTAGAACGAACATACCTAGATACGAGAGAATAGAAGTAGGTATATCTTGAATCTCTGGTTCTCCGTTGGCGGAGAGTCTTTGAATGAGATGAAGCTACTCGATCTTTCTGTCAAATAGTTGTCTTTACGATTAGTTCGCGCATGAGGTGAATAGTATAGGTACCGAACATCTCACAATGATTTTTGATAAGGGTCGAGACTTCCGACTGGGCGCATTATAAGTTGTTTCGAATATTTTTGTGTAAAGAAAATAAGGGGCGGGGAATTAATTGCACTAAGAATTGTGACCGTGGGAAGAAAATTTTGAATAAGACATCCAATCTGACATTTTTGTAGAAGACGGACCGACGAAAGACAGGTGCAGAGGACTGAACATCTTTCGGGGTCTGATCTGAAACGGTGATGGCGGTAGTGGTGATGATGTCAGGTCCTTATCGCATCCCTTTTTCCAGGGGATGAGAAACGGACAAGCCTTAATAAACCGGCAGGGGTTTACTGGGGAACAAAATTTCCCAGGAAGTTTACTCGCGCGAACCGAATTCTTATAAAATATGTTTTCGTCGGAGTTGGGCTAGGTTCTAACCCATACCAAGAGTCCAATTCACTCAACGACTCCATCCAACCCTTCAATTTTAATTTTGTAAAAATTTGGATAGCCCCTTTATCCATACGGTCATCATACACGACGTTGTACTTCTGTACAAACACCTCACAAACATCGATTTCATCTTCGAGTGTTGCAGCCATGAAAGAGAGAGAGAGATGAACCGAGCAGCTGCTACTGGACCAGGTATTCCTATAAACGGAGTTGTCCACCGGAGACACAGGGCCGAGTCAAGTTCTGCAGGAGGATTATCGACGTCTTGGTCGACTCGCATTTTATCAAGTTGAATTCTTCAAGGGCGTTGGAGTGGAGCCTGAAGCGACGACGAAGATGTTGATCGGTGGTTGCTGCAGTAAGACTTGCATGATATGACGAAGATTTCACGCACCTCCTTTCTCAGTTACACCGGGATAAATTCTACAGCAGGCATTGGGTTAGAAACGAGGTGATGAGAGGATGACAAACGGGGCAAAAACATGGCGAGAAATTCTCAATATCCAATTAAATCAATATCCGTCAAAGCATGATTTATCGTGTTATAAAATTTCTCTGATATTGGGCACATTTGATATCTCAAACCTGGTATCACCTGGAGCTAGGGAAAGCACGAGGTCATGAAGAAAAAATGACTCGGAGGTCATGTATGGGAGGTAAAAATATCTGGTACACGTCTCGATCCACTCATATGTTTCGTGACTAGATCGTGATGGCGTAATCATGTGCCAATATCTCCCTCGCATATGAATATGTATATATGCTTGATCGTTTGTATTCTCCGTGAAGTATGTGGAATCGAACCCTAACCAATATATTGGATATAACAATCCGTATCCATCACAATCACAAGCAATAAAGATCCACTCTATAACCGGGCGCCGGATGATCCGACCAGCAAAAACTGCACCGTCCAATATATTCCTACGCGATGTATAATGTACGTATAGGTACAGGGAATGAAGAGCCAAGAGGCATATGGAAGGACCCCAAGCAGGATGAAAAAAAGGATGTGCAGTATCGTGTGTGTTGTGTAGATGTGTACCTACAAGCCGGCACTCCTAGGGCATGCACTGCTGTTGTTGCTGCTTCTGCTGTATATGGGCAACAGATAATGCGAGTGTACTTACAAACTCGATAGGAACGACCAGGGTGCTAGCAGTATTCCTAAGCCACCGAAGCCTGCCATGGATATATACGAACATGCGAAAAGCCGAGTTCGCGATAAAACCGAGATCCAAATGGCGTTAAAGTTCAAAGGTATCAAATCACCGGACCGCTGTGATTTCAGAATTTAGAACCAAAAGCATTTGACCCTCGAAGTTTTTTCCTGGGTCCAAAATTATTCTTGGCGAAGGTGACGGGAACTTTGAACAGTGAAATGAGCAGAAAAATGCTACACTTTACTGGTACGAAAATGGTATGAATTAACCTTGTACCTCATACTTGAAATTTTATAAATTTGGTTAAATGAGGGTAACCATCTGATTGGAAGCTTTATTCTGATCCGATGGAAACCTGCGGGATCTCTGATTATACATTTTTGAATTCACAATTCTTATACATCGATTTAACATCCGATCAACAGTCACAGTATCGATTTCGAATCATTTCAAGGGGTTTATTTCCGTAGGAGTGTTTTGATATCACATATTCTGCGCTTTTTCACAACATGCTGTGCCCAAATGCTCACGGATGACATGCCCAAGCCAGAAATCACATACAAATCTGTGCTGATTTTCGTACCCCTTCTTTTCTGACCCTTTGAATTGACGAAAAATTGGTTTGAGGTGTCAAAGATGATGATCGTTGATAAAATCGTGCAGATAAGCTCAAGGCAGCATCATTAGTGCTCGATTTTTCACTCTGAATGAATGAATACCTTCAGTGGAAATTAGTTCTCACTCGAATCCTGAAACTATTAACACTGAAGTAGCGACTGGTAGGCGATAGCATCGGTAATACAGGTGAAGAGATCGAGGGTGGTCGGTGCAGGGCAAAGAAGCCTAACCGGCATTGAAAACTGACTTGGATCCTGTAGCGATTCACATTTCAATGCAAATTGCTCGCAACTAATGCTAGCCGAAGTCCCATTTGTGTCAGGTATGGGTACCTACTGGCTAAGGTCCTTTGATCTCCTGGTGGATGTATAAATTATTCAAGTTTCTTCCACAATCAGTGCCCATTTAATGTCTTCTGTAGAATTATATCCGTATTCAAACCCAAGAGCATTCTCAGAATATCCGACAATTCATTTACGTCGGCAGACTGCCACGGTACGTAAGTAGCTTGAATTTTTATTCTCAAAAATTCTTACATCGAGGAATCAGATTAATTTGCATAATTAATTGAAAACTCAAGGTAGGTCAAGTTCTCCGCGGTTTTTAAGGTGATTTTCTTGTATTGTAAGCGATTCATAAAACGATACACTGGAGTGACAAGTTGGTAAATCGTCTTTGAGATAAGCCGCGATGTTTATTTTGATATTTCGTGCGGTTTCCCCCGTTTGCCGAGCAGTTAACACTTTATTATTGCCGAACCTTTGCTCGCGGGTGTCCAGATGCTAGAAATATCATAACAGCTCAAAAGCTAGAAGTCAAGTTTGCCTTATTAGTTAGCATTATTAGGATACTCTTGGTTACCCTTTGTGCAAGAAATTGCTTACAAATACTCGGTATTTGTCGGTATTTAATACAAACGTAGTATTTACAAAATACCTTAAACGTGTGTAAATAAAACTGAAAAAAATCTCAAATTCTTAGGGCTTTCAAGTTTTTACGTGCCTTTTAAATCCCAGCACCCTACGCACCTCGCTTAAGGCGATATGGTAAAAGTCGCTTTGAACCTAACCTAGCTAACATAAGAGATATGAATCTGACTGGAATTCTATTCGATTGTTCCAAACACAAAAAAGTACTTGGCCACTTTCTGCCATAGTGAAGCATCAATCTCCTGAGTTTTATTCCGGTAGGTTGTATAGTTTGGAAAAAACTACGAATCGTATCTCCGAGGTGAATAGATTATCAATTGTTGTCACCTCGAAAACGCGAATCGTACTTTCTCGACGACTACCTAACCGATCCGGACGCACCCTCGACGAATGAATTCAGTTTTTTGGCAGAAAATGGCTGAGCATATCATTTAGTCAAAAAAAAAACTGATAGGTTTCCAGTAAAACTCAGGTTTTCAATGTTTATAGTTAGGTTAGGGTGTAAGTGATCTCCAGTGTATCACCTCAAGAACAATAAAAGAAACCCCACGAAGGTTCTAAATTACCGAATGCATAGAATAAGATAATTCTATCATTAATTGTACCTTGCGGAAAAAATGGCAAAACTAGTATTTATGAATCGAGAGATCTATATACTTGGCGTAAAGGAGAGGCGTCTCAATCGGCAAACGGTGAACATTGACGAGGAGTACGCGGTCGTAAACATTTACTACACCAGTCTACGGTATAATGAAACTTTTTTACAACACCCTTTTCTTAGTTTGCTCGCTTCGCTACTGTATTCTGACTATTGTTTTGTCACTGTTCCATTCACCGCAACTCGGCACTCGGTCTTTGCGGACGTGTTAATTCAATTAAAGGTATAAGAGAGATCCTAGGTACTAGGAGAAGAGTTAGTGGCCAGTGCCCACCAGGAACCCATAAAACCGGGTTTGTACCATTTTGTTCCAATCGACTCGGCGGGTAGATACTGCGCTGGCCCAAAATTAACACGTTTCTATTATAGACGCAATGTTTTTACTACGACCGCATGCTGCGTGCGGAGAAACCGAGGATTTTAATTAAACCCTAGACGAGAATTTCGAAGCAAAGATATTCTCCTAACGCGAACTGTTATTATTGCCCATGGCCATGATCATCTATACTGCAGCTTTTTAGATGTATCCAAAAAATTTGTTACCCATCAGCAACAGAATATGGAACAAAATCCATGGTGTAATTATTCGCCAACGGTCATTTCATTTCAAAACACTTGACCCGATCGAATCGGACCGAAAATGGCATCTGGATACTGTTCAGTGTCTCCAAATGCGTCATACGGTCTCGTTAATAAATAGAAGGAGGTTTGAATAGATCCCATGAGATATCGGCTAGTGATAGATTATTGATAGCCGATGTTCCATGGTTCATGGGTGACATGATTTTCACAGAATCTGTGATACGGAACAATTCAAAGACGTTTTGTCTTCCCATACAC
Source organism: Ametastegia equiseti (assembly GCA_963989295.1). Classification (NCBI taxonomy): domain Eukaryota; kingdom Metazoa; phylum Arthropoda; class Insecta; order Hymenoptera; family Tenthredinidae; genus Ametastegia; species Ametastegia equiseti. Next base: position 24,623,958 of record OZ022389.1, read on the forward strand.
CAGCTAGACTGTATAATATCACCCGTGCTAACTAACCGTAACATCTGAGCAAGAAACAGATCATCGACCGCAAAAGGATATTAAAAATGCGTTTTGATCGGTCCATTCAAATTCAAATTACCTGGAAGAATCCACGACGAAAAGGAAAACATGAAAGAAATGTTTTATTCGTAGTACGAAAGAGGAACGAATTCGATCAAGACGACGAAATCCCACTGTCTTTCATCTTTCATGGATTAAATAAAAATTGATTCATTTTTACCTGTACGCATGTAGGGGTCAACGAATAATCGTACAGTGTTGGCGAATGTGGATACATTTTATCCGTTTCGCTATTATGCAATATGGATATTTATACCCATACGAACACACACATGCTGTACATAAAGCGACGAACAAAGAGCGGAGGCCGAGTTGCACTGTTCTAATTCCGTTCCCTGGCAATTATGAAACTATTTACTAGCTCATTGGCCTGGTAGCTGCCAGAGGCTGGATCTACGATTCGTCATAGTAAAAGGCCCACGGGCTACAATTATGCGTAAGAAGAAGGGTTATCAGAGTGTTGAAAACAAAGAATCTGTGCTTTCTTCCCTACACAACCTACCCCTTGACTTCGTCCTTCTTGACCAGTCGAATTTATTTCTAATTCGAAAGTTTTTTTGATCACATTATTTTTCGTCTTCTTTCTAAGTAACTTCGATGTACTGAAGATTGGCTTACAGGTATCAAAAACTGATGGACTTTTTCAAAGCAATTTGTTGTTTGTAATCACATTTCTGTGACGAAAAAATTGATTTAAACTGTTGCTGCATTAAACGAACTCTGAAAAATTTTCAACAAAATTTGTCACGGCGATATATTGAATAACGAAAGAACAAAGAAGTGGTATATGGTCAGTTTCGGGCCAGTGAAGCACTTTGGCTTGTCGAATCTTGCTCAATGATGTTAGCGAAATGCCGTTACGCTGAAAGAGATCGATTATATCGAATAGAGTTGCGCACATAGCGAAGTAAAGATCAATCCAACTGTACCTAATTGTGATTCGTATATGAGCAGAACGATGGGGATAAAATAGACGGTTCCATAGAGAGACAGATGCCGTACACTGCCCTTGCAATTACGGTAATGTTACGTTTTAGGCGAGGGCAATTGGCTCTTCCGAGGCTATGAAACAATTATTCTGTCATCGGGTTGTTTAGTTATATGTATGTACTATGTTTCGTGTAGAGAACGTAATATATTTATATTTTGCAATCAGACTCGTGGGAACACACGCGGTACCCCAATTCCGCTACATACATCTCGCTTCCGAGATCGCACTTGCGGCTTCCCGTTGAAATAATTACACCCACCTATGAACTGAATGGATTTTTTTTTATACAGCACAATATCTGTAGAATTATCAAGTTCGTCGCAACTAGGTATCATCAGCCAACTATTGGCATAATAGTCTGCAGCATGCGATAATGCGTGCATCAGACATAACAATTTTTCATTCATTTCCATGAATCATTTCTTTTTAAGATCAACGAATGATATGACCTTCTCATCAAATGTATATAAATATTCGTGAATAAGTTTTGATTTGACAGGGTAATTTTTTAAATACGATTCAGAACTTAATCCTGATGATAGAACCTAATCAGAAACTGAAACATTCACTTGTATATGAATAAAATGAAGGATATGCTTATGCTGATACTTCTATGTGGTTTTACCATACACAACTGTACAGTCAAAGTACATAGAAATGAGAGCATAAGCATATGCTACGTTGTATTCATATCACCCAATGATTCATTGCTAATGATCAAGCTTTGCCTACCCAGTGACGAAATTGCATAATCTTGACATCTGCGTGTTGGTCTTTTCATAAGATAAGAAGCTTTTCACAATGTTTTGGTGATTGGGATTGAAAAACCTCCTTCATTGACCTCCGTTATCTTTGTAGATTGATTATTCTATTTAATGAATAAATTTTGTCTCCAGTGCAGAAAGGTTGAGGTGTCCACACTCGAGACTCTTGAGGCACTTGACCTACGTTGTTCGTGCAAGTTTGTTTTATGAATAGGATCTGGTTGGGTTAGGTTATAAGAAGCGTATCGTTTAATTTCGATCCGTACGTGAGGGTAACGGTGACTTGGTAATATGTAATTAAAATTTTATTCCTTTTGAACACATGCAGAGCTGTAGAGTTATTTACTTTAACCTGACAAAAAGCGGATAGAAGGCCGGCGGTGAAGCAAGAAAGAGGCGAAGAGCTATTAGAAATGATGACTCAAAGAATCTTTCGGTTTTAATCGACTATCGATTCATTTCTTAGGTAGTAAAAAGTAAAAACACTCGAACCCGCACCGGATCTTTCGTTATTATACAGAAAAGTAATAGTCGCCCAATTTCTGGCTCGATACCGACACATAAACCAAAACTTGCTTTCTCCCTCACATCATCTTTCTCCTAACAACTTATTCACCCAATTTCTTCGCAGAAAGTTCGTTGTACGTTGGACAGTGAGTCGCACAGTCCAAACACTATCCAAGTTCATCTGCACATGCAGATCCGAAACGATTGTAAAAAGACAAATAATTTGTATTATCATCTGGTATAAAATCAGTCAAATCAATTTTCGCAATTACATCGAACTCTGCCGATTTTGAAATGAACCATAAAATCAGACCGGAGTTGGATTGAACTCTTGAATGGACATGGCTGGTTTTCGGATGAACGGCCGTTTCCACGTTGTGCTTCTGATGACTTGAAATTAATGGTTCCTGAGTTTGTCAGATTTTATGTAGAATCTTCATAATGTCTATCAATTTTTGGACATTACCGAATTTGGAAGCAATTGAGCGATGTATCATAACTTTGGAGTCAAAACTTTGGCTTAACGTAACGATAAAATTTAAGAAACGAGTCTTTCCAGCTACCGCGACCGTGCCCTTCGCGGATGCCTGAGATGAGAGATGAGTTCTATTTGGAAGGGTTTTTTGTCTGCACCCGTGGTGTGTGCTGGCGCAGCTCATTTACCCCGGCATCTTCTTCGTCTTCTTCTTCTTCTTCTTCTTCTTCTTCTTCTTCTTCTTCTTCTTCTTCTTCTTCTTCGTCTTCTTCTTCTTCTTCTTCGTCTTCTTCTTCTTCTTCTTCGTCTTCGTCGTCGGCAGAGAGTTGGTACCAACGAACTGCGTGCCGTCACGCTGCGGTCCAGCAAGGATCAAGAGCGAAGGGCCTCGTACTCGATTCGTCCTGCTTCTTTGTGCTCCAAGAAATTCGTGATTAACAAATCAAACATAAAATGCTTAGCCAACGACAAAAAGTCACCGCCTCTCTTTCTCTCTCTCTCTCTCTCTCTCTCTCTCTCTCTCTGCGAATAGAGATGTCCAATTAGACATGGATTCGGTTTTTCCGGTTATAAGATGACGTATATACTTCCATCTACAATTACCTTCGCTGTTATATGAAACATCGATACTGTATAAAAATAAACTCAAACACAAAGCGATAAATATATACGTGCATGTATATATCAGCTGAATGGAGAACGAGTTCCTTCGCGCGTTAATTCGACCAACGGACACCATAGTCAAATAATCCTCAGCCTATATATTACAATTCATTCCCTGTAGTCAAACCTATCGCAATATGAATCGATCCAGTAGCCGGTGAGCAGGAGAAATCCGTGTATTGTAAGAAAATTACACGAGGTAACTACAACTTTCATGTTTTCAAGCAACGGATTTGACCGGAGTTCAAAAACATCGAGCAAAATTTTCAACTTGTTTGCATGTGAGGGATACCAAAGTATTAATTTCTGGCCAAAAACGGCTTTAGTCAATTCAAACAGCCGCAGAAAATATCCTCATCATCTGAATCGAACAAAAAAGTATAAAGGGCTGTTAAAAGTCCTGCAGGTGACTCCAATGGATCAAATCTTTTACGACAAGTGCTTCTTCATCGAATATTTTCGAAAATTGACATACCGCAAGAGAATCATTTTCACCTTCTGATAGGTTGGGGTGTCTATTGAAGAATGTATGGAATTATTGCGGCCAATCCTTCCGCAGCGATTTATTATCCATACCTCTCGCTATAGGAAAGTCAAGTTTCCAACGCGCGTTAAAATATTAATGGGATTTAACCGGATTGGAATCGAGTATATAGACTGCGCTCGGATTATTTTCGACGACAATGTGCACGGTAGTTTTTTGCCGTTTCTCTGCCACGGTGGGTACCTTATACCTAACAATGAGTAATACCATAGCTTGGCCAGGCACGTTCTCCCGGTGCTGAGAGGTTTTACCAACCTCCTACGTGACAGCCCAGTTCGAACAACGTTATGTATCTTTACCTCATTGTTGCCCGAAAGAAGAACAACCCGGTGTTGACTCGGGGATAAAACCGTGCATAAGAGCGGGTCCATGTCATTTCACTCGAAAAAAAACACTCAAATCGCGGATCTTTGCGCCCTTAGAGGAATCTTTAGTACTATGGAAAAAAAAAATAGAAGTTCACGGATTTCGAAAAATTTTCAAAAATGGCGGAGTTACGGGTGTTTGAATTTTTTTGCACTGCTTGGTTTGAAAATTCATATCTCCGGAACCATTAATCGCAGCCGAATGATCTTGGACTCATTTTATTCACAAAAGAAAGAGCTACTGTTAAAAAAATATGTTTGAAAAAAAAATGAATTTCTTCAAGTTTTTTTCGTCATTTTTTTCCGAAATTCGGCCGCCATTTCCAAAGGGTACGGTAAATTTCATGGAGACAATTTTTTTTAGATAGCTGGATCCTTCCCCTTCAAATTCGTAAAAAAAAATTTATGGAGACCTCACTAGGTCCGGAGAAAAAAATGAAAACGTCCGGACGTGCGTCGCCGCGCGTGCCGTTCCACGGTGGCGCTGCTCCGGTAGGCTCGCTGTTTCACGTAGCCGTTGAATTTCATTCAATGTTTCGCTATTTTCTAGGGCTATCCTCTCTTGGAAAATAGTTATTCAACTACTTCAGACTTCCAGAATACGTCTACTGGTTATTTTCGCTTGGAATTATACTTGTTCCGAAAATTCCAGCACGGTTGTTGTTAAGTTGAACACACCTGTGAGGCTGTGCTGCAATCAACGTTCTGGTTCTATTGCAATAGGTTTGTGCAATTTAATGACTGTGGCTCTTTTGTGATTCTCTCGTAACTTTGCAGAGAAGAGCTAGCAGTTATGCTCCGTGGAATGGAAATTATCGATTTCTGCAAAATTTTGGTGACTCTGAAAAGGGCCAATGTTTTGAGTAAAATTGCGCTCGATAGCGTTTAGTTGGACACGCAAGTTCAATATTGATTCCTAACTTTTACATGATCAAATTTTCTGATGCGGAAAATAATTTCGTTTTTATAAATCCATCAGAAATCGGAATGACTACATGTAATTCCAGAATGCCACTAACCATCAAAGCTTCATCGAATCGATTTTTGTAAAATAGCTTTTGCTGCTGTATGTTCTGCAGCAGGCAAAAGATATGCTCTTGAAATAAGAGCATGCCCGATTATACAAATCCAGCGGTGTTCAAATAGGATCTGAATTGCCAATCAATTGTAAACTCGCCAGACAGTTTCATCTACCCCATCGCATGGCTATTTGCATGTGATGTAGCCAAAAAAATGCCACTCAGCTTGACATCCGAACGGTTCAAAATAATGCGTTATGTTGATGAAATTCTTTTCATTTTTATACTGGGAAGCTGCTCCATCTGAGAAAAACTTCTTTTTTATTTGTAATTGAACCTTGAAACTTCTCCTTCATAAAGTCGATCAATTTTTCGTTTGTATTAAATCAACTGCGATCGTATTATGTTTCAGACACTATGGAATTATTACAAAACTAAAATGGTTCAATTCTCCCTCGCTGTGACTTTCATAATAAATCACGATTGGATGGATCTCTGGTTGAACCCTTGAGTAGAATCTTGTACAATGAACGCATGATTGTCAGCGAAATCGCACACGACTAGAAATTCACCAACTTTCACGGTTTTTTTTATCTCCTGCCAATAACTGATTTGCTGCTTTGCAATGAAATCATGTGCTGGAAATTAATAACCGTGCTGGGATTTTCGGAACAAGTATAATTTCAAGCGAAAATAACCAGTAGACGTATTCTGGAAGTCTAAAATAGTTGAATAACTATTTTCCAAGAGAGGATAGCCCTAGAAAATAGCGAAACATTGAATGAAATTCAACGGCTACGTGAAACAGCGAGCCTAACGGAGCAGCGCCACCGTGGAACGGCACGCGTGGCGACGCACGTCCGGACGTTTTCATTTTTTTCTCCGGACCTAGTATGGTCTCCATAAATTTTTTTTTACGAATTTGAAGGGGAAGGATCCAGCTATCTAAAAAAAATTGTCTCCATGAAATTCACCGTACCCTTTGGGAATGGCGGCCGAATTTCGGAAAAAAATTACGAAAAAAACTTGAAGAAATTCATTTTTTTCTCAAACATATTTTTTTAACAGTAGCTCTTTCTTTCGTGAATGAAATGAGTCCAAGATCATTCGGCTGCGATTAATGGTTTCGGAGATATGAATTTTCAAACCAAGCAGTGCAAAAAAATTCAAACACCCGTAACTCCGCCATTTTTGAAAATTTTTCGAAATCCGTGAACTTCTATTTTTTTTTTCTATAGTACTAAAGATTCCTCGAAGGGCGCAAAGATCCGCGATTTGAGTGTTTTTTTTTGAGTGAGATGACATGGACCCGCTCATAAATTACCATCCAGAGAAAAAAATTACTCCGGAATTGTTCACCTATTTTCTTAATTAAACCGAATATTGAAGCCAATTTCTATTATCATTTTGTCACGGATCGACCATGTACTTATACTACGATAAGCGTGCCATCCGTCTCGTCTGTAGATATGTAACGTAATACGAAAAATTGCGAAATTGGGTAATACGATAACGAGCTGGCAAGTGGAAACTGAAGCGTCAATCGTCAGCAAACGGCAGGTATTTGAAAAATAAAAAGAATTAGCAGAGGTGCTGCGTGTAGTTTGAACAATTGTCGATATATCGTACGATAGGGATCCTCAAATCACTAGTAAAATTAAAGGGTTATCAACTGAAATTATTCTCTCGGTCTCTGGAGTCTGGTTAATAATTCCTTCAGGTATTGAACACATGTCGTTTCTACAACGGGTCTACTCCAGATAGCCAAAATAAGTCGAAAGACTATAATCATGGAAATCTCAAGTCTCAAATCACAAATTTCCATCTTACCACCCAGAGCAGCAGCCGAAAACCGGCTGTGATGACAACTGATCGTTTTTTAGAAAAACTTATTTTTATTATACTTGAATTTGTTCGAGAAGTAGGCTCTTCTTCTCAACTCTGATATCGAAGGTTTTATTGCCCCGATTTTCACACGCCTGTATAAGAGAAGACGTTTAAAATAGCCGAGGCGGGTATATAATTGGTTCTAATCCTGAGGGACAGATGGTCTCGTGTCTCTCGCGTCTTGGAAATCTGGTCGTCGAGGCTTTAGTGAGGGTATAGTACAGTACATACATACCTCGATATCCATCGGAAACTGTTCGACGAAGCGAAGCGACAAAAAGCCTCTTTCGAGTCCCTCGAGTACTCGGTAATTTGACGCTTCCAGACTCAGCGTTAAAATAATACCTCAAGATGCCACATCACTCGATGCGGCACTCCACGCGATAATAGTTAGCTTTACAAGGCGAGAGAAACGATTCTAGAAAATATGCAAGTAACGCACGAAACTATGAGCCTTTTCTCCTCATTTCCAACTTTTTCGAGCAAATTGCTAACAAGGCGGTTCTGGAGGTCAGCAAGAATATACGTTGACATTTACACATCGCAGTAGCCGCGAGAGATTCCCTTTACTTTTTACTCATTTTTTGTTATTTCTTTACAGCAAAGAGAGAAATAGAGAGAAATACCAAAAAGTCAACCAAGAGGGTAACAAAATAGATGAAGAGATTTGCCCGGAGGTATATATTTTTCCATGCTCGGATGATCGCATCAACGACCCGAACGACTGTAATAATCAGTTTTTGCTTTTATAACTTTTTGATCGAGCGGCACTTTTTATATGGATGAAATAGTCGCGGGTTGTCGAATTAGAATTATTCCTTACAGTCCTTTGAAAAAAACCCGTCAACTTTTTAGGTGTAGGTGAAAGCAGCCGGAATCGTGGCCGTTCAATCCACAGTCATTAAAACGGAAATGCATTTTTCGTCCTCTTGTTCTATTCGCCCAGAATTTTCTTCGACATCGAAAGCGTCGGATTATCCAACAGTAAAGAACGGTCGACAAGGAACCAGATCGCTCTATCGGCAACTCCAATCTCTACACCAATTAGTGAAAAAAGATTGAAAAAATGTTGGGTTCGGTCAACCTGAGCGTTTCAGAGACGGAATTTCGGAAACCCAGTCCGACTGCCCGGCGAAAGAATTTCTCAAGTCAGTTTGAACATTTTTGAGAAAGACATTGACCACTCGAGAACTTTTCTTTTTTTTCCTCTAGTATCGGAATGGAGTGGAGCTAATTGCCGGAAGACGAGGTCAAGGTCTGACTCTGAAGAGGATGAAAGCTCGTGGCTGGTCAGAAGTTCCAGACTAGACGGTTTCGAGGAAAGGGTAAAGCACCCCAGAAAGTAGTGCGCGGGCGGCCATATCGCGAGCACTCATCTCCGAGGACCGCGTCCCGAACGTCCATTAGCGAGGCTTGTAATTTGCCTCGCCGAATGTTAATGGACTCGACTTCTCAACTCCTCGATTCCTCGGAGTCTTGGATGCCGGTAGCTTCTTATCCCGTGTCAAGGTCTTTGCTACTATGTAACCAGAATTGTGCTTGTCACGCCAGTAAAGCTGCATCGGGAGATCCGAGTCCTGCGACTCAAAGCCAGGGACGAGTTCAGTTCCAAGGTGAAACTCAATGTTACCCCTAGCGCAATGGATCAGAAAAGAACACCTCGAAATGAACTTCCACCTTTTTCTTTGGAAATTCACATTTTCACAACATACTATCTGTTTCGTACGTGTTACAATACAAAGTATACTTATATCCCAGTAGCTAATTATCCTTTTGATTTGATACTCTATCCGGTCCTAGAAATTTTGAAGTAGTTACAAGGCTGTGGATTACCTTCATTTTTACGCGGAATAACCAGCTATCTCAGAAGTTGCTTGAAAAAGCAGCTATCTCAAATTTCGCTCGAAAAAGCAACTATCTCGCGAGCGAGTCTGAAACCGCTCTATAGCGCTATTGACTCACCATGCAACTACAGAGCGGTTTCAGAATAGCTTGCGAGATAGCCAATTATTCGAGCAACTTCTGAAATGACTGGTTATTCCGCGGAGCCATCGGTTTCTATAGAATGAAATATCATAAGAAGGAAGACCAAAAAGGGTAATAAAAATATTTTCAAGAAGAAATACGAAGCAAGGCGATCGCGGATTCACGCAATTCACCAGTCTGCGGGTTAGGCGTCGATCTGTGGCAACGGTAATCCAATACAGAAGAGTACGAGGAGCTGACTGACGATCGAGGTGCAGGCAAAGTCCGCATACATTGCGGGGGAAGCTTCCCACGTGGATTGAGTGACTGCGGGTTGAGGGGTCGACGGAGGGAGGCTGCTCCTGGACCACGAGGACCTCTCGGGGGAGGATTCGGTCTCGTTGTTTGCGAAGGTGTCCAGTTACCCCCAAGGTCATCAGCCCATGAATTGTCCTCTAATTTGACGGTGATAGATTGTTCAACATGTATGTATGGGTAGGGTGGGTAGGTCGAAAAACCGAAAGACAAAAATTCATACTTATCGAAATTTCGAAATTTCAAAGTTCCACATACCAAGAACCCAACAAGCCTCGTGATGAAGCTTCATTAAGACAATATGAAACATTATAGATTAAGAAAGTATCTATTCGAAATAGAAACTCAATCATTTTCAGATGAGTCGAGATTCAGAAAAATTGGATGCCGAAATAAAGTTACAGAATAACCAAAGAAGCAAGGGGTTAAAAATATCAAATAACCAAATGGTCGACGGTGCAAAATTCTGAAAATAGATACTGCGAAAAAAATATTGCTCACATCGATATAGTAACCAATAATTATTCAAAATCTATTCCATGAAAATGATATCTCTGCAGTTGTGTAAATCGATGAGTAATTCTCGTGGCATTTTCTAGACCTTAATTTTTCAAGATTTCCACTTTATATATTTTGACCCATATGATCTTCCGCTGCATCGGTGTACGGATCCTTCAAGTTTTGCATCATAGAATAGTGATGGCTATTCAGAAATTTGCTTTCCGGAAAATCGAACCTTCTGCATTGCCGTAATTTACATTTTACTATTCTCAAAATTTAGGAAACTCGTTTTGGAATAAATGAGCCTCGGAAATGAGTTTGATTTCATGAGAAGATACTTCAAGATTCTTGGTCTACCTCAGCATACCAATTCTGGGTTATGCGCTATTCATTAGTTTGATAATTGAGTCACTGAATTCCGGGATTCAAATTCATATCGACGATCATGCTCGATAAAAATACGCGCACAATCGATTCGTCGAAAACAACTTACAAACCATTTTTTGAGTTGCTCTCTCGCTCTCTCTCTGCCGATCCAAGGGACTTGCTTTTTCTTTCATCCCGTAACCGAAGACCGTATCTCTTGACTTTACCAGGCGAATGATCTCGCGTTATGCGACAACCGGACCAAGGGCAAGACTAAAATCCCTGAGGAATACTACCTGATGTATGTATATCTGTCCACCTACAGCGGGCTGCGGCTTTGAAACGTGAGACTCTAGTGGTAGCGCGTAACCTGGGTAGACAGCCAAGACCGTATTTTATTTACACGCGTGCGTGCCTGCGTATATATCCATCTCTCTCGCAGTTCAGTCTCGAAGAAAATTACGATACTATAATATAGGCATACGTCATATACGTATATTCATAGTAAAACTGATTCGGACACAGGGAGCCGAATCATCGGTCTATAGCTGGAAGGCAGCGATGCGTCTATCCGCGATATTTGGTTACCTGCTGTTGAATTCAGGACCCAGGATTTAAGGGAAGTGGTTTTTATACGGCAAGAAAACCCACGGAAATACGATGACTTGATTTCCTGATCGAGGGGGTCAAGTACATAGGTACCCCATAGTTCCGGGTGCCCGGTAACATTAGAGAATTTTTTTTTTCCACCCTCGATCAGCCGCAACGACTATATTAGTTACCTAATTACGTTGTACAAATTAACATGAATAATATATAACTTTAGACGTGAAAAATGGGACCGAATCGAATAAACGTGTCGGACGGTAAATTTTACACATTCAAAAAACCGAACAGGATTTCACATTTAGGGAATATTAGCAATTCCGTTAACTCACAATATACTTCACGAACAAAGACATCCGGCAAGAAATATAAAAAAGCAAAGGTAAAAACAATGAAGTCGATTAACGCAGATTCATTCGTCCATTCATTCATTCATTCATTCATTCATTCATTCATTCATTCATTCATTCATTCATTCATTCATCCATCCATCCATCCATCCATCCATCCATCCATTCATTCATTCATTTATCCATTCATTCATTCATTCATTCATTCATTCATTCATTCATTCATTCATTTACCCAGTCATTCATTAACTAACATAGATAACGAGCGGAGTAGCCGCGAGGCTGCAGACCGACGGAAATGTCATTGTCATGGAACAGTATAAAAAGGGGTCTCATTTTTCCGTGTTGAAAAAAAAAACTAAAAAAAAAAAAAAAAAAACTGGCCGACACATGGCGCTAGACAAACACTCGGTGGCATAAACTGTCACCGACACAACTTTAGCCATTACGTTGATTTTTTAGATTTTTTTTCGAATGTTTTTGTTTTACTCTCAAAGAAAGAGAGGGAGAGAAAGAATTTTTTTCATCGTCCCAGTTCTCATTTTTATCTCGCTGCAGTACATATGCGTTAGTCTCTTTAAGATACCGTAATGTTCTTAGTATATTTCTATACTAGTTCAAAACTTTTCTGTACTCTTACAATAAGCGTGTGCCCGAGTTTAAACGAGTCAAGATTTAGAGAAGAAGATCTATATATGCGTAGGTATATCCTCGAACATGAGGAGAAGTGCTGAAGGATTTCTTAAGAAAGCAAACGACTTCATCTTCACCGATAATACCCCCTTCAAGTTCTTTACCGGCTTACTAAACGCATCGCGAACAATAATTACAACGACTCCGACGTACGAGCTGGTACGAGGCGTATTTTAGGCCCGAGCATACTCGATGATCGATGATCTAGAACCAATTAAATATTATTATTCGCCCTCCAGAGGCAAGTTTATCGGTCACGCGTCCCACGTACCCGGAGGCAAGACGATAACTAATCCTACATGAACTGTCCACGGAGAGACGATTTTGAAAAAAATTTACAAGTTGCTGGTTATTCTTTTTTTTTCTTTTTTCTCGATGACAAAATATCATCTGATTGATAAAACTGAATGGGAACATCAAATCTATTCAAATATAATTAGCAAATCAGCTGGGGAAATTTGAAGTGAAAAACTCATTACGTGGAAAAATCTTTTTTTTTTCTTGCGTTTTTACCACTTGATGATTTTTTTTCATGACAAGTCGCAATATTTTTTTTTACAGAAATTAATTTTTTGTATGTACATGATTTAGAAAGTTCGAAGCATGTTCTGTAATTTGTTTGAATACTTCGGAATGATAGTCAAGTGCTCACAATTGTTTCCTTGAAAACTGTCTGGGTATAAAATCCACCCGAATGTGACAACGTTGATATTATTTGTTAGTGTGTCAACGGAGGAATAATTTCGCGAGAATTGAATTATTCATCATCAAGGCTATCTTCGTTGGAGATTGGAGAATATTAATTGGTAAAAGTATCACTCGCCGCTGGCTGGGTGAGTTGAGTGTGAAGATAATAAACAATTCATCTAGATTGTATTAGCCTATAAATTACCCACCCTTCGCGGCATAAGAAATATTGAAATAATAAACTATTCGCCTCGTGTGAACCCTTCACTTCTATCTTTCTCTTTTTCACTCCCTGGTTCACTCTCCCACGCGTCGTACGCGTGACGTGGGAGTCAAAGGGCAGAATGAGCCTAAGAATGCGCTTGACGTTCTTATAAACTAAACGTAAAAACATATCGCGGTTACCCCGTCTCTATCGCTCTTTTACCCTGTTTGTTTCAATCGTCTCTCTCACTCCGTATCGCCCATACGAGACACGCGCGTATAATACAAGAGTACTGGAGCAGCCTATGCTAGGAAGGAACGTATACGTTTGTTGACTCTGCAGCCCTAAGAAGCTTCGCCACTTTCGGACCACTAAGAACTGTTCCATCGCCGTGGGAACTCGCTGTAAATACTGCTACGAACTGATCATTAGGAGACCATTTTTCAACCATTTTTCACGCAAAAAGAATTTTCCTATCTCCCTCAATACAATCAACCCAATTTTTTAATTTCAGACGGTGAAGAACTTGACCATTAACACAACGAACATGATCTGATTGATCAATTTCTTCAACCAACCATGGAAATTGTAGTTTTTTTGTTTGTTTTTTTCATTTCAATCAAGGTTAGAATACTAAACATCGAATTTGGTGGAATTCAACACGTAAGTTCAGTTTCACTGCAATATGTTCCATTGATGCAAATGCGACAACCATAATTGAACAATGCGGCTTGGGTCACTCCAGCACTGAACCCTTTCATTAAAAAAGCAGACTCCTTCACCTTTTGAATGATTTTGAACTGCAAATATCCTACTATTTTCGTCTGTATTTGGGCATACGCATATAATGAAATTTTTGATCCAATGAAACCTACTGGAATATACCGATTGTGAGAACTTTGAGCGTAGTGAATAAATGGAGGCGATAAAACGATGAAACATATCAAAGGAAGCAGCAGGTACAGCGAAGGTACCGCAAAGAGTCCGTTTAATTTTTAATACCAGCTATGGATGACCTTGACGAACCCGGAGGCCCTTAGGGATCACGCAGCTGCCGAGTTCCTAATTATTACCGCGGTCTCTCGCCTACTCTTAAGACCTCATCCTGGGCCACGAAGACTTGATTCAGGACCACCAAGTCCTGGGTACACGTATAAGGTATATATGGTCCCGCCCAAAAATAGCGCGGTAAAAACCACTTATCAAAATTTTCGACCGACCCAGAGTTTAACCCTTCGGAGTATTTATTCGCTTTTCTCCAGATCACGTTCTAGTCCAATCTTTCGGACATTGAATTGCTGCAGTGGGCCGTTCTGAATAAAGCTAAAGCCCATTTCGTTGCAATGAATAAGACACCGTGCGAGATCTGGTTTTCTCAATGTCTGCAGCTTCCAAGGCGAGATGTACTTCAGTGGGAATCAAAGCGTCGAAGCCCGACTGGGCTGACCTCACGAGTACCGTGTCAACTAGCTTTAACTCTGGCTATCGTTGCTACTTGACCATCTTGACGCCTGCAAGACGTGGTGGCACAAATGACCAGACAAACTGCAGAGCCAAGAGTTATCTGTCTTTATGAGAAATCGTCAGTGTCATTCATAAAATTTGGAGAACAAGGAGATTCCGAGTCAATGTAGCTAATTTCGAGATACGTTTGATGTTTGGAGAAGCGAGTAAAGCGAGATTGGAAAGGAGCCGAGGATCTCTCGCGGATGAAGTATAAAATGAAGAAAGATATACTGCAGCTATCATTAGCCAGTAGCGGTGATTGGTCCTGGGGTAAGATGACACTGTTGTCCACTAATCTTCCTCTGTCCTTCCACTACGAGAAAAGGGATTGTCATTGCTTTGTCTCTGCGGTTTAAGAGCGCTCTGAAAGCATCTCTCGCCGAAAGGTCCTGGAGGCTCCTTTCCTCTTCCCTACCCTCCTCGAGGAGGTAATTACCGACTATGCGGTTTTTGCGAGACCCGGCAATCTCACTTGATGTCTGTCTGCTTTCCGATATAGCGAATAAGAAACGCTCGAGACCAGATGAGCAGTCGACGTAGTTTGTACATTATATATGTCTACCAAAGTTACGCCCTGCGTCTATCATTCATTCCCTGCAGGATGATGATAATGATGATTATGATGATGGAGAAGAAGTTCTAGGAGTTACATCCTGAACCAAAGTCAATGTTGTGGGTACACAATAGGGTCGAAAAGACACATTGAGAAAAAGCGTGAAATTCAAACGTTATAGTCAGTATTTGATTGCTTCGACAGCGCATCATCTGCGGCTCTCTTACGCTCCGACACGAATGTCAGTTTAATATCTTTGATTAGAACGATGACGTCGGCATTCTGAGCCTTTTACTCACTAGACTCCCACTTGCGGGGACTGACTGTCTATGTTTTTCTGCTCTTCTTTCGTATTATATATCTCCCGTTCTATCTTCGTTCGGTATTCAAAGGAATGTGAATGGCCGTTCGGAGTTTGCACTGAACATGGAAATGAGTTATGCCATATCAGACACCAATTAATAAAAAACGGTATACATACGAGGAGTTCATCGTTCCGTGAAGAGACGTTAAATTTTTACATTGGTTCAGGAGTTGGATCTCATCATTTGGCATTCGATATGGTAGTCTAATAACGTATGCGGCCCAGTGCGGGTGTATATATCTGTAGATATGTTATTAACGATAGTTAAATTTCGAAATATCACCTATAAGAAATGGCCGCGTTTCTTGGAGTCTGGATGGAATTGATGCTCATAGCTGGATTTGGATTTTATTAGTTTCTCGAATTTCGGAGAACGATGCCTCGGTCGAAGTAGTTCCTTGACATTACTTCCTTGCAATTGTTACCGAGATATTTCAGTCCCTAATTATTTTGGAATTAAGGTTCAGCGAATTACCGGGGCGGTTTATAATATCCTCGCTATTGTCAAGATCCTATAATAGGAAAGCAGGGACTATGACATTTATTTATTTGAAACCAACCGCAAACCCAACCCGTTTATTAAATTCCGATTAAACTCCGTCCCTGGGAAAGCTTTTCGGTTCTTAGGCAACGGTTCGATTACCAACAATTCACATATAATTTCCTGATTCAGACATCGAGTATTTATACAAGTTCGCGGTAAGAATCATCAACAATGAAAATTGAATGCTTGTACCTTTCCGTGTCGCCATGACTGCGCATACAAATACGGGGCAAAACGGAATACCCCATTTCGAACGTCTTTGCTGCAGTACAAGTTCAGATATACCACCAGGGATAGATATAATAAATAAGCTGGACCATTTTGTCCCAAGTCTGTGCAAAAAGGTGAAAAATTACTTTCATGTTTTTTGTAAAACTGAAAATACTTGATCTTTTTCTTCTTCAAATCCGCATTGTCTTGATGTAAAAACCTCGACAAATGTTGAAATTGTTTTAATGGCTTCAATAAAAAGTTCTTCGGTTTGTCCTGAACGTTCTCACAGCCTGCCATACGTTATAGGTTATCTATATGTATACCGTTTTGCCCCGCGTTTCCGTATAGTGTCGGGTAATGAAAGAAGCTGGGTGGACGTATTTATTGAACATTTCGTGTCAACGCGGCAGCGATGAGCTGGTTCGATTTACGGTGTGTTCAGTATTTGTAATCCGAGAATTATTTAAAACAGTTTCCACACTTTCCATATCAAACGAAACGATCGTTCTCTCCTGTCGCCACTCCACATCTTATACAATATTAACTCTGGCTTTAAACATCATGGACTGCATATATGTATGTACATACATATGTATACCGTATATTGGTGATCACACCGATGCCCAGAGAGCCGAGCCGTGGCTGATTGAGAGTGAGAGGTCAAACAGCATCTTCCCAATCCTTGGAGTAACATTTTCATTAAATTGTACGCCGTAAACGCGCCGCGTGACCAGAAGCAAGCGGGCAAGTAAGCAAGGAAGAAATAAGTCGGAACGACGAGAGGAAAGGAAAAGAGAGAGAAAGAGAGAGGAAATTAGATAAGGACAAGAGATAAAGAGAGAGAGAGAGAGAGAGTAAAACGACGGGGATATCAATTAGATACGGTCCACAGAGTCCAGTGTTTGGAATCAACCCGATATATATATATAGAATGTGAATCCGTTCCCCAAAACCTGATGCTTTTTCAACAGTTTACAGTTATTACGGTCCAACCGTTCGAATAATTGAAAGGATCGGACATTTGAGACAAATTTACGACATGAGATCCTTCGTTCTAATTTTGAGGGGGTAGCTGAACCTGTAAAATTACTTTTTTAATCACAAAGTCGATCCATGTTTATGGAACGATCACAAATCGACAACCAAAAATCTGGTGTAATTAAAATTCTGATTTAGTATCGGAAATTTGAATCTGAATCAGTTCTTTTTCTTCCTTACGAAATGATTAAATTTCCAAAGCAAGTGGACCTTGTTTATTGGTAAAAAAAAAAAATCGTCTCACGTGAAATATATCCACCTCAGTACCGTACCTGAAACACTTTTCTACAGTGAAATTTCAATGAAGCTGAAGTTAGCAGCCAGAGTTAGCAGCAGCCAAACGTGCTGAACTTTTCCTAAATTTGTATATGATGGAGTACATACTTACGTTTACACTTCAATAGAAGCTTTGGTTTTGCTAAAAAGTTGACCAAATTTGGATTCTTTTTCTTCACAGAGTAATTTTTATCAAACGCATATTTTATTTGGCTGCTAATTTTTGCTATTAGCTTCAGCTTCATGAAATTTCAGCTCAATGTATGTATTTTGAATAAATTCGTTTGTCTCGTTGTCTGGATAGAGATGCTGCATGATACGAGCGGTATAGACGAGATGAATTAGCAGCTTGACGGGAGGTAATTAAAAGCTCGAATCCATGCTCAGAAAAACTAATTAAATAATCAACTAGGGTAATGGAGCCGATATATCATCTAGCAAATGACCGGCTGTCGTTAACTGTTAAATATATCGATCTGCATACTCAGCATTACGGTGTATTAAGTCCGAACCTACTTCCGGAGTACATTTTTTACAAACGATAATAATTAAGTGCTGTAGTTGATTTGTAAACAGCGACGTGTGTTTTGAAAGGTTTTTTTTTTCTTTTATTTTCTCTAGTTCATCGATAAACGATCATTTCATGCCACTAAACTTTCGATGGTACGTTTCTATAACGTGTATGTCGCGAACAAAAAAATATAATAAATAAATGGCTCTATTCTGAGCAGCGATGTAAATCTTGATGAAATCCGTTCATATACCCGTATAGTTGGATGTCAAAAAATTATTCAAATGATGAGGCAGAAAAATATTGCCATGATTAAAGACCACAAGACGGTTGACTGACGAGTTTTTAATTAACACTCAACTATTTTAGTCCGCCATTCTCGTAACTCTACGTCCGCAACTCCATTATGTCGCCAGGTTAGAGTGTGTTAAAAAACGAGTAATGAGTATGACTAGAATTATACCCCAGTGCTATAGATGGACTCTTCTCAAGTATTCTCTCTCTCTATTTCTCTTTTTCTTGCATCTCGTTCGTTATGATGTAGAGTAAAGTGCCTTGCTGCTAACCCACGACCATCTAACTGTTAGTTTCTCTCGAGGAGTTCTGTTGCAGGTCTGTCTCAAGTTCACGAAGAACTTTATATTTTCAAGATCGTTTATTTTCAGGGAACTACAACTACAACTATACCACCTACAACTTTGCACGGTTTTTACAAAGGCGGCCTTGCAAATCACCTTGGCTGTGCTGAACAGCTGTTAAATCGACAACTTTCTGATCTGTCAAACTGAATTATTGCAGCGCTGCATTTATGGTGATACATTTATATACCCGTCACTCGACACATCGACCACAATAAACAGCAGCTTTACTGCGATTCATCTCTGAGTAAGAACCGGACCTTTACCACTGACCAAAGAAGGTCACCAGACTGGGCCAAAAGCCAATGATGGAGTCCAAAATTCAATTTCTGTTCTTCTTTGTCTCATAATGGTTCATGAAGAAGGCTTAGGCACTGACTGAATCATCCTGCGGTGGTGCAGAGGGGTTCGTGTGTACTGTGTAACGTCGTACACATACTTCATCGACGACAAATATAGCTAATGGTTTCGCATCTTTTTATGCTTCTTTCCTGGTACCTTCCTGAGTCAGTCTACATAAGGCTGCCCTCTAGGTCCAGCTCTCGAGGTAGAGGCAACTTTTTACTTGGACACGAGTCTCGGACCTTAGAGTCCTCCGCGACGCCTGGAGACTGTGCTGGAGAAATACCATCGGGATGTCCGAACGCTGGTCCAGTTCTCATCTTTTCTCCTCTGCACTTTAGGCATTCCGTTAATTGCATTCTGCAAACCACATGCTCATCGTAATTGATATACAAAATATATCGCATATCTGATGGCACGAGGACCAGAAAATCGATTCCAATGTCACAAGGACGTATTCCCTTATTACTCTCAAACTCGATCTCAAAGTCAGAAAAAAAAAGTAGATAGTATCAATGCAATAGATCAATTCGAATCAAAATGTTGATAGGTTGAGGCAATTAGGGCTTGACGTTTTATTCCACGTTTGTCCACGGCTAAAATCATATCCACCAATTTTTCCTTTCATTCAACGAAATTGTTCATTCAAGACGTTTGAATCACGTTTTCATGAATCCTGATGATAATCAAATTTTACTATTTGGTCATCATTCGTGATAAGAAATCACGTATTCTTTTGCACGCAAATATCAATTCTTTCTAGTATAGCACAAACTGCATTTTATAATCCGAAAGGTAAGTGTGGGGATATCTTGAGGATGAAAATATAATGAAGCTTATTTCTTCCAATGTACCTATCTAGTTCCCTGCCACGTGTCCAATTCTATTAAACTCGTAGGTTAAATCGGTGAGGCGCAATGTCCGTCAAGGCTACGTGAACTGCTTACCTAGCGTTAATGCCGCGAACCGACGTACCGACACGGCGTATATCTTCCGGCTTGGATCTATCATTCGAGACGTCGTTGGAGAACAGACGGATCTGTCAGCGACGTCCGGACCACACCGAAGTCACAAAAGCCGGACCGCAAGGCAATCTATACAGCAATGTCGCGTTTTTTTTTCTTCCCACTTTTTTTACCCTTTCTGTTATTAATTAATTTTCTCTATCTTGAATTTACTATTCGATTAGCGCTAGCCAATCGAACCCGCAATATTTGTAAGTAACAGGAATCAAATTTCTTCCGGGAGTTCTGACTGAACGATGTGGTTCAATTTGCAGTCTAAAAGCCGCTAATTGTTCATAGAAGACAAATCAAGTGCTAATGAAATCAGTCAGTTATACTTTATTCCGTAATTGAACAAAAAAGTTCATTTGGATGAACTAGAATCACTGAAATCCCAGGAAAGTTCGATAAGAAATCACGTTGGAGGTGCATGAAATATGGAAAATCAAGTCAGGATCAATTTCGTGTTGAAAATTTATGGTGAAAAATGATCTGTGCGAAAAAGAAAGCGAAACGAAACTGCAGCGAAGGCGACGATGCGGTTGATGGCGAAAATGATACATGCACGTGGAAGAATTGAATTTTTTTTCTTTTCACTATACCGATCGAGTCCTTGATCATGACGTATTATGTTACGTATGCAGCACTCTGATCTCGTCCTGGGTCCAACATGCGGCCATTTTCTTTACAGTTCGGTATCAAATTACGGGGTTTGCGACTTCATAAGATTCTCTACTCCTTTCGTGCAACTTTATCAAAACTTTCGATCAGATAGATCCCATCCCAGAAATTAGATCATGGACCATTTGGACAGACGATAGATCAGAATTATTCAAAATGGGAATCTGGACTCTGTCCTACAGTGTATTTCTTTCATCCGGTCAAAACATATCCCCAGGAACGTTGTTATCGATGAGAAAGTATGAGATGTGTAATTAAAAGTTGATCAGCAATAAAACAACGAATGGATAAATCTCAGTCAGGCGATCTAATCTGGTTTAATTATATAGGCATATATATGTATGCTGCAGTTGTGGTAGGAATAGGCAGTCGATGGTTTTTCTAAACTGCGGTTTGTCAGGACGGAAACTTGTCATGTGTAGGTACGATTGCCGATTGCCGATTGCCGTATTCAATCTGACAGTATGATTGTCGCCTCGCGGACTGAGTGAGTTGATAAAACAGTGTCGACAACTTACGCGTATTCAAACAAACTAGCTGTTGGAAAGTATAATGTAAACAGCATAGCCAGCTGCTTTGATCGTTCGGATGTGCCTGGAATATGAAAATCTTTCGTCAACAGAAACGAGCGCGTTGTTTGCTTATTTGGTCGGCTTTTTTCAACTGTGATAGTTTATGTAGGCAAGTGTCTCGTTTTTCACTCTTCTCACACTTATACACTGACTAATTTACCAGCTTATCATAAAAAATGATAAACATGTATACATCGAAATTATTTACCCAAATAAAAAAGTCATTCAAAATCGCGAGACTTCATATAGCGTAAACTATTTTCGCCTCAATTTCAATTACTTCACTTGAACTTGAATTCCGGTTTTGAAATAAACGAGGAAAGTTATTATAACCACCACGGAAATGAAAAGTTCAGATTCGCCAAATCTCCTCGTTTTGAGGTCCAAAGAATCACCTCCGACCATTTTTTTGATGGACGTCTGAGCGTGTGATCAATTTTATATCGAACGATATCATGCGAACGAATCGATCGATTTCCATGATTTTCATCTCAATCGATGCGGTTTTTCGTAACTCAGAGCTGATTAGATCTCGAATTCAATCGGTCCACTAGTTTTCGAGTAATTAAGTGAACAAAATTTTACATAAAAAATTTGAAACAGTCTTAACTCGAGAACGATCAACGGATTTTGATGATCTTGATCTTCATCGATAACATTCGTTCCGACTTAGGAATGACTAAATTTTGAAATAGATCAATGCAGTAGTTTTGTATTGTTCGAACTTGAAAGATCTGCGCGGGAAATTCTGGGGCTCTGGTAATTCACCTGCTAATGGTTTTCATTTCCAATCCTGATTACGAACAGAGTGAAAGACCTCGACGTGTTTCGTAACTAATCCTGGAATACGTAAATTTGACTTGCGTGGCTGGTTGTCAAGTAGGTACGATCCTCGCACGCACTGGGTACGGCCAGGTGCGGGAATATTGCTCATTAAGTTAATCAGCCTCCCACAGAGGGACATCTTGACACTGGACCGACTATTGGCGCGCGCTGACGAACAGGATCAGCTAATGAAACTTATGAGTAAGTTCAAAGTCGTTATCGAGAAGGTTTTTATTTCACCTTATTACTGGACAGGGTTTACCTTACGTGCAAAATACCGATGAGAAGTTGTTGAGATGTTGATCGTAACTTACCTGAAACAGATAGAAAAGTTCCTTATAAGAAATCGAAGAAAATAAGAATAGGAGAAAAAAGGTTGAACTCAAATCGAATGACGAGAAAAGGAACCCGGATAAGTAAACGAAGCCCGGTGTATATAACTTGTTGAAATGTAAAGCACGTCCGAGTCGTAATACCGAAAACGTCGAATCTCGATCTCCACAAAACCGGAATGTTGAAAAGACGATCTGAGAGAAATCTTGATCCTTATTGACTGCAGCGATGATCACAAGATGCCACCGAATTAATTGAATTCGACGTTAATGAATCACCGTCGTTGAGATGGCTAACCGTCTAAAGTTTCCATCTTTAATTACTTCGTAAATGTCGCCTTCTATCTACCGTTCATATTATAAAGATAATAAATTTGTTAGGAAATTTTCTTCTTTATCGGGCAGAGAATTTCTTCATGGCAATAATCGTTATGTTGGTTACCATCACTGGACCCCCCAACTGAATATGTACGCATGTGGCGTATACGGCAGTAGCACGTTACCCGTATAGCACACATGATGACCAGATCCATGGCAGAGTGTTTATCCACATATGCATAAGCAAACTGAAGGGATTTTTTTCATTCCTACTTCTTCTTCTTCTTCGTCATCTCATTCTCCATTCTCCCTCAAAGTTCTCAAACATATCGATGATCCCCAACATTATCCAAAAAACCAAGCTCAAATATGGACAGAGCACTTGACACTAGGAAATTCGTAGACACCGGGACGACAACGAGGAGTATATATCGGGCGCCAAGATGAATTCTAGGAGCACTCGAGTTGCCGGTAGACAGTTTTTCGTAAATGTTTTCCTACCCAGAAGAGTCCCGGCGTGAAGAGATGTATTCTTCCAAGACTTGCATCTCGGAATGATTACCGGTTAACCCTTCATAGTCACACAACCAAAAAATATCACGGCAGTCACAATGGGTCGATTTCATCCAGTCAGTCTTCAAAAAACAATTGTCAGTAGATTATCACTCCGAAGTAGTTCAAAAAATTACTGAACATGCTATGAACATTTCAGATCATGTACAAAAAATTGATTCGAAGAAAAAAAATTGCGAAGTATAAAACAAAATTGGTACAGGGAAGTAGAAACGCGAAAAAGACGCTTTCTTACTAGAAAAAAATCATAACTTGGTCAATTTTCAATATTTTGAAGTAACATTTGGACCTGAAACTCCTGAGATGCGCCACTTCCGATAAAAAGAAAAAAATAGTAGCATGGTACGCGTATCAAAAAAAGGTATTCATTCCTCGCGCACGTGGTTGCTTATTGGGTTGTGACAACACCGACGCTTTTTTTCGAATGATTAATGGTCCGTACCTTCAGGGGATACTTCAAACTGAAGGTAGATGACGCCGGAAGTCCCGTTGGAAACCGGGGACTCTCAAGATATACAGGCTGAAAATTGATCAACGGGTCGGTTCCTCCCATTGTGACTGTGAAGGGTTAATAAAAACTGGTCGAAAGGCTTTTAATTGTTGAAAAAAATCATTAGTTATACCGCTTTCTGTAAAAGGATACAGTTTACGCGGTACGCAGTGGGTAATTTGCCCGGCAAAGTTGGAGTGGCCTGGTCGGCGGTACATCCAGCGGAGGCAAAGGTTGAAATGGAAAAAAGGATATATAAGGAAATAGATAGGAAAAGAAAGAAGGCTCGAAGGAGGAAGGATATCGCCGCAAAGTAAGAAGCGATTTTCTTCAGCTAACGTTCCAGCCACGTGTATAGGTATAAATATACATACACATATACTCGTACACCATACGGTTAACAAACAAGAAGGGTACGTGACCTGACTCCCTGCAGACTGAGATATATCGGCGAGGATCGGTCACGGGGTCCAGCACAGCATCGCGACACCATCTCTACTCAGGGGGTTTCTACGCTGTATGACTTGGTAAACACGCAACCGCCTTACCACCAGCGGTATGTGTCCACGGCTACTAGAGACCTTCGTTTCCATACATATGGCACAAGTGTGACAAAGGAAAAGATCTATGTTTCGTGTGTTTTTACTATTCGTCAGGTACGTAATAGGAAAGTATTAGTTTCGTGGCGAAAACGATTGTCGCCAATTTCTAAGATCTTCGACTTTCCACCCCTTCAGCTGACGCCACACATGATTCTGAACAAACATGAGTCGAGCCCATCGGTTGGCCTGTTCGAAATGAACAAGTCCAGTGTTCCGGAAAACGGCTGGGTGATACAAAATTCAAATATTTACAGAACTCTATGAGCTTATGCTCTGATGGTGAAAAATTGCCATGTCCCATGACAATCGATTGATTGGTTCAGGCCGAAGATTCATGGTGTCTGAATCGGACGGGAAAAGAAAGGCTGAAAATAAACGCGATGAAAAGTTCAGGGCGGCCCAGTTGAGCTGAGATATCCTTTAGCAGTTATTTCCTTTTTCTTATTTTTCTTGTGATAAACTACAACATAAGTGGGTTATCATCAACTTGTTCGTAAATATAAATTTTTTTCACTTGCGGAATATGCAATCTGCTAAGGTAACGAATAGTCGATTGTATTATCGAGAGTCGCGCGCGATGTCGACGCAGGGAGTTTCTCTGAGACTTTCACCCATGCGGTGGTAATCGACAACAAGATTGCTCTATGCTCTATGTGGAACTCGGTGGTTTCTGCGAGTATATAAAATAGCGAGTTACGTTATCGCCGAGATTATTTGCCGAGTTGCAACCATGCGTTAAGATTTATTCTAAGCGGAGCTAGATTTCACCGGGGCACTGCCTATTACATCGTTGGAAATGTATATCGACAGTGATACAATGTGATTATCGTTAGAAAAGAAAGATTATCGAGATACGGATCGGATACCTGCAGCTGCTGCACTTGGTACCATGCGAAGAAATTAGGAAGCTGGGAAAACGTAAGCTGAATCGCAAAATACTGTCCACGAATGGCATAATACTCTCGCAGCAGATCGATTTCCAGAGATGCGAATCAATCGATTACGTATACAGACATAATAATTCTATACTTTCGTTATTTAATTCTTCTTCAAAATGTTCAACTTTTCGAAAATCGAATGCACATCTGTCATGAAAATTTGTTCAAATTTCATTTCTTGCACTTCATTCATGATACATAACACGTCTTTCAAGCTTGTCAATGTGACGTAATCTCGTGAAATGATCTTCAAACCACGATGTTATGATATGAACTCATTGTCAGCCGAGAAATCGAATTGATTTTAGACTTAGGTTATTAGAGTATCCCAAAGTTCAATAATTCTAGTCAGTGAAAAGTAATTCAACCTCAGAAATATTATCAATACTATCAATAACTTGATCAATAACTTACTGTCGGTAGATGTTACGAGCAATTTATCGAACCATCAAGATGAAGGATAAATTCCATATGTATATAATTGATTCGAGAGGTAGTCTGAATAGAATGGCGCGGTGGCTATTATTCCAATCACGACTAATATCTATTTCTATTTTATCATCGCATCCGGGGATCGAAATCCCTGCAACAGGCACAAAATGACGATAGTACCTAATTAGGGTGGCTGGTTATTTTCACTGTATAGCCGAAAACACATTAGGGTTTAAAGGCTGGTCCTGAGGGTTGAGAAAAACACCGGCTTCTGTATGATAGTCGTATGAGTATAGAGCGTTGAAATAAAGTTTTGGGAGTTTTTACTTTCTCTATATGCAGTCTCTTAAGAAGCCCTTTCGCTGCGGATCGTTAGTCGGGTTGTTGTTTCGTTTGATTATTTTTCTTTCTATTTTCTAGTTTTTATCGCGAGGACTAAAAAAAGGGCGTTCATCCGCCTCGCAGGCGGGTATATGTAGGTATATATATTATGAGATGCAAGGTGCACAATATCTACCCACCTATACCTACCTACCCATACCACCATGGCACCGATTCAGCCAATTAACTAAGGGTGTGTTAATTGCGTTATTGCCAACCTCGGATAAAGGAAGCTGTATAACGAACCTCGGCCATATCCCCTATCCCCTAACCCTAACCCTAACCGGCGGATCTATGAATAGTAATGAGTATAACTAACAAGCAATTATAAAACTCATAACAATTTGATCCTCCGTCACACGCAGCCTCGTCTTCGGCTATTCGAATCTACAGGATTTCAAGTCTGCGTCAACCACCGTGAAACACACAAGAATACCCCAATACACTGACACATTCGAAGATGGCTTACCATCTTCTCAACTCAAGGGGTCAGAACCAAAAAGGGTACAAGTGAGAAAATGAAAAGTTTCTGGACAATACGTTCGACAAGTTGAAGTGCAAGGACAAAAAATACTTTTGAATAAAATTTCCACCTCGTTACTTAACTACACCCTTTTCGTTCCGAAGAGTTATCCTTGTATGATAATTTATGAAATTATAAGGATTCGTCATCGCAGTCATATTAGGTTGCTATTTCAGCTTGGATTTTTTCAATGAAATTCCTGGGGACTTGAAACCGCGTGAGAACGTGTGCCTAACATTTTTCCATCCCGATAAGAACGCCGAATGTTCTTCTCTAGTGTTTGAATAAATGTCGTATGAAATGGAATGGGTATTTGGCAGATACATACATGTGTAAAGGCCAGATTGCTCATTATCATAATTTTCTTGAACACGATTATCGCTTCCAAAGGCTCATATCGCAAAGGCAATTATTGAAAAAACAGGGTGTTTTATGGACCTGACTTTCTAAATGTTGTTGTTAATTAGACAAATACTGTTCCCTCCTGCGTTTCACACCTTACAAGCTTCGTCCAAGGGACAATTTATTAATACCACTCTTCGGTTCGTATCGCCGAGTCTGTATAAGGTTGTTACGTTCCTACGTCTGTATTAAAAGGTATAATAAGTAAGGATTGAGTCATCGGAATTGAGTTTTATCGTACATGATCAGCGCCGGTTTGATCACCTCGACACTTTTGGTAATGGGAAAAATATCGAGTCTAACATTTTCCTACATAGGATGGGGCAGGTTAACTAACATCTCAAGCCCGGAATTATCACGTGTCTCCTAAAAGCTGTAAATTATTTAACGACCAAGTTGAATTAGAGAAAGTCGATGTTATTCCGATCGATTGTCGTTAAGTGCGATTGCAGGGTGAACGGTCGAACGACGCCATTGAATAACGGAGAACTGCCTATATGTATAGTATATATACATGTACATTATATATATGCCGACTAAGTTCGAGATAAATCTCTCGCTCTTACTCTCCCTTCCCGTTTCCGTCCCGTAACAACCGCGTAGGTATCATTGTTTCATCTTTCCATCGGCGTAAAGGTATATCATTACAATAATCGTTCACAAAATAACATACATGGGGTCCTGCGCCGCTTTCAAGGCCCCCAATGGGACCCTGCAACCGCGATCAACTCTAATAGCGATAATGGTTGGCAATGGCTCGTGACCGCAGAAATGGAAAATACAAATCGAAAGTCGTTTTGTCCGATCGCCGCCCCCTTCGTATTTCTCTTCTTCTTCTTCTTCTTCTTATTTTTTGTCTTCTGTAGCCGCAGCCTCCATCTGGCCGTTCGATCTCCTTCCATATTGAAATACGTAAAAAATCTCCAACATTAATTTGTAGTCCTTAGCTAATTTGATGAAAAAAATTTCCAATCGAAAAGAACGACGTACGTATCTCCTTCTCAGCTTCTCCTCTTCGATACGTGGCCATCAGATCATTTTTCAACCCGAACTAAACTGTTCAACTTTGGAATGCTGACTAAATCCTCTTGATTTACCATTTTCAGTTTGTTAATCCAAGTCAAAATCGAGTTTCATCATCACATGTAAATTTTCTCTGGATCTACTTTGGAAAATTCCTCATGGTGTAGAATCCTGGAGGCAGATAAACGCAGAGCCTGCAAGGCTCGGGTCGTTCAGATATGCACCTTGCCTTGAGGGGCAGAAATCCTGTCAAGGTATGAGGGTAAAGTCCTGGAGGTTGTATATCCTGCGGTGTATTTGGACATCATCGATTCGCGGTTAGAAATAAGAGTTCAGATGCTGGGAGCAGTCGACTTCCATCTCCTTCGCTGCACACCAACTAGTTTCAAGTCTGCAGCAGTCCAGGTTGGAATTTTTCCCTACATAGGTGAAAAACGGAGAGAGAAAGAATATCGGTCGGTTCAGTCACGATCATCCTTCAGTAGAGTACATACCGTACAGTATGTGTTTCGTGCCAGTCTGCCTTATACTCGCGATCACTTGGATAGACCGTGTTCAAAGTTACATGAGGCGTCCTGCAACCACCTGTTGCGCTTCCTGCCCCAGCTATACGGCACGCAATACTCCGTTGAACTCCGACACCGCGGTAAAGCTAATGGTGCTTTTGCTACTGAAGATAAACACTTCGAAGAATGATAGAACCACTGGGATTTACACACCCATGTATGTCATTGATTCTCAGGGCGAACTATACTCTTCGGAAACACTTGCATGGATATTGTTGAATATCTTGGTATCGATGGATCGATGGCATTTCAGATTTACTTTGATCAATGGGATTCCATGTGGGTAAACCAGCGATTACCAATATTCTTTTAACAATTCCATAGAATCTGAGATTTAGTTCGAATCCTGGACTCAATGCTTGTTCATTTACTCGAAAGACATTTGATCTATTTGCGAGAGTCTCTGTGCACTGCATAGTAGTCCTCTAACTTTTCCAGCTTTACTTCAAGACCGGCCACACCCTGTGTCAGACCCTTTTTCCCCTTGTAGTTAATGGCACTGGTTACAAGCCAAGGGACCATATGGTTTGATCGACACACGCCCAAGACACAGGGGTCTTTCGTTGCAGGATAGCAAGTGCCTGAGGGCAGGCAGTTCCTTTAAGAGTTTAATATCCTTGTGGATGGTGTTTCTGGGTGCCTACGCCGAGGGCACACGTCAACGAACGAATGCCCCCAAGGCCTTAATCGAGCAGGTAGATAGCGAGGTGTACGTGTGTATATGGATATATGTATATACGTTTATTACGTAGACCGAGTAAGAAAGTTATATACAACCTGATGCAAGGAAAGAATACTAAACAGTGTTGAAGAAGAAGAAAGAAAGAAAAGGATAAGCTAAGGAGAAACAGCAGGAACGAATACCACGTGGAATCTGTCTACCAACCCCCAACACCAGCAGACTAATATTTCTGTAGTCTTTTTCTGTACAGAAGAGGCGAACTAAAATGATACCTACCTACCTGCCAGGGTATAAACCCGAATAGTCTGTAGCCAGCCGAAAGTTCAGAACCATAGCAAAGAGCCACTTATTCAGATATGCCGGTCGGAAACTCCATTTAGTAACCTGTAGTTAAAATTGTTGGTAAGATCTTGAAGTAGTCTGACAAGCCCGCGTGGCACGCGATTGAATTTTTCAAGTAAAGGATATAGCACGGTGTATTCCTTGCACGGTCCGAATACCTCGTAGATGAGATCCTCGAGAATTGCTCTTGAAACGATTACGCCTTCTCAAACTCCATCCAAGTAACATCTAGCTATACCATTTCGTCTTTACCAGTAGTAAAGAGTTAAAAAAACACTGTTCAACGTTACTACCCAGCTATATGTATGTATAGCTGCCCGTACCCGTGGTGGAATGTTTACTTGAAGTGCATTCGTGCGGGTCGTCTGGTCTTCCTCTATCTCTTTTCTCTCTGGCTAGTTTCGTCTTCCTAATGCATTTCAAAGCCTAAGCTGGACACCCGGCTAGTTTGGGTTAGTCTCTAATCTCGACAGGTCTTTCAAACGAGAATAGGTTGACATGAGCATAGAGACGAAAGTGGCTGGAGCAAATTTTCGAGTTGGATGTGTAACTTTGATGGTTTGCTTCGGACCATTTCTAGAACATGGAAACATTGGAGTGAATCCAGTGAGAGACTGGACCGATGGTGTTTCGGGGGTTTACTCATGGTCTACCATCTCTCCTTAGCTCCAAGCCACGCTCTTCAGGTTTTATCGATTCCTTGATTTCTCGATTGGTCGTTTGGTGCGGATGAAAGGGACGGCGATAGAAATAAACATGAGCTTTTGGTGGGTACCCGGGCCTCTTTCAGATGTTAATTTCCTTTCTGCATCGCGTGGGCTCGCTCTAAAGCTTCGTGAGTTGGTACTGCACCTCACCGTTGAATCTAGGCTCGTAAAGTCCGATTTTTATTCCATTCGTTTGCCCGTTTCTGTCTTCTTGCTTCACCCACGGTCCGCGATCAACCACCTCGACGATAGCGCGTGTCGTCGATACTCACCTCTAATTGTCAAAGATTTCGAAATACTTGATCTCACCGACTCATCAGCGCCTTAATTGTTCCAAAGTGGGTTCAATAATCTATGCAACGGAAATCCCGGACCATGAATTGAAATTGAAATTGATATAATAAAAAGGAATTATTGTTCTGCATGATTAGGAGAGAGAAATTCAGTGTTTCTCGAGTATAATACAAGACTCGCGAGGATATCATCGTGTTGTAAGTAAATGTCGGAAAAGTAGGAGACTCTATGCAGTCGTAGTGTCTGGCTTAGCTTTCAATTACCTCCGAACGATCGCGTAATTGCAGTTCCGTCGTTAATACGGTACTGTATACTAGTAAGTACCCGCATCAAATCAGTGATACAAACCAACTCGTGTACATACATACGATATTTAACTCGCGGGCTGTTGGAGGAAGTTATACTTATACCTACTCCAAGTACTCGAACCGTAAATACACAATCCGAACTTCGCAGGCTATTAATTACTTATACCATAAACCAAACGACTTTTCCATAACTAGAAAAAGGAATAGTTTGTGCATAGATGAAACTAAGTTGACAAATTCTCTGTCAAGTTATCAACCGTTTAACCCTTCGTGGCCACACTTCTGTAGAATAACTTATTGTTAGTGGTCACACTGGGTAAAATTTATTCAGCCGAGTTACAAATGGTTGCTGTGTTGAAACTATCAGTCCAATCGAGATCGAAAAAATACTGAGAATAGTTCGGACATTCTAAAACATGGGTGAAAAGTTGTTATGTCAAAATTCAAATCACATGTTCGAAAAAAAAAATCATAAATAGCTCAATTCGCTAAAAACACACATTTTGTTTGATAAAAAAAATCCTAACGTTTTCAATTGTTAATATTTTCAAGTCAAATTTCAGCTGGAATACTCGTCGCATATGGTACTTCTAGGGAAAAAATAGTGGCATAGTGCACGTTTGAACACAGGTATTTAGTATTTCGACTTGTGATAGATCGGTTTTGGATCGATTTTGGAGTATAGAAATGAATGCGAATTTAATCTAGATGGTATAAATGCGAAAAATTCACCATTTCGCTAAAAAAATCGCAAGTAATGCGTTGGTTGAATATTTTTGACCCAAATTGAGGCCTGGGTAGAATTTATTCATGTTGGCCACGAAGGGTCAACACCCGGATATCGAACAGTGACAGTTAACGATTTATGTAATTTTCGTGAACATTTAGCACAGAATCTTATTTCCCTTGATTTTTGCAGATTTCATCTGACTCTGAAGACTTTGGATGCAGAATGCTCCATCTGGATCATTTCGAGTCATTCATATTCAATTTCGACATAATCTTCCCGCATAAAAAAAGACAAGACTAATATGCCTCGATTGATGAGCGAGGAGTCTGTTTATAATAAACGATGTCACAATATCAGATACACAAATGAGCAAGTACATGGATGTCAATTAGAATTTCAAATTACGTGTCAAGTGTTTTACAGCGAAGTTGGCTATCGATCGATAGATCGCAAGCGGTTGAAAACCCGCGTGGCTTGTAACGATTAGGCGAGAATGAACCAAGAGGAGAAAGAATATGCATGATACGTATAAGCCCGCAATGAACCTAGAACATTTCGAACAGTCCGTAGCACATGAAAGTCACGTCTAATGCGGACGTATACAGCAAGGCGAGGCGAGTCAAGTCTCGCCACGGTAATGAAGACTCACATACGTTGTATTACGTTTATTACAAGCAAGGATAAGAACCACACCTTGCATGTAGCCATATGCATGCGATAGGCTTTTAAACTGACAATGAGCAAGAAAACGTACAGAGAGGAAGAAAGATCATTCGATGTAGGTATACCCGACAAACGAATAGCATAACACGAGTCGTGGGAGATTTCGATGTTCGTAATGATCGTTTGATAAAAAAATCAAACTATTACATATATATCTATACCTGTTATACAGGGTGCAGCAAAACTTGCGGACCATCTCTACATATATGGTCGGATTCCTTGTTGAAAAAATTAACTACGTTTTTTTTACAAAAATCTCCTCCGACGCTAGAACCGATAAGAACGCACCAATCGAAGATCAGCTCTGTAAAGTAAAGCAAAATAGCTACAGCTATCATCACAGCTTCTTCGAACGCGGTATAGCAAATTCTGCTATTATAAGTTTCTATAACGCTGATCTCTGATTGGTGCGTCCTAACCGGCTCTAGCGTCTAAGCTAAGTGTCGGAAGAGATTTTTGTAAAAACAAAATGTGTTTTTTATTTTCAACAAGGAATCCAATCATGTAGAATTTTGTTACACCCTGTATACATACACCGAAGAGTTATTTTCGTCAAGCCTATAATAGATACGGTCTATTTCTCTCTATGGTTTTCTCGATTCCTTTATACACATACACATATTGGTATAACGTCTCCCTGGTACGTGGAGGTATTTTCAATACGGAATCACATACTGTGACAAAATGCATCTCGCGTAATGATCTGATACACGTACACATAGATATAATGTTTCGTCTAAAAATAGTTCAGCGATAGTTTCCACACGTATATATAGATCTGCTTAATACGCGCAAGTATACTACATATACCTAAGCTAGATAAAATACAGTAACGAGCTATACCTACAGACGAGTGACTCGTAAAACGTAAATTAAGGCCATGCTCAAACCAGCTCCCGCAACTTTCCTAACGCCTATTATGTTATCCTTGTACACGCAATGTACTGATTTTTATATACGCGTCCGATTTGTTTCGATTCATATGTGCCAAATTACTCGATGTATGCACAACGTGATCGCGATACCACATATGTACAGTACACACAATTTGTATACAAAAAAAACAAACTAGAACGAGCTTGAGATAATTCAGCAATATTTTACAATCGCGTGATTATTTTCGTGACAAAAGCATCAATCATCGTAATTGCGAATTTCAATTTCGAATAACCAATGGCGAATCATTTGTCGATGGATGATGGTGTCCAGAAATATCCAACGTACTTTATCACGACTGGGGAAACAGAGTAGACATTTAAAATCTCCGCTAAATGATTTTTATTCATTTTCTTTCTTCAGTCGCGGTGGGTACTCGGGGGGACGGAACAACCGTTTTACTATAGTATATACGAATACGATGTGCGGATAGGTATAATCAGCACCGAAGTGTGAAGGCGGCGTTAAGAACCTTTGACTCATCAGGAAAACAAGGCGGCTAGTAACCGAGAGAACAGGTGTTCATACAGGTACGTAGGTATGCGAAATGCGACATATGTGTTTATATGTATATAAAACGCGGGAGAACCTGCGAATTTTTAGGTAAATAAAAGCGAGAGGATTTCGCACGTGTTCGATGAAGCTTTGAGGAAATCAAGGGGTCCCAGTGATCCGTGTTCTATTGAAAATTAGACAACTAGATAACGCGGGTTGCCTCTATAAAGTCAAGATGACAGTTACCGTGTTTGAGGTTCAGTCCACACAACATGCCTAATTACGAGGTGTTAGTTCTTACGAGAAATCTAAAAGCGAACGGGGTATCAGGAGCCGCGAGGGGGTCGCGACCGCGCTTCATCGGGTATTGATGCCGGTCAGTGACGAGCCGCTGGGCGATTATTAGAGCAACATGTTCGGCGCGAGCGGAGCGATGCGACGCGGGCGGAGCAACAGCGCAAGCCGTAGCAAGTGGTGGAAGCGACTCTGCTGCGCGCGGCAGGACACGAGGCGAGTGAGAAAATGAGAGAGAGAGAGAGAGAGAGAGAGAGAGAGAGAGAGAGAGGGAAGAGGACAGCGCGAGAAGAGCGAAGAGAGAAGAGGGACGAGCGTCGGAAACGGCGGAGGGAAAGAGGATGAGGGAGAGGAACGGCGCATGCGCAGCGGGCGTGGGAACGTCGCGCGCTCAGACAATCTCGGGCCGGACATGCGCGCGGCCGAACTTTACCGAGCGCGGACGAGTCCGCACGACGCAAGTGCCGCAGGGCATACTCGGTCAGAGGTTCTCAATTTCACCCTTTCGTCAAATAATATCAAATAGTCAAATTATTTTCTTATACGCATTATTTTTTTCCTGCCATCAATTTATTCGTATCTTGACGATCCCTCAAAACCCACTATCACTGAGCCAGTCGACTCTTGTCTTTAAATTCTTCATAAGAATCAGAATATTCTGAAGAAACTTGACCCAATTACATATAAAGAAAATGCTCTAGGATTTTTCTGAAATTAGCTTACAAGTCATAAATACACAAAATTATACTAACGAATTTATATTTCTTTCTGTTTCTAACTCCATAAATAGAGAAAATTGATCTTTTCTTTATCTACACTCATTACTCGAATAATTAGACTCGTAAATTTCAGAGAAACGTTCGACAAGTCCTGCACATCGTTTTTCGGCGCCACCGGCCACACTGGCCAGTTCACTTCGACTTATTCGCAAACTCATGACTTCATGATCCACTACATGAAGCTACAGAGCTGAGAGGGAACCACTGGCTGGCGTTAAAGTATGATCACTTCCGGTACAAGAGATTGGTTCGAGCTGACTCGCGAGAGCACGTGAGGTAGCGTGCGTCACATTTGCGAAAGAGAAATAGAGAGATGATCTATGGATCGATAGATAAATAGATATATAGAAAAAACAGCGCTCTAGGAATGGCGAATTGTAGATTACGAAAAATTGAGGTTAAAACTGGAAAAATTGTCAACCAAATCGTTAAATTTATCCTAAGGGGGTTCTCGCGGTATGATTGATCGCCACTGGGTTATGGCATGTGGCTATGTAGCGTGGCGTGACAGACCTCGTCGAGGGTTGAGGGCACGAGGGTCCGCCCGGTCGAGGGCTTGGGCGTCTGGTCGGTC
Organism: Ametastegia equiseti; assembly: GCA_963989295.1. Lineage (NCBI taxonomy): Eukaryota > Metazoa > Arthropoda > Insecta > Hymenoptera > Tenthredinidae > Ametastegia > Ametastegia equiseti. The sequence continues at coordinate 24,659,474 of OZ022389.1, forward strand.
CCAATTTCTGGGATTCATATAGTTTCCGAGTTTTGTGAGCGGATTGTCGATTTATGTCGCACAGCTTTTGGGTTTTTCCTTGAATATGATGTGTGTATATGTATAATGTATATATGTATGTATGAGATATACGAGGGTAGAAAACGTCGCTTTTGTATTCATCCACGGTTTACGTACAGCTACGTTTGTTTACCCGTCTAGTTGATGAGCGAGAATCAGTTCTCTCTTTTTTCTATATACCATAAACTACACGCCACGATCTCGCGTTGCCAAACGTCCGGTGAACCAAACCGCCTCCCTAGTAGTAGAAAAAAAACCTCTAGCGTTAGAATTTCGGACTTCCGGTGGTCGACATGGAAGACCTACGCCGGGGACCCACCGCTTCGACAAAAATTACCCACGGCGTTGGATTCCTCGAAGGAAATACGCGATCTTCACTAGTCCCGAGCCATACGGTGTTGTATTGCCAATTTATATCATCAGCGATATTCATCGGTATATATCTAAAAAAAATTTACCATTAGATCGAATTCATTGAGAAATGCAAAAACGCCAAAGGATGGTGGAATGGCAGAGAAGAACTAAAAGGGGGTGGAATTGAAGTTCTGAATTACAATACTTCTGAACGGTGAAAATTAGTCTGAATTTGTTTGAGATGCGATTCTGAATTTCTAGAAACGTTAATGGTCGGAAATTTCGAATTCCAAAAAGTCGATATGCGCAGGCAGCTCAAAGATCCGAAAGTTGAAAACTCAGAAAGTCAAAAAATCCGCAATTCAATTAAGAGAAGCTCATGACAATACTTATAATAAACGACGTTGCATGGCGCGAATTCCGAAATTCGGAGTTTTTGCCTTTCGGATCTTTAGCTTTCTGAATTTTGAATCTCCGGTGCTTTTCGATTCGGAGTTTTTTTTAGACTGGCTAGGGTAAGTGTACCAGTTACTGACTCTGTCCCAATTATTGACCTTTTTCAAAGATTCCCATTTATCCGTGAGCTCTCAAATTATCAAAAAAATCTATTCGTATTCTCCGAGTCTCTAGAAACTGATTTGTATAACGGAAACATTCAGAATTCTTATCATCGATTTGGAATTTAAGAGAATATGAGGGTCAATAATTGAATCTTGGAGGGTCAGTAATTGGTACACTTACCTTATACGTAGACTTTCGGAGGGTTTATCTTCCTATATAAAAACTCCGAGTCGGTATAGTATGAAAATTCGGAATTTCGGACTTTCGCAGCTTTTGAAATTCGGAATTTCAATCCCGCCCCATATATGTATATGAAGAATCGAATGGTATCAAGAAATAAATGAACAAACGAAGACTGATCAATATAAAGAAATGCGTACATGTAGACATATCTAGACGCCAGCAAAAACGAATGATTAAGCGTCGCGTCGCGTCGCGGCAACTAACTAAAGTGGATAGGGAAAAAAGTCCCGTGCATCATGCAGCGTGTTTAGTTTCAACAGCTACGCAAGAGAAAACATTTGCGTACGCATATGACGAGTCGCCACATGGCCAGGCACACTTTAATATTTCGTTTTGCTTTGTCTGTTGAACATTTTGTACATGCTGGCGACCCCTGCATTGACGTATATAGACACCGGTTAAGCGAACAAACGGAGTAAATTTTCAACAAGGAATTCGTTATAAATGCAGAAAACCTGTCTCTTTCGTTCTCTGGCAGAAAAGGCTACACCACCCTACGGATATGCAGCTCTCCGCTGCCCTCTGCAGGTATATAGGGATAAATGTACCCTTTTCTTTCGAGCGTTGGGGTGAAACTCGCCACGTTTATAACCGGCTATATTCAAGCTTATGCCACTCCCCACGTACGTTTGTTCAGAAATCAATCATCCCCATATCCCCTAATTACGTGCGACCTAAAACGAGCTCGGTGCATAGCCAAAACCGAGTTCAACGATGAGAAACGCGGTATCGCGTTGGAAAAGGAAAGAGACAACTTCAAGCCAGGAAGAATTTTCCAACCCTCAGCTATTGCCACGAAGTTCAAGTTCGTAACGTTAACGCAACAAAATCACGGGAAAAAATGTTCCATTTTGTGACTTGAACGGTTCAAAAACGTCAAAATCTAGTGCATTTCTTGCATATTTTCCGAAGTGAGTAAAACACAATTATCTCTTCAATTTTGCAAATCTATAAACAACATTCGAGTCATGTAATAGTGATTTTTTTCCAAAAGGTCTGTTACACAATAACGTCACGAACTTCAACTTCGTCTATTTCCCGTTGCACTACGTACTTCTCATCGGAAATTACGAATAAAAGTTGGATAGAACGTCAAAACATACGAGTTTTGCAACATTTACGGTGCAATTTCGATGCTGTGGTTGCAAAGTGAATCGAGGGATTCAGCAAGGTGGCCACAAATATTAGGGATTAAAATTCCATGACATTTCCAGGTATCCCGGAACCTAAAACGCGGTCTTTCCACAACGTTAAATCAAAATTCACAAAAATTATTACCTTGAAGTACAATTCAACGATCAGGATTATGATGACGGTTAGGTCAACAAATATCAACAAATGATATGAACCATCGGTATTGTTCTGCATTTGTCAACAGGGTATACCAATAGAACTGTGCTTTTTTCCACAATTGAAGATTTCTTTTTCTCCGAACTTAAGTACACCGAGGAATACTTGAAGTATGTATAATTGAATTATGAAGTAAGAGGGGAAAAAAATAATATTGTTTCATTTCCAATCGAACAAACCCTTTCGACGGAAGGTGCTCAACCGAAGCTAACCTCTTCTGGTCACGTGACCCGGCACGCGGCAACCCCACGTGGTCCGTCAACGCGTGTCCATCCGTTCTACGGCGTCTATGTGTTCAACTGTGAGCTGTTCTTGTTGCCGACGTTATATGCGTTCCTGGGGGAAAAGCCCGTTAAGTATATATATGTTTAATGCGAACGGTGTGCTTTGAACGTGTGTTGTATCTCCCGATCTATTGTTCTCCTATGATTTAAACCACCGCTCGCGCACTCGTCTCTGGGTTCGTTTTAACTTGCCATATTGTCAAGTGCCTTGGGCCAAACTTGTTGTTCCAGTGGATTACGAACACTTGGCCAGCTTGTTGTTGAACCAACCCCCAGCATATCGTCGGGGTCTTGCTTCTTCAAATATTCAAACTGATGATAAATTGAAAACCAGACCAGAAGTAGCTGGGTGCAGTATGTACCCTCATTGTGTTCCCGTTCGAAACAGGATGGGTTTCGAACGAACAAAAAATACCGCTTTGACGATCCGCATATTGAATTTCCGAAGTGTCCTTTGACGGAAAAGAGGAAAAATAAAGTACTGATTCAGCCAGAAATGCAAACATTATGGAGGCACCAGGAATTAAAAGACTGTTGGACCAATGGCAATTACTGCAACGAATTCCATCGCAATTAACGGTAATTTTATGCACTGCACTTCATACTGTGTGTTTGACTGACTTGGCTACTGTTTCATTGCAGTAAAAACACGCCTGACTGTACATTTGACAATGTTTTTGTGCTTCCATGAATATCGCGAAGCAAAATCAAGTCAACTCTTGAGAGGACCAGTACAGCTAGATGGTTCAAATTTTAAGTACTCTGGAATTATATCATTTTTTTTATCGAAGTTCATTTGTACATGCGAAAAAAAGTTCTCTTTTCAAACTTGTGTCGGAGGGATTCTGGAGTACCGTAAGATCGATTGAGGTCGCCAAGAGCTAATTTTGTTCGGAAATTAGAGTCCTTATCATGTGAACGGGCGGATCAGGGAATTTTTTTTTTCGACCACGCAAATCAGTAGCCCAAATCTTGAACAGACTCAGGACAGAGGTTGTATAAAAAAGAAAATATCTCTTTCCATGTGAAATGAACTTCGATGAAGAATAAATGAATTCACCCCTGCGGAGTCAAAGTTATACTACTTGATATACGTGAAGTAGGAAATCACTCTAGTGAATGTAAAATTTTCATTTCGGAAATTGTGAAATTCATCCTAATTCATTGAATATTATGTCTCTAAACAGAAGCGTTCGTTGTTATACTAAGGAGGACAATTCCGGCACAGGTTTAGCATGAATTTGATCAAAATTGGAGTTGTTTCAGCATCGAAATCATCACTTTAGTGTCGATGTCCTTTCAGCACATCGTTTTTCGTATTAATTTGATTCAACAGTTACATGTATACGTTTTCTTGGTGTCTTATTCTCTGATGAAGACGATTTTCTAACATATGAATCTATGTAGGATAATTCGGCTGCTCGTGATTGTAAAAGCCTAAAAAAATCGTGCAATATTTATATTTCCAAGACCAGAAAAATAGTCAACGAATTAGTAATACGAGCAAAAAATGGCTACTAGTATACGACGGTGCGTAAATATGAACTGATGAATTCAATCCGTCAGGTTCTCACCCTTGCCCACGAGGCCAGGGGCCCTCGGTGGCCGTACCAAAACCGATCGAAATCACCAATCCGTAAGGGAAGAGCAATTGTTATTGTACCCATTATGCGAGTCGCTTCCCTGCCCTTATGGCCTGACAGACCCCTGGCTGATACATCCACAGCATCTGCGCTCAGTGGCCAATACTCAGGGCCGTTGTGTTTTGAGGTCACGCGAGGCCCCCCCGCTCAAACATCCTCAAGCTCTCGTGAAAATTGTCAACCCTTAAACAACTCGCGATATTGGTATCGAAATTTTCAGATTACTCGAATTACACTCGAGGCGACCATCGGCAGGGCGAGTATGGGACCCTCGAAGCAATAAACTTGCCGTGCGGCTGTTGTTAATGAAATATATCAATAATATAGCTCGTGTATATGGTTGATTCATATCGAATGGCTGAGGGTCGGCGTGCTTCAGTCGACCGGAAATCAACATAGAGCTGCTGGATCGAATTCTTTAATTGAAACAAGCACTTCCGGTGGTTGAATAGTGGGATATCCAGTGTCCCGAGGCACGTTGCGATCCTGTGTCATCTGAGAAAGAGCATGGGGCAAAATTGAGGCACGTTCAGAGTTTGCCGCGTCCGCACGCGTCGCGAAATAATAAAATAAAATTACTTTACGCTGTTGTATGGGCGTGAAAATTTATAGGTTCCTCAGCCAAATGAATTATACGAAGACTTCACGCCTGTTCTACAGCTCAGGCAAACTCTGCTAATGACGACGTTCCAACGTCCGGCAGGCACTCTACAAACCTGCGTATATGATCCCTGGCTGCACGCGTGCTTGCGTGTAATCAATTATTTCATCAGCGTGGTATGGGTGCCGCCGACCATCCAGATACTTAGTATATACAATATTTCACATATTTCATCCGGAGTGATTTTTCTTTTACTTTTACTTTTACTTTTTCTTTTCTTTTTCTTTTTTTTGTTTGGGGGGCAGCAGCAAGAAATAGGTCCGCGATGTAAATATGTAGCCAATCTCGAGCGGACGGTATACACTTTAATCGTCTCTCGAGAAGAAGATTGCCTTACGAGTATAATTCTGTGTGCACAGATACCTACCCATCGCCGTCAGGTATGAAGTTCTCGGTGTGGAAAGATCAAGGAGCTATACATGCAACTAAATAGGAATTACTGCTGTAAATGATGATCATTCGACCATAGGCACGAATTTCGATGAGACACGCCAGGCCAATTTGGCCGGTTCGGCCAATTTCAACGGAACTGATGGCCGGAAGAAGAAATCGAATCAATTTTCACCGGGATCATCGAATCCGCAATGCTAGTTTTGAGTTTCGCTACGGATACGGAAAATCGGTAAAGTCAAGGAATTTCAAGCAAACGGGAAAAGTCAGAAAGATTTCATTATATAGGAACTTGGAATTCACCATGAAGTATTCACCGACTAATTAATCATTATGACTTACTTTAGTCATACTACTCGAGATTTTCGACATCTTTTTCAGTGATAGTATCATGCGATATTTCCTCTGATCTGGAAAACATTGAAGAGTAAATTCCGTAATTGGAAATGAGTAACAAGTCTGCGTAGTAATATCAAAGTAAATCAAAACGTATTGGGTTTTCGATTTTTTGCGGTAAAATTGAACTGACAAACACTTATAGTCATCATAAAGATTCGTTTGAGAATATTTTCCTATGGTTTGAATATCCAGAAAGCGGTAAAGAAAAGTATCCTGCCAAGAAATTACAATCAGACAACCGCAAAGGCCACTTTTCCTTTGTAACTCAGACGAACCGAAACTATAGAGGTATAGAGATTGTCCTAGGGCTAGCTGCAGCGATTAGCCACGAGTCGTCGAGGCGCATTGTATGAATTTGAGGTTTTTCGCAAGACGACGCGATTACCTTAGCCTGCAGGTGAATTTATAATGCAAAATCCTTCTTCCTGAACTACCAGGTGGATAGACCCGTACCTAAGTCATTGTGCGGTCACATCGGTGGACATTTTGTACATTGCGGAAAAAACAAACGAAATGAATCCGAATGAAAATTACTTCCAGTTATACAGAAACCAGCCCGACTATTGTTCACGACAAGTCCAGGACAAGAGAAAAGTCCAAAGATATCCTGTTGGAAAGTGAGTCCATCTTATTCCTCCGAAGAAAACCCTATGGATTATTCTCAGCGCTTGATAAATATTCCAAATGTCTTGCTAGTCAGAGTTCAAACGTTCTTTCACATTTTCTGCAGCATACTGTGATGTGCAGGATTTCGGAGCCATTTTTGGCCTAAACTGAACGGTATTCTATTTAGGTTGATCTCAATACTCGTACGCATATATGGTATATATTTTACTGATAATGTTATCAAGCCAAACGTTTCTTCATTCATTTTTGCCGATCTGTTGATATCAAAGTTCGATCTATTTTCTCCGATTGTAGAACAAATTTCTGATCGAAATTCTCGAATATTGTTAGTAAAATCCGTACGAACGAGTATGAATTTGAATCCGAAAAATGACCCGTTCATTTCACGTATAAAATAACACCGGAATCATCTCGCATAACACAAAATTGTACAGCAACAGGGAACCGGACATTCAAAAAGCTGTGTATGATCGTAACAAATGATACAGTCATATGATGTTCATCAAGGGCTCAAAATAATCGCTAAAGTTCGCCCTTCCGAAGAAACAGAATTGATTTACTATCCAATTACGTCTCTTCGAATTTTCTATCAAATTCTTTACTTTCGCACACGTTCCCCAATCTGGAATCGCACTTACATCTTACCGAATAGGCTTGAGTAATAGTTGAGTAAATAAACGATATCAAGGAGGGAGAACGTGGCCAGGGTGGGTACATAGATTACAAACAGCAAGAATGGATTCATACCACTAATTACTCGGGCAATTAAACGTAATGCGGCGTAAATTGCAGTTTAATTGAGCCTGTGGGCTGCCCAGGCGGTTCGAGAGCTTAAATTAGAATATTCGCTTTATGGAGTAAGGAATTCGTTTCGTGAGGTCATAGCTGAATGTGTGAATTCTATATCCCGTGCATGGCATTTTGGTATTGCGTATAGCATAATCCTGTGTCACATAAGTCCACCGATCGCTCTAGTCCTGAAGAATTTATATTCCATTAACTAAACTCGACGTCTGCATAACTGATGTGACAAGAGTGAAAAAGACGTGTCTCGATACACACGTGTACCAATTTCAAGAAAAGATGCAGCAGCTATAAGCGAGAGCGTCTTCTCAATCAGTTGAATGCAAATCGGTATTATCATCATCATCATTGCGGCTGTCGTGACGAGGCGAAGGCGAAGGCGAAGGCGAAGGCGAAGGCAATGGCAAAGGCAGACGGACATATTGTTTCAATTACAGTAAACGACCAATGGAATCGTACAGTGAGCTCAAAAAGTTTTCTTATGATCAAATTTTTCGTCTGGAGAGCGAAAACGAAATAGAGAGAAAGAAAGAGAGATTTTAACCGATGTCGAGAGATGTGATGATCAAATAGAACGGTCCCACGATGACTCGTTACTTTCTCACGAATTGATATTCAACCTTCTTCACCATTTTGTTGTTATCATCATTATTATTATTTTTTTCAATCCTCACTCTTTACTTCTTATAACGTATGGATTCTATTTATTGCCTTTTTCTTCCACGGGTATACGATACGACGTCTCTATACCTATCTATCCTAAATATATCCTATCTTCGAGACGCGAGACATCATCGAAACATCGTAACAAAGTTACCTGCCTACGAACAACCATTGTTTCGTAAGATATATGCCCGATGCAGACAAGCTGACAATTTTAAAGGCCCCGAGTCGTAAGGTGTCTCTCGTGTCAATGACCCAAAGCTCACGTCGTGTAAACCCACGATTACATCTATAGGGGTGGAAGCAAGACATTTATTTCTCATTTTCTAAATTTACACAAAAATCTCTCGTTAAACTGTATACAATTATTACAAAAAAAAAAAAAGAATAACAAAAATTTGTAGAATCGCGTCTGATTCCATCAGGATCCATCCGATAATCTTATAATTCGTCATCGGAAATGGTTTTCCTTTGAAAAAAATCTGTTTTCGATTGTAACTTCCCACTTTATGAAAAAAGAAATTATTATAATCACCCCGAAAATGAAAATTTGATTTTTTACGGGATCTGCACGATTTGAGGTCCAGTGATTCACCTCCGACCATTTTTGGATCGACGTGTGTGTGTCTAATCAATTTTATATCCGATACGATGTCTGGAGAATGATTTGACGGATTTCCATGATTCTTATTTCAATCGATAGGATTTTTCGTAACTTAGAGTTGATTAGATTTTTAATTCAATCAGTGGACTAGTTTTTGAGTAATTAAGCGAATAAAATTTGACAAACATTTTTTTAGTACTTGAGCGAATAAAACTTTACAAACAAAATTAAAAATATTCATATCTCGAAAACGAATCGACGGATTTTCATGATTTTGATCTCAATCAATAGCATCCGCTCAAACTTAGGAATGACTGAATTTTGTAATGGATTAATGCAGTAATTTCGTATCGTTCGGACTCGGCAGATCTGCGCAGGAAGTTTCGGGGCAGGCCCATCGTGGTCAGCCAATTTCCTAGCTGATTTTTTAAAATTTTCTCCGTTTCTTCTCCTTTCTTGCATTTGCATGGTATAAAACAATGGTACAGGTAACACGTTCGTGGACGAAACGTTGGATCACGGTGAACCCGGTAACCCGCGACCCCCGGATAAGTTCCCGACGACCTGTGAGTGACCTTTTTAACTCGTGGAGTGAAATCACGTCGTCTCGGAACGATTTGGCACGGTGCCTTGAGGCGATCGAGGCCCATTCCCATTCCCGAGCGATTTCTGACGGTCTAACCGATCGGTATAGAGCGCAGTACAATTACGACAATACCACATAACACGAGGCGAGGAGTTCACCTCGACGCAGTCGGTTGGTAAATGAGAACTGGTCATAAAGCTATCATTACTATTCCAAGTATTATACGAATATAAGTGCCACCGCCCGCGGCCGATACTCTTTTCACGGATCGTTTCTTCACCCTACCCAGCTTTTGCCCATGATCCCTGCGTGGGAGGCTCGCCATCCCGCTGTTCTCGCATTCCCGCTTTTTCTTCGTCATCATCATCTTCATCATCATCTTCTTCTTCTTCTTCTCCGGGTACCTTAACTTACGATCTCTACTAGGTCCGCCACTACCGCGGGTAATCCCCTTTTATTATCAAATGACACATCGACGGCAGTATAGAAGAACGTACGCTATCTCAAAATGTGCCAGAAAAATGTGCTATCTCAAATTGTGCCAGAAGAATGTTCTATTTCAGATTGTGCTAGAAGAACGTGCTATCTCAAATTATGGAAAAAAGAACGTGCTATCTCGATATATTTTCATTGATACGGCACTGGAATTCGGGGTGCCTGGAGTATTCAAAGCATTCTTTTTCAATAGATTCATCAATTGTTCCAATTATTTTCTCATTTATTTGGTTCCTATGATACAGAAACAGAAGATTTGAGACAAGTTTCAATGAAAACCATTTTTACCGTTGAAACTTATCTTGGATTTTTCGTTCCTGTAGTACAGGAGTTGAATAGATGGAAAAACAATTGGAACAATTAAATAGTCCATTAGAAAACTGTGATTTTTGTACTCTGGGCACCCCAAATTTCAGTGCCGTATCAATGAAAATATCGTCCCTGATCGAGATAGCACGTTCTTCTGGCACAATTTGAGATAGCACGTTCTTCCATACTGCCGTCGAATATGACTCCAATCTGCTAGGTACATGGGTTTTTTTTTTCTTGAACCGTTGATTTGAATTTTGACACAACAACTTTTCACACATGTTTTAGAATGTTCAAAGTATTTCCAGTATTATACAACCATGTGAATTTAGCAGACGAGACGGACCAAAGTTACATATAATATGCAACTGTATCTAATCCAGTTCCAGTTCCAGAGTATGCAACTGTATTTTTCTTCGATCCCGATCGGACTGATAGTTTTTAACCATTTGAAACTTGGCTGTGTCGCCAAGAAGGGTTGAATATTCGATCACGACTATCGGAACGAATATTTTTTCGAGTCTACTATATTATTTCCCAGCGTATAATAAGACTTTGGTGAAATTCTGAAGGAATTGGTTTTTCAGTTTCTAGAGTTTTCGAATTACTGACAGAATCCAAACGAACAAATCTTTCCGTCACAATTCGGATAATATGTTGGTGTATACATTGGAGAAGAATATTAATGTTTCCCGATAAAATTGCGTCAGCGTAGTCCGAATGAATTGAAAAAATATAAAAGTCGTTTTTGCCAAAAAAAATGTCGCTTAACCCTTTTTAAACAATCGAATAAGAAGTGGAGATAGATCTATGATCTATTTCCGCATCTCTTGTTATTCCGAATCATTACGACGTCTTCGAACTCTTCCTATGATAATAAATATGTAAAAAATATCACTGCAACTTTACACTTACTTGCAATGTGACTCCCCCCGTGGGGAAGACACGCACTTTCCGCCATTCTTGCAGGGGCTGGGAGAGCACGACACGAATCCTGTAACAGAATAACAAATCTTCATTAAGCAAAAGTCGCCAAAGAAAGTAACGTCTTTCCAATCAGCAGGAAATAAATTCGAGGAAATACCAGAACCCCGAGGTTGATTGAGATAGTAATGAACTATTTATTCATTCATTCATTCATTGCATGGAATGTATTCACCCATATACCGAACAACGCCGTTTCCAAAACGCGCCCTACAATTCATTCGGGAACTTTTAACCATGAGCCAAAATGATTCTAGATCATTCAAATATTGACGTTTGTCGTGAGCAACGCGAAGAAAGTTTACCGAACCACCCAAGTTCGAAGCACACAACTATCGTCTTCGAGTCTATTTAATCCGTAGGTAATACGGAGCTTCTGAAGAGACTTTGGGTACAGGTACAGGTCGGGCAAAGTGAGTTTTCGTGTTTTCACTTCGAGACACCTGACTCGACCCATTGCTCTGTAGGTTTATAAAGGTCCCAGGGCTCTCGACCATCGGGATAATTCCTTCGAGCAAAGGTGCATCCCGCAAATATTGGAGTTGCCGACGTGTAAAAGACGAGTAGGTATAGACAACGGTCCAGGATGGCTAATACGGAACCTATATATGTGAATCCATCGGTGAATATTTTTCTCCCTAGTATATATAAATACATGTAAACGGTGCAAGTTGCACACATACAAAGATAGACGAGCAGGCAGGGCAGTATACACGGATGCTTCCATGGACCAACCGCCCACGCACATCCTGTTTAAACGGGAGCCGGAACTTGAGCTCGGGATCGTTCCATGTGCGCCAACACAGCAATTTACGCACATCAAGCAAGAAATAATTAGCAAATAATTTTACCCTAGCACGCAATTCTAAAACACTCTCGCTCGCTCTTTGACGCACGCGATTCTTAATTTGATGAAGTATTACTTATGTACGTACCAAACTACCAATAGACGAAGATACTTACAAATTTAAAATAGATATAGCTCGAGATCAAAGCGAATCTCCGTTGCATTGAATAAGCTATTCGCAAAAAGTCTTGTTACCGAAAACCACTCCGACAGTGATATACTGCTAAATTCTACAATTCCTAAACTTTTTGGCAATTCATACCTTAGTACGTTATGTAATCAAGATTCTGGCGGCTACTCGAGTCATTGACTACGTCTTTATTCAATAATGCGATTTTGTTTTAAATCTCTGCATTCAAACGTCCATATGATTACGTATACATTAGTAATAAATTAACAGTTTTTTTTGTGTATAATTTTACTTGCAAATTTTTACGACTGATGAAGAAGGAGGATCCTTGATTTAGAAAAAAATTAAGATAAATAAACGTACAACCAAGCAGTCGTATAATAGATGCTGGATCATTGACTCTAGGAAATTTCATACAGAGTGATTCAGACGAATATTTTACAATGTCTCTCATTAGCATAATTGAGATGTTATTTCCCTCAGCAATTTGTTTCGAGAACACTTTTTCTTTCATTTAAACAAAAATTGACTGATTGAAAATGAAATTATAATTCGTATAAAAGTTTCAATAAAGGCCCAAAGTTTATCCCCATTTCAATTTAAACGAGGATAAACAAAAAAACCAAAAAGTTTTACTCAGAAAATCAAAAAATAAAAGTAACCATAACGAAAAGTCTTGAGGAAAAAATTGCCTAGTGAATAGTTTGATCCTAATTTTGACGACGATTGAAAAAAAAATGCTCGATTTGCCTGAAAATTGAAAACAATCAATGAATGTTCGCGTTTGAAGAAAATGGCTGAAAGAATGTCATTCTCTGCATTTTCGATGAAGAATGACCCTGTGAAAAAATTCGTCACGACTCCTGTGTCACTCTGTATAAAAATGTTTCGGAGTCAATGTTTCGTTTCCGTGACTCGAGTGTGTTGCAAATTTAAGTACATGATGTATGAAAACCGTAAAGACCCGTGCGCTTTGCGGCGTGATATAATAAAACATGAATATAAATGTCGTAGACGAATACATTGGCAATTTCGTTGGTTTTTTACACGATCATCAGTCTCACAATAAACACTTATTCGCTAATTGTTGTGAACTGAGTTCATGCGATGTTTGCTGCGCCATATTTCATTCGACAAATCAAAATTTAACCATCGCAGTATCATTATTTACAACAGGTTGTAAAAATGAGATTTATTTCATTCAATTATCCGCGTCGTAAGACCGTAAAAAAACACGAATTCATATTCTTGAGTAAAAAAGTCAATCACTCGAAGATATACTCATATCGTATAATATACGAGATGAAAAAGCCCAATTCATTACTCTTCTTTCCCTGCTGCAGTCACTTACAAATAATTGTTTGTCAGAATTTCAACAAGCAGAGATCAGTACGGTTATGATAATTTTTTCTTTCTCCATGTCGCGCGTGATTGATAACGTTTGTATTTTTTTCCCCCTGAAGCCATTCGTCATAATAATCCGTATCCATTTAAATTAGCTGTCAATCCAACAAAAATTTAGGAATTTTTTCGCAAATTAAATTCATTCTCAACCAATTGAAATCCACGAATGAATAATAAGATACATGAAAAAATTAACAAACCCAGAAAATTGGCAATAATTACTAATTGGAGTAGAAATTTGAACTCGTCAAAGATGCGAGAGAGTAATTTGACGGAGGCAATGAACTGACTCCATTAACAAGATCAATGACGACGAAGTTTTACCGGTGGAAATTCATATGGGTGGTTCGTCCTAGCGAACGATTTGACAATTCAATCAGCTGCTTAAACCGCGTGGGACAGTTCGTGCGAGTTTGTCAAACAAATTCAGGTACAGGACGTTTTGAATTTAATCGGACTGTAGATAAACGGTTGAGAAGTGAAATGAATCAAACAATCACAGTTTATCCCTCATCTGAATAGTCGAAAGAAATTTTCACGGTAATTTAGTTTTTTGATTTCCAAAGTTTGTTAGGTACGGTGAAACGTTGGGATTGATTCAATCCCCCGTAAAAGAGGCAGACATTATGTAGTAGAACCAGTTTTGAATCGGAGTGTATAACACGAAGTTCTGAAACAGTCACCAGTCGCGGGGCATCGTCTGGATAAGACGGATGACATCACTTAAACCAAACCAACTCTCGCCGACAAATCCAGCTCGCCATCCTCCAACGCCCTCGTTTACTTTAGCAAACTTACTATTGCCGTAGGAATTACAAGCTCCTGTCATAATGACACCGAGGCACATTACCATCATCTCGAATATACTTCATTAAAATTAAACTATCAGGATTATTGTTGCTCCCACGTTTCGCTTCACTCGACTACACGCGTCTATTTTCAAATCAGAAGATCATTTCATTATCATTCAATATACGATGAATAAGGAAACAGTGTTATGTCTAATAAAAGGATGAGGAGTCATTAATTACCTGCGCGATTCAATAACCCATTTGATCATCTATCACTTTCGTATTTTCTGTCATTAAAATCCTTTCAAAATCTCATGGCTACTTAATGGACTACATTTTGATTCACAATTTCCAAAAACGCGTTGTCCAAGTATCAACGTGCTTAACATTCAAAACTCTAGTTACTGCGAGGCTCATTTTCATGATTTCGAAATGATTGAAAGTTGTCTGGACACTTAAGGGTCCTGAAGGGATGCTGAGATCAGCAGTTTACCGAAATCGTAGTTTAAAAATGACGTTTTACACACGTTTCCCCATGTCAAAACATCGACTTTGTGCGAGACTAAATGAGTTATTCCTCATCACGCTGCTGCTAATATGTCTCGATTTCGTTGTTCAATCGTGCCAGGATCTTGAGCTCATACGTTTTTCAAAAGATGAGCTTGAAAACTGCATAATTCTAGCTGAACAGCTTCAGTACTTTCATTTTGAAACTTAATTTTAGGTGAATCACTTGGATTAAAAATCCCAAAACGTTCCTTATGTCCTATCCCTAATAGATCTTCTCACGAAATGAAATAGTGTCTTCGTGAAATTTGATTAGAAAATGGTTTCGTGACTTTTTCCATTCGTGCTCCGAGAATATGAAGAGAAGAGATAGTAAGAGAAACTCGAAGACGCGACTGTAATGATGATGGTGAGCTAAGAAGGTACCCACATCGAAGGAATTTAATGACGCGAACAATTCCTTGCTGGATTTCTATATACGGTTGATAAAAATGATGCACTGGTATTGCAGCTTCCACCTTGCAACGAAGGCTATGCAGCGGCAGATATTACCCACCCCGAGTCATAACCTCAAGAGCAGAGCTACTGCCTTTCGCAAACTCAGTATATGTATACATATACCCGTTCTAAGAATAAATACGACACCGGAGCGTTGTGCAGTACATACAGTACGAGCATATCTCCGTATCGTAGTGTGCAGCAGGTTCACAACAACAGTCGACACAAACTTATGGACGAATAAAGTGCGACTCTTGTCTCGTTGCAGATTGTAACCGAGACAAATACCGAGAACGTACTTGGAGGTCAATCGCCACTGACGAGAAGCATAAAGGTATCTTCATAACGGAATTTTAAGTACAAACTTCCTTCCTTGAGTTCGGCCTTTTTATCCCTATCAGCAAAGATGGTTATTGATTCTTTCAGATACGCGGATGGATCGAGAAATTAATAGACAAAGTACCTAGACGATAGGTTTCTATGTGTAGTTGAAAGAAGAAGATCGCACGTATGGATCTCTACCTTGCCCCGTCAACCTTTGACCCAAATAATCGTAGATAGGTGTACAGCAACCTTTGATTTACAGTGTTGAAAAGTAAAAGTTCGGCTCATTCCAATCGAGCTTGATAACATAATTATACACCAGCCAGCTGCCTGTACACCGTATATACGAGAAATTTGCACGCTCACTTCGTCTTCCACATTACACAAGAATTCCGAATGTGCAAGCCTTTCCAGAAAAAATACGACACGCGTCTCGATTAACTATACACAGACATACGTACAGTTCAGAATTGTACAGTTGAGGCATACATAGGGAAGCGTCGCCTCATACGCATACGTAACGACGTACATATACCAAGGAATAGGTATGTATAGGTGATATTCGCGTGACCAGACTTACGCAACCCTCTTAGAGGTCGTGACCTCAGTCCACCTCCATCAACGCAGACTCCACTGTCGTCCAAACTCTCAAACAACCATCTCTCACCATCTGGTACTGCTAAACGCCACATCCTTTCCGATTCTATTCACAACTGTAACTTCTGTACGCGTCTATAATGCAATGTACAGCTACAGGTTGGAAACATTGAAAACAGTATGGAATCAATTCATTTCTCCACCGAAATTCACTTCACATCATTGCCAAACCGTGTCACTTCGAAATACCAGTTGTACACACTGTTGATCTTCATTCGACTTCTGTAGGATCAAGATGGTCCGGAATACTGACCGTTCTGAGTTGAGAACGCGGAATTGGTAAACTCCATTTCAGGCCGAGGAATTTACGAATCAGTGAAAATTCATCTTATATTTCGTATATATTTTTTTTTTTTTCAAAATCTACCGTACCTGGTCTATGAACATGTTTTCAATTCAATTTTCCATTTTGAATTCATATCTTCTGTACAATTTAGATCCTACGAAAGTCAAATTGTACCTATATAAGATTCTTGTAACGGGTGTTTTGGGGTGAGACAATCATGACGATGATGTGAGCTGTTGATATTGGGCGCGGTGACATGGATTGATTTTGGGCTATGATTGCCATTTCCAGCCGCAAAAAATTATGCTCCCATTAACTGGCACTCAATAATGAATCAGGCGTTAATCAAGGTGTTTAACCCAAACTCGTCAATTGATTTCACGATGATAACCACAATACGTGAAATCACAAGCTATATTTCACGACATGATCGTTATTTCCACATTCCACATGATCGCGACTTACTCCTTGATGATGAACGATCTCTTCGTCGTTGGTGGGCAAAAAGGCGAGCATTGCCGAGGTCACGATCCCTCGCGTAGGTTATAGGTATGTACATTGTATGTACATACGTAGAGTAGATGCTCAATGCACGTATACGTCTTTGCGTTTCTTTAACGCGCGTGGGTGGTAAGCTCGCGCCAACTATTCGCTGATCTCGCCGAGTCGAGCCCACGCTGATTACGCGAACATTTCATCGTTAGGCGTAGGTATACTGTAGTATAGATAGATACACAGCCAGCACCAGAGATGTGCGAAATTCTCCAGCAAGTTGGAATTAGGTAGACAAAGAGTCTATATACATCTGATGCTGACAATGAGCTTGAAATTTCACCGTCTCAAGAGACATTTGCTGGGTATGCATATATACGACATGCCGACTCCTTCTTAGCCAGTGGAATAATTTTCCATTTCCCAACATTTCCTGAACCATTATGCTTCGGAAATGACGTCGAATCCAGAATAACAACCAATGGATCACCGCAATTTCGTCGGGTTTTCTCTGAAACTATTTGGTAACCGCTTTGAATGAAAGAGACAGAGAGTTGGGAGTTCGAACCAAAGTTGTTAATTGTTGTCGTGTCATTGATTAGTAAGCAGCATTCACATGTTGAATGGAAACATGTCGCGTGGTGATAGACGATGACTGACGCGCGTTTGTACGAAGAACCACGTCGATTGATCAGTGTTCACGCGTGATGGAACGCATTGATCGATTCAAATTATAGATTAGGTATACCGTTCATTATAGTATTATTGCGTAAACTACGACTAATTGTGAGTGAAGCCAAGTACCTACTATACGTATATCTCGATACTTGTACACTGCAGTGTGCTGATTGGACCACCGAGGAGCAACGGTAAACGTGTTTATTCTGAACCGAGTAAATCGGTAATCAACGTTTCCGGGTCTTTCGAGGACCTCGCACTATACCGATTGTGAGAAGCCGGTATTAAACTTTCAACGAACGCCATATTTTCGATGTCAAAATCATCGAGCGATAAAGTAATAAAGAAAAAAGAAAAAAAAAAAAAAAAAAAGCTCGAATCACGTCTCCTCGAAGCCTTTCAGATGAAAGCCTCAATAATAGAGCCAATTAAAATCTCCATGCTGCCAGGTGGTGGTAAGTGTTGATTCCACTATCGGTCTTTGTTCACGCCGAATAGTGAATACCTTATGCGAGGTTCGATGACCAAAGAGTTGATGACGATGGTATAAGCCTGGCGTGAGTTTGAGGATATAGAGTGTGTGTATCACCGCAGGAGATTAACGTAGAAAGTATTTTATCGCTAATTAGATGAGTCGCGTGAACCCGCGCGTACGGGAAAAAAACTACAGGTATCCGTGTTTATCCCCGCTGCTCGAGTGTCCCTATACATCTAATATTAATGCAAATGGTCTTAAGTTGTCTGTTTATACGATCGGGCCGTGGCGCCGAGATAAGATTTCGAAATAGAATAGATCCAGCGGTGTGAACGAGGCTTGGCAATAAAATAAACCATCGAAGGTCGTACCTCTCATCTTCAAAACCCTATACACGTACAGGTTTTAAGTACCAATAACCTGAGACACCTGCTAATGCCGACGTCTCCATATTATTGTCATCATCACACATACCCCGCCTAACTGCAGATAGCAAATGTATTTCCTGAATTAGCAACGATTTGTCAATATATAGGACCCTTGAGGACCCCATCATATGTTACGTTCAACCAATCTGGGCAAGATGTTTCATTGATACATCAACGTCCCTTATACATTTTTTCGAAGTACGTTCACCTTTCATTTCGAGAAAGTCGAGCGTCCAAGTCGAACCTTGGCTCTTCACACCATTTCTAATGTATGTGTACATTACACATACGCATATACGATGAATTTAGAGAGAGGGAGGTTGGCTGGGCTATGCAGGTACGCTGGTTGTACGAGGCGATCGATAGGCAGGTGTTACTTCTAGTACCAAGTCACAGATGTTCTTGAAAAACGTTCGTTCAAATACTTAAACTGGATGTAATGCGTATAGTGACAAAGTTTTTTGGAGTAAAGAGTTCAGGATTTGTGTCCAATGTGATTGGGTAAGTTTGAACGATGATGATACCTTCTTATGTTATCGTCGTAAAGAATAAGAATAAACCCATTTGATTAGGAACCTAGGAAGTATAAGTAACAAAGAACTTGACTGTTATGAATGTTCCGAGAACAATTTTCGAAAAGTCTTAACAAAAGGCCTCGAAGCGGTTTGTGGATGGAAAAAAAAAAGTCTAGATAGAGGAGGGTAGAGAAAAAAAGGAGTAGAAGATGACAAAGAGGTGTATATACTACATGGGAAGAGGTATAACGATTGATTATAATGAAGGTATGTAATTTAATTATAACTACCCGTTATAGTACCGAGAAATGTTTCAGGAAGAAATTAGAATTCGAATGGCAAGCAATTTAAATTATCAACGGCATGAAGACTATCGGAGTTCGTATATATAGTCTTCTCATCTAATCTGAACACATCCTACCCTTCTCCTTAATGATAATGTTTTGAAATGTTGGTGCACGCTCGGTAGAGACACGTGACAATTAGGCGGTTCGGAGAACTGTTAAATAGATCTAGTAACAGGCTCGCCCACACTTTGCTTACGAGAAATAGAAGATGAGATTGAGATGGCAGACAGTGGGTACCCGATAAGATAGAACGTTGCGTGGCAACACATGGAGTAACATAGAAGGGAAAAATTGAGCTCACGCCTAGCCCGAAGATCGACAATTTTAATGAGATCTAATTGCGAGTGCAAGACGTTCGTTAACTTTAACCAATGAAAGCACATTGCGTATAGCATGAAGTCGAGAAGTTTGCCCCGTGGACGAAATATATCTAATAAATTATTTGACTCGAATAAGAAGAAAAAAAAGAGGCTGTTTCTCCTCCGAATTCTTCATTTTTCACTTTATTTATCGTTTCGTTATTTCTTTTCTCATTCCTCATCACAGGGACCCATAAAGTCAGATGGAACCGAAGTTTCGACATTTTACGACCGATGCTAGAATAATGGGTTACCTCGTGTAGAGGAAGAGAAGAGACCCGATTCCATAAAGACCGAATGACGCATCTTCGACCATTTTTCAAATCTATGATAATGCCTCCCGCTGAAAGGGGACGGTCCTCCACTTCTCCGGGTAGGATTGATGCTACAGCCCACGGGATCTAGCCAGTCATTAAAAGTAGATTTATATTTGTCATATAAGATAATTCGGCTCGTCAGCAGGGCCGATACACGCCCGGTTCGACCTGATATCTCCAGAAACATCTTTGGGCCTGTTATAACGGATTACGCAGCTGAAAATGTCATCTTACAGTCCAAGAAGCTGGTCCACTCAACCCATATTCTCCCCAGGTCTGGTAGCTATCCATAACATTAGTCATGTGCCTGTGCGACACGACATTGAACTTCCATCCTATAAATCGGCTTTGAGACCATTCCCATGTTTCCTATAGTCATAGTTCTGTTTATTGGTCAAGTCATAGTTTTTCCGATTCAAGATATTTGACATGATCATAGTGGGAAGTAACTTGCTCAGAAACTGTAATGCTGGTTATAAATGTAAAGCGATACTGTCGATACTCGACAGAATCTGCAAATCGAAAGTCACGCTGTTAGATTTTCTCTGGAAACAAGAAGTAGGTAGGTGTAAAATGGAAGTCGAGTAAATCGGTAATCAGAAATGAGTCTAGTTAGAAAGCGAAGGCGGTGAGTCGTAGACATCGCGAAATGCTATGGAGTCACATTTGCATTGGAACAGGGACACGAGTCGCCAAGAAACCGACATACAGGTATAGGTATAAGACTCTTTGACTTGGGCAGCGCACCAGCCTGGAATATACCTGGATACTATCCTCTATATCTATATTTAGAAGGAAGGAGTTACATTTAAATACTATGTACATTGAAGGCTACATCCACGATGTATACGGAACACTCGAACAGTATACGGTGAAAGACAGGGACCCCTAACAACCTGATGCCACGAGAAGATATCCCGTCTCGAAGATCATGCGGGAGACCCGGACATCCAGTTAAGGCTGAAACTCGAACACTGGGTCTTAGACTCTCGAGACTTTACAATCAAGCCAAGATACTACGCCGACGCCCACGCCCCGGCAAATCCGCACCCATGCAAATCGAACACCAAGTACGTGAGCGTTGGCTTGCTAGGAACATGCAATCGAGTGAATTATGTGCTCCAGGCGCCATAAGACGTTCGAGAAAAGCAATACTATCAGAAATGATGGGAATCAGTAGATGTTGTTGATGGAAACTGCAGATTAGATAAAAGCACCAGTAGCTGGACATCTTGAGAATGGTGCCAGTCGCTGGACAGTCTTATAAAAGTCCTACCAGTAACTGGACTTTGAGTATCATCATCATCACCAGTAACTGGACAGCTACCACGCTGGTCCAGTTACTGGTACTTTTACCATACGCATCTTTGACTGTAGTCTGCAGCATAGGCAAGTATTTCCAAAAGTCCTGTTTTCCGGAGAATGGTCGAATACTGATAAGTCTGATGAGTCCAAGATCTTGGATATTGTATGTAGCGGGGTCCAGAGTGTAGTGGGTCGGTATGTCTACGACACAGGGACACCAGTAGCAAAGTATATATTCTAGTGAAGTCAGACTGCCGCGGGTGAGAGGCGAGCTGCATCAAAGCTACTGATGCAGCTACCAGAAAACGTTAGAAAGCATTACCATCGGAATCTACTAATTCGGCATTGTAATGGGCCCATTATCTGTTAAAATTTTCTTCCTCCCCTTTATCTCTCTCCTGCAAGAGCCACTGAAGCTAAACGATCGTATGGAAGGAAATCTCAATTCACTTGGTATTCACTTCCAGCTAAGCTTTGTGATGAGAAAATCTCCAACCAACTTTTGTCGTTATTGTCTGAAAGAATCATTCCCGTCACACTGCACATCAAATTTCATTAATTTTCTTGTATCACCTCATCGATGCATGCTGACGATTGTTGCTGAATCCAACAATTGTTCAGCGATTCCCCTTGATTGTACTGTTTTATGATGGCCTTTGGATTCTTTGCCAAAAAATTCCCTGACATTCCCACTTCTTTTAGGAAAATGACCACCCTGTATTTCATTTACTCATTCACTCATTGCCATAAAGCCGTGACATCATACGAAACTACTCTTGGGACTTGGTTGAGGCTGGATTGGTGGATCCATTAATCACAATTACGTGAATCCAGGTCTTCCTTGTGGTCCGGCGCATAGCTAAGCTTAACGCCGCATGCACATACAAGCGAGTCACTGGGATATTCCTCGGTAGGTCCAAGTCTCGGTGTTACAGACAGCGAAAGGCAACACAAAGGGCTGTACCAAGCAGCTAAAGTTACGAGATTTAAGACCCGCTATACCGGGCGGTGGAATATATATACGTAATAAAATAGCCTCGGTTATTTTCCTCGACGAAATTTCACCTCTTCGCGCGTGATTACCGTACGCTGCAGTTACAGTAATCAAACCCACGGATGGTAGTTGAGCTTCTAGTCTCGGTGGAAAAAATTAAAAAAAAAAAATATGTATAAAAATTGGAGAACGTATCTTAAACCGGAAGTACGAATCCGAGAGTCTTATAATAATTTGAGCTGCAGGCTGCAGGGTTTCTCGTTTCTCAGATTATGACTTTTACAAATGAAAGACGAGATACTTGAGAGTATAAAAAAATGATCTTCTCTTCGCCATTGAGGATGAGAAGAAATGAGAGAAGATGAGACCGAAAGTGACCTTGGTACGTGTGGCTGATTAATTTTCTACGTGGAATCGGCGCTTGTTGCCTTCGGCCTCATCTTCTTCGGAATGATTTAACCTCTGAACCGCAAACGGGAGGCCAGGGTCAGACACGCTCCGAACGGTGAGCACATTTCGGGCTGTTAATTCGGCTCTTCGTAGAGCTAATCTCGCCGCGTCTCCTCATCACGATCAGTTTATACGTCGACGTACAAATTAATATTCCAGACGATACGACTATTAATTATTTCTAAGAAAGTCACTACTAAAGACCCAGGGAAATTATAAAATTAATTTTTACACGGACGCAAAAAGATCTCCAAATAATAGTTAAGTATAAGAAATATGTTTTTATCACTTGTCGCGCTGATGAAGAAAGCAAAGTTCTGCACTAATCTAAACAGTGGTATACAGCATTTTTAACATTCCACTTAAAAACAAATGGAAGTTGTTACATTTCCTCCAAAATGTAATAATTCATTTTTCAACTGGCTTTCCACATTTTGAGGTTCAGGGAATCATTTCCGATCGTTTTTAGATTGACGTTCAGGTGAATGTGTATTTGTGATCAATTTTTTGTCTGACGATATATCTCGCGAACGAATTGATCGATGTCAGTGATTTTCATTGAAAACGATGCAGTTTTTCATCACCTAGTACTGATTAGATTTTAGATTCGTACGATGCAGTCTGGTCTCCGAGTTATTCATAAATCGACAATTTAAATTGATGATGCGAGATCTCGAAATCGGATCCACGGATCTTTATCATCGTGGTGTCAATCGATAGCATTTACTCCAACTTGTTGATCGTTGAAGTAGTTTGAAAGCTGTTGAAAGCATTTATTTCTTCTTTGCCTTCATATTTCTGAGAATCCAACATCCAGGTCTTGTTTTAATCATTTGCGGCAAGCCAAACGATCTGCTCATTTACAATTCAGATTGGTAATTGGGGTCAGAATTTCTCGTTCCGAAATACGAAAATCATTGACAATTCTCACTGTAACGTATAGCGTTTTGCACCCGTGCGAAGGAATAACAAGATCGAATTCTCGTCCGGCGAGACAATGCAGACCATATACTGGTGGTGAACTCGTGAAGCCAAGTGTTCTCCGTTTACGACGGTGAATTCTTTTCCTGCAGCAGGTAGCTTGAAGTTTTCTCACCTTCTTCCGAGGCGAATGTGAAGAATAAACTTGAGTGAGAAACAGCAAATAAAAGCCCCGCTTCGCAACGCGGAGGGAAGATTGGCTGTCGGGACAATTTGGAAAAAGTTGTACTACGTGTTTGAAAGAATGCGAAATAACCAACTGTGTGTTTACCCTAACGGCTAAGGTCGTAAACTGTGAACTGGAATACATATTTTCGCGTGCGAATTTTGCTAGAGAATCTATTTCAGAATCGAGCACAAAAGTTTTGGCATCTGTTTTTTCCTCTCGCAAATCGTTTGAGCGGTATTCTTTCAGTCGGTAAGTTTTTGATAGTTTTTTTTTTTTTTTTTTTTTCTTTCCCAAGTACGTGGAGCGGTTGAGGTAAATTTGAATTTAATCATACTTTAATGGTATTGAAGCGCGTTTAGCTAGACGATAGAATTAGCGCTAAAAAATTCAGGAAGAAACGCCGCACGGGTCAGCTCCATAAATCGCAATCAGTCGAGAGGATGGAATATAACGCGATGGAAGAATTTTAGTACACCGACGCAACCGACGCAACGTTAACAAACTGCTCAGCCTCACGCTACTAAAATTATTACCAACGAATTCAAAGCGCATAATTTAAGAGCCGATTGCTGCTTCTGCTGCTGTTGCTGCTGCAGAGGAGTACAAGCAGACTAGCAACGCGTTTTTACGTACATACATCGGATCTCACTTAACAACTTAAACCATTATTATTTTATCCAATATTTCAAGGATCGATAATAAATACCTACGGTACCGTCAGCTGGTGACTATATTCGCTCCCGTGGGATCATCTGGATTCCATTTATATATATCTATAGACACATGCATATATGTTTGGGAAAGCCGATGCGGTGGAAGGATGAAAAAATAAATTCCGTAAGCGAGCAAAGTTCGATTCGCAGAGCATAACAAATCGATAATTCTTTTCTCGTGCAACCGCGGTAACCAGCCGAAGGCGGTCTGCTTTTCGTTCTGTTCCTTTTCTTACTTTTATATACCTTCTTTTTCTTCTCCATTCTGTCGGCCATAAAATTAGCATAAGTCCAATACTTTATATGTATACGCGAATATGTGGAGACCACAAAGTCTGCGAATTCACTGTATAAATATAGGCATGTGATACGATCATCGAGCAAGGTTCTTCATCAGCTTTAGGATCTTTAGTGTCAAAAGTTTACAGATTTGCTGCTGTACCGGATATCAAGACCCAAATTTCAAGCCAATCAGCCCATCGATCCCGAGACTAAATATCCCCGTACTTTTTCTACAGTTCCGTCATTTCATCCCATGAACATGAAAAATGTCTTCAAGTTTCTTCATCATTTTCAATTTTTTTTTTTTTTTTTCTATATATATTTTGAGAAAGAGATTCTATTAACTTCGCCTGAGATTCTCAAGATCAGAGCAGTGCCTGTTTAACCTGCTTGAAAAAATACTACCAATTCGTTTTTCTTCTTTCAAGTTATACATCATTTCATGAATAGATCTATTTGAGGACAGGATTTCAGGCACATCTTGGAAACGAGTGCTAATGAGACAAACTAGGAATTGGAACTCAATTTTTCACATTTCCAGAAGAGAATGTGCAGAGAGGAATATAACATGATCTCGAAGAAATTCTTCAACTTTTTGCCAATTCTTTAAAAAACTATTTCCCACCCCGATTCACATAGAAAATTTTACAATATGCCATCGAATTCTGTGCCAAACTATACGAAATATCGTGTATTCCATAACTGAAATCAAAAGAGCGTATGCACCGTTTGACGACCTTTTGACGTTCGAATATCAAAAGGGCGCATGTATGGAAAATAAATCATTATATCATAATGAAGAAAGGTATACCTGTCTCAAATCAAAAGAGTGTTCATCGTTATACTTTCGAATTTACCTGAGGACAGACGATATGAGCCATGTTTCTACATTTTGGATTTAGGTAAAACAGAAAAGGGCCTACAAGGGCCAGTAACTTTCCCGCGATATATTGCGATCTCGTTTACACACGCGCTTTTGTTGAAAAACGGACTTTTTTTTACGGAAATGAATCAGAAGACCGTTTACCCTAACCCTTTCTATATCCGAATTCAAAAACCCTAAGTACCAACAGGTAAAATGCCCCGTAAGAACAACCAGAGCTCCGTCGACCTTGAGCCATGAAACTTATCCACGTGAACGCGTAGCTTTGGAATGCGTGATCGCCGCTTCTTGTCTCTGCCATTGTCGGTGGTCTTCAAAGACGTTCCCGTCGAACCTCGAACGTGTCGCCCTTCCTCCTCCTGCCCCTGCCCTTCATCTACCAAGGGGCAAGTTACCTTCCCAAGGGCCATTACTGTTCCGGCTGAGTTTCACGTCGAGCATAAGTCGCGCGAGTCCTGTAATTGTAACCGGGACAAGTTTGACTTGAGTCTGTAAGACTCCGGAGGTATCCCCTCGACGCGTCCAACAGATGTTGGTCAGGTTGGGTTAAAATGAACCTTTACTTACTATGGGTCTATATGATCCCCAACCCCTACTTCAGTTAAGAAACAGGAGTTCTGGATCAATAGAAATTGATTGAAAGACTCATGTAGTCGTAGAACGTATGAGATTTTAGCCAAAAATATAAACAATTGTAAACGTTAGGAATTTTTCAGTCGAACAACTGACTATTTCTGGGTTCTTCACTTTGAGAATTTTTTACAAGGCTCGAATTCAATTTTGTCTCGAATAACCAATCAGTTGTCCCATTAATCTTGAAATGCTAAAAGGGTACCTATTCCCAGGAATTTTCTTGAAATATTCAATTCTCCATCCAACGCCCGTTTGACATGAAGTTGCTGGAAAGAAATCATGCCGAGTAATGCCAAAAGGGCGTAACCGCCAAAATTACGTTTCAAGGAGAATTCAATATTATTGGCGGACATATAATAAGCCCTTTTCAAATTAATTCATCCAATTTTTTGAACAGCTATACAGGGGCATATCTCCAGCTCTCAAGTTTTTATACTTTCAGTGTTCCCCTAATTTTTTGGTGTCGACATTTTTTTTAAGGCTGCCTCGCCGAATGACGAAAAATATACAAAACGCTCTTCTATCTTCAAGAATTGCGGAAGGACGTAAAAGTGTCGCGTACGGCGGACAGGATTGAAATTCCGAATTTCAAAAGCTGTGAGAGGTCCAAATTTCGAATTTTTATGAGCTTCCCTTAAATCTTCCGATTGTCGGACTTTCTGAGTTTTTAACTTTCGGATCTTTGAGCTGTCTGCATTTCGACCTATCGGGAATTCCCAACTTCTGAACTCTAACGTTTCTATAGAAACTCAGAAACGCGTCTCGAATAAATTTGGAATTTTGACTTTCCAGAACTTTCGGAATTCGGAACTTCAATCCCTTCTTTACTCACGCCCTTTTTCCATCAATCATGCGATATCATTTTCCCACTGGGGATTGGGATTGACCAAATTCCGCGTCACTATTGTCCTATTAGGTTCAGGGTACCGGATAAGGTTGTGTCACTTCCTTCTTAATCCGCTCGGATGAGGGCAAACTGCAATGCGAGATGGATAACAGTCCGAGAACGTCGAATGATGATGATGATGATGATGATGATTCCTCCCCCCACTCGCTGCGGGGAACTTCTCGCGTTGTCGGTAGCTACGCGGAGCGCGAGCTCATGCCGGTTTTTGTCGATACGAAGAAGAGAAACATCTCGGAGCTGCTGGAGAAGCCTAGTCAAGAAAAGAAGAGGAAAGAAGAGAAGAGGAGGGTATAAAGGCGATTGACATTGCAGTTGAATTATAGCGCCGGGCTCTTTTATCTCTTGGCTATAAGCAACCGCAGGCGAGACAGCAAGAAGGAAGGCTACGCTCATCTCGCTTTTCTGGTTGACTCCCATGCACTCGTGTTTATCCCCAAGAAAGGATCCCCGCGTATACTCCCAAATCGGACACACCGGCATTGATCCTCGCGTGCCGCTGCATCAGTATAAGGTACGCTGCAGTATGCCTGGTAGATAGATTAACGCCGGGGAATTTCATCCCTCTGCACTGGGTTAGTTCATGAGATGGCGTGCGGCTACGCTTGCTTTTATTAATTGGACGGAAATGATCTTTTTTTCATATCATTATTATTATTCATCCATACGGTATTATAAGAACGTTGCAAAGTAGGTATTTTGCTACTACCGAGAAAAACAACTACAATAATTTGCAAAAAAAAAAAAACAAAGGATATTCGGACCCGAGAAGTGAAGCGGTTCGTTCGCGCCAAATTATAGAACTCGCTGATTATTACATACAGACTGAAGAAATGTAATATCTTATTCTTCTTATTTATTGGCGTAAAAAGCTTCGGCTAGATTTTCAAACACAGTTTGTTTTCTTTTATAGATTCAGTCTTTCACCGGTTCTAAATTAATAACTGACATAATACTTGTCATTTTGATTAAACAACGCCGATATGACCTATGGGCAAAAAAGTGTGTTTGAATTTTTTCCCTCATCCGGTTTCAATTCAAAGCCACTAATTTTGAATCTAGATCGTAGAGTTCCAAAATCGAGATTTTCATAAATCCTGAGTTAAACGTGATAATGTCCATCTATCTTTATCAGAAATCAGAACCGAAACAGTTCAATGGATTTTTTTATGCCCTAAAGAAAATTCTAAATTTTTATTCTAGTCCGAAAATCAGGGGTAGTTTAGTGACGGTCAATATGGCAATGATGTTTGAAATTTCTTGAAAATGAACTCATAACGATTTTCTTCAAAATTAATACCTGTATACCATTGTGCTAGATGTTTGAGATGGTACCAACGTTTTCCTACAGAAAATTCAATCAAAGCTAATTTACCAATCACGGTTGTTCGAAAATGAAACACTTCAGTCGAAATCGATATCTACAGACCGTTTGAAAGGACTAAGGTGACGGTCAACTTGATTCTCAGGGAAAAATTGATTCAAGATGTACAGTTCTGAACGTTAGTTTGAACCAATAATTTGGAGAAGTAAGTTTCTCCACGATTGTTAATCTACCGACAGTATCTTCAGATTTCTGATATGTTGAAAATCGAAAGTCAGTTATGAAGACTAATTCAAGTTAGTAACAGTATAAAGAGTCGAAAATTCACAAATTTTGGGCGATCGAATCACCGCGATATGAGATTTTCTTGCTCATACTCTCGTTCAAATAAACGTTCGGAATTTCAGGTGCATGATTCGAGGGCTATTTTTGCCGATGATTGATTTTTTTCAAAAAACTAAGTATCTAGAAAGAGAGTCTAATGCTGTCAATCAAAATTGATATTCCACGGAAGCTTGAGATTTACATTAATTATTACCTGGCGACTAATTATATGTTAACCATGACGAAAAACTATGTGCGACACCGTTGGACCGTTCATTTGCTCCGAAATCGAAATCAGAAATCGCGAAAGCTCAAATTACGCTCAAAATCTGCACTTACTGTGAAAGTGCACTACCGCGATACGCACCAATTAACACAAAACATAAATGATATCCAAGAATCTCGAGTATGTTTCTACAATCGTTCCACAGGAAATCGTAAATGGTATGCAAAAATGTCTACGAATAAAAAACGAAAGAATGGGAGTCAAAAAGGCGTCATTCATAAATGGCACCGCGGGCACCAAAAGGTCAGAATGAATAATAACCGCGGCATAAATCGAAATATGTTGCCATTATTTTCTGGGGAACCACATAGGCGGTTCTCTTATTTTGGGGAACTGCGGTACTATATTATAGCCTGATCCTAGCTGCAGGGTTGGGTTCTACCCAGGGCAGGAGGTCGCTGCAGGAGTATGCGAAGGAGAGCGCAGGACCATTGTTCAAGTTTTATTATTTTTCTCTTGCTTTTTTAGCGATCGAAACCCGATTGTTTTTGGGATCTGCAGGTCCACTCACTTTCCCTCTCTTTCTCTCTCTCTCTCTTCCTTTCACTCGGGGCTATTGTATTCTAATGGGCATTACTAACGTTCGGCTAAGTGGCTCCCGGGTTCCTTCCAACTATTGCGCAATTTATGGCTCCTGTTCCTCCCCTACTCTTTCCTAAACATGTATAATACACCATAGTATGTGTGGGTGCGTTTTTTACCTACTGCTGTTTATCCCAAAGCCTGCAATGTTGTTTTTTTTTCTCTCAATTTCTATTTTCTTCCCTTTCTCTATCTTCCTCTCTATATTTCTCTCTCTATAGTTTATTTATTAGGTATTTTTCGTTTGTTTTTTTTTCCGGTAAAACTGGATAATGCGGACTTTTCTACCTCGAGGAGGAGAAGGATAGGTTTTTGGTTTTAGATCGAGATACCTAAGGCTTGACTCGGGTGCGTATTTCTTGGTATAAAGTCAAGAGGTTTGACCCCGGCGCCGTGGAGTTTTAGGCCCGTTCGATACGCGCACGAGGTTTAATATCGTCAAACGGTGAAACTGTCTTAACGAGCGTCGTTTAGGGCCAATAATTTGTCTGGATGATTGATTGTCGCGGACGCCGCCGCCTGAAATTCTCTTCTCCTTGTACGTGAAGGCAGGGTATCCATATCTTTCATGAAGCCGCAGTCTGCGCCCGCAATAAGCACAATAACGAAAATCTTGGTTCAGGTGTACAGAAAACAAAAAATGTACACTCCTGGCTATTAACGAATATCTAATGGTCAAAGAGTAACAACCCCTCAATCATGGTGGATCCGGGTTCAAATTCATCCCATTAGAACTGATACTCTGTGAGTAATTATACGATTCTAGTTTAGAGTCAAGGTAGGATTTATACAGGAAGCATATTGCTCAACCGTAATTCTCAAAGCCGCGGAGTAGGTATCGGAGTTACATACTTTGTATTGTCCGGCAGCGTTATTACTCCCTCGTAAAATACTAAACGACCATTTTTTCGTCCCAATAGCAGCTGAACCGCGCAAATGGAATATGGGTTAACAACCGCAAATCGGTTCGGGTCTCCGATTGCTAAACTCATAACGTATTGTGCTTCTCAGGTATTTCCTGTCGAATGCTGATTAGATAGACATTGAGACACATGGCCGTACGTGCCGGTGGAAGTTAGGGGTCCTATACGTATCATTTTGCGATTTGAAAGAGAAAAAAAAAACAATTACAACAACATGAAATGCTAATTCAATTGTTTTTTCCCTCTCCGATTGACCTAGGACAGAAGTGAATAATTCCTTCTGTAACTTAATAGCCAGACATCCCAAGTAGAAATAGTTGCAAATTTGAAATTTTCATTCAAACTCAACGATATCTAACGGTCAGTCATCGACTGACAATTTCTTTGCGGCCAAGTTTTCTGAAAGCTATAAGACGGGAGGCTCGAGATTCCGTCACAACAAAATTTGGCGCCCAACGTGGAGCCCGAAATTTCGGATTCGTATTCGACTTCGTGACTGATACCTCGCGATTCCCTGTATATATATGTATAACGGCGAAATGCTCATACAATTAAAAACAGAAAGAGCTGAACACATGCGATTGATTCCACGACTTACTCCCACAGCACCGGGTTTTTGTTCTCCGTAGGACTTTCGAGATTTGTGAGATCTCAACGATATCCTCTGTCGAGTGAGTGGAGGCGCCGAATCCGTTGAATAACGAACGGACGCGTGCCCTAAGCCGAAGTTTAAAAATTATATTTTGTAGTACGCCAACATATACATATAGACACGGCATATATGCATTCAAGTTCACACCGCAGTTCACATTTCGTCACCATACCTATGGATTTATGTGACAGGAAACTACATTTGACGAGGTACAAACTTCGTCTTCTTATTTGAAAAAAGGAAGACCTACTCAGTTATTCTTCTATCTCTACATTGAAAATTTTTTGGAGCAAATAGCGCGCCGGTCCTGAAAGAGCAAAAGTTAACTCCAAAGAAAATGACGTTTCATTCTCAATCATGTGATGGTTTATCACGAGTTTTTTCAGTAAGATTTCAAGCTTTCAAGTCTGGCTTATTTCTCACTACTGAAGATGTTATAAGATGTAGATTGAGATTCTTCCATTATGCATTAGCTTGAAAAGCCGTGAGGAAAGAAACAGACCTAATACAGTTTTTCACAAAATCTCCAACTTACGAAACTAAGTAATGATAAAATATTAATTAATTACAATCACGAGTGAATATTACATTGATAAAATGTGCAGAGCTTATAGGATGAAGATGGTTTGTCTATAAGGAGGAAAAAGAAAATAAAAGCACTGGAAACGGAGTAAAATATGAATGGCGAGCCTCGCTAGCTGGCGCTAGGAGGTGACTTCCTCTTCCTCCGAGAAAGGAAGTGGTTAATAAGTTCATTGTGAACAGATCGTGCGTTATAATTATATATAAAGGCGATGATGATATTCAGCGAGTAGGAACGAGCGTGTATAGGTATGGGAAAATCCATGCTCTAAGAGAAACTGGACTTCTTTGTTTGCCACGTATTATACACACGTGTATCTACCCAATTTGAGCGTTTGTCTCGTCACGTCCATACCGCGAACCTTTTTCAGTTTTTGTTTTTATTTCTTACTTCTGGAAAAAAAATGACTTCCTTATCCGTTCCGCCACCACAAACGAGTGCAGTTTGGTCTTCCTCGATTACTCCGTTTCGCGCTAGCCACACGTGGTCAGAATGACCCCAGCCATTCCTTATCCGTATATGAACAGACTCGAAGAAAAAACATGAATCCTACGTTCGACATTCTAGAGTATGAATCAACCGCTTTTACGTATGAAATCAAATAAGAAAATCTCTAAAACTAAATCTGGACGGTCGGGATGCAGAAAAATGACCATAATTCACCTTAAAAAATCATATAAGCACTGAATTGTTGAGTTTTTCTCTATCCAATCCATGAGCAATACGCTTGATGATACAGAGATGAGGTATAGGTTCGGCAGTATGAATACGAAATGACGCAGGACCGTGAAATTTAGACACGACATTCTTCGTGTGTTAAAATCAGATTTCATGATTTTTTCCATAATTTTTTACCTTGGATTTTCGGCAAAAAACAAAAAAAAAAATGAAAGAAAATGTTGAGTTTTACATAGTCTCTTATAATTCTACTGCGATAAAATACTCGAATCCATGCTCGAGTATGAAGTGGAGTAATTTTGACCCCTTATAGTTGGTAAAATCTGATCGATATTCGTTGAAAGCCTGTGAAACGAGTATTGGGAAAAAAATATATAAAAAGTAGAAAAAGAAGAAGAAGAAGTGCTTCGCGACCTCGCCACGGACACATTTCGAAGATCCCTGCAGCGTGACGTTACGAGGGACACACAGACAGACATGAAAGACAGAAAGAAAGACAGACAGACAGACAGACGGGCGTACGAATGGATGGATGGAACATCTGCCGGTGGTCGTCGAGTCCCTTTCGAACCAACGGCCGACCGAACCAGCCAGTCAGCCAGTCAGCCAGCTATAGCCAGCCACCCAGCCTTTCCAGCCATCCATCCCATCGTCCGCGTCGCCACAATCACCAATACTATTTCATTGCACCGTCTATATGTTCGGTAGGTATACACGTGTATGGAAGCCATAACGTGCGGAGAAGAGACTGGGCGTGATATAACCATCTCAAAAACATTGTGATGCAGGCAAACGTTTCCTGCTGCTATATCCATGGCTTATGGAATATCGAAAGCGTCAAACTCTCCGGTGACTTGAACGCCGGTATAAAAGAGCAGAAATTTCACGTATATGCATATGTAGGTACCTCCGGCATGTATATGAATGTATTGGTATGGTATATAACTCTACACGTTATCTTCGCAGGATTCATTGAGTAAATATAAACGCGATAAATACCGCCAGGTGATAACAGCTGGAGTTTGTGCAAATATGTAGATAATGAATGAACGGAAACGCGATGTACTGTATATATCTACATATCGTTGGACAGAATCAAGACATCTCAGAAAACGTGAGATTCGTTCATTCTGTGCATCTTGATCTGCAGGGGCGGGATTGAACTGAATTACAAAAAAGCTGCGAAAGGTTAAGATTCCGAATTTTTGTACTACCGACTGACATTTTTTAGGAAGATTATTTTCTCGCAAGTCTACGTAGCCAATTTCAAAAATTCGGAATCGAAAGACACCCAAGGTCAAAATTTCCGAAAGCTGAAGATCCGAAAGGCCACAACTCCGAATCTGGGAATTCGCTTATGCAACGTCGTTTATTTGACAACTTTGTCATGAGCTTTCCTCAAATTGTCGGATTTTTAGACTTTCTGAGTTTTCAACTCTCGGATCTTTGAGCTTCTGCATTTCGACCTTTCGGAATTTACAAGTTCTGAGGTCTAACGTTTCTCGAAACTCGGAACTAATTTGAAATTTCGACCGTTCGAAAGTTTAGAATTTGGAACTTCAATCCCGCACCGATCTGCAAATTACGACAAAATACAAGAAAAATAAAGTCGATATCGAATCAATCAGATGCAATTTCCAGGCTGCAAATTCGAATTCCATCACACGTTTCTTTTCTTATAATGACCATGAATTTTTATTCCTACGTCAATCGATCTTATCAGTAAATCCTCTGACCATAGATACTTTCTACCAAATCTATCAATTATTTCCTTATTGTTTAGCCTATTAAATGATAATCAGGTATTTTGCTGTACTTATAGGCATAAACATCGATTTTACTGATAGCATGTAATTATAACGCAAGTTCTGAATTTCGCAAGACTGAGAGCACACAATTAAAACCTCGACACAGTTCTCTGTACTATTGATATACAATCGGTACTTTTTCACAAAGCAAAAATGGGGTATCCCATACAGGTATAAATAAATCCGAGTATATGTCGTCAATTTCCGCTCTGGATCAGCGTGGACATATGTGGAGTAGTCCCCATGCAGGTGGCGTGGAGTAATAAGAGGTACATACATCATGCACTCTTGTACTATGGCACATTAATCTCTCGTAGTCTTAAGACGACGCAATATTCCTTAATCGAAGCGGCAAATACCTATAAATGTAAGCGTACAGTGCAAGCAGCCTGACTTATATCGCCATATGGAATTGTCCAGCTGAACCTCGAGATAATAAACGAAGAATAAAGAGTTACTTTCCGCCTCCAAGAAACCCGCATCGCTGCATACCTCGCGATTGGTAATCCTTCGAGGAAAATAAGAGAAGCAGAAGTTCAGAAAGGGACAGAATATCTGAGCAAGAGAGATCCTCGAGCTGGGTATATACCTTCTTCAGCTGAATTCGTAAAGTATAACGGTAAAATTGCACGGAAATTCTCTGCACACACAATATCTTGGGGCTTGTGGATGCTCGCGCGGCCACATTAAGGTACAGGCAACTGAAGGCAGGCTTCTGTAATTCTCTTTATTGAGTATCTCGACTGAAGTGCAGCTACCTATAAGTACCCAATACTCTATACTCGAAGCCGGCGAAGCTCAAAGAAGCGGAATGAGTCGCCGATGTGGTTTTGGTCTTTGGATGAAAAATTATTGTAGCTGCTACTCGGTACCGAGGAATTCGATTGTCCATATACGATTCACCTCTATAGACAATTTTATAAGCTTTTATATAAACATATATGTTTATTTATATATATATATATATCTCCGAACGGGGAATCCTAACGGCGTGGTCAACTCTCCTCTGCTATGTTATACAGAAGCAAGGAAGAGAGAAATATATAAATAGAGGGAGGAAGAAGTACGTGGGTACAGTTAGCCAGAGCACGAGATGAATTTAAAATATATTAGCTGAGAAATGCAACACGCCGTTTATACTCCTACCTACATCTGTATGGTCAATAAAATTTTTGAACACAAGATAGATACAGGATGGAACATACTATACACGTGTATATATATATATATATATATATATATATATATATATAATATACGGTGATTACCACGATGAATTAACTGCCTACTCTCGTCCAGGACGATCACGAGACGCGCCTACTTCGCGTAATCATTCCTCTACGTAAGAAGCTCACTAATGGCGTAATAATTTAAGCAAGATTAATAGCTATCGTGTAGATACATAGATATATATATATATATATATACATTATATACATATATGTACATACTTGCTCGCACAAGAGTATATGTGGGTATTTCACTCATACGACAAAATAAATGTCAACTGCATCCATAAAGCTAGTTTCTTCTTTCTTGTTTTCTTTCTCTTTACCTTATGGCTAAACCATGAAGTCTTCAACCGAATCTAATGAACCGCAGAGAAGGAGAAGCGTGATTGAATTTGAGAAAAAACTTCGTCGATTAATAGCAAAGAAGTTTCAAACACTTCGGTAAAATTTTGCATGTTTGTGCGACTGGAGGGTATAAGTTTGCAGCGATCAATCGGCAGAGAACTATCGATGCCTGACCCAAAATCTCGGATATTTAATTGAATTTAAATCGACTATACATACAATAAAGTAACAGGGTAAATATTCTCCAAATGAATAGATGAAATAATAAAAACTATGTATAATGTGAAATCGGTCGGAACGACGAAAGAAAAGATGAATCTATCATCGTCACGGATGAACTGTTTCATATTCACGAAAACATATCGATGGCCTACCTACTTGTGCAAATTTTTTTTTCTTTTTTTTTTCATGCAAACGAATTAGTTTCCTTGTATTTTTTCACCTCACCTCGTCTGAATAAAATTAGATATACAGAGATAAAGAACCAGTATACAAATTTTTTCATATCTATGGACGACAATGAAAAGGAATGAAGAGGAATGAGAATAAGACTAAAAGACGATTGACCGTCGTCGGTAAATCGAGTGAAATTGAATCGTCGAGGTTAAGCGATAAGGGTCGGTCTTAAATCCCGAGCGGTGAATAAGACGAGGGAATACGAGAACGAAGACTGGGCCGTATTATCAAGATGGTAGAGTTTAGACAAGACCTTGCAGCACCGACGTGCACGTAAAGTTGCCATAAAAAAGCAACCGGAGAAAAAAAAAGTTGAAAAAAATGCAAATCTCCAAGTAAGAAACTTCGGCTCATGGACTGATTTTTAAAGAATCATCATTCAAACCACCATTGAATGTGTCTGGTTCCTTGATCTCGTTACAGAT
Source organism: Ametastegia equiseti (assembly GCA_963989295.1). Classification (NCBI taxonomy): domain Eukaryota; kingdom Metazoa; phylum Arthropoda; class Insecta; order Hymenoptera; family Tenthredinidae; genus Ametastegia; species Ametastegia equiseti. Next base: position 24,696,478 of record OZ022389.1, read on the forward strand.
CAAAAATTTATCCAATTAACGATTCTAATCACGTCTAGTCATCCAATGATCCGGGATACGAGGCTAATCCATCAGCTTCAAGCTTTCATTCAATGTTTCCTGAATTATGTATAGGAGAGACCAGGGCGAAGTGGGCGCATCAGCTGAAAATAGATGAAACTGTTCCATTCACTCGAAAGTGTTCGATGATCAAAGATTTCTGCGGTAAAAAACAGCCTTGCGAAGAATAATTTGCAAACAAATTTCGAAGAAGAAAGTCCCTCACGGTGGGGAAAAAAAATCAGCAAATTCTTGTCAGTATCTAGTCAAGGGACCCACGTGGCCCCGGTCTCCCCTATACGTACCTCCGCAATGCCGCGGACCGAAAGTTTGTCAAAAGCAACTTCCTGTCCACGAAAAAACGAGAAGAAAAACGCAAAAAAAATTTGGTAATTCTTTGTCTCCGCTCGGCGTAAGACTTTCTCTGAAATAAAAGAAAAAAAAAATAGCAAAACCGAGAGAGAACTGAGAATTAGAGGTAGGGAAGAGAACGGACGGACGCTGCACCCAGTTGATCTGTCTCAAATATTTACAAATCTTATCTCACGAACAAGTTCGACACGTTTGAAGCCAAATTACCATTCGACTAATAATATCCCAGGAAAAAAAGAAAGATTTGTGCAGGTTTCCACGTAAAACTGTACGTCCAAGAGAAAGAGAACGAGGTACAGAAAAAGAATATACTTCAGGGGCACCACATCGCCGATAACAAAACACACGATATTCTTTCTACGTCCCTGGGTGCCCCCCGATCGCCCCAGCTGGGCAAGCGAAGCCGGAAGGGCTCGAAAGGGTCTCTAACTCCGGGGGGATCGAGAGTTAGAGAGTTTAGTACCCCCATGTACGTATGAACGATATATAGGACATGGGAAAGAGCGGTGAAGAGAAGGTCTATTACCGAAACCGGAAACGGTATACCTAATGCACCCCTCACCCTGCCCCGAACATCCCCTACACGTATAGTTGTACGTGAAGGTCTTTCTATACGGCTAATGCGATTCGGAAAATTAGACAGTTCTCTGATTATACATGAAAATTTTAATGGCATGTTTAATGTTGCACAATTTTATGTGTAACATTGAAGTTGCTTTTTGCCCGATTTCAATTTGTAATAAGAAATAAGGTTAACGCGTGTGGCTAGTCGTTCGAGAAATGATCGAAAATCAACGGGGAATCATTGGAACTCGATTATTCACAAGTAAAGGTAAACCGGAATTTGCAGGCACATATGATTTCTAACGATTTTGATTAATTCCCGGTGATATTGATAGTTTTGCTTATACTTTGCTAATGTTTTGATTTTTCAGTATTTAATTAATACACTTTCATTACTACAGGTAAAATATTTGTGGAATCAATGGCTTATTAGTCTTCTCTAAATCATTCGAAAACTAAGAATAGAATTTTCTATAATTTCATCAAGGCCTCCCTCCAAGATGTTCCAGTTCAACCAGTTCATCATCTTGATGATTAGAATTCTGAACTCATTTAGGGGGCTAAAAATGAAAAGACTATCAAATTTACTATGTAAATGTAAATATACTATATATCTGATGCTGATGATCGCATGCGACGCACAACCATTGAAAACAACATCGTCATGGGACTTGCAGTGGCCTGATATGCCCAATTGCCCACCCTCCATCTCATGTGGCTATCGCAAAATTGTACTACCTGAGTATCTTGAGTACTGAATTCAAGAGGATATCGCCGGTGTGGGGATCCAAATATGAAATGATCAAAATTTCAAACGGCCTTTCTGATTACGAATAGGCTTTACTAAAGAAAGGCTTCAAAGCAGTACTCGAAGAATTATGTACGTCCGAAATCTTATCTGTCGCGGTTTTAGTATTCGTATTTTGAAAATTCGAAATATTGGGAATTCTATTACACATCAATCTTTCGAAATGTTGACCCCCATCGAGGATATCCTCAGCCACGATACACTCATAAACGATCAATACAATGAACCTTTGAGAACATACTCAAGGTATTTCAGCACCGTATAAACAAAAATCTGTTGAACGTTTAAAAAAAGTGATTAGTAGATTAGTAGAAAGTTTGCATCAGTATGCAAACGTCCTATAGAAACAAGGATAAGATTTTTCCAGTACAAGCAAGAATCGACCCTCCGCTGACTGTGCACTAAGTAGTCCTGTGCAACGACGATAATTATACACTGTTCGTTGCAAAGAGAGAAAAATATGGATAAAAAGAGAAAGATGAGGAGATCGAGTGGGCGGTAAATGGTAAACGATCGAATACGACAGGAGTCATCGAACCTCGTCTATATAATCACCCAAGTTGATCCGTGCTATGCACTGGACAAGAGGACTGCACCAGACCAATGAACAATGGAGTTGTAGACGTGCACTCGTACCAACCTATACATACGTTGCAAGCGATTCCTCGCGTGTACATCGCGGCGATTGTCACGCGTGCCTTGAGAACCTGTGGTCACGGTACTCTACTCCACGGCAATATTATATACCAACACGTACCGAGAGTAGGTACCACATCAACATGCACATCCATAGCTCAGCACGTAGGTGTAACGTACCTACAGCTACGCCAAGCAACCTGGTATAAAGATATATACGAACACCTGTCAGGGGCCTCCGGCCTTTTGAACTTTCCGATTATTTGCCCACGGCGCGCGGATTCGACATACGTATTGTGCTGTTAGAAGAGGCGATGAGTTTAGTTTTCGAGTGCCCATTATGCCTGTAGCGAGCTGATATTGAGATCTGGAGGAATTTTAATCTACCGTTTTAATCATACATCTACCGTAATTTGCACACATGCATATTAGGTATGCTTATACAAAGAGAATTTCTAGATACTTGACAGTCTGAGTACACGACTGCGCATGCGCAAGTTGACGCGCCTCAGCTCATGCAGGCTAGCCACCTCGAGTTTGAGCTCTCAAGGTCCGTTTCTAGCGGCTACCTTGTCGATACGATATTCTGAGTTTAGAATATCAACTGATGGAGGGAATTGGCACCCCTGACTTTCAGGCTATATTTTGGAGCCTGACGATCTTGCCAACCAATGAAATTGAATTATCTGACGCATGCGCAGTGGGTGGTTTTTAGGCTGTCAAGTTTCAAGTAATGCTCTCGGTATTCTAGATGATACTCATCGGATAGCGATTCCTCTGATGCACTCTCGTAGACTAATTCAAGATCCGTTATAAGATAATCAGAGAAAATTTAAAACAATTTAGCAGAAAAATCAATTTTGTTTTTACGGTAACTTGACCTAGCACGGTAAGAACTTGACATGACCACTGTGGACGTCCAGTCCACATCGAAACTTTTTTGTTAAAAACGTAACGCTTTCTAGTTCTTTTGGCACAGAATGCAACAACGTTATTCTTTTTGTTTTTTTATTAATGTATCAAATATGTTGGAATTCTGTCACGCTTTTGAAAATTGACACAGACTTTCAATGAGCATCAGATCGAAAAACGGGAAAAAATGACTCATCCGTAACTTTAATATAACAATTTATTGGTTGAATAGGATTGTTTTCCAACCCATAAATTTCCAGATTTTATATATCTGAAATTAACGGAGCCATTGCGTTTAATATTTGTCAAAATAGACTGAACAACTGCTTCCTCAAATTGTCAAATTGTTAGCATCAAGAAAACTGATATACCATATAAAAAATGTCGACTGCATTTCCTGATACGTGTAAAAAGCGCGTTAATTTCAACCCATTTTCATTTATTTTTATTTTTATTTTTCCAACTCTTCTATAGCTGGTTATTCCCGAATCCTGCGAGTCCAGAAATTCTTCATTCGTATGACTAAGTGAAAGCAAAATTTTTGCAATCGAGGGATCAGCTTCAGGTCCAGAGGCTGTAAGGGCAGCGCGGACCCAATGTACGCCAATAATTATTTACCACGGAGACTGAATGAAAATAAGGAAAGAGAAAGGTGACGGAGATCGAGTAGAAGCGCAGAATGATAGAAGCCTACAGAGATGGTTCAAGGCTCGAGACATACACTTGTGTTACGTTCTCGGATAATCGTCAAGTCCAGATGATGGGGTCAGGAAGAAATACCAGCTACAAATTGCCAGTACATAGAGAGGTAGGAAGAAACCTACATACCTTTGAAGAAAGGAAGCAAAAATGAAATAAAAATTATCCGATCGATTTTGTTTTTCGTGCGAATTTTCTGAGCTGTGGAAGAATGCCGAGTATTTCTGGAAATACCCCTTTTTCCTGTGATTTTTGTCAATGAAATCAGAACAAATCTGAGTTTGACGAATTTTTTCACTTTTCCAAAAACTGAAAAAGCGGAGGGTAGCTGTTTACCCCAAAAATTATCATTATGATTAATTGACTTCTGAGGACAATTATTTTTTCTCACATGCCCCGAAAATAGTCGCACTCCATAGACTCAAATGACCAGTATCAGTTATAGTCGTCGGACAAATTTAGATCAAATTCAAGAAAGTCGCGATTTGTTGCAATTGTGGTGAAAATCGATTTCAATTCGATATCAATACTTTTTTTTATCCCTGATACGTGATGAAAAGTGAAAAAATCGTACCGAGAAAATGTCGATCAATCAAGATTTGTCGTACGATTTTAATCATATGGAAATAAGATCGGCCAAAATCGAACGTAGATGGTTGCTGATTATCATTTTGATAAAAAGGGAGTTTCCCATCGACAGATAGGAAATCGACGAAGTCAGGCAAGCAGCGGTATGATTAATCTCTCAGTTCCACTGCGTACCTAGTTGACTTCGTCGATTTTCTGTCTGTGATTGAAAACCATAACAAATATGGAGAATTTTTCAGAAGAGGTTTCCTCGTAGGTTCTTTAAGAAAAAGTGTATTGAAAAATAAAGGAAAACCATATCGATGAAGTTCATTTCTCGATTCCATGACTTGGACGGTTGAAAAACAGCAGAAATACGGTGCATAATTTCCCGAATTCAATAAAGCACACCTATACCTCTACTATTCGACAATTCCAACAACTTTTGAACCATAAGAAGTCGTGAATTTTCACCGAAAATTCTGTCACTTTAACGTTACGAACTTCAACTTGTAAAATTTTTCCCCAGTTTGTTCAGACGATATTCATTCGACGGGTTTACCATGAAGTTGTCCAACGGTCGTCGCCTATATCTACGTACGACGACAAAGCACGAAGGCACGCACCGCAGGCTGACTCCTACTCGACAGGGACATCGACTTCTCGACGAACGCGTCGCGTCGCGTCGTTGTGGATCGTGCAGCTGCCGACGCCCCAGGCGGCACAAGGCGTCGAGGATCGAGGATCAAGGATCGAGGATCGAGGATCGAGGATCGCGCATAGCTCGCCAAAGGAAGGAAAGGAAAGGAAAGGGCCGGGGTAATATGAAACGACGAGCCCGTGGCGACATATGTAGGTATATACGTCCTTGACCGCTCTCTTGTACCGATCTCATCTTGAAAACCAGAATGAACGGATCCCCGGTCTATTTCATTCGCAGAAAATAATTTTGGGATAAAAGGAATAGAAAATATTCAGAGAATCTCGATTCTATCCACGTGTCTAGTCAGGATTCTACACAGGGTGGTCTTGTAAGCTGGGATTTCAAATTCCCTGGCTATTTCAGATTTTCTATTAGGTACCAAAATTCACTTCCTTTCATTACCATTTTATCGTGCAGCTTGTATTTAATCATCAGCACAAAGTAGCACCAATCAAACGCCATTTTTTTCCAGAAGGTTCATAATGATAGTATCGAATCTTAAAAATCTCGGAATTTTTTTAACACCAGAAAAAGCTTCCTGAAAGATCCCTGACATTTCTAGACTGTCTAAATTTTCTGAATTCTACACGTTTTCCAGGTTTTTAGATTTTCAGCTTTCACTGCCACCCAATAGGTTCATACAATTTTGGCATATTCTCTTACAGACTAAGATCAACAATTTTCAAACACGGTTATTAAAAAGTAAAATTCATTTTTCTTATGCTTTATGGGTTTTGATATTGAATTGATCCGTAGAGACGAAGAATGTGAAACTTAGCTATTGAAATGATTTTGTTGATTTTGGTGGGAATAATTATATGGAAATTCCTGAACAAGAGTAATGGATATTTGTGAGAACGTTTTGAATTTTTTGTTCTAATCCGGGTTTTAGAGCATTGTACATTATACCTACAACCCTTGTACAATATAAGAAAAAAAAAATCAAATACATCGATCGCACTAATCTGAAGGATAATAAAATTGGGGATATGCCTCTACAGTACAATACAACAACACTAAGTAGGTATATCTTGAGGCATGTACATGCAATAAGTTTGATCCTTTATATCGGTATTATCGTTCATTCTATATGTGCGTATGAAAATGAGCGTTTTAGAAGCCTGGACATGGGATCGGGACATGAAAAAATCAGATAAACCAAAACTGGCCCTTATCCACCCAGAGAAGACTGTGCATGAATATGTGTGCCATAATCCTATGAGACAGCTGTGTATCGACGTATAATGCGTCCTGACCCCAAACGGGCGCCTCCTTGGCACAGATACCTATACAGGGAGTTTGAACAGTTTCCATATACGCTATAAATGAAAAATTATACACCAATCGAATGTAGCATGCATCTACTCTTGTAAGTATGGGTTAATTAGGTATAGCCCTAATTAGTTACGAAGAACACGCCAAGTTATCGCGTAGAAATTATCGTTACGGTTAGTTGAATACAAACGAGTCTATGAAAAAAAAAAAATTGTGACGTAAGTATTTCCAGACTTATTGTAATACATGCACCGTAAAGAACGAAATCGGAGAAAAAATAAGATATTATGTATGATCTACAACTCTCCGCATCAAATCAGTACCATGTGCAAAATTCATGTACCTATACAAATGCCTTGTATGTATACCACTGCGAATCATACTCATGTGGGTAATACTGGTTTTAAAAATATGTACACGATTGAGTGCCAAGTCCCCTAATTCTTCGCTCAGAAACTTCTGCACTGCGATGACGATTCGTGCATATAGGTCCCGTATGTGAGGGGAACCGCCAAAGGCATGCACACCTGGCAATCGATAAACCACGATGAGAAGTAATACAAACGATTCTTCGCAAAGGCGATTCAAACAATTCGAATGAATTATTCGATCGGTATAGACCGATCGGAGAGACAAAAGGCCAGAACCTCAAGAGGGCGAGAAGATTATTTCGCAGTTTTAATAATATGAACTGCATGTATACGAATGGCCAAAGATGTAATGTAAGATTCCTGAAAAAAAAAGTACTCAAGTGGACAGTACAGCGTAGATTTGAAAATAAAAATTGGTTTCTCGTTCTTTGCAATTTCAGTTACCTAATCCCTAATCTCTGAAAATGAAACTTGCAATAGATCATCTCAGAACTGAATTTCTAGAGTTTGCCGTAGGATTTTACAAGCAAGGTTTATCCAATTCAACTTCACGAAGATTAATTCCATCCAAAAAGCAGGCCTTCACCTTTAGGCAGCACAGAAAGAAATGAAAAATTTTCCTCGCTGAGTTATTCTAAATTGAGTGAAATTTGGTATTCAAATTTTGACAACTGCACCACATTTCCTACAAATAATGCCCCATATTTGAAAATGGGGATAGATTCTCCGAAGAAATACTGGATCTCGGAGAACGTAAATCAGACCAAATGAAAGACTATACATTTTTAACGCCACTCTTTACTGCCGAAATCCCATTATCCATTGAAAATCCATCGGTAAAGAATTAGTCTGATTGAGCTGAAACGAGTAACCTCGACAATGAATTTCATAAGGATTCCAGAGAAAAAATCGAACAGTTTCACAAGCTTAATAACTGTCCTGCAAAGTAGGCCGAAGAGTCTCTATTTGCCCTCTTTGAACCGGATTCGTCTGTGCCTATCTCTCTCACCTTGAATAAGTTTATTTTTCAATAGAAGTGAAATTGAAACTACACCTTATACCCAGCTAGAGAGCATGTGTATAAAGTCTCTCAAAGGATTAACTGCCGTTCCTAGTCAGACACACGCACATGTATATGTGTTTAGATAAAAGATCCTTTGTCCCTTACGCGACTCGCCCCGGGGCGCACGCGGAGAAAAAAAACTGACGAATATACAGTACAAATGTACACAAGTATCAATGTGTGTGCATGAATGAATGAATGTACGTGTACGTAAAATACGCGAGAACGTATACGAGTATGAAAGAAGATGAAATACACTCGGAGTGACATATATCTCCGTACGTGTACATACACGCGGTTTGTAGCTGTACATGCAGAGATATGTGAACGATCCTCGTGTAGGTGCAGTACAAACATGAACTTGGTTCGACTGAATGATATCACCGAGACGTTGTTGTCGCGTGTCCTCGCGTATTCGCAGTGACGTAATCGCGATTTATACTTTCGCCTTCGGATCTACGCTCGATCCTCGCCAAAAAAAAAAATATTAATTTATTCTACGAAGTATCAAGTACAACATCCTCTTCTGGCTCTTGTCACATTACGATTGACGTGTACAGTGTACATACATATCGGGCAATACCTACACGCTAAACCGACCGACTGACATCCCTCACCCCCTCTGATTTGCATAGCGATTTTTTCAATGATAGTTCTACCCCTAAAGATCTATACCAATTTTCGTCAAATGTTTTCTCGAACGATTTTGGGGTTTCTGATTTTTTCTTTGTGAAACAAAAACTATCAGCGCTGTGATGGATTTCGATTATTTGTTTTTTGTACACTCTCTGACTAATTACGAGCATTTTCCGACTCAAAAACTAAGTGGGTCTCACATTTATGTTATTTTATTCTCTGTTTTTTGCCATTTTGAACATTTTTTCTTTCAAAATGTCAACGAATTTACTATGTATCATTTCTTTTGTGTTTCACGTAACGTTGGAATGACAACAATTTATTACTAGCGTATGGACAGAAAGTATAGTAGTTGTGTTATAAACAAAGAAGAATACAATAAAAAACGAAAAGAATCTAAATTGTTGAGTAAAAATGCTGAAAATAACGAAAAAGACTAGAACAAATTCGAGGCTCACTTTTCTTCAGTCGGATATACATAATGTTCGTAATTATTCCGAGAATGTACCAAGCGAAATGAAAATCATCAAAATCCATCATAGCATCGGATCATTTTTTACAAAAAAAATACTTCATTCACTTCATTCACTTCATTCACTTCATTCACTTCATTCACTTCATTCACTTCATTCACTTCATTCACTTCATTCACTTCATTCACTTCATTCACTTCATTCACTTCATTCACTTCATTCACTTCATTCACTTCATTCACTTCATTCACTTCATTCACTTCATTCACTTCATTCACTTCATTCACTTCATTCACTTCATTCACTTCATTCACTTCATTCACTTCATTCACTTCATTCACTTCATTCACTTCATTCACTTCATTCACTTCATTCACTTCATTCACTTCATTCACTTCACTTCATTCATTCCATTCATTCCTGATTTTCATAAATCACAAAATTGTGACTTAGGTATAATTGACAGAAAGGTGTGTATAGGCATGTGTGTACACGGCGTAGGTATTTAGCGAATAATAAACCGCGCGCTTTGACGCGCTACCGCACCGTTGAACATCTCGAGGCTCAAAAGCCGGAACGTAGACACGTGTAATGACCGATACGCGAGGCGTGCATCAACGACGATCGACTCCCACTTCGAGCACCTAGCAGCTAGCTGCTTCTTCTCTTCTGGGTTCGAACTAACCGACGCCCACGATTCATCGCTTCACTGCCGCGGATGATTCGCGGATGTAACTCGACAACGAATGAGATAATAGTCGGTCGACCGCCAATACATACCTACACGTCGTCTGTACTCGGATATCTAGGACTGTAATGACCGATCATCATTCGTCGAACCAAACCACTGATTATATTATAGGTACTCACACGCGTATTGTATACTTTTACGTACGTACGTATAGCGAAGCGATAGCAAGAAAGTTTTAGCCTTTCAGTCCTTCCTCGGGCCATTCCTCAATGGGACCAGTACAGCTTGGTTTCAGAAATTTAACCAGAATTCATGTATTCATCACCAAAGTTCATTTGACATCCAAAAGGATAATGTTCTCTTCCAAAATTTGTGTCACAAGGATTTTGGAACACCGTTGATCTGATTAAAGTCGTCGATGGCTCATTTTGTTCGAGAAGAAAATTCTCATCACGTGAACGAGGGGATCTGAACAAAATTAACTATGTGCAAACTCACTGTCAATTTTTTGAAGTTTCCAAAATTTGATAAGCTAATTTGCAAATAACTCGACAAAAACAGAAACGTTGAAGAATTCCTTTGGTCACCTGATGAGGCTTGCATTTTCGAACAAAATGAGCCATCAACGACCGAAATCGCACTAATGGTGCTCCGAAACTCTTATACGACACAGGTTTTGGAGAAGAACATTTTTTCATGATGTGAAAGGAACTTTGGTTGGAAAATAAAAGAATTCTCAAGTACTTGAAGTTTAAACTATCTAGCTGTGAAATGTCTCCTAATCAGGGAGAGCAGTTTGTCACAGTTGGAAAAAATGTCGAGCCCAAAACCAATCGACTTCCTCCCCAGATTTCGTTTCAAACCCACTACGCAAATTCGGGCACACCGTTGGGCAGATTCGACTTTTCCAAGTGGAAAATTGTTTGAAAAACTTGATGTCACGAATAGAGTACATACATGGAAAATGGGATCAAAAAAATTGACGTAAAAAAATATGGTCGATTTTCGATAAATTGAACGTTTCAGTTTCACTTGTTTGCGAATGGTTTGGCTCGAGAAAGCGATTTTCTAATTGTTTAAAAATTCAACTCAACAGATCCGATGAATGGCTCAGTCGTTTTGAGTTTCAGACATTTTAGTTCGGATGAATTAACAGTGACTTCCACAACCCTTCAATGCTAAACCAAAGCGGGACAGCGAGCTTCGCGATCTCGAGGAATAACATCTAAGCCGTTATACCGATTCCAACATTTTCTTTGAAGGTTATAAGGGTATGGAGAATTTTCGATTTTTTTCCAATTCTTTTCAACTGCAAATCAGTACCAGAAAACTCGATTTTCTACCATTTTAACCCAATTTCCGATCTAGCCTAGACAACGTTGCCGAGTTCAATGCGGATAAAAGCTGAAAGATCGGCGATCAAATTGCTCCCTCAGATTGGAATTTGGTCGAGTGGTTCAGGGAAAAGTGACGCGCCACGTAGGGTTCAATGCAATTTTCAACCTCGATCTGGTATCATCACGGCAAATAGTCTCGAAAAAGACTGATCTCACCAGAGACTTAGAATCACCAGGGATAATGAAATACTGGAAACTATTCCGAATCTGTAACACCGAGTTCTCGAAGTGGCCGATTTCGCCATAGAATGCGCCATATACGAATCTGTATCCAGCGAAAAATGCCCGCGGATCTGTATCTATACCTATATACGGAGCCGTTTGTCCATACGTTGCTGTAGGATTCCGCAGCAGGGTCGTCGGGGTTAATACAAGGGCCAATCAATTGATTATCTTTCAATATGCGCCCCGTAGCGCCCGACGTATAGACAGACAGACAGTGCCTGTCAATGTCCGTGTAGCTATAAGGCCGTTAGATTTCTTTCTGTCTTTGTCTGTATCTCTGTCTCTGTCTTTCCCTCGATCAGACTTAATTGTTCCTTGACTGGTGACTGCAGCGAATGAAATAATTCGAAAATTTTATCATGACGTTCCGTTCTTCTTCTTGAGTTCCCACTTTTGTAGAAAACGAAAGTTATTTCAATCACCCAAAAAAAAAAAAAAATGAAAAATTGAGTTTTCACTAGATCTCCACGTTTCGGGGTCCAGAAAATCACCTCTGAGATCATTTTTTGATGGATGTCTGTGTGATCAATATTATACATATATCCGATGATATCTTGAGAAGAAATCGAGGGATTTCGATGATTTTGGCATCAATCGATGCGGTACATTTCGTAACTCAGAGCTGAGTAGATTTCGGATTTAATGGTCGACTAGTTTTTGAGTAATTGAGCGGATAAAATTTCACAAGAAATATTTTAAATAGTCACATCTCGAGACTGAATCAATGGATTTCGATGATTTTGATCTTCATCGATAGCATTCGCACCAACTCAGAAAGGACTGAATTTTGAAATGGATCAATGCAGTAGTTTTGTATTGTTCGAACTTGAAAGATATGGGCGGGAGGTTCCAGGGCCCATCGTGGTCCGCCGATTTACCTGCTTAAGTTTTTTCCACGTTTACCAGGTGGCCGTGTTGTGTTTTTCGTTCGTTTTTTTTCTCTACTCTGCCATAACCTAATTTCAAACGAGATTTAGTCCAGTTATTCTTTCGTTTCCTCATGCTCAAATAAATTGTTATTGCCTTTCGAGTGTTTCATGAATAATCCAGCGACCGAATGAATAGGAACGTTCATTAGAACGAAAGTTATTAAAAATCTGATACCATACTTGTTTGGCCATCGGAAATGTATAGATTTCGAAATCTCTATAACCTGCAACCTTTGATTTTCCAACATTTTCAAATCTGTAGAAATTTTTAGTCGACGAACAATCGTGGTAAACCTCACCCATTTGTAATTTTCGTTGCAACGAACGTTTGCAACTGAAGTCAAAGCTAGTATAAATATTCAACTTTTGATAACCGATTCGCTCGCATTTATGAAATATGAATACGGGCGAGTTATTATAGTCATATACTTGAGTAAGAGAATTGTTGCGAAGCATATGTGCGCGTTTCAATCGGCTCAACAGTCTCAAGTCACGCGTGAATAACACATGACACACGTGCAGGACTAATCGTAGAGGTGAAAGAAAAATAGATGAAAGAAATATGTATACATACATACACTATACCTACGTATAATAGAAGAACGAAGAACTTTGAAATAATATTACCTATATATATATAGAGCGTTTCTTGACTGAGGCCTGTAGTAAGTTGAGAGGATAAAAGATGGAGAATTTTTTCACGTTATATTCCAGAGACGGTACAGAACGATATTCAGTTCTGCCATTCGTTTAACAGGCGCGGTTAAGGTAACGCCTTAATTACTATTTCGCGCTCGCTGGAGCTCGTAGCTGAACGCTAACAAACGTAGGTAATAAGAGATACGGGTAGTTGCCTCGTTTACACGCCGCTCTAAACCCAGATGGAAAAATCCTATAATTCATTCGTCAAGCGCCGGAGCGCCGGTCGTTCTTTGATAATATTCAATTAGGCAGGTACACACAATCGCGTTATTCTAAAAACAGGAAATAAACTTCCCGCGGTACGATCTCTAGTCCAAAAATACCGTGAAAACCCAGAAACAACTAGCCCATAATTCGCCTTTATACTACATTTTTTAGGCTCAAAAAAAGTCTTCTGTATTGGAAAATGTCTAATTGAAAAAATCAAAGCATAATTACGAGCGAAAAGTTGATTAATCTTGAAAGCATATAATACTTTTCTGAAACGATTTCGATATAATATGAATGCAAGAATAATATAAATGCTTTAAGCCCTGATGCACGAAGTACTAAATCGAACGATAAGGAAATTCAAACGGATTCATCTTTCGGAGCAAATCTTATATTGATCAAGATGAAGAGCATCATAAGAATCCATTGATCCGTTCGCAAGTATATTATCGATTGAAATTTTTCCCTCAAAAATTGATGTTTAGGAAGGGGTAAACCACCCCGAAAAATATGGCGTACACCAGACTTCAAGACTTCAAAGACTTCACGGACTTCACGGACTTCACGGACTTCACGGAACTTCACGGGACTACACGGGAGTTTACGGGACTTCCTAAGAGCTTCACGGGACTTCAGGGACTTCGAGAGACTACACGGGACTACGAGGGACTTTACGGGACTTCAAAGGACTACACGGGAGTTTACGGGACTTCCTAAGAGTTTCACGGGACTTCAGGGACTTCGAGAGACTACACGGGACTACGAGGGACTTTACGGGACTTCAAAGGACTACACGGGAGTTTACGGGACTTCCTAAGAGTTTCACGGGACTTCAGGGACTTCGAGAGACTACACGGGACTACACGAGACTTCATGGGACTTCACAGGACTTCAAAGACCAAAGACTTCACGGGACCTCACGGGACTTCACGGGACTTCACGGGACTTCAAAAACTTCATGGGACTTCTGGGACTTCACATACTATCGTACACCGAATACTGGGTCGATCAAAATCTGCATCGACTGAAATTCCTACCCAGTATAGATAACGTGATTGCAAGTGCGAGATTGGGGAATCGGTGGCAATATACGATAGTCCTCGTTATTATTCGAAAAATATTTGCTGATATTACACAACGCGATATAGATACGCTATGTGCTATGCCATGACTGCCGAAAGGCATGTGCAATTATCACACGGGTAGTAACCATTGGATTATATTACGTTATTAATAACGCGCGATATTTTCTCCATCAAGTGAGAATCTTAGTTTCCCTCGAATCCCATAGCTCGACATTATTGTAATATTACACGACGACCACGTAGTAGCGTATTATACACCTACGAACGTCTCGTTGCATGTACAAACTCCCACAGGTCGTTTCACACAACGTCTTTATACTTATATGTACCTGAAGCTAGTTCAGGATAAGAAAGCTGCTTGCAATAATTAGAGAACGTGCCAATATAGACTCCGGCTGCTCTTAAAACGCCTATAATTATCAGCCATTCATTCACGAAAGAAGAGAAAAAATAAAGAAAAAAAAGAAAAAAATGAGGATGATTAGAGACGAACCTTCGACGTGAAAGAATTCCCTAAACAGGTATGACTTCTTTCTCTCCCTCACCCTCTCTCTCTCTCTCTCTCTCTCTCTCTCTCTCTCTGGATACTTATAAGCTGCGGTCGAATACCGCTGCTCCTGCTATTTGACATTTATGATTATAAAATTATTGTTAATAGATTGAACTTTGCTCTATTGATCCTCGCCCCGCCTAGATCGAAGCATCAAGAATTTGCTATCCGCTATCTATACGTTCAACTCTGACCGTAATGTATTACCATCGGGGCGGGATTGAAATTCCGAATTTGGAAAGCTGCGAGGCGTCAAAATTCCAAATTTCTCTACTACTTACTTAGAATTTGTAGAAAGATTTCCCGAATTAGGCTAACACCGATAAGGTTCAAATTTTCGATAGCTAAAGATCCGGAAAGCAAAAACTCCGAATCTCGTAATTTGCGCCATGCGACGTCGTTCATTTGACAGCTTTGTCAGTTCTGAACTCTAAAATTTCTAGAAACTCAGATTCGCGTTTCAAATAAATTAGAAATTTTGACCGTTCGGAACTTTTAGAATTTCCAACTTCAATCCCACCCCTTACCGCCCACTTCGCAATAAGTCTGCGGTAGGTATGAAAAAAGCTATAAAACAACGATCATCGGGAGTGAATCCCTATACGCGGTTCACGTCGCACGTTTTATCATCAGACACGATATAAAGCGTGAAAATCGATGATTGGAAATATGGTGCTTCAGATCCGCAGGCTGAAAGGCACGTCCGTGCACCCATGGGTGTATGTCGAATTCGAGTAAAACGCTGTTCAACATAGATTTGTCATTTTTCAAGAAAAATTTTCGACCCTGGCTATGCTGTAGGGAATATAGTGGCGGGCAAAATGGGCCCCTTTAAAGAATTAACGCTGACTAAGTAGAGGTTTGAGGCAATGAATCTTAGAATTTTCACCGACAAACGATAGCCTGACCTATGCCGATTGTTATCTGAAACGTTTAAAAATTGCGTGTGAAATGGGCCCCCTACAATATTTTGGAAATTTTTTAAAATTATACAATTTTTCTATTGGCTTCTTTCAAAACCTAGGTATGCGTACTTTTCTAAAGTTACTTCGAAGGCTTGTATAGAGATTTAATTATTATTGATTTGATGTTTGAAATTTGCTAGGGCAAATTCAAAGAACGTCTTTCAATTTTGAAAAAGTACTCGACACATTTCCAAGGGATGCTCATTTTGCCCGCCTCTTCGAAAGATATAAGGTTGATTTGATGTTTGAAGTTTGCCGAGACACGTAAATGCAGAACGTTTTTCGCTTTTGAGAAAGGACGAAAAATTTTCAGGGGGGCCCATACTGTCCGCCCCTTCCTTATAAGCTGTAAAAGATGATCCCAATGTGCAATTAGGATATATGATACATCAACGATCAGCCTCTCCTCGCGCATGTACCTATCGCGTATATATCTCGATAAAATAATTCCCACGACTTCTACCTATATGTATACGATGTACTCGAAATCAAAAGAAATCCACATAGGGATTGCTTCTGTTTACATTAGCCTAGAACTAATCGTCTCGCTCAGCTCCGTATACAAATCTCGACCGATAATCTCGCTTTACTTGTATACAAAGAAATAAAACAAAAAACATACACAAAAAAAAAAAAAAAAAAATGGAAAAAAAGAAACGAAACGGGAGTAAAAATTCGATGTCTTACAAAAAGCGAACGATCGCGATTATCAGGAATATAAGGGAGGCGAGCCGAACCGCAAGTCGAGATGAAACCGGTAGCCGGTAGCCGATTCAAATCTCTAATCTCCTCGGATCGAATCCTTGTAAATAAATATATATACAAACTCGTCGCCGCTTCGATATAAGCGCGCGGATCACTAGCCGAACAAAACTATCCAGGATAGATCTGCACGCGCTAAGAAGACGAAACTAAATGAAAGGACGGAAGGGTACGAGACGGGATAAGACGAGATCCAGCGTGCGCTGCTGATAATCAACATTCTCTATCCAGGAACACTGCAGAAGCTACAGAGAGTGTATAGAGCATCAATGCGATGCTGCTGAAGATCTTTGAGGGAATTTTCGAACGGTTACGATTCCCTATAACGTCCTAGTGTGAGTACATATAGCTGCGGTAGATAGATACCTCGTCGTATTTGCATCCGTATAGCGTTCTGCGTATACGAGTCGCGGAGCATCAGCAGCACATCAGCATCACGCTTATACTTGGCTGGCTCTTTCAACTGTGAGATAGATCCGTCCGGTTATATATATATATATATATATATATATGTATAAGGGTCCCTTGAGTGCTGCGGCACAGGAGCAGCTGTCCCTTACCTGACTGACGGCACAATCCTCGATCCTCGATCCACCCGATATATAGACGCGTTTGCTGATCCTCTGCAACGAGACGAACGAACCAAAGAACCGATAGACGGACGAACGGACGTATGGACAGACAGACGTACGGGCGGATGAACCGCGAAGCTAGCAAACTCCTTAATTACGCATTTTTATGCCTAATATACTGACTTGCCGCTGCAGTGCCTGATACAGCCGCACCGCGAGCTGATTTTCTATATGTAGAGACCAAACGAGATGTAGAAGACGGATGTAAATGCCCCGCGAGTGCATTCGGAGATAATACTTGTATGAAAGAGTGGGGGAGTGTTAGTGCATCAGCTAAGAAGGATCCTAGACTGGTGTGTATGTGTATATGACCAGTCGGTCAATCTGGGGGTCGAGAGACCCGAGGCTCTTTTAGTTGAAAGATGCCGCCGATATAATTCTGCGTTTTTTTCCCCCCAAGTCTCGGTGCAAATGAGAGAGGAAGAGAGAAATTAGATGAAACTATAAGGAAAGGTATATATCTAGCGCGAGGTGGAATTCTCAAGAATTGAAAAAGTTGGAGTAAATTAGGATTGAAGATTGCGCATGACGTCCAGATAAAAAATGTTGCTAGACTATATTCATGACACGCGAACCTTGTTCGAATTGCAAAAAAAGCAATATATGACGTTGAACTAGAGTCGGATTATGTTCATCGAGTACTTTTCTGTTTCTCAAATATATTTGAGTCCAGCTGACATGTACGTAGGGATCTATCGTTTCGGAAATATAGCAAAAATGGCACTTCGGGGAATCTTGTAGAAGGTATTTTCTTTTTAGTAAAAGGACTGAATCAATCTAGTCGAGACAAATTTTTGCATATAAACTACTCATCAAAATTAGCGGAACACCCCTGACGTACTCTGCTATTTTCAAATGAATCGACCGATCAACTTCAAAATTGGGGCAGGGGAGTAATCTCGAGTGTTTTTCACTTGTAGCCGAAGCCACAATACGGTAGGTCCAAGCGTTTGGACGTGGCATCTCTGAAACCAACTTCGTGCGGAAAATAAAATGCACAGATTTTCGGACTCGGATGTCAACGGATCCGCGCTTGAAACGGTAGGTATTCATTCATTCAAACAATCCAAGGAAGTTCGAAAATTTACTACTCGTAGCGAAAAATATGATACTAGACTTTTAGGGTTGATTAGGGATTGCTAGGTGATGGTTGTTTGAAAACCATTTCAAGCGCGGATCCGCTATCGACATATTCGGACGTGGGAGTGTGTCAAGGGTGTTCCGTTAATTTTGGCGAGTAGTTCGTATTATGCGGTGCCTGACTTTTCAGCAGTATAATTATGTTCTGCCCTCATGAGAGGCTGGTTATTACCTCAAAACTAACAAAAATCACAAAACGATACTTACTATCCTTGACAAGGATAATGCTTCGAATTTTGTATTGTTTTTTGATTTTTTTCTTTTACTTAATAACCAGCTAGCTCCGATGAGGACAGAACATCACTGCCGAAAAGTCAGGCACCATATATGCAACAATTTGGCTCGACTATGCAAGATTGATTTTTCCTTCTTCCGTTATACAAGTCCGAGTGTTAACTCCACCATGAAAGGTACTTTTTTTTATCAGGGTGTCGAGTATACACTGTTGAAAATTTCTGTGGTGTATTCCGAAACTGCATCAGAAGTTTGATGCATGTACATACCCACAGGAGCATTCAATTCACTGTACATTCACCGTGCAATGAATTTACAAATTCCACAAACTTGCCGTACAATTTAGTCGAATTCAAATACGATTTCGTTTTTTAAAGCATTTATTTACAATTTCAAAAACATGATGGGCGATTCATACTTTGCTGATCCGAATTTGTAATTTTGCTAGAATTTCTATAACAGAAAATGTTTCGTGCAGAATTCACAAACATTTCCAACAGTGTATAAGTTTATCATTCATAAAATTCCGCCGAATTATTGGAATTATAGAAAATTGTTTCAGAGGATGATTTTTTTTTTAGAAATATCGATAGGCGTAGGGAATTCTCGCACCAAATGTCCGATGAATTTACAAAATTGTTCAGTTCTATTTCTTGCGCCTGAAACGAAACAACGATAGAAAATGACTAACTAGTAAACAGGCACGGCGCTTTCAACGCCAGATGAAAAAGCTGCATCAGGACACGATGAGAATATTCAAGCATACTTCCAAAACTTCTCGGATTTTCAGTACTGCTGTAGACACCCCGTTTCGTAAAGTATTGAACATTCTGAGACGTACAAAAAGTGCCTTTGCTAAAATTCCTCATTCGATCTCCCATATCCTTTTCTCTGAACCCTTTCAATCGTTGTTTATTAGTATAAGGTACAGTCATGGAGAGTAGAGACCAGGAGCATAAACTGCTGTATCAAATGTACGGCTGACTGAGGCTCATCAAACGTCACCGCTAGTGGCGCTGGTAGTCTCTGGCGTCCGCAGTCTGGTCCGTATATACAATCGGTGGCATGACGTCAGATAGCGTCGGTCAGCGTTTCTGGTAGGGTTATTATACTGCGAAACTGCGGACGCCTTGAGGAACCAGCGCCACCCTGCGGGGACGTCTCGCGAGTCGCGTTCCGTACGGCAGTTTATGCTCCTGGTCTCTACTCTCCATGGGTACAGTAAAACCCTAAGCATATATATATAATATATTTCGACGGTTCTATCCTATTTTCCTAGTAGGTGACGTGGCGGGTTTGAAGAAAGTAAAAAATTCTGGGGAATCGACGTTCGTTGGTATCTTTTTCGTGCCTCGGTCATCACGAATCCACTCGCTGCTGCTACTATTATACTATTAGTCAGGCAAAAACGCAAACGAAACTATAAGGTCGGAAGAACGGACGTCGAACCGAACCAACCAACTAACTATAACTAAGTAACTATAACTCGTGCACCGTTGTGAAGAAGAGGAAACTTTGAGAACGTCGGTAGATTTTTTTTCTTACAGGATGTCGGTTATACATGTATAATATCTCCGTGCGTTATGGTCAAATTAAAAAGTATCCGTAACTCCGAGTGAGTATGCGCAACTCGCGTGTCAAGAAACGACTGCGAATATTCTGCACTTCTTGTATCATCGTCATTTTGTATTTCTTTTATTTTGCATTCACGTTTATATAGATGTGGAAATACGTCAATTAATATGTATAGTAGAATTACGTACCTATACGGGTGTATATTATGTAGTAAAGATAAATTGATAAGCCCGACACCGGGATTACATAATTTATGGTTTTTTTGTTTTTTTGTATTTTTTCTTGTATTTTTTCCCCTCTCTATATGTATACGTGCTTGTATCCGCCTTCTGAACCCCATATCGCATCCAAAATCTACATCGGCAGATGTCTACTACTACCGGTAGTGAAGAGAAGAAAAAAAAAAACCGGTAAAGAAATATCATTTTTATTGTTGTTTATTGTATTCTCAAAAGTATAAGGAAGCTAGTGGGTACCAGGCTTTCCTAAAATTTCACTTGTATCTACTCGAATAATATCTCGTACACGTAAATTGATCCATCACATAAGCAAGGGGATCCAGACACGTATCATCATCCTTTTCACCAGTGATTAGATTATCGCTATCGTGATCTCAACTCACGTTGAAAATGAAACTCAATTGTCTATCAGAATGAAAAATTACACAGGTAAGGAATGGAAATATGTATGTGTTTATAGGAGTTTATATTTTGATTTTGTTCTAAATTAATTGTGGATATTGATCTTTCATTTTGATCAAAGACTCAAAGATCCGGAAGTTAAAAACTCAGAAAGCCCAAAAATCCGAAAATTTGAAGGAAACTCATGACAAAGTTGTCAAATAAAGGACGTTGCATACGCGAATTCTGAGATTCGGAGTTCTGGCCTTTCGGATCTTTAGCTTTCGGAATTTTGAACCTACTTCGGTGTTTTTCCATTCGGAGTTTTTCAAATTGGCTACGTAGACTCTCGGGATATTAATCTGTCTAAAAACTGAGTTAGTAGTATTAAAATTCGGAATTTTTACTTTTCTCAGCTTATGAAATTCGGTACCTTAATCCCGCCCCTCTTCTGGAATGCGCCTGAAGTTCCGAACGTTCATATTGTGAACGAATTAAGTTGCATAAAAATTGTATATTAGACTTATTCAACCGTTCGGAATTTGTGAACTTTGAAATCTATAACTGATCCTCGATTTTCAACAATTCAAAAATCTGTAGCTACACTGTTAGTGGATTAAAGATCGTGGCGCGAAGTCCACTATTTCGAAATTTTCGTTTCAACAAACGTTCGGAACTTGAAGTACGTCTTCTGGAATTATTTTTTTCTAATTTTCCTATAGTTCATTTCTCAACGGCTTGTATTCCAAGGAATCTTCGAGCTATAGAAGTCGATTCCCAAGATTGTATACAGCAGGTGATTTATTTCAGATGAGACCGATTATAACGATGGCGCGAAATGAACTTTGACCAAGAAATGAATTGATTCTGGACGATGTTGAATTTATTATCAAATGGCAACTGCACACTATGGTCCCCCAAAAAATTTGACTAATTATCAATAAAGTGCCGGAATAAGATGCCTTCATTTCTTGTTATCTGCGTTACGGTACGGACGTACCTACGTGTGTAACGTTACGTATATACGTACGTACAGAGGCACGCCGAGAGACGAGGCAAAGATCGTTCTCTAAGGAGAGAAGAGAAAGCCTGAGAACATAGCGCGGTAGTTGTTGTTGTTGTTGTTTGTTGAGACTCTCCGACTCAAACATATACGTATACAGAATAATGCTATATCCGTAATACATGTGGTCCTTGCTTACTGCCCGCGGGCTATTCATCCTAGAGACGTCCGTACGTACGTATGCATGCATGCATGTATGTATGTATGTATGTATGTATGCATGTATGTATCATACATATAGGTATGAAACACAGATACATGCGGGCCAGGAGCGAAACGTACCATAGGTATAGTATAAGGTATAGGATTTCGCCTTAGAATTCCACGCAACACGTACAGAGAGAAGTTCACCAATCCATAAGTACGCCCCCCGCGTATGTTTACTCGTTTCATTTCCATCGTATGCACGTTAGATATAGATATATATCCATGTACGTATGGAGCATTCCATGCCAAATCGACCTCACGTTTATCAACCCTCGCAATTTTTTCATTTCTTTTTTCCTTCGAGTATAATACGAGGGAGAGAAAAAAGTGATCGTCTGAATTTGTGCACATTTTTTGAATCCCCGGTTCGAAAGCTGATTTATTTTCAGACAGACACGTGTATATCTGTTTATGGATGTAAAAAAAAAAAAAAAAAAAAAAATCACCCGAGTAAAGAAGTTCGCTAATAATATAAGGCGATAGAAACTTGTTATTTTGAAAATTTTTCAGTCATTTTGGATGCTACTTTTGCGATAGAACCTCTTGATTTGGGATTTTCACTGCGATAACCGTTATCGATTCTTGTGAAATCTTAGCCATGAATTCTTCATGAAAATACGGAACTTTTGAGACCATATAAGTATGCCTAAAAGTGCAGGTCCTAGCTCTGCAGGTTCGGGTGCGAGAATTCAATGAATTTCGAAAGAACTGAAAGTACAAGAGGAAATTTTTCACAGATTTCTGATGCCTGAAAACAAATCATAACTTTCAAACCGGTGGTACGAAAAAAAAAACCGAAAGAATTCAGACGTTCATTTTTCGTCCGCCCTTACTTCCTACTTGAGAGAAAAACAAAATTCAAAAATGGCGAGGGTCTACGTTACGTCGATTTACCTATCATCAAATGCCCCATATGTATTTCCGATGCCTCTATATAATATGTGTACGTGTATCTGCCCGTTCTCGCCCCAGGTTGGTATTCCAGTATACGCGTATGTATATCTCTCTCGACCTGTTCTATGCCTCGCCGCGGATGGTGCTCGATGTGGATGGATAGAAATGCATATTACGTACATACGTACGTATACATACGTATAAATTCACGTATGTGCCGCAGTTTCAGCATCGTTACTTAATTAACTAATTAATTAATTCAGAAATACACCCGCGAAAGAGTATAGGATATAAGAGGAATTTATCCGAGCATTGAAATCTCTTCGAATTTCGCGTGAGAAACAATTAACGAACCCCGTTACGACATATACGTCTGTGTACGTGAATGTTTATAACTTCGTATACCTTAATACCTACTATAAGAAGCGAGATCAACAAGATTAACTGAACCCGTATAACCTCCATTCGGATGGAATTTGTTTATTCCTGACATGACGTGCGGCGACAATTTAACTGGAATGAAATTCCCTGACTTTTTCCTCCAGAAAATGCAATTACCCCTCCTCAATTTCCACCGAATCCAAAGAATATTCAGAGGTTTCAGTGAATGAGAAGTAAATAATTGTCTTCCTTCATTTAATTCAGTATAATTATATCAATAAAAATAAATAAATAAAAATACTATAACTGGAAAAAAATTCCCTGCGAATCTATAAAATTCCCTGACTTTCTCCTGACTTTTCCCAATGAACTATCAAAATTCCCTGACTATTCCCAGTTTTCCGAGTCTGTCGCCCCCATGTTTCATTTCACAAAAATCATATAGGGAGGGATTCGTAACGAACTTTTGTTTCCTGATGTACGGTGTGTAGAGATAATTCGAACAATCATATAATATAATGAAATTCTATAAATCTAGATTCTGTGATATTAAGGTCATATTTTATCATCAATTATCTTCATGCGTTATTATTAATATATACCGTACATGTATACATATACATATGTGTGTATAGAAAAAGAAAGATATGTTCGTTTCCTGGAAAGTGGGGTTGAACACCTGTCTCTCAGTGAATCCCAACCACGTACGATAATATCGTTTGGTTGAGCACCGCTGGTTGACCACGTGACTGAATCCATATCACGCTCGGATTTCGAACAAAAACAAAAGAACCGCAATCAGGATAATAACACAACCATTGAAAAAAGAACCGTTTAGGTCCGTCAGGCAAAAAAAAAAAAAAACAACAACGAAACGATACGAAACAAAATCAAATAATCTTCCGGACGTAAGTCGATATATTATGATTCTATGTGATATTCGTAAGGTGCAATTTGCTTAGCAAGATTAACGATAACGCGATATCTGCATAGCCTCTTGGCCTTTTGAATATAGAAGACGCGAGGGGAAATGACGAGGAACGGAAACGCGGAATAGAGACGAAGTGAAAAAGAAGAAGAAGCAAAAGAAGAAGAGAAAAAAAGAAGGGGAGACTGTTGAGTTGGTAAACACTGTTCGGGATTGAATGCGATTTGATTGTGAGACGAGAGACGAAGAGACTGACGTTTCTGACCGATGAAAAGCTAAGCTAGAGAACTATCGCCCCGCTATTCTCCTATCAAATAGTAAATTGTCGAAATACGTGCCCCAGCATTTAATGAACCAATTTGTAGAGGCGGTATTTTTGGGACAGGTAGTAGTTGGTCGGCGGAACTCAGCAATGCCCGACGCGCCCTGAAATGCTAATGCTACTGCAATGATTCAACGGGTCAGATTCGAAGCTCAAAAACGACGTTTCGAACTATTGTTACACGCCGTGACCAAGTCCAATTCCCATCACACCGTATCGCTTCGATTCGGAACTTCCCCGATGCTTCATTGTTTTATTAAAATTCGAAATTAACGCGCCGGCGCAACGCGTCTCAAACCTGTTGCTTAGCAGCAGCCTAGCCGACGTGCAGCGTGGAGACCGAGGCGAGTACGAAAACGAGGATTCATCTCAACTCGGTGGTAGTGAATTAACAATAAGAGGAATAGAAAAAGAAAAGGGAAAAGAAATAAAACACGTCAAGATGATCTTACGAGTCCCTTGCAGTTCTTTTGTTTTTAATAAATAAAATATCGTCGCTTACCGTTAACCGAAGGCAGGCTGGCGAGGAGGGTGACTAGCGGGACGATTGTCAATATGTAATCCAAATTTCGCCACAACATGTTGCAGAAAATTTATCCACTGCACACTAAAGGGCACACACATTAGATTGAGCACTCACTTAAACACTATGTAAAACCCGATAGTAATCCATTATTTGACACACATTTTGCAATCGATTGTTTGTTGGTATTTTTCTTGTTGTTTTTTTTTTTCTCAATAATTTTGATTTGTTATTGTTTTCACTTCTATCTTAATCAACTAATCGCTCGTACTCAGTGTTTACATCACGGAAGAGATGAGAAGAAAAAAAAAACAACACACAGATCCATATACGAACATGACCGCGTCTCAAACTCGTCTGGATTCTATTGTTCACTTCACGCGCTGAAAGTAGTCCCACTAGCGGCGCGCGCATCCCCGACATCTTGTATTCCTACGCCGGGTATAAGGACGTATACATATATCTATACTGCCCACGGCGGACGACGCCATCTGCCAATCGCGCCTAATCGTCGAGGGGTTGAAATACGTTCTACGGTCCGATTCGAACGCTTAGAATTTCACTCGAGATGGGGGCTGGGGCGACGCGATGTTAATACGTATGTGTGTCGCTTACGTACATATCTACACATACCTGCACCATCTCAAATGGTTTTTTCTATCTCCCTCGCTCCTTTGTCGCATTTAAATACGATGCGTGCCGAGAAAAAAAGGGAGATGAAAAAAACACGTGCTCGATGGGCCCCGTGCAGGCTTGTTGTAAAGTCTTCTACAAATATACCACGGCGCGTTCTCTTCTATCATCAAATAATGTTAATATACGGTTTTTTTTTTTTTGCCACGTGTGACGCGCATCGAAACATCATTCAATTCTTTATTCTCGTTGCTTCTCGATTGTTTTTTTCACCTATGATCAACCCTTCCCGCTCATCTGAGGTCAGAATAACTCAATTTTTAGTTCTTGAACTTGATGAGCCTCTCGCGGGGCTGAAAAACAATGATTGCTTGTCCGTTTCTTCTTCAATCGAAAAAAAAAACCTCTTCAGATCTCGGAATGAAATCTTTTTTTATCTAGACCACCCATAGTCTGAGGCTATTTACTCCTCGAAAGTAGTACCAAATCTCAGCATTATCAACCGCATATACGTTTGATAAGAAACAATTTCGAAATGCGATGATCATGATTTTTTGAAGAGAGAAGCGGATTCTTTGCATTTGTATGGGGAATTCCATACCGTTTCGACCTGAGTTCAACCCTTGACCTCTCGGATTTCGCTCGTAATTTTTTATACGATTGTTCTTACTTCGAAAAGCACTCGTTTTTTTCAGATTTTTTCGACTCGCTTCGAATTTTCTAGAATTGTCGAAAACGGCCATATTGATCGACACAAATTAAAATTCTGAAAAATGGTCTGTCAGGTATCAAGATTTTGAAGCTTACAGCCGGAGTGGGGAGATTTGTCCCTCTTACTGTTTTCAAGCTTTTTCCGAAAAAAAAACATTAAAAAAATGAGCACCGGGAGTCATTTCACTGCGGATGGTTACTGAAATATTTCAAAATGTCATACCGGATTTTTTGAAAGAATTTTCAGATTTTTCGCAAGAAGTTTTTCGATTTTTAATTTGTTTGTAATTTTCAAAAAAATTTTGTTTATTGAGCAAAAAATTTGTTTCCGGGTCTAAAAAATCCGGTGTGACATATGTAAATGTTTCAGCAACCATCCATAGTAAAATAACTCCCGCTTCTTGGATTTTCAGTGTGTTTTTTCCGAAAAAAGCTTGAAAACAGTAAAAAGGAAACATCTCTCCACCCTGGCTGTAAGCTCAAAAATTTTGATATCTGGCAAACGATTTTTCAGAATTTTAAATTGTGTCGATCAATATGACGGTTTTAGAAAATCCAAAAAAATTCAAAACGAGTCGAAAAAATCTGGAAAAAAATGAGTGCTTATCAGAGTAGGAACAATCATACATATGAAAAATCGCGAGCGAAATCCGAGAAGTCTAGGGTAAAACTCAGATCGAAACGGTATGGAATTTCCCATATACCCCCAACTACCAGACTTTCCTTCGCCATTTTTGTATTTGATTTCATGTGAATAAGCGGTTGGTCAATATTGTAAAATGTCCAGTGCATAATCCAGTCAATTCGAACGCTATTGTTACACAGAGCAGCCATTCAAAAATGGCTGGGGTCAACTCAACCCCCCGCTCTTTAAATGCGTTGGAATGAAAAGTATACCAGTCCGAAAAAGTGCAGAATTCTTCGCTCCACAGAGAGTGAGATCTAACTTTTTTGGAGTGAAAGTTTATCCCGAATCATAATTGTTCTTTACGCGATAAACACAAAACACCACTTTCCACTCATTTGGAGCCTTTTTGCTTTGGTTGGAGTGAAATCTCATTCTTTATGGACTGGGAAATTCACTTTTTCAGAATAGTGGGCTCTTGACTCCTGCAGGGTGTCTGGTATATTTTATCTTCAGAATTCCAGGATAATTTCAAGACTTTTTCAGGATCACAGGATTGTTTTCCGGGATAATATTCGCTGCAGGCGAATATCAATCGGAAGAGACAATTTTTAACAAAAATTTCTAATAAATTTACAATAATATCATGTATTTAATGATATTATGATGAATACTATACCAAACGCCAGCCGAAAATTATCGAATATGCCAGCGAGCATGACGGTAGAGCCGTTGAATCACTCATAAATTGCAAATATAAACATAATACTGATCGAGAATAAAAAGACAGTTTCAAGACACAATGAAAATTCAAGGACATTCCCAGGACTTAGCCAGAAAATTATTAATTTCAAGATATTCCCAGGATTTCCAGGACCGATCTAGATACCCAGCTGTCCTGAAAATTTGGTGATCACGAAGCGCAGTGGGGAGGCGTGACCGTGAAGGGTTGAATAATTGGCATCGAAATTAATCTAATCAGGACAACCATCTCTTGAAACTCTCAACCCGAAGGTTTTTCGATTTAACGCTTTGCTTGCAGAGAAATTGATTATCTCTATCAATCAATCTGTTAACTCGCAGAGTACTGGTTTTTGGGTCCAAAGAATCTGAGCGCAAAGTTGTAGTCAGCCAAATTATTGACTTGCTCTCTCCGATCGAATCCAATCGAATTCCTATGATTATGAAATTTACCAATCCGTTTTGATTTTTCTTTTAGCCACGAGGCCGCCTGTAGATATGATTTATGGTGTAGTTCATTCTGTTGCATGTCGTTCCTACACGATAGGGCAGGAAAAGATTACCGACTATATCCATGCGTTGAAATCCATACAGAGATAGGTTTTTATTATTTTACATGTTTCTTGCTATAAGCATAAAGCGAGCACTGGAATAATTAGTTAACTTTTAAATATCAGTTTTTTCAAGTATGCCCAAGTAATATGTTATGGGAAAGCAATTTTAACTGCCTCTCGAGGTAGACCGGATAGGCACGCTTTATTTCAATTTTACAATGGCATAAACCTAATTGAAAACTTAATTGACGCTGGACATGTGATGATAGTATGTATATTTGCCGAACACCTGGCTTTTATGTTTGTCGTCTCCCCAATTACTTACATGTCTCTTCGTCATAACCCGAAGATACACAGAGGTAAATTTTTAAAGTCCCGCTGCAATGCCTACGGTCAATAACAATCTTCAAACAAACCATAGAACGTTACTTCGGCCAATTGAATTCAACGGATTATCGCCGACTATCGCCGAAAAGTGCTGATCAATTAATAAAGGGAAATTAAACTCCGTAATGATACGTATTAAACTCGTAGGCCTGAATGAATAATGACATTAAATTATGCCAGGCACAAGATAAATGTACTAATCAACATCAAGTGGTTTTTCCTCTTCTTCTTTCTTCACGATATATAATTTGCGAGCGAAACGCGAAGTTATGGCAACCTCCTGATATTATTATTCAGCTAGTTAGATGTCGATTAATATTAATAAAATAATGATATTCATAGAAATTGTGACTCTACACGCAGAATTCTTGATCTCTTATTGGGAGATTCAAAATAGTACATTATGCAACAAGGGAATAAAGTGGAAGATTATTCCCGAAGGTGAGTTTTCTGCCCGTTGAGCCTGAGGGAATGATCCGCTTTATTCCCGTGTTGCATATAGGACTTTATTTCCGACTCAACCATGGCCACTTTTTTTACCTGAAGAGTGACTCACGCAAAACAGCGGAGTATTCCAGATTTTCCGCGGCGCATAAGTCTGGAGACTAAAACTCATTGAAAATTTATAATAATATGGAAAGAAAATGATCAAGACCAAAGATAAAACAAATTAAAGGAAAAATTTTATTTTTTTATTTTATAAATCAGAAAAGAACAATTTTTTAAAATAATTTTAAGAAATCATAAATTTGCCGGACAAAAAGTACTTTTTCATCACTCTAACCTCAAAATCGCAACTTCGTCGCGATTTCTCGGCTCTTGCGATGAAAAATAATGATCGTTGCTCGTACGTAAAGATTTTTCGACGAAACTCGTTACAGCCCTCGCCTTCGGCTTGGGCCGTAAACCTCTCGTTTCGTCAAAATAGTACATTACGATACGAGTACGAAAAGGCTTTGTTGACGAAACGAGAGGTTTACGGCACGAGCCGAAGGCGAGTGCTGTAACCAGTTTCGTCAAAAAGCCTTTATGTACGAGTGACGATCATTATTTTTCATCGTGAGAGCCGTCAAATCGCGACGAAGTTGCAATTTTGAGGTTAGAATGATGAAAAAGCATTTCCGTACTCGAACTGTAATGTACTATTTCATCACTCTTACCTGAAAATCTACTTTACAAATCTACTTTACGTCCCGAAAAATCTACTTTATGTCCCGCAAATCTACTTGATGTCCCTCAAATCTTACTTTACGTCCCGCAAATCTACTTTATGTCCCGCAAATGTACTTTTTTTCAGAAAGTGCGGGAAAAAAGTGAATTTGCGGGACAAAAAGTATAGCAGGGAATCAAGTCCCACTTTTGTCCCGCTTTTTAGGTCAAAAAAGGGGTCTTTACGGTTGAGTCGGGAATAAAAGTACTTTTTGTCCCGCAAATTTACTTTTTTTGAAAAATGCGCCAGAAACGTGAATTCACGGGACCAAAAGTATAGCAGGGAATCAAATCCCACTTTTGTCCCGCTTTATAGCTGGTCAAAAAAGTGGCCTTTACGGTTGAGTCGGGAATAATAGTATATTGTGCATCAAGGGAAGAAAGCAGGTGATTTTTAACGAGTGTGAAGTTTGCTGCCCGAAGCGTAGCCGAGGGTAGCACGATCTCACGAGGTAGAAATTACCTATCTTCCCGTGATGCACATGCTATTTTTTTTCATACATGAACGGAGGCCGATTTTCCGATCAGACGGCGATTACATTTTAGGTTATGTGACGTTCTGACCGCGCCACACTGCATGGTCGGTACGACAGAGAAAACTGGGAGCAAAGACTTACCACCCTAGTGGAGTAAGACTTTCCACCCGGTTGCCAGGGAAGAAAGACGTCCGACCCGAGAGGAAAGACTTTCCACCCAGCCCGTCGGTAAAGCCACTATTTGCTCCCCCAAAACAGGTAGCAAAATCGGCCTTTCCGTTGATGTATGAAAAAATAGTACACTACGATACGAGTATGGAAAGGCTTTTTTGACGAAACGAGAGGCTTACGGCACGAGCCGAAGGCGAGTGCTGTAACGAGTTTCGTCAAAAAGCCTCTACGTACGTGTGACAATCATTATTTTTCATCGTGAGAGCCGTGAAATCGCGACAAAGTTGCGATTTTGAGGTTAGAATGATGAAAACGATATTTTTCCCCCGTTGGCGTAGCGTCTTTAGGTAGAAGGAGGATCGAAGATTTATTCGCAACTGATTTCGCGATAATTTGAAAGTTCAAAATTGACCCACAATACAACAGGATCCCGCACACTTGTAGGTATATCTTCGGTTTAATAGACGTATACCAGCTTCGTATTCGACGAATAAGGCGTCTACGACTGTTTAATTCAAAACCCACGTTTACCTACTTCGATTCATATGGTGGTGTGAATTTATTCTGAAAACGAAAGTCTCAGCAAAAGTATCTGTGCGACTGGCACCAAAACATATTTGCAATTTAGGTAGCTATAACTATTTGTTCATAGCTTTTTGCCCGATCCACAGCCGTCAAAAATTTGTTTGCAGTCCAGTTTTTTGGACATTTTGGAGATACTATCCGCCTCAGCATGCAGAGGCAGTGAGTGGTTCACGTGTGTTGGGCATACGGTATACCCAATTGCAATGAATTCCTTTGCTAACCACTTAATTACGTCCAACACGAAGAGAATCGCGAATACATCGCTATAGGCTCACCACCACACCCAACGAATATAAATCCGGTATTTTTCATTTCGTATCTCACAATCAACGTTTAGCCTACGGGGAAAGAGTCTTTTCATAATTATTATATCCCATATGTGGGAGGCAGATTTATAAACGAGCCCGAATGTGTGTTCATATCGTTAGACACAACCATATGTATGCGTTGTTGTGGTAGCTGGACGTGCGAATCTGTGCATATAGGTAAGCAGTTGGAATCTCTGAACAGCTAATTTGATTAGTAATTGATTATTGATTAAAGCCATTCTTAATTGAGCTATTATTTGAACGGGACTTTACTATTCAGTACCGCCGCGTTCAACGACCGCCTCATTCAGCCAGGATATTCACATCCATATTAATTGCCGAAAGTTCATTACGTTGGATTTCTTTTTAATTTCATTCGCAACTCAAAGAGAAAAATGGAAAAGTAACCAAGTACGGTATGTAGTTGGTTTATAATACGTATGAGTGGCATTGAAGATTGTTAGAACTAACTACCGATTTCATTCAGTCAGAATTTGGTGGAGAAAAATCGTAGCACAGAATTTCATCCAAGAACATATAATATCTCAAGTTCAGATCTCGTTTGTAAAGTTTTTCGGGGCTGCGCCACTGATACCTAAGTGTATGATTTTTAGAATAGTATAGGTGCGGGTTAACTATTATAAATTACATCATAACTCAATTCTGAGGTATAATTACAGTAATTATTATCTGACATATTCAGCTATTTTTCTGAATTACCGATTGATTATTATCGATAAATGTCATTGATCAATAAATTAGATAAATTACCTGATACAAATCATGATATTTTAATAATTACGTTTAAACGGTAGTTCGCAGAAGGATACTTGAATATCTCAGATAATAATTGAAGTAATTATGCCCTAGAATTCAGAGATCAATACGGTTGATCGGTATTCTAGTATGCCAAAAATCTTTCGGTATTTAAGCTTCGTAGATTGGAATCCTTTAGCGATCAACGGCCACCAAATCCGATAGTGTATTACCGGAATGCCGAAACCGGAGCCTAAAACTACCGAAATACTAAAACATCTAAATGAAGGAAAATCTAAATGCCGAGAATCTGTAATTATATATGCTCAGCGATCCCGCGTTATGACAGGCATTCCATGTTTAGAATGCAATTTCTGACAGCTACCAGGCATTTTTATAATCGAACAGCTTGTAATTTCGTTATACCTTTCATACCTCGATATTCCGGTTTATTGGTGTTTCTGTTTTTTCATCAGCGTTTTGGTTATTATTAGCCTTAGCAAAATGTGAATAGCTCTCATACACCCATGCACGATTGATAATAACTTATATGATTTCTTATGCTAGGAGTGAATCCACGAATCACATCCAAGTATACGTTAATCTTCTTTCGTCTACTGCAGTAGAACTATACCCATAACGTTCACATGACGCCATTTATCAATACTTACATGCATCTTTCGCAAAAATGAACAATATACGGTTCTCCAGCAACTCGTTAAGGTGCAACGGGAATCTGCTCAGATAACAATGGTTGTCCGCATTGTTGTCCAATTGTTATTTGAAGAGACTTCGAACTCCCTTCGCACCTTAAGGGTGTAGCAAGGCTCGCCTATGGTGGGGGCATCTAAGGGCCAACCATTTATGCATAACGTGGGCGCTTTTTATCATTCTTGCCAAATTTTCGCGTACGTTTATGAGTGATTATGCAAATGATACTTCGAATATAAAAATCAGACATCCCTCTTAATTTTTCGTATAATATATTTGACGATTGCAACCGTTCGGACGCTATATTTGCATTCGAAGAATCATTTATCCGCAACAGACACACAAAATATTCGTTTATTTCTGAGAATTCAGAAGGCGGAATTCAAACGTTCGAACACTCGCCATTTCGTAACCGGAAATGCATTTCGATCTAGAAATTTGGATCTTCAATATTTTTGCGGATTATCTCCACAAAACACTTGATTTTCCATGCACATTTTATCCAAATCGGTCGGATCGTTCTCCCGAAGTTCAGGATACCAAATTCTCAGCGTACACACGCAAACGCAAATATTGTGTGCGAGTTATCAAACGGATTTTGAACTTGATGACAATATTTTTTCCTGGTGACGTTTTTCGCAATTACGAATTTAGTAGGCACTCCGCTATGCAATCGGTTCTCATTATATTATAAAATATTATTTCAAATTTAAATAATGTTTTATATAATTCATTCGTAGAATCTTTCTGTGTATCTATAAGTATATTATGAACGTTTCGATAAGTTTTGATCGACTATCAACTCATTATAGATTAATTGCTCACCATCAAACTGCGTTCAATTTTTCAACGTAATGAGAAATTTTACTGCAAGTATGTCATCAATTATTTTTTTTCAACTGATGAGCCATTAGAAATGGAACTCGATCCAAGATTGTATAAAGTATAAGAGTCTGCGAGAGACCTAAATTGTTTCTATTCGCCGATTTGAAGTAACGTTATATCTGTAGGTACTTCGGACCGATTTGCACTCAGATAACGCTCGACCCCCAGCTGCGGGAAATTTTCCAGACTTGTTATTGCTGTGAAAAATGGACACGAACAAAATGATAATTCGATATATCCTAGTTTAACGACGTGCTTGCCGCAATTAAGGAAGATTAATTGCTTCGGACAAGTAGCTATACGGCATGCTTGACCCCGTCGTCTCCTAGACAACGCAGGACGTCTTGTTAACTCGATAATCCACGACTTTAACTCTAAGGTAGGAGAAGCCGCGTGTACAAGTCGGTTCCTTGGTCATGTCGGATCCGCTAGTGCAATCGGCAAAGGAAAGCCGGCTGAATGCTCTCAACAAAAAGATCATCGAGATCAAGAAGAAGATTCAACTCTCCGGTAAGTCACCTCGTATCAATTTCGCCCCCTCAATTATCAGCGTTCATATATTTAAGGGGGTTCGACACCTTGGCGACCGGAAAAAAGACTAGCTTGCGTTAATTTTTTGGGGAGAATACGCGTGTGGAGATTTTCAAATTTTTTTTTTTCTCGTCCACAGTTTCAAGTATCACTCACAACCTATTCGATTGACAAATATTCATCAATGTGGCAGTTTATGCAGAGCGCTGTTCAAAAAATTCCCTTCACGTTGACCACTGCTGTTCGGAAACGAATCACTTGGCGAACAAGAAAACCAAATGAATTTAGTTTTTATATGAAATTATCTAGTGCTTAATCGAAGGATTTAATGAAGCATTGGTGTTCGAACAAATGGCCGCAGTTTGAAGCGATTTTGTAAATTTTTGTGAAAACTCGCCCGTTTTAGCCAAAAAGCTCGTCGCTTTTTTGCGTGTGGCACGTTTGCCAAGCGTCCCCCCCCCCCCCCCCCCCCCTATGGAAAAACCAGCAATTGGATCAGGTATGCGAAGACACTTTCACATCTTTGAGGTCAAAGCAGTATCCTTCACAAATTCACAAATTTTTAATTGACAACCATTAGACTGTATTCCAGAGCTCGATGTTGTATCTTAAAAATTGACGTAGATAGCTAACGCCATTTCCAAACCGGAAGTCGGATCGGGTGCACAATGAAATCTGCCCCGAGATTCGCACGTCTTCAGGGTAAAAACAGGATAACCTGCGAGGTTCATCAAAATCAGTTCAGCAGTGTGGCTGAAACCGTGTTTACAAGAAACTTGGACGCTTTGGTACTAAGACACAGGTGCCGGAAAGATCCTCAAAAATTCCCAGAATTTTCATTTGCGTTCGTGAAACTGTATTCCAAAGCTCGATGTTGTGTCTTCAAAATTAACGAAGTTAACAAACGCCATTTCCAAACCGGAAGTCTACTCTACAATGAAACTTGCACATCTGCGAGGTAATAAAGGTATGCTCCGAAAATTTCAACAAAGTCGGTTCAGCGGTGTGACCGAAACCGTGTTTACAGGAAATTGGGGGGTCACATACATCACTCTTGAGAATGCTCGAAAACGACTACCTAGATGCCAAAACGTGCTCCGATCCGACGTTTTTTGCGATGGCAAATGGCACTCCGTTTTTAACGATCGTGCCTAAAAACGATCTACCTATTTTCACGAATAACCAAAAATATGCATCGAAGAAAAATTCCTTCGATCAAGCACTAGATAATTACATACAAAAATTGAATTCGTTTGGTTTTCTTGTTTCAAATGATTTGTTTCCGAGCAGCAATTTCACCGCCTTGGAAATAGTGGTCTGCAGAAACCATTATGTGTCTACTACATTGATGAATATTCGCCAATAAAAAAAATTGTGGAAGATACTTGAAACTATACTCTCTGATGTAAACGAAAATCATGCGAAAATCTGTATAACACATTAAAAAAAAAAATTAACGAAAACTCGTATTTCCTCCGGCCACGATGGCGATGCATATGCGTTTACTCAGTTAATTCACAGAAAAACTGTCATTCTTGTATGAATACCATAAGATCGAAACGTTACTCAGAAATTCACATTTTTCGGCAGTCTTCCGCCACCGCTTACAATTAGTGGGAATGTCAATTGCTTAATTGCTGTTCATCAGCGATGATTCATGCAGCTTGCTGCAGCTCTCTTTTACTTTTGTCAAGCGTCCGATCCGGAGCGGTCAATCAACCGCAAATTCATGCTAGTTTGGGACGACCGTCAAGCTCCATATGGAGGGATAGAAATGTGATAGCAATTAAGATTCGAAGAATCATATCTCGTTAATTATCTTTAGGCTTACATAATATGTATCGCGCTGCTTGTGAACAGGCTGCTGTATAGGAAATCTCGCGTGACTGTCACAGATGTATTTCCCGGAGTAAAATATCATTTAATTATTCTGCCTCTTGGTGAAAAGATACGCACGTAGAGATTCCATCCTTATTTCGTTCCAGGCATTATTAAAAGCGAATGTACACTCTTTGACGCGTATCTTCAGAATCTTTTGATACAGCCGTAATTCTAAAACTCTTCGAAGCCGTAAGACGACTCAGGAATCGTATGCGAGACTCCTCTATACGGTCAATTTAGTAACTCAACGAAGTCTCGAGTGGACTTGGACTCGGACGAATTAGCGTTGAATGAAAGAGATGTACTCAAGTTAATGAGGGCAATTAGTGTTGGTTGTAGGCCCGCGTAACGCTTCACACTCTTGTTTTGTCTAATGGAGATGGTGTCCGGCATTACGGACATCCTGTCCACGAAATCTTCTCATATTTCGTTGAATCGAGCTAATTATCACACTTGCCTCATATACGCCGATCGGATTCCTCGGGTATTTTTTTCTCATCGTCATACAATACGGCGGGAAGCCTACAATTCATAAATTTGATTGGAGAAGCATCAGGATGATGGGGTTGAAAGACTTATTCATAAGTTGTCGCCCAGGTTGCGATCCTCTTTGGACAGATGCTATCGGCCATCTCGCCATGATCTTATTTATGTTCCTTGATAGGATAAGTCCAGAGTCGTCTTGGTTGGGTCGAAGGGTCGCCCTTATTCGCGTGTGTGCGTGTCTGTAAATATATATAAATACACGTAGCCGTGTACCGCGCGATTCCTCGGCCTTAAGCAACCGTAACCAGAAGTTCAAAGGTATTTATACCGACGTTGTACCAGAGGTATGAGACCTGGAAGTTACGATCATGAGAGCTTTTTCAAGGGTATATAGATGGTATTATATACTACTGGACACGTTTGTGCTCGGTCGTCTTGGACTTGTGACAGGTCGTGGCTACTTACCTGACATCGAGAAACGCGGTGGTCTCGATTCGATTGTTCGTTTATGGTTGTTTGACGTTCGTATCGGTGCTTCCTTCCTGCATCCGTTTCGTGTACATGACTTCGCTACATCATATTGTGGGATATACATACCTTATATACATATATATCATATATCTACCTGTCTGCAACTTGCCACGCGTGATCAATACGAGGGTGGTCAATTCTTGCAGAGGGACAGAGGAAGGCCTGCTTCGAGGAGTGCGATGCTCAGAAGAAGGAGAACGCCGGCAAGGTCAGCAGGCTCAAGAAGGAAGTTAAAGAACTGCAAGTCACCTTTGCCAAAGCTAAGAATGTTCGTTTCTTTACTATATGTTATATAACTTTAAGACGAGGGGCTGTGAACTCGTGGAATCAACGGGAAGTTCAATGAGAAATTACTAAGAAATCATTGGGATAAGCAGGGAATCGTTTGAAATCATAGGGAATACCCGAAAATACGGAGTACATAGATCAGAGGTCGGCAAGTGGTGCACTTAGTGCACATGATGCATGGGGCAGGTATACTGGCGCACTTTATCCTGTTGGCGACCCAATTAGGGGGGACCCAAACGGAACTAACTGTGATCGGCCCAGTCTCGAGAAACAATAGAATGCCTGCATTCAGTACCGACTCGGAGAAACATGGTGTACGCCAATTAACAAAAGAGTCGAGGAACTTTTCTTGACCCAGGTACAACAACCTTAACGGAGCCCTCGAATTAGGTGCACTAAGCAGGTAGCGTGGTGCACCGCAGACGTCTTGAGTTGCCGACCCCTGACATAGATCGTTCCCGATGATCGCTACGGATTCCTAACGATCCCATGTGATTTTCTACGATTTCCAGTTTAAACGAATCACTCATAGGAATGGATTAATTAGGGAACATTAGGCGATTTTTACAAATCCAAGCAATTCCCAACGGCCTTCGCCGATTCCACATTAGACGACCTGGGATTCTTTGTGAATTCCACTAAATTCATTGGGACTCGCTCTGTGTTCCTCAACCAATTTTTCGCGATTTCCGCAAATTAGAAAATCATTGGAGTTCGCTGAAAATCCCCGTGTAGAAATTTCACTGGAAAGTGGGAAAGGCTAGCCAGTTACATGCCCGGCCTGGCGCTGGCTAGCCTTTCCCACTTTCCAGTAAAATTTCCACACGGGTCATTTACAGATCAGGAAAATTATTGGAAATTGCGGTAATGATTTCCTTCGATTTACCAGTGAATAGCCCTTCGCTTGAAGAACTTCGGGCGGAATGGTACACCTGAATCCAATCATTTCTTTAATGGCAGTAACACATCCAGCCGGTAGGTATCCAAAAGTGACAAAAGAAACTAGCTCTAGAAAACAGTGGCTTCAAAGTGCTTTGAATTATTAAAATACAGCAGATAATTTGGCTCATCGCGATGGGGGCCGGACCGATAATAACTTCTCGCCCACATGTTCTTTGAGGATGAAAGTTTAGTTTTTGGAGATGGATTATATACCTAGTACCTGACGAGTGAGAAGTTGCTCGGGCGATTTGACGTCCGCTAATAATCATCAAAATGCATTGCTCTGTTCTAAAGATATCATCAATCAACATTTTCGTTCAAAGTTTCATTGTTTGAATAACTCCAAAACTGCTAGACCGATTGAATCCGAATTCCGCGCGCATTTTCTGACCTCGATAATTCGAACATTCTATCTAGGTGAGAGGAATATAACTATCAAAAAATCGATGGTGCTACAAGCACAAAGTTGATTACTTTTGCGTTCTGATATCCTCGATTTTTATTCTTCCAAATTGATCCCGGATTGGTTTTCACCGGCCGGAGAAACCTATGAGTGCCCATTTTTGAGCGAATCATCCCATCCACAGGAATTCTTAATCTGCCATATTGGAACGATTGCCTCGAAATCCGCAATTAGGAAAATTATGACCTCATTTAAGCTATCAGCAACCTTAAAAAATCTTGGATACTAAGTTTCAGGGAAGAATGAGTGCAAGGGAAAAATTAATGCTCATCGGGAGTGGTAACCCTTGCCAGGGTAATATTAATGTACTTATTAGAGAGGCTGGGATGAGTGCGGTGGGAAATGGATGTAAATGAAGTTATACACTATTGAAAGGTACGTTATTCTTCCTTATTTCCGAGGTGACCCATTGGAAAAAGTTAGAGAACACGTGACAATATTGGCGAGTGAAGATGAAGGTGCGATTCACACTTGCCCGCACTTATCGCAAGATATTTCCTGAACCAGTCGTACGATTTCGTTGCCCTTTGGCACACATTCTCTCCTAATATGTGGCTATGGGCTCATCTAGAACCGCCAACTTCCGAACTGGACTTTCGGACTCATAGGTAAAAATGATGATCAAAATCGACCGGAATTGAAAAAAATTGGCTCAAAAGTTCATTTCTTCCAAACTACGGCATATGCAAATATAATTCTAGATGGGACCGGAACTGTGGGTGTACTCATTGTCAGTGTAAAGATATGTTGTTTTTGTGTTCCAGACGAAGGACTCCGACGCAATCTTGCGATAAGTGCGGGAAAGTGTGAATCGCAACCTCACCTTTACTCCCCAATATCTCACGTGTTTTCCAACTTTTTTCAATGGGTCATATCTCAAAATAAAGAAGAATAACGTACCTTTCAATAGTGTATAACTTCATTTACATCCATTAATTCCCACCGCATTCATCCCAGCCTCTCTAATAAGTACAGTAAAATGATCCCAGCAAGGGTTATCCCTACCCTTAACTCAAAAAGTACTGCACTAATCAGGGAAATTGAATGATATTAAGGTTGAAGCCAATCCTGTCAATTGAGACAAAGATCAACAAACTCTATCGATCCGCTCTCGAGATTGATTGGATTTTCATTTTTGTTCGTCAGAACGTCGTCTATTGAATATTTCCAATACTACTGAATCGATCCTCAAGTTAGGGAATCCATTTTGATACTTTCCGGTAAAATTCAGATCAATATGACATTCACGTAATTCGAGTATGATGAAACTCAACAGATAAAGTCAAAGATGGGTTCTCAGCACACATATCGCGGGCGACAACTATAGTGAGGATATACAAATAGGGTGTACCTTTTTGCCCCGCGTTTCGCTACAAGTGTTTAAAAATTCTATATTCATCACGGTCTCCTGTTGAAGAACCAAGATGCTGGGGAAAACGAGGCCCTGAAAGGTCAGGAGTCTTTGAACAATGTGAAAAGGAGAAATTTGGAAGAGGCGATAGCTGTGCTGGACGAAGACATTATCCGGTTGCGTAAAAAGCTTGACTTGGTTCGGTACGAAAGCGACAAGGTGCGGAGACTTGCTCGGTTATAAATTCGCTCCCTATTCGAAAGCTGACGATAACCATTACTTTTCAGCAACAAAAAAAGTTGTCCGGACTACTTGAAGAATACGAGGAGCTCATGAGCGGGACGGCTCAAAAGTTGTCGGAGAAAAAACTTGAGAATCCTGCCAAAAAGGTTTCTACAATGGCATTCATTTCCATATAAGTCTTGATGTAATTCAATTTGTTCAAATTCTGATCCCGCGGTAGCAAAACTTCATCATGGCCTGCGCACAGAAATAAAACTATCTTTACTTTTTCTCTGCGCTCTTATACATCTCGAGTCTGCACATTCTTTATAGATTCCCATAGAACATAGATACCCTAATTGTAATTATTCGCTTTGAGGAATATCGCGTCGCTCGATTGCAACTTGCAAGCTTGGTTTTAAACGAGACCTGGTGAGAAAGAGCCGCCTCCACTACACCGCGTTATGTAGTACGTTATAACGATTAAAATTCCTGTAACGTAGAAAATCATAAGGCTAGAGAATCAGCTGCAGAGGATACACGTGATGCAAATGGAGGCAGACACGGTTAGGAAGAAATATCGGGGTGTGCGATCCAGCCTGAAAGCGGACGCTGCTCTTTACGCATCTTCTTTGAAAACTATGGAGGAAAATATTCGGGAGCAAAAATTTGAGATTAAACGACTTCAGGTAGTATTATGCCGAAGAATTCCTTCCCTATAAATGTACCTCAGCTATATGCGTTGAACATACTCACATCGCGGATTTCTAGGATGTAAAAGAGGAAGCCATTCATCTTCGTGATATCACGAAAGGAACGCTGGTCAAGCAGGAGGTTGAAGCTATGAACACAACAAAACAACGTGACGGCGTCATTCTAGATTACAGGTTTGCTGAAGATAAGAGTAAATGCAAACCGGCATATTTCACGTCAATTCTCTGAAAACAATTTTGGAAAAAAAACCGTCATTTTCGTCACAGGCAAAGAGTGGAAGACCGAAAGCTAGAGCTGGAGCGTTTAGAGAGAATGATTTTTCCAACGGGACGGCCGGTATTGCGAGAAGATTTTGGCTCGGATGAACAACCAGGTGGAAGTCCGGCTAAGGAAGGTACGCAGCATCTTGAGGAGGCTTTCGCCAAGCTTCGAGAAGCGACAGGAGTTTCAAGGACGGAGGATGTATTGAACAGGTTCTTAAGTCAGAAGGCGACGAAAGATAAGTTGCAGAAAATGCGGGTTGCCACTGAGAATGAGAAAATGAATCTAGAGAGAAAGAGACAGCAGCTCATGGCGGAGATCGAGATGCAAAAGTTTTCCGAGACTAAAGATGCCGAGCAGTAAGTTCACAGCCAAACTCAACATCGGTAAAAAAAAAACTTCTCATCAAAGCCCGTTTATATTGTTTTTATAGGAATGCAGAGGAACTGGAGAAGCTCAATCGACAAATAGCCAAGCAAATTGAACGCCAGGAAAAAGCTTTGGCCGAGAATAAACGGGTCAAGGAACTTTTAACGGAAGTGAACGCTACCTTGTGGCACTTCTGCGACAAACTGAGAGTAACTGAATCCATTTTTTTGCATTTTTCCAAAATTTGTTTAGCACTAAGAATTCGAAAGATTAGAAGCATAGTTTGATCATGGATATATCCCTCAATCCAGCTTCTACACACACTATTTGCTTCGATAACAATAAACCCAGAGATGGTGACCTCGGGTCGAAGTTCCTCCGTCGTAAGCTTTGAACTAGCACTTTATCTCGAGGCTGAGAAATGACAGAGAGAATTTATCCATCTAAGGGCGGTGCTTTGAGCTAGGATAGTAAACCCAAGACCCTATATCCCGGCTGAACCTTAGCCTGGCTTGAGATCGGGCTGACCGATGGCACTGACGCCACCGCCAACGCCTTGGCAGGTAAAGAAACAGACCAAGACCGCTAATTTCAGCCCCGAGCTTGAACCTTTTTAATTACAGACCTTCAAACAAAGCGGTGGCGGCGTGTGGGGTAAAGGTTGATGAAGCTAGCGATAGGCGGTAGATAAAATATCAAGAATAAGACAATCCATGGAGGAATACCCCCTCCGGCAAAACAGGGATAATAATCATTACCTCGATGTAAGAGAAAAGGGTTTTAATTATCACCTGGGCTATGTACCCATACCTCTTGAACAAAACCATTCGAAGACAAGTGCTAAGTACCCTTGATAAGCCATTGGAACTTCCCCGTGGCGACTAGCTGGAGAGAAGCTGTAAGCTTCTTTGTACCTATGGATCTACTCGTATTTGCTGTAGTCAGGTTTTATGGCTCTAGAGCTGTGTAGTAATAAAGTTTTTTTTTTTATTTTGTTTGATATTTTATCAAACTTTTCGAGTGACTATTTTCACATCGCAATTTTGGAGTAACAATCTTCAGCGTCTATCTCCGGACCCATCGAGAAGGATGTACACTAAATTTATTCTAAATATGTTAGCGAGTCTGGTTTTCGAAGTAGGAAAACCAATAGAACCAATATCCATGGGTATCGTTTACTTTGGAATATTTGTTTTCGATCGGAGCAAGGTGCTAATGTAGACTGCACCCAGAAAGGTGAGAATTGAAGAGATAGAAACGAAAGAAAATGCGCTTGACTTATCTCCGAGGACTAAGGTGCTAAACTTCTTTGATCAATAATTATTACAACTTCGGTCTTTCCTCAGCAGCATTTTACTCGCAGTACACGGAGAAAAGTGGATCCGATTATGTGAAGTACTTGTTGCAATACTTGTGGCAGAATTATCGCAGAATTATCCCAGTAGCCGTGAATTCGGATTGGTGAATCCCTGCATTTTTCAAGTTTTTGAATTGGAACTGATGAGAAAAATGTGAGTCACGTCGAGTTGAATTTCTTTCAATTCATATAAATCTGAAGTTTTCAAAATGGGATTCACCAGTATCAATTCTTGATCACTCAGGTGAGTTTCTTATCCAAAGTTGTTCGTGCACATGCGACAAAGTTCGCTTTAACCAATTTCGCCGGAAGTACGAGCTTTTTACAGCTCTGCAAGAAGACCAGGATAATTTCACGATGTTTGACCAGATCCAAACTAGACTAAAACATGAACAGCTTAAATTCGAAGAATAATTACTGTTCTGCTTCTTTTCTTCACAAAAATAACACTGTTGAAAAATCGTCAATCAGAACTTGAACATCTTAAGAATGAGATCTACAGCTTCTTTAGAATTGCAATAGCTTTGTCTCCGTTGATGATTTTCTTAAAAATCCTCTTCTGTATCGTCGTTTGTTTACGATAATTCAATTTCATTTTTTGCACTGTCTTTTTCTTCCAGCTTAGGAGCCGGTGAAGCGATTGTTGCACAGTTCTCGAATCTCGATAATCTTCCTAACATCGATTGTACCATCATTTTGGTCTTAAAAATAGTTTATGAAATCATGGCAAACTTTGAAAATAATATTACAACAATTCTTCGTCGAATCTCCGAAAATCGAGTACGCGGAATTACTGTCATCACAATGCAAAATGCGAAATGAAAATAGCAGTTTCTGAACCTTACAGCCACATGGCGATTGCCGAGTTCGCGGCTAACCCCAACTATTTGCCCCTGGTTTTAGGTAGATTCAGTCTGTATTGGTAAAAAAAAATTCATTATTCATCAATTGTGACTATAAATCTCAGCAAAACACTGGTCTTTTCGGGGTTTGGCATCTACGCCCTCCGTGTCACCGTACTAGTATACCTACTCGTAGCGGTAGAGGCTAGAATCCGAGGGGCTATTCACTTGGAAAGTCCTATGTATGTACATACACTGGTCTCGGAAGTCTTCGAAAGTTTTTGCAAGTCTTCGGAAGTCTTCGGAAGTTTTTGGAAGTCTTCGAAAGTCTTCGGAAGTCTTTGGAAGTCTTTGGAAGTCTCGGAAATCTGCGGCAGTTTTTGGTAGTCTTCGCTTAGGTTTCGAAGAATTCTTCATAATACGCAACTGGTAGTCTTCGGAAGTCTTTGGAAGTTTTTGGAAGTCTTTGGAAGTCTTTGGAAGTCTCGGCAGTCTTCGCTTAGAATTCGAAGAATTCCTCATAATACGCAACTGGTAGTCTTCGGAAGTCTTTGGAAGTTTTTGGCAGTTTTCGATTAGAAGACGAAGAATTCCTCATAATGGCAACTGGTAGACTTCGAAAGTCTTTGGAAGTTTTTGGAAGTCTTCGGGATT
Organism: Ametastegia equiseti; assembly: GCA_963989295.1. Classification (NCBI taxonomy): domain Eukaryota; kingdom Metazoa; phylum Arthropoda; class Insecta; order Hymenoptera; family Tenthredinidae; genus Ametastegia; species Ametastegia equiseti. The sequence continues at coordinate 24,741,275 of OZ022389.1, forward strand.
CTTCGGAAGTTTTTGGAAGTCTTCGATTAGAAACCGAAGAATTCCTTATAATGGCAACTGGTAGACTTCGAAAGTCTTCGGAAGTCTTTGGAAGTCTTTGGAAGACTTCGGAAGTTTTTGGAAGTCAGAAGTCACCTGTACACCCAAAATCGAAGTGCTTAGCTTCTCGCCAGTATCCCTGGCTGACTACAAATTGTCCTTTTCTCCAGGATAGACTAGGAATTTTAGATCTGTCTGAAAATCCTTCAATCGAAATAAATTCAACTACCTACAACTTGATTTCCATCAATTCAATTAATAGGACATCAGTGCTACGCCAGTACCAGACAAAGTTGGCGACGTAGAGGACGTCTTCGAGCTGCTCGAGATCCTGCAAGAAAAGGTCGAAGCAACGATTGCAGATCTCGCTTTGGTTGCAGAGAAAAAGGCGGAGGTCGTGGAGGAGACAGCCGAGGAGAAGGTAAGTTTGCCTGTTATAATCCAGGCAGTTGGGGTGCCATGGTCGGTTTCGTTATGTGCGCACGATTGTAAATTGTAAAGCTAAATGACGTACGTAGGTACGTACGTGGAGCGGAGGTCCGCAGTTGGAACTATTCAAACCGACGTAGGATTCGTTCCGTCAGGTAACAATTGGCGCAGATGACGAATTCGCGTTTCAAATATTATGCCAGTCAGAATTATTTCGTTTGTGTCGCTCTTACGACCTCAAGGAGACCGCCGCGAACTGTTCGAGCATGTTTATCGCGAACCGTGTAACTTTGCTTCGTTTATAGACGTCGACGAATTATATTATATCCTTCGGTTCAGCTGGAATTCTCTCATTCGGTCAAAGGCGCCTCAAAGTTCCGCGCGGTTTCCCGATACAACAACAATCGCGATTCCGCAAACTCGTTCTCATTTCACGGGTTGAAACAGTCACAGCTTTGCAAAACTCGTTCAAAACATGGGACCTGAATTTTTTAAACGATCGGAATCACCTCGAGTTGTGAATTTAAATGTGAACTGCGGGGTAACGTTATTTGAAAAATAAAAAATTTCTAGTTTGAGACGATGTCCACCACCCCATCAGGAGGAGGGAAAATGAAGGATAACGACGATCGACCTTTCTTTCCGACATTTCCGTCAGCACCGACACCCGCAACCCAAGCACCGCCATCGGATGACGAAGAAGAGGTGCCGACGCGAAGCGTCTTGAAACGACAGGCTCAGCTACTCGTCGACACTAAGAGCCGACGGAAGGGCTTCAATTTTAGGAGATAAATATTTGAGCTAAGCGTTCACGAATTTATTCATTTGCGTAAGAAGTAAATGACAATAAAAGTATGGCTGCACCGAGTATCTATGTCTTCTCTATACGATTGTAATTGAGTACTTTGAAGATTGGCATCAAATGTTGAACAACTTTGACCCTTCGTGGCCACACCTCTGTGGAATAACTTGGTTAGTCAGACGGGGTAAAATTTACCCAGCCAAGTTTCAAATAGTTGCTGTGTGAAGACTATCAGTTCGATCGAAGTCGAAAAAATACTGAAAATACTTTGAACATTCTGAAACATGTGTGAAAAGTTGTTGTGTCAAAATTCAAATCACAACGTGTTAAAAAAGAAAAAAAAACTCGTGAATAGGAAAATTTGTCAAAAAATATACACTTTTCCACTGAAAAATCATAACTTTTTGAATTTGCAATATTTTCAAGTCAAATTGTAACTAGAATACTCGTCAGATATGGTACTTCCAGAAAAAAGATAGTGGCATAGTCCACGTTTGGAAAGGGGTATTAATTTCGAGATGTGAAGAGGATCCATTTTGGAGTAGAAATGAATGCAGATTTATATGGAAGACATAAGTGGGAAAAATTCACCTTTTTGCTAAAAAAAATCGTAACTAATGCATTTGTGAAATATTTTTCACCCAAAATGAGGACTGGGTAAGATTTACCCATGCTGGCCACGGAGGGTTAACAAGGCTGGTTGCGGTAGAGACCTTGAAAAAAAGTGAAAAAAAGTTGCTATTTCACTTGAAAAAAGTTACTCATTAGAATTACGTCGAATGCATTAATTGCGAGGGGATTTCGAGTGATTCCCACCTACTGCTTTATGTCAAATTTATCACAAACTTATTGTTTTCTTAAGGCATCATAAATATGATCTGAGTATCCAAATTTTGTATAATAAATGGTCAGTTCACAACCAATTTCATTAAATCGACTGATAAGTCATCATAGTGGAAGGAAAGTATCTGATAAAAAATACTATATCTCCGTTCTGATCACAGTTGGGTTTGGAAGAATTATACTATTAACGCAGCGACTGAGCTTACCCACAATCAAGCTATAATTATTCTTGTTCAACTAAACGTTGAAATCGGCAGGTTAGTATTGAATTTGAGAAAAAAAAAAATCATGGATGGGACGAAGAAAGTGACAAAAGTAACCATTAGGTCAAACAAACTGACGAAAAGTGACTTCTAAAAAAAGGGAGAAATAGTGAGAAAAGTGACCAGTCTTGATTTAACCCTCCGTCTGCAACTTGTTTTTTTCGGAACTGTCATAATCCGAAATCCTGAAGTCGACTCAAAGCGGAAGTATCTTCCGCTTTTGCAGCCTTGCGAATTTGGTATTAATCTTTTTTCCTGTATATCTTCACTAGTTTTCTAAGTATACGTATAAGTATACCAGACAGAGCCCTCATTGCCAATTTTGCCGTCCTAAAAATTTTCAGAGAATTTTCTGCTTGGAATATGAACCACTTTGGTATGGTATAGAATCATTCGATTCAGCTGACATAACTTCCCACCTAGACAGCTCATTTTATCAGCTCCAAAAATTAGTATTCACTGATCGAATAGTTTAATTATTGGAACTCGATTACATTAGAGGCAAGAAGTTCAGTACTTCGAAATTTCATCTTCGTCAAATTTATTCAGCTTCGGATTGTAACAAATCTCATCGATTTAGACCAAAATCGGTTATCAAAATCCATATTGCCTCGTTTCCGTGACGGCATATTGATTTTTATTCATTTTTTGTTTTTGTAATAATTAATTAATTCGTTGAATAACTCAGAGAATAGTGGACTGATTAAATCTGAAGGTCTACTCAGTTCTGAATTGAGCAAAATAAGCGTTGATTGAGACCAAAATCACGAAAGTCTGTTGAATCATCGTGAGCTCTCGTCAGATAAAACTCGATCACACAGACCGAGCATCCATCTGAAACGATCTATAAGGTGATTCAGACTCTAGACCTCAAAACGTACGAGGGATTTGGTGAAAACCGAACTTTCAATTTCTGAGCTCAGAGCTGCTTATTACAATAAATTTCGTGTTATTAAGAAAATGACACAAACATTTTTAGTTTTCTCTGTAAAAAATGACGCTGGAAGATCCGAGTGCCGAATCATGTAAAGAATAACTATGGAAATCTTATATAGGTGTTGTTAATAATCTCATGCACAAGGTTTTTTTTTTCTTTTTTTTTTCTTACAATGTATTATGCGTCCTGGTTCGGAGCTGGTAAAATTCTGAACATACAATTTGAATACACTAGCATATAGGTATATACCACAGCAGAATACTTGAGTTTTATACTTTATTGAATGTCCATTCCAAAGAATGTCACGTAATTTGTGAAGTCAAATGCGAACGTTAGTCACACGAGACGCAGGCAAATAAAATTCACCGATGTGATCAACTAGTTGACGTTGAAAAAATGTTAGATAGTATAGGTAGTTTGTATAATTTCAATCGAAAGAATAAAAAATGACATTATTATTGAATAATGTTTGATTCATTTAGTGAATAATAATAACAATAATAATTAAACGAATGATTTGATCCTAAATTTGAAAAATGAATCTACAAATGTTCGGACTTAAATCGTCAATCGTATTCGTGAAAATATAGAAATAAAAAAGGGACTAAATGAAGTGTAATGTATTTAATTTACATATTGCTTACAACAAAGATAAATACATACTATATGAAAGTTTGAACATTATAAATTTATAAAAAAGAAGAAACGCAGTTTTTATATACAAGCTTAATTATTAAATAGAAAGCTTACAAAGACCTGTAGATCACGAACTGTCTGTGTCACATCTGCTGCATCTCGTGCATAAATAAAGGTCCTCTCAGATCCAATAACTTTACCCAAATTCCTATAACATACGGTTTTCTTTTAAATCAATTAATCGTAAAACTTGAAGGTTTAGAACTCGCGCGATTAGAGTTATGCACTCGTAACTCTTTCTATATAGTCCCATGTGGCATTGCCTTAAGACGTACATACATATTCGCGTACATACGTATACTACATTTGTTAATAGTCTTAAAAACGAATATTTACACATGATACTGGCAGTAATTTTTCTCCTAATTTTATTTATACTTGTTTTTTTGTTTACTTTGTTTTTTATTTTTTGTTTTTGTTTTTTCCAACAAACACAGTTCCGCAACGCTGCCCTAAAGCATCCCCAGTTGCATTTTATCTGCACCTTATACTTTCTCAATCGTCAACGGACATCGATTCAAATTTTTTTTACTCCTAAATCGGGATGCCAATTCTGCGGTATAAGCTGCAGTTTTGACACAAGTTTTCTAAATAGATCTCAAAGTTTCCTATCTGATACACGTCGCTCATTTATATTCAACGTTGAACAAATATTTACCAAGAGATTTGAAACACTTTTGTCTTATAGATTTATAACACCAAATGTATTGATGCAAAATTAAAATTTCATCGAGTTAATGCTAAGAGTTTCTATTAGAATCCCAGCTAACTGCCATGTTCGATTAATAGATTGCCTCTATGACGGTATTTAATTTTTAAAAAAGAGTTCGTCTATGAATTTGACAAATCAATTCTTTGATTCGATTCAATTCTAGAAATCAATCTGGCACTGGAATAATTTCTGATTAGCTGATTTTGTTTATTTTGGTATTTTTCAATCAGTTTCTACTGTAAGTTGGCTGTGAAGTTTTGTAGAACGTGTCGAAGAACACAAGAGTAATATCGCTCACCCAAAGCTCCGATATAAGAAAGCGTCGATTAAAATATAAAAATTGGAATTTGAAGGAGTAATTGTGTTTTAGCATGAATGACATATTTTTTTTATTCTTACAGAATGATGTATATATGTAACTATATACGAATGGTAAAATATACCGATTTGTTATTCGTTGATATAGCATACAAAATTATCTCATAGACTCATACATATTTCAGACATCAATTAATTTAAATAAAGTCTTTTTTTCTTCAAACGACGAACCTCCTTCAAACTACTCGCTCTCTCTCTTTCTCTCTCTCTGTCTGTGATACACCACATCATCTTTAAACCTAATGGATATATCACATTTAATTGTAATTAAAGAAGAACTAAATCGAAGATTTATTACATTTAGAAATTAGAGGAAAAAAAAGAAAAAAAAAAAAAAAAAAAAGAAATATTACAGTGAAGCAATAATCAATATCTAACATTCTCTTTAAATATAAATTATAAGTTTGGCAGTGTACGTTTCCTGTTTCCGTCCAATATTACCTACATTTCCCTAAGGAAGAAACAATATTGCCCATAGGCTACAGCGCAGTACTGACTCGAAAAAATAAAGTTGAAAAAAATAAAATTAAAAAAAATTAACCCACACAGCGTTGCTTTCAATTAATATTTTCTATTCGATACATTGAATGAGATTTATTTGTCCAAACGGTACTAATTTCACCCTTTGCAATCTCTCTTTCAATACCACGGAGTATGTGAATTAGTAACAATATATATATATTTCAATGACGAAAAGAGAATAAAATTGTGATCTAACATTTTTGGCAACGCTATTACATTATTCATTCCCCATATGTATGAATATATATATAAATGTATATATATATATATATATATATATATATATATATATGAAGAGAGAAAAATTAGTGACCCCCTGATATTTGTACTGCAATACTGTACGTTCGTACTGTGAATTATTATACCGATATTATTAAAACGCACAATTATAATACGTAGATTTTTAAATAATTAGGTTTGGAAAATACTCATAATAGCTGTGGGGATATAGATAATGTTTATCTAATACACAAACTATCTGTACAAGTATTACTGTCAATTGTAATACATATTTGTTTATGGTTTATTATACTGTGCCATCCACAATGTCGTATAAATTAAGAGAAAAAAAAGAAATAAAAAAAAATACATCCTTTCTCAAAATGTTTTCTACACGTTAACAGTTTTGAGACGATGAAAGAAAAAAAAAAAAAAAAAAACAGAAATCATTATAAATTCTCTAATAAGCTCCTATAATTTGAAGTAGCACATAAAATTTGCTATTACATTATTATTTAATGTATTCCTTTCTCCTAATTTAAATGCTTCGGAATTAATGTAAAATAACCCAACTGAGAATACTGTGCAAATTTTTGAAAGAAACTTACTAGATATCAATGAAATACGTAGGTAAAGTTAAGAAATCAAGGAAAAAATTGAGAGACAATATCAATTCATTGATAAACTGATAATCGAGTAAATTTCTTCTTTTATATTCGAATAATCATTGCTAAAAATTCTCACTTTAGCAACTTTAAAAAATATCACACCAAATTTTTTTTTTTTTATTCCCTTATTTTTATATTCGGAGATAGTTCCTTCTATATGAAAAAGAAGTTACTCCAAAACTCATTATGGAAAGCGGCTAATGATAGACTGCGCTGCTATAATTAAAAATGTTGAGACGGTAAAACCTACTAAAAAGATCAGTATATTATAACAACTACTTCCGATGACCAAAAAGCCTCGTTTTCATTTGAATCACACAATCTATTGGCATTGAAACAGAAATCTGGTAATAACAACAAGTGGTTTAGACAGAGAATGAAAAGAATAAGATGAGTTACAATATAATAACTCAGAAGCCCGTGGCTTCTCTTATTCTTAACAATACAATAAACGATCCCTGCACAGTGAGCTCAGTCAGGAAGAAATAATTGTGATCGAGTTAAGTCATTTTTGGTTCTAACATATCAAGCAGGTAGATAGTTTTTTCATTAGTCTTGTGTGATAGTGAGCAATACTAAGACTACATATTCATCTAGCTAATTTGGATCCCATTACACAAACGGTTAAAAACACATGTTTAGTCGAGGGGGCAGCAACAAGCTAATACATCAAATCGTTTCGATTTACAAATCACGAATCTAAACAAGTATTTCCTCGTTACTTGTGAAATGGTGTAGAAAAAACCAAAAGACAGAATTGAATTTTGAAAAGGAAGCATCGATGAATGCCAAATGGAATGAAAGCATAACGGTGAATCGGAGATCAATCTCAACTTGTCATTTTATTCAAAAGCTATTCTTAGGTGTGGGAAAGACTTTTCATTACCGAACAATAGGCGAATTTGTGAATCGCAAGCCAGCGCTTTTCGTTTACCAATTTTGTAAGATGAATATGTAGATATCGAAGACTAAATCTATGATTGTATTGAAAAATAACTCTGTAGTTCAGGTCTACCAGGTGTATTTATTACATACTAGCTCCAACTACCAGTTCTGGTTATTCCTTTAACTGCAACAAGCGATTTGTTCAGATACACGTAGAAAAAGGGCGTTCTAACGACAGATTTATGTTACAGTATGTATCGTAATATTTGTGAATAATATGAATTACACTCTGGAATGAAAATGGGCGATTTCATCAATAATCAGGGGTACGAAATAATGAATTCAGTAGAAATTCATCCGTCTTAAGAGAATATCGATAAAGTGAAGTAGAGTAGAGTAAACGCCTCTATGCATATCTGGACACATGCTGTATAGTGCAGAACACCTCCGTATCATACGTTTATGAATTTATCGTTCCTGGTGTGTTTGTTTATGTTTTTCAAGTTAGATGTCCAATTTTCTTTCATCTTTATTGATATGGAACTTTCAGTTTCGAATCCCTTTCTGCAGGTGGCTCGGGCCACATTCACCAACATTTGTTTAGACTACTATACTACACTATTTACAATAGATAAGTGATATGTTGAGTGTTTTTGTATCCCTGTTGCTACAGACGAGTTCCAATTTTCATTGTGCACCGTTATTTTTATTTATTTTTATTTTTCTTTCAAATCTTTTACTCTTTTTGCTCATTGTCAGTGAGCTGTTGAAAATCGATACTTGGAAAATTTTGTGAAAAACTTCTCACCTATGTGAAGAGAGAGATAAAGGTGATTTGATTACTTCGGTGAGCAAGCTTGATTTGAAGCTTGATTAGTATTTGATTATTAGGAATAGATGGATATTTGAAATCATATCAAGTTTGAAGATTGTAAAAATGCTGGTTTTGTTAAATGAACGTCGTTATCTTTTCCATGTTTGTCAAGTACACGAGTTGATGATACAAAAATACGATCTGGCTACACGAATAATACAAGCAAACCTATCAGCAAATAGATTATTCTGCTTTTTGATTATGTTAACTTTCGGCTTTATCGTCTTTACTTCAATCAGCAACTGAATATTGTTGTATACATCAAACCTAATCGATACTAAGTGATTTCAGTTTTGTTTGTGAATGATTCGAAGAAAATTAATCAACCAATCAAATGGAATCGAAAATTAAAAAAATTCGTTATACTTAAATCTTGCGATGTTGCGACACTAGGTAAATGATAAATGAGATTGAACATTTGATTTTCCGAACCCGAAATAGAATGAAACGTGATTTATTTCTAATTATAAAATACTAATAATGCCTGAAATCTACGTCTGCTTAACGAAGCAATTGCATCATCTTGACCCAAGTTGGCTTTAGCATAGGCAAAAAGCTTTTTGCAAAGTTTTGTCATTGGGGTTCAAATTCTCAGATTCTGGGCAAAAACTTGCCCTCATTTGGACTCTTTCATCTTCGATTAATTTTAATACATCTGCATATTTCATACCTCATTTATGTAAAAAAAAAAAATCATCTCGATAAATTCAAAAGAAAAAAAATTTTAACTGGACAAAAAACATGCTTGGAACTTGGGCATAAAACTGGAATGCGAACGGCTTGACTCAAAAACTACGATTCTGATCAAAGTTTGCAAGTTGGCATAGAAAAGGCGCAACTTTGTACAAAGTGAGAAAACAAAACAATAGTGAACAAATACAAACCGGTTATAGAATATTGACAAAAATAAAGAAATATAAATACGAAATACACAACACGTGTGTCCTCGGTAAATACGAACATGCGAAATGAAGTAGTGAATTAAAAGAGAAGAAACAATAAAAATATTAAACTTGTGTTCATCGTCCAGCGATGAACCGATTTCATGATAAATTTGAATGTTAAAAATTGAATGCCATCTTCGTTGATAATTTATAGTAAAAACATTACCTAAATGAGAATGACGCAACAAATCCGATATACAAAAACATTAACGCAACATACACACCAACCAACGTGGTTCACAGTTAAAGATACCTAGTAAAAGTCGGTGAATATAGTCCGAACAACAATAGTTTGATCCCCCCCAAAGCGGAAAGATCGCAACAGCTATTGTACTTGATCCATTAAACACTGAACATTTGACTTTTATTACATTACAATAAAATATTATTTCTGTAGGCAGGGAGGAAAATCTTTTATCGTTAGGTATTTGGACCCTCCCATTCGATAAGATATTGCGTCTGTCCGTTAGAACCGATCCTCTTAGCTCTAACGCCAAACTTTTCACCTGCAGCTATCCTGTTAGCTGCGCCAAAATAAATATTAACCGAGGATTTGAGATCATCCATAGATATGTCGGGAGCGTTTTGCTTAACTGGTGAACACTTTGGGGACGAAGGTACGCTGCTACTACCTTTTTTCTGAACCTGAGTTTGTTGCGTTTGTGGTTGTTGCTGTTGTTGTTGTTGCTGCTGTTGTTGTGGTGATTGTTGTTGTTGTTGTTGTTGTTGTTGTTGTCCAGGTGGCGGTAACTTTTCGCTACTCTGTCTTTGCCTCAGCCTTCTACCGTTAAGTGCGTAATCAACGCAATTACCAATTTGGCTACTACTACTACTACTTGTCGAGTTGTTGTTGTTATTGTTATTGTTGTTAAAAGAGCTACGCAAATTTCTAACAAACTCGTTATTTTTCACTTCGCTATTACGTGCAGGAATTATAGCCGCCGTTTTTATCGCTGTCGGTTGAAATTGGGGTTGATGAGGCGGACGGCCTCTCCTGTGCTGACGTCTTCTTTTAACTTGACCATTCCTATCTATGATAATGTCTTTTTCCGATAACTGCCTTTTGGCGGGACGCGCAATAGGCGGTTGCGGTATAACCGGCGTTAGGGGAAGCGGCAATGTGATCGGGCAGTTGTTGTAAGGCAAAGAAGGAGTACCGGAACTGCTTTGGGTAAGACAACTGTAAGGGGTGCCCAACAAGTCGTTTAGATTTCTAAACGGATTATTTTTTCCCTCGAAATCCTTTGGTGGTGGTATAAACGAGTCGAGGGTGCCTCTCGAGCTCGTTTCATCTCCGCTAGTATCGGCGGGCGTCGAAAGAGGCAGGGTGTTCATCAGGTCCATTGAGCTTGGTACGGAGAGTTCTGACATCCCCGATGTTGTGGCAGGCGGTGTAGGCGGGCCGGATACAGAAGTCGGAGGAGTCGGTGGGAGCTCCGAAGCTTCTGGACTCCGTGACTTGCTCTGCGTACAAAAAGTGCATTTATGAGACACTGGACGTTGTTTGGAACTTTTAATCAAGCAGAACTTGTCAATTGGATTCAATTGCCAATTCCCAGATCAAATAAAATCAATGGAACTCCAAAGTTGAGTCCAGAGTGTCTACTAAAACCTTACATCAGAATTTCTGGGAAATTCCAGGTTTTTTTTTGTTCTTAGACCTTGGCCACAAATATTGGGGAATAAAATACTATGAAATTTCCAGGTTTTCCAGGACTTCAAGCGCGATTTTTCCATTAAATTGAACTAAAATTTTTACCTTCGAGTAAAATTCCACAATCAGAATTATAATGACAGTCAGATTAAGACACATCAACAAACTATTTAATTTTAATTTGGAAGTCAAATTTTTATTTTTTTTCCATGACCATTTGAAATTCCACGAGATTTCCAGGATTGCCAGATTTTCCATGTCTGTTGCCACACAGTACCAATCATACTACATAAATTGTTATTTTATCAACAATTTCCAACACGGTATGTGATGGAGAAAACTTTTTTTTATACCAGGATGATTGACTTGATTTGTGGATATAGAATTGAGAAGACATTTTCACTCCAAAATTGGTAATTTCAAGAGTGTGATAAAAACTTATCCAGTGATAATCTCGAGTTTCTTCAAGTTTTACCAGATAGAAGATATTCTGAATGCCGAAGCAAACGGGAGTCGAGTTTTTCTTTTTTACATTTTTCAATAATATGTTAAGAATTGTATGAAGTTTTCTGTAAAAGAGAAGAGTTTAAGGATTGATATTGATTGTAAAATTTACCTTTGCAATAGCATTTTTGAGAAGTTTTCTGGCCTTCTTATACCTCGCGTCTTTGACACCTTGAGACTTCACCCCCGGGGTAGGATGTTTGGCGCTTAAAAACGGAAAACAATAACTAAATTAATGAAATTCAATGATTATTCAGATTTCACACTTCCCAAAGCACATTATCTCCGGAAACCTTTCGTAACGATACGTAGAATTGTCTTCTGTAAACGGATTCTCACAGATATCTCCTTTCTACAAACTTAACTGACGTTATCTTAATTTTCCTGTAAGAGTATTTTTCAGCAGACTTTTTCAAGTCATTTGAAAACGGCAAAAATTATTTCGGTCATAATTTCACTGAATTGTAGGTGATTGATATCATGATTTCAAAATGTATTGTTCCGAATATAAGTGAACCCTGGTTTTCGAACTCGTGTCAGGACTTTTTTTAGGTGCTGAATTTAGGAAGAATTTCATAACAAATTGCAGTCACAAGAGAATATTTACAAATACATCCAAATTCATGAACTGCAGGTTTCTTAATATATTTTTATGTAAGATGCTCAATTTTGCCACGGCTCTACAGTTATTTGTATTTTTTGCTAATTTTTCTGTGAAACTCTAGATTTAACTTTATCCATACTTGAAATATCCAATGCTATTAGAATTTTTACCAATTCAACGTATTTACGTTTGCAATTCGTGAATAATAAGCCGACGCGAAGCTATAGGTAATGAAATTCGAATTTTCGATGTCTCGGAAAAAATAATATTACATAAATAAAATCACATCAATGAAAAATCTTATTGTTTGTTTAGTCGGTCGTGTAAATTGGCGAGAAATTTCATTTTTTCTCTCACTTGGTTGGCTAAAAAAATCCCGAATATAAGTCGACCCTGCGTATGGGTTGAGGTTGATTTTTGATGGTAAAATCCAGAACAAAAGACCTCGACTTATGTCCAGAACAATACGGTACCAATTAGATAATAATACACCTTGAAAGCAATTACACGTACATAGAAGATAAATCTTCGTTATGATAATTCAAAATATTCAGGTAAATTCTTGCTAGTTATTCATTTATTCATTCTCTAATTTATTGAAATTTGGGAGAACTTACTCGGTGGATGGTGGAAGGTACTGTAGCCTTTTGTTAGCTCCCCAACACATTCGCAGTACAGAATCATCTATGGTGCCAGTAGCAGGAAGGTTTACTACCGGACAAGGCGGTGGTAATCTTACTCGCAGACCCCAAATTGTTGTACGTTTTTTTATTTCCCTACCACACTTGAATCTGTTTCTATTACTCGTCAATATTACAAGTATGGAGTCTCTGCGTACTTGTGCGCTCACATCTCGGATCTGAAAACTCAGTGTCAATTCTATACTCGATTACCAACAAATAAAAAAAACTTATGCCCCAATCAAAGATCTCAAACTGTTGTTCGTGTTGAATTTAGGAAAATCGTGAAATGAACTCAACGATGTTGCTGAAACGTTCAGAATTCTTCCAAATAAATATCATATTTATACACGGAATGTATCCTACAAAAGCAGATTCTATGAGAAACCAGTTTAACATCTTCCAGTGTTGAGTTTCTTCCGTAAATCGCGTCAATGGTACATCTTTATTCGAATTGTTTCATGAAAAAGAACGATCAGGACTTACCCTAGGTGGGAGTTGTAAATTGTTCCAATTTTTATCGGCGTACGGTACAATAACAGTATCCAAGTCGTAGTATTTCTTGGCATTGTAAACCGTCAGATTGTACAGCATCAAGTGTACCAAATCCACCCATTTCAATTCCAAACGACGGACAAATTCCTTGCCGTAATTGCACATCGAACATACGAACACATAGAACCTACAAGCAAACGAGGCATAATGTCGTCATAATGTTTTTAGAAATTCAACACGTCCTACACTTTAGTAAAAATCTAATGTTTCCACAAAATACACATTTTACATCTCAGAAATATAACATATTCACTAGTTTTCGTCATGAATTATACGCTTAGTTATTGGCACGTTATATTACTGCAAAGAATTTCTACTGCAGCGATCAGATATCATGATAAGTTAACAGATCAGGGGGCTAATTCACTAACTACGGCGTTAAGATAACTGGATTACAACAATGTCAGTTATCAAACTTAAACCAGGGTGGTCACTCAATTTCGACTTGAAAATTTCCAGACTTTTCCCTGTTTCCGTGATCGAAATTACTGTCTTTGCCTGACGTTCCGCTTCGCAATATACGGTACAAATGTTCAATTTACATGCATTTTGGTTATTTACAGACCAAAACTGACGTAACGTAATCCGCGACAAAGGAGAGTAGGGATCGAAATTTGGTAGAAAAAAATTTATGCAGTTACATATGTCCAGAAATGTTTGTTTTCATTGAACCGGAATATCAAGATATCCTGGCGCAAGAATAAATTCGAACAAATTGTGTGTTTCTACGGTTTAAAAACAGGAATTTCCTGGCATTTCTCTGAAAAATCCTTGACCAATGAAATTCCCTAACTGGCCAATTTTCCCGGTTATCCAGAAAGTAGCCACCATCTAAACGCAGCTCATTCGCCATTGGCGATTGTAATTTTGCCATTATAAGTATTAATTTCGCCGTTATCAGTTAGCGAGTAAGCTCAAAGACTAGAGAACTCTACCAGAGATATACGTAAACGTTTATTTAACTGGAAGATGACAACAATTGAAAATGCATTATCAAGTTAATGGCGACTCTGGAGTATATGGATCAAAACATTCCATGCATATTGGCTAAATCAATGTGTGTGCGGTAGTTTTCATTTCTTTGTGAAAAATATCATTTCAGCTCAGGATTGTCGAAAACTTCTATCTCTTTATCTAATCATTGTAATTCCCAAGCGAGCTATCTGTTTCACAAAACGGTGTAGTTATGCAGGGTGGGTTTTCTTCGGCTCCAAGCGAAGGAGGGGCCTATACTTCCCATATTTATTAGCGTCTGCCAATGCCGAATGCCAATCACCACACGAACAGATATACCTGTTGTTCTGTGAGATTATCTGAACAGGTATTCTCATAAAGACGATGACAATTATGAGTAGAATAAGCCCTTTCCTTGCTCGGAGCCAGGGAAAACTCACCCTGTATATGGTACAATTACGATACATGTAAGTCTATTTCGAACCCCAAAGCCCCTCGTTGCTAATATACAGATACAAATGTTTCCGATCCTGTTATTACATGTCCCTGATGAAATCTTGTGATTCAATGCAACTCACTAAAGGGTCAAACTGCTGTTTCTCTAATATTCGAAAGTGTGTGATTATCATGGTTCATAAACAACTAGAGTTCGGTACCATCATGTGCAAAAAACTCATTCTTCGAAACTGTAGGATTCACATACTTCAGGAGATTCGACGTTCTTGAGTGATAAAAAATTGAACAAATCCGCAATAAATAATTGTCACTGTTTATAAATTTACTACTGCAAAATCAACCGGCCATTCCCAGCACAATAGTTCAGTTATTATCACTCATCTAATCATAACTATCTTTTGTTACAAGAGCTTGGGAGAGATTCGCTAATCAAATATCAAAGATATTTATTTGGTTCAATGAAAAAACGCAGTCTGCAGATCATTCAATTTGATGGATAATTGGATATCTATATTCGCGGTCAGATATTTAAAAATAATTCAGAAACCTCGAACTAGAGAGCTGAGTATTCCGAATTTGTGTGTGTAAATGTAGATGAAACAAATGGAATATTCAGTTGCATCGCTCTTATCTATTTTACTTGAAACTTAATGATTTAGGTATAATTTCTGTACCACACCTACCATCCTGTAACAACGATCTTTATCTTAATTCAAGTCTTTAGTTTCGGCGAAGATTCTTGTCGAATGATATTCTCTAGCCACATGGGATTTCAAGTATCTCATAAAATGAATATCGAATAGAAAATAAATTCCCAGAGAGGAAAATGAGTGGAAAATGAAAAAAAAATCAGAAGCAACTCACCTATCTCCGCTGTAAAGAGGACACGTCAGGCAGCTGACACATTTCTCATGAAACCATTGCTTGCATCTTGCGCATTGCAACATTTGGGTATACCATTCTCCGTTTAGACCGCAATAACAATAAATCTGCTCCGCATTAACCCTATGATGTGCATCCCAGCTGAGCATTTCGGGCTGTGAATCATTGGGTGAAAAAAATAGCCCGATTATCGCCATTTCCTAAGTCACTAATTACAAATTTTTTTGTTAAATAATAAATAAATCACAAAACTTACGTCGTAAGGTAATTTTGTCATATCGTCGGGTGGAGGCTCAGGCTGGTCTCTACCGCTACAAACTTTTCTAATATTTGCTTTTACCATTGAGTTTTTTGGCTCGGCAGGCTCGCGGCATCTCGGTTGGCTATCTACACATCTTTTACACATCCAATGCGCCTCCGGAACTGTTTCTTCCTTAGCTATCTGAGGCTAAAATAAATTCAAAAATATAAATCCTTGTATATCAAAATAAAATTTACCTAGACCTGATTTTGCTAAACAAAAACTCTTCTGTGAAACGTTTTCATTTATCAAATCAACCTCAATCACAGGGTTCATAGCTAGAGAACGTTAAGGATCAGGGGAATTGATGAAGAACTGGATTTGAGATTAGGAGATTCTTAGTGAAGTCATAAAATCGGTAAAAGTACATCAGATAATGACAATTTTGTTATTAGAATTTGAACAGTTATTTGAATCAATATCTGCTACTGATGATGAACTAATTGTTTCTGTGCATTCAAACGAGCAATAATACATTGAGCAAATGAAAATGCCTCGTGAGTTATAGTTCATATAATATTTTTGTGTTAAGTTGATCACTATTTATCAAATGATCATACTGAATCTAACGAAAGCACCCAAATTCTATATGCCGAGCTCGGAGAGTACTTTTTTTATGTTGATTAAAAATATGAGGCCAAAACTAACTTCACCACGAATTTTACCTGAAAATTGTGGATTTTAGGAGAAGTCTAGAACGGAGGATTTGTAGGAAATCAGACTGCGAACTCTAGAATTAAAGAACAATAGAAACTTGACATAGAAATGAGAGGAGACTGGAGAATTTTTTGAGGCGTCGCTGTGTGGCTAAATATAAACGAGTCAAAGAAGATGAAAGTGTTTAACAAACGGTTCTTCAAATCTGTTGTGATAAATGATAAAATAATATACATACTTGATGACAAAGCTGGTGGTAACCACGGCCACATTTATCACAAACAATAATATCATTGTCGTTCTTGGGTTGTGATTTTTTACACAATACGCACATAACGTCTGATTCTGGCATCGCCATTTTTGCCAGTTCTTTGACCGATGACCAGGAAGACGTATTGTCTAAAAACTTGACGAGACATCTTTCCCTTACCAAATCCACCTATAATCGTCAATATGATTAATTACAGCTGTAGTTTAGAAAGAAAAAACAATTTTTTAACAATGTAGGAATACACATGTATTCTTATTCGTAATCTAATTTCCGATGCAGACGGAAATGAAATTCGTATTTTTTGTTCAAACGTCGGAGCAGAACAACCAAACGGGATTTGACTAGAATCCAAAACTCACCTCCACGACAGTACCAAGATAATATTTGCCGTCCTTGTGCTGGAGAAGAACGTCTTCGCCATGGGAGAACCCGAGACGCTGCTCCTTAGTTGTGCTATCCGGCGCAGCCGGACTCTCCTCTGGCTCCGACATTTTCTGCCCGGCTGCTAAACATGTTATAACGTGTTGTTGACAAGCTAGAGACTGACACGATCGTCAAATGATACCTATTTCAACCGAGAATTGATAACAATACAACAAACTCCGGGCTCGAGAGAGATACGCGTGTGAATGGAAGTGATAAAGATGGATGCAGCCTCTTTCCAAAATGGACGTTGCCCCAAATGTGCTCGATTTTAAATGCAAATACTTTCGCCGAGTCGATCTGATAACCTTTGCCAGATAATCTCAAATAATGTTGTCGCTTAATCTGTGAATTGACTTTCTGTCTTTTTTATTTCTCCAAATAGCATTCGGACAAAGGAATTCTCACCTACGTTACTAAAGTGATAAATATTTGATAAAAAGAAATTATTATACTATTCGTCTAGACTGGTTATTCATCGCTAGACAAGTTTGGAGCAATATCGTCCATGAATATATGGCATTTGATGAAATTGTTAGTGACCGAGATGAATTCGGGTGAAAAAAATAAGGGAAATTAATCTCGGTGTATTTTTCCGTCTCTGTATTACTCCGAATTGTTGAATGAAAAACAATACCTATTCAGCATTCGTCGTATTTTGGATAGCTATTTCCATTATCTTGTTACCTCGCTCATTGTCCAAAAAGTGGACGAAATTTGCTACCCAATTACTTGGAATTGGGATAGCTATAATCACACCCATTCATAATTATAAATCAATTATCTGCCAGGTGTCATAGAATTGTCGTCGGATAGGCAAAGACTACTTTTGTAACCAGAAATAGAAAGTTTGTCAAAATCGAATGAAAACATTATGAAAAAAAGCCACGTTTTGCATAAATATAAACTCGGAATGTTCATCCTTGTTTATCTTCGTACATAAACAATCCATCTTTAGAGAATAATGTTTCAGATTCTACTTTTGCGCTCCGATGGCACGTGCAATATTATAGAAGAATCTTATCATGAATGAGAAATATGCCGTAAATCTAATAAAAGACTTTGATGTGAAAGTTAGATGATTATTTCAAATTGTTTGGATATCAGGGTCTGGGTTCTTCAAGGTTGGCAATCGAGTCACCTGAACATCGGAGCGTCTCGAAAAGCTGATAATCGATCACCGAAAGAGTGAGAACTTGGATTATTACAGAAGCAACTGAAAGAAAATTTCTGGTGAAAAGTAACGTGCGATCGACAGACATGCGAGACATTGTCGAATCGCAAGAAGTCAAAAAAATAGCTGAGTCTGAATCGCGGTGAGAGAAAAATGTAGGAATTTGATAAATGGAAAAGAAAGAAAGCTGCGATAGACAAAGCGGATGAAAAAGTATCTACCGTTTGTCTAAAATCCGTAGAAAATTTCAGATTATTTTGAGTATGAAATAACGGATTAAATTATGAGTTTGACGAAAGTAGGTTGCACCTGACAGAACTCTAGGTAAGTATATATTCGATTAGACAAAGGAGAGGGCGATTATCGAGTGAAAAAAGCCGGGGGTAAAAACCAACGCCGCGGATTGAAAATAACGTGAACAATAGAGAGCCCGGGCAGCAGAACCCATGACGAGCATCTAATTAAAAAGCAGTTTGTGTCTGGGGCCTGTCGAGTGGCTTAATCGAAGCTTTTTGTATCTGGCCGCGAACTTGGACAACCTTTGACGCGGTGTAATTAACGTAGCGATAGGGTAGATATCCACACACGCCCAGGGGGGTGATTGGACCGCGGATACACATCCCCCACACCCAATCAATCATGTAACAACCAGGAGACGAAACTACCCCGTAAGATAGAAAATAAAGGCGAAGGCCCGAGTAACTTTGGTCAGGGTACTTGTGACATAAAATTGAAAAGTTCACCACAACCGTGATGATATTCGTGAGATCGTACCTTAGCGTCCAGGCCGCGATATCACACGCGAATGTTATTCTTCATTTTTCAGCTCGTCAGCCATTTACAACCATGGGGGCCCCGCCACGGTTGCCCGACACACTGCGCGCGGCAAAACCTATTTCATTGAGTTTAAACACTATTCGAGGTATTATAATCACCTGTCCCAGTGGCAGTGATTCCGTACATCCATTAAGCGTATTTATAGCTACCCCGCGCACTCGTACCTATTCATTTGTACCGAAAGTTCGGTATAATATCATACTAGATGTGATAAATTCGAATACATTCCGTCCGCCATGTTCGGGGAAACACTTGCTGGTTACTACGCCGGTCAAATCAACCGCTGAATAATCTAATATAAACAATCCTTTTACCGGGGTGAAAAAATCTAAATACATAATAACGCGCTTGAGATGTCTAATAGATATTTTCAAACTGACCGTTAGGCTTGAATTTCGTTCGATTGAAATAACTCCAGACCGTCAAATCGTCCAGCAGTACAACTTCCGTCCTACGGTACACTCCCTGTCATAACGCAGTCCGTTCGAACACTTTGTTTACCTTTTGAAAGGTCCTTTAAACACTTCAATGGAGTATGTAATAAATTACCCGTTGAGGAGGACTTGCTCCACTTCGGACGTATTTGTCGTCGCTGTTATAACGAAACCTCAGATTCACCTATCCACCTATCTATATTCATCGGGATTAGAAAATACCTGCGGAAGCCGGTTGACGGCAATTTTTTTTCTGTTTTTTTTTTTTTTTTCATTCAAGCTTCCCGTGCTCGCCGAAGCTTGATAAAAAGAGAAAAATAGACAAATGAATGACTACAGCTGCTGGGACCGAAGATTGTACTTCGAGAACTCGCCGTAGACGAGAATTTGACGTGGATATATACGAAACGGAATTTTACACTTCGAATTTGTTTCTAAAAAAGCTAATTTCTGAGCGAATAGACATTCGATTAAATTGAAATTGATATCAGCGATGAAGAAAAAGAGAAAGAAGGGCATGATATACTTCGATTTCTAATAACCGACGAAAAGTTTCACAGATTATTCATCAGAGGTTAAAGTCGGTGAAACTAATTTTGTCCGATTTTGCGAAATCGAAGAGCGTCGGTACCCAGCTTCGTTGGATTTTTACTAACAAAACTGGATTTTTAATATCCTGTTGAGGAAATAATAGGAACTGAGGATAATAATATGTAATGGGGAGAATTGAAAATAAATGTTTACAAAATAAATACATTCCACTTTATTCAATGTTATTTGCGTTCTTACTCAATCGATAAGTGAAAATTATTTGTTTCAAGAATTTTGCGCGTACACACAGATGCAATGATGTTGTACATACATAGATACATAATACTCATAGTGTATACCCATTTATTAGAACACATGTGTGCAATAATTATACATGCCACGCATAAACATACGCAGAATACATCATGTGCGTACGGAAATGAGGTTTTCAAATTAGCGAATATATAATATATGATTGGGTAATAAGAACAGACTTTACATTATACACACATCAGGTTCATGAATTTGATGGTATTGAACGTATAGATTTAAAAACTTTATCATTATTATTATTAATATATCTACATCATGTAACATTTAAATACAAAATATACACAAATTTATCACCGTACATACGTGCGAATATTCGTTTTTGGATTATCTACAGGCACACGCCACGAGCTGTAGTGGCTGCTTCTGGCGATATTCTGTACCATTCCCTTTTTTGCCGGTAACTGTTATGCTAATTATCGTTAAACTTTGTGTGAACGTTGTGCATTGACGTTAACACACCTTGTATAAATACTACGTACATACATCAACGTTTTAACAAAAGTTTCATTATGTGCAATTCAGTTTGCAGCGTGGGAATGTGCCTTTTGATACGCTATTTAGAGTTTCGAGAGATCCAGTGGCCCCCGAGTCGCTATCAATCCACCGCCGATCATTACTCCGCCATCTTTGATTCGATTCGATGTGTTTTGCACAAAGATACAAGCTACGATACAAAATCCATCATGAATATCAATAAAAAAATCACAATATTGAAAAGGGGAAGGATAATCATTCAACTTTTGTTTAGTGTGGGAGAATTTCATTGAATAGTTATTGGGCTGCGATCTTGAGTTTTTGTTGTACGTTATCGGTATGAAATCAGGCACTAGTTGTTCTTTTTTTTTCTCAAAGATTTTCATTATCCTGGCACGTATAAGCCTAATGGAAAGGATAAGAAGAAGAAGAAGAAGAAGAAGAAGAAGAAGCGTTTTTGTTATCATCTAATTTTCTCAATCATCAATTTATTTCCTACGCATTTTGTAAGTGAAAAGATTCTTGCAAGCCTGGACTCCGCCATTCGATTTGTTTTTTTTTTTTTTTTTTTTACAAAAAAGTTATTAATCAGGGCAATGAATTTATCCCTGTTATTATGTTGCGAATACAGAATACAGGATTTATCCTATGAATACAGAAACGTACGATATTTGTAAACGGAAAAATCCTCAAAAAAACATTCGCTTCCAGTCCTGATACTGTTTCAATCCGATTGTAAATAATTATCTCGACTGTGTGTTCTTCAATAATACTGTTTGTGCTGCTGATAACGGGGGCAAAAGGCCTTGCAATAATACGCCAATAATTAAGCTCGAGTTGCTTTAGAATAAAGACATGAACGAGAAATATTCGCAAAGGTAGTGCTCGTTATTAATATTAACGCCAGATATCGTTAGAACATTTTTTTCTTTACAGCGGTGTACCGTTCCATGTACTGATCGTAATATTCCAAGGAAGCGAATTCTTTCATAGCGAATAAATTCCCCTCGAGTGCGAGAGTTGAGACTTTTGAGTCTTTCAAAATTCGAGCGGGAATCGAGCTCAATTGAAGGCAATTTTCCTCAAGCCGTAAAGTTTTCAGTCGAGGACAATCCGCGAGTTTTTCGGATACGGATGATATCTGATTTTGATTTAGGTTCAATTCGATAACGTGAAGACCGGACGCCTCGTCAGGTACGACGGTTAATTTATTCTTCGACAAGTCTAGAACGTCGAGGTGTTTCAACCCGCTGAACATAGCCGGGAATTCGTTGATCTGATTTTCCGAAAGATTGACTTGCTTCAGTAACGTCAACCTCGACAGAGACATCGGCAATGTTCGTATCTGGTTAGAACTCGCGTTCAAGTTCTCTAGTTTCCCAAGTTTTCCCAACACCTCCGGCAATGTGTTGAGTCTGTTGTGACTGACGTTCAAATTTTTCACAAGATTAAACTGCCCGATGTCGTTTGGTAAAGTCGAGAATTTATTCCCCGACAAGTCGAGTATTCTCAGTACAGATTCCAGGGCCTTAAGCCCCTGCGGAAACTCGTCTAATTTTTTATTCGAAAGGTTCAAGACCCCCGTTTTGCTCGCTGTGTCATACTGTTGCTTCAACGCCGAATTACCCATCTTATTTTATTTTTTTTCGTTTTTTTTTTCCCTCACTTGTTAGTGTTGTACTTTTCAGTCTATGTTTACTCTATGGCTTCTTTCCCGCTCTTTATTTTTGCGTGATCGTCAAACTTTTTCCTGCATATTATCCCGCCAATTTGATAGTTCGATCTTCAACTATTGACACACTGAAGGTATTCGATGACGGGATGAAAATTTACCCGTTGACTGTACCAGCGCACTTCGGGTGCCCCGTTGCGCTGTCACTTTTTCTACTTATAAACAGAAACAGACGAGGGATTTGATTATCGACAGAGGTATAATATGCACAACCCGAACAATCACCGTAAAATCGTGAGAATACTTTCATGTGAATATATACGTATATCGGTATAGATAATTAATTGACACGGTTAAACTGCGCGAAATAAGTAAAGGTCGGACGAGCACTACTCCCTCCATTGGCCCCGCCGAGCCGAGAGGATCGGGTAAACGTTGTCAGATGTCGCCCCAGTCGCGGGCTCGTGAAGATGGTTGACAAGCGAAAATGTAGTGGTGCGATGTCGAGTTTACATTAGATTTAAATCGTAAAGCTAGAAAGTAGTTTGAACGGTGGGCTCGTAGTGTAAAATGGTGATATAGTGAACCGGTGTGAATAAACGACGATTATGGCCTCCACACCAAAGTCGGAAAAGTATGGAGGTAAGTTTAAGCACGCTTTGGGTGTTTGTTATATCGAATTTTTATAGCTAGAGGAGCTCCCCCCGAGTGGCACTTCGATATTTAGCTACATATCAGCGAAAAAAATCTACACATCCACGGCCTTTTATCTCTACGATCTAAAACCCTATCGCGAGACAGATATCAACCAGCAAGTTATCTCGCATTATCGCTATCATTCACATCCGTCACGACAATTCGTAGTATTACGAGAATGATTCTCTCTGCACCGGATGCTAAACGTCAAAAGCATATGCGGAAAGGGGTATGGGCCTGAGGATACCGCGCGAATCACTCCCCGCTATTTTATTATACAATAATAAAAATAAAAGACTATCGTAGACCCGTTCGATATTCGAATGCCTGTCATTTGTTATTTGTTCCGCGAATTTAAGTTTCCCATTTTTCTTTTTCTTTTTGTCTTTTCTTTTTTCTTTCACTGTCAAATGACGATTGTCAAGGTTGAGCCGGTCGAACCGAATAAAACTCTATTAACTTATATACATCATCTTCTACCCTTTTTCCCCAATCTTGAACGATAGTAATCGCGTTTCGTTGGCAAGAAACGCGAATACACGGTGGGTATCTGTACGTATATAGGATATAGCATTTTCTCATTGATCCCTGCGGCGGTACACGGGGCACGTGCTGCTCCTCGCAAAGCCCTGCCCCAAGGTATACTTATTATCGTTTCTCTATGTCACTTTGTTTGATCCGCGAAGTTACAGACCCTTTAAAAATCAGCTCCTTATCCTTTTCCCCCTACTATAGGGTCGTCGTTTTCTGTTGCAAAACGCCGGAGGTCTTTGCACAGAAAACAAAAAAGTCTGCCATACTATACTTCTACCTATACTTCTATTCTTTTGTCTTGTCTCGATGAATTATTCACAGGATTCCTTATACATATCTTTTACGCAATCTAACGCCATTGGAAATAATGACGACTAGGGAACGTCGTTACGTGTGTTACTATAACCGCGTTGTTTCAGCCTCGTATAATAAATAAGTGGTCGTGCACGCGCCACGGACTAAAACACCCGTTGCCCTGATTTTGCAGCTGTTCAAAAGCTGCTCGGATTCGTCCGGTGGCTTGTTAGCTTTTTGTTTTACCGCCACTATAACATTCGAATAGTCAGTGGAAATTGTTTTTCATTACTCCGTCGATGGCGAATCAACGATTTATAATTTTTGCCACGAGCCCAAATCGGGTGGGGGTGAAAATATGGAAAGAGCAAAATTTCGAACGGTCAGAAATATACAATTAATGTTGAAATAGTGATTGTTAAAAACATAGAAAGGGTGTATTATTGAAAAGAGGCTTTCAAGCAGAAGGTTGAAATTCGTAATGTTAACGCGACAGGATATTTAAAGAAAAATGCAATATCTTGTGATTCGAATGTTGTTAAAATTGTAAAACACGCGAGATGCACATGTTTCCCTCAATTAGAAAAATTATACACCTTTCCCGATCCTTTTGAAAAGTTCGAGCCTTGCGAAGTTGAGAGTTTTTTGCGATTATTTCGTTGTGGTAACGTTACGAACTTCAACCTCACACATAGATTTTATCTATCTCTGTGTTTCGGTATTCGTATTATCAAGATTCGAAATTTTGGCCATTCCATATTGATCTTTCGAAATTTTGACCCGCACCCCCGAAATCGCCCAGCGGTATAGTCAATGCGATACCAGCACAACTTATGTACAAGTAGTACCCGAGTGTATCGCGTGTCTTGTAAAGCAGCTGCAGCTTTCGGCACGTGCTATGCGTCTACTAGTCATACTACTATGCGTGTGCCGAATTAATAGTGGAAATTCTTTTCTCACGGGTAGGTTTAGTTCCTCTGATTTCATCTACGCGCGTTTGGTAATTCAACTATACGGTTTAGGTTGATCGTCAATCCTCCCAGCCGTTCCACGCTGGTTAACGGTGTCGAAATGACCCAAAACATTTTCGATTGGCTATCGTACGAAAAAGTATTGTTCTGAATGACTGAACAAAATGATGGTTTATACGTTGGAACATTCGAGAATATGCGATAACCACGGGGCATGAAGTTGGTAACGTTAACGCAAGAAAATAGTCGGTGAAATTTTTTGATCCCATGACTTGAAGGGTCGGATAACATTAGAATAGTAACGGTGCGTAATTTGCTGAATTTCGTAAAACACACCCAACCGTGTACCTACCATTCGACAAGTCTAACAACAATTGAGTCATGAGGTAATGCATTTTTTTGTCGAAAGCTCTGTTACGTTAACATCACGAAGTTCAATTTCATCACTAACCACTTTCACAAATACGAATTAAAGCACATGATGAAATGGCAGAAAAAAAATGTGAAAGGTTCCAAAAAAAGTATTTCATTCTGGTATCTGGGGTTTCATTACAGGGTACAAAAAAAAAATCAGATATGATGCATTTTCAATAATAAAACTATAACCTGGAACCCAAAACCGGGGGAGGATTTCATCATCCGGATGAATATGTCTACTACTTTATAAACGCGGCTTGATCAATTCGTCGGATAAACTATACATAATATACGGGGCAGAGTTGTTGCGTGGAAAACCGCAGCAACTGGGTACCCTCAGCTCTTCATTCTCCCCGCCGAATTGTTCTTAATTCAAGTTAATTCGTTGGCGTTTATAAATCGGTGACGAACCGGCGTCGGTTATACACGCTATTATATATAACGTGGGTCATAGCAAAAGAAGTCTACCACATATATTCTATACTCCGTGCTCGTTAGCTGGTTAATTGTAAGCCCCATATACAGCAGCGCAAGTATAATAGAGAGAAGGTTATAAGAATAAAAATACTCGCCGTAATCATATAAGGCATTTGAAAATTGATAAAAATAAAATACATTATCAATAAATAATTTTAGATGTATACGTACGGAGGATTAAACTGCGATGAAAACATGGTGTGTACATTAGGGTGGCCCAGAAGAAATCGGATATCACGAATTGTCGTTTTCAACCGTTGAATGTGTGGATCTTGATCTTGGAATATACTTTGCGAAAAGAATCCGTCGGAAAAAAATTTCACGATGCGCTAATAGATATTTATCGATAAACCTAAACATCGATTGAGTTACCTCTTAGGATGCGGTTTGTCTGCGCTCTCCTTTTGCATGGTGCATTGTGAGAAGTACATATATGATTCAAGCTTTTGGGAGCTGAAGCAAATACAATATTTTTGGAAAAGGAAAAAAAAAAAATAATAATAATTAAAAATGGTAAAGATAGGAAATCAATCACTAAACGATATCTTGAAATTTTTTCTGACTTGGTTATTTGGCCCAACTTGCCTGAATGCAGTGCTTATATGAAATATATTTGCGGGGCTACGCACGTGAACGGACGTCACATAGGGTTGAGATAACTGGGTGGGTAATTACTTCATTAACGTGAAGCTATACTGTCATCATTAATATGTACCGGCATTCGGCTACAACTTTGGTCGCTGCTTGCTTTTTTTTATATTATTATTTATTTTTTAAATGTTTTTTCTTTCAAAACTGTTGTATTTCTTTAGCTTCCCAAGGCTTGAACCTTAGATGGACCCCTCACAATGCACCATGCAAAAGGAGAGCGCACACAAACCATCCTGAGAGGTCGCTCAATCTTTGTTTAGGTTTATCGATAAATATCGATTAGCGCATCGTAAAATTTTTTCCGACGGATATTTTTTTGCAAAAGGTGTACATATTTCAAGATCAAGATCCGCACATTCAACGGTTGAAAACTAAAATTCGTGAGATCTGATTTTATTTGGGCCACCCTAATGTACATAGTAGGATGCTTTTCTTTGGCGACTATTTTTTTTTTACTCCCATGTCGAAATTTTCGTAGAAGGGTAATTCCACGATATTGCGTTTTTTCGTGTCTTGGACAAGAAATAGCACAGATTGAAAGATAAAAAATTTAAAAAATGACTATAGTTATTATTCAAACTGTGTTCTATATAGAGCGCTGAATTTAAGATATGAAACATTTTCACAATTCCAGAAAATTGAGTTCAAACACTAAAATTGTCTCTACCCTGGCATGTCCCGCCAACAAACTTGATGATTCCAGTAGCAATATTCGGTAATCTATTCAATAGATTGCAATAAAAAAGGAACTTTCTTACAGCTGTATGAACGTATAATTGTATATCAGTAACAAAATTGATTCCGTACGAGGATTTTTCAAAATATTTCATATTCCGTTTTGTCCCGCACTTTCGATGTCTCCTCCCCTGGCATTTTTATGACTGTTATTTTTGAATCAATAGAATGTTATTATTCAATATACTATGTCAGCGTGTTAGGAGTTCCGCACGAAGTTAGCATCACGTGACGGGTGAACGCCGTTGCACTTTTGGTTTCATTGTTATCACGCAGCAAATACCGCGTTCGGTTCTGGATGCCAGTGATCCTGTATCTACCCTGGCGAGTTGTGCGTCGCAATTAGTTATCTATTTGTCTCAGTTGTAAGCAACATCTATTGTAGTACGTGCAATATTCATCCTGTTCAAATTTAGAATCGAAAGCATAATTTGTCTCTATAATATCAACGAGTTTCCGCAAAAATGTCTCTTCCCTGCCATATCTCCCCTGGGATATTGTCGTGCCAGGGGAGATATGCCAGGGGAAAGACGTTTTTGCAAATATTGTCATGCCTTTACAGTACATTACGTATACATGTTCGTATCTTAGAGTCTTTTATTTCTTCAATTTCATGAGGAATACCCCCTCCCTTGCCCGTAAATCTACCCCCATCTCGAATATTGCCCCTGATCAGTGTCTTTCCCCTGGCACCTTCAAAAGTCATTAAAAATAATAAAAGTTACTGGCCCTTCGGTAGGAATCATTACAAGACTGTTAATATTCCGGTAAATATGGAATTGACCGTAATCATTACATTTTTTTTTGCCAAAAATGTTAGGATCTGAGACGCAATATCGTAGAATTACCCAGAAACACCTCAAAAAAAAATTCTCTGAAGGTTTGAGCCCTTAATATCAATATTCAGTACTCGCCCTCGGTGTTTGAAGATTTCCCATTTGAAATACACGTAACTTGAATTGTGTTTTCTTAAAATTCTTATAGCTCAGAGGTCCTTTATGCTATTCGAACGTTTGAAGAAGCAAATTACTCAGAATTTGATGCTCTAAAAAAATGCTGAGAACCGGTGCTCAGGACCTTTTTTTCAGGACCTCATAAAGAGCCGCAAATTCATGAAAATCGTAAATAATTGAAAACAAAAAGCTCATTATCTCGAAAAATATCAATAAAAGAGATCGGTGCCCAGAGGCTTTTTTGATTGAAATTCAATTTGCTGCATCTTTGTCATTCAAAATTTTTCTGTATTTTCAGCCAATTCTGAAAAAACAATGAAAAAACAAGAAATTTATGAAATTTTGACTTTAATCACCTGAACTGTCTTACCCGTGTAAGTTACATTTCCGTTTCAATGGGCACTATTGTAGAGCAATCAATTCTGAGTAATTTGGTTCTTCAAACGTTCGGATAGCACATTGAAGGGCCTCTGAGCTATAGGAATAAAAAAAAATAAAAAATTTAAGTTACGTGTATTTTGAATGGGAAATCTTCAAACGCCGAGGGCGAGTACTTAATATTAATATTAAGGGCTCAAACTTTCAGGGAATTTCTTTTGAGGTGTTTCCAAGAAAATTTCGACATGGGAGTAAGAAAAAAAATAAAAAATAGTCGCCAAAAAAAAGCACCCTAGTACATAGTCTTATAGACACACATCGATTATCTTCTCCGATGACCGTAAATGATGTGAGTAAAGTCATTTCGGACAAGCCATCCATTGCTGGAGTATAACATGCGCGAAGATGAATTAATTTCATCATCTCCTCGCTCAGATAATTCTATTTTCACAGCGGATAGATATGCTTCGTGTATTTTACGCGATTGTATGGGTAGGGCAAATTGGAGTTGACGCTACTACGCGCTTTCATGCGAAGCTTACATATATACGTGTAAACTATAATACATACCGAGTTCGTAGATCTATAGGTATATGTATGTGTACCTACATATGGAACTAGTATGCAGTCCGGGACAAGAGACCTATGAAAAGCAAACTCATTACATTTCCATCTCGGTAGTTCATTGAAATAATTCTATAGGATGGTTGGTGCCCTACGCCCCCCCTTTCTCTCTCTCTTACTCTCTTACTCTATCTTTCTCTTTCTCTTTTTCTCGCCGCCTTTGGTTGTACAAATAAAAGGAGTCGGTCCTGCGTGTGGCTGGAAGGGCGAAGAAGAAGGGCGACGTACTGGGAGCGAACAAGAGCCCAGGGAGAGTGAGGGAGATGATGGGATGTGATGCGATGGATGGATGGATGTGCAGAGCAGTGTAGTTCAGTGCAGTGCTGCACTACATGGTATATATATATATATATATATGCTTATGCGGTCGAAAGAAAGCTGTGGAAATATGAGATCGCAAATATTACGGTACCCCATTGCTATAGGCTATACCGATTCCATTGTCACCATTGTGGCTTATTGTTGGAGAATGGTGATTATTACATACCCAGGTCCGAATTCAATTCCCTCGCTTAGTAGGTGTACTATAGACCGTATAAATATAGGGAACGGTATTTCGGTTCCCCATACTGCAGGGAAACGGGGGAAAATTCATTTCTCATACTTCTGAATGAAGAGAATTTTGGACTTTTGATGAAGGGAGGACCCTACTGAAATTTTGGTAAGAAGCAGGTTCCATTTTTAAGATAGCCACGAAATGTTCAATCGAGCAATGGATCCTTGGAACTGCAGATTATGGTAGGATACGCTTGGAAACAAAGTTTCAATCTTCTACGATGCAAGTTCATGCGCAAGGAACCTTTCGCAGAACCTCTCCTTCGCAGGGCTGGGAAAGATTCCTTGCACATAAACTTTCATCACAGAAGATCGAAACTTTATTTCAAAACATATTATCTTATGGATACTATAATCTGAAACTCCAAGGATCGATTTTCTGATTGGAGGTTTTATATCGCCACTTGAAAAATAAAAAACTGCTTTTCACCAAAAGTTCGTCTTCCCTTAATCGTTTAGTCATCTTATCCACAACTTGACCCTCGTAGCGCATACGTGAGGTCATTTTGACCGTTGAGTAAGAAATGCTATTCACCAAAACCAAAAATTGACATTCTTACGTGTTTTCTTTTCGTAAAAGCCTTTTGACCTTTGACTTCAAGCACGTCTTATGATAACCGAATTTTTCTTTTTCGAAAATTTTACTTTGCGATCTTGAAGTACATTCAATGTGCCATATGAAAAGCGCCTTCACATTTCTTTTTAAAAACAGTGCGTAGTATCTGAAATATTCTGAGCGAAAGACCACTTCGAGTCAATAATTGACCCCGTGTCCCTGTGTGCACTTTAGGATTCGCTACGAAAGTGTGCAATCAAAGGGTTACCTAATTAAAGTTTTTATGACGTTGAAGTTAAAAAAGAAATGTAATTTTTATATTTACATATCGCGAAAGAATGAGAATTGTTGGAATTACTTCGGACTTTATGCCGTTCGTAGTTGCAATTCACGCGCCGAGTGGAGTGAATACAGAAACATGCATTAAAGTTAAAAGCAGCCAGCGAAAGGGGTCGACAGAAGAGAAGTGGATATTTTCCAATTTTACGAAATTAATCATCGTAACGATATGAAATTGCAATGTTTTCATATAAATAGTGCGCAAAAAATATTAAATTCATATAACTTTTCACACGAATAATATAGAAGTACCAACGTTGCCAGGTTACCTGGGGTCCCGTGACGGGACGCAAAGGAATATTCTCTTTGCGAAATTTGACTGATTTTATTGGAAAAACAAAAATCTATCAATTCCACAAACCGTTTCATAGTTCTATCGGAATATTCAGTTCAAACCAGAGTTGTGAGTGCGATCAATTACTTTTGTAATTTAATGACAAATTCGAGTGCCCATTATATTCGTAATGGGTAACTGAACTCATTTGAAATATAATGGGATTTGAAAATGTAATTAAATCACATATTTCATCACATTTTTCACAACCCTGGTTGGAATAAATATATATATATATATATATATATACAATATATATATTCGTAGAGAAACGTTGATTGCTACTGGACAAACGCACCGGTTTATCAAATAAACCAAAATTTTCCTGATCCAAATAAACCATTCATTATTTCATCGTAGCAACATGAAGTCCATTAGGGTTGAATACCATTTACTGGAAAGTGATTGCTTTCATTGAAGCAAAAAATCCCAATATTATTATACATTCAATAAAAATTTTTTTCCCAACTCTAGGAAACTTCGTCGCGATTTTTCGGCTCTCGTAATGAAAAATAATGTCCGTCACTTGTACGGAGAGGCTCTTTGACGAATTTCGTAACACTTTCTCCGAACCTCTCGTTTCGCTAAAAAAGCCTATCCGTAGTCGTATCACGAAATGTACTATTTCTCGGTTCGGTTCGCGATCATTTCGACACTCTATGCAATTAATCTTGAGCTGAAACATCAAAGAAGAGGATTCAGCTGTCGGGAGATGAAGGGATGCAGATTTGCGTGACGTTATAGTCGCTGCACAGATCGGAAGGAAAGCATAAGCGTCATCCCCGGCACCATCATCATCATCATCATCATCATCATCATCATACACGTGCGTTTGTCTCGTGCTGGTATAAGTTTGCGTCAAGTTCA
The DNA here is from genome assembly GCA_963989295.1 of Ametastegia equiseti. Taxonomy (NCBI): domain Eukaryota; kingdom Metazoa; phylum Arthropoda; class Insecta; order Hymenoptera; family Tenthredinidae; genus Ametastegia; species Ametastegia equiseti. Next base: position 24,773,263 of record OZ022389.1, read on the forward strand.
CTAGATTATTCATGAATATGCAGTCGTGTTACATCGCAGCTGTAGGTATTATACGAGTGTGACTTTGTTACTCGTATGCAAAACAGCACCGACACTTGGCACGTACACGTATTACTTTATTCCTGCACGACCTGAGACATCGGGGTTACGGCACCACCTGCTCATAGTCCCTAATTTTGTACTTTTTAATACTTTATCCAACTCACTCAGTGCCACTTTATAAACAAAACTGTAACAAGGACCCGTTGCATTAATTCGCCGCACGTAATTTCCCCCGCACTCTTCTTCACAGCGTCGTCGCACCTTTAGTCTATATCCGGTGATGATATTCGGGTGATCCTTACTGGGCCACTCCAGTGTCTATCCTGATCGTCAATCCGCGGGTATAATCCTCGTCGGATTTGTTGAGTGGACTGTAATTGGGTAATTACAGAGTCCTAATAAGTTTGTATGAATTTCACTGATGTGTAATTTTTCAGATTTCCTGCGTTTTCTATATAAGATTTTTCTACGATTTGAACAATTCAATTGAATTCTATGTAAATTCTTTGTCATGATCCTCGTGAATCTTGTGGATTTGCATGATGTACCTACCAATGTAAGATTGGAGATCGTTAAGTTTTTCAAAATCCGACAGGAAAATCAAGCTATACCTACTCGAATTCAATTTTTTTCGTATTTGTGTTGAAAATGGGACTTAATTCTCACAAATATCTAACTGCAGACGCAGCGATTCTCAACAATAGATACAACGAATTCTTTGATCTGGATCTGTATTCACAAAGTAAAAATTTGGAATCTGATATCCGAGATTCTTTTTTTCTTTTCAAATTCTGAAGGCAAAATAAAAGTACATATTGTGAAAAATGATATCATGAATCTTAAAACGGTCGGTATCTCCCTGATATCATTCTCCCCAAAATTTTGTTTCCACCTTCCAAATGTAAGCAGAAAATAGATGATTCAAATATTGATCGGCTCTTGGTCAATTTAAACACCAAGTTGGATTGTTTGTACTTTCTGAAAATGGCGTTTTACTACCCAAATGTATTTGGGTTTTGCAAACGATCAACCAACAGAATCCTTTTGCCTCTCATAATTTCCAGAATGAATGAAAATTCCTGGGATGTACGTTGGTCTGGAAAAAAGTATCCAAATGCGTCCAATCCAGCGCATATATAGCAACGATGTATCTCGATATACTTGGCGAAAATATTACATGCTTTTGTTGTACCCTGGTTTTTGGAAAATTTGTACAAATCACATGAAATGTCCCATTACATACGTCGCAGATATTGTACGTATAGTAGGTATAGGCGAGTACCTACGCCGGATTACAACCTTACCCTCAATTACTTCGGGTCGAAAATTATTGCAATTCAGTAGAGTGTTGGCGCGCAGTGAATCGGCATTTACTTATCTATTGTTTTCAATAACGTTCCCCATGGGATTGCGGCCCTTTCAATTTGTACATATATACGGAGCACTCCAACCTCAACGTATATTGCTCTCCGTAGATGAAAAATGTATGCATGTATATTAAGGTGGATCGAAAAAAAAAAATTTTCTCGGCTACCCTCAAAAATCAAAGATATCGCTGGAATAAAGGTCTCCGTGGAAGGATTCGATTTTTTGAATTTTTTTAGGGGGCGCGCGGGACGTTCAAAAGTGCCATTTTTAGCGTCAAAATTACGTTATCACTGATTAACGGAAACAGATTCATCCGAAAATTCTGATTTTTTTATATAAGGTGCCCAGGTATCTACGCATTTATGAAAAACATGTCGCCAGTTTTTCATCTGTAACCAGACGGTCAAATTCTTATCCTATCCTCATCGCGAGAACGAATTCGATTCGATGTGAGTTGATTGGGAAAAAGTCTAATCTTACACAATGTGAAATGTGTTTTTGAGCTAGATACTCAAAGCCTTGATAAAACCACGTTCTGTCTCAAAGACCCGTATTATTTCGACGTTTCCAAAATTTTTGTTTCCAACTTCATTTTTCAGAGTTGAAGCTCGTAGATTTTCACCCACGTACCTGGAGCTTTTCGAGAGGGCTAAAATTGAATTCTGGCGGAATATATTTGATTTGATGTTTAGCATAAAACTTGTGTGATGTATCCGCTAAATTTGTTGCTGATCTCTTTGTTTTTCATGCCAAATTTTGAGCCAACGCTAAACATTGTCGAATCAAATGTCACTTCTATTTGATCCCATTTTCAGCACGTACGAAAAAATCCAGATATTCGGGTAAAAAGCAGGTATAGCTTCCAAAGGAAAGAGTCAGAATTGAAAAAAAAAAAAAAAAAGTAGAAAACGACAAATCAACGCATTTCATACTCTGGAAGATCAGAATTTTTCCACAAAATCACGTCGGATCCGATTTCGTTCCCGCGATGCGGATGGGATGAAAATTTGACCGTTAAAGTCAGTGTGGTCGGAATTGAAAAGGCGATCAATCTGTTTCCCCTGAACGGTGGCAATCTGGGAGTCTGAAACTTTAAGGATTTCTATACTACTTACAATTAGTACACAATATAATGTATCAAAATTGCAGACAATTCAAAATTTTGACTCCGGATTGATTTGCCGATAATTCGCGGACCTGTCCCTGTATGTGTATGATCCTCATTGATTTCTCTAAGATCAAAGAATCGATTCAAGTGCCGGTCGAAAGATGTATCAGGTCATACCATTTTTGATGATGTACCCCTACATAGGCAGAACTTGAAATTAAATATAGGTGACTCATGCGGTTCAGGTACAAGATAAAAGAATCGGAAAACAAATAAATGCACACAGTAATACGAAATTGGTAAAAACGTGTACAGTGATGGATCAGCCCACTGACTCGTATGTACCATGAATTGCCTAGAGTTAGGAGCCCCTCTATGGGAAGCGCTCACAGTAAAACCCAGTGTGCCGGAATATGTGAACTGATAAAAGTTTGTTCTATAAATTGAGCTATAGACACTGCTATTGGTAGTATCATCATCCTATATAGTCACGATTCAGTATCTCGAATTTCGTGAAACTGCAAATCCAAACCACCAGCTAGCAATTAAGAACGATTTCACATGGTCTGGTCTTCTGCTAATGATACTGCGGCTGTAGCTCTGGCATTTAACAAAATTTAACGTGCACTTAGGCGGAGGTTCGTGGTCTTGCAATGTCAGGCGATACATATGACGCGAAAGAGCCCTTCGCGGATGTAAGTGAACATCACGCGGTGGGCAAAGAAAAATCTTCCCAAATGAAAAATCGCGGGTACCTTCAGCACTGGCTTTGCACAGGCTGATGTTGCTTGCATACATATAAGCCACAGACCCGATTCCCTCTCTTTGTTATCCCGTTAAAATAGACGAGGCAAAACCGTCGATCTCGCAACCAACTCCTGGCCAAAGTCAGTCAGATATCACCGAAGCGACGCCGATCCCCACAACGACGGTGACGCCCGCGACGCCGCTAGTCCACCTCTCGGACGCGTCGGTGTTGGTCGATCATCTGACCAACGTCGCGACGTCTTTTGAAAAAAATTTTAAACCCGATTTAGTTGCAGGTGCTTGAGGATTTATCGTGTACGAAAAATGAGCGATAACAGTTGATATTTGTTCTCCAGTTGATTTCTCAGTCGTTCTGGATGACCCGCGGTGTGTATAAAAACACGATATTCGTAGCTGGCTAATTATAGCTGCTTTTTATAACCCGCGGAACTATGAGCTCGGCATTAAATTGCCTACTTACTAGACATTGCGTGGTCGTTGGTTGGTTGGCAGTTTGCGCAGTTGGACAGTCCTGCACCGGCTCTTGGCAGAGAGCGTGACTCTTGCAAATGAACGATCGTACCTTACCTACTACCTAGCCTAGCTCAGAGGTGTGCAGTGTCGGTCCGCGATTTACGAAAGTGCCGTGTGTGCTAGTAAAATATCCCCTAAGATCTGAGTCTGAAGGTTAAATATGAATCCGAAATACCGTCGGGCCTCGGAAATAGCAAGATTTCAAAAAACTGGGTCAATTAACCATGTTCGAGTCTGAAACCACCTCATTGTTGACAATTGCGCCAAATAGACAGACCATGCTCGCGACGATCGTGACGATTCGCAAGATCAAAATGGCCGCTGAAGATCACGGGGTCAGTGCGATCGCGACTACGTCAATTGATCTGCGACTCAATTATTCCGCGAGTCTCAAAGCCTCGACGTGTAGATACTACATGTCTAATGTCAAGTTCTATCGTTGATATTGAGGTGATATATAGTAGAGATCGCTTGCAACTTGATACCTAGTTAACATAAAAGACATGAGTTTTACTGAAAGCTGATGGTCATCAAGAAAGTAGGATTTGCGTTTTTGAGGTGCAACAATTGGTAATAATGGCATTCCGAACAGACTCCCATATCGCCTCAAGGTGCTACGTGAGTATATTCGGAATTCCATGATTACCAATTGTTATCACCTCGAAAACGCGATTCATAGTTTCTTCCAAACTCTACAACCACCCGTAATGAAACTCAGAAGATTAATGCTTCACTACAGCAGAAAGTGGCTGAGTACATTACCGTTTGGAAAAAAAACTGAACAGAATTCTAGTCAGATTCATATTTCTTGTGTTAACTAGGTTAGGTTCAACGCGACGTGTATCATATCGCGTTGAATGGATGCATGGAGTATCTACGGTTTGAGGTTTCTGTACCTGTTTACATCGCAGTTTGTTCTTGCGAAATCGGTCTTGATTTCAAGCCGGAAACCGCGAGCCAGTAGTAGTGGTGGTGAGCATCTCAGAATGATCGAAAGCATTGAAAAAGAGACTTGTAATTGTATTTAGTTCTCTTATATGTATGTGCCGCTGACGGAGGTACACGTAAGCCATGCACGACTTACAGAAGCGGAGTTAATGAGAGCGAAGGAAAAAATCGTTTTTCGCTCCAGTAACCCAGTAAGATAGGCCCCTTGCTGCAGGGTAAACTAGTACCATCAGTGAAGCCTGTATCATTGTTTTATTGGATATCTAACTTTGGCGTGATAGAAAATTATTCGAGCGTGTGCCGATGACCACGTAGTGGTTTGGCTCGCTGCAGACCTTCGTCTAAAGAAAGCTATTATATTTTTAGAATAGATAATCTGAAAAGCATCATCCCGTTGATGCAGCTATTTAACTAGTAGGGGGCTTGAAGCTCCTCGATTTTCTCATTTGAGCTACATGTGGCCACCTTTTCCTGTCACCAATCAGAGTACCTACCTTAAATTTTGAATCTTTCTGAAGACTTTGCACAAGCTCAAAATAACACCGCGATGGCTTGCTGGAGCTCATAAATACGAACGATAATAGTCTCACAATCAGTATTGACACGCAGCTGTGACTGGTACGAGAATAAAGCGAAAGAGCTCAACGAATTTTTATTCCTTTTTTTCTCTCTCACTGCAGTTCATACATTTCTACATATTTTTTGGCCAATTATTCAACCTGGGTAGATGCAGCTTATGCTTTCTAAATGAAATTCATACCGTACTGCTGGGCTTAGGAGTTGAATATACTTCCTGCATGCAGGGCAAGTGCTAAGCACTTGGCTTTAGTTACCATACAGCTTCTCTGTATTAGAATTCACATATGCGCAGTACGAAATTTAACAGCATCCCGCCTTGGGCTGATAACGAGATTCGAGTCTCCGGCAACTTCGTACACTTTATCAAATGATACGCATCTGCTCGGATGTATGTACATTATTTACGCACGACCGACTGTTAAGGTCGCAACATCTTTCGTTCCGCATTATTACCGGGCACGGAGTCAGTTGATTCCAATCTATCTCGCGTTGACCGCGCTGTTTTGAAAAGTCTTTCAAACGTTTTGAAAATCATGTTCTTTGGTGTCTTACCGAGATGTTTGAGACTCACACATGAAGGCGGATTGTTTTGTACATTCGGTCAGGACTGGGGCAAGATCTACGATGAGAAAATCGTGGGAGGAAAATTATCTTAGCCCTGAGAATTCATCATCATAATTATAACTATTTATTCAGCTACTCGGTTATCCGCTTTCTGGACGGGAAAACATCTTGTAATGGCCACCGAGCTTTTGCAGATAAACCGTCATCGATGTCTGGCATAATTCGCACCCGTCTGAGCCAAGCAGCAGCTATTTAAACGCGTTGTGAAAATTCCTCTGTAACATCTCGCATATAGCGATTTATTGAAAATCTAAAAATGTAACACATATTTTCTTGCCGTCCCGACGTGACCGTTATTGTGCCAGAAAATCTAAACGTCTCTGCAGTGTTGCGTGTCTTGGTTATGTTACTTCTCGTGTCGTAATACAGTGATTACTATTTGTCCATGATGTCATTCGGGCCCGACAAATAATTGCGGCGTTACGTTGGTACAAAGTTATGCAGTTCGCTGATCAGACATCAAATCGATATTTATTCCTCATCGCGTTTCGGTCGAGTGTAGATCACGTCTGCTGTTGCCGTTCAACAGTAGTAATTGTTTACTATTGTAAGCTACGTAGCTACTAGATAGCTAACCCAATACATGTAATTACAGAAATTCGCTCCGTTTTCGAAGACAAAATGGCAGTCCCAGTCGGTAGTGTGAGCAAAAAGTTGTGGTGTGCCGGTGGACAAGATCCGAAAACTTAGAGCCTGGTTACAATTATCATGAAAAACGCCGAACCCGTAAACAGAAGTGATCAATAAAATGGTTCAAGTTGCAAGACGAATCGAATGAGGTTCTTTATGATAAATTATCTGTTGAAGTCAGTTTAGCGAGGTGTATAATGTTGCAAAATGAAATAGTTGGAGTGTGAAGCTTACGGATGAAAGTGAAAGTATTTGTTTTGCAAAATGCCACAGTACGACGACTCGTTCCTAGACTCGCCTCTGTTCAGGAGGCGAGCAAGGAGTTACAGTGTTCAAAAACAGGGAATACCAAAAACTACAAAGATGTCACACATATCGGCGAAGCCGACGTTGCTTGCCGTTACCAACGCCGGAATTCTACTCGTGCCATCGGCATCTGCGATCGACTTATCTTCTAAAGGTAAAAAAACAAGCTGATGATTTTGCAGGACCATCAAAGTCCGGTGATCCCCAATCAAGACGCTCCATCGAGCGAAATCTCTTTTTGGAATTATTGTTCATCTGAGTAACTCAAGAACTACTGGGTCGATTGAATTAAAAATCGGATCAACTCTGAAGTATGAAATAACGCATCGATTGAGACCAAGTTCATGAAAATCCGTTGATTCGTTCTTGATATATTTTCGGAAAAGTAATTGATCATACACAACTGGAAATCCGTCTAGAAACGATCAAGAGTGATTCTTCGAAGCTCAGAAAACGTAGGGATCTGGCGAGAGTCTAACTTATCGCTTTTGGGTTGGTTACGATAATTTCTTTTTTTTTTTTTATGCCAAAAGTTGAAGAGGCTGTTCTGTACGCAGCGTTTGGGAAATTGTAATTGAGATATGGACTCTAATTTTTTTTTTTTGCGTGTGTGAAAAGTGCACTAGCCTGAAGAAGTGAATTTCCCTGCACTTCAGAAAGGATGAGATTTTTCTCTAATTAGAGCGTGAATTAACTTAAAATGAGTGGAACACTATATTTTTTTCATAGAGTAAAAACCGCTACGATTCAGAGTGAACTTTCACTCCGAAAGAGTAAAGTGTCATTCTTTTTGGAGTGGAAAATTCCCTCTTTCAAAACGGATTGCTTTTCACCTCGAGAAATTCGGGGAGTAATTCCATGAGCTGAGTTCAATTGCATAACACGAATGCGATTCATGATCAAATAGGTTATAGAATTTTTTTATTACTCCTAACCCTGGTCGTATATATATGAATGATCAAAATCCATTTGCCATTAAAGGTCGAGAAAATTCAAGTTTTAGAGTAATCCAGAGATTTAAACGGTGCTGAAATCTTCTCGAAATTCACCAGTATATCTCATGTCGACGGCCCCGCGGAACAATCGGCTATCTCAGAAGTTGCTTGAAAAAGCAGCTATCTCAAATGTTGCTCGAGTAACCGTCTATCCCGCGAGCGACTCCGAAACCGCTCTGTAGTTGCATGGGAAGTCAATAGCGCTACAGGGCCGTTTCAGAGTTGATCACGAGATACCTGCTGTTTCGAGCTAAATTTAAGATAGCTGCTTTTTTAAGCAATATTTGAGATAGCTGCTTTTTCAAGCCAAATTTGTGATAGCTACTTCTTCAAGCAAAACTAAAGATAGCTGCGCTTTCAAACAACTTCTGAGATAGCTGGTCATTCCGCGCACCTATCGATGTAACATACATAGAACTTCCCCTCGTATCTCGTTTAGTTTAATCGTCTGAGAGACGCGCTTAGATGCATCGAGTTGCAATATTTTTGCCCCCGCAAAAGGCGCACGCGGGTACCCCACGTACCGCATTTTCTTTGAAGGTGCTGGTGTTCTAGGCACCAGCAGCACTGGGGGTTGAGAAGGGTCTTGTGCTTCGTGGTTGAATTACCTGTTTGTACAGGAACGGAGCTAACGTAAAGTGTGCAGGAGTGAAGGACGCGGCAAGTTTCTCTACCGGGTGGGTAAAATATTCCCCAAAAAATTCAATGAAAGCAAAACAACAGAGTTAAATTACATTCAGAAAAGTCTCCACCCGTTCAATCTGATGACGAATTTGAAACCACAACTTACGTCATATATATCAGAAAACTATACACCAATCGAGGCTACAAATCTTTCCAGCGATAGCCTTGTGTCTCGACCTTGCTATCATAGAGTCATGACTGCGTAATTATTGTTGTGTGACCGCGTTTTGGCCTATAATATTCGATTGTGGGAATATTCGACGAAAAATTTCTTCACCATATTTTTCTTTTGCATAATCATTAGTGGCTGTGTGTTATGAAATGTGTGGAATTCTAGCTCGAAACCGTGAAGACATTTCAGCAGATGAAATACAGGATCAGGTGAAATCCTGTATTGTAGATGGAACCAAATTCGTGTCGTTTCAATTGAATCGAAAAGTCTTGTCACGAGAAGGATATTCATCAGACCGAATTCGTCCCCATAAAGAAAATGGCTTTGATTTGGTTGAACCAACACAGAATAAATGAAAATAGCCAAAAAATTTCACACTTTTTCTCTACCAATTTTTTTATTTTTGACATTTTTTGGTTATCCGTTGGCTGTTTTTCCGAATCCAAACAGAAAATTCGTTCTGTTGAATATCGTTCACATCCGTAGCGCAAATTTGTCATTTTGGCGGAGAAGTACGAATTCAATAAGAACATCATCTTTGTGAATCGTTTTGCTTTTTTGTGATCAATGAGCATAAATCAGAATATTGCACTCGATTGATGTAATCGTCGGCACACGATACAAGTTACTTAGTGATTACCCAGTATCTGTTAGATCTTCGGTCGTTTTATAGCGACGCGTTAACGCGTTTCTGTCGGTAAACACTGTATGTCACCACCACCCCTGGGTTCGGTGTTGGAAGTACTTTGTAGCTGCACCTCAAGTGGTTTGAGTTGCACTTCCAGCTTTGCTCGTTAGTGCTGTGACGTCAAATTCTCATTTCTCTCTGGCTTGGTAGCTGACGGCAACGTAATACGCAGAGGTCTAATTACCTGCAGCTGTCGCAATTAAAACTCTATACATCTCTCTCTCTCTCTCTCTCTCTATGTACGTATGTATTTTGGTATACATGAACGCACGTTTCGTATATGGGTGTTGAAAATTCAATCCAAAAAATGGAAAACTCAACACTGGAACGTATTTTCATTTCCCTTTGCATCGCAGACATTTTTTTCTCCCCTCATTTCTGACTTATTGAAATATCGTTAGACGGATTGTAAACTGTTAAGATGATCTCAATGAAATCTACAAATAGACTTTGGCACCGACGCGCAGATTCTTATTGCGAGGTTCATGTGACGTTCGCCTCAAACCACATGGAACAAAATATGCTACTGCGTAGCTGACGGGTGTTTATGGATACCTTTAGTTTATCTACGTCTCGAATGTGGGGCAGTAAACTATCGACCATACTCTATAACACGCCAGCGGAACAATGATATGTACGATAGATTACATGAAAAAATAAAAAAATGAAATCAAGAGAAATGTATTAGATTAACGATAATTGCATTTTCCCAGGGAAGAGCCGAGTTTATGTCTTGTACTTACGATGATCTAATGTTTCTTTGATCGGGGATTACTCTAACGATGCCTGTTGCTTTCTCAACACGTCCCCACGCCTAGATTTACGTCGAAAAGAATTCGCAACATGCAGAAAAGCGTAGATATTGGTACCGAGGCAGTGGAGGCACTGTTTGTTTTTTCAAAGATAGATCATAATTCATAGAGGGGGTTTTGGAAGCCTTGAGCCTTGAAGATGTTCAAAAAGTGGGGAAAAATAGTTGAAAATCGGCATTTTCGTGATAAGTCGATGAAGCTAGCAGCTACAGAATTAGCAGCCCAACGATTCTTAGTTAATATTGCACTTTCCGATGGAGCCCCCGTGTAAATAACAAAAATACCTGCTGCCTGATCCCATTTCCAGGGCACTCCAAATATTCCAGGTATTTACATGAAAAACTGCGAGCTTTCACATAAAAATATCAAATTCGAACAAAAATTTGGAGAACGTCAAAAAAACGACGATTTTTTTTTCGAAAAACGTGTTTTTGGTAGGTTTGAGATGTTCTACTTCAGAACAGATTTCATATTCAGAAAGATCAGACTTTTCCCCATAAAAAACCCCCTGCATCATATTTATTTTTCCGCGTTAAGGCTAGGCTAATAATTCGAATTCAAACGACAATTTGGTCGAAGTTAGAAGACTGACCAACGGGTTTGTCCCGAACAGTAAGGCTTGGAGGTCTAAAACTTGAGGAATTTTCACATCTTGGTAAATATTATAAGATATCAAAATTTCAGACAAATTCAGATTCGCAATCGACCTCGAATATTTATAAAAAATAAACGGTTCAATAAAAAAATTTGAAAAAAATTCAGGCCACGTTTTTGATCGAGTAGAATGTTAGAAAAAAACATGAAATGATTCTGAGATGGTCGGGGTTGAATACTGGTCGAGTTGGTGTGCAGAGAGCCCTATATATACATATAAATATATATATATATATAATAGTTGTCTCCGAATATTAAAAATGTACGAATTGACATTATAGGATCGAGTAATACATCTCTCTATTATATTGATGGGTCCGCGAAATAACCAGCTATTTCAGAAGTTGCTATTCCGTGTGGAAATTTAACTAGGGAACTGGTCGGCGACCGGCAGGGACGCCCTGGTTTTAGTCGGGTTCTGGTCGGACGTTCTGGTGTGTTTTTTCCGCGTTTTTCGCAACATACAGAGAATAAAGATGTGATGGATCTAGCCCAAAAATGCTTGTATCAGATTCAAAAAAATACGATAAAAAGCGAGGGGTTAATCACTCTCGAAGTCAGATGTACACTGTGCTGAGAAGTCAGTTGAAGTCAGTGGAAGTCAGTTGAAGTCAGTGGAAGTCAGTGGAAGTCAGTTGAAGTCAGTGGAAGTCAGTTGAAGTCAGTGGAAGTCAGTCGACTTCGAGACGTCAGCTGAAGTCAGTTGAAGTCAGTCGAAGTCAGTGGAAGTCAGTTGAAGTCGTTGGAAGTCAGTGAAAGTCAGTTGAAGTCAGTAGAAGTCAGTTGATTTCGAGAAGTCAGCTGAAGTCAGTCGAAGTCAGTCAAAGTCAGTCGAAGTCAGTTGAAGTCAGTGGAAGTCGACTCCATGAAGTCAGTTGAAGTCAGCCGAAGTCAGTTGAAGTCAGTCGACGTCAGTGGAAGTCAGTTGAAGTCAGTTGAAGTCATTGGAAGTCAGTTGAAGTCATTGGAAGTCAGTTGACTTCGAAAAGTCAGCTGAAGTCAGTTGAAGTCAGTCGAAGTCAGTCGAAGTCAGTCGAAGTCAGTCGAAGTCAGTGGAAGTCATTGGAAGTCAGTGGAAGTCAGTGGAAGTCAATTGACTTCATGAAGTCTAGAAGTCTGGAAGTCAGGTGTACGGTCAATCGACGAGTGGTTAACCCCTCGATAAAAAGGTAACATTACTGTCAACATTTCCCTAGAATTTCGGATTTTTTAGCTGATAATTAGGGCAACGGTAAAAAAAAATGCTAAAAACCACGAAAACTCAATGCTTTTCTTATAGGAAAAAGCGAGGCTTTGTAGGGGTGGGTAAATATTGATAGAAAAAATCCAAAAAATTCTGACATTGTTTTTGAATTATTTCGAACCAATTTGGCGGGTAAGACCATTAAAATTCGATTTTGCCTTTCTTAAGGGCAGGTCTAAATTATGTATAGTATTGTATAATGTAATTGGAGAAAATTCATGCCATCAGATCCTACCTACCATCAGATTATAAGTAAATTATTCGCAAATGATTTACTTTGTCAATCTCGGACCTATACTAATACCTACCCTAATCCATTGTAGGCAAGTAAGTAAGCAGATGATTCCAAACAAAGGTCAATGTTATCCAATGAGATACTAGAAATCAAGGGTGATTTTCTGCAAGCTGAGACATCATTTTTAATCAAAATACTGAACAATGTTTACAGCTAGAAACTTTTGTAATATTACATACTTTTGCACTGTCCGCAGTATATGAGCGGGTCCATGTCATTTCACTCGAAAAAAAACACTCAAATCGCGGATCTTTGCGCCCTTCGAGGAATCTTTAGTACTATGGAAAAAAAAAATAGAAGTTCACGGATTTCGAAAAATTTTCAAAAATGGCGGAGTTACGGGTGTTTGAATTTTTTTGCACTGCTTGGTTTGAAAATTCATATCTCCGAAACCATTAATCGCAGCCGAATGATCTTGGACTCATTTCATTCACAAAAGAAAGAGCTACTGTTAAAAAAATATGTTTGAAAAAAAAATTAATTTCTCCACCTTTTTTTCGTCATTTTTTTCCGAAATTTAGCCGCCATTCCCAAAGGGTACAGTAAATTTCATGAAGACAATTTTTTTTAGATAGCTGGATCCTTTCCCTTCAAATTCGTAAAAAAAAATTCATGGAGAGCACACTAGGTCCGGAGAAAAAAATTAAAACGTCCGGACGTGCGTCGCCGCGCGTGCCGTTCCACGGTGGCGCTGCTCCGGCAGGCTCGCTGTTTCACTTGGCCGTTGAATTTCATTCAATGTTTCGCAATTTTCTAGGGCTATTCTCTCTTGGAGAATAGTTATTCAACTACTTTAGACTTCCAGAATACGTCTACTGGTTATTTTCGCTTGAAATTATACTTGTTCCGAAAATTCCAGCACGGTTATTGTTAAGTTGAACACACATGTGCTGCAATCAACGTTCTGGTTCTATTGCAATAGGTTTGTGCAATTTAATGACTGTGGCTCTTTTGTGATTCTCTCGTCACTTTGCAGAGAAGAGCTAATAGTTATGCTCCGTGGAATGTAAATGATTGATTTCTGCAAAATTGCGGTGACTCTGAAAAGGGCCAATGTTTTGAGTGCAATTGCGCTCGATAGCGCTTAGTTGGACACACAAGTTGAATATTAATTTCTAACTTTTACATGATCAAAATTTTCTGATGCAGAAAATAATTTCGTTTTTATAAATCCATCAGAAATCGGAATGACTACATGTAATTCCAGAATGCCACGAACCATCAAAGCTTCATCGAATCGATTTTGTAAAATAGCTTCTTCTGCTGTATGTTCTGCAGTAGGCAAAAGATATGCTCCTGAAATAAGAGCATGCCCGATTATACAAATCCAGCGGTGTTCAAATAGGATCTGAATTGCCAATCAATTGTAAACTCGCCAGACAGTTTCATCTACCCCATCGCATGGCCATTTGCATGTGATGTAGCCAAAAAAATGCCACTCAGCTTGACATCCGAACGGTTCAAAATAATGCGTTATGTTAATGAAATTCTTTTCATTTTTATACTGGGAAGCTGCTCCATCTGAGAAGAACTTCTCTTTTAATTGTAATTGAACCTTGAAACTTCTTCTTCATAAAGTCGATCAATTTTTTGTTTGTAATAAATCAACTGCGATCGTATTATGTTTCAGACACTATGGAATTATTACAAAACTAAAATGGTTCAATTCTCCCTTGCTGTCACTTTCATAATAAACTACGATTGGATGGATCTCTAGTTGAACCCTTGAGTGGAATCTTGTACAATAAACGCATGATTGTCAGCGAAATCGCACACGACTAGAAATTCACCAACTTTCACGGTTTTTTTTATCTCCTGCCAATAACTGATTTGCTGCTTTGCAATGAAATCATGTGCTGGAAATTAATAACCATGCTGGAATTTTCGGAACAAGTATAATTTCAAGCGAAAATAACCAGTAGACGTATTCTGGAAGTCTAAAGTAGTTGAATAACTATTTTCCAAGAGAGAATAGCCCTAGAAAATTGCGAAACATTGAATGAAATTCAACGGCTACGTGAAACAGCGAGCCTACCGGAGCAGCGCCACCGTGGAACGGCACGCGCGGCAACGCACGTCCGGACGTTTTAATTTTTTTCTCCGGACCTAGTGTGGTCTCCATGAATTTTTTTTTACGAATTTGAAGGGGAAGGATCCAGCTATCTAAAAAAAATTGTCTTCATGAAATTTACTGTACCCTTTGGGAATGGCGGCCAAATTTCGGACAAAAATGACGAAAAAAAGGTGGAGAAATTAATTTTTTTTTCAAACATATTTTTTTAACAGTAGCTCTTTCTTTTGTGAATGAAATGAGTCGAAGATCATTCGGCTGCGATTAATGGGTTCGGAGATATGAATTTTCAAACCAAGTAGTACAAAAAAATTCAAACACCCGTAACTCCGCCATTTTTGAAAATTTTTCGAAATCCGTGAACTTCTATTTTTTTTTTCCATAGTACTAAAGATTCCTCGAAGGGCGCAAAGATCCGCGATTTGAGTGTTTTTTTTCGAGTGAAATGACATGGACCCGCTCATATATCCTATATGGAAGAATCGTTCGAATTCTTTTTTCATGCTCACGGATTCGGAATTTCCAGTGTGGTCTCCCGTTAACGAATTCTTTCATATAATACAGAATGTCTTATGGATGATGAAGGGACGAACCCTCTTGAAATCATTCCATGAGTCTCGTATAAAGATATGGCTGGGTTAACTTTGACGGAAACCGAGACCCTCGGTCATGTGAAAAGTAGTAAGCGAATTCCAGAAGCTTCACTGACATCCGAAGTAAAAGTACTGCAGCACTGAGAAAAAAGATCGGGTACAAAGGGGATAAGAATATTTCATAGTTGAATCCAACCAAAATTATAGTTTCTTGTACGATATTGTTGCATTGGACGCAATGCAGTTATTCTAATTATAAAATATTCTTACACCCTGAGAGAACTATTCGCATAGTGACGATGACTATATTTTTCACTTCCCGAGGACTTGTGTGAAGTTTTATTCTAATCAATGGTAATTCAGTGCAGCTACATTTCGAGGTACAAAAATTCAATCGCGGAAGAATCGCATCCGCTTGCAGAGACGGTCGAAGTTTGTCCCACAATCAGGTTTTGAGGTGCCTCCGCAATTATGATCTGAACGCAAACGCAAAACACAAAAATAGGAGCTTTTTCTATCGACAAGCTTGTAGCTCTTGAGTGATCCACGATATGGATAGATCAATCCTGAAATATCTGATTTGTGCATTTTTATCACAAAAATTCTATCTCAGCGAAATTTGTCGCACTTTTTTGCCTATATAATGTTTCGGAAATGTAGCATCAAAACTTTGAAAGTCCATAGTTTATTCGAGAATCATACGCTTGGTGGTTGAAAAGACTCCCTTTTTGGTGTTTTTGAGCCTTATACATTCGGGTAGCAAAGTAGATGAAGTACGGAATTGCGGAATTGCGTCGAAGTCACATAAGCTAACTTTGACCGTCCGCGATGCACGAATTCCTCGACCGATTCTGATTTTGTTTTTTTGTATGAAATGTGGCGTCAGTTACTCACTATTCGAATGAAAATCAACGAGCCTTGTTGTACTTTCATCTTGGATCAGTAACGTCTGTGGTAAGAATTTGTTATCCTTTGCAGGACCCACCACAATTAAGGGGTCCTTCATGAAATTCTATGATATTTTGAAATCTGCGAGGACCTATGAGATTATAAGCATTCCCTTGAGGAAGAAAGTGAACAGCATGACTAGAAGGAGACCAAGATGTGGAGAAAGAACGAACGAGGACCCTTCCGGCTTGATGCACCCTCGTCAGACTCGTCGTTTTCGCCCGAGACGCCTCTTTAACACGTTCCTGTCGTCTGGGACTAATTAGATCCAACGAGCAATTATCATTTGGACAGCTTTTTCCATTCTCTCAGGGTTTTTTTTTTCTAGATCTCTCTTTCCCGCACCTTCTTCCTTCGTAACTTCGTTTTTCTTGCAAGTGTGGTCGAAGTGTGCGAGCGTGTAATGTGGATTGAAGAAGCTTGGGGTGATCGCGTTGAAGTGAAAATCTCTTCTTCCGCCCCTGCACTCTCTCGCACGTTCGTTCGTTAGAACGTTAACGACTCCCTTCTAAATGTCATTGACAAATGTATGTACCTACACACGAATGGTGTAATGCGTCAACTCCTTACGTCTATGTCGAGTATACGTGTACACGCGCACAACTTATGTTCTAGAATTCAGTAAGACAAGCTGTACGCGACACACGTGGCCCGGAAGTGAGTCGAGATCGTTGCACCCGTGCTTGAAAAGTTCGTTCGATTTAACATCTTCGCATATCTATACATCTACTACTTTTTTTTGTTCACGAGAGACTTTGTATTATAGGTAGGTAACTGTTCGTAAATTTATGCACGTTTCTAACGATAAAAATATAGCGTGTGACTCAAATGGTGCGATTCAAATGGCGAAAGGGCGTATAATTTTGGTTTTTTCAGCGTTTGGATAAAGGTGGGAAAAAGGTTGAAACGGAATAATAACCGCTGTTTATTTTCGAGGGGGGAATTCAATGGCAAAAGCGAGTAAGGGCCTTAAATATATATATGCCCTTTTGGCGTGAGTATTGGGTTTGATTTCTTCAATAAAGTTCATGCCAAAGAGGTATATCCACCGAAATTTCTCGCTTAATATTTCAACATCGACGTTTTTTTTTTCCATTTCGCGAAGCCTTTATTCCCGAGCGATGCAGAAAACCAAAAATTCACGCCCTTCCGCCTGTAAAAATTGCGAAAGGGCGTAGGTATGCCACTTATACGCCCTTTTTCTATTAATCACGGAACATTTTTTATATTGTACATCGCGTGTCAATTACCATAAGTACGTAAGCGGTACTAATACTCCCATTTGTCATTAAAAACCGCGAAACGGCATATGTGGCTTTTTTGTTGTCTTTAGACTAAAATCATCAAACTAAATTCAGAGACATTCAAATTGAATTATACCTATTGGTCAGCTGAACGCGGAGATTCGTATGTATTGGTAGATACTTATTATTAAATATTATATATATATAGAGAGATTTAGTTCGACTTTACGCTTCAAACTTGGTAATCGCAAATATATTCATATGCCTTAACGATGAAAACCTTTCACCGCTGAATTATTCATCTCTTTTGAATCGGAAGCAAGAAAAACACATTTCACGCGCCGTTTTGATATTTCGATCACTTTCTTAACGGCATAAGGGCTATAATTTCTATTTATTTTTCTTCTTTGTTATTCACTCTCTCCGGATTGATTCACATACGCAATATATGACGTCAGCAATGGCAAAATTTGAATTGCGAATTGATATCATTTGATCCAGGAATGTTGTATTGAGAATTTTTTATGGAGAGCAGAATAAATTGGTGGAAAGAATTTTTTTCCGTTATGAAATATAGAAAAAAAAGTCGAAATGAAAAGCTATATTACAGTGTCGTATTCGTCGAAGATACACCCGACTTTTCGCGCTTTTATTGTTCAAAATTCTTGATTTTGATTAATCGATGCAAATGCGAAAAAAGTATACGCCTTTTCGCCATTGAAATCTCCTTCTCGTTGCTGAAACGCGATATCTCAGCTGTGATAGATATACCTACCATACAAGCAAGATTTGCCATAGAGGTAGAATAACAATATATCCTGTACACGTATATAGGCTGGTCACTCAATTTACCCCGTTTAATATTTTTGGTATGTGGTCTCCGTAATGGATATTTCCAGTCCTCTGCGCTAAATTTTGAATTCGATACGATAACTTCAATTTACGAATGAATGAATTTATAGATATGGGGCTTTCCATACCATCCCGACCTACTGCGAAAATTCGCATTTTTGCTTTGGCTGAAACTTAGCCATCTTTTTGATCTCTATGAAAGTGGCTTTCTTGATTTATTTCAAATTTTTTCGAAAAACCGTCCGTGAGATCTGAATTTTTGAAAATTCGCGTCGGCTTTTTTTCAAATGCTCATAAGTTCCTCAAAAATGCATCGATTTGGATGTTTTTGGTTTCAAATTGTGTGTTTTTGAACGTAATTTCTGAAAATAAAATGCAAAAGAGAATCAAAAGTTTTTTTGCCAAAGTTTTTTCAAATTTGAGATCAAAATCTTATTTTCAAACCTGTTTGTATCCTTCGATTTTTTTTGCGAAATTTTCAAAATCAAAATTTGTGGAATCGAGAGTAGTATTTTTGAAAAATTTTCAAAAAAAATCGAAGGATACAAACAGGTTTGAAAATAAGATTTTGATCTCAAATTTGGAAAAACTTTGGCAAAAAAGATTTTGATTCTATTTTTCATTTTATTTTCAAAAACTACGTTCAAAAACACACAATTTGAAACCAAAAACATCCAAATCGATGCATTTTTGAGGAAGTTATGAGCATTTGAAAAAAAAGGACCCGAATTTTCAAAAATTCAGATCTCACGGACGGTTTTTCAAAAAAATTTGAAATAAATCAAGAAAGCCTCTTTCATAGAGAGCAAAAAGATGGCCAAGTTTCAGCGAAATGAAAATTGTGAATTTTCGCAGTAGGTCGGGATGGTGTATGGAAAGCCTCATATATATACATATCCGTCTAATCGTATCACGCACGAGTTTGGCTATGAATGATGTTATCGTTGTCTATGATTAAAAAGGACCCGTAATTGCTCCCAAGGGTTTAATATTTTTGAGCTACCGTTAGAGCAACTCAATTTGCATAGATGTGGAGTGAATTGAAGCCGAGAAATCGCAGTATACTGCAGATAGAGGTATAGGTATTTGGCAATTTTTCAAATGAAATGCCCTGCCGATCAAATCCCATAATTGGATATCGCCGATAGGCGCAGACCACTGCAAACCTCCCCTGCGCTCAATAATAGGTTTCCGCTTGAAAAACTATATTTATTTATCGTCACTGCAACTGGACGAATATAGCCCTTCAACAACAAAGGCATCGGTCATCGAGACAACTATTTCTTCGGTATATGAAATGGCCGTTAAACGAGTAGCGAATAATGAAAAGTTTTGATAGCAAATTATTTCATTTCAACCCTTCAAGGTACGTGGAAAATTCCACGCCAAATCTATGATCAGCTTCAAAGCTTTACCATCTCGAATTCTATTGGCAATTTTTCGTACCGCAATATTGGCTGTGAACTAGCCTCATGTCATTTTTCAATTTTTTCAATTCCAGGCACGTCTGAGTTATTAATTTTCAAACTTGTTCACTTTTCCAAATCTTCTTCAACTTTCAAGTAATTCACAAAGAATCCTCATTTTGATCCCGATGTCCGTGGATCCCGCCTGTGGACTGAAGATGTTAAGTTACCATCCGAATTCGGTGGCAACCCTTTACATTTTAACACTTCGTTGTCACTGAGGGGTCAATTTCACCCCACGCTCAATTTTAACGCTAAATAAATATAAGTTGATGGGGTTCGATATGGTTGGTGTTACATAATGTGGCGGCCCTTTGAAGTATATTTCTTTGTGCGTAGTGATTTCTCGAATCGCTCACTATCATGCTATGTTTCTCCTGAAAGGATCATATCTCAAGAGCATCACCCATTAATTTTATCAAAAAATATCAAAAAATGCCAAAGTTATGCATTTTTTAGTGAAAAAGTGTATTTTTTTGCAAATTGACCTCTTTGGGATTTTATTTTTTTCCAATGTGTTGTGATTTGCTTTTCACACCCGGATTTTTTTCACGAATTATTTAATGTTCGAAGTATATTCATGAATTTCTTTGTGCCAGCCGTTCAATCATTGCTGGGGTCATTTTGACCCAGTGTGACAAGCGCGGATTTTTCGGAAAGTGTGAGAACGAAGGAGTAACGAATGACCGGCTTCAATATAAACATGAATATTCTTTCACTGGAATTGCTCGGGGCTCACAATGGATGCCGAGTACGTAACCTATGATCTTAGCGCCCACACAACTTGACACCGGTTCATTTAACATAATTTAAAAAGCATGTGCTCTACTTGAGCGCGATGATCAGCTGAAATACCATAATCGCCTTAGTCGCGTCTACTACTCAGGGCCTCGTCAGAAAGACGCAATGAATAATTTTGTGCAACTTGCGTATTACGATTATTGGAGTGAAAATCTAAAAGATGTAACTCGTTTATCCGACCGATCAGTTTCCACTCATCTAACATGTTACTCGATCGTGTAATCCTAAATCATAAAACCAGAGAACGGGATCATCAGCCAGTAACCAAACACCATTTCGCCTCGGAGAGTTCCCTCGGGCAACAGCCCTCTTCAATTACGTCTTGATTAAGAAACCGTTTCTTCCAAGGGCTTCGGTTCGATACAAATCCGACCTTGAAATACGAGACTATCTCGGGAGGACCAATATACCTGGCTAAAGTGTGTAATTTGTGTTGGTAAGGTGCCGAGAAGCCTCGGTTTTTTTATAAGATCTCTTTAGATTCACGTACAAATGTGTAATTGTCACGAGTTAGGAGCTCGAATATCCTGCAAATGCCTTTAACCCTTCGTGGTCACACCTCGAAATTCAGTCACGGTGGTCACACGTACTGGGTGAATTCTACCGAGTGAGTTTTCGAATAGGTGTTTGTGATCAAACTATCCTTCCGAATTGGTTCCAAAAATTACGAAACATGCGCTACGAACGTTCTCAATTACCTGTACAAAAAGTCGTTTTTTGAGAAATCGAAAGGCGACATGCTGTAAGAAAAATCATAAAGGGGTCAATACGCATTTTTCACTCAGAAAAAATCATAAATTCGTCAATTTCCTATATTTTTTAACAAAAATTCGGAGCTGATACTTCTCCTTTCGGGTAAAAATAGCAGCATATAGCGTGCGTTCCGAAAACTTAGTCACTTCAACATGTGACAAGGGTTTTGAAATCTCGAGTTTCGTTCGAAGTTAGGGACTATTAGATACTTGATTCAAAAATTGATGTACGGGTCGATTCTATCCCGTGTGACCGCGAGGGTTCAATTTGTTATTTCCGTATTGTCAAATACCGGCTCGTTCACCTGCTCTCAGGAGGCTAGAAACAACATGTTGCCGTGGCCTCGTGCTGATCTTTGATGGCCATTCGTGGATCTTCTACATCTAACTCTGTAAATAAACGGCTTTGAAAATCCTTGGAAAAAAATTTAGCCAAGAGATGTTCGAGGGGCGAAAGCTGCAGGACCTCCGGAGTCGATATCCCGCTGAGAAAGGATCATATATGTGTGTCGTTCATACAAAAACCGATGCTTTGACTGGCCGCTCTGCTATACAAATACTTACGATCAGTCCTTTTTACTCCGTATAGGGATTCGATGTGGCTAGGCATTCGTTGATTAAAATCAGGACGCGAATATGCGGTTCATCTGATTTTTAGTGCGAATTATATATGGGGAATTCCACGCGAACTCGACCAGTCCCCAGTGATACGTCGACTTTTTTAGAATCATTGATTTTTTTTATGGGTTATACTACTCAAAAAAACCTGACCCTATTTGGCGGTTTTTTTCTTCCGTCTCACCTTTTTAATGAAACGAAATTTGGAAATATCCCGATTTATTCACAATTCTGATATTTTGAGCAGCTGTAACTGCTAATCTGTTAGCCGAATCAAAAAAGTTTGTTAAACAAAATTTCTTGGTTTAAGTGAACTATTTGAAAAATATTTTTTTCTCAAATTTTTTATTCGTCTGATAAATTGTTTTTCATGCGAATGAACACCAAAAACCCATTTTTTCATGAGAAGGACCCGTTTGATTTTCTCCGAAAAATCTCACGAAATTCCTGACTGAAATACAAAAATTTTCAAGACTTTTTGGAAGTCGGGCCGATTTTTTCTTCAGAAGTTATGAATTATTCTGTGGCCAAGATATCGGGCGCGCGGCTGCCTCTTCGCCGTACCGATATTTTAGCCACAATATAATTCATAACTTCTGAAGAAAAAATGGGCCCAACTTCCAAAAAGTCTTGAAAATTTTGTCTCTCAGTCAGGAATTTTGTGAAATTTTTCGAAAAAAAAATCAAACAGGTTCTTCTCATGAAAAAATCGGTTGTTGGTGTTCATTCGCATAAAAAACTATTTTAGACGAATAAAAAATTTGAGAAAAAAATATTTTTCAAATAGTTCACTTGAACCAAAAAATTTTGTTCAACAAACTTTTTTGATTCGGCTAACAGATTTGCAGTTACAGCTGCTCAAAATATCAAAATCGTGAAAAAGCCGTGATATTTCCAAATTTCGTTTCATCAATAAAGTGAGACGGAAAAAAAACCGCCAAATAGGGGTAAGTATTTTTGAGTAGTATATCCCATAAAAAAAATCAGTCATTTTAAAAAAGCCGATGTTTTGGGGACTGGTCGAGTTCGCGTGGAATTCCCCATATATATGGGGCATTCCACGTCAAACCAACGGGTCATCGGCCTGACCCCCTGGGATTTTGATGTCCAATGGATTTTTCGGTTCGTTTAGGTCAAAAATGACGACTGTAATTTTTCGAAAATTTTCCGCCATTTTGCAAGGTGGCGACCTCAAATATCATTTACTCGAAGATCGACATTTTTTAAATCGCCGAATTCTTTTTAGTAAAATCGGGGACTCGGAAACACATCTTTTCGTCATGATTTGAAAATGCGATGAAAATGTTAAATTTTTTGTTTTGTGAATTTTCGATATTGAAAAAAAAAATTTTTTTTTTACGATGGTGTTTTTTTGACTCAAAAATAAAATGAAAAGAATGTCTGTCTTAGTGAAATTCGATTTTCTTATAAGTTCAAGAGTAAAACGAAGAAAACGATGCTCAATTCGAAAAGTTTTCCAACATTTTCATCGTTTTACTCTTGAACCTATGAGAAAATCGAGTTTCACAAAGACGGATTCTCTTTTCATTTTATTTCTCAGGTACTACAAAAAACCATCTTTGGAAGAAAAATTTTTTTTTTCAAAATCGAAAATTCAAAAAACAAAAAATTTAACCTTTTCTTCCCATTTTCAAATCATGACGAAAAGATGTGTTTCCGAGTCCCCGATTTCACAAAAAAATTCAGCGATTTAAAAAATGTCCATCTTCGAGTAAATGATATTTGAGGTCACCACCACCTTGCAAAATGGCGGAAAATTTAGAAAAATTAGAGGTGTCATTTTTGACCCAAACGAACCCAAAAATCTATTGGACATCAAAATCCCAGGGGATCGGGCTGATGACCCGTTGGTTTGACGTGGAATGTCCCATATATAAGGTACAGTCGCGCTGAATCGAGTCGACTTTGTAACTGATTTTTTTCATTCTCGCTTGGAACTCGACTTCCCTTTAGCACTATGCAACGAATATGACAGATACCAAATTTTATATTCCTTGAAATTATTTTGTTCATTGAATTGAATGGAAATATCAGTAATGAAGCAAGTGATAGGTATTCTGTTTCAATTAAGGACCAAAGTTAGAACTGCTTGGTGCGACATTTCTGCAGCTAAGAAGTGTACCATTATAAGAGACTTTCATCGGGAAAGTGTTGCAGTTCACCCTGTTTCACGATATTTGTAGATATGTGGAATAACTCATACATTGCATTCAAATTTGATGAGGAGATATCCGAGGTATCTAACGGATTCTATCACACAGTGGAATTACGTTTTTTTTTGCCTCGACGTGAACAGAACGTATTTTCTTTGCACCCACGCAGATTTCTGCACGTGTTTTGGCCTCTTTTTCGGTCTTTGGCTTGCATTGGCATACGGTAGCTTCATAGTACAGATATGCATAAATTCTGGACCGGAGGAGTCAGGAATCCCCAAGATACCTAAATACTCTGTATAAGGTTCTTCTCTCGGCGTCGACAATAACATTTCGAATTTATGTCTCGGTCTATACTTTTTGTGAGTTTATCTCTGGAGAATTTTTTCTCCGCTCATCCTCGGACTGGTTCAACTCGTTCCTCATCAAACCTCCGTTAAATGAGTTTTTCATTCTTTTTTCCTTTCTTAATGACTCAAGTTATTCGCAATTCATCGCACACGCAGACGGCAAATGCCATATAATGTATAGAGGAGAAGAGTCAGCCGTTTCCGGACAACGTACGATTTTCGCAATTCGCAGATCTCATAATTATAGTGCATCATTGTTTCTTGTATAAAGTCTAAGAAAAAACATCTTACACTTTTTGATAAACTGCATGTACCTACTGCGGAATAAGATATTCGACGCCCAAAAGTGATTATCTCTATCACATATCTCAACCTGAATATGCGGGCTTTGAACTTTTTACTAAAAGTAAGATTGGGGCACAATCGGCCGTACTTTACAGCCTATACTGTATCTAAATATTTGAAGTATCACGGAGAATGATTAGTTGTACAAAATCTTATATTCCGTTTGTTTTGTTGCTTGACGTAGTCGACAATACTAATCAATAACTGACAATGAGACGAGTAACACCTGTCGATAATTACTAACTTCACATATCGCGTGTCTATAATGGCATAAGGTCGTAAGCGCCAAAAAGCCGATTTTAGTGACATAAGGTCGTATATTTTTTTTCGCGCCAATCGCTATGAAAATGATGAAAACGCATAGATAATTCCAAATAAAGGATTCGAAAAACTTAAAAGCAAAAGGTCGTATCTTGGTGGATACGACTTTCTGCTTTTAAGATTTCCTTTTTTTTTATTCATATTTTTTTTTATCGCAAATGCTCTAAAACCTCTCTAAACCCATAAGTAAATCAACATCCCGATTTTTTCTGAAACTTTTCTTTAAAAAAAAGCAAAAATTGAGAAGCTAACGGCATAAGGTCGTATCCACCATTTTTTTTTTTTTTTTTCATCGCAAATGCTCTAAAACCCTCTGAAATGTGTAAGTAAATTGATATCCCGAGTTTTTGGAAATTTTTTATCAAAAAAAAGTAAAAATTCAGAAGCTAACGGCAAAAGGTCGAATCCAGCATTTTTTTTTTTTTTTTCATCGCAAATGCTCTATAAAAATCCTCTGAAATGCGCAAGTGAATCGATATCCCATTTTTTCTATATATTTTCCATCGAAAAAAGCAAATTCTTATTAGCGCATACGACTTTTTGAAATTAGCATTCAGTATTATTTCTCCAGAAGGTAGGTGAAAAACGTCGTATGCGCCAGGACTTACGACGTTCTGCTTTTAACTGACCAATTTTCAATATTATTGACGTCTTTCAACATATTTGACGTTATTGGCGTAAATACGTGAAAAAAAATTATACGACCTTTTGATTTTACGAACGGCAAACGGTCGTATAATGGCACATACGACCTTATGCCATTAGACACGCGATATTGTTACAATTCCAAACAAATGTCATTTTCATCGAATACAACTAAATGTGATTATTGTCTGATGAATTTCTTGCCAAAATAGATTGCTACTGCTATAGATACCGAGCTGTGCATATAACGAGTCCTGCAGTTGCGTCAGGGGCGGGATTGATATTCCGAATTTCAAAAGCTGGAGACGCTCAAAATTCAGAATTTTCATACTATCGGCTCACAGTTTTTAGACAGACCATTTCCCGTCAAGTCTACTTAGCCAATTTGAAAAACTCCGAATGGAAAAAAAAACCGCAGGTTAAAAGTTCCGAAAGCTGAAGATCCGAAAAACCAAAAATCCGAATTTCATAATTCACTTATAGGTATATGCAACGTCATTTATTTGACAGTTTTGTCATGGGCATCCCTCGAATTTCCGGATTTTTGGACATTCTGAGTTTTTAATTTTCGGATCTTTGAGCTGTCTGCATGTCAACCTTTCAGAATTTCCAACTTCTGAACTCTAACGTTTTTAGAAACTCAGACTCGCGCCTCATATAAATTCGAAATTTTCATCGTGTGGAACTTTTGGAATTCAAAAGTTCAATCCCGCATCTTGCGCCCTATGCATGTTCAAGGCTGCACTTATAATGCGGCGCAATCGGAGGGATGCACTGTTTTCAAAAAACGTGTGGTGCCACGTTGCACTAGTGAATCTTTCAACGTAAGCCGTACAGGTCACGACGCAATGGACCAACATACTGCCGTAACCAAAACGATTTGAATGTTTATTGCGCTTCATATAACTGAACAACTAATAAACGTGTCCCATTCTCCTCTGTGATCCACAATTCGGGGTCACTTCGATTTCGAGTGTACAGGTGACTTCCGACTTCCAAAGACTTCCAAAGACTTCTAAAGACTTCCAAAGACTTCTGAAGACTTCCAAAGACTTCCAATGACTTCCAATGACTTCCAAAGACTTCCAAAGACTTCCAATGACTTTCAAAGGCTTTCAAAGAATTCCAAAGACTTCCAGTTGCGTATCATAAGGAATTCTTAGAATTCTAACCGAAGACTCCCAAAGACTTCCAGAGACTTCCGAAGACTTCCGACGACTTCCAAAGACTGCCACAGACTTCCAAAGACTCATCCCGTCATAAACTGCAAGTGAATGCAGGCGATCATCGTAAATTGTCGGAATCTTCAATGATTCAAAAAAGTTTCAGATGGACGAATAACAAAATTAAAAAAAAAAAAAAAAACATGGAGAAAAATGGGAGTGAAGAATTGAGAAATGCATTAAAATCGTGAGATATAGCGTACTTTTATTTACACAGAGGAACATCGACTCGACGTTGCACCGGCAAGCTGCAATAACGTGCGGCACAATGGACCGCAGCATCCAGCGAATGATGATAATTAATCTCATTAGTCACTAATGAGAATATGCGAATGAGAGGTCGCCGCCCCGCTCAGTACTGCCACTGCCTACCACCACGTAACGATGTCGCAACGCCGTTGTATCAATATCTTACTCCAGACGACAGACGGAGACATGGCCATGATTCATGCTTTCAATATAGGTACATCCGTGTGTAGGGTAGATGTGCCAGTTGTGGCCACACTTATCAAATCAACCCCCTTATTGCAAGCACATTCTACCCAAAAATTCGCTGGAGAACGTCCTATATACCCGAATAGGTACAAGTTTGAAAAACATCCCATTTCAGGGCTGAACATTTTTTGAAAGAAGTTAGCTTGGTAACATTGGTATACTCGGATTAATTTAACAAATGGAAAGATTGATTCCAATTTCTATCTATGTATAGGAATAGACGTCATTACACACCAGTACATTCGTATACAAAGAGGGTGTGGGGGTCGAAAAACCGAAAGACTAAATTTCATGATGACCGGAATTCCGAAATTTCGACGTTCCAAAAATCAAGAATCCTGCAGTGTAAAATTGAAGAATGAATGATTTTCTCAACTATACACTTTACGAAATGTATGATATTAAAGATTTAGATCATTTTTATCTTGCCGTATACATGAAACGTTTCAAAAATTTTATAAAGTTGTAAAATTTCCGAGATAATTTATAATATTGATCAAATTTGTAATCATGTCGATATTTTTGCTGCAGGTAATATTATATGTCTGGGTAGAAATTGAAACAATTGAAAAAATTGAAAAAACAAATTGAAATCTTCGGGTATCAAGCAAAAGTAATTGACGCTTGATTTTCATCTAGGTATAAGTATTCACCAGGAATTATTCATACTATATTCAATTGAAATGAAAGTGTACAGCAGTTTCGTTCGCCAGTTGAATTACCGAATTTCGATTCATTCGTTTGACTCGGATTGAATGGAGTCATACTCGAGTTTTAGCTACCCACACAATCAAACAGCGATGTTTTCAATAAATGTTTCGATCAATCGCGACGAGTCTTTGGATCAAATTTCGAACTTCAACCCTTACCGAGCTATAATGGCCGAATATTTCCGTTCGAAATTGAATCCTCACGTTAAATTTATATTTTCACTTCAATTTGCAGTTCGCAGTTTCGTTGATTGCGCGCTAACTCGTATATGTATATACCTATACCCGCAGTTGATGTGAATACATTCGAACGCCTGCACTGCAGCAGTTTTTCCTCCCAGATGCATCAATTTCCGTAAATTCATTACATACGTGTGCTGATATTGACGTAATATCTGCACTTGGTAAAACGTTTGAGAAATAAAACGCCTGGCTAGGTAGATATATTCGTTTGGCGCAAAGCAAAGGGTCGTTGGTTCATAAATTAATTCCTTTTTAATCAACCGAGTATTTGTGTCTGTCTGTGTGTGTGGGTATGTGTCTGTGCTGCTGCGTCTGGTTCAGGTTGTTTCGACAAAACGGAGTAGCAGACTCGTACTACTTTTAAAAAAATTTTAAACTGGCAAATTACAATAAAGGAAGTCGTTATCCTTGTTTCGTTTAATTGAGTTTTAATTTACGAGGGCTGCTGCAGTACAGTGACGTCCTACATTTTCCGATTTCATATTTTAACGAAACTTGGAATCAACTTCGTACTTTGTACACTTGGTTTGGGAGTTGGTTTGAATCTCTTAAGGAGATGTAATACTCAATTTTTATCGACATTTATTATTTTGTCGAATATCTCTGAGGTTGTGATACGGAATGAATTGTCCGTCTAGGATCCGATGATTTATAAAGAATGGGCTCAATCCGGTGTGCGAAAGTTCTAAAAATCGAGTGAAATGTTTTTTTGGTGCGTCGATAAGCCCCTTATTTCGACTGATATTTCACGATACATAGCACAATCGCGAAAAACAGATGCGTCGCGGAATTTCACCTGCATTAACAAACACCGACGCGTCAAAACATCAATTTTTTAGGCAATAATTATTGAAAAAAAAACGAAATCTGCCCGATATTTCTACAATTAGCGAAAGCCAAGCGCTGGGCATCCCCTCAAATCTTTTATGGCTCGATCTTGAAAGAAGCACCGTTGTAGTAACACTAATCGATCATTTCAATCGACATGACTGATTATCGATTGAACGGGTTATTACCGAAAGTTCATAAGTGACGGAGTAAATAATGTCAGAAAAAGTGCCTCTTCTACTTACCGTTTCGAAAACAGTCAAGTTGAGTTTCCATCATATCTCCATGTTTTCAGATCCAGGGAATCATTCCTGCTAGTTTTTAGTCGGATGTCTGGGCGAATGTGATCGATTTCCTGTCCGAGAATATCTCGGTTAGTATAGAGATCAGTGATCTCGAGATAACGGATAATTGGGTTTTCATTATTTCGGTCTTAATCGATGCTGTTTTTTCGTAACTTAGAGCTTATTAGATTTTCAAATTGGTCGGCCCAATAGTCTTTGGATGATTAAAAACCAAAATACGAAAATCAACAATCTCAATCTACGATATTTGGAGAACGGATCTTCGGATTCTGATGATCTTACAATTAATCTTGATTGATGAGATTGGCTCCACCTCAAATCTGTATGAATTTTCCAATGAATCGATTCAGTAGTTTGTGAGTTAAGAGGAGCATTTATAAACTTTTTACTGAAAGTATGCTGTTTTCAGGCCGGAAGTTACGGGTCCCAGTTCTCGTTCGTACTTTTAACTCAATTGTAGGTATATGCGAAATCGTTCGTTTTGACGCAAAAAAACACCGATACGTAACGCTTCTATGAAATCCTAGGTATGGAAATAAAATACGTGTATTCTTGTCTAGTCGATATATGTATCGAGTGACTACAGTTTATATGTATGAATTAAGTTTTGGGTTACGTTTCGGCATATTTGTTACTATTACTTACGGTAATGCGACCCTTTTGTCTAATGAAAGGCAGAGGAGGGAGTGCGAGATGAAGCCCTTTTTCAAATGTCTTTGTCAAACGTAGCTACAGACCGAAAATGTTGATTTTAACGGGAGATGCTATTGAAACTTTGTCAGAAACCATTTTTTTTTTTCAACCACTAAAAATAATGGTCCAATTGAAAATCGCCTTCTACAATTTTTAGATATTGGTAGTATGTGTATTAAAAATAAATATCGACCTTCGGCGATGAAAGCGGTATGCGTACCTACTACTTATAATAATACCTATCTGAATATTGCAGTAAATTAGGTATTGCGAAAAATTGAAAGACTGTTTGTGTCAAATTTTCGGTTGCCTCTTTCCTTGAACTAGCAGTCTATACTAGTAGTGTAGTTTTTTATCTGAGCCTTGAGATTTTTATTAGAATGGCTGGTGGGTTCGTTATCGTATCTTCCTTTTGAGTTAACGAGGCTCCGGAATTATACATACATCTATAAGTTCGTTGTGTCTTAGAAAATTGGGAAACTACTATAATTACATGTTTTAAATAAATATCCTGCAAGATGAGTCCTGAGATTCTATCGCGGCTGACGAGCGTTCTACTTCTGTATAGAATCACTATTAGTGGTCACACTGGGTAAAATGTACCCAGCCAAGTTTCATATAATCGCTGTGCCAAAACTATCTGTCCGATCGGAATCGAAAAAATACGGAAAATGATTGGAACATTCTAAAACATGTATGAAAAGATGTTAGGTATGTCAAAGTTCCAATCACAACATGTTTAAAAAAACTCGTCAATAGGTAAATTTGTTAAAAAATACACCTCTTCACTGAAAAAATCATCACTTTTTGAATCATCAATATTTTCACGTCAAATTTGAACCGGAATACTTGTCAGGCATGGTACTTCTGGAAAAAAATAGTGGCATACTGCACGTTTGAGAGGAGGCGTTTATTTCGACGTGTGGAAAAGATCGATTATGGAGTAGAAATCAATGCAGATTTATCTGGCGGATTATATAAGTGCGAGAAAAGCACCTTGGCGCCAAAAAATCGTAACTTACGTAGGTATTTGTGAACATTTTTTTATCCAAAATGAGGCCTGGGTGAAATTTATCCATGGTGCCTATGAAGAGTTGAAAGCTCGTACAGATGGCACGTAAAACCTTTTGGCTTTCGTCTTCCTGATTTTCTCTTAAAAAAAATTAAACCAGAAGATATCGTGTCGACCGGAATTTCCGATTTTCAGTATTTCGATGGGTTCGTTCATATTTCAGAATGTTTAGGCGTATCAATGACATAGCCAAAAAGATTTGCCGATCTCCTGGTTTTCAAAAGACTAGTAAAGGTCGTATAATGTCGTTGACTTTACGGCATTAGTAACGAGATACCTATGGAGAATTTCATGCCGTTTCGACCTGGGTTTTACCCCTCACCCCACAAATTTCGCTCGTGATTTTTTATATGAATGTTCCTACTTCGAAAAGCACTAACTTTTTTTTGGAGATTTTTGCGACCTGATTCGAAATTTCTAGAACTTCTGAAAACCGTCATATTGATCGACATAATTTAAAATTCTGAAAAAATTCTCAAAATTCAAATGTCAAATATCAAAATTTTTAAGATTAGACAGCCGAAGTGGGCAAATGTTTCCTTCTTACTGTTTTCAAGCTTTTTCCGAAAACAAATCTTCGCGAAATCAGCACCGGGAGTCATGCGGACGGCTACTGAAATATTGCCAAATGTCACACCGGATTTTTCGAAAGAATTTTCAGAATTTTTCGCGAGAGGGTTTTTTTTTTTAATTTTTTTTTTTGTAATTTTTGAAAATTTTTTGTTGATTGAAAAAATTTTTTTTTCAATAAACAAAATCCGGGGTGGCATATAAAAATGTTTCAGCAACCATCCATGGTAAAATAACTCCCGCTCCTAGATTTTTCAACATTTTTTTCCGAAAAAAGCTTGAAAACAGTAAGAAGGGAACATCTGCCCACTTCGGCTATACGCTTAAAAATTTCGAAATTTGACACTTGATTTTTGAGAATTTTGTTAGAATTTTGAATTGTGTCGATCAATATGACGGTTTTCAAAAATTCTAGAAATTTCGTATCAAGTCGCAAAAATCTAAAAAATAAAAAATTAGTGTTTTGCGAAGTAGGAACAATCATACATACAAAAAATCACGAGCGAAATCCGTGAAGTGAAGGGTCAAAGCCAGGTCGAAACGACATAGAATTCCCCCTATATTATCGAGTTGGTGTATGATTTTCAATAAGGAAAACGGCAGTCTAGGCTGCCTACTTTACGGACAGACTGTACATGCTTGTGCCCTGTATCCACCCGCGCACCAGCCGTAACTCGTGACGTTAATTAATGCTGTTCGTTATTTAAACGAGCAAGAAACGTGTTTTCTAATGTTCCGTTCAAGTGCAGCGTACAGCAAACTCCCCTTTCTGTCTTTTGCCTTGTGCTTCGTGGAGTTCATTCGAGGATTCTTGATGGAGATGAAAACTAACATTTTTCTCTATAAAATACACCGCAATTATTGTACATACCTACAATATACATCATTATTTGACTTTCAGCAGTACGCATACACAATCCATGGACCAACAAAATGAGAAACTGTTCATTTAAATACCTGCTCTTGAACAGTTTGTTGTTGAACATTTCTTGCATGTATACTGATCCAGCTTCAACTTGATGTAGTAGATATCACTTTCAACCTCAGTACCTAGCTATCACATGAAATATGAGTTGCACTAGAATCCAATCAGTTTGTTTTACTTTTTTTTTTTTTTTTTTTGACGAAGTCACATTCCTACTTACAATTAGCCACTTTCTGCCCAAAAACTGAATTCATCCGTAGAGGGGTAATTCGCTAATGATTTCAATTTTTTGGCAGAAAGTGGCCGAGTATGTCACTTCGTCGAGAAAAATGATAGGATTTGAGTAAAATTTTATTCATGTTTTTTTGTTGGCTAGGTTAAGGGTAGCAGTATGTCGTGGTTCGAAGAATTCAACATAGTCCAGAATCAATTTGTATCATCACCAAAGTTCATTTTGCATCATTATAATCAACTCACTTAATAACGGTTGTTGCACGAATTCAGGCACTCCGTAGGTCCGATTCGACTTATCTATGACCAAGATTCGAAGGAATATCTACAGGCCCTCACTAATTGAATGAGGGATATTGGAAAATTTAATTTTTAGGCTGAGTTATTTGCAAATAAGCAGAAAAGAAATATTTGATTTTCAGAAAATTGGCCATATTTTCTATGATAATTTTTTCAATTCAATTTATGACGGCGCGTCTGCCAAACAATTCCGATCCTGAGAAAGTGAAGTCGGACCTACGGTGTGCCTCAATTCGTGCAGCGACTGATTTTTAGTGACGTGATTATAATGATGTAGAATGAACTTTGGTGGAGAAATAATATTGATTTTCGACCATGTTTCATTTTTACAACCGTGACTTACTGGTCCCTTTAAGTTGGAAGTAGTCTCTATTGTATCGCCTTAATTAAGGTACTACGGACTATGTTCGGAATTCCATTATCACCATTTGTTATCACCTCGAAAACGCGACTCGTAGTCTCTTCTAAACTATACAATATCTTACTGTAACGAAACTCGGGATATTGATGCTTTGCTACGGCAGAAAGTGGCCAATTATCTTACTGTTTAGAAAAAACGACTAGAGTTTAAGTCGGATGCATATTTCTTATGTTAACTAGGTTAAGTTCAAAGCGACTTAGTGCCACATCGCCTTATAATAATGAGGAACAATGCTGTGGAAAGTCAAAGGGGTTAACCATCCATTCGGTGATTTCGAGATTTCAAATGATATCTGGGACTTTGAATCGAAATGACCATGATCAAATAGCGCATATCTAATTTTTTATGCGGCAATCAACAATTCACGCTAAAATTACGTATGTATGCTACGTATAATGTTTCGAATATTTCTGATGTTTCTTTCGCGAATGGATCTGCTGCAGTGGTGATACCTGTGCGAAAACCAAAAAGTTTTTAGCATACGATGAAAGTGGGGCGGTGACGAATTGCAAAGAAAAATCTTTCGATGCCGAACTGACTGAACGGCACTATCTACGATTAAATTTTGTAATTAGAACTCTGTCACGCGAGCTGGTCGCGGTTTCGTGACTGCGGTTTATATCTATATAGCGTGTAGGTATACCTACATGGCATAAAATCTTCGTCGAGTTACGTAATTTAATGGATTTTATCGCCTGACTAATTCCCCATTATTGTATACCTATACCTGATTTGGAATTTGACGAATTCGAGGGAATTCGCCATTCCAAAGAACACCTACGTCAAGTATCTGGATATGACTTTTCACTTTTCGTCACCTTTGGTAATATACAAAAAAAGTATTGGTCAATCTCAGAAATGACTTAGCTCTAGGTTTCAACAAATCGTTTCGTTTCAACCCTCCAGTATTTGAAAATCAAGTTTTTATAAAGATGTTGGTCTGGCAGACAAACGCACCGAGTGCCTCAAGATCAGTTCATATTATTTGTGAAAAATTCAGACATTCCAACATCGATCACAGATAGACGATCATTTCCCTCCGGGAGATATTCATTTCATAATATGCGCTAAAAACCAGATGAACCGCATCTTCACCGCATAAATAATGCAAATGAATGAACAAGTTGTCAGTGTAGCCTTCGTGTTTCAAATTTGACGTGAATTGTTTAGGTATCTGAAGATAAAAAGACCGTTGTTTGTAGTGATCCAATTAATGAACGGCTCAGTCTGGCATAGTTCATCATTGCACGTATGCATTACAGTAATCCCATTCTATTAATTTATGTGTATATATTTTCCGACACAGGTTCATCATGGCCTGACTATCTCGAAACATAATATTAGTCTATTTATCGTGAATGCATGTAAAAGATACAGGCCACTTCACCGTAACTTTAGACGTAAAGAAAACAACTTTTTGTTAAATTAGTTAGATTGAAAAGATCCCAACCGTATTCCCATAGAACATCGGTTTCATTCAGTAAAGTTCAACGCGAATTACGTGTCCCTTCAAAAAGACAGATTGTTATACTCAGAAACTTTTATGACGTTCGAACTGTTTAGGTTCTAGTCATTCGCTCGATCAATTATCGATAATTGCACTTACTCTTACGTGCGTCTCGTCGTATAACTTATTGTCATATACTCATCGCAATTTGAAGGCAAATCATCGAACTCTCCCGGGCTTACCCCAGCATGAATATTTCCACGCCATCGTGGTAATGAGCAATACGCTCGAACTCCAATATTGGAATCTCGATATATATATCGGCTCCGTAGACGACCCCTTATTATATTAGCAATATCTATCATATATGCCGGTTCATAAAACTGCTCCGCATGTCTAGCCCTGAGAAATGGTCTTTAGTTCCATACATAGGCAGGTATATACAATATATAGATATACGTTCGGCCGCAGTTTTTCTCTGTGTTATCCCAACCGGATGAGATATTTGCTCATCTTCGAATACATAAATTGAGATTGGCACAAGACGAGGGGTGAGTCAACCGGCTAAAATGGACTAGTCTGTCTCGTCATTCATTGCACCCCAGAATCATTTATACTAATCGAAATATCTAGCACAGCATATAATAGTAATCGAATAACAAAGAGATATTGATTGATTTATTCATTGCAATTTGTTATCCTCGATAAGATCAAGTACCGTATTTGTGTTTTTCGTAAATTGCAAGAACTTCTTTTCGCCTATTTTACTTCGGTATGACAAAGAACGAACAAAATTCATTCATTAAACTTGAGAGACTGGGGTCTGTACAGAGAATGCTAATTTTTGGCTCATTTGCTGATGAAAATATCTTTGAATATTATATTGGTTGCTGTTTTAAGCAATGAAAAAATTGAATCAGGGTTACACGTGAACTTCATTGGAATTGACTCGCTTATTCCTTGAAAATCGCCCGAGGAAAAATGTTGACACGGAAATTGACACTTGAATACGTGAAAAATCGATTTCTATCTATTTTTTTTTTTCAAGCAACAAGGTGACCAATCCGAAATCCAATATCGCCCTCAAACGTAAGAATGTCCTGTGAGCAGCATTTTGGCGGAGTCAGAAACGTTTTGATGCATCGTTTTTCAAATATTGTATGCTGGACAGTTGTTTCATTTCTGATTTAATTCTCAATTTCGGGGTGAGATTTTCTCCATTTCGAACAGCCCTTAAATATGAGGTTCAAAATTCAATTTAAAATTGGAAAAAGGAAAAACTAAATTGTAATTTTCCGTACTGGGTTCTGCAATTTGATTTTTGACACGAAATTGAAAAGGGTGCATTGTCGAAAAAATCCATGACCAATCGAAGCTTGCATCGCCGCTGCCAAGTTTCAAAGCGATCTGAGTGTCAATGCGATCGGAGAAAATGCGCGCTTATGAATATTGACCGTATGTTCTTTTCCATTCTGCCTCTGTCTATGTAAGTTTTATGTACCGTTATTCGGCCTATCCCTTCAATTGCGAAAATAGCTCTAGGCAACAGTTTTTCGAGAAATGATTTTTCTTAAAATTTGCACGAAACTTAACCCGGGAATTTTGTTCCCAATTTTCATACGGATTCAACAAATTTTCGACAATCAGACCAAAAAAAAAACATAATCGAAGACAAGTTTGTTCTTTTTTCAATCAAAAGTCATTTCTCTCAGGAACTTTCGACTTTAATTTTGACAAGAGTTCATATATCCTGTACCATATTCTTCACGAATTCTCCATATATGACTCTGTATAGTTAATTGTGGAATCTTCACTCAAAATATAACGGGAGTAAAACTTGAGAATTTCCAAATTCTGTATCATTGGAACGGTGCGACACAAAAATAAACTGTGTTATAGGGGTAGGTTTTT
This sequence comes from Ametastegia equiseti, assembly GCA_963989295.1. Lineage (NCBI taxonomy): Eukaryota > Metazoa > Arthropoda > Insecta > Hymenoptera > Tenthredinidae > Ametastegia > Ametastegia equiseti. The sequence goes on from OZ022389.1 coordinate 24,810,246, forward strand.
TTCGCTGACACGATGGATAGAAAAAAAATCAGCCGAATCGAAATGGTCGAGGTTTTTGGTCTTGCCGAGTTGAGGTGGACTACCCCATATAGGGAAAGGTAGGCTAACATGAAACCGACCAGGGAAGCAAAATGAACCAGCGGTGAAATAGTTGAAAATTGGGGCAATATGGACTCCTGGGGCAAAACTAACAGGGATTGACATCGTTTTAGAGTGGGGGAAAAATGGACTACGGGGGCAAAATGGACCAGCACTTTATTCCTTGAAATTATTTTGAGAAAATATTCATTTGCAGGTTTTCAATAACTATGACGTCTATTTTTATCATTATTTTATTCATAGTATATGACTATACGAAAAATTTAACATTTACTTATTTATTTAACATTCGAGGATCCCCACCCGTAGAACTTGATGCATATGGGGCCAGATCGCCTGACGCCATCTGCACCGAGTTTCACGGGTGGGGATCCGCAATGAAAATGGATACGATTTAAAGACTGGCTACTTTCGTCGTGAATTCCCTGTATTATATTGAATTATTGACTCATACCAACATTCTGTCGAAGATTTATTTTTCAGCAATTTTCGCATTGTAAGCAATACTGATACCGAGTTTCACAAGGAAAAAAAGATGGAAGAATTACAAAAAAGGTTTTAGAAGAGATAGAATCAACATTCTATGATAATTGATTGAAAAATAGTGGAAATATTGATTTTCAAATTTTTTTTCGATGATATGAACAGATTATTAATGGTCCGCGAATATGGGTTCGAAAGAGTATAAATATATTAAAAAATGCAGAATTCTCTGATGCATCTGCTTCCGTTTATCAGTGATAACATAAATTTAACGCTAAAAGTGGCTCTCTTGAACGTCTCGCGCGCCCCGTAAAAATTCAAAAAATCGAATCCTTGCACGGAGACCTTTAATTCAGCAATATCTCTGATTTTTGAGGGTAACCGACGATTTCCGTTTCATTCGATTCGTTATGTGGGTAACATAGGGCACTGTTGTTATCCTCGTGCCTACTGTGCCCACTATCTCGGCTTTCGAAATTACTTTTATTTCAAACAAATAGGGTCAATTAAAATTATATAAAAACATTCTTCGAATTTATTTCAATGAAATTATATAAAATTATGTGCATACGATAATACAACTCTACATAACTTGATAAAATATCATGAAATTGTGCAAAACATGAAAAACAAATTAAAATAATATTCGAAAAAATTATACAAAATTAAAAGCAGATTATTGTTCATAATTTTATCGAGAAAATTCCGGACGTTCAACTTTGTAGAATTGTATGTCATCATGCGGAATTATGTTTTCCTCTAAAAGCCCAACTTTCATTTCAAATTAGGTTTCATCTCTCATGTTGGTTCGGCGATCACAGTCGGTGCACACAAGGCCAGAAATTGATGTTGAAGTAGGATCCCTAATATTTAACTGATTCTCGAATCAATCTGTTTTATTAAGAATCGTTTTCCGTGGAGAAACTTCCGCTGCCGTGGTGAAAAAGTTTACTACGATGAAAAAAAGTAGAAAAAAAATTGAACTCGAATATCGACACTTTTTTGTGTAGTCCATTTTGCCCCACATTTTCCCGAAACTGAATATTGATGAACGAACAGAACTAAGGATGGGTGATTCATTTACAAGTGAATAATTTTTCAAATATGATACTTTGCGGGCGCTAGCGGAATTTCTTTCTCAAGGTGTCCATTTTACCCTACCCTCCCCTACATACATATATATTATCGGTATACATACCTACATAAAGTTACTCGTTATTCTGATTTATCGCTGAGCGACGTGCAGCTGCTTGACGTTGTTCACATTTCTTTTTTTTCTATTCCGTTTTATTCGTTTTTAGGCCACTTTATTTATTACACACGAAAACAAGCGAGTGATTGACTGAGTCACGGAAAGTAAAGTTGCGCCAGCTGACGTCATTACAGTCGCAAAAGCTCCGCGTTTCTTTCTTCCTTTCGTGGGTTAAATTAATGTGTCTGCGGCTCATCGCATCGAAATATCATCCCACACTTTTATTATCACACACTTATATTCAAACTACAAATTTACTACAAATTTATATAACCTTCATTTTTCAACGAATATCCATAATGTTTGAAATAATGAAGTATTTCGAATGAAATAATATCGATGTTCCGTGATTTTTATTCCAATTATGCCGAAAGAGAAAAAAAAAGCGATTCTACGTTGCGATAGGCCTGCAGTTCTGAGACATTTTTCAGCAATACAAACTCCAGACTACCGAAAAAAGAAGAAGGAACATTCGTCTCACTTTATTGCGGTCTCGAAAATTGTTTGTTGATTTTGATCCCGTTTTAAAAATATAACAACAAATCAAACCATTCCAAATTCCAAACTTGAACTAGGTAAATAGGGATAGTCCTTTTTAAGACTCTCAAATTCAGCGTGTCAATGAACGCGCGCCTCCGATTACCGTTGATGACAAATGTTCCCAGTGTTATTTTTTGCTCGGGAAGTTTATTAAAAATTAATTAACATTTTGTTTCTGAGTCATCTTTGCTCTTCAGGACAACGTTTTGGTAAAATACACAAGCGCGTGAAGTTCGAACAAATGGTAGCTCTTTGATATTTTCGTTAATTGATTGATATAGACGTATTTGGATGCAATAGAAAAAATGCTTCGGGGTATTGTTTGATCTTCGAAAAGATACTGAAGAAAATTTTTCCTCTCTTCATCCATTTCGAGATCATAAGGTAATTCTCGTTGTCACGTGTCACATGGGCACCTGATGTATGGAATATGTGGTATAAAATACGTTAGTGAAAATAATGTTTTTATTCGTCCACCATATACATACCTGGATACGTATTAATAATCCTTCATTGTCTTTATGTTTCAGGTAAGCGGATCAGTTTCAATTTCAATTTCAAAATTACACGGTTGACGTCGTCACGTTGGCGTAGAGACCGCTCCCGATGGTAATCACGAGCCATTTGCTTAATCACGTTGTATTGTACTCGGTATTCTATGTACAGTTTACCTAGATTTAACATACCAGGTAGGTATGTATATTACGTTTGAAAGGAAATGAGCCCCGAATAGAACTAACGTCCTTTGAATTGATCGCGTATATAGCAGAATTCTATGGATCTAACTATTTCAATTCACGGTAACGAGACAGAAATAATTCATCCGAAATCACTCGCCAAAAACTTCGCTCGAATACATGAACCTAATTAGTAATATGTCATGATGTCACGTGACATATTATATGGACTTTACCGACTAAAGGTCAATTTTGATAACAAAAGGACGTATGTATAACTTATTTTCTTCTCGTATTCGTTATCGAGACGAGGAAAAATGCGTAGATTGGTTGGAATTGAAAAAGAAACTTGAGAAACAGAAGCAGAAGGTCGTACGGGATATTGTTGACTGGCGAATGAGTTGAAATCGAAAAGATCGCATCTAAAATTTTATGGGATCTTTCGATTTTAGCTAAACAATTTTTTCTAACAGTACCTAAACAAGAGAACAAAATTTAATTACGAATCAGGTAAATACATTCGAATTCGGTCAATTTATTCATTGCAGAATTTCAAAAAATTAAAGACGTGATTGAACGCGATTCCATATACAGGTACGTTATTCACCATAAAATGTTTGTATTTCTGGTACACTGAGAAAAAAAAAAACTTCTCTGAATTTACCATATTAGGATTTCTTAGATCCAATGAAATAAGTCAACCCGTGACATCTCACAATCAAATAAAGTCGATCTCACTTCAAATAAATAACGAATAACTTGTATTGGTAATTGTGAGTAAAGTTTAATTAATCTGAACAGATTATTGCACTGCCTATACACTGTGAAAGAATCACTTTCTTCATTTCTTTCGAATAATAACTTTGATTCAATTGAATATTCGAATAGATCTATGCGATGCGCCCGATACGAATAAAAGCACGTTTCAAATTCCGCGTGGAAAAGAGCACATTTCAGATTCCGGGTGGAAAAGAGCATATTTCACATTGAGAATGAAAAAGAGCACATTTCAGATTGACTCGAATGCTAGCACGTTTCGGATTCAGTCGAAAACGAGCGCACAATTCAGGTTGGACCGAATATCAGCAATTGCCACAGGCTGGTTCATTATAAAATTGGAAATTCATAATTGTACACAAAAACTCCATTAGGTCTTATCAATAATGTTTATGCTGATAGCTATTCACGAAATAATTACAAAACTGTTGACTGTGAATAATGTTGTACACACTCGTACAAATTGAAAAAAAAAAACGAAATATTTCACCTTCTATGTCGTTTTATAGCGAGTAAACTTTTCATTAACAAACGAAACAATGCGTTTAATGGGAAATTTTCGCACTCCGACCTGAATTGTGCTAGTTTTCGAGTGAATCCGAAACGTGCTAGTCTTCGAGTCAATTTCAAATGTGCTCTTTTTCATTCTCAATATGAAATCTGCTCTTTTCCACCCGGAATTTGAAACGTGCTGTTTTCCACCCGGAATCTGAAATGTGCTTTTTTCCACGCGGAATTTGAAACGTGCTCTTATTCGTATCGGGCGTCGTATGAAACTTTGCTTTGAGTGAATCGATTTTAGTTACTCCAATAACATGAGACATTTTTTCCCCCAGAGAATATTACTTTGAAAGTCCGCGATCAACTAATTCTTTCAGATATCCTAAGATTCTTTTAATCCGAATGAATGATTTGAGGAAAGATCAAATTTATTTTGGTTGAGAAACATTTAGTTGAAAGAGGCTAGTTTCATTAAATCAAATACACGAAATTCAACGAAATTTTTCTCTCTGTGTACGACGGACTTCATCATAGACAGCACTTTCGGGAATGAAGATATAAAAAAGTAGATATACCTCGACAATATAGCCGAGAAAATATAGCGTCCGATTATACCGCTTGCGAAATACATTTCTCGCCCATTGGATTTTCCCAAAGGATCTGAGCGAATTGAATCACCCGTCGAAGTGAATCTCGATATAAATTTATAGACTTATATCTATAGTACGTATCGCAGATGCGTTTCATGTATAGTTATATAAAGGAGTTTTAAATATTCTACATCTCTACTTGTATACACGGATGTGAAGCTATTCGAGCGGAAGTATACGTACGATATAATAATAATGATTTGGAAAAGTTTGGCAAAAAGTTGAAGAAAATAATACTTTTATTCGTCGAATCCGCATCTATAAGATTTCTATCTCGTCGAGAAAAAGTGAGAGACTTTGCGTTTGATCTGAGAAAGTTCGATCGGAGTATACAGTTCGTTGAATACAGACTTTTCCGTGGATAAATACCACCATAAAGCTTTTTAACGAACCTTGGGGAGCTAGAAACGACTTCCCTTTCCGATATGGATGCGAAACCGAATATATTTCTCGTCTACTCGATTTTCCAGCCTCGATTTCCATAAAAGTGCACTCTTCAGTTGGTACCTCCTCGCCCGAGACACTGTCGCAAATACTTGCCTTTATTTCTTATCAATGACAGATGTGGATCTATACGTGTCATATTATATTATCGCACTGCATACATCGTGCTCAACTTCAGATTTTATCAGATGTAATAGATAGGATTAACGGTAGGCGGAAATTCGTGGAGCCGCGCCGGTGTTTTCAAATGAGACGTTTATAATGATATACAATGAATTTTGACGAAGAAGTTGATGTTTCATTATCCCAACCTCGACTCGTATTAGTCCTTTCAAAAACCATGGAAATCTGAACGAGGAGTGACTGTTTAATAATTTCTAATCCTGGTTTCGAGGGTTTTGTTAATTTATTCTCGAATTTCTCCTGGTTAATCTTGATTTTTTTTACGGGTGACGGTATCGAAACTTTGATACTAGCCACCCGGTATGTGAGCACAGCATACGCAGTAACACAAATATGTATGACCGCTATAATATTTAATATCGAGTTCCACTCGATCTAGCCTTGCAGATGGGGTGAGCAAATGTCTAGTGAGCAAGCAACGTGCACATTTCTCCTTCATTGGTTATAGAATTTTCAGCATTTTATCGATGTCAAGTCTATTTTATTCTCGTAAAAGCCTCGCTGTTGAAATTCACGTCTGGCACGTACCTTCAACATCTCTTTTTGCATGTGAAAAGTACACTTACAAGCTTAACTATCCAGTTTTTTGGTAAAATAGTATTTAAGGAATTTAGCTGAGCTAGTATAGATGGAGGCGTACGTTGCAGGTGACAATTTCATTCAGATCTTATCAAGAGTTTAATTACGATGGTAAAATGAAATTTGTAGGATACCTTATGGATTCATATAGTTGGAAATGTCCAAGTTGATGCGATGTTCGCGGGTTGTGGTGAATTTTTCAATCTTAATAAAAGTCACAAATAATGTCGCGCTGTAGCCACCGTGGTAGATAAACTCTGGAAAAAAAAACTTGCGAAGTGCGAATTTTGTTTGAATTCACTGAAAGTTGGTCCAGCAAAATATTAACTTTCGTCTGGAAAGTCTGTCTGTATCCCTGCTGGAATTTCGTATCAAGATTTAACAGGGCACCTTGAATATCAAAGTCGTAGTCGATGAAGAAATCTTTAACAAGCCGTGAAAGGCTGTTAAATATTCCAAGAATCTTGCCGGATGTTCTCATCGGGATTTTTAGTAATGGGAGAATGTAACGGGTACTTTAAATTATTTCAACGAACATAACCGTGAAATGACGAATTTTCTTATTATTTTCACATGAAAGTCTAAGGTACGCTTCGCTTCCAAGTTTTCTTTCTCTAAGTCACATAATTATACATGAAAACTCTTGAATAATCACGAATCGATCTTTCGAAGTAATATATACATCAGAAAAGTAAGACGTGTTCCATGTACAGAATTACAATGCTGTCCATTGCCGTAACGAATCGGAAAAAATTACACCATTTTTTCACGAACACCTATCGCGTGGATTTCAGTGTTATAAGTGACTTGGGTATGTGGAGCATTCTTTGTCAACGGAGCCACTTTCCGTCTGTGACTACTTGGATATTTTTCGTCATTTTCCAGTTGGTACTATGTACTGTGTGAGAAAGCCTCATTTGAGTAAACTCAGATTTAAAAAAACGAACAGTTTTGGGGATTTAGCTTTTTTCTCAATTCAACACAATTGCAGAATCAAATTCTAGTTGCTTGTGAAAAGTAATTCTCTCTCTTCTGTAACACACCTTCATTTTGCTTGATCTGTATAGCATCTTGGTAACATACGTATGCAGGTTTTCAGAAAAAAAAGATGGCAAAGTGACAAGTCTTACGGTTCAATATTAAATTTTATAAAAAAAAAAATCTCCAGAATACTCAACTTAAATAATCTGAAAAAAAATTCGCTTAAGGTTTGCTCAAGCTGGCGAATCATGAAAAGTATCCAAAAAGCCGCTGAAAAAACAATGGCTCAGTTGATGAAGAATGTCCTATATGCATGTAGTGGACCGTAGGTACATATAAATGTTTAGGCGTTTACCGAGCAGCTAAAATCCTGTGTCACCGAGACCAAAAAGTTCCTTCATTTCCTATTGGAGGTCTTTTGCACTGTCGAAATTACAGATAGGTACATGTGAAAACACATACCCGTTTACATACATATTTGTGTGCACTTGGAAATATCGCGAGCTTTGAAACTTGTTTGACGGAGTTCGTTTCGTTCCGTTCAGCTCCGTTTCGTTTCGTTTCGTTTCGTTTCGTTTCGTTTCGTTTCGTTTCGTTTCGTTTCGTCTCGGTGGCCTCAGACCACATCAGACACCCGCAGTAGATATATACGGATGAGTGAATGATGTGGCTTCCACCATCCATTTCGCGAATTGGAAACGAGTACCTAAAGCCTGCGGTAGATCAAACGGTAGAAGTTCTCATCCGCGACAACTATCCCAAGCGTATACGTATGGGGCTTTCCACGCGAACCGAGCCAACCGCTGACCCTGACCCTTTTTGATTTCACTGTTGATTTTTTCTAAGGTTCACCCAGATTAGAGTATTTCAGCTGATTTTTTTCGAATTTTCATCACTAGTAGTTTTTGAGTTATGAATTTTCGAAAATTCACGTTTTTCGCCGTCACTTATTTTTTGAACGCTTATATCGTAGCTTCTAGTGGGTGGATTTTCAAAAACAGGTATGGAAAACTAATCAGCAAGAAACGTATTTTCCGAAAAAAATATTTTCGAAATTCTCCGGCGTCATATTCAGAATTGATGTTTGGTTAAAAATCTGACATGTCAATTCCGGCATGTATTCCCCGTTTTAAAATTACGAAAAAATTCACAAAATTTCTTCATCCAAACACAAAAATTTTGAGCCATGGCCGATCGTGGAACTATCATTGCTTCATTTTTTTTCGAATTTTGAAAATTCAGAGAAAAATGTGATTTTTCAACTATGCCCGATTTGAAACTATGGAAAAATTCACAAAAATTATTCATTCAAAAACAAAAATCTTGAGCCATGGCCGATCGTGGAACTATCATTGCTTCATTTTTTTTTCGAATTTTGAAAATTCAGATCAATGTGATTTTTCGTACAACTTCAGCCGCTGACACCTCACATAATCCCTGGAATAGATCAACACTTCCTTCACATAACATACAACTCAATGAAGGTATTCTACAATTTTATTATAAAGAATATAAACCAACAGATAATTTGGGTTTCATTGTTATACAATAATAATGATCAAATTTTTACGCTACTAACAATGAGATTCACTGACCACGTATGTTACGCGTTCAAATTCTTAACTTCGCGGACAATTGCGCCTACAACGCATACGCAGTTGGTGACGGAGTGAAAAAGCAGATATATGTACTCGCACATACCTGCCGATATCACACAAGTTGAAAAATCACATTTTTGTGTTTGGATGAAGAAATTTTGTGAATTTTTTCGTAATTTTAATTCGGGGCATACATGTCGGAATTGACATGACAGATTTTCAACCAAACATCAATTGTGAATATGACGCCGGAGAATTTCGAAAATATTTTTTTCGGAAAATACGGTTCCTGCTGATTAGTTTTCCATACTTGTTTTTGAAAATCCACCCACTAGAAGCTACGATATGAGCGTTCAAAAAATAAGTGACGGCGAAAAACGTGAATTTTCGACAATTCATAACTCAAAAACTACTAGTGATGAAAATTCGAAAAAAATCAGCTGAAATACTCTAATCTGGGTGAACCTTAGAAAAAATCAACAGTGAAATCAAAAAGGGTCAGGGTCAGCGGTTGGCTCGGTTCGCGTGGAAAGCCCCATATATAACATCCGGGGTGTTTACATTCAAGTCGTTTATGCACTGATCAAACTTCCTGATATGATATGAATAATTGGAACTGTATGAGTATAGAGACGTGGGTATAACATAAATTTCGATATTTCACTCATCCTCTTAAGATTCACTGTCCCACGTTTGCCCGCAACTAATCACTGCAGCAATATCTACTAATGGATGACGTTATAGAGTCGACCGTTTGATAATTATCAAAATTGTTCTCGATTCCGTTGAATCGGTTGTCAAATCAACAGGCACTCCTCACGTTACTTCATGCTCAATTATACCATAGGTACGATTATGTGAATTTTTTTCAGCTTCGAGAACTATAGATCATCTGTATACCATTTGACTTACTTTTTACCGAGGGGTCATTCACTCTACATAAAACATTGAAATACAGCGGATGATTTGAAATCCTTTGAAATCATGTCAAATCAGTTGAAATCTTCCAAATCATTTGACATTTTTGAGATCCCATAAAAATATTTCAAATTGCGTGAAATCATGCAGAGTCATTTGAAATCTCTGAAAATCAACTGAATCCTTTCGAATCATTCGACATTCGTCTGTATTTTTGCAATTTTCCAAAATTGTGCGAAATCAGTTGTTATGGTTTCAAATCCTTTCAAAAGTTTTGAAATCTCGTTAAAATATTGTGAAATTTCGTTAAAATCTCGTGAGATCTCCTGAAAATACGTAAAATCTCGTAAAAACATGTACCTAAGCTCAGCGAAAATATACCGCGAACCTCGTGAAAATATGTAAAATTTTGTGAAAAGATGTCAAATTTCGTGAAAATATTTCAAACCGCGTGAAATCATGTGAAATGATATAAAATCGTCCGGGATCCTTGAAATCATTCGAAACCTTCGGAATCATTCGAAATCGCGTAAAAAAGTGAAATCGTTCCAAATCCCATCGAAGTCAGTTGAAATCCTTGGAAACTTGTGTAAATACGTGAAATTACATGACATAAGTGAAGTTTGTATTATTATGCAATCATTTGAGATCTTTAAATCTCTGTGAAAACAAAGACAAGTGATTTGAAACCTTTGAAATTGTTGGAAACCTCGGAAATCTTTGGAAATAATTTCGAATTTCCGAAATCATATGAAACCTTCCGAAATTCTGAATTCTCTTGTGAAATCTGATGTATACCTAACTACACCAAAACTCATGAGTGGGGATTCCTTGGGATTCCGCTAGAACTGTAAGTAGTGATACAAATTCACATAATATCTAGTGATCGAATAGAAACTTCTATAATTTAAGATTTGAACAAATTTTCTTTGAGTCATACACGCAGCGAAAATTTGAAATTTCTGTCAAATATCGTATCTAGACCGTACAAGAGCGTCCATTCCCTCTCAAGTACTCGTATTACGTATACGAATTATTGATTTCTCAAATCAAGGAGTGCACCGACTCTTCGAGTGCTTGGTCCTTCAAACTAAGAGCAAACAAACCGATACCAGCTATACGCGTTTCAAGAGTAGCAATCTAGATTCGAGTTCGGGATCCCCGTAGTTTGCAACGGGAAAACTACTATCAGGAGAAAACTCATTCCTACCCGAATACCAGTGAATACCCATTCCCCTTGGCGAGATTTACAGAGGAGATCATTCGGAGTTCTAAACAAATAACGCTGTTGATTTCTACTATATGAGGTTTTTTGAAAACTCGTTATTGAATTCATTCTGCAACTGGATATTTTAAATCAAGTATACATATAGCAATCAAGTGATGGTACACTGAAAATGTTTCAATTAATATTAATTATGCTTGCTTAAGAGAGCAGAATTGTTCGGTGTCATGAGTATTTTTTCACGGAAGATCCTGAATATTTAACTCCGGGAAAGGGGCAAATCCTCATCATCCGAGCGAGGTGGAATTTTATAGAACTTTTTATATGCTCTGCAGTCTCCAGACACCCTGTATGATGAACCTTTTCGATCTCGTTGATATTCAGCGATTTCTGAGTTTCTCAATTGTTTGTTTTTTCAATCGATCGCCATCCCGGAAGAAAATCCAGGCTTTGAAAATGTCACTTAAAGCACAGTCAAACCTTTCGAGCCGCGTAGGAATTCGTGAAAACTAATCAGTTTGAAATATTATACAACAAGAATTTATGAGACACTCTGCAGTGTGACAAATTAGTCAAAATTGAAAGTAAAAGATTGAAGCAGCCAGAAATTATGAGACAGTCAACAGTAGCCACACCAAACGAAGATAATATGCCGATGCAAGAGGACCTGAAATTATATGCACGAAACGAAGAATACGCGAATAATATCTTAGCGGATTCGAACGACAACCATAACGTAATGGACACGAAAGAAATTCTCAAAGATTTGGTAAAGGTGAAGAAAGTTCTTGAAGTAGCAAGGGATGTTGTACCCTCAGGCGTTGGCGAAGATATCTGCAGTGAAGAGTATAAGGCTGAGAATATCTCGTTGAGAAATCGGCTGGAAAATTTGAAAAATTTGATTACCCATCGGGATATTGAAATGGCTGAGTTCCTAGATAATCAAGAATGCCCGAGGATTAGAGAAACTGTTCAAAGCAGGAGCCTGAGGAGTAGGCTGATAACTTTGCGGCATGATTACGCCAATCTAATCTACGAGCTGACTAATAGCCAAGAGATGTGCAAGACGTACGAGAACAGCGTAAAGTACCTCCAGCGTACCTTTGAGTGTGCCGAGGATAAGGCCAAGATAATTACAGAGAAGATCAAGTTCGAGATACGCAAAGCGTGAACAGCTTTGAAGATTACATCCCAGAATAAAAAAACAACACAACGAGAAAAGCAATCCTGAAACATTTCGCAGTAAAAGCAATAATTGATCATAAATCGAGCTGGTATTTTCTTTTGGGATATCACTGGTCCTTATTGGTTCAAAGTTCTGATAAATCACATTAGCGTGGCTAATCGCAACAACCGACGAGATCAACGGGGTATCTACACCTTCAAGAATGTTCAAATCACGATGTTTCTGAAAGGTTTGACCCACATTGACCATATTTTACGTCTTGTATAATTTTTATAGTAATAGTTGTTACGCCGATGACAGAAAAATTCAAAATTACTCCGTTCTTGTGAAGAATCAGTCGTTAGACCGATCTGGATGGATTTCTCGGTCTTTAATCGTTCATGAGACACATTTCTATAGTATATGAACATAGAACTTTTTGATGAACTCCGTCTTCGTTGAAATAATGGATAAAGAAACTAAAAGAATGTGGAACTTTGAAGGGAAATTCGATAACTCGGTTATAATTTGCGATATCAAAAAGTTCTACGTTCTACGATCAAGGCATTTCTTCTACAAACAATTGAAAACCAGAAATTCCAAAATCTGTTAAATGTTAATTCCAAATCCTTAACGATGAACATGTGATGTGGTATTTTTTTTTTTTATCTCCAACTCAAAGCATAATAACATAAAAAGCATAAAAAGCATGATGTCGACGCCCCTGCGAACAGGGCCACTTCTCAAAACCGCATACAGTCGGTAAAAGACATGCAACATACTTTCTTCTCGAAAAGAGTGAGATTTCCCATTTTTCCGTCAAGAAAAGTAGCATTTCACATTTTTTTGGCGAAGAGCGTCACATTTAAATAATCTTTGGCGAAACCAGTCGCATTTCAACAATTTTTGTCGAAAAAAGGCTCTTCCGTGATTTGCGTAAACGTATTGAAAATTGGTGAATTAGAATCATGAAATTGATGAGTATGAGGTTCGTGTGATGAATGTTCAATAAATGTTTACATGTATTCTAGAAAATGCAAAATTCTACAAAAATTAGTATGCTTCTCGATGATAACAAAAATAAATATACAAGTTGATACACATAGCATTTATTGTATGTTCAACTGTGACCATCTTTGATCGGAAACTTTAGCTCGCATGAAATATCCGTCCTTTTCCGTCAGAAGGACTGAAGAGTGACTTTTTTCGTGAATAATTTTGAATGTGACCTCCTTCGTATGGGGCATCGATTACGGTACGGAGTACGGATTACGGATAACAGAGGTCATTGGATTTCATAAAAAATCTTCTCGTCGAGGGAAGAAATAAATTATTTCCTTTTACCCTAAAGGTGTGTACTCCTTTAAGCCCGAGCCTAGATTGGCGGAGAAAAAGACAGGAATTTCTACAGTTCTTTGAATCCGACTGCAGCACCAAAGTATGGCGACAAACAGTCGCGTCAGCTGCAGTGACTCACGCCGAATAAAAGTAATGATTTTCAAAAGTTCTTCCACATCAGACTTAGCCAAGTTTCATACTCAGAGGATAAGTACAGTTTGAAACCCCCGGATCCGAAGCCTGATTATAAAAAGCTCGCAATTCCGTATTAATCCTTTAAGATAACAGGACTAACCAAGTTAGCGTGCGAGATTATCTCCTCACGATTTCATCGCCAACAAATACCCGATCAATAGCTTCACAGAATAAAAATGATCGCTCCATGCATTCGTCCTAACAGTATCAAGCCACCAGAGACTGCAGCAGGAATTGGGATAACTTTTTCGATTAAAACTTTTGGGGTATTATCAGCTGTTTTCGGTAAGAATTTAGGCAGGTGCCGGTAGTCCCGGATTCGTTGAATCAATTATCCGTGAAGTCGAGGGGCACTGGGGGATAAAATACATACACCTTTATCATTGAAAAAACCGTACGGTATATATAGAATTCCGCAAATTCTTCCAGACAGCTCGGGTGCAGGCCAGAAGGAGATCTCGTTGAATATTTTGCCTCAAGTGCTGGAAAAATTTCCGATATAACGGCGCCTTGCGAGGATCGCTTCCGTTTCGTGCAATTCTTCTTATTAAATATTTTTTAACGAGGTTAAAGCGACATGGATCTGCAATACATATTATAAATATAAAACCGCGACGAGGGGAAGAATAATGGCGAAGTAGAAGAAAGATTGGGCTTGAAAATACACTAACTATAATCCGATTTGCAGATCGGAGGCGAGAAAGATCAAAGCAATTAATCATGTTCCCCCTCCTAACTGCTGCAGTTGCTACGCCATTTGCCGGAAACTTCTGGGAGCAGCTCTAACGCCAACTATAATAACCGTAATTGCCGTTTTCTTATCGCCTTAATTTTTCCCTTAATTGAAGCTTGTATCAGGGGGAGATAATTGGAAGGAGAAAAACAACAGCTTTTATAGTCTGCTTCTAAATATATCTAGAGGAAAAATTCTTGACATTCTCATCCGGTCTTTCTCATAGGGATTTCATCTAGAAAAGTTCGTTCTGGACTGAGTGGAGTAACGATAGTTGGAGTGGAATTGAAATTCTGAATTTCAAAAGCTGCGAAAGGTGAAAATTCAGAATTTTTATGCAACTACCGACTTATGGTTTTTAGAAAGATTATTTCCTCGAAAGTCCACGTAGCCAATTTGGAACTCCGAATGGAAACACACCAATGGTTCAAAATTCCGAAAGCTAAATATCCGAAAAGTTAAAACTCTGAATTTCGGAATTCGCTTTCGCAACGTCGTTTATTTGATAGCTTTTTCTGACGATGAGTTTTTAAGTTTCGGATCATCGTTGAACTGTCTGCATTTCGACCTTTCGGAACTTGCGAGTTCTGAATTCTAACGGTTCTAGAAGTCGCAAATAAATTCGGAATTTTGAACATGCGCAAAAAATCATTTTCTCAAATCGTCAGAAGCTACATGACGTGTCTACTTTATTTGTTTCGAATCCAAAATTATCTAAACTAATCAGCCTAAAGGGGGTGGGGTTTCAGTTGATAGCGAAGCTCTAACTTGGGTTTCTAAAGAGTAGTTGTTAACTTCATATTATCATCGGTACTCTGAAATCAGTGCCCTGGATTATATAAGTAATTTGTACCTCAAAAAACGGATCTACAGCATCTTCAAGGTAGAATCCTAAAAAAAAACCGAGAATTTTGCATTTTATTTTCACTGGAATTGGCTTTGACTCCAATGCCATTTGTTGTTAACAAAATATCATTACCAGATTGAAACGAAAAATGGGTATTTTGTCAATTTTGGCAGAAAAAATGGGTTGGAAAGTCGATTTTGAATTGTTTTGAGGGAACAAGAGATCCGATCAGAAATCCAATACATATTGCAATATCTTGGCCTAAACAGTTCCCTTATGAAAATACCGATCCTGCAAGAATAATTGCGAGGGTTTTCAAGTGCATACATAATTTAATTTTCGATGTAAGGATGAAATGTTGTTAGTTTTGAACGGCACCAACATGGTTCAGAGTTCAAACTGAATTTCAATCTCAAAACCAAAATACGATTTTCACTTTCAGTGTATAGTGTCTTATTACTCGAATGAAAAATCAGCAGCGGGAAAGCTAGAAATGGATATGACGAAAATATAGCAAGAAATAAAAATAGGAATATTCCGTGTCAATAATATATAACGATCGTCGTATTGGACGTCAGATTGACGAAGTCACAGCTGGTAGACGAAAAGAATCGCTTATCATGGCTGTATCTTAATTTCATTAAATTCACATTGCGCTTTTCGTCCTCTCCTATTTCCTCTTCGCTTCGTATTCCCTATACCTACTCCTCACCGATCCCCATTTCTAATTCTTGTTCGTTTGTTCCTTTTTGGGTGAAAAGTTGGCCAGTAATTTTAGTGAATCGTAGTTTTGCCCGCGGTTCGTTGAGTTTTCGATCCTTTGTTGAAAAACGCTGACGCTACTACATTCGCAGTTCATTCCACGGAAAACTCTCTGCCTTTTTGAAGGTTTTCCAGGGAATATCAGCTTCCTTCAAACACCAAAAATCTATGTTTTGTGCCACCGTTAACCCTCGGCTATATCATTTGATCATTTCTTCCTCTCTTCCTCATCTCGTCTGATAACAGTAATTAAACAACTTTTATTATTCAATCAACTGTTCGGTTGATTGCTCGTTTTCACCTCGTCACCGACACCCAAGAGCAATTTATTTGAATTATTGAAGGGTGCAGGCTTCGGCTACACCGTCGTACTAAACATAATCTCAGTACGGAACTTTGGAATGAGCTCACCCGCTTAATTCAGTCATCAGACTAAATATTCATCCGACCTATACTGAGGACGAGGGACATTTATATTCATAACTACACAGACGCGTCATTCTCTCGTGCAGACTTCAGGGGTTATTTTATACAATCTTCTTGCCTGTGCGATCGAAACCATCTACAAATCGATTGATTGATGTACAATACAATTCGCTGTATACCAATGCACATATAATATGCGGTGTCACTGTTTTGGTCATCGTTAATCGCTGATTTACAAAAGATACAAACGTATGTATAGAAATAGCTACAGATGATGGCGTCATTCGTCCGTATTTGGATTTCGGTGTACGTATAATATACATTATATACCTAAGTGTATATAATATATGAATTGCACGAGTTCGATGTACATATAAGTACACACATGCATGTATATGATTTGGTTGGGAGAGGAGATACTGAAAATGAAAAATAAAAAAATGAAAAAATGAAAAAAATTTGATAAATTTTTGTTCATGAAGTGGAATGAGGCGCATTACCGCGTGTGTTTGTTAGTTACAACGTCGGCATATGTATCCACATGCATATATGAAATTTTGTACATATGATGTACAAAACCAGTCACAAGTCAGTTTACGTGGTTGACACCGAACACCCATCGTCTGGCGCCATTGCGACCATCTATTCTCAACCTTGAACCCTGGCCACAACCGTTCCCACAGACGGCTTCGTGGTTTTTCGTAAAAAGGGGGTGAAAAGAAAACAAAAAGGTTAAACGAAAGAAAAACTTTGGGAAAAAAAAACAGCTATATACCTACTTGTGGGTTTTGTGTATTCTTGAAGTTATCGAGTTTCATCACAGTAGGTAGGTTATACGGCTGTAATATACACTGATAGCCATTCAGTCACATCGCAGGGATTCACAGTCTTGTATTATACACCGCTCTTCTGAAATTATTCAAATCTTCAGCATCGAAGGGATCAGTTGAAAGGATAGACCGGACAAAGGCATGAATCGATTTGGGTCCTTCTTCCGGAGGTCGAGTTGATGCAAAAATTGTCAACAAAACCCTAGAAATCGTGTTAGATTACCTTTGTAATGTATTTAGGAAATTTAGGGTTTCAAGTAGCTCTCTTCCTTGTCAATATATAAGTATTGTATATTACTCATTTTTTTTACTGAAAACTACCACACTGTGATCAAATATACTCTTTCATTATCCATTCCCATCAACTTTAGAAGTAGTTGAGATTCACGAACGTCAAGATCATTGGGTTGATAAAAAATACACTCATTTCGTAGATGGAATTGTCTAGAAAAATTACAATATATAGATTGTATGTTCGCTGAAACCCCAGAGAGATAAGAATCTTTTTTGTAATGAAGGTCTAAATCATTTGATTTGATTCATTTTCCATTATTTCTTCTCTAAGTATCTATATAGACTTTGAATCTATAGATTCAATTGCCACACATTATTGCAATGACGCTGAAGCTAGCAGCAGCCAGAATTAGCAGCCAAACGATTCTTAGGGTGGTATTCACAGTCAGATCTTATTTTCAAGACCATCTCAAGTCAGTCATGGACATGATTTGATTGGTTGAGGGCTGTTCTTGAGATGGTCTTCAGAAGAAGACCTGACTATGAATACCACCCTTAATTAATGAAAATGAGGCAGCAAAATTCAAAAAATCTGAATTTCGCTATTTTTCATAAAAAGTGAATAAATTTGACCCAAAAAGTCATAAATCTCTACTGCATCATCCTATCTGTAAGACGGTTAGCACGTTAGGCTGCTAACTCTGGCTGCTAGTTTCAGCTTCATGTTATTGCAAATCTATTCAACAAGCCGTACTCATTTATGTGGTTTGATTGGCAAGATATACGATTTTTGCTTTCCAACGTGTCCTAGATTTGGGTTTTTGTTCCATCCATTCCTTGTTTTTTGGACCTTCGAAAATTTCATCGAAATAACTCGAGTCGTAGATGACTTTTGAAGATTAATTCAAGAAGGGCTTGGATGAAGACGAAGTTCATCGGAAATTAACGGAATGAATGATCGTTAGAGATCATTGGAATCTGATTATGCCGACACCCGAAGTACAGAGATGCGATTTCGAACAATTTCCTCTGATTTTCAAAGTCAAATGACCGCAAAAAAAAATAAATTGCAGAACAGTGAGCGATTCACAGCGATTCCCATCAACTTCAGGAACTTACGATTTCCACTGATTTCTCATCCAATATCGCGGAATGACTTTGAATAAATTCTCCTGCGATTTCTCGCGTCTGAAAATCACTAAAAATCCCTACGTGAATGATCGAAAAATGGTCGGAAATCGAAATAATGATTGTATCATTGATTCTGGAGTGAATCTCGAATGAATTCTTCTGATGTCCGCGTGGACCTCCTACACGCGATATATACGGTCCTGAATGTATAAAATGAATCAGAATCCCGAGACTGGTCCAACATGTACAAGAATATGCCCACGCGGTGGTAGGCTAAGGAATGCCACATTTGGTTCAGAACACACACGCGTACTCGATGCACAATCGAGCCACATTGTCCCTACGGTTCAGTTATATACTACTGCAAAGGATATTCAGGCTAGTAAATATCCTCGCAAATTGACACGTGGAGTTATCTTGATCCCAGGGTCTCCCCCTGCAGTCATGAGATAGCCGTATCAGGTATATATAGGTGTAGATGTATATAAATGTCAGGTTCGGTTTCTTTAATAATGATTATAATTGCCAGCGGGCATTTCCTGCCACGAGATATTCTCGTCTCGGTCCCTCTTTCTCATCATTCTATATACTTACTCCTCCATAAGGACGGGACTTTTCATTTTCTATTTATTTTACCGAGCGTAGGAGGCTCGGGATTATATGTATATGTGTATGTAGGAACGCGCGGTAAACATCGTTGAAGACGCGAGTGCCGGGTTAGAGGGAAAGAATTAGAGGGACAGCATAAAAAAAAGAAGAGAGAGAATGAAAATAATTGATGAATCAACCAAGGCGTCGCGACGCGACTTACGCACACGTCGCGTACACGGATACCGTGCAAAGACTGCGAGAAGATTACCATCCGCGATATCTTCATTCAAATTAATACTCTTGTGTATACGAAGTTATGATTATTATTATCAAGCATGTGTTCTTAGTGCACACCTCCAACCTACCCACTTCCCAGCAAATAATCATTCCCTATAAATTATCTACCTTGTGCACCTTATACTGACTTTCGTGACTGGACTTAAATTATCCCTTTAATTCTCATACCTGCAGTGTGCCGGACGGCAGTGAGTCAAGTTAACTATAATACAAATAAACCAATTCATTGGTAGATACAGGTTAGTTTTTAGCGAAATTTGAATAATCAACGTTCATTTTTAATTGTGATTATAACAATCAAAATTATTCAATGGTAACTGTACGTCATATTTCATGATTATAATTAATTATCGTAATTGATTTTACTAACTATTGCAAGTAATGGATCGCCCTGCAAACACTGTACAACAGGTTCGCAGGAGGCTTCGAATCAAGGAATCGTATACATATTTAGAACCATTTCCTTGGAGAATATAGCCACAATCATTGGATTCTCGATCAAAGAAATTTTCAGTTGAAAAACAGCAAACTTGACTTTATTTTCAAAAACATCGATTCCGCCGAAATCGTCGATATCTAGAAAAAATACATAGTTTTGGAATCTGCGGAACGTACGCTTTCAGAATCTGCAAGCGGAATTGAAATAAGAAATTCATTCTAAAATTTTAAATCGTCGATTTACTTTTTCCTCATTTCCGAATTTTCTTTACTCTTGTTTTTCAATAGTCAAATCGGCGGAGGCTTCCGAATCAAGGAATGATATCTACACAGATTTGGAATTAGCAGCCGATTTCCTTCAAGAATGTCAACAGTATCATTCGATTCTCGACAAAAAATATTTTCGGCCGAAAAACAGGGAAGGGATACCACCATGCATCCTTTTTTTCCCCAAAAATCTGACATTTTTCGAAATCGTCGGAATATAAGACACATACATAGATTTGGAAACTGCAGCAGAACGTACGCTTTCAGAATCTGCAAGCAAAATTTCTCACATCAAACTGTTTATTAAATAAATAAAGTCAACGGACTCTTGATGGATATTCAATCTTCTACAATCTTCTACATGATTGTAGCACCATTAACACTCCTTTCCATTTCTCATCCGATTATACTTCACATACATATATGTATATTATCTCATTCATGTACACGCATACTATCAATTCGGCTTTATATATACTCAATACTCATCCACGAACACACGCACGTACACATTTTGAATGCGGTCGCGAGGAGGAGAGAGGACGAGGATCGCTCGGGCACGGCTAGTTAACAGTCGGTGCGCACACGCCACGCCGTCCGGACGCCAGGCAGGCAGGCAGTCAGTCAGTCAGACCTTTCTTTCGTATCCGAGTTGTTACCTTCATTCTTGTGAACGACTGTAACCGTCGATATAGCTTCCTTAGTTCCTTAACCAAGTGTACCCAAATGTGTTTGGATGGGTTTTTCATCATATCCATTCATTTTTTCAACGTGATAATCGGTTCTCCGTATTATTTCAATCACATTCCTGCATGATTGATTGACAAGTTGAAAAAGGAGCTGGACATTCGGAGTCATTATCTTATCTCGATTACAACGGCGCGTCAGTGTACTCGTGTATACTTATATACTGACGGAAGGAAAGTGAAATCGTAAGTGATCGAGGCAGAGTAAGATTACAAGTTCAACATCGAGTGGCCCGGGGCCCCTCAGGGTTTTTACTGCGTATACCTTCAACACGGAGTTTCGTGTTTCTCAACATTTTTACAATTTTCCAACCTTACGTCAATGGAATTTGGAGTTCTCGATATTTTTCGGTCTGTTTTGAAGAAAACAACGGTTTTATCTATGCGAGTCGTTATCGATACTCATACGTCAGTATTAACACACGCCTGGAGTTCCAAACGTCCATTTGAACGAAAGTATAATAAAAAATTATCATATTTCGCTGATTTGACCGCCTAAAATTTGTGAATTTCGTCAATATCTATAAGATCTTTAGATACTTTTAGTGGATGAACAATCGTGGTGAACCTTATACCGTTTCAAATTTTCGTTCAAACGAATGTTAGGAACAAAGTATTTTGATTGACAGTATCAGAAAAGTAAAAAAAATCACACAACTCGCTTTTGTATGAATTTTTTTTACGGAACGACAATTTGCTCGTATCGTAATCGCAAAGTAACTCATCGACAATGATCATAAGACATTTGTAATCAAATATTTCACGGACGTTCGACAGCCGATGATGATATTCGCCCGCGGTGACTATAATTTTTGATTGGCTGATGATGTTCAGGTACTTAGGTCCGTGCAAATGTTTAATGAATTGTCAAACATTCCGGGTTGATTTTTTCCCCACAGACAATATACTGTACTGCAGTAAACGTGATTGAGATTCAATCCCTGGTGAGATCACGATTGCTAGCCAGTGAACCAGAATTGGCATCATCGCTAATTTCTTACTAATTATACAAAGTGTGAAGGTCGCGTGTTAAGTCATCGGTGACCGTGCCGCGTATTGTATATACACATGTAGATATACCTATCTATGTACAAGCACTAGATGTATTATTTATGTGTGTTGTTTCCGTAATCTGTATACTATACTATCTGACTTATTCGACCGGCTTTCACTATACGATATCTATACTTGGAACCAAACAACGATAAATCGTCACATCTCTCAATTCCACTGTCCGAATTCCAAAAGTTCCGGATGTTCAAATTTCCGAATTTATTGAGGATGCGATTCTGAGTTTCTAGAAACGTTAGAATTCGGCACTTGCAAATTCCGAATGGTCGAAATGCAGACAGCTCAAAGTTCCGAAAGTCCATACATCCGAAAATTTGAGGGAAGCTCATGACAAAGCTATCGAATAAACGACGTTGTGCGTATATAATAAGCGAATTCTGAGATTCGGAGTTTTGGCCTTTCGGAATTTTGAACCTTCGGTGTTTTTCAATTCGGAGTTTTTCAAATTGGAAATATAATCTTTTTTGAAAACTCAGAGTCAGTTTGAACTTTCGCAGCTTTTGAATTTCGGAATTTCAATCCTGCCACATTTCACTGTTATTCAAATTCTTGCTATACGCAGACGAGAAAATAATTATGCACAACCAACAGTTTGAATGATCATTGATCTGCAATAATTAGTTTTCTTTTTTTTGGCAATTTCGGTTACCTTATAGCTCTGGAATGAATCTTCAAATTCGTTCATTTCCGGACTTCATTTTGGCAGTTTGTCGCGAGATTTTACGATTACACACGAGGATATGTTTCGGAAAGCATACCCTCATCTTTGTACAGTAGTCGAAAGATATGTTTGAGGATAAGTATGTTTCAAAAAAAATTAATGAAAAATGAAATTTCTTTGCCAATTTATTCGCGTACATGAGCGAAAATTTTCGGTACTTTAACTTTCATAAGCTGACCGTATATTCCACAATGAATTGCTTTTCACAAACTCCTCCTATCAAACGATGAGCATATGTCCTCCGAACCCACTGGATCTTTATCAAGTTGAATCAGACCGAATCCCTAGAACAGAGCTTCTTCCCTTCTGAATTGCCATAATTAATTGATGAATCATTCATGCTGAATAGGGTTTAGCAATAGCTCGAATATGCAGTGGCATCAACAATGAATTTTACTCGTAAGCATTCTGGAATGTATACTCCGGGTTTGATGTTTCTTTTATTCTTGAAAGAAGATGAAACATTATTATTCATTTCAAATTGAAGCTGCACTGGTAGCGATAAATAATAGCCACAATTTTGATGCATTGCTTATATAGTCGTACGAAGCAGCAGAGCTAATTACGTACGTCTTCACGAATCCACGTGTATTTCATACTCTCGTCCATATACATACAGTGACCAATGCAATTGCCGGGGATAAGTTTTATTGCGAGATATAAATATTCCCGTCATATATCGTACACGATTATGGTATACACATCATTTGTAATCTCCTAGTCGCGGTTCATTCGTATAGTCGTGTGGTATACGCGCTAACGTATGTTACATACATACGGTCTTGTGTATATGACGTCAGATATTTCTTCACATACGTTTTTCCGCATCCGGCTTATTATTTCGGTGTACAGAGTCACTCCGGAAATGGAATTTTTTCCTCTTTGATCTTGGCTAGAATTTCTCTTCAAAATTTTTCACCGATCCTGCATCTTTACGAAATCACCTGCCTCCCGCACTTTGTCGTTCGTTGATCTATACCTCGCTAGGTATATATTTTTCAATAAGTTACATCAATTTTGTGGAATTGTAGGTATACCACGGATCCTTGGAAAAATAAGTTTTTATTAATTATTAGTTTTTATTTAAAATATGTAATTTATTACGCAATATTCACGCGAAGGGACGTAGCCTAGCTCTTTTATTCGCCTCTTCCCGACACCATTTATCCATCGCTTTTCTCCTTTATATACTTTCTGACGAGGCAACCTTATCTTTGTGGTCATTGGCGGTAAAATCTAACGCCTCGCATCGTGAGCAAGAAACTAATTATTACTGGAAATTTTTTTTACCCATAATACACCATAATAATTGCAGTACGCCGAACTGACCCACGTCCAGCGTATACAGTTTCTATGTATTTCAATAAACTGATCTATTTTTCAGTTTCCAATCGACGTATATTGTCCATAATATACTTGAAATCCACATCAGAATAACTTAGTGGTCATACTGGGTAAAATTTACCCAGCCAAGTTTCAAATGGTTGCTGTATGAAGCCTATCAGTGCGATCGGGATAGGAATAATATCGAAAATACTTTGAACGTTTTAAAACATGTGTAAAAAGTTGTTATGTCAAAATTCAAATCACAACATGTTGAAAAAACTTGTAAATATAGGTAAATTTGTCAAAAAATACACCTTTTCACTCAAAAAATCATAACTTTTTGAGTCTTTAATATTATCTCGTCAAATTTTAACTGGAATATTCTTCAGGCATAGTACTTCTAGGGAAAAATTGTGGTATAGTGCACGTTTGGAAACAGGTATTTATTCCGTTATGTGAAAAGAATCGATTTCGGAGTAGAAATGAATGCGGATTTTTCTGGAAAATACAAGTGAAAAAACAGCACTTTGTTGCTAAAAATCGTAACTCATGCATTTGTTAAATATTTTTACCCAAAATCAAGCCTGGGCAAAATTTACCCATGCTGGCCACGAAAGGTCAAGATGAGTTTGAATAATCAAAATTCGTTTACTCCAAACTAATTCTAAAGTTTTATGCTTCTGTATCAACGGAACTGAATGAATGAAAAAATAATCTGAAAAATGTCCTAATATATTGAAAATATACTCCAGGCATCCCAAATTCCAGTGCCGCATCAATGGAAATATTATCCCTGATCGAGACGGCATGTTCTTTTGGCACAATTTGGAATAGCATGTTTTTTCATACTACCGTGTCGAAATCTTGTCAAGTTGCTTTGGGAAGTTGAATTTGGTTCTCGAATGAAATGAATATGCATATATGGAAAACCTCTACTGAATGAGCGGAAGAATTTTCTCCACCAGCTAACTTGGATCGAGCCAATTTCTTCGGTGATATTAATTAACCGCTCAAAGTTATGCTAATGAATAGTTAGATTTCCGTTTCTATATACTCTTTGTCGAGGACAGCTCAACCGTTATAGTAATGTACGGCGAGATTGATTGTGAGCTCACCGGCTACCCACGGAATATACCTGACCTTCCACACTCCTACCTGACGGAACTCATACGACGCACCTGTATAAGCAAAAATCAATTTGCTTTACGCGTTTGCTGTCTATATACGCTTGCCTCGGGGATCTTAGCTGGTTTTTTCACGTCACCTCATGAGATATTATGTACAATTTTAAAAGGCAAAGGTAATTTCGAAGAACTGGCGTAGGCGTTTTGAACAAATCATTGCATTGAATTAGTTTTACTAATTCCTGAATAGTTTGCACTGCAAATCTTTCGAAATTTAGCTACAAGTCAAAACCGGGATTTATGATCCACTGCTTCTCAGAGTTACCGATGCATTTGAAGTAGAAGCGATTATTTTGGTCTGCCATTTTATAGATTTGGTATTCGAAAACCATCTGCAGTAACGAGAGAAAATTCGTTTTTAGAGAAAAAAAATCCACTTCATCGGAGCTGCCAACTGACGAAGGTTTGTTTGCTGGACAATAGCAGACGAAAATATCAAACGATCATCCATTCAGTGATTCATTTGATCATATTTTGCAAACAGAGCAATGAATTTCTCTAATAAAACTGATTGCGAGTCGAATTACAATTTTTGTCGGTAAAAAGTTCATTCAATAATGTACCCTTCGCTCCATTATGCAGACTGTTAAGTTCGTTTCGAACCTCAAAAACTAGATCTTATGTGGTAACCGTGTAATGTACTTTTTTATATTTTTTTTTCCATTCTCATCCAACTCCTTGTTAGTTATACAAGTTGACGTGTCAATAAAATGTCAATCATAACCGCAATCGTTAACGCGTCCGGTGTTCCTAGAGTTGAAATAAACAGACGAATGAACGAATGAACGAATGAATGGTTAGTCTGTGACTTTTAGTATAGTGAAGACTTCGACACAACGCAACGCGAACTTTGCACTTTGGCCAAGAAGCGAGGGTGACAAAGAAGTGTTTTCACACAATTATCGCTAACGCTGACCCCCTCCGATCGTGTGTCATCGACCAAGTATTTATTGGATCTTGCCTTGGCGAGAAATCGTTCGGAAATTGGAAATGAAATTATTATGTCCGAATCGGGAAAAACTAGCGTGGGATATATTTTTTTTCTCACAAGTATCACACAGTGGTAAAACCTTCTCCGAGATATTTGTCATTTTGGAGTACTGCTGACTCTCTGATCCTGGTTGGAACCGACTGTATACGTACTTCAGCGTATTCATTTCCATCTCCGAAAGTTTGCCGTTTCGCCATTGAATTTGTAAAGTTTTGTACTTTCTAACTCAATCCGAAAGTCAAAGTGATCGTATTTCCCGGATCCGTATTATTCTCGAGTACTATTCCGTCTCTCGTATATCTGTTGTCTCTGATAATGAACAATAACGTAATGTACACATTTGATTTCTCTCTTCATTATTCGTCTACGGAAATATACCTATGAGGGAATTTGATCTGAATTTTTACTCCTCGGTTTATCGTTTTACTGGAAATTTATTTTCATTTGTAAACGGCTGGCCTGCGGTACGGCAATTAGACGCAATATTTAATATATACAAGCTTTCTGGCAAAGGCATAGAATAACTTTTCGAGCTAAGACCTCGCCGTCTCGGAGTATACTTCAATTTAGGGGCTCAATTTAATGCTTCAGTAATCGAAAAACCGTGGAAAATGCTTTTGGAATAGCACGCCTTAATCATCAGTGGCAATTACTGCCGTACGAAAAAAAAATGTATATATATATACAGGTATGTTAAGATACGTCCGCAAAATAATGGAAGTGTTTAGCAGGCTTCTGTGCTCGCGGAGTAATTATGCTTTTGATATTAAAATTATGGACACGAACGAGAGAAACCTTTCGCGTTTGTATATGTCGCAGGTACTACATTTTGATTAAACTGGGACTCGAGTCATTTTGGTATGAAAAATTTCTTGTTGTACGGCCTTTTTTACATTGGTATTTTGTTACTAAGCGTGGCAAAAGTTTATGATGAGATATATTGTAAGCTGGCATTTCTATGGAAGTGGAGACCGCGTTTCAATGAAGACGCATACGAAGACCTAGAGTCGAGAAGTTGGGTACACGGATCCGAAGTTTGAACTCTCCATAGAGGAGTTGATTAGAAGTTGACGTCCAACACCGTGTCCCGTGAGTGCCCATGGCGAAACATCGTTTGCATGCGAAATCCGTGTTGCGCAAATGAAATTCCCTCGGCAAGGAATCAAAGTTGTAACATCCACTTATTTACTTCCGTCTACATCATACATCCATCTGCAGTGTGGATAATTAGTCATGGTAGAAGTTGACCGGAATTTCCTTCTTGATGGAATATATCCTAGCCGGAACTTGATAGAAATTTCAGCAAGAAAAATCAACAGGATCATACGTCTGCGATGCGTAATAATTAATATATTTCTAATAGAACAAAAAATACTTTTTCATCACTCTAAACTCAAAATCGCAACTTCGTCGCGATTTTCCAGCTGCCGCGATGAAAAATTGTGTCCGTTACTTGTACGGATTAAGGCTTTTTGACGAATCTCGTTACAGCCCTCGCCTTCGGCTCGTGCCGTAAACCTCTAGTTTCGCCAAAAAAGCCTTTCCGTAGTCGTGACGAAATGTACTATTCTTTCTTCTGCAATTTCGACTTCGTTCTATTAATTAACAATTCTTCAGATATTTCTTGTTCGTTATTTTAATAGCAAAAAAGTCACCGAAGAAAGACTAATTTTACACAGAATTTTGATTCTTACTTTTGCTATTCAATTTTTATCTAAAATTGCCATAAACGATTGCCATTGCCTGCTTGTACAAATGCTGAACCGAGAATCGGAATTTTGAGTCCTTAGCAAATGTGCCAGAAATTAATGAGTGGATCTAAGAATTACTCATCTCAATCATTACGATCACGAATTATATCATTCGAATCTCTCAATTTCTTTAGATATTCCTAACTCTGAGAGCTATGCTAGTCTCTAATGCTATTGTAATCTTCCTTACAAGGGTTCGAAACCTGTGCAGTATTTTCGATTTAAAATTTCTCTAATTTGATCATTTCTCGTGGAAAAAAGTCGCTCGTTGGAATCAAGCGACTCCTTGATATTGAAACTTGTCGGAATACCATAGCTTTGTTTCAAGATTCACTTGAATGCGAACAGACTTACGCGATTTTGTTTCCGGAAACTTGTTCTATGACGAATCGTGGATAAAATCTTTTCGTCTCGCTAGACAATAGGGTCTTTGATCATGTCTAAAAATCGTTCTCCTCTATCAGCACAAAATTTTTGTCGTATCGATTTCTCGAAAAATTGGTGGCTCCGTACATTGCTCGTTTCTAAATTGGATCTTCTTGTTCGTCACGATCAGCTTCTAGCTGGACTCTAATCCCAATACTCGCATTGTACTGGTTGATTGGTCTTCGTCCTCAGCAATTGCTACTTACAGGCGTTTCTATAAGATCCTTACTTCCTCTTTCCAGCTCTAATTTTTCATTTTCCACTTTCCGCTCTTCGTCAGACGAGACTTACGTCTACCTCGTCACGTTTTTCTTCAGACAACGAGATCCTCGCGGCAAGTGGGCAGCTTCTCGTACCCGAGAAGTGTTCCGTGCTGCTAAGTACACTTCTTTGAATTTTTCAGACGTGCCTAGCAGGCATCTACAGCTAGGAGAAATAACGAGTAGCTGATGTGGCCAACGTTAACGTTCTTTTTTTTCCCTCTCAAAAACGACCCGCCTATATATCTAGCCAAAACAGGCCTTCGTCACGTTTTCATATAATCTTTTCGTTTTATACAGCTATACGCTGTTTGTTTCGAGATGGGCCAACGGCCGGAGGGTACGAAAGCGTCCTTAATGGATCCAATGTGTGCCAAAAGGAGAACATCGATACCCTATATACTCCGTTCTCTCATCGCGAATTCAATTTATCCAACCTTTTAGTAAGAAAGAAGAAAAAAATAAAAATAATAAGAAACGAGAGGCGAAAACAAGTGTATTTGAAATGTGATTGTTCTCAGCTTGTAATTAGTCAAAGTTCTTTCGCATTTTCACTGCGAGGTCTCTGCTCTTGGAATTAGGTATATGCGTTCAGTGGTGAAACTGAGTAATATGACTCGCTCGGTCGCCTGGAATAATACGAAAGTGTGTCTGGACTGAAATTTGACCATCTGTCGAGCTGGGGCACTTGCTCTTCTTGGATTCCACTGTGGATATTGCCTCCCTAATTGCTTCATTACTGGCAGGACGCACAGGGCGTTGATTGGAGCTCGAGTGACAGGGGCGATGAAATCCACAAGCTCGTGTCCGGCAGTACCTACGACGGATCCATCTATCTACCAAGGCATCATTTACACCGTCTTTGATTTATGCCTGCATGCCTTGCTGTAACGTGGCAATTGCCATCAACGCCATTACAGCCTCGAGTCATCGTATAGCTGAACTTAAGCTGCAGAAACATTTCAACAGTCTTTGAAAATCTGTAGATGTTGGTTTTTCTCGATCTTTCGCTAAAAGGGATGCAAGAGAAGTTTTGAATTCCGAAAGTTCCGATTTTATTTGAGACGCGATTCTGAGTTTCTAGAAACTTTAGAGTTCCGAACTTTCGAATTCCGAAAGGTCGAAATGCAGACAGCTCAAAGATCCGAAAGTTCAAAACTGAGAAAGTCCAGAGATCCGGAAAATGAAAGGAAGCTCGTGAGAAAGCTGTCAAATAAACGACGTTTCATGAGCGGAGTCCAAGATTCAGAGTTTCGAATCTACGGTGGTATTTCCATTCGGAGTTTTTCAAATTGGCTACGTAGACTTCCGGGGACATAATATTTTTTTAAACTCGACTTTTCGCAGCTTTTGCAATTCGGAATTTGAATCCCACCCCCAAAAGTTTGAATATTTTTCAGTGATTTGAAAAATCTCACGAATAGAACGATTTCGGATCTCTAACTCGAGGGATTCGAAATGATTCTTTTACCTAGTTTTATTTTTTCTTCATTTCAATACGGTCGGCTATTCCCGGTAGCACCGAAAGTCCGAAAAGTCGTTTGAAGCTGTGGAAAAGTATACTGCTATCTGGAGCACATGTTCTTAACGTCACCCTGGCGATGAGATGAGATGAGATGAAATGGTATGGTATGGTATGGTACGCTGGTTTTCCATCCGTCTCGGCTACGCCTTGCCTACCCTAAATTTAGGAACGTCCAAAAGCGTCCGAGACGACGAGGCTCCGCGATTCCTGCATTTTAAAACTTCTTCCTAGAGACTATGTTTCGAGAGCGTATTGCTCGTCCGCACATCTCCTGTAGGAAACTTTTCCCCGTTTTCTTCCTTTTCTAAATTTAGAGCCGCTTTCTCGGATCACTACTCCACTGTTCAGCTATGTGTACCACTACTGGCTCTAAAGTATTCGGACTAAACTGAACTGAACTAAACTCAACTCGCAAAGTAAATCAGACTGGCTTATACCAGCCAACTTACTTATCCAAGAGCGCCAACCGCGAGATGGTGGAAACCAAGTAGGTACATCGCCCTCAAAACTATTTCAGTAAACTCTCTACCACTACGGAATGCAAGCTAAGAGATGTCAGCGTATGCCTAGTCGTGGAATTTCGACTTCAACCTTCCACTGTTGCACCCTTTTCCTAGTCCCTGCGAATTAGTTGAGGCTTTTGCAAGTGGATTGATTTTTTTTCTGCAAATTTAAACCTCTCGTAAAATCAAATACGTAGTCAATTATCTTGCCCTGGGCTTGTCATCAGCCTAATTTATTTATTTTTATCATGTCTTGTTTACACGGTATGAATTTTTGCGGTTATTCTAGTCGGTTAATCTCGAGGAACCGTAGTAATTTATCACATCATCCGAGACGAGCGGAGTTTCCAATTTTTCTGTCGAGCCGTTCTCTAGAACACTGTAAGACTTATCTGCATTTCTATACAATTTCAAAATTGAGGCTGAGCCAGTCGGTCCATCTGAATGGGGAATGGCAATTTTTCATCGTCAGGGCACAGGCTACAATCCTGTAGAGTTTAAAATTTTTCCATTCAGATGTTTCCTGATGTTTCCGAAAACTTTTAGCTCATAAGATTTTAGACTGACGGACCCAGACAGATCCACGTATGTTAATAATCATGTGTGATGTTGACTATAAAGGGTTCAAAAGTCAACATTTTTTCGGAATAGCGAATTAAATCGTTTTTGACACGAAACCCAATACTATTTTATCGCATTCGCGATGAAAATGAAAAACTATACTGCGATGTTCGATGAGGATTTAACTCTGATCGTTATCCACGTTTTACATCACGTGTGATTTTAAGTTATGATACCGCGTCATAATTGAATGTGTCTACTAAGCTATTATGTAGAAAGCGTAATAACTTGGTGTACCAGATGAGTTCCGTAATCCAAAATCCATTACAGTGTATTTATCTGATGGCGGAAAGGGAATCGATAATCAATTACGGAAGCAGATAATTATCGGCCTTGGACAATAGAGAGAAAAGCATACCTCCTGCTCCTTCCTCCTTGCAGGGTGTCAGACGTCAGGAACACTCGACTTATCATCTCCCATTACATCGGAGGCTTCGGAACGCTATCAATCACTTGGTTTTTCTTTAATATAGCCTCGGGACCTGGAATTATATGGGGGAACCATTCGAGGGTTAAAATTGCCCTTCAACTATCGGTTTAAGGGAGTGACAAGTCGCCCTGCCGTTGAACTTGCAACTCGTCTAGCTTCCGCGAGGGAATTGAACATCCAAAATAAAATCACTGGAAGTTTTCGATAAGAAATTGGCTATTTCTGGATTCTGAAATGGCCACGTCTTGCCCTGAGATCCTCGTTCGTCTTCCAAATCTCCCCGTCAGCTATCGAACGAGCTTAAAATCGTCTTTTCGAATTTTACTGCCACAGCTGCTACTGATACTCTGTCTCTCCTGTGCTCAGCAACACCTGCGCCAGCCGAAGCGTCGATATCGTAAGATCGAACGCGAATAGATGTGATTTATCTTCCAAACTCCTTTGGGATGCAATTAATTTCAAATTTTTTTCCAATCAAAACGTCTGACCCGAAAGTCAGAGATGAATTTTATAATCGCTGGAACAGCTGGCCTATAGACGATTCAACCGTGATATGCAACAATCTCTTGATCATCAGTTTGGAATCTTTTTTCTCACTGGCATATTCGTGCGTCAGGGTTAGTATATAGAACTTGAGTTCACCAAAAGAAGAATTTTGCTAAAAAATGTTGAGTAAGACGTTTTTGCTCATCATGATCAAATTATTATTGCCCTTGTTTATAGTGCCTGATGCGTGGAAAGCGACCTTTTCTAAATAGAGGTAGCGAAAGTCACTCGAGTTACAGAACTCGTGAGATTTCTGGCGTTCAAACTCCCACAGGGATCGTATAATGTAGCTTCCATGACTCGCAGATTTATTACTAGTATCACATTCACTTACATATACCCCGGTACGTTTTGTTAACTCGATTCAATCCGCGGCTTCGTATTCCGGATTTCAGATGTACGTTTAAATGTTAACTGGGGGCTTTTGCAGTGTAGGTAGTATAATATACCTACGCCGATCGTTATTCTCAGCTTTTAGCTCAAATTTGCATTGCACGTATAGACGATAAATATATACGAAAGCTATACATGTATCATCTTAGCCGTTTATTTAACGCATTGGGTAAATACCAGAGAATATTGTATACCGCGGTTTGCCGAAAATCCACATCTTTAGAACCCTTGCGAAAATGTAGAGCCCCAAGTTGATCTCGAATTACCATAACGTGATTAACCCAAGACTCTGCTTACCCCGTTATGTTACCGGTAAGCAACATGATCTGCGTTGGTTGCCATTTCCCAGGGGTATGATAGCTCAACCCTGATTTTTTTTCACTAACACACAATTACCTTCTTTATTAATACTGTATTATACCCAACCGAGGTCAGATTACATCCTTTGAATACGTGCGTACCTAAACTTGATATGGAAGTATTTTTGATGGACCAATTAGCAACAGAAACACTTCGTTCGTCGACCAGAGAGGCACATCTCTGATACCTGCAGGCAGGCATATGAAATTTTGGATCAAATAATATTTCAACTAATTTCGCGGTGAGATTTGAATTCTCGTGATTCACTGAAACCGTAATTCTGCATGTATACCTACCAGTGAATTATTCTTTCGCAGTTGCTGAGTTTATGAAAGAAATTTGTTGAAAAAAATTACAAAATGATTCAAACGTAAATTTTGCTGACGTGAATGAAGAGCAGAGATTTGGAAATGCCTGGCAAAGCTGAATTATTATACAACGAGGCCTAGCTGGTAGAATTTTACATTTTTTCCTCTCTTTCTCTTCATACCATGCGGAGAGAGGTATTAATTCGATATAAAACATTCGTCTTATGGTGTAGGCTCTTAATGGTTTGATGCGTTGCTTAATCTTGCGATATTATATAGCGTTACGCTCGCGGCGTGTACCTGGCGCATAAAATAACCATTACGTTTTCTCACCATGATATAAGTTTACCCCAAATGGCGGGTAGCGGGAGGCAGTTAAATTACCGGAGATTGCTCCGTCTCCTTCTTCTTCTGCTTCTTCTCCTTCTTCTCCTTCTTCTTCCTCTTACAAGGAGTAATATAAACTTTACGGTTCAGCTATATCTATAATGACTCTTATCTTCTGAATACTGCATATTGCACAATGCAACCGCTACGCTTGGGTTCGACCCATTACTCAAAACTTGCATCATGGACATAGCTATTGCCGATGGAAACATGAAATTTTCCATCTGACGTATAGTGGGGCAAAGTCCAGAATTCCTGGACACTATTCAGTTCTTTAGACTGTCTATGTATCGAGTTTATTATAATGTTGAGACGGATGCACCAAATTAGTCCAGGGCTCAAGTCTTCCATAAGATAATTATACGAATTATTCGAATTTCAACCACTTTGTACCCTTGATCAACGAAAGTCTGCCTAAGCCATAACGTGAAAATATGGTTGGGATTTTATTGAAAATACACCAAATACGTAATTGTTGTACTTATATTTCGATTGACAATCTTCATATTGCGAAATTCGCATGCGTTTATCAAGCCACGAAATTTCTCCAGATTTCTTTACAAGAAAACGTATAACTCTTTCTTTGCAATGAATGTATGTTATTTGCGAGGGGCTATTCACTTGCAAAATTGTACACTGGTTTCGCAAGTCTTTGTAAGTGTTTGGAAGTCTTTGGAAGTCTTCGGAAGTCTTCGGAAGTCTTCGGAAGTTTTCGGAAGTCGTCGGAAGTCTTCGGAAGTCGTCGGAAGTCTTCGGGAGTCTTTGGAAGTCTTCGGAAGTCTTCGGAAGTCTTTGGAAGTCTTTGGAAGTCTTTGGAAGTTGGTAGTCACCTGTATACCTGAAATCGAAGTGAGCCCCTCGCTTGTTTGTATACCTGATGGTGAAAAGAAATCCTTCACACCCGCGCAATTTTCGGCCACTGCAGAAAGTACAATCGAATTTCACAACACAGTGAACGGATTTACACTTCTTGGAATCAAATTTTACTCGTTTTGTCCCGAGTGGCACGAGTTCTACAACTAACAGTTTATTCAGAGATGAGAAGAAGATTCATATATAAATGAAATGCTCACGAAAATTCTATAAATATTTGCACATTTGCTGAACAGTTCAATTTCACGCTGCGCTACAATAAAAAATGTACAATTTTGAGAAACTTACTACTTACATAAAAAAAGTACGAATCAAGCAGTCGTGAGACTTCGTGCCAGTTATGTTCGTAATACTTGCTCCGAATTTCCTTCATCGACGTAGGTGCAGTAAAAAACAAGATTCCATTTGCGTCCGAAATTATTCGGAATGCTCCCACTCATTCATCATTCGGCATGAAGCACAAGACTCGGATCAAATTCGAGTAAATTTACAACGAGGAGTGACGTTGTGATTTGTGCATCAGCAACATCATCAAGAGGGCGGAAAACACGTCTTTGCAGTTGCACGAGTTCTACCGAGATTCGCAGATGATGAATAGGTGGTGATATTCCTGCACCTCAAGATATTGCTGCGAACATAACACCAAAACTCTCCCATGTCTATACTCACCCTGCTGCTGCTGCTGCTGCTGCTGCTGCTGCTGCACTGTCCACGTTTGTATCACGGTACACTGTTCGATCGTGATAACGGTGCCTATTCAACGTGACACTCCATGATGTATCGAATCCCGCCTTGTCCTAAAACTTGCGCGTATTACCAACGCTACTATGCATACTATTGATGTATGCACGCTCGAGCGAAGTGCGAATAATGGACCAGAGACGCTCTCTGGTCTTTGGGAAAAAGTCTCCGAAAGATTTGAAGAAGAAAAAATGAAAAAAAAAAAGAAAGAAAGAAAGAAACACCCTGACTCAGACGTTGGAGTTATTACAGGCCTCGCAGTCTATTCCCCTAAAAATACACCCCCTCTTATACAACCACGCACTTAAGTGGAGGGCACCCGCAAATTATATATATATACTAAAGTATACGTATGTACAAACAGCTTCCCTGAAAAGCATGTATTTTTAGCAATTTGTTAATTGAAAATATGATAGTATTTTGCTGGAAGTGGTGATTCTTCTGTCCAACAAACGTTTCAATTTTACTTATAATTTTTGTCATTTTGTAGAATGAGCAATATTCCAGTTTCGAAAAGATCAACACGCAGTTGAAAACACAATTTTATTTTATGCAAGGAACAGTGATCGAGATTTTTGGATAATTTCTTGCTGCATATAGTGGATCATTTTCACGAAGAGTATATCGCTCACTTTTTGCTGGACATATTATTACCCATTCAAGTTCCCAAGAAAAGGATCATATACGAATATTCACAATATTTTATATCGCACTGGTGGGATTTCACTTCAATATAAGGGTCTGAACGATTCAGTCACTGAATTTTGCCATAATATGTGTGAAGGACAGTGATTTGCTGACAATGAGTAGAGCGAATATTGTTACAATATGTGTCGAAATCCTTATAGGGTTTTTAATCGCTATTTGTAAGACACGAGCACTTGGGTTTTGGGATTTGTACATCAAAGATTGTTACAAGTATAGCAATCCCTGCGCAGAAATATATATATGAATATTACTGAAACTGCTGTATAGCATAAGAGAACAGCAACCGTAAAACAATATAGGAAACATGTTTCGTGGATTTTCCGTTACAGCGTGAAGATTATTGATAATAACGGACATAGAGTTTCACTATCACTGGTATGGTGAAAAATGGATCCGACTCATCTTCGAATATATCGACGATAGTATGCAACTTATTCTTGTACGGTGTGGACGTACACGTGATACCGATTGCAATTTTAATTAATCCTGGTGGAATCAGAAACCTTGGGACGAATATTTCACTTTGGCCTAGCCTGCCTGTGAATATTATTTTCACAGTATGTAGATTTTCGTTATACTCTTCGAAGAAGTTTCGGAAGGTTTTCATCCCTCTCCTCTCCTTGCAAGCAATCTACGTCAGTTGAATTTCTGTTGGCAACGCGAACAAATCAAGATTTGACCGGAATTCTTTTGTGCGTGAAAATGACATTCCCTGTAAAACATTGAACATGACAGAGTTTTTACGGTAGTATATTCGAAGACGGCATGTGTATCATATGTGTGTAAATCTAACGATAGGATTTTCTGAATTGGGAAAAAAGTGGATGTGTATAGCGTTCACGGTGATTCTAATTGACCTGTAAATTTCGAAAAAATGATCTAGTGAGGCTTATGAACTATTATAAAGTGTTAACATTATTCCGAGTTCCGTTGGTTTTGTGAATTGTTCTGGTGGTTATACTCGTACAATGGAAATAGTGAAAATCATGAACTTAATGAATTTCACCCGATTTTGCGCAACAGTTATTTCCCATCGAAGATGAATGTTATACGTGCGGATAGTCCTTCATATGAGATATCTATCGCATCTAGAACTACGACCCAGCATCAGAATATACCTGCATTGTGTATCATGAATAACGATATACTGTATCGGTGGCACTCTCAACCAGTATGTTGATATTCAATATACGACGGCCTGTAAATACTATCACGGTCTAGGACGAAATTTTCTCGAGCCGAATATTCACGTTATTCCCTTATTTTGTATGCGAGAAACTGCTATACAGGAACATGGCACGGATGCGGATATGCTGTGCGTTACTCTGAGTTATACCAGGCACATAGGGTAAGTGTACCAGTTACTGACCCTGTCCCAATTATTGATCATTCTCGATTATTTCTTATTATCCGTGAGCTCTGAAATGATCAAAAAAATCATTTCGTATTCTTCGAGTCTCTAGCAACTGATTTGTGTAACGGAAACATTCAGAATTCTTATCATCGATTGGAAATTTAAGAAAATATAAGGGTCAATAATTGGGTTTTCAAGAGTCAGTAATTGGTACACTTACCTTAGTTACTAATTAACCTGTATACCAAAAGCTTCGTTCGGATTTTTCCCATCCTGTACCTATTTGAATATTCTTCATATTCGAGGCAAATCCAAGTAGCGCGGCACTGTATGCAGTAAATCATCATATTTTTTCACGGATATTAAAGATATAATTTTCTGCATCGATATCTGATTAAAAATTTGATTTGATTTCGAATCCATATTGTAATTATGCAGACCAATGATTACGTACGCTTTGATGTTGTATGGAATCCAGCTGGTTATATTTTTGAAAAATGTTGTGTTTATAGTGGAAATCAGTCCGATTGTGGTTTCAATGGCGATCCATGAATGGAGACTGATTTTCTAGGCTTCCACTATTCTGACGGCTGACGATGAGATGGATACGCTCACCCTTCGTACTTGACGTGGACCAGAGTGAATCAATCATCTCATAATGAAACTCGTGTCCTCCTCTATATACAAATCTCAAGTGGAAGCTACAGCTGTTTTCTTTTATGTGTATACAGAAAATACTCCGAACGAAAAATATGTATGTACGTGGAGTAAAAAGTTCTTATTAATGCAGCAAAATGTATCTTTAAATTCATTCAACAAATTTGTTGTTTTTTCTTAGGAATCGAAAAAGTCTCGGTCGTCTACTCTGAATAAATTCATTAGGAAATAATTTTTCGAGTGATCGGAGTGAGCTCAATTTCCGCAATGGGTTAAAATTTTTCAAATATTGCCAGACAATTTTACATCATTTTTTTAACAAGATTTATGAAATCAAATTGAGATTCACAGGCAGAGAAAAAGTTGATCAAGTCTTGTTATTGCAATGTCGAGAGTCAAGAAACTTGATTTTTCTCACAATCCAACATCGCTCATTGTGAGTAAGTTCATTAGTTTTGCCGAACCAATTAGATGAAACGGTGCATACACCGTTGCGTCGTCGATGAAAAAGCCGATTTCAAATCAACCATGGAAAGTGCAGTGAAAAGTCTAGACTTATTCAGCGAAATTCTTTCCGCTCGCTTCTTAGCAATTCTTTTTCATTTTTCAGTATTTTGTAAGTTCTGAACTTACCCTGTAACAGCGTCTCCCAGACATGATAGTATTATCATCATTATTATTCTCGTTCTTATCATTATGGGATGCCCCGTGATCCTTGGCATTAAATCTGAGACGATAAAATCTCGCACTCGACAAAATACGTCGTTGATTACAACTCAATCTTTGATTTAATTTTCAACCAAAAGATACGCGGGTAATGGGTGCGGATGTTTTATTGTTATGCTATTATATCACGTGTCTAATGGGATAAGTACGGGAACGCAAAAAGGCGATTCTGACAACAAAACGGCGTGCAATTTTCTTCTAAATTTTCTGTAAAAATGTAGAAAACGCATAGATTCATCGAAATTAAGAAATTTGAAAAGCGAAGGCAAACAACGTGTTCTTTCTCGTGGCTGTAGATACGAGCTGACAGCTCTTTTACATCTTTTTCTTTCACATTTCTTAACGACGAGAAATATCAAATTCAGCAACTTTTTCCTTTTTTCGCTGAAATTATCAGCACAATATTTCCTGATCGAATAATATGAAGTCGCAATTCGAATTTGACCATTTCTGAGGCCATCATTGTCAGTACATTAACCGAAGTAGTTTTGCTTTTTTAGTGTCTTCTGCGCTGTATGGATTATCCATTATCAGCCAGTCACTTGCATCAGATTTAATTGATTTTACCGTATTTTTTCATTGAATATCTACTTATAATTGTACGCGAGAGTGAAAATTGATGGAATAATCATAGTTCACCGAATAAAGCAAATAAATAGTACGGTAAAATCATATTTAGGGGAACATTTATTTTGGAGGGAGGTAAGCTTACAATTAGTCGGAATAGACATGCTGGGAAATGAAAGTAGAAATTTATAGAGCCTCCTTTTCGCTTTGATATGATTTGTCTCTTTTCCATTTTCCTCTTTTCTCCCGCGTTCTCGTATATATTATATATACGTTTCCTCGGACCAGAATTCATTTCTGTTTCCAGATATGTATGTATACATCCCCGTCGCACATAACATAAATCTGAAATTTATCTCGAGTGGGAGCCTGGCGTAAACGAGATAGCAGAGTCCTGCGATTTTTCACCCTCCGTCCAGATTCTAGAGATTTACGTTACGTCGCTCTTACAATTTGAACTTATTAGGTCTATAAGTGTTGTTCGAAAACTTCTGGTTACCAGTTCAGAATATGGGCTGACGTTTTATCGACGAATAGTAATCATGACTATTAGATACCATACAACGAAGAACCATTCTTCATTACGAGAAAGAAGACAATATATAGAGGTTCAGAATATACATATAATGCAAACAGACCATTTCTTAACTGATTTATATACTTCTTTTTTTTTTAACTGAAATGGAATTTGAAGATCAACAGAAGTGTTTTACCATTTTTTGCCAATGAGAGTTGATAGATATCCATGTTACTCATCCTTTTTCTTCTCCGTATCTTCCATGGTGGTTTTTCATGACGCCTCAGTAACTTAATATATTTTTGGCTATCTTTATCCTCAGCGGATTCTCTGGTTGCCGCAATATTCTCCGTATATTCTTATCATTCTTGTCGAACGTTACGGTTTGAGGTTTCGTATATATGGGTGATGGATATCTTCGTATACAATATCTTCGCATGAACATGAAAAGTAGTATCCTAAGATTCGAAAAGCCGAATTACTATTTTCATAGTAATTCGGCTTTCCCGTGCTAGTAACATTAACAATGCACAATAATTACATGCGCATACATATTATAACACTTTCCGTTTGCAATACCAGAAGGTCCAAAGCGCAAAAATTTCGATTCTGGTGTCAGAAAGTCGTATGATTTTTTCTCCGAACATTATAATACGCGTGCGTCGTTGAAATTTACAAAAAATTTGGATTGAAACTTTATGGATGCATTTCTGCGTTTCTTAACCCCTTAGCAGTAAAGCGAAAACGAAATCGTGCCACTTCTGTGTCGGAAAAATTTCCGTTCAGATTCGGATTGACCGACCTCAGGAACGATGATTTACCAGATTATACAGTCAAATTGATGTGGTAAAAACATGTTTTTTCTTTCAAATGTCCACACATGTGTCATGACACAAAAGTGGTGGTGTATGTGTCGTTAGTGCCTAAACACTTTTCAATGTTGAACAATTCTGTTCATCGTAGAACTCGTTTTCATTTTTCAATTCTTTGCAAAGATTGACGGGAAAACTTCGAATAACGGTTTACGTCTGTTCGAAGACGAAAACCAAAAAATGACTAGTAGTAAAACTTACTCGCTATCCAATGAGAGATAAGAAAATAGGCAATAGAAAATAGCAGGTTACATTTGAAAATCAAAAGTTGGGCTTCAATGAACCCAGCAGAAGCACCAGACTCAAAAACTGCAGGGATACTTATCTGATGTTCCTCATTTCATTATACAACATAGTTTTTCCTTAACATTTTTCAATTTGATGCTCAGTTCTCGATATACCTATTTGAGCATGTTTTTTTAAGCGGGATACTCTGTATATCTGCAATCTGCATCCTATAGGTATACCAGCGATATTTATTTATACGAATTGATAGTATCAAACGCGGGTAATATGTAGGTATATTCAATTTTAACTTTCAACTTTTCGTCGATCAAATATACAATTCAGACAGTACCTTTAGCTTTCTGCAATCAAAAAAGAAAAATTTCGAAGTAGATATTTTTCTTCCTTTATCCTGAATTAAAAAAAACGCCGGAAAATTTTGCTCGAATATCTTTTTCCGACGAAATCCTGCAAAATAAAGTATTCCCGGGGTAGGATTTCTACCTGCGTTCCTAATCGAAAATCTTGACTTGATGTTTCAGAAGTCGAGGAACGGCACAGCGGGAAGGCGCGCGGTGGTAAGTTGGCGCGACGAGCTCGCTCCTTCAAGGAGGATTTCCTGGAGAAATTGTCCCACATGCGTTCCCCTGGAGGGAGCGGTGGGGGCGGAGGCGTCGGTGGGGGTGGAGGTGGAGGCGGAGGAGGTGGCGGGGGTGGAAGTGGCAGCAACAAGACCGGAACCGGGACTCGCGCCGCTTCACCCTCGTCCCCTAGGACCACCAGGGACAAAAGTGTCTCCGGAGATGGTCTCGATAAGAATCCGCTCCACGATCTGCACAACCACGTGCGCCAAGTCCAGCTTGCTCTCCTCCATTTCCGAGACGTCGTTTCCAAAAACAAGCTGGAAATGCTTCCGGGTAACGGCACGATTGTCTTGGAAACTGTCACCACCATTCACACCGTGTTAAAGTCATATCTACTATACGAGAACAGGTGAATATGGGCAAACTTTTTATTGTCATTTTAATGTTTGATCTTCGTATCTCGTTCAAACGAACCCGTGTTATTTCTGGCAAATGTTGTTTTAACCCTTCGTCCCCACCCGGGGTCAATTTTACCCAGGCTTCACTTTGGGTGAAAAATATTCAACAAATGCATTAGTTAGGATTTTTTTTGGCGAAAAGGTGCATTTTTCGCACTTATATCTTCCAGATAAATCCGCATTCATGTCTACTCTAAAATCGATCTTCTTCACTTGTCGAAAGAAATACCTCTTCTCAAACGTGCATTATGCTACTATTTTTTTTCCTAGTATTACCATATGTGACGAGTATTCCAATTGAAATTACACCAAAAAATAATGGAAATCCGAAAA
Organism: Ametastegia equiseti; assembly: GCA_963989295.1. Lineage (NCBI taxonomy): Eukaryota > Metazoa > Arthropoda > Insecta > Hymenoptera > Tenthredinidae > Ametastegia > Ametastegia equiseti. The sequence continues at coordinate 24,852,571 of OZ022389.1, forward strand.
TTTACGATTTTTTGATTGGCAAAGTGTTTTTTTTTTTTGTTTTTTTTTTACGAATTTACCTACTGCAGTCCATGTTTTTTAAACATGTTGTAATTTGAATTTTGACACAACAACTTTTCACACATATCGCGTCACTAATGCCATAAGGTCGTAAGCGCACAAAAAAAAAATCGGTTTTTTAGTGCCAAAATCTTTTTGACGCGATATTTATTTATTTTTATTTATTTATTCTTAGCCCAGCCCAACAGGTGAACCCAACGGGGCAATATAGTCAAACAGAGGCTGCACACGTGATTTCATTTGAAAACAACAATAGGCTTGATACAGTCAAATCAGTAAAACTACTATATAAGATCTTGTGGGCACATCCGCAAAAAAAAATTTTTTTTTCGGGCGCTTACGACCTTATGGCATTAGTGGTGCGATATTTTAGCATATGTTGAAAGTATTTTCAGTATTTTTTTAAATCCTGGTCGAACTGATACTTTTCACACAGCAATCATTTGAAACTTAGCTGGGTAAATTTTACAGAGGTGTCGCTACGATAAGGGTTAATGGAGGACTACTGCATTTTAAAAATGACGAAAAAACGTCCAATCAAAAAATGGATACATCGAATTTCAGATTATGATAGGATTTGTTTTGAAATAAAGTTTCAATTTATTGCAATGAAATAAGTTCAAGAGCAAGGAACTTTTCGGAGAATCTCTCCTAGACGCAAGGCTACGAAAGGTTCCTTGCTCATATCCGTTTTTTGATCGGATGTTTGTTGTCCATTTTAAAAGTGAACTACGGCTTTTTACCAAAATTGGTCTAGGGTCCTTCCTGGAAAATGAATCTTTAGTTGCTGGGCAGGTTGGTGTGGATTCCATATTTGAGCTTTTGAATGATTGTATATTCGTTGGAATCCTGATGGTGCACGGACTCGTTTCCGTTTCTTGAAGAATCTATATCAATATTTAAAAAAGTTGTTATTTCTCTTACGTGTTCAGTTGAAAGAGTTTCAGTTTCATATTGTTTTCTTGAGTTAATTTCAAAATGAGTCAATCGAGAAGCAGATCTCCTCGACGATCTCAATAACCGTATCAACCATCGACTTCAGAATATCTTCTCGACTCGCGTTGGCAGGGTTGTAATAATTGAAATTGAAATCCAATTTCATTACATTCTCAATGACTCATTACTCTACGGAATAAATTCAATTTCACATCACGAATGTAATAGATGATCGAATTTGTATTGAAATACAAAAGTAATTGATGGCGGCGACCCTACTCATGCTATTGCCATTTCAACGAATTGGGTGAAACTCAATTCTACTCCGACCTCTTTGAGTTCGCACTATATCTTGATGTGTGAGTGGTAAATCGCAATTTCAGTATGAGGGACTACGATGCACACCGAAAACCTTTGATCACCTCGAAAACGCAATTCACGGTTTCTCCCAAACCACACAAACGGTACAAATGAAACTTTGCCTATTACTGCTTCATTTCACGCGATGGCCGCTGCGAAAGAGAAAACCTAGATATTCTGGAAATGTTAGGGAATTAAAAAAATTGCCAGAGAAGTCGGAGAATTTTTCATTTAGTCTGAGAAAATAAGTGACGGGATGCAAAACAAGAGTAAAAACATAGCTTTACCCTTACGAGTCGGCTAAATTCAAAGGATAATTTTCTCTATTCGCAAATTTAATTAATTTCGAGATTTGTTCATTAATCGCTCATATTACTGCCAATAGTTCGAATTTCATTAACGGAAAAACTAATCGTTTGGTTAGGGAAAGTCGGGGGAATTTTTTTCATTTTTATTAGTGACATCATGTTCCAACAACACGTGATATCGAAATCTCAACAAATTCTACGAATGTTTATCACTCACCTTTTTACCCTAACCTTAGAATTTCGTATAATTATTTTGAACAATTTCAAAGAACTACGATGGTTCGCCACTCTCTGCTGAGATAAAGCATCAATTCCCAAGATTTCATTCCGATTGGTTGTCTGATTTGGCAGAAATGACGAATCCCGTTTTCGAGGTGGTTCGACATGTATCAAACCCCCATAGGCCCCCTGCGGAGACTGTAGAAAAAGTATTTTCAAGAATTATGGAGGCTTCCTCGCCATTGCCGATGGTAATATTCGTTTCGAGTACCTGTTATAAGTGTCGGATTATGATATCGTGTATTGCACAACCCCTTGTTGCGAAAAGGGGGTTCCAACATTCGAATATTGTTTCGAATGAGAAAATTTTTCACTACGAATGAAAAGCACGGGAGGGGGAGTCACTGATATAATGCAGGCTTGTAACGAGGTTGTCCTGTATAGACATCGTAATCCTAAAATGCGAGTTATGACGAGGGAACTTATCGAAAATACAATTTTTTTATTGAAATTTTCGGAATCTCAACAATTCATCAATGTAAAGAAACATGATTTTATCATCCAATGGCTTTAGATTCGTTTCTCCATACCCATACACATTTAACTAACTGACAAAAGATAATTTCGTAATATTTTCGCGTTTTTAAATTGAACGAAAATTGGACTAATACAATAGATTGAAAATTGAAACAATATTGCAGCGTCACCCATACTACTGGATTTATTTGCCCCCAACATTCGCGATTGTCATTCTCGACGGAAAAGATACAACACGATCCGATTATTGAGAGTTTTTCCACTTTATACACAGAAATTTTTTTGTAAATCTCCACGCAAATACTCAACCCTTCATGGCCACACTTCTATAAAATAACTTGGTGGTCACACTGCAGGGTAACCCAGCCAACTTTTAAATGGTTGCTGTGGGAAAACTATCAGTCCGATCGGGATCGAAAAAATACTATAAATACTCCGAACATTCTAAAACATGTTTGTCGAAATTCAAATCACAACATGTCCAAAAAAAGTCGTAAATGGGTAAATTTGTCAAAAAATACACCTTTTCACTCAAAAAATCATCACTTTTTGAATTTTCAACATTTTCTAGTAAAATTTTAACTGGAATACTCGTCATATATGGTACTTCTACGAAAAAAATAGCGGCATAGTGCACGTTTGAAAAAAGGTATTCATTTCGACATGTGAAGAGGATCGATTTTGGAGTAGAAATGAATGCGGTTCAATCTGGAAGATATAAGTGCGAAAAATGCACCATTTTGCTAAAGAAATCGTAACTAATGCATTTGTTAGATATTTTTTACCCAAAGTGAGGCCTGGGTAAAATTTACCCATGGCGTCCACGAAGGGTTATTTATGTACAGCGGGAAAGGCAAGAACAAGGGAATTCTAATATGAGAAATGAAAGAAGATTGCATCTTGTAGCTCTAATTCAAAAGCTATTTGGATACATTTCATATGAATTAAATATATCATATTTTTCTCTCTTCGATAGTTCAACTTTGGGATCGGCGACAAATCAGGTGTACCAGGCACTAGCGCAACTGCTGAAGCTATGCGACGATGTCTTGCTCCACGGCGACCAGTCCGCAGCTTTGGATAGCGAAAATGTCACCCACGTTGTTAGTCTGGTGGAAGAAGCTGTGAAAAATCTTGTCAGTTTAGCCCAAGAGAAAATATTTAATCGGCAGAAGCCTCAGCCAGTAGCGACTAGTAACAGGTATAATTTATTCTACTCAATGTAAATGTAGACGCAGATTAAAATGTGAAGTTATTTGTAAGCAACGAATGAAACCTAGAGAATGTTTTTCAATCTTGCGAAAATAAGTCTGGAATTCACCAGATGCTTTTATGGTGGTGAAATGTGTAAAACTTACAACTTTGTTGCTTTTTTGGTATAAAAAATTGAGGGTGTTGATCTTTATCGGCAAATTATTCACTCGTATAACTTTGACATTTGCAGAACAACTGGATTTGGATCGGAACTTATACCACAACGAAATTCTTTGCCCGACATTCCTCTCACTCCTCGAGAAAGACAAATTTTGGAACAAACTGCAACAGTTAATAATTTGGTACGCAGTTCGCATAGCTCCGAGTCTATACTGAGGGATTCAAGCCCACCGCCCAAACCCCCTTTACCAGACAGGTATGTTCCATCTGACCATTACCCAGACAGGCAAATGGCATCTTACACAAATTGCAATTGTATGCTGTAAGCGAAGTGTAGTACAAACTACAATTTTTCAATCCAAATCTTAGGGAAAATTATTTCTCATTATTTTTCTTGATTTTTTGGGATAACTTTGAATATCACTGGAAAACTATACAATACAAAGTTTCATTCACTCAAAATACTTCCAAATCTATTGTAAAAGATTTTCAGAGTTTGAACTCTCGATGCGTATTATCGGAAATTTTTCAAAGTATATCCGAAAATGTTCACAATCAGATTTTATTTGGACAAATAGTGGAAACTGTGACTACAGCAGGAAATTCAGTTATATTGACACAACTTTGATCTCAAAATTATGCTGAGTTACTTTCCTTTCTTTTCCCCTTACCTGAAATCAAATTGAGTTTTTTGTTCCTAAATTTTGATAAAACTCTTAAGATCTTTTGCAAAATCTCTAATATTACTCATACAGTTTTTGAATTTAGAGAATCCCTTTACTGAATAGTTTTCAGACTTGAACGGAGTATTAGGGACTCTTGACAAACTATAATTTCAGAGTATTCCGATTATTAGAGGTATTTAGAAATTTGGGTTACCACGTTCAGAAATAAATGTTTACTTTACTTGTAAATTCAAGGTAAATTCTTATTTTCACAACAAAGTGACAACGTCGTAGAACGCCTTTTAATACAACGAATCAATGCTTGATAACAAAATTGTTCGCATTGAATGTAAATGACAAGGCGACGTAGATGCTTGGAGTTCAATGCTCTTTGAGAAGGTAGCTCTACTCCAATTCCAGGACCAACGCATGTCTTTCGGAAGAAAACAGTTCTACCGGAACACCGCCACCACTACCCCCAAAGAGAAGAACCCGAGCCCAGCAACTGCTGGATGAATCGGAATCTCTTCTGACATCTAGTCTGGACAGAGTATCCCTCAGAAGTCGATCACCAGAAGATTCGTCGTCGCTATTGAGTGCGTCAGCTGGAAGTTTAGATTCAGCATTGAATCACTCGCGGGACGAAGAAGAAATTCGCGCTATTATGGGACCCAATGACGAATCCCTCAACGATAGTATGGATCTTAGCCTTATGGCCACGATTCAAGGTAAGTTTATTTTAAAATCCTGATATCTCAGATCAATGTTTAAACATCACCCGGTGAAACTGACATCAATACTCTGTGAATTTTCTGAATATTATAATGGTAGCCGGTGTCCCAAAATTTTTTGGTAAAAAGCCTCAAAGTTTGGATAATAAATAATAGAATAATCGATAAAGTTGGAAGTCGCATAACATGGGAAAGAAGTTCTCGTCGTCTACAATTCTGGAATAAAAACATGTGTGCTCAAATTTATCGAGAGTTGATTGACGTTGTTTTTGTAATTGTAATTTTTTGTTTTTCACGTGATTTCTAAAGCCAGTTTCAAACTACCCCACTTTCAAAATCTAGCGATTCACTAATGTTATCTGTATTCGAAGCTAAGGAGTGAGTGCGGGATACTGAAGTTTCCAAAGATAGTAGTTACCAGGAAACTTGGTCATAGATGTTACCTTATAAGTAAAGGACGAAGCAATGTGGTCAATGCTTAGTCAGCAGTGGAGTTCAGTACGCCGCCTGCCTGCACTAGGAAATCAGTCTGACTATTTCTGCTTTCAAGTATACAAGTGATTATTGTTGGATAGAAATGTATCATGGTATATATAAGCTTGTTACCTTCTTTGACACTGATTACTAATATTTAAAAAAAAAAAAAGTTTTTGTTTTGCGCATTGTTCAATTACACATAAAAAAATTCAATCGTATAACAAGCGATTGATTTATGCGATATTATATCCTAATTATAATAGCGATTATTAAAGGCTTAGTGTGAAACAAATAATTCGTGTGATACAGACGTGTATTAGGTCCGTTTAAGAAGTTTGTAATAATATACTAACGCAATGACGGCTTATGCATTTGAAATTTTCTCATCTTTCATATATTGGATCAAGACTTAATGAAATTATTATGGAATTACTGTGGAACTCCTTGATCCCTAAATATTTGTTTATGTTACAACTCATAGACACAACACTATTCGACTTGAAACTTCAGAATCGTTATTCAACACTTGGTAAAATTAACGCAATAGCGATACATATTTTTATTTTTTATTTACAGGCATGCAAGTCAATGGTAATGCCGGCTGCGGGTGCTGGGAGAGTTCTGAATCAAGTCTTCCTAGCACAATGTTGTTAGGGCAGCAAACTCCACAAGACATTCTCAATCCTTTCACTGGTAAAAATACTTCTTTTTTCTTTACTCGCATATTCCCATGCATACTATTGGAGAAAAACAGTTACTCATGGGCACATTAACAACCCAGTAAACCAAAAAAAAATTAAAACGAATTAAGTACGTCCAAAACAGAATTTAATTACATAGATTGAAAAAAAATGATGTGGCAATTCTTTTTGATTTCGAATAATTTTCGTACAAGTCTTTCAAATTCTGTTTTATTCCGTCTTTCACATACTCAATTCGTTTTGGTTTACTGGGTATGTTAATATCAGCTGCCAGTGGTCTTGCAATCATGCTCTTTCAGTTTTCAACTGGCAATTAAGCAAAAGTTGGATTCAACTGCATGCAGTTCATCGGGTTGATTGTTGTTGGTATTGTTGATTGGTAAAGCATTTAATGGCATTGTTTAGTTGAATTTGAGAACGAATTTGAGCACTGATGGTATGAATGTTCCTCAAATGGATCAGCACGATGACCTTATCTATATGTACGATCGCCTGCTGAACTCTTTGAAGATTGTATTTACATCACGGAAGTAGGGAGGCACAAAATTTTCTGAGCTAAAATTACGCAAGAATCTCTAAATAGCTACCAGCAGAATCTATGTGTGGGCGTTTCGCCAAATGAGTATATGAATGGGCAGTGTCTTATAAATTTTGGCTTGGAGAAGTTCAGTTATGTTCTTTAAGGCGGTGTCTAACTTATACAATTTAGTGTTCAATAAGTGAAATACACTATACAATGACTTTCAAGACTAATTCCACATGGGAAAACGTAAAAATGTTTTTTCGTAAGCATCATAACTATCAAAGATCTTTATTGATGATATTATACTCATACATAAGTCAAAGATAATAGCATAGAAAATGCAAGTTTAGATCAGAGATGTATAATGTATGAAGATTTAATACAATATCATTCATTTGTATGCTCGGTAATTCCGTTTCATTTACTGGTGATGACCGATAGAGTGAATTGATGTTGAATCACGTTTTCAGGTATGGAAGGAAAAATGGAACGACTATCTACACAGACGCAAGAGTCTGGTTTTGCGTCGATGCACTCGCAACGTAGTTCGTCACAGAGCTACACGACTGCTTCCAGCATAACTTCCAAAAGGTCTTCACAGCAAAGTAGCATTAGTTTTAATTCACAATCATTTAGTTCTCAACAACAATCATTTTCTCAACAAAAAATGTCGGCGGACAGTAACGGATCAGTTTTCTCTCAAAGGACAATCACAAGTTCAAGAAGTAGCCACAGTACTACAAACATCAGCGGCAACGGGGATGCGGCTTTACTCGAAAAATTGGTAAATGTGGGTGTTGTGAATTTTTTCCTTTTCTTTATCTTCATTCTTAGTTTGTAATAATCAATATCTAATTTTCTACAGATGCTATAAATAACTAAATATATTTTTTCTTGATATTAACTCATCATTCCTCATGATAATATTCCATGCATGATTTTGTTTCATTTATTAACTGTGATAAATAACTCATTTCTTGTTCATTGTGTTTGATTAGTCGATAAGTGGTGAGTTCTTTTGACTAAATCTCATCTGTGTTCTTGGCAGGAGCTTGACGGTATCTCTAGACCAGATACCAACGGTATACCACCAGCTCTTCCAGAAAAAAGATCACGACGTAGGAAGGAGCGACAGCCTTCGCAGTACGACAATGTACCTGAAAATGAACACTTGTCAACATGCAGCCTGCACACAAACAACAGCGACAGTCCTGACACGAGCAAACCTCCACCTTTACCCCTCAAGAAGCGACACAGTAAGTTGCGACTTATTTTTACCCAATGCAATATTTATAGTGATCAGGTAAAACGACATATTTCCATTTACTTGTCAAATTACCATGTATGTCAAATTATAAGTCATGCAAGGATATTAGCGACGTATCTGAATCTTGAATTCCCATAAATATTCGATTTACCTGGTCACTGTTTTTATTCTATATTTTATCCCGTTATAATTTCTGAAAAGAAAAGTATAAAGAGAGAGATTTTTCTGCCTAAATCAATGTACTTTGTGAAACTATACTTTTTCCAGCCTTATTGTTAAATTGTTTATCACGCGGTAAATGTTGCTTCGAAAATTGGTAACTGGTTTTTTTAAATATTCTTTTCATTCCTCTCAAAATCATATGTAAATCATAAAATGCTTATAACGTTCATCAAATTTGTTAAATCTATCAAATCTATATCTCGATAAATATCAATCCGTGACGTTGACTTGCACTGTCATTATTTATTATTTCTTTAGTCTCTTGAATAATGAAGGGTAGAATCAGATATCACTGCATCGTGATGATGATAACTGAATGAGTCTAGGAAATTTTTTACTCGAAACAGTCGCGAAAAATGAATAAGACTTGAAAAAAATGAATAAATAAAAATAAAAAAAAAAAAATACTATCAAAGCTATATAATAGATGGAAACTGACACGTTATTTTGTATCCCCCAGTGTTCCAATCAGTGGCATATTCCGGTAAGTGGGATCCTCGCCCACGCACCCACCTTCAACAAACACTCTCACGCTAAGTCTTGATTTGTCATGCAAAAAAAAAAAACATTTTTCTTCTATATCCATTATCGCTTTCAGCGGCATGTTTGCTGTTTTGCTTTGACTTAGTAAACAATAGTATAAGCCGGCGTTTGAGAATTGAGTTTGCATTTTTATTAATACACCAAATTAATACATTATTCAGCGTTACCTATTGCTTTTTTTCAGTATTTCATCTATCGAGCAATACCAATGAAATTTTTCTATAACTGTACTATTATGGCACCATACTTTGCTGTAATTTATGTTTTTTTTTTTTCAATCACAGATCATTGTTAAAAACGATCTTATGGTAGTTCGCAGTAAAGACTATTCAAATTGAGATATGATTTTGTGTCGTCAATCCGCGTCTAATAGAAAATGATACAGAGATCTGATTGATTCAGAAAATCAATATAGCCCATGAATATTTGTAAAATTTGTAACAATTTCAGAACAGCTTAGAATTCGTGTAAATATGCAAACAGATTGAATTAGAGGACTTGACTTCTTACCAGTTGATGTAGGAGTGATGATGATCGTTTACCCAATTAATTTGACCTCTTATCCAATAGCTACAAGTTTGCAGTTAGCAATCATTAACCATCATGATGTGGGAATGCCAGTTAACTCGTAGCTTAGTATTGTCAGTTCCAACAGTTGGAGCAGCAAATATCTCTATATCTGAATGGTCTTTGTAAGAGAAAATAAGAGGAGAATAAAAGAAAAGAAATAAAAAGAAACTGAAAATTAATACACATGTTTATGTAGTGGTACAACGTGGCGTTTTAATTGTATTATACCACTCGCTGTTGCTTCATTTATGTAATCGGTGTCAGACAATTTGTACTTGCATATTATCCCATACGATAACTGTACAATTATGCTGTTTGTAAGATTACATTCTTACACTAGTAAGTTTTATATCACGCATCGCATCCATTTATACATTTTCATACAATATCAATTATGCTAATTGTGTAAAAATTTAGAATTATTTTTCGAAACACTTATACATCGTATATATACAGGATATGAACACATTCGTGTTTATTCTTAATCATGTTTTAGTTATGATTTTGAGATTGTTATTCAATGTCACAATCAATACAAAAATATTCAGTTCAAATGCGTTTGTGATATCCAAATTCTATCAATTTTCAGTTATGGCCTATATGGAAATGTTTGGAAACTGCGCGCATAGCAATAACGACTTCATTTCTGGATTGGGAACTAGGCATTCAGTCGCAGCTTACAATTCCATGCAGGCTGAGTGGCAGCAACACGAAATGTCCCTGACTACAACGCAATCTTGCTCGTTTATGGCTCACTCAACTACAAGCACGCACGATACTACAAGGTTTATAAATTGATCGATACCTCCCTTGCCCCTGGACAGATTAGAAATTTACGAAAAAAAACTCATCGAATATTGCTTCTCTGTTTTAGTATTTCTATCACCGCCGCACCGCTTATAGAGGATGTGATAAACAATTATAGTCTACCGCCAGCTTTGCCACCAAAGAGATCTCGGTCAATTAAATCAAACAATCCAACTCCTCCTCCTATATCGCCAAAGCCGACTATGAGTATGCAAAGCATTTATACTCCCGATCCAATGATCACGCCAAACAAACCGACAGAGGCATCCGTGCTTCCCGCTAAGAGAGAACCAAGTCCTTCATCTCCGGGAATTACCATGATGGTATGATATTCATTTCTGAATATATTTATTATGAATTAGGTAATTTACGTGTTCAATGGTCTTGAATTTATAGTATGTACAATTTATGCAACATGAATTATTTGTAGATCACTAGCGCCCCTACAGAAAACACATTGCCAGTTTCGAGACCTGGAAGCAATGCTTTGTCGACAGCATCTGTCGACGAGAATACTTTGGAACTATTGGATGTTGATCAAGATGAAACTATTCTGGAAGAGTTGGACATTACCAAGTATTTAGTTTTGAAAAAGCCGGAGGAAGATGGGCCTGACATTCGTGGTGGGCATCCGGACGCATTGGTGATTCACGCCACCAAAGCCAATAAGAACGGTATGAATCAAACTAATTCATTCTTCCTTCACATCGTCATATCAAATATTCAACATGCAATTAGCATTATCATATTTTACTCACAAAATTGAGAATCCATTTATTTACATCCGTATTTATTACACGCTGCATTAGATGAAAAGGAATCAGGTTTGTATCTTGTCTGTTGGTCTAGATCGGGAAATCATTTAATCATTTTGTATCATAGAATGGGTTTGAAAAAAGATAGATAAAAGATAGAAAATAGAAAATAGAAGATAGAAAAAAGACTTCGACACATGTTTGACAATACTGATATTTTATGTCTAGATTTCCTGTATCAGGAAGCATTCTTAACTACGTATAGGACATTTTTGTCGCCTCTGGAATTGATACGAAAGTTGCACAGGCGACACCAAAGGTTTTGCTGTTTTCCTGATGTATTAAAGCAACGGGCTGCTAAAGAGGCATTCTCTTTGCTCGTTCGAGTTGTCAGTGATTTGACGTAAGTTTAAATCAGCATTTTACTATATCGCCGATATTAACGTCATTTGATTTTCTCTTTAAAAAACATCATCAATGTCTCTGATCCGCAGGATATCAGACCTCGACGATGTGCTTCTACAAACTTTAATGGAGTTTGTGCAGCAACTGGTCTGCAGCGGAGATCTTACAATGGCCAAAGCTCTGAGAGTGAAAATATTAGAAAAGCATATGAGAAAACAGTTACAAACTACTCAGCCAATACTTTCATCTCTCAGTGTTTCAACTAGACAATCTTCACTCCTGGACTTTAAAAGCGAACAAATTGCCGAACAAATGACGCTTCTGGACGCAGATCTTTTTATTAATATAGAAATTCCAGAAGTTCTTATCTGGGCGCAGGAACAGAACGAAGAAAGAAGTCCTAATCTAACGAGGTTCACCGAACACTTTAACAAAATGTCTTATTGGGCCAGATCGCGGATATTGGATGAACAAAATGAGCCAAAGGACAGAGAAAAATATGTCGTCAAATTTATCAAAATAATGAAACATCTTAGGAAAATAAATAATTTCAATAGCTATCTGGCACTACTCTCTGCATTAGACAGTGCGCCGATCAGGAGACTCGAATGGCAAAAACACATAACCGAAGGACTCAAGGAATATTGCGCGCTTATCGACAGTTCAAGTAGCTTTCGAGCTTACAGACAAGCGTTGGCCGAGACTCAACCACCATGCATTCCCTATATGTAAGACTATATCCTTGTTTTACAGTATTATTAGAAACAATACACCATATTACTTCATTCCTCCTACTAATAAGGAGATTATAAAAATTCCTAGAGGTGTTTAGTTGTTCCATAATATGAAACTTGAATGTGTGATTCAATCTATAAATAAGGTTTTCTTCTCTACACAACTATCCAATTTATTCGATCAGTAACTCTGTAATATTACGATGTTAAACATTAAATATGATCAATTTCTGCCTCGATTATACATTTTCATTGTCGACCGGTAAAGTTTCAATGACGGTGTCTCGAATAGCCATGTGTGAACAGATTATTTCAAGAGAATAGTGAAGTACCAATATACCATTGTTCAAGTGTGGCAATTCTTTTTCATTCTAAAGAAATTACGTAGAAGTCTTTCGAATTCTGTTTAATTTCGTTTTTCACATACTAAATTCGTTTATGTCAAAAACCATATTTTGGCCTGACTAAACACCTGTAGATGTTTTGAGCAGAATTCATCTCACAAGATGCTTTCAACATTTTAGTGATGTTGTTTTCAAATTTGGCATTATTTATTTTTCCAGAGGGCTCGTTCTACAAGATTTGACATTCGTGCATATTGGAAATAACGATTTGTTACCAGATGGTAGCATCAATTTTTCTAAAAGATGGCAACAATTCAATATTGTTGAAAATATGAAGAGGTTTAAAAAAGGGTAAACATCTATCTTTATTCTTGTACTCGATATTTATGAGAATTATGATGCTTTCGGTTTTTGGGCTCACAGCAATTTCAGATATGATATTTATTGTATTTCTATTTTTCTCTTTCCTCAGTATGTATACCTTCAAGAAACACGAACGTATAATAGCGTTCTTTAATAATTTCGACGACTTCTTTTGCGAGGACACAATGTGGCAAATCTCGGAAAGGATCAAGCCCCGGGGGGGTAAGAAGACTCATTCACAAAACTAGAGCTTGTCTAACCCTTTCACCGTCTGCGTCTCTCGACCGTAGAGATAAAGTACATACTAGATTATAGGATATTTAATTATTTATTCATATACTTCAACTGATTTACGTTAATAGTTTATATTGTGAAAGGGTTGGTTCGAGCATGTAAGAGATCTATTCCATTTCTACAACCTCCGTGAGGTTGCTCTTTAATGTATAGAATACTTATCGAAATTTTTGCATAATTATAGGATTTTTGTCTTTAGCTGAACGTACTCTGGAGAGCCATGAATTTCAAAAGTCTTTTAAATAATTATCCAAGAATTACTTTCGTCATTTGGCATTGAACACTCCCAATCTATGCCTCGTTTGCCCGACTCTTTCATCTATTTCTTACACCGTAATGTTATTCATTAGAGTTTATTGTAGGTAATATCTGATATGAATTGAAGATTGTGATTCTTGGACTGTAGCATGGGATCACGATGACTCTTTCATGGTGTGTTCAGTTTTGGCATGGTTATATTATTATTATCAATTACCGCTTTAGTAATGCTTAGCGCAGTGCTGATGATAAACCCCAGACATTACCCTGTACGTAAAATTGCATAATTTATTTATTTCGAATCATCATAGATGTGTATATTGTTAGGTTTTTTTATTACGCCAAAACGTAGATGTTTAACGACTGATGCGTCAGAGCTAAACGTGTATTATTGGAAATTATTAGATTTGCGTCGAGAGACATTGAATAAAAATTATTTAGACTTTGTTCTTATATAAATATGAGACAACGAATGAAATCTGATCGCAAATCAATACTCTGATGTCTTTGTCGTTAATTTAATTGTAATAGGTGTATGTAAACGTCCATTATCTAGCTATATTATGTAGATAGGAAAGTTTCAATAATCAACACCATGATGTTGATTACACAAGGAAGAACACCAATGACGTTGATTAATGTAGAGCCATTGTAGTCTCGTTCTTGTGCCTCGTTAAGATGCACAGATCTTGACACATGGTACGACTGAGAGCAACTGTTACATATACTATTGTATATGATTATATAGGTAACATTTTTTGTTGTTGGAAATTCGTTAATAGTCGGAGCTTTCAGCTTTAGGTCAAATTGCTACCTAGGAATTTAGGTAAATCAAATGTTATGTAAAAATACACGTTTTATCTGACAAACTTTTCATCTAAACACAAATGTTTTTTTTTTTTCTAATTTTTCCTGTAATTAGGGCTGTATTTAGCAAGAATGTACTGCCGATCTATCAACAGTGACTATTTACAATAAAATAAAAAAATCCTTAGAAAGACTGCAGGTCAGTGTATTTCGTCTGTTCATAGGCCAATATTGAAAAGATTTCCACCAAACAATTTTCTATATACTAAATTTTACATAGTCGAAATCATATCTGGGCCCAAAGTGGTTATTGAAAACTTATACAGCCCTCAAATACCAACATTGAAATCATAACGGTGTAGTTAATATGCCTCATGTTAATGAATGATTAGAACAAGTTCAATCAATCACTTCATAAATAATACACAACGCTCACTTTCAGTACAATTTACTTATGCACGTTCATGATTCTCAGTTTTGTAGGTATATTTGATAACCGTGTCAGAAATATTATTTGCTAATGATCCGTTATAGCTGGATATTAGGTACTTCGTAATCACTTGACAACATTCATACACTTTGCTAATAATTTTGAGACAATGTGTAACGAGTGATTTTATTGGTTTGTAAATATTCGTCAATAGGAAGTAGTTGGCAGAGTAAGTAAAGCTTATAACTAGATACGCTGATCATCAACTAGCAATTTCATATTGGAATACATTTTCGTCCCGAGTATGCGTATAATCTTCGAATGCATCATGTCCGTTTTCGTGATACCAAGTCAATTATTCATTCACTAATGTGTACCGAATCGGATTGATACTATCACACTGAGTGTGAACGGCACAATTCAAGATCCAGATTTAAATAACTGATCAGCAGCGAGACTTTGTCTTCAGAACGTCTTAGTGTCAGGATGTGCCGTTTACAACTAGTCTCGTATTGATGTTGTTATTACATATACTAGTATAGAATCTAAACGAAATATTAGATGCAATATAAGCTCAAAACGACACGTGCTTATCAAAAATCTTCAAATAGACTTCGAATAGACGTTTGCTTTATGTAAATCATTGAAGTCTGAATGTACTGCTGGCAAGAATTAATCGGCTTTTCATTCGAATACGTTTTTCTTTAGTGTTTCTGATAATTTTAATAAATTAAAATTACAGTATAATTAAATTCAATCAACGAGACAAATTATTAACTGTAGCTATTATAGACCGCTCAAAATTTTAGCAAACCCGTAATGAATACAAATAAATTCATCATTCACATCCCAGTATGCTAATTTTCAATTAGTAATCGTCAATACAATGATATTAGACATTTTGGTTCTATGAGTACTAGTCGAATTTGCAAAAATGTGATTCATCGTTAATACTGCATTATAATTTCACGAGTCGGATCATATCTGGTTTTACAACGAGTCTACCAGGACGTTTCAATAATTTGTGAATAAAACTAAAACTGCAAATAGTATAAAGCTATAATAAATTAATATTAATCCCAGTAAAAGCCGCGTGATTAACATGACTTTGCAGAACTTTTATCTACTCCAGTTCATGTTGTTGATACCTATACTTAATGTATTCGTAAAACTATCTACTTAACCGAGATAGTTCGTGTAATAATTTAATATTAACGTATACATTGGGGCGTGTCGAAAAGCATGTAAAAAATGTTGGAAACTTCTATAATCCTTAAATCTGTTCCTTTTGGAAAACTAATACTCTCCATTTGAGGAAAAATCACATTGATTTACTGAATACTAAAATGAAAACGTTGATGAGCAGCCTATGGATGTGCGCTGTTTGTAATAAAATGAAAATGGGTTCGCAACTTTATTTCTTACGTTTCTTTCGACACGCCTGTGTACGTTATAAATGTACATATTTATCTATCTCTCTATACAAATCTATACATACAGGGCGAATCACTGCGTTATGGCAAATTGGTCATGATCCAAAACTAATGAAAACTTGGCCAAAAAGCTCTTGAATCCCAGTTTGGATAACTTCAACGAACTAATCGTTTTTGTCAGTAATATATCTGGGTCCTGGATAGAGATTTCTTAGTGTTAGGTCACACAGCAATTTGCCACCTTCAGTGAACTTATACCCCTGTATGTCTATGTAGGTACGAAATGAATGAATAGCTATATGAATGTTGTAAATAATTTCATTGTATCTATCGTTTCTTATATAATGTATATGTATTATTCGTATCTGTAATTAACGAGGATTATAAGTTGTAAATGTAAATGAATGTATAACGTCATTAATCTAAATAATTGACATATAACATCGAGATCTTAGACTTTAAGTTGATGCAATTTTTGTGATGCCATATTACGTTGTAGATTAGTTGTAAACCGAGCGCTTTATATTATTTTTATTTAATTAAACATCAAAACATGACAAAATATTCTACTTTCAGTTATGAACCTTTTTTCATTCTATGTTTTGATAATTTTTTCTCCCCACTTACACGCCAATTGATTTGATTTGTCCGTTTACCATAAATCTTCACAAACATCAAACAAACCATATTGTATTATTGATACATGCGTGGAGTGTTGGAAGAGATGCTTTTCGAGTGCGTCTTAATACAAATGCAATAATGCCAAGCTAATGAAGTATTTAAAGACGGATACTAGGTATAATGCATAATGAATATTATTGATATACACTTCACGTGTGTATCATGTATACATACATATCCCTAGAGCTATTAACAATTCCTTGTAGACGTAAGTTCATGAAGCGAATGTATCGTACTTGTTATGTCTGTTTTACGCAATAATGGTTAATTGTAGCAAGAATTGAATTTAACACAAGACAACATAACACGAACATGTTCATGTGGAAGGCCTATACAACTGTAACACCTTTGGATGATATCCTATAATTCATATGCAATATACTTATACGCGATCACAACACTTTTTACTAACACACTATATTAGTCTGTTAGCTCAAACGCAATGGAACAATTATCGTTAAGTATAATTGGCTTGATTTCATGAAACAATTGTTAGTGCCTGATGTTTGTCAGAATCCTTTGGAAATCCTTTAGGGTCTACAAACAAGTTGTTAACTACGAATGTAAACATTTCCTGTTGGTAAAATGAAATTTTTGTTTCAATCAGCTGTAATATCTTAAAATATCAAATGGCAAATTGTGCCATGGCTTTGTAAAAAAAAATTTCTTATTTCCAGCCACTAATATTCGTTACCAGAATAATATGTGATATTAAATGTCACTTCACCCATAAAATATTGAATTATTCACAAAAATGGTCAAACCAGTAAATCACATATGGACTCACAATGAGTATTTGAGTTTGTTGAGTCGAGACACAATATGCTAATAAGGTTGCCAATGTCAAGTTGGAGTAAAAACATACACACATAGTACACGAGACAAGTGAGATATTAAAAGTGAATGTGCAACGAAACTTACAATTAGACTTGATCTCATTATTAGTTAGAAAATAATTAGCTATTGTAGATAAGCTAATGTGGTGAGCACTATTATATCGTACTATGGAAATTGGCATTGTTACAGCTTCGTGTAATTTAATGTTTTGCTAATTTCTATGTGGGTATAAACTCGACAGTCAGCATATTGATATTTACATCTGGATTGCATTCATGGCTAGATGTTATACATATACCAAAAAAGAGTTCCGCAGACAGTAAATATGATTGTCTATCCAAAAGAAGCGAGGAGGAACCTCAATGAAGCTACATCGATAGATTGGTTATAATAATAGTTGAATTCAGTGAAGGATATTTGCATCTCTGAGTGAATTGAAGTTTCTTTATTTTTACGAATTTCTCACAAACTTACTCAAATTCCATCTGTACATCAGTTAAAAAATTTTGCAGCTTTCCGATGATCGTCGCATATAATTGCTGAGTTTAGTACGATAGGTAGAAAATATGGCAAAGTACAGTGATTGTATATTTATACATGTATTATACCATTTTAGAGTGGCTATTGTAGAGGGTACCAATTCACGGTATGCATGAGACACTTGTCACTGTTCAATGAATTGAAGTTTGCACGCAAATAAGCTCAGATGAATTTATAAAGTAAAATTTCACAGTGTGACCAAATTGATGACGATTTGAAATATACATACAACTTATATGCAGCTTGAAAGTACGCTTCTAATCTTGCAGTTTTGCCATGAAAATTCTACTTATCTTACACCGTTACTGATGAGATATTATACGTATAGGCTGCTGTAGTATAGAGTATATTATAGAGAAGCTAATAGCCTCCCGCATCGATCACAGTCAAGTTACAGAATTCTGAGTGTCTCTTGAATAATACGAAATAATTGTTGCTCCTAGCAAATGTTGTCTATATATTTACTATGAATGTGTTGACAGTCTTACATTAAAATATATTTATGTGTATCCGTGTAATTAGTAGATTCAATGGTAAGTATATTAATAGATATTGATGCAGATTCGAAATTCTAGCAATAAATATTCCTATAGGATGCAAACATTTCAACTTTTCGCATACTATATTGAAATATTAATTGTTATAATTAAAGAAGCACATATCCTTCGTCAAGAAAAAGTAATAGAATGAAATAAATAACTAAGATTTTAAACACTCATCTCTAGAGAAGAAACTTGGAAAATACCTCTATACTTCTCTTACAAGTCTAGCTATTTTGAATTTAGTTATCATCACCATGAAACTTAATTTTGGAGTACACATTCTCCAATACATGCTAATTATTTCCTTATCTCTGTATTACGGTGAAAACTGAGGACCACATATTCGATATCAAAAGCAATCATCCAATTCACTATGTACGATTATATATTTGACATGTTTCTTCTCCCGCAGTTCATGGAAACAACCTAATCAATTTTCATTGTGCTGATCGACATCGTTTTATACTAGTGTAAACCTAATTCACGGCCTACATCCCCTTGCGTAACAATTATGCTGATATAAAATATCGTTGGTCGATATCTTCGCGACATCGAATTGTGTAGCTCTTGAATATATGTAAACTATATGTTGATAGTATTGAGTATACTTTCTCATAGTCGTTTAGTTGAGCAAATTTCAAACTCTTACGAACAGTGGTGGTGCAAATAACATATCCAGCTCTAGAGATTGTCGTTAAGCTAATGATCTGAGGAAATTATCGGAAACATTTTCGAAAATATTATGCGTTGTTATTGGAGTCGGAGCTGTAAAATAATTCATGGCACTTTCAGTTTATCATCTTAATATGGTAATATTCGACTCTCGAAGAACAAACAATGGAACTTCTCACCGCCACTGATACCAATGTATTCCTTACAGCCTTATACTATTATGATTGTATTCAACGTATACTAGTAACAAATTACTAATACTATTAGTGTCTTAAAATATCATTGGCAACAAGTAGTGACATTATCGATGTACGAACAGTGTGTTCACTGCAAATAGGAAGCTCATCACCTACGAACATGATCATTTATCTAAGTGTTTTGTATAAAAATTTAAGTTGAGGATTAAGAAGATAAGTAATATTTTGTATTTGTGATTCATTCGAGGTGAAAAACAGACATTTATGGATAATGTTCAGACACGAGTATATGATTTAATCCGACGATTTGATGTCAAGAAAATAATTTTCAGAAATTCGATCAGACTCCACAGACTACTACAGACATCTTGCCAATTGGTCCAGATGCGTATTGCAAGTCTTGCTCATTCTTTTCTTCTAAATATTAAAATTCTCTCTTGACAAGTGAGAGATGTTCTTTATATATGAAGAACATCCAAATACCAAATATAGGGAAACCCCATCATTAAGCATATCATCGGTAAGTGTGTGATATTACATTATACTTGAGGACCCTCATAAATACATGTTTTAATAACGCTGATCGTACTTTTAACAAATTTTACATAGGCAAAAAGTGCTTGCGTGATTCATAATTCGTATTACAATATTTGTGTAGTTCCCTGCGATCATATTTTTCTAACTACATGTATTTATTAATTAGTTAATTAATTGTGACTTTAGACCATAATATTCTATATCCTATGAGTCATCCGAAGAATATATTATACCTAATGATGATTTGAGAAGTCAATCATTTACTAATTAACTCTGTCCATTGTAAAGTTTCATTTTGTATTATTCATTAATGATACGTATATATTCAATATTTCTACGCATTAGTTTTCCAATATAGGTAAGATACCTATGGTATAATTTTTTGTTCCACTTTTTCTTTCATAACTACAATGTATATGACGGGGAAGAATAAATAATATACATAGGAATACAGTAATTGACGACTTTATTTATTAAATGACCCATCAAAAGACGATGAGAAAAACACCCATTGGAATGCATTCGAATATCTGCGAATTCGAATTCCTTTTTCGAATTCAAATTTCCTAGCTCAATCAATAACGAGACCCTCGGCATCTTCCTTCTTTTTCGATGGAGGTTAAAAGGTTGCCTCATGATTCGCCGTAGACAGCTTGAAGTTGCAGTAATCGCTGATCAAATCGCGATTGAGTTGGCAATTATGAGATTTTCGGCTGCTGGCTGGTGCACTGACCAATCGCGACTCCGCTTCCCGTCGGCCATTTTCGCATTGCCAACCTTAATCGGTATTCGTTGAGCCTTGCGAAGACCTTCAGAGTGGTTATCAGAATCAAACTTGCAAAGAGCCGTTTGATCCGTGTATAAACTACGAAGCAAACTTCTGATGTGATGAGTTTTATTTTTTAATCAAGTGTAACGATCATTAAACTGCATCCTTCAGATTACGTTAATAGCTAGAAAGAAAAAATGCTCGCGCTAAGAGAGTACGCGAGTAGCGATGAGAACAGCGAGTCTGAAGATGCCTCGAATACTCCGGATACAGAAAAGGAGGTTAGCCCATCGACCGTTTCGACTGACGAAAGTGCACATTTGAAGCCACTACCCGGAGGAAAGTCCATATCTTCTCTTGCCCTGCAAGTTCGTCTAGCTCCAGAAGTCATTCCGACTGTAAGCCTCCCAATTTATCAATTAAATTTTCATTTACATCGAAATCCGATTCCAGTCGTTATAAACATAACCAACAACGTTGACTTATTGCTAGACCTTGACTCGATACCAAAAACCAACTATTGCCTACATCATTGATATTTCAATAATGTTCCCAGGGTACAGAATTATGCGTTCGTCACATAGATTCAACGTCTAAAGAAGTAATGCACAATCCAAGATTCGAGGAACTTTTCGCACCCGATGTGGGGCCGGACAATCCCTTCAGGACCCAGCAGCAAAGGGCAACAAAAAACATGCTTTCCGGTTACGTTGAGCGAGCGCACATTAGTGAATTTCAATTTGAAAACCAGCGTCGTACCTTTGCTAGTTATGGTAGGTTACATTCGATATAGACGATTGTTTCAATTTTACTCATCCACCATCGATCAAGGTATATGAAATATTTTCTCAGGTTACGCGTTGGATCCGACGGTGGACGGCAGTGCTGAGGAAGGAAAAACGATCATTGGTGCAACAGAAGCGGCCGAAGAAACGGGGGCAAAGACAGTATTTGAGACCACGGAGCTAAGAGCTGCGGACAAGAGAAAAAGGAACAGAAATAACGACCCTGCTGATATTGAAGGATTTTTAGGACCGTGGGGCGGATACGTCGATGAAAGGAGAGTGATCAAACCTTCTGATGAGGAAGCTGCAGAACTTGAAGAAATTTTAGCCAAGAGAAATAAGAGAGGCAAACAGACCGAAGATAAGCCTCTTGAAGAGAAGACCGTCTTGCATAGTGAGTTGCAATTTTTTTGTAATATCCTTAGTAGGTAAAATTACCGAAGGGTCAAAATCTGATAAACAAACCTTGTAAATTTTCAAAATCTTGGAGAATTTTGTCTCCATTGCATCATCTCTTTTTGGAGTTGTTTGTAATGCGTAAAAAGTGAGGTAAGACACAAAAAATTGATTATGTTCTGTCCCAGAAGTGTTCTCTTGCAAAACAATAGCCCTAAACAATGATTTGAGTGTTTTCAAGTTCTCATAGCAGCGGATTGAAACTTATTACTCATTTTTGTGGTACGCTTGTGAATCAAGACACGGATCGATTTCAGGAGAGAATAATTTTCTGTTGAAAAACAAATTTTTGTCCGATTCATTAAGCGATATTATCATTTTGAGTGTAATGTATATGCCGATGAACTCAAAATCATCATCACATTCCCGAAGATAACTAGAAATGGAAAAATCAGATTTCACAACGCATCAAGAATAGATAAATCTCAAAGCTAAATCATTCATTTCTTAGACGGATTGATAACTTTACTGAGCTACACGGTAGAAAGTTTCAATTCGGTACCTTGAAAATAGACAGTCATACTATTTTCGTGTGTTTTACATCATTTTTTATTGTTAAAAACATTTGCAATGATTAATAATAGCAATAAAGCCTCAACAATTTTGCGAATCTATAGAGTCCTTGCCTCAATTAGGATCAACGCTGATCAGACCGAGATAAACTTGTTCAAACAATAATGTAAAACATCTAGTAATTTATCATTAACATTCTTCCAGTCAAAGACAGTGTGGATTATCAAGGTCGTTCATTCCTCCATGCTCCGCAAGATGTCGGTGTTAATTTGAGGTCGGAATCACCTCCCGAAAGATGTTTCTTACCCAAATCTCAAGTTCATACCTGGGAAGGACACACTAAGGGTATCTCGCAAATTAGATGGTTCCCGCGTACTGCACATTTGCTTCTTTCCTGTAGTATGGATTGTAGAGTCAAGGTGCGTAGTCGATAAAACTCTACATATAAACTTATTCCATGCAAATTACACGATACAATACTATGAAAAGTTTCTTTGGTATCTTTCATCTAGTTGTGGGAGGTGTATAAAGACAGAAGGTGTGTTCGCACGTACTACGGACATAGGCAAGCCGTCCGAGACGTGAGTTTCGACAATGATGGGAAAAGGTTTTTATCTGCTGGTTACGATCGATACGTTAAACTCTGGGATACTGAGACTGGCGCGTGCATCAGCCGTTTTACTAGCCGGAAAATACCATATTGTGCAAAGTTCAACCCTGATCCTGACAAGCAACATCTTTTTGTAGCTGGAACAAGCGATAAGAAAATTATATGCGTGAGTATTTTATTTCGGCGTTGCTTTGTTCACAGTAATTCTTATTGAGTTTGTAAAAATAAGAAAGTCTTGTAGCTATCGAAGAATAATTCCTCATTCTATAAGCATTCCTTCTGGTAAGATTGGGGGAACCTAAAAAAGGGTTTCATTGATACTCTAATGGACGGAAATACAACTATGTAATGTAAATGTGGTATTCTGTTTTAGTGGGACATCAGATCTGGTGAAATTACACAGGAATATGACAGGCATTTAGGGGCTGTGAACACGATTACATTCGTAGATGAAAATCGAAGATTTGTCACTACGTCGGATGACAAAAGTCTCAGAGTTTGGGAATGGTAAATATTGCATACTACGCTTTTTTTTTGGCCCAATGTAGAATCATCAGAGTATTAATTCCGAGCGAATATAATTTGACATCCAAAATGCTTTTGACATAGACTAAACTGAAGTTCTGAGATTTTGAAATATCTTAATTGTACGACAATTCTGATTTATAGGGATATACCTGTGGATATGAAATACATAGCAGATCCGACGATGCATTCGATGCCAGCCGTTACTCCATCCCCTAATCAGAAGTGGCTAGCCTGCCAAAGTATGGACAATAAAATAGTGATATTCTCAGCTCTGAATCGGTTCAAAATGAACCGCAAAAAAACTTTCACTGGGCATATGGTCGCTGGGTACGCTTGCGGACTTGATTTTTCTCCAGACATGAGGTAAGCTGAAGTCACTTTTGTTTCATGCAATTTCTTTTTGAAACTCAGTCAATGGTCATTATTGAATTGATAAAGAGCTCATTGACAAATTCTGATTCGTTATTAGAAATATGTATTCAAATTGTGCTGTACAAAATTCAGCCAAAAATCATTCAATATACGTAACATTACTAGAATGTTTTTTCAACTATCTCATTCTTTGGGTTTCGTTCACTCTGATGCAGCTGAAGGGTGAAACTTAATTGTGTCTCATTTGAATGAATGACAATGTATCGCTTTGCGAGCTTATCCGTTAGAAAGTTGTAAATTGAATTTATAATTGTGAAATGGTTGCAGTTATTTGGTGTCTGGCGATGCGGATGGTAAATGTTACATATGGGACTGGAAGACTACGAAACTATACAAGAAATGGAAGGCTCACGAAGGAGTGTGTATCTCAACTTTATGGCATCCTCATGAACCTTCTCGACTTGCAACAGCTGGTTGGGATGGCAAAATAAAGTATTGGGATTAAAACCGCCGTGTCGTACGAAATTTTTGTATATTGTGTAACTACATATTAATATGTACATAATTTGAGTAGTTTTCCTTATTTTTTTATGATACATACACTTGAATACTCTTCCCAAAAAAACTATGGAGTACATACAATTCGCGAAATCATTATCTGATAATTGTTGCATCGCTGCATGTTACTTCGTCTAAGAAAATAAATAGTTTTTCAATTCTTTTTATCGGAAAAATTGTTCGAACCTCACAAGTTAACGCATGATACATTAATGTTGATCCTAATTATATGCAGAAATGAGAATTGAAGAAAAAAACGAAACTGAGTAGAATCTGCTGATAATTCTCCAATCCTAATCTTCCTTCTGTGCGCTACTAGGCTGTATTACTTTTTGCTTCCGAGTTTTTGATACGTCAATCCGCGGAATCATACAGCAAACGTTTTTTCTATCAGTACGCGGCATTCACGAACGTCCGTTATACGATAACAAGCGCAATAGTTACGGCCCGTTTTACAAAACGACAAATTTTTTGAAAACAAAAACAAAAAAAACTGACTATTAATCTTCCGTTACCTAACGCAGAGTACAGATTTTTGTAGATGCAGAGCGCAGGCCAACTACAATTGGTGCCTTCTAGTGATACTCGATTTTTAACAATAAATAATAAGCATTATTTCTGCGCGGTATCAGAACTACCATCGCAAAATTAGTAAAGAATTTTTTAAATAGCATTCTCTTTTGATCCAGGCTTTGACTGGAAATTTTTTGATTTACTTAACAATACCTTGCGCATGTTCGTTCATTAATCGTTCAAGCTGCTACTGAGTGTCACACCTCTCGTTTTTGATCCCCAGAAACTACCAGGCAGGTCATAAATAGTCGAATTTCTCATACTGTTCAACCGCCATACAGTAGGGTAGTTCGAAATAACCCGACAATAACATTAAGAGGCATCAATAATCGTAGTTAACAGGCTCGGCATCTATAAATATTTAGTAACTGAGGAATAATGGTTAGTTTTTTTTTCGAGAGTTCGTTGTTATGCATAACGGGCCGTAATTATACGTCTCATTATCGTACAATGGACGTTCGTGGATACTGCGGTGATGAGGTTTTGATAACATATCTGATTTTTTATCGCGAAAATGATATCATGTAAAATTAAAGAGGCATTATTACAAGGTACATTTAAACGTAGTACTATTATCTTGAACAAGTTTTTCAATTTGTTGAAAAATTGGTAATACACTATTTGATCATTGAATCGTAACATTAAATATGCGGTATCTGAATCTTTCATTTACAAGGCGAAATGACAAGTCGAACTAATCAATGAGATGAGCATTATTATTGATTTAAAAAATATTTTATCATTTAATACATACTTTTTGATTTGTATTCACTCTCCATACAATCATATGGTATTTGAAATGATATGATACAATATTAATTACACGCTATTGCACGACACAGAAGTCACTTAGTTTTACGAAGAACTAAATTAACATTTCGTCGTCACAGATGCTCATACTTGCTGAAGTTGAACTTATAATCACTTCGTCCGCTATTCTCGTCGACGTAACAATCAACAATAATATATCATTGCTGGCTGCTGTACATCTGAAGTTACAGAACTTTTACAGCGACCAAAATAAGGCCTAATTATTTTTAACGACGAAGAAGCTACCATTCGATTTTCACCAGGATCACGTTACTTTAGAAACCTGATTTTCCAGTTGTTACGTTACTTCTATCGATTTTCATTGTTACTGTTTGTATAAATCGCCTTGTACAATAACGCCCACTTTCTGATCCAGCCTCTTACACCCACCAGTGGAATAAAGATTCTGCGGAGATGGTCCGAAGGTAAGGTGTGTCATTGCTTCCTCAATCTGCGTATCACTCGGTTCAATGCCTCTTTTTCTAAATGCATCAATTGCACATTTTCGCACGTGACTCTTCTCCAGAGGTAGAAATGGTACGTAATGATCTATGAGGCTGCTCTCAATTGTGTCACTTTTATGAAAGCCGCCTTTTGAATTGAAAGCAGCTAGGGACAGCAGACGTTCAAGATCTTGCACTTTTGCATCATTACGGGTCTTTCCATCTGTCCACATATCAACCAAGTAGTGGAAAATTTCATCACCGCCGGTATTTGACAAGAATATAAATATTGCTTGCGTCGTATCGATGCCACGAATGTTTGGATTGTAGTCCAGAAATGGCACGAGTATATCCAGCAGACCTTTTGGTATTTTTTCCACTTCATCAAAGATGAAGATTGATCGTGGGCATGCCTTGAGGTGTTTTGTTATGTCTTTTTTAAGCTCATCCTGAGTCAGAAATTAAATTACAGGTATTATTCGGGTGAAATTTTGCTGGAATAATGCAGATGGGAAATCTTAGAACTTTTGGTAATCATTGAAGAGAATGAGAAGAAACTGATAATACTGCACAATATAGATTCAAGGTTTTTATTAGGATACAGGTAACTACAAACCTGGTATTGCTCTACTAATGCATCAGAACGAAACTGGTAACGCCCTTTGTAGTTACGGACGTAATTGCTTTTTTCACCTTTCTTGTACAGTGCCTTTACAATAAAATCGGCTAGATAGTTTTTTCCGGTTCCAGGCAAACCATGAAAGCTCATAGCCAATGCTTTTATTGGCCTTTTCGTATCTACATGACTTCTTAACGCATATGGCACGGTATTACGCGCCAAATGCTGACCGTAAAGATTCTCTGTCAACAATTTGTTCAGCACTGTAAAAACAAACGATTAGATTTTATAAAATACACTTTGTGGTTTAAATACATAACGTTAACGCAGAAGTGTTCATAGAACTTTAAGGAATGGCAAAAATTAGGGGATTATAGAGAAATCTTGCTTTCTAATTACGGGGAGTTTTAGGGGTTGACGGAATATCAGATAATAGAAACCGTAACAAGCTTTCAATGAGTTCTGTGAATCAGTATTTCTGCTACTGATAGCAAAATAACAAGCCTGAAGGGCAGTTTTTTGAGTTAATTCAGATAATAGAAACCGTAACAAGCTTTCAATGAGTTCTGTGAATCAGTATTTCTGCTACTGATAGCAAAATAACAAGCCTGAAGTGCAGTTTTTTGAGTTAATTCAGATAACAACACAAAAGTGAATGGATTGAATCTTGTTTTACTTTCAACAAACAAGAATTTTCTTCCAGAATATTGGATTTTGAAGGATTTTGGAAAAAAGGACTGCAAATTGGGGGCTTCACAGGAGATAAAAGAAAGCAAATGACTCATCGGGCTGTTAACTCTGAACAACCTACTTGGGAAAATAATTTTCCACATGGGGTTCCAAAAGTTATGAGAAAAACTCAAGAGAGACACATGATCTACCATAATTGAGATAGATTGCAGTGAATTTGATGTTTTCACATCATCTCGATCCTCGAGAAGATAGTTTGGTGCACAATATTTTGTTGCTTCAATCTTATGAACATGAATGATGAGTGAAGGTGAAGCAATACAGTGACAGAGTATGAGACTGATTGCAGGTATAAGAGTAGTGAAAATCATTGTTGCAGTATTCGTGGATCCGGCATGTAGCAGGACACACACCTTGCATACTCACTAGTGAAATCAGCTGGAATGTAATCGTCAGTACAGCATTCTTGGAACTGGCAAATTGTCATATAGCCAAGACCCGCTAATCCACTGGCAATAACACCACCGCCTATCGCCAACGGAATTAGCGGAATAATACATTGTCCAGAATCACAGTATAATGAAAGAAGAACGGCGACTATCGCAAATATCCTCATAACCTCCATGGTTAATGTTTTGTGAAGTTCAATTTTTTTAGATCACAGATTCTCGATTTGTATTCATAAACTGAAGAGACTTTTATGTAGCAGTCAGATGAATCGGAAACGCATTTTGAAACATCAAATAAAACCAATGGGCCCGGCAACATGTGACGACAACCCAGGCGGCACAAAAATTAAAGTTGGAAATAAGACACCTTACGGTATACCTAATGTCCGTCGTTATGTTAACTAGAAGTTAACTCCAGACTCTTTGGTTAACTCTTGACTTTAAGTTGTCTTTTGGATGGAAGTTGACAATTAGTATTAGCCAATCAACGAAGCGGCGGACATTAATTAGGTATACCTATGATAGGTATACCGTAAGATGTCTCATTGGTAACTTCCATCTTTGTGCCGCTTGGGAAAATATACCACTAACCACACGAATTCTCACTCGGTATCGGAATAATTACAAAAAATTATACAAGCACTTTGTTCTAGATTTCGGATGAGTCAACTTGAATAATTGTTATAATTCCTCTAACATAACCTAACCTGTGAGGAAATGGCCTGAACGCCTGATATCAACTGGTAGTATATTTTGGTCTAATCATATTTGACGGGTATGCACACTACGGATCCGATGTCATATCGATGTTCTGAATATCGATATTTCGTATGTCGATATGACACCTGCGTTCAAGTGGATCACCAATCAGAAATAAGGAATATACCAGAATCAACCAATGAAGCGATCATTCTGAACGCACTACAATGAAAATAGTTAGATGTTCGAACATATTGAACTGTTGTTTCGTGGATATCTTGGACAATTTTTTGTAAATTAAAAAAAACCAAAATATGCGAAAATTTTCTGCTAAAACGAAGCACCATTCACCAAAGTTTCATTTCGATTGGTTGTGTGTGGTTTGCGAGGAAATACAAATTGCGTTTCCGAGCTGGTGATCTGGCGATGTGTTCCTTTCTACGTCCAAGCAAGTTGGTTCATGTTCAATAGAATGACGTGAACACATACACATATGCATACGTAATACATACACAGCTAGGAGTGGCACATGGATTCTGGAGAGAATCCGATAGCCAATCAAAAGAAAGACGAATGAAGAAGGAAAAGGAAGACGAAGAAGAAGAAGAGGAAGAAGAACAAGCAGAAGCTAGACGTCATAATACATTCATCGATAATAAGAACCCCGTACATACATATCTAAACCTAAACGTCTTTATCACTCTTGTCAAAATGGTTATCAGAATAACGTTCAAGCGAAACAATGAATTATAATAAAATAAAATAGACCGAGGGTGATTGTAATCACGGGGACAGTCATGGAGAGTGCTAATCTTGAAATCTACCTATACAACATTATCTGAGAGAGGAGGATAACATTTTCCTCAAAAATTAATCAACTAGTGTCCGAGTATTAACCTGCGTTTTCTAAAATGAGCTCTGGCGACGGCTGTGCCGACGCTAGTAACGGATGGCACGAGTGTGCCAGGTGGCTAACAAGATGCGGTGCATTGCGGAGCGACCACAAGGCCAACTGGCCCAGCGCAACAGCCTTCGACTTAGCCTACACTCTTCGAGACGGCGTGTTGTTATGCAATTTGCTCAACACCGTCGACCCGGGTTGCTTGGACATGAAAGATGTGAATCAAAAACCTCAACTGGCTCAATTCCTATGCCTTCGTAACATCAAGATTTTCCTATCCGCCTGCTCAACTGTTTTCGGACTATCTGAATCCGAGCTCTTCGAACCTTCCATGTTATTCGATTTGTCTAACTTTCATCGTGTGCTATGTACTCTCTCTGCTCTGTCCATATCTCCTCGACTACGTCGCAAAGGAATTGAGTAAGTTTATATTGAATAATCCAACTGACGTAAGGCCAGCAATATTTCTGTAATCCCTTAATGATATGTCTTATGGTTTTCTTGCAGAGGTTTTTCTATCGGAAGAGATCGATCGCAAGAAGACATTTACAAAGACTTGCAAAGCGCAGGTGTGGGGTGAGTGTCATTGCAATAATACTATTTTTTCTAAAGAGAATAATCGACCATCGAGAGAATTGAAAGTAAATTATATTCTAGAACTTGTTGCTATCTGTATGGATGTTCATTTATATGCAAGATAAGCGCCCAACAGATCGTGGTCTATCTGCGTTTATTAGTTGCTATAAGTTAGGATGTCTAGTTAATACTACAGAGGTTCTTATCTGTTGAAGTTGGCACTGTGATTCATAATCTTTCATTTTTACCCATTGGATCTATTCCACTGATCAATGAGAATTCTTCACTACTGAATTACACACTGATTTTTATCAAATTCGTGTTGTTATACCCTCAAATCATTCATTCGATATTTGCTATGAATCGTTTCACAAACGGACAGTAAGCAGCTTGCAACTCAAGTCCAATAACCCGCTATGGTATTAACTTAGGAAAGGAAAAAGTCACTTTTTGGTAATCATTGTTAATGGGTTTAGCCCCACGGCAGCGGTGGTGGCCTTTACCATAAAACCTAGGGGGGTGGACCTAGGTGAGTCCCAAGTTTATCAGGAACTACTGTGCTTTTCAACCACCCCTCAACACGACTGGCCTTCCACGGAGGAGGTATAATGTCGTTTTTACCCTTGTAGAAAGAGTGTTGCGGAAAAGAATAGAATTAAATGTAAAATTTGCATTTTTTTTTTCATCACAATTCTATATGCCCTATATAAATTGTTATCTCTTTTATTGAAATTCCTTATCACCCTTAACTCATACTGGCACAAGTGTTTCAGTCAATTCTACACAAGCAATTAGTATTTCAGTTCTGTTTTCATTCTGGTAATTCCATGTGACAAAATAATACATATTGAAAAATAAAAATTCCAATGTGTACTAGTCAAAGATTTTTAGGATGAAAATTTAGCATTTTTTACATCGTTCACCGTTACCCAACACTCTTCCTTTGATTGAACTCCTGGATTTTTCTATCGGCTCGTTTCGTGTATCAGCAGCAGTCCAGTTTGATTTAATTTTATTGCTCAATAAGTTT
This sequence comes from Ametastegia equiseti, assembly GCA_963989295.1. Lineage (NCBI taxonomy): Eukaryota > Metazoa > Arthropoda > Insecta > Hymenoptera > Tenthredinidae > Ametastegia > Ametastegia equiseti. The sequence goes on from OZ022389.1 coordinate 24,884,081, forward strand.
GTAGTTTAGCATTTGATTTGTCAGAATTTTTGTTGCAATAGTTAGATGCATGGCTATTTGTGTTTTTTGTGCGCAAGGCGTGAGGACGAGGGTCGTCGCAGAAGGTTTAGAAGGAGAGAGGGTGAAGAGGCGGGTATTAGGGGGGATAACGAAGATCCCGTAGAGGAGGAGGATGGCTATGGCGATTACTGCAGTCATGTTCAGAGCGAAGAAATCTACCAGGATCTCTGTAGTTTACACCTGCCTCCACCTCCGAATACCACACAGGTTTATATTTGTTTTTTTTATCATTGCAACACTTGATCACTTGTGTGATACTCAAAAAGAAGGTATTGATAATAAGTACGTAGTACATGATTCAACAATATCTTTTCTCTTATCATTATTAGATGTCTTCAGTTATAGAATTTGTTTACGTCCAGGTGTTCGATTTTTATCTGGTAGTAAAAACAAGTTACCACCGATAGAATATGTTTCATAAAAAAATGAGACGAAAATTTGCATCAATGTAATCATTGCAATTAGTTGCTTATTGTCGAATTCACACGTGTCTTTTTGGCAGCACACATTCTTAGTGAAGTAACATTATTATTATTGCATACCAAGGTTCTCTCTAGTACGGTATTAAATATGCATGCTTAGAAAATATCTCGATATAGATTTGCCCTTGCTATTAATTGTTACCAAAGTTTGCCACACTTTCATATAGAACATGATTACTAATCTAGTGATTTTGTGAGTGTTTAGGGAGTAGCGGCGTCTGGAGGTGAGAAACGTGAATACGTGGTTCAAGAACTAGTCGAAACTGAGCGTAACTATTCTGAAGTATTAGGAAATCTGCTAATACATTTCGCTCGTCCTCTGGCTTCACTTCTTCGTCCTGAAGATTCGAAGCGCATCTTCTTTGGAATAAAAGAACTATCCGAAATTCACACCGGTTTTCACAGTCAGTTACGGGAAGCTCGTACCGGTGCTGATCTAGCACGAGTTTTCCTCGACTGGCGGGAAAAATTTTTAATATATGGAGACTACTGTGCGAATCTTACTGTAGCACGAAATACAGTACATGAAGTTTGTTCCAGGAGTGAAATAATCAACCAGGAAATCATAGTAGGTTTATGCTCTGTAAAACTAAGTTTCAAATCGTTTTTCATACACTCACAGGAGTTTTATTGAGATTCTTATTGATACTTGATTGCAGGGTCTAATACAACGCATATCAATTACGATGAGTTACCAATCTGTGTTATTTATTTTTCAGAGATGCCAGGAGGAGGCTAATAATGGTAAATTCAAACTCCAGGATATATTGTCAGTACCGATGCAAAGAGTACTCAAATATCATCTACTATTGGAAAAATTAGTTGAAGAAACCCCTAGAGAATGGATAGACGACCGGAGGCAGTTGGAGAAAGCCAGAGAGGCTATGGTCGATGTAGCTCAATATATAAACGAAGTTAAACGTGACTCTGACACGTTAGATATCATCAAAGATATTCAGGCTTCAATAGTAGAATGGAAACTCCCAGTGGACGCGCAACTCAAAGATTTCGGGCGTTTACTTAAAGATGGAGAACTGAAGGTTTGCATTCTGCATTTGCTCTCAAATGATTGAAATGATGCTATTTTGAAGTGATAACCCATAGAATAAATTGTTTTACTCAATTTTTTCACAGGTCAAAGCTCACGATGATCAACGAGTCAAGGCACGATGGGCATTCGTATTTGAACAGGCTGTATTGATATGTAAAGTGGGCAGAGGAGACCAGTACCATTACAGAGAAACGTTACGTTTAGACGAATATAGACTAGAAGATCCGATCGAAAGACGTACCCTGGGACGCGATTCGCGATGGTCATACCAATGGCTGCTCGTACACAAACAAGCCTTGCACAGCAAACTCCACCCAGCTTACACGTTGTACGTGAGAACAGACGATCAAAAAAAAGCTTGGATCAAAGCGTTACGAGAAGCAATGGACAACGTCAATCCAGCCGCATGTAAATCAACCGATCATAAATTCCGATTGACCACTTTTGACCACGCTCGATGTTGCGGACATTGTGGCAAGTTTCTTAAAGGGAGAATATTCCAGGTATTGTAGCACACCTTTTCCATCGTCATTCCCAATGATCTTTCGTAAATCATATGTGTTGCATATGGATCGGTCCACGTCATCTTAGGCCAAAGTTGGACGATAACTTTTGGATTTTGATGAAACTTTGTAGGCACGCATGTTTCACCTTGCAGCATAATTGGGCTGAAAGATTTTTGATGGAACTAATTTTTTGCAGAAGTTACTCAGAGTTACAAGTGGCAAATTTTTACACGTTTCACAGGTTTCTCATTTGAGTATCTCGAAGATGGTAAGAGATACAGAAATAAGCCTAGGCCCATTTGGAAGCGGATACTTTGACCCATCAACCATCCGTAACATGATCTATTTGTTCATGGAGATCATTAAATATTTTAATAAGACCTCACAACTAGATATAGTATTAGGTATTCCGCGCAAGATTGTCGGTTGATTTCTTAGTATGGTGTATATATCATCTCAACTACAATTCACCTTTGAAGTTTGATCAAGATGTTTTTCTTTGTTAGCGATCAAATCTTCTCTTGATACGGTAGTATTTTCATGTTTTTCAAGCAAAAAACTCGAATTCGCTCTATTCGTTTTAATGACAAACATTTATTAGGTCCTATAATTAAAATATTCTTGCCGTTTCTAGTAACGATCGATACGAAAGTATCCTTTATTGAATAGACCCAGGCTCACTTTTGTATTTTATGCTATTTTCTGGATTTTTAGGTAAGAAACTTGGGAACTTGAAAAAATCGAACATTTTCAACTTCTGGTAACCCGTGCCATAAACTGTGTTAGACAAAATCTTAGGGTCAGCTTTGAGGTCGTTTTGAAGTAAAGTATGCATGTTTACAAAATGTTACGAAAATGAAAAATGTGACCATTCAATCTCAGCCCTATATGATGTCACTTCAGTAAAATCTAGAGAACTGGGAATTATCAGGGGATTGAATGCGTCTGGAAAAACCAGGGAGTGTCAGGGAATTCGGGCACATGTCTGAAATTTTTTTATTTCATCATTTACACAGCGATTTTGGAAACCGCGAAAATCTTTTGCTGTTTGATTTCATAATTACTACCTAACGAAGCAAAGGTAGAAATTTTTCGTAAAAATGGGAGCTGATCCTGATCTTCTTTAGTTTCTTTACATTCATAATGTTTATCAGTGAGTTAGGCAACGGGCTTTTATCAAAATTGGATTGAATGAAATATTTTATTACCTCAACTTAAAAAGTGAAAACTTTTTACAATCAATGTATTTGATGAATCAGCATGAAAAATTAAGTTCCTCAAGAGAATCAGGTTTAAATCACTCCTAGAAAAATATCTATTTTTGGTCTGAAAAACCTAGAAATTACATGGAATTTGATATGCCGTAGATGCTAGACCCTCTGATTGATGCATAAAAAATTCTCCATTTACAGCAAAAGTCCATTCAAATACAATGCAAGATTTACACAGTGAATAAAAATCTTTCTAGGGATACAGATGCACCGCGTGTTGTTTTTCGGTGCACAAACAGTGCATTATGTACTCAGGTCGTTGTATGCCTGTTCCACCACCTCCTCTTCCGCCGCCGCCTCTACCTTGCGAACGTGCTCTTTCTCCAAAATTATGGTTTGTCGGTGAAATGGAAAGAGACACAGCGGCTCTGAGGCTGGAACACCGTGAAGATGGTACCTACATGTTACGAGTACGACCTGCCGGTCAGCCCCGTTTTGGAAATGAGACCAGCTATGCTTTGAGTATAAAGTAAGTATTTTGCCATTTTTTAAGAGTTGAATAATTCGCATGGGCATGTCAACCTGATACAGGGAAGGTGAAAGTGAAAGATAAATTTTGTCTCCTTCAATTCTGTTCAAACTGTGGGGACGTGTTGTGATCCATTATGAACAAGTACATATAAAAGCGTTTCGTAGAAAGGCCATATTTTTTTAAATTTAGTTTTCACCTTGTATCTTAAAGCTGAATTGAGTTATAAGGATTGTCAAGTATTAGTTTCAAGTGTAATCAACTGAATCATAATAACGCAGGTAGAAAAAACTATTCCGCAATATTCATTCATGAAAAATGTCATTTTTGGGTGTTGTAATTTCTTCTGGAAAACTGAGAATAATCTGACTATTTCATATTACGTAAGGTATTGTCGTATGCTGTTATTGAAGTGTTTCGAAAAGGCATTTTTCCTCGGAGGGTCAAAGCATTCTTTAGAAATTTAGATTTTTCCTATCAAGCAGTTTTTCAAGGCAGTCCTTCAGCCGCAAAACTGTTTAATATAATAGATTTGGGTCAAGTACACATAAGAGTATCAAATTTAAAAAATACCAACGTTTTCTAGTCAACTGATATCAATGACAACACAACAACAAAATCCATTTCTACATCATTTTATCTTCTCAATCAGTTTTGTACTCTTATTTCTATTTTTATGTCGATGACATCTTGTCTCAGAAAGAAAAGTATCCTTTCAAAACTTGTATAACAGCATTGCTCGACAATATTTTATGAAATATAAAACAGCCCGATGGAGGATAAAATGTGTGGCAAAAAAAAAACAAAAAAAAATAAAACAAAATAACAGCCGACTGCTTAATTGACGGCGGCCGAAGATTTCAGCTCAGTTTAGTTCCGAGATATTCAGTATGAACAGCATTTTTGGAATTACGAAAGAATTCCGAAAATTCATTGAATTGAAGTGGAATAACCCGTATGATATCTCATTCCATCCATGTGTGTGGTAAATGCAGCGAGTGATAATTGATATTACGATTCCAGGGCAGACGGAGCTGTGAAGCATATGAAAGTGTTCAAACGGGATGTAGAAGGTGCTGCCCTTTATTGCCTCAGCCATACACGTTATTTTAAAAGTGTTGTTGAGTTGATCGAGTACTACGAGCGAGAATCGCTTGGAGAAAACTTTGAGAATTTGAATCAACGACTACTCTGGCCTTTCAGGCGGATTTTAGCAAAAGCATTATTTGACTATAGAGCAGTAAAACCGAACGAATTAAGCCTGCGTCGCGGATGCAGGGTGGTGGTGCTTAGTAAAGAAGGAGACGCCAGGGGCTGGTGGAAAGGCAAAATAGGTGATCAAGTAGGATTTTTTCCTAGGGAATATGTTGCCGAAGAATAGATTCCAGTCCATGTGAAGAGTAAATCATTATTGTGGATTACCGATATCTCTATTCTCAGTGTAACAGTATAACAACTACATACAAATTTTGTTTAAGAGTTATACGTATGATAAGACTGTTGAAAAAACTATTTCCTTTTCATAGGTGGTTAACAAATTTTAATAGTTAGAATGTGGTATTCGTTATCATTAATAATTATAAGAAATCTATATGATTGGTACTAAGAATTTAATAGATCTTTATATGTCTAGGAAAATTGCATTTAATCATTTTTAATTCAGCAATGTAGTTATGCAAGCACAAAAACACACTTCGCTAAACGATGTCAAAATAGTTTAATTAGGTATATATATATATATATATGTATATTGATAGGTGTCCGAAATGCCATTTTATAATAATGCAACTAATTCTAAGTGTCAAATCGCGTTAGACGTATTATTGAATACATCATGACTAATTGTGTACAAATTTGATTTTAACGATTTATCGTTTATAAACTGCAGTTACTGCCAAACAACTTTGCGTATCTTATATATTATTATATCTAATAATATTCAAAGTTGTACAGTTGATAATTGATGAACTTACACATCATACATATGACTGTAATAATATCTAATTTGATATTGTGTACAGCCTACACATATTTTGTCGCAGTAATGATAGTGAGTCAGAATAATTAGATTAAAGTGAAAATTGTATATCAATTAATAGTTTCAAAAGCTGAAACCTATTTTCTTCTTACTGAAACAAAACGAAAAAAAAAAACAAAAAAAAAAACCAAGAAGTAAAGAAAGGAGAGTTCGATTTTAAACCTAAAGCGTAGCCAAAGTTCTATTTTTGCAAAGGAGAATTACTCTATCCACTGCTGTTATTGTATTACACTGAGGGTTCGATATATTTTATTATTATACATAGTAAAAATTATATGTATATGTACAATTATATGTATATGTTACTATCATTACAACTATTATGATACAGAGATATATATTATATGTAATATTTTTATTGTCCGAGACATGTTCTCATATTGTGCCAACAATTACTAATAAACTCTCTGTTTATCAAATCGTTATCAAATATGTATTTATAATTACCTAATTGTGGAAAACTAGAGTAATAATAGCATTTGCAACCTCCGCTCCGTGAAAGTCGTTGGAGGGGAGGAGTGGCGCTGAGTGTCACTTTAACACGTAATCTTATGGGGATGTTAGCCAGTTACGCCGACGGCGGCCGTTTTAACTAGTTTTACTCCGTCCGTCAAGCCTATAGTTTTGGTCTGAATTACTCAAAGAGCGCTAGCTCGCTACCGCTTTAGACTAGAGTAGAGTCCCTTTAATGAGAATTCCTACAAAGGCACATCCTCTTTATGATAGGCTGTTCGAACTCGCGCTAATATGGCCGCCGATTTGAGCCATTTGAGCATACATAACCTCAAATGGGTTGGACGCACGCATCTTGTAAGTTGTCACTCAAATTATAATTGCTCGTGTACAAAGTCTATTGCCATGTGGAAAGACAGGCAATATGTTGAGTAAATATTAATAATGCACTAATAATCAGTGAAATGCAATTATTGCCGATACATTTTTAAAACATTCATAACTTATTGGTGTTATGACAGGTTGAAAACGCTGGAACATTGCAATGGGGGGATGCTCAGTACGAGGCTGTTCCAATTCGCACGAAAAGGGCTATTCAATGAAATTGGTGCCAAAAGATAAAGAGCGACGAGAAATTTGGTTGAAAGCAATATGCCGACCGTTTCTGAATGCTAACTCGAGAGTAGCTGTGTGCGAGGTACTGAGCAAGTGAAACTCATAAAAACTTGACAATGTGATAGCCACTTTTCGGTTAGCATCTATCATCTCATATGCAATATCTTTACAGATACACTTCGATGAAAATTCTTGGGAGAAAGTACGTGTTGATGGCAAGCGGAAACTTAAATTAAGCGCTATACCAACCTTATTTCTGAGCAACTCTGGAAAAAAGCAACGTGATTGTACAACACAATCAATTCAATCTAGCATCAAAGAAGTAACCCAGGAGCCAGCTTCAAAACAAGATGCATTTGAAGTTCTCAATAAAATCGACATACATGACACTAATGGAATAGAACCACATACTTCCAATACTCGTAATATTTGTGATAATCGCGATGTTAAATTTTCTCCAAAAACATGCACAGTTCGAAGAAATACATTCAAAATTTCAAGTCATCACCTCAACTCATCCGATAATATACTCCGAAAATACCAAATGAGAATAAATTTATTGAAAAAAAGGTTGAAAGCATCCAGAGCTGAAAATAAACGATTACTTGCAATAACTTCATATGGAACCGCATTGAAGCGCATATTTAATGACGACCAAATAGAAATACTACAGAATGAACACAGAAAATGTAAAAAATGGTCAACCAAAACATTAAAACGAGCTCTAAAACTAAAATTTGCCTGTGGGAATACTGGATATAATGAATTGCGGCGGCAAAAATTCCCCTTGCCATCAATACGAACATTATCGAACAAAATTGAACCCATAAAGTTTGCGTCCGGGATACATGGCGACAAATTCGAACTCTGAAATACCAAATTTTCATCAGCCGATTGTGAATATGACCACAAATGCATATTAGTATTCGATGAAATGAGTCTCCAGCCAGCTAAAGTATATGATATGGCAACAAATCAGTATATCGGCACTGTTACTCTTCCAGACCATCAAGGCCTCGCATCGCATCACATGCGATTCATAATAGCAGTGATAACCGTTGCATGGAAACAAATCATTGCCCATTATTTTACTGGCGATTCGGTTAACGGAGCAGTGATGAAACCAACTGTGTTGGAAATAATCATTGGTGTTGTGGATGAAAACTATCCCCAATTACAAACGATATGGGTTCTGCGAATCGGGCTCTATGGGCATCATTTGGCATAAAAACTGGAAGTTGCGAAGACACTGTAAACAGTATACCACATCGCATGGATAATGGTCGAAAATTATACTTTTTGGCGGATGTTCCTGATGTCCTGAAAAACTTGAAGACTGCCATAATTTCAAATGAAGTCATTTGGTTATCAGAAGAGACACAAAAAAAGCATAATCTTCCAACTAGTGCGGTACAGAGCAAACATTTCGAAGAGCTCAGCAATATCCAAAATAAATTTGAATTTCTTTCAACACCTAGGCTTCAGAAAGACGATATAGATAGTTAAAAAACATTCGCTAAAATGCGAGTCAACAGAGCTAGAAATGTGTTCAGCCACATCACCAGCACCAGTCTACAACTTATTGCTGATCTTAACAAAAACGCAAGTTATGTAACTATAGTTTGGTTCGTTGAGATGATTTCAAAGTGGTTCACCCTCATGACATCAAGACACCCTGTTGTTGCACTCAGCACATCAAATATTGAGAATTACAATCAAGCTATAAACACATTGACCGAAGTGATGGCCATATTCCGGGGTATCCAGATCGGCAGCAAAAACGTTTGGAAGCCGGTACAGACTGGGATTCTGATTTCAACTTCTTCAGTTTTGGGGCTGGCTCAGCATTTGCTAATCGAACGAAATTTACCATTTCTTCTGACGGGACGTCTTACACAGGACTATTGTGAAAATTTATTTTTAGTTATTCGTTCGAAACATCCTTTACCAAATGCCCTACAATTCCAACAAGATTTAAGAATAATTTGTACATCACAATACATGACTAATATACGTAGTAGTAACTATGATGCTGATGATAGATGTTTATTAGGAGATCTGTTTGATTTGAAAAAAGATTACGTTAATAGCACACCACTTCCAGCTCCACCTTTCTCAATCATACCATGCATCCCATTGAGATTAAGCTTCCATGGGGTTGAACACTTTTTACTATGTAGCTGGCTACACAATTGAAAGTATTTTAAAAAATCAGAAGGTGTGTGATAAATGTGTGGCAAGTGTAGCGTCTCAGAAATCAGTAGCGTATTGCTATGCACAACTGACACGACTCAGAGCCTACACAGATACTTCATTATTCTATTGTCACCCTAAGACTTTTGTATCCTTTTTGAAAATGGAAGAGATTTTCTGAACATTTTTTAAACATGTTTTTGCATCTCAGATTGACGCTAAGGCATTCTTAATTGAGAAATTCTCAAATCTGCAGGATACATTTTCAGACTACCATAGTATCAAGAATAAAATCATATCGAGATTTCCCTTTTGTCGAATCGCATAAAAAAAAAAAGTATTCCGTATTAACGCTGCATATGTCAGTAATTAAATTATGGCAATCCACACCCGCGTACAGTAGAATCGAGAGTGCATTTAACTACAAAACGAAATCTCCTCTTATTGGTAAGATTTCACATATTGTACTAAAATTATGTATCTTCATATTTTTTACTTTCTATTTTTGTTAAGTTTCCTAATTATTATAGTTTAATTTTACTAAATTCTAGTAGTAGATCTTTTTTCAAAACATTTTATGATAGTGGAGACAACTGATAAGATTTTATATAGCTAGTGAAGATAAGATGTTTGCATGTTATTATCCTTCTAGTTACGTTTCATAGTGTTTATAGTGAGAGTTGTTTGGTTTAAATTTATTATACTAGTAGGTCTTTTTTTGAACATTTCATGATATTCATACAACTCTGTGATGAGACTTTGCATGATAGTCAGAACTCTGTGATATAACATGTGTGATAACTGCAATTTATTATCATGATAATTGCTGAAAATTTTCATTTATTTTATATTTTGTATAGTATCGTTGCTTATATCAAAACAAAGGTATGTACGTACTGATTCAAACCCATGCTAATGCGTGCATATTAGAAATATGTGTAATGATAATATATCATACTATAATATTTTGAAACATTAAAAATATAATTGACATTATTTGTATCCTTTGGCGTTGACTGAAGAATCAGGGCGTTGCAGGGGTGGCCGTCTTTAATATTCTTCAGTCAAAGTGGAGACTCAGGGTTCTCAAGGCGCTTGAGAAAATTGTTCTTGTCGGTAAATGCAAAGCTCGCTATTACCGACATGAATTCTCTCTCGATAAAATATTCAGTCGTTCCAGATTTCTTTACCGATCTACTTACAGTGGTGTCCATAGTACCGAAACTACTGAGAGGCGCTGATTGACTTCAAAAACATTCGAAAGATCAGTCAAACTCAAACGTCAAGGGGTTAGACTTTATTCGTCGATATTCATGTATACAGACATTCGGAATTCAAGATTCCATCTCAGTTACATGGCTTCAAATTTATAGATAATTTCAAAGTAGCCAAGATGGTACAAGAAATGAATATTCTACGATGTTATTCCTGCCATATATTTCAGGTATGCATGTAAACAAGAAAGCGTCAAAAGCATGGACCTTACATGGTCAAAACGCCCGGGGATCTGGCTATATAAGATTGTTGAAATATGATGTCAGTGAAAAGCATAATCGCATCGATAACTGACACGGGAACGCTACAATCTTTTCATTATCCAATCACAAACACTTTATAATTGAGATATACGGTTTACTTGGACACAAAGTTATATCGATATCCAGAATGAAATAAAAACACTCGCGTTATCTGCATTTTTGTTATGCATGTCTGGACTTTCGCATCGACTTATCTCGACGACTAAATAGCAAGATCATGAGTATGTAAGTTATTGAACAGGTACTGGAGTCAATAAAACAAACATATCAATTCTTTAGGTTCACATTGTGAAAAAAGCTAACAAATGGCAATGCAAGATCTGCAATGAAAAACAATCCGTACAACACGTAAGTTGTAAAATTATCTTTTATTATTCAACTCAATATAGGATTTAAACTTTCTGCACCTATCACGGTATAAATTCTCATACTAATTATCACCTCACTTTGCTTCCTCGATTACTCGACATTTCTGAATAATAACATAATTTCAACAATCAATTATATTTCAACAAAGTATAGTTGATAAAAATTATAAAGACAATATCCTTATCCGGGTTTCGATTATATTCATGTTTTATCTGTTTTAGTAAGATTCTCAGATAGATTGAATTAATCCAAGACCTCAACTATGGACCCTTTTTTCAGTTTCTTATTCAGTTTTTAATCCGAATTTCCAGGTCTATTATCAAGGCTCTGGACAAGACTGTAGGCTTCAAGTCCAGAGCTTGAATTTTAAAAAACATATCGAAGAACAGCAGAGGCTGGAAGCATCAGAGAAAGTAGTAGAAGTTGTTGAGAATAAGCACAACGCCGTAGGCCTGATAGAAAAGCCTGTGATCACTCAGAGCAGATGGACCAAATATATGATACCCGATTCAGAGTACCCTGAAACGGTATCAAATGATATCTGGAATGATACATCCAACGGTAAAAATACCTTCCAAGCTGAACAAAACTCTTTCGATGGAAAATTGATGGATAGGAAAGAAGCCGAACATTCATTTAGTTCGATAAACAATTTGTCTCAAACTTTTGCCGATACAGAGTCAACCGATGATGGTAAAGACGTTCCCATTTTTGCTACTAAAAGTTTCCAATCCAGCAATACGTTGTGTCAGAATAATAGCTACACGAGGGAAAGAAAGGAGGATGTTTCTTTGGTGAAAAATCATCACTTTCCATCTATCGCTAATAGTAGTGCTTCTCATGAGCATAAAACCAGTAAAAGCAAGCTAGAGCTAATCGATAGGGAAGATCAATTATCTGCTGGCGACTATGGTCATAATTCAATAGAGAAGAAACAGAACATTGTAATCATTCGCAAGCACGTGAAAAGAAAGACTGATGGTGAGAACGTCTTACCTGAATCTCAATCCACTTCTTTAGTATCTGATCGCGAGTCTTTGGGTATAATCTGTAAGCGAACAAAGTTTGTAGACGAATCTTCATGCCGAAAGAAAAGTCTTCGTGATATAGTAGAATTGAACAGATCTAATACTGGAAAAATACTAGATTTCAAAACCAAAGAAAAGAACTCCATCGTTCCAAACAATGAATTAGTACTGAAGGAGATGAACAATAGTTGGAGAATAAATTTCATGGAAACTGAAATTGTAAAGACTGATGTAAAGAAAAAAACAATTTTTGAAACTGATTGTGAAGACTTAGAAGACATTCTTGACTTTTAGTCAAGGTGCGCTGGGTCATGGTAGATTTATTAATTTATTACCATCTGTATAAGACCGTTGGGTGTAATTCCACCCAATTGTACATAGACGATTGAAAAAAAATAAGATGATTAGTTAGTCTTAGATCGTTTTTTAGGGGTTTTATAATTTTATTTGAAATAGATGTTTACGTGTTAAAGCCAGGCTATAAAATAACAGTTGTTACATGTTTCGAGCTGAAAGAATAATCCACAAGCTTCTGATCCAGTGACTTTTGAATTATTTTCACAGAGGTATCGATTACTATTCTAAAATTCCTATTAGAAATATAAATAACTTACAGATTTTCAGCGCTCTACAGTTATATATATCATATACGTATTTATTGATCCTTAACTTGCTAACTGATACTGTACGTTGCGTTTTCATTAATGTCAGTTAACGAGCGGAGACAAGGTTTCATCATATTATAATTATAATACTACACAGAATGGCATAAATATTTTTCTACACTATCTAATGTGTGACAGCTTAGCCGCGGATAGTTGCAGTCAAAATAAATGGCCATTGAAATTATCAGTAATACCTTTCAAAAGAACAAATTACAGACAACAAAATGAACTTCCGGTTACAATAATTGCGACCAATTGTATCAATATAATTATGTATAAGATTAAAAAGAATCGAATAAATCTTTCGAAATAATCTTTGAAATTAATTTATAAATCCTATTTATATACAGTCTTATCATAGCGTACAATACACATAGCTATAATTTCCTAATATCTATGGGGGTCAATACATCGTATATTTATTACCCATCGGAAAAATGTGCAAAATTATAAAATTTACGATTGTTCAAAATGCTTATGGCAGTGCAACAATCCCGAGAGTATTATTTTCTGCACCGTAAAATGTACGAAAAAAGTGGCAAATTTGAATACTCAGAAATGGCAGCGTAGTTGGCAACGTCAACAATACCTGATGTTTCAAAGATTGCGTATTATTGCTCGATTGTTCCCCTCGGTCTTATAGAGATAATATTTCACAATAAATGAAGACATATGATAGATCGATGGTGGAGATACAGTTTAGTTTCGTTGTGCAGTTAAGCTTTGACAATCCTAAGACAGGTATGTATTAATTACAAGTTAATTATATAATTATCATAAATATTATTAGATAGACAGTTCATTATGGTGATTTTTAGGTATATTTGTACATACCTATTTTCGTAATGCGTGTCGGTTTATAACGTACATCATGTATCTATGTATAATGCATTGACACTGTTACTTTGCAACAGCATATTGTACATTCATAAACTGATTGATTTCGTGCTATCTTGTTTCGGATTACAGCTTATCTTGAACTCGCTTCACCCTATTACTTCGACATAACGGAACCCTGCGAGTAAACGACAAATGATTGAAAAAAAAAGAAAATGGAAAGTAGCTAAAATCTGACCTCGTAAATTACATCGGTGACTTGTCATTATTGAAGAATTCGAAATAAGTGCGTCACACAATGAGTCTATTCGCTTCGTGTTCTTCGATCAAAGTTCACGATTTTCATAGAGAAAATTCATTAGACGAAGAACGGACAGAGTTAGTCCTCAGCAATGAGGACAAAGGTTCCATCATCAGGAATGGAATATTCTATAGAATTGATGTTCGCGCGATTGGCTACAATCTGAAATTTCAAGGAATATAGATACAAAATTGCACGAACGATAAAACGAGCAGATCTCAATTCTCTTCAAACTTTTTATAGTTCATAGATTCCCATGCAGATTTAACGAGGTCACATCCAGAAATCATGTAGAAGTGGGTTTCTCGGGATTCGGGATCTAGTACGTAGCACGAAGCACAAAAATCATGTCTACATAGTTTGTAATATACTTATTTGTCAAAGAACAAGTAGATCACTTTGTTTTTTCTATCCAACCACATGGTGTAAAACAACGGAAATCGATTATACGTCCATGCATGTATCGCAACTGGAACTTTAGCACATCAGGACCGTTTGACCGATCTTTTTTGCCCGGGTCAATTTTAGTCATTTTTATCTTATGGCATGTGACAACAATGTTTATGAAAAAAGGTCACTTTGTTTCCCAGTGGTTGGACAAAGAGAAGAGAGCAGAAAGTAATAGTCCTTCACAGCTGAACAATTACAATTTAGGATTGATGCCGATGACGCCGCGTGTTAGTTGCTTCTTCAAGGAGACGCCAACCGCTTTGCCAACTTCTGCTGCGTCTCTTCCAAGGGCTAAAACGAATTTTTATCGATTAAATTCCCTCTGACGCAAGATTGACACACCAACTATGCAAATTACATGTATTTTACCGTACGAAATCTCGAAGAGATTTATTTCGTCCAGAACAAAATAAGAATTACAAAAGTACTTCGAACTTACTTTGGCAACTTTTTGCGTCTCTTATTGGGATGCCCGCCTAGTTCGCTTTCTCTGATTATCTGCAATGCAGATGGGACGAACATGTCTGCTGCTGAAAAACGGAAAGCGACATGTTCTGTTACACAAACTGAAACCGTCAATTCAACTATCGTCTATATCGCCATTCACTCCCAATGCTAATGAATGTAGTAAAGTAACTCGATACTAAAGTCTTGTGTACTGAAAATGCGAAGTAATGAATTATGTCAAGTTTCCATTGGTACTTCTGCAGTATTGTATTATATGTCAACATCTCTGTATTCTTTTTGATTGGGAAGTGAATGGGGAACTTATTGCGCTTAAAAGGAATACTTCTGAAAATTGGGTCCTTTGTTTTTCGTAAGTTTTCTGCATCTAGATGCATTTCGATGTCTGGTAGAATTCTACATTGAACTATTTAGTGCTCACCATAAGGATTGTTGTATTTTCGATTATTCGCGTATCGTTGATGCTGTTGTGTTTGAGGTATAGCATCTTTGGCACCCCCGACTGTGCAGTCCCGTGTGCCTTTGCAACCCTTGAGATGTTCTAGTTGATCATGAAGGTAGGATTTTTCGGCTGGAGTTAGAGATGAAATTCTGTTCCATTGTTCAAACGGATCTGTAAGAATCAGCAAAAACTTAAACCACGATTCCAAAATTTGTAAGATATATTGTATTTCACCAGTAAAGATCATTGGTCATTGTGTATAATGTATTTCAGGTAAGTAACGCGAAGCTAGAACTCACCGACTCTTAAATTGTAGAACGTTACCAATCCCGTGGTGAATTCGCAGTACAAAAAATTGTGGGTAACGTTTATGGTTCTAACGCAGGAATAAGTATTGTTGTTGGCATTCATGCAGAAGCAGAATGGCCCTGACGTCCACATGGGTGCCGTTCGCCAGTGGTCGTTGTCATGTTCAAAGCAGTTCATTCGCTCGCTAAGACACTCCTTCTCAAGCTTTGCCTTTTTACGAAGTTTACGTTCTTTCTTTCTAAGTCGTTCGATTTTTAATTTCCTACGCTCCTCCTTGGCCACTTCTTTGTCATCCCGTTTCGAATATAAATCCGGCTCACAGTAACACTTGTGCCTAGCTTCTAATGGGCTGTTTAACATTGGGGGAAGACGTCCGTTGCTGTTAGTTGTAGTCATCCCTGAAAACCAGTTTAATACCTTGATCCTGCAGCTATACTTGGGAAGTACTATCCAGCGTAATAAAACCCCTCTTGCGACTGAAATCGCTCCGTGAAACCAGCTCGTTACATGCTTATTTATGTGGTTAGAAAAATACCACCTGGCATGGAATTTTTGGATGAAAAATAAATAAATAAAGATCCGGCTGTTATTCGAATTCCGAATAGAAGAATTCTACTAATATTGGCCTCGTTACTGAAATTATTATACATATTCAATAAACATATCCGTATTTTGAATGTTCTAATTGTAAGTCCATGAGAAATAAACGAAGAGTGAAAATATCTCACTATTGATATTTATTTGTCTGAAGAGCTTGGAGATGAGAAAGTCTGAGCTGTTCAAAGAAAACGAGAAGTTTTCCCGAAAAATTATAATTTTAATTTTCTGTTCTTAAACTCTGGAATTTGTTTACAATCAATATTTCTCTGAACAATTGTGAAAATTGCAAAAATTGGGACCCTTCATCCCAAGATCGAATAGCTAGATTGTATGTATGTATGTGTACATCAGGGTAGTTCTTGGTACAGAAAAATTCGAATTTCATCGCTTCCATAGGCTAAAATGTTTCGAATCAAATTGAAAAAAAAAAAAAAAAAATGCAGCCAAGTGCGCCAGATTCATATCTCAATTCTAAGCACTCCCTTCAAGTCATCCAATTTCTCAATTTGAATGACATACAATTTCACATGATTGGCGTTTTTTTTTTTAACTTGGCACATTTCTTGCCAGTTGTATTAGGCGTTGCCTAAAATTTTTTGAATTTTCAATAATATGATTTCCCGAATCTAACGATCCGAGATTTAGATTGTTTGAAATCCGAAAAAATTTCAGACAGTACTCACTACCACAGGGATTAAGAAGTGTGCCAAATTTCAGATTTTTTTGGAACGATACACCGATAAAAAGGGGAAAAGAAGAATTAACTGCGGAATGCAAAGATTCCTATGTTATTCAAATAGGAAAATTTAACAGCTTTGGAGGCAGTACTTAGAATTCAGATACACAGGAACCTGAAATTTTGGCTTCATTCTTATTTTATTATTTCCAAATATTAAAGCCAACGGGAGCAATAAAATTTAAACTGGACCTATAATTAAGGACCATCCAAACGTACTTAAACTTGTGTGAAATGCTCTGATTCTCAATATCACGGTTTGCAAACCGATTGAGATGTACAGAAGAAATGTCCGCCGATTTATTCTCCACTTGAATAAGGCATTATCACTAAACCGAATCAACTACTTACGGGGTTTATATTTCCGGTCAGATGGTTCTACGATCGTGACATCTATCCTGGCGGGACCAAGCCCTCCCGAAGTCCTGTTCTTTGGCGTTCTGAACGTCTTTTGACTCGGAGTGGTTTGTACCACGGGCTGTTTCCGTACTGGCGGACTACTCCTAGGTGTAGTTTGAGTCTGGGAAATGGTTTGGGTCGATGAAGAGATAGATATCGGAGGTGAAGGCTCAGTTTGCAAGGTGTCAGATTGGATAGTAACTCGTTGCGTGATCCCTTCATGATTTTCTGCACGTATACCGAAGTCTCCGTCTTCCATAACCGGAGGTATTTCTCCAATGGTGCCGATCTTCTCTGTTGAGGAAATAGTCGACGTTGTAGATGACGGAATAATTACCGGCTGTACTCTTTGTCGATGATGATGCCTGTGCATAAGGGTGGTTTCCGGTAGCGTTGTGAGCGTCTCGACGTTATCCGTTAAATTTACGTTAACCACATCGTCATGGACGCTGTTCGTTAGAATTGTGTTATTTTTTCTATGATGATGGCCCTTCCTCCGTCGATGACTTCCTCCCTCTTCAATGTCGGTTCTGTTCACTCCGACATCCTTGAACTTTTGTCTTCGGGGTCCTTTTCTTCCTCTCGATAACGTCATGTTGCTCGTCCTTTGCGATTCAATGGAAATTATCTTTTCGTCCTTGGGACTAGGGGTTTCAGTCGTGACTGATGGTATTATGATGGTATTTTCCTGGGCTGCAGATGTTTTTAGAGAATCGCTGTCCCTCGTTGAAGACTCTGAATGAAATGGTCTCAGAGGCGTCGTGGAGCTGGTCGTTGGAGTGATTGTTGTTGTAGTCGTACTACTCGTAGTTGGAATTATTTTATCGTATTTTTTGTGGTGACGATTCAAGTGAACTCTTTGGTGCTGATGTTTGTGTATTTTTCGAGAGCCGGCGAAGTCGCTGGAGTCCTCAGAACTATCAACTGCATGTTGCGGGCGTTTGTCCATTAGGTGGCGTCGGATTTCCTGGAGAACAGACGATATCCGATAATTAAAACGCGGTTTATTGACTCCGCAGGAATTTTATGACGAAGAAGGTGAAGAATATTCTTCTCCTCGAGTCGTTTATCGTCTGCATATATTCCGTACTGTGACATATTATAAAATTCTAATCATTTTTTAACGGCATATATGAGGAATATTTTTTTGCCTTATTCAACAAAAACAACAGGATGTGGTTTATTCCGAATCTTCCTGGAGATTTGATATAAATATAAATAACTCTGCGTAATAACGTAAATCACGATAAGCTAGAGATCCGGCTGAGGTGCACTAAATAATTAATGAATTAATTTAACCAGAATGCACGAGTGGAATCTCCAACAATCTTCAAGCCAAAGAACAGTATGTACTAACTGAAGCTATAAGTATATATGTATACTAAAATACGAGGCGCTTGGAATATCAATTACCAAATTGGTTTGATTGCGAGATGCTAGATTATCCGTCATTCAAAACTCGCATTCGCGTCGTAATTGGACTTTACTGATGCCGAACCCTTCAATATCCCATATCGCTCATAACAATTCGAGGCTACCTGATATACATATATTATACTATTTTCATTTGATATCAGTGCAAATTTACTCATCGTCCGAACGCGTATTAAACAAAAACTATGTTCATAATCAAATTACCTATGTCAACGTTGGCAATTACCGCAGTTGTTTGGCTAAAAAGCTTTTCCATTATCGCAAGTTAACCGTAATTGATGGAACGAAATACACGTAGATATAGGTATGTAACATATAGAAACTCGCACATGCATACGCGTTTATACAATAGTAGACTTTAATACAATCCCGTGGTATTCCATAAATGTAAACTTTCCAGTTCAGTAATTGACGTGTGATAAATCCTCCTTTATCATCTACCGCGCAATTTATACTGTACACGTGGATAGCCAAGGTGAAGAGAAGGTGATGGCAATATACATATACGAACCCGCTAAAATGATTTGCGGTTTCAGCGAACGTTGTTTATCTTTTCTGAACGGAATTCCTCAGCTATGATTGAATCTTACGATTTCGTGTTAGGGAAATCTAAGCTCATTTAGAATTCTAGCACTTTCATTTGGTAAAATGTTCAAATTGGATGATATGAACTATATATGCACCTACATCATTATTTTATGAGACATTTTACGTCAACCGGGTTACCTGTCTAGACCCCATCAACTCCAATTATTTTCCAATTTGAATATGTTTTAGTATCTACTTTTCAAAACAAATATCTTAACGCTTATTCGTCGAGAATAGGATTCGACTTCTCATACTCACAGGGTGAAGAACGTTTTTGACACATCTTTTTCAATTCTTATTATCCCGAACACGGCTCATCTAAGATGAAAATTGCTATGGACAGTTTCTATGGTTTATTTCACGGTCTTCGGGGAAAAACATGTGTCACCTTCGGAATTTTTACTCTGGTTTCGGGATGAAGAAGCATTTTGAAACTTTGCATTCGCTTTTGGATAATTGTTGTGAATGTTTTTTTACCTATTTGAAGTCTTTTTTGCTGATTCTAGGCGCTTTTTTCCACAGGAATGTTTCACAATGCAAATGAAAATTTTATTCACCGAATATAATAAGACAAATGAGATCAAAATTATTAAGGAAAATGTTTAATCACATCCTTGCCTTGTTGGAAATCTTGTGATCATATGGCACACATAGTCCAATTTGCATTGGCATTGCTAATTTTGATAAATGAGAAAATTCAATCTCAGGCCTATGACTCGGCAGATTCTTAATGACTTCCATTTCCTTCATCATACCTGAAATACAAATTTCTCGATCCAGGCAAGAACTCAGTTATTTCAGAAAAGGGTCGCGAAATCCGCAAAAAAGGATTTTAAGTTCCTGATGTAAAACATAATTGCCGAAGAGGCGAATTGAGGGTTGCAAAGTGTGATTTCACCCTACAACAGGTAAGATTTGCTTACATGTGACATATCTTGTCAAAGCCGTCGAATAAACCATCAAGATTTCTACAGCAATTTCGTTACTGAATTAGCCGTTTTCAAAATTATGGAACTTGAAATACCCGCGGTGTCGAAAACTTTCACCGGCCTGTAAATTCGTAAACGCCTGTTCAGATCGTGGATGAAGAAACGTCTAATGCGAATTCACACAACTATTCAATATGAAAAACAATTGGAAATAATTAACATAAAAACTCTACTAAATGTTAGCAGGAAGATTTAGAACAATGCGACTTTGTAGTAGGGGAGCTAGGGGCTAGTTGTAACAGGGGTAAGTAGTAACATCCGAACTACTCGGCAGATTTCAAAGTTTTTCATCAGGTTTTGCAAAAAACGTAACATTTAAAAGGGGCGTTACTATGTGAGCACAATCAGTGCAATGCGGGACATCACAGCGAGCGGCAAGTTGTAACACAATCCCGGGGCACGTTGTAACACGTGTTACAACTTGAGCTCCCATCAGAAGAAAGCTTGCTTTCTTAGTACGCAAATGAAATGGCCGGAAATGTTGATTGTAATATCATATAATGTATAATTTAATTAGGCTAATGTTATGATCTCGAGTCTAGCCTCGAAGTTCATTTTGATAATAAGTTTTTCAGATATCGATTGACCAAAAATCGTTCACTTATCCCACTCACGAACTAGTTATACATTTGCCGAATATACTTTCAGCCATTGCGAATTATGAAAAAATAAAACTCGAAATTTTCTTAATTGTTGTCTTTTTTTCAGTGTTACTACTCGCCCCGCGCCTGTTACAACTTTCCCCAAGTACGGGGCAAATTGTTACGGGTGACTTGTTCTAGAAATATGTCTATTGTGCTAAAATGAATAAAACTTTTGAATAATATACTTATGCATTCGATGAGTGAATACATACGCTTTACATAGAATCAGTTATCAACAAGAAATATTAAAAGTATCTCAAAATATTAGCATTTGACCAAAGTTGTTACAACTAGCCCCCAGCTCCCCTACATGAATTATCCGATGTTTGCCAAACTTATAAAACGCATTAGATCATCTGCATCTACATAACTGGATTTTGCAATAGTGAACTGCGAATATCAGAGACGTATATGGCACGTCACATGGGGGAAGCCTGCCAAAGTGGAGGATGAAAATTTGATGAATTAGATCCGGAGGCCTGCTGCAGGCTGACGAACGAGATTTGGCAATTGGAAGTAAATGTATAATTCATTGATGTCTGATGCCTGTGTGTGCATACAGACGTTTGATCCGTGGGTTTAATATTTCAGAGGTACTCGCGAATCGATGGTTGATACCGTCACGGTGCAGTTAAGCTGGGATGACGAATATCTGTTAGTTGGATGAGCCGCGGTTAGCTAATCATAGATACTAAAATTGTACGCGTCATTAGTGTGGATCAGAACACTACTCACCTTCAAAGTTTCCAGCTGAAGCCTCATCGATCTGATTTGCTTCTCGATTTGTCTTCTCGAGGTCCGCCACTCTATGGGGTCCTGGTACACTGCCTGGCTGCAATTTACCCCACCTTCAGGTGATACTAGGCATTTAGGAATCGAGACCTTATCTTCAGTTACTGCTTCGTGGACCTGAGATTGCTGGAAAAATTCATTCAAAAAATTGTGTACAACCATAAAAACCCTGGGAAATGTTACTGTGATAAAGAATCTAGCTATTAAAATTATATTTCGGATTATGTCAACCAAAAAATGGGTCCAATTTGTGGATAACTGTGAGTATCGTAGACAAGAATAAGTGTGGGACTTTGAATTCCTGACTGCACAATTCCTGACTTCTAACAGAAACAATATGTTCCAGTAGGTCCACTATAATTTTTGTGTTAATTTTGACACGTTTTGTTAGTTGAAACAACATTATTTAGACTGAAAATGGTCAATTTATGTTGTTTTGATTAGAAAAAAGTGTCAAAATTAACACAAAAATTATAGTGGACCTACTGGGACATATTTTTTCCAACAGCGTGTGATAATAAACACATTGTCAGAGTTTCGCATATGCGGCCAAGGTGTGGATTTGGGTATTTAGCTGTCGTTGTTTGCCATGAACGAATCTGCATGCGCCCGCGAGTTGAATTGCGCAATGAATCCTATATACGGTTACATAACATTGCAAATTGCGCATTATTCGACGACTGGTTCCATCCTCAAAGATGACGTAAGCGGCTCCTCGCGATTGCCAAGAGAATGAAATTCCGTCGCGGAATTATGAAAATCGGCGGCGCATCCATCAGTAGAAAGTATTTTCAGAATCTCACAGTACCTGCAGTTGCGACTTATTGAGGAGGAAACAAGGACATAGTTCTTTGGAGAGATGGCTGCGAAGATTAGAAAAGTACAATAGTGTCTAATTCCGTTGTGCAATTAGGTATAAGCAGGTCCAAAAGTATGAAGGATACGAAATACGGATGTTGCATCGAATTTCCTATTGCAAAGCAAAGTTCCGAACGAATCCACGTTTACTTTTTCTAGGGAACTGATCATCGATGACTGAAAAATGAACCATTTTAAAGGGTTGTAAAAATGAAACATGGTCCAAAATCAATCTATTTCTTCACCAAAGTTCATTTTACATCATTATAATTATGTCACTAAAAATCAGTCGCTGCACGAATTCAGGCAAACCGTAGGTCCGACTTCACTTTCTCGGAAGACGCGCCGTCATAAATGGAACGAGGCAAATTAAATCAAAAAAATTATCATAGAAGATATGGCCAATTTCCCGAAAATTGAACATTTCTTTTCCACTCATTTGCAAATAACTCGGCCTAAAATAGTATATTGTGTTACTAGTGCGGAAAGTGGCCGATTTCCGTCGAGCAGCGCAAGCCGAAGGCGAGCGCTGCTATCACGCGAGGAGATATCGACTATTCGCACTTGTAACACACGATATTTTTTGTGATCCCTGCGCAGGAAAGTTTGATTTGAGAAACAGACGAAAAAAATCACTTGTGCGGAAATAGTATATTATGCTGCAAGGACGAAGCCCGAGCTGCAGTCGAATGCAGCCAACTTCACCCTCGTCGAAAATCACGGCGTTTCGTCCTTGCAGTATACGATATTTTCCGTAACAAGTGCAAGAAAAATGTGATTTTGTCCTCATTCGGGGCGGAAAATAAGTCTTTCACTCTTCCAACTAGGATTATATTACTCTAGAAATGGAAGAATGTCGCGTTTTCGCATTTTATTCACTCGATCTTGCAATCAATTATCCGAGTGTCACCGTGTGCCGATGTTTGGAACTAGAGGATGATTATTTTCATTATTGACCAGCTGTGGTGGCGTCCGGAACTAGAGGACAATTATTATCATTTTTGACCAGCATTTTTGGTCCTCGGACCAGAAAAATTAACGAATTGAATACTGACTCAAAAAGACTTATTTTCCGCTCCCGAATGGGGACAAAAAAACCACATTTTCCGTGCACGTGTTACGGAAATTGTACTTTCCGCACTAGTGCAGTACGGAAAGTTGTACTTTCCGCACTAGTGCGGAGCGAAAAGTTGTACTTTCCACACTGGTGCGGAAAGGAGTTGTACTCTCCGCACTGGTGGGGAAATGGGGCACTTTCCGCACGCCACATAGGCCTCGAAAATCACACTTTCCAAGCAGGTGTTACAAAACAGTACTTTTCGATACTAGTGCGAAAGTGTTGGTTCTCGGACGAGTGTGAAGTTTTTCGCCCGAGCGAAGCGAGGGTGATAATCACACGAGTCGAGAATCATCTTTCGCACGTGTATCGAACTTTATTTTTCAACACAGCGCGCGTTAAGTTGGATTTTATGCACGCGAAGCGTAATTAAAATAATAATTAAATTTTCCACACTGCGTGCGCAAAGTTCGATTTTGCGCACGCTTCGCGTGCATAAAATTCAACTTAACGCGCGCTGTGTTGAAAAATAAAGTTCGATACACGTGCGAAAGATGATTCTCGACTCGTGTGATTATCACCCTCGCTTCGCTCGGGCGAAAAACTTCACACTCGTCCGAGAACCAACACTTTCGCACTAGTATCGAAAAGTACTATTTCCAATTCCCCTCGTTCAATTTGTGACGGCCTGTATTCCGAACAATCTTGGTCATAGATAAGTCGAATCGGACCTACGGTGTGCCTGAATTCGTGCAGCAACCATTTTTAAGTGAGATGATTTTAATGATGCAAAATGAACTGTGGTGATGAAACAAATTGATTTTTTACTTTTAATTTTTCTAACCGCTACATACTGCTCCCCTTGATGTACAGGGTGTATAAAAAAGTTTGGTCGCCACTTCGCCAGATTATTCTCCAGTTCGAGATCGGTGGAGCGCCCCCGCAAAATTGACCTTGACCCTAAAACTCAAGGTCAAATTTTCTTGTAAGCTTAAAAAATTCTGGTTGTCAGTAGGAAATAAAGTCTCTGAGGAACCATAGGTCGGAAATGAACTTTGGTTCCGCATTTTTTTCAACTTCATGATGATTTTTCGCGATGCAGGATTCATTTGTGCCCCATGGTCCCATTGACACTTTTTTCCCTCCTGTTGAGAAGATTTTTTTAAGCCAATAATAAAAATTTCCAATAAGTCTCAACACGGTCAAGATGGATTTTGCGGGGACATCTTGTTGGGGCGCTCCACCGATCTCGAGGTGGAGTATCATTTGGCGAAGTGGCGACTAAACTTTTTCATACACCCTGTACAATGAAGCATACCCGATCCTTGAAGAATACCTACATTTCAGAGGCAACATACCGTGTTCAATCACCTCCATGCATACGGTTTGAAGAGATCTGTATCCAGATTACTACCTGATGCAGGGCTTGAAACTTCTGTTTGTCTAATCGTTGGATCATTTGCTTGTAATCGTTTGCTCAACACTCGTAAACTTGGTAATACATGAAACAGGCATTGTCAAAGATCGTGTTTCGTGTAATAACTTGTAAAATCTGTTGCGAAATAGCTGGCGGCATACCAGACCTGAGCTATCGAGGCTGAAGCAGCAATATACATACTTGTAGCTGAATAGTTCAGGCATGAGGCATCAAACGGTTCAGAGCTCGAAAATTCACTTTGAAATAATACCAGAGTTTCTGGTTACGTAGGTATATACAATCCGTATACAATAATAACATCCATTCGAGTACGTGAATGGTAATGTGGGTATGAGCCCCGTGAAATTTTACGTCCCTTGAATTACGTCTGATATAAATTTCCATGCAATAAATTAGCAGAAATGTCACGTACCTTTAAGTCGTCAAGTTCGTCCTCGATACTCTCCATGATTTCGGTGACGTGTTCGATGGAGTCTTTCTTCCTCATGCTTCTTTTTGATCTGATGATATTCTGCCTCCGAACAACGTCGTCAATGTTCAGTTTTCCTTTAATAAACTGGTCCAAGTCGGTCTCGAAATCGTCCGCGGCGTATTGGGTCGGAATGGCGTCGAAATCCTCGTTCCAAAGAACGTTGGGATCTTCTTCGTCCGAATCACCATCCCGTTGTAGACGAAGTTGTTTGCCCGATGGATTCGTCTGGTTTTTGAACTTGTTATAGACATAGTTTTGCTCGGAATAAACAACCTTAGCACCAATTGGTTCCAATTTCATAGCCTCGTCCATGGGATGAAATGATTCCAATGGCGTTCGGATTATCGTGTTGGTCTCAAGGTCAAAACTATTCAAAGACCGGCGATATCTGTTCTTCAAAATCGCGTCTGCATCTCCGGGCAGTTCTGTTTCAAAGAACATCATTTCGGGGAACAAATTCTCGTCGTCCTCTTCGTCGATAGCACGACGATCTCGAAGGTCGTCCAAGTCCTCGTTCAGATATCCGACCTCATCCTCAAACTCCTGACGAACTTCATCGCGAATTCTTTCTTCATCGACAACGTCTCGCTTACCTGCAAAAAATCGGAAAGTGATAAAAGAAAGGATTGTAATGCAAATACAATAGGGTTCTGATGTGAGAAGCTAAGAAAAATTGAATCAGAATATGGAAAGAAATGCCTTCCAAATTTCTGCGATTTTCTGTGGCAATCTGCGGAAATTTGAATTTCCAAAAATGCGACTTTCGTTGCTTGATATGTTTCTATGAAATTGTGAAAATTCCGCGAAGAGAATTTCATGATCTAAGATATCGTTTAGATGAAACTCACCTCTTCTGTAAACGTAGCTAGTATCCCCGTAGACACCACCACGACGTTCCCGACGAAGGCTGTATTTTTGACCATCAAAATCGTTGGATTCCAGTCGTGTGTATACGACACCCTCGGGCGTAAAACAGGCGCATTTTTTCGATACCTTTTGCGTTGGTGGCAGAGAATATCTACATTTGTAACGTCGCCATCGACGCCCTTCTCGTTCGCACCGCCATTTTTGACCGGGAATACAATCGGTCTGTACTTCAGGACGCGAACATTCCATAGCTAAACGTTCGTGTTTCGAGGGAAACGACGAAAGAATTGGAAGCACGCGGTTATCCAATTGAATATCAGGATCTAGAAGAAGAATTAATTCTCTAATTTTATGGGGGAGAAGTCAAAATATCAATTGAAAAAAATTCAACAAAGATGGAATGCTATGTGTATGAAAATAAATTGAAAGCACACTTTAGGTATGGAAAGCAGCATGAGTCAAAGCGAACGTATGATGGATTGTTTAACGTGGGACGATCAGTGGGCGGTTTGACGGTTCAGTCTAGTCGATATAGGACTTCAGCTAGATACTTTCTGAAACCGGATTTGATTTCCTGACTGTTCCACAAACTTTTTCATGTTTTGAAAATAATTGGCAAGTATTTTGATGAAGATTTTACTTGCGTCACTCCGTATCAAATCCAGTTCGAAGGCACATAATTTTGTTTGTGGAAAGATCATAGTAAAATACTAAAATTGACGATGCAGAAGCCTTATCGTTCAGATCCACTCTCTTCAGTTAGCATGATGAAAAAAGGTTTTTTTCCTAGTTAAAATTGGATTGAAAGTTGGAGTATAGTTTGCAACTCTGGCCGACTCCTCTTCCTGTACTTTCGATCCTCGCTCTCTGCCCTGGTCTACATCCCTCCCCATTAATCCTAGCCCACGGTGAGCTGGGTCGAAATCCTTTTAGCCGGACCACAAAACCAGTAGCTGACCCACCAGACACAGTAGTAGTCTACCACGTCGCCACGGTATAAACTGCGGCACGTATGTGTTCCAGACCAGTAGAAATTAAAGCCGATTTAACAGGCTAGGAATTTGCTGTGCTTCGAATATAAGCCAAGATCGAGTACAGGTAAATTGAACTTTGTACTCTGTTCAAACAGCACAGCCTCCCCTACATGATGGGCTGAGAAAGATAGAACATTTTATAAGCTCGACACACCCGACGTGGTACATTCGACTAAATGAAACGCTACCGGTAACTGCGGATCTATGCTAATGTCTCGAGGAACTCGTTTTCTATGTACATACCATCTGGCCTCACGGCTAAGTACATACACATTGCATACATATACGTGCAATAATTGTGGGCATTGAATGCTCAGTCTGGATATACGTATATTTGTTTGGCTAAGTATAAGGAGTGCATCTCTTCTTCTTCACTGTGTCGCGTACTTTTTTCTCAAATGTAAATATAGGGATGATGGCGACACGTTTTGCTGGTATACATCTATTCGGTTAATTCTGGGCTTGCACTTCATTCGATACCACATATCTTCGCTAATCCAGTAGATACGCGACTGGAAGTAAGTGATCTTATATAGAAACCCGTTTTCCTCCGCAAAATTTTACGTACATGCGGCTAATCCGTTGCTGAATTGATCCCTCAGACATGGCTGTATAAGAACACCATCATTCATTGTGCAAAGCCCTACTGAAAACTATGATATGATAAATCATGTATTGCTATGACCAAAATTGGTATATATTTTATCAGGTTATTCAACACGTTTATACGACTTGATTATATATAAAAAATCACAGGATTCATAGGGTGAAATACCTAAAAAATTACCTACTTGACAAATAATATGTTTCAGTATGCCATTTTTTAAATAATCCACCCTATGAATCATATTTTATGTGATTTGTTATGTATTAAGTCGTATTTGTTGATCAATTACATGGTAAAATAATACATACCAATTTCGGTTATAACATTACGTGCGTTATCGTATTATAGTATTTAGTAGAGAAAGGAAGCACTTTTTTCAACTCGAAATTGGAAACATGAGCATCATTTTTACGGGAATTTGGGATCTCTCGTGCCGCAGTTATTGAAGTAACAAAATTCTGTGAATTACCCAAAATGCGCGAATGCTGTACGTGCAGTAATTGAAGAGGCTGCGCATCTTTTTTATCACTTATTTGAGCAAACTGAATCATTACCATATCCCACGAAAGCACGCCACATACGTTCGATAATGAATGCTTTAAAATTCACATTCATGAGTTGTCCCCTTTCGAGGCACGGCACGAAATTAACGTGATTCAGAGTGTGCTACCCCTTTAAGTAGACATAACTCTCTACTACACAATGTTAAGCACAGCTCGACGGTAAGCCCGGTAAATTTACGAACCACAAAAGTTCAATGTCCGACAGACACTGAATCTCCAGGGTAATGAAACTGTTTTCTCGAATTCCATGGTGAAAATATGAATTTCTTGAATAATATAACGGAAAAACAAATTGATTGATTGAATTCAGTAGAGAACTTACTCGTTTCGTCTGGTATCGAATCGTCGAAATCCTCGTCTTCCGATACGTCTTGATCGCTTCCAGTGTCGTTTTCCAGGACACGGTGTTCCGCAGTTGCGTCGCTTTCATGATCAGTCACGTCTTCATACTCGGCTGTGGTTTCTGGCGGTTTTTGGGTCGTCGAATTGTGGCGTCTGGCCTCCCTGGCCTTAGCCTCGGCGATTGATTCCGGCGTTTCACGTCGTCCAGATGACTCGATGAGGAAGGTATCTGGCCACTTCAACTTTGACCTTCGACCGTGCTTGCTGCTACGTCCAAAAAATTCAAACAAAGACAGAGTTAGCTTCGTTACTCCCTCTCATGTCTCAAAGCCATCCGCCCTTCTGTCTGTTGCGTTACAAAGGCATTCCGGAACGGCTATATTTATACTTGTTTAAGTATGTATATGTTTGTGGGTGTACACAATGCAACTGTGTGAAGTTATCAAGAACCATTGAACTCTTTGTTCGAACAGGTTGATCAACATTTTCTGATCCCATGAATTGAAGAATTTCTGTACTTCACGAAGATCAGTGGCTGTTTCACGGAGTTCCAGAAATATTTATTATTATTTTTTCTCACTAGATTTATTCCCAGGATAAAAAACACCATTCCAAACGAAGTAGTGATTCACTTTTAAACTCGCGGGACAGTTTGAGCCTGATATTCATTTAGGTCAACAGCTTTTTTACGTCGACGTAAATCAAAGTTAGATAATTACCAATGGTCGATAAAAGCTGTCAAATAAATTGGTACAATTGCCAGAATTAACTCACTTGTGAAAGAGTTTCATGAAGGATCGGCCGTCCATCTGAGGCGGAGTATCAACGCCAGCAATGTCCAAGAATGTTGGAGCAAGGTCTATGTTCAATACCAGATCATCAACCCTGAAAAATGATCGAAATATTTCTCGTTGCAAATGATATTTGTTTTTTATGTGATTATATTATTGGTTTATGACTATAAATTAGCAATGTGATAAATAATGGTTAGCGGATATGTACTCTTATAATAGCTGGTAGTAGGCAGGAGGCTCATGAGATTATTTATTATCCTGTGGTTACGCGAAGTCGTTGAGACGCGGGCGTCGCGACTCAAGCGTAGATCCCCGTCGCGAAGCAACCGTTACTATAATTGTAACATAAATTTCACCGGATAGGTTTGCAAGCTCAAGAGTTTGACTCCGTGTAGTCAGGCAACATCTGGCAGTAGATATACAGTCTCTGAATATATGCCGTAGGAAACCAACTATTGCGAGGTCACATGACCGTTAACAGTGTCAAGTTTTATCGCTCTGCATACCTGTAGTGCAGTGTTTCTGTGTCGGTAGGTCATAACCAGTAAGTATAAGTACACTCAAGTATCATAGTCGATATAAACAATTATGCAATCACTTTGAATAGCTAGGAAAGCTGCTGTAAGTCCATGTGTAAGCGTTCTCTGACAACTTACAATATTTCCATCGACCTTTTGGATATTTTTACTCATTTTTTAGTTAACTGGTTTGGATTTTTGAGGCCAACTTTCTCATGGAGGTACACTGTTCCTCTCGATTCGGCAAATCGTACAGACCATACATTGCACGCGGCGGGATTGAAGTTCCGAATTCCAAAAGTTCTGAACGGTCGAAATTCCGAATTCATTTGAGACGTGATTCTGAGTTTCTAGAAGCCTTAGAGTTCAGAAATTGCAATTATTCCGAAAGGTCGAAATGCAGACAGCTCAAGTTCCATAAGTTCACAACTCAGAAAGTCCAAAAATCCGAAAACTTAGGGGAAGCTCATGAAAAAGCTGTCAAATAAATGACGTTGCAAAAGCGAATTTCGAGATTTGGAGTTTTGGCCTTTCGGATTTTTTTTTCTTTAGCTTTGGGAATTTTGAAAACTCGGTGTTTTTCAATTCGGAATTTTTCAAATTGGCTACATAGACTATTAGGGTAATAATCTCTCCAAAAACTGTCAGTCGGTAGCATGAAAATTCTCAATTTTGACCCCTTGTTTTGATCTTTCAATCAGCGTTTGAAATTCGGAATTTCAAGCCCGCCCTCATCGCACGCGGAAAGTCCAATTCCAAAACGCAATTCCAGCTGTGATTATCTTGACCGTGTATTGGAAATTTTCCCCAAGAAAAAGGAGACAATTTTTTTTCGTCCACCATAAAATATGCCATCGATTTGTCTGCAAATTTTGCAGAATTCACACAAGGTATTCTCAAATCGTACCATCTGCTATCAACTGGCAAATTATGATGAATATCCAAGTAAACGATGTAAAAAAGTAGGCGATTCGGGAAAGAATGTCCTATAGATCGTAGGTATCCGCACTACGAGATAAAAGGTAAGAAACTCTAAAGATTTTAGTT
Source organism: Ametastegia equiseti (assembly GCA_963989295.1). Classification (NCBI taxonomy): domain Eukaryota; kingdom Metazoa; phylum Arthropoda; class Insecta; order Hymenoptera; family Tenthredinidae; genus Ametastegia; species Ametastegia equiseti. The sequence continues at coordinate 24,915,402 of OZ022389.1, forward strand.
GTCGGCGAAATATTTTATCGCGATGAGAAAATTTCTGAGCAAATTTACGATGGTACATATATATTTTTCTCCGCATGCTGTGCAAGGAGCCGACCACCTGCGTCGTGGATGTGAAGATGATACGCTGCGGCGGATAAAAGAGCGTCTCACTTTATAGTGTGGAACCCGGGTTTCCTCCATCCCTATTAGAAAATACGTATAACCTTGCAGCGGTCGAGTAGACCATCATTGTCGATATAGACGATAAGGTATAGAGTATAAGGAACTATCCGAAATCGATTCAGGACCCACTGTGTAGCCCAAGTCTATAGCGTATAGAATTCTTCTGATCTGTCAGATAAGATCACGGGGGGCTTGACCATTGGACGGATTAAAAATCCCTTGGATTATCTTCCGCGTACTAATTGGTCCTAAGAAATTCAAGATTATATCTTGTTTCATGTCCGGATAGTGCATCAACCGTGAATGAAAAACATTGCCTATCGAATCCTGCGGTGATATCGTTAGGATACAGATACACATAAGATTCAACTTTAGAGACGTTTTACCGAAAATCACCTTTAGCGGCACACATTTTTGTCGTAATCACGATACTTCTGTAAAATGATTGGAGAAAGGTGACAACGTTATACTGTTATTGCTGATGCTTACGAATATTGATAGATGTTAACAAGTTTTATTACGGATGGATGTCAAGCACTCCCACGACTAATGAATAATCGTTAAAAAAATATTTGAAAAAAAAGAAAAAAAAATTATTAAGACAGAACCGAGAAGGCGAGAAGTATCGCGTAGAAACTTCACCACCCACGTTCTTTTTCTTTGCGCAGAATTCTAAATTATGATATGTGTACATTATAATCTTGCCATGCGGCGTACGATCCATTCTATTTCTGTTCTAAAAACAATCAGAATTCGATGTGAGTGAGGTCACAGTGCGCATTTGAACTTTCGAAGTGAAGGTCGATGTGTTGAAGCAATTAATTTTTCGCAATTTTTATTCGCCAATGACGTCACCATCGTACGCTATAATTTAGTGCACAAGGCACGTATTCAGATCCACGCAACACAAGCAACATTGAATTTTGCATTTCGCATTTCGTTTGATCGCCACGTACAGTATACATCTTCAGCTGTGATTGTGAGAAATGATTACTTGAGGTTTAACGTATCAGCAGTACACTCCAACCTGTTGTGCTGGACCATATGAGCGGGTCCATGTCATTTCACTCAAAAAAAAACACTCAAATCGCGGATCTTTGCGCCCTTCGAGGAATCTTTAGTACTATGGAAAAAAAAATAGAAGTTCACGGATTTCGAAAAATTTTCAAAAATGGCGGAGTTACGGGTGTTTGAATTTTTTTGCACTACTTGGTTTGAAAATTCATATCTCCGGAACCATTAATCGCAGCCGAATGATCTTGGACTCATTTTATTCACAAAAGAAAGAGCTACTGTGAAAAAAATATGTTTGAAAAAAAAATAAATTCCTTCAAGTTTTTTTCGTCATTTTTTTCCCAAATTCGGCCGCCATTCCCAAAGGGTACGGTAAATTTCATGGAGACCATTTTTTTTGGATAGCTGAATCCTTCCCCTTCAAATTCGTAAAGAAAAATTTATGGAGACCATACTAGGTCCGGAGAAAAAAATTAAAACGTCCGGACGTGCGTCGCTGCGCGTGCCGTTCCACGGTGGCGCTGCTCCGGTAGGCTCGCTGTTTCACGTAGCCGTTGAATTTCATTCAATGTTTCGCTATTTTCTAGGGCTATCCTCTCTTGGAAAATAGTGATTCAACTACTTTAGGCTTCCAGAATACGTCTACTGGTTATTTTCGCTTGGAATTATACTTGTTCCGAAAATTCCAGCATGGTTATTAATTTCCAGCACATGATTTCATTGCAAAGCAGCAAATGAGTTATTGGCAGGAGATAAAAAAAAACCGTGAAAGTTGGTGAATTTCTAGTCGTGTGCGATTTCGCTGACAATCATGCGTTTATTGTACAAGATTCCACTCAAGGGTTTAACTAGAGATCCATCCAATCGTAGTTTATTATGAAAGTCATATCGAGGGAGAATTGAACCATTTTAGTTTTGTAATAATTCCATAGTGTCTGAAACATAATACGATCGCAGTTGATTTATTACAAACAAAAAATTGATCGACTTTATGAACGAGAAGTTTCAAGGTTCAATTACAATTAAAAAAGAAGTTTTTCTCAGATGGAGCAGCTTCCCAGTATAAAAATGAAAAGAATTTCATTAACATAACGCATTATTTTGAACTGTTCGGATGTCAGGCTGAGTGGCATTCTTTTGGCTACATCACATGGCAAAGGGCCATGCGATGGGGTAGATGAAACTGTCTAGCGAGTTTACGATTGATTGGCAATTCAGATCCTATTTAAACACCGCTGGATTTGTATAATCGGGCATGCTCTTATTTCAGGAGCGTATCTTTTACCTGCTGCAGAACATACAGCAAAAGAAGCAATTTTACAGAATCGATTCGATGAAGCTTTGATGGTTCGTGGCATTCTGAAATTACATGTAGTCATTCCGATTTCTGATGAATTTATAAAAACGAAATTATTTTCCGCATCAGAAAATATTGATCATGTAAAAGTTGTGAATTAATATTCATCTTGCGTGTCCAACTAAGCACTATCGAGCGCAATTTCACTCAAAACATTGGCCCTTTTCAGAGTCACCAAAATTTTGCAGAAATCGATAATTAGCTCTTCTATGCAAAGTTACGAGAGAATTACAAAAGAGCCACAGTCATAAAATTGCACAAACCTATTGCAATGGAACCAGAACGTTGATTGCAGCACAGGTGTGTTCAACTTAACAATAACCGTGCTGGAATTTTCGGAACAAGTATAATTCCAAGCGAAAATAACCAGTGGACGTATTCTGGAAGTCTAAAGTAGTTGAATAACTATTTTCCAAGAGAGGATAGCCCTAGAAAATAGCGAAGCATTGAATGAAATTCAACGGCTACGTGAAACAGCGAGCCTACCGGAGCAGCGCCACCGTGGAACGGCACGCGCGGCGACGCACGTCCGGACGTTTTAATTTTTTTCTCCGGACCTAGTATGGTCTCCATAAATTTTTTTTTACGAATTTGAAGGGGAAGGATCCAGCTATCTAAAAAAAATGGTCTCCATGAAATTTACCGTACCCTTTGGGAATGGCGGCCGAATTTGGGAAAAAAATGACGAAAAAAACTTGAAGGAATTTATTTTTTTTCCGAACATATTTTTTCACAGTAGCTCTTTTTTATTGTGAATAAAATGAGTCCAAGATCATTCAGCTGCGATTAATGGTTCCGGAGATATGAATTTTCAAACCAAGTAGTGCAAAAAAATTCAAACACCCGTAACTCCGTCATTTTTGAAAATTTTTCGAAATCCGTGAACTTCTATTTTTTTTTCCATAGTACTAAAGATTCCTCGAAGGGCGCAAAGATCCGCGATTTGAGTGTTTTTTTTTGAGTGAAATGACATGGACCCGCTCATATTTCATTTAGTTCCATCCAAAATGTGTAGGGTAATTCCGGAAGAGTCGAACCACTTAACCGAAAGACGGTTTGAAAAGTTATTTGTTTACGAAAGGAGAAGTTCCATTCCGCATAAAATCTTTACATGAACCCTAAGGTATCATGCAATACGTTTATCATAATTTTCAAGTACGATATTTAGTAATAATATCATAAAATATGAACATACTCGCATCGGCCATCTAACCCGTAGGTACGGTAGGTTACGGGTTAGATGCCCCGGGGTATTGGATTATCGCCTGTTCCTGTCTGGTGGCAGCTAGATACTTGTTCCTGAAGCCGAAATTGCATGAAAATAGCTTCAAACTATCGGTTCCAATATTCTTTTGTTCATACTTCACTTTTGTTATTGATTGTCAATCGGAACCGTGACGTAAGCAAAGCGAAAAATTATGATACCATCAATATTCATAATCGTACCAGTAAAAGGGTGGTATCTCAAACCACAACTTCTTGTCACATATTTTCTGGATGAAAGTTTAAAATTTGGGTTACGAATAACAACTGAGAATTTTGTTGCTGACATCCGTCGAGTATTTATTGAAATCTAGACGGTCGGCCATCTCTCCCAGTTGCTCATCTGTTTCAGAATTACCCTATTTCAAATGCCCGGTGCAACTATTTCATACATAATGCGAAAAAACCATTCCCACTTTTTATTCGCAAAGATAAAATTAGTCAGTCTGACGGTCTGCAAAACAGCTTTTTGGATGTATTTGAAATTCCCGGTAAATTTTGGAGTCGGTAGGTGTGTATAATTTTTGTATCACAAGATAATCGACGAAAATAATGAACCACTTATCCTGCTCAGAACGGGGAAATTGAAGTACTTGAAGCATTTTTTACAAGTGTAGGAGAAATCGATGGGTCCATGGAATCACCAGCTATCTTAGATTTTGCTTGGCAAAAGCAGCTATCTCAAATTCTGCTCGAAAAGCAGCTATCTCGTAAACGACTCTGAAACCGCTCTGTAGCGCTATTGACTTGCCATGCAACTACAGAGCGGTTTCAGAGTCGCTTACGAGATAGCTGCTTTTCGAGCAAAATTTGAGATAGCTGCTTTTTCAAGCAACTTCTGAGATAGCTGGTTAGTCCGCGGAGCCATCTAAATACAGTCTACACGTGAAAGGATACGTTTTGGGGCAGCCCTGCTTGTCATTTACGGTAGACGTACGAAATATTCGGTTCGTAACGCGTACTTGACTTGCTGGCACGTTAGTTAGAAGGTTGTTTATGTTGCTCCAGTTGGTGACCGGTAAATTAATTTGGCTAAATTTAACTGCCTGTGGAGCTTCATGGAGAAAACGTCGTCACCAAAAGCAGTGCTCGCTCGTTGCTACTGAGAAGGATTAACTTGGCGACTTTGGGAACGAGGGACGGAGTTCGCCAGTAGGTACCTACCTCGACTTATATAAGAGGCTGATTAGCGCCAAGTCGAGGACGGGTAGTTTTAGTGTGAAACTGAAATTCCTTTGCACAGCGAGTTTCACCGTTAATTCGTTCGCTGGCAAATAACCTCGTAAATTTTCAGAGAAAATGTGACTCAGAGCAAGAGAGTTTACTGTAAGACGAGGCTGCGAAGATTTTTTTTTTTTTTACTTCTCTTTTTCAACTTCACGTTATATGTGCTAGGCACCATTTTCTACAGGCAGCCGAATTTTCTCCTACTCATAAAACTGATGAAATTTAAAGTTGGTAGTTATTCTTGTGGAATTGGGACAAAATAATCTGAGTACTAGCTATCAATATCACGTTACTATCAAGTAAAACGAGGCTTTTCAAAACTTACACAGAACCCGGCTCGATCCCTGGTCCTCTGATCAGGAAAGGTACGCGAACGTCGAATTCAAATGGAAAACTTTTTCCTTTGATTAGTCCAAACTGGCCCAGATGATAACCGTGGTCAGAAGTATAGATTATGTACGTGTTGTCCAGTTCCCCTAAGTCCTTTAACTCTTGGTATATCTGAAAATGAATTATATTGTTGTTCATATAACAATTATGCATCAATAAAAAAGTCATTTTTTAGTCACTATGTATCACTGCACTGTAGATGTTTGAGCGGATCAGTATGTCGCCATTTGAAAATTTGAACATAGTCCTTGATCCCTTCATTTTTTCGCCAAAATCCATTCAGAATCATTATAATCGTTTCATTTCAAAACGCCTTTGGCAGAAGTACAGGTGTACAGTTGGTCCGATAGGATTTCCCTAGGATCTAGATTGTTCGGAATACTGGCCCTCGGAAAGTGAGGGTAGGAAATTAGAAAATTTGTTTACTAGGCCGAGTCATTGGCAAATAAGTAATAAAGAAGAACTTGGTTTTTGGAAAACTGACTGTGTTTTCTGTGACAATTTTCTGTATTCAATTTTCCGCACCCAAACTAGGACCGAAATTCTGATACGCTAAACAATCTGGATCCTAAATGGGTCTATTCGAACTAATGGTGTGCCTAAATTCGTACAACAGGTGTTTTGAAATGAGAAGATTATATAATGATGTGGAATAAACTTTAGTGAGGAAATTAATGGATTCTTCACTATGCTCAGTTTTTCCAAGTGCAACAATGATCAACAAGATTTGCAGAATATTAACCATTGTGTAATTTTCAAGAAATTCAAATACTTGTAGTGTTAAAATTCCAAATTTCTTCGGTAATGAAATTTGTTGTAGCAACCAATCGACGTATATTAAATTTCGAATTCACCATTCCAAAGAGGGTGGAACAGACAGCTTCCGGGTGGAAAAATTCTTGAGATATCCTATACGTGCAACGTTCATAAAAATTCTATTGAGAACAAGAATTTTGTCTATGCCAAAACATATAGATGAGGTCTCAAATAGACTTAATGGAAGGAAAATCGACCTTTACCAGATTCGGTTCAAGGCGGTTTACATCGCCTGCTACTGGTCAACAAAAAAAAAAAAAATCGATTAATTAGGATTCGTTGAAGATGCAGATTTATCGACGAGAAAAAAATCTGACATTATTAGTTTTCTGTCACTCACCCTGTCCACCGCGGCGTCGACGCTCTGCAACGTTTGCAATCTCTTAGTCATTAGTAGATTAGTGAAATCCTTATGAATCGGTTGCATCTTCTGTGTCACTTGTAGAATCCATTGTTTGTCCGGATTTGGAGCGTAATCATAAGCTGGTGTACTGGAACAGATTGAAAAGAAAGATATTTGTCAATTCGGCCGATATTTCAATTTCAAATGAGACAAACATACGAATTGCGTGTGCCAAGTTGCTTGAAATGCCAATTTTCGATTGGAGATTTGAATCGGCAACACTTTGCCCTGAGCTTAATATCGAACACATTGATGATAGAAGGGTCTATAAATATTGCGGTATCTTCAAGGAAGCACGCGGCAGGTTAAGAGCAAATATATTAAGACATTTATACGTTATATATACATAAAGTCCATGAGAAACACGATCCTACTTCAACGTCGAAGTTATCGATTCGGTGGATAAGCTGCAGGTTCGTATTTCTGCAGTTCTGTACCTATGCTAGGCCTTTTCCGTATCGTGGGGCAGTAGAGAATATAAATTTCATTCAATGAATTGCTGAGCGAAACCCTGCAGAGAGGAAGAAGGCCGAAGGCGGATGAAAAACGATTGAGAAAGATGACCATAGCCGGGGCATGAGATTTTAAAACTAGATCTCGATATATCCCGGATTTACCATATATATGTATATTCTATATACCCAGCTTTACTCTTGCAGCAATAAATCACGCTCTATATACTGTACTGTATAGTATGGCGTTCAAAATTGGATCACTTCCTTACATCGCGCTAGTCTGCAATTAAAGATCTGCTCCGCGGTTAATTCCTCATGTAACTTTGGACACGAGAGGAATTTATCATCTCGTTTCTCTGATATACGACCCACGATAACCAGACTTCCCAGAGTATTATACAAGTACTTATACATGATCGTCCATCATTCGCCGCACGCGAGGATTGCAGCTGCAGTTTTAGATTGACAACGCGTGTTGACGGAGATCAGTAATCGCCAAGAATTAGGGAAGGCTGATACATTAAGATCTTCAGATTTCTAGGTAACTACCAGATCAAGGACAAGAAAGATTGACGATTATTAAATATTTGTGCGTTACATACATTTTTTTAAACATTCGTTTGTCAACCAAACAGCCTTTCTTCTAATTCAATTGAGAAAAATGTATAAAATTTTATTAGAAAGTAAAACTTTGATTTTCTACGAACAAAATGTTCCCAGCTTCCATACCCCATAAGAAAAGTTTTGAGTGAATGAAGAGGAATCTCGGCATCATACGGTACGGCTTGGAAATATCCTTATATTTGAGCATTGAAATTCAACATTACAGCTACGATAGTCAGTCCCGTGAGTGCGCGACAAATAATTGTATAGACTCGAAGTAAATATTGTTGTTTATTTGCAGTACATAAGACATCTTTAGAGTCAAATATTTCACGTTCAAATAGGACTACTTATTTGTACAAACTAAGTTTGTACCTTCGATGCATAGCTGGAGCTCAAGGGAACTAAGTAAGGTAGATGTACCAGTCAATGGGATTGCGTAATCCCAGTTATTGACAGTTTCGAACACGTGCCAAGATTATGTGACATCGTTAAGCTTCTGAAGTCAAGAAGAGGCCGGTCATACGGATGGAGCTTTGAATCGTAAAGTCGATGAACTTTTCTCAGGTTGCTGCTGTGCGGATAATATAATGTCTGCGAAGATGTGACAATGATAGGTTTTGCTGCCTGTATGACTTCTCGATTACGGCAAAACAGTAGTTATGTTGCAAAACTGCTTTGTCAAAACATGGACCTTTGCCGGATGTCTACAAGACGTCTGATCAGGTGTGCCAGAAGAGTTGATGGATCTTTGAATTCCATACGAAAAAACAATTCACCTGGCACATTGGCGCGTGTATCGGAGCTCATCTCTACTGCAGTGGACGAGTCCAGAATTCCCGGAAATTCCAGTGATCATGAGTATCTCACACCTTTGAATGACTTCGTCATTTCAGAAACTCCTTCCTATGTACATACATAAAGCGTATGTGCCCCAATTGTGAACGCTTTGGTTACTCGGTTATCGTTTGAATAAACATTTCTAGACAATAACGCATGCTTTGTTCGTACATGTATCCAATTTCGATGATTTTTTCAGCCAAAAATAGATTATTTTGCAAGAAAATAGCTGAGAATCAATGACGAATTGAATAATATACCTACATACTTGAAGTATTGTGTTTCATAAGTGAGACACCTTTCATAATTAGAAGTCTTATATCCTACATGACAATTACTGAACTTTCAAGCTATATGAAGTTTTCACGGTATATGTGATTGAAAATATCGATGAAAATACTGATGAAGATTCATAATACCGGAGCACGATTACTTCGTGGCACAGATAATCCTGATTCATTAAATTTGGAAAATCAGAACTAGTCTATGGATAATGATACGCTGAGTTTCCATCTACTTGTCCACCATTGCTTAAAGAACTCTGGACTAATTTGTATTGGTGAAAATGATACGACAGAAAGTGAAGAGCATAGTTAGTTGGGTAGAGTTCCAGCGTGAAGGAAAAGAGGGAGAGAGATCCTCGAGGAGCGTCTCGTTTGTCTGGAGTCTGGACCCTTAATTACGGTTTATTTGGTACACAGCGTGTACAACCACTTAACTATTTCACCAGACATCGCCGACTTGGCCAGAATCAGGCACTCGAAGCAACAAATTTGAAAAAAATAAAAAAATAATAATAATAATTATTGTAACGAGTGATCGTCGTCGCGTTGCATTGCAGGAAAATCTTCAGCCAACATTCGTTGAATAACGACCAACTTCTTTCGAGTGGGCTTGAGTCTGGGCCGTTTCGAGTAGTAATTCGGAAAATTATAGTCGCTTGTTCATACGCTAAAAAATGTTAACAATTCTGAAGAAGGAATAAAATTTTTATGGAATATTTTAGGTATAGGTACATACATGAATTCTTTTCGATCTGATGCCAGACTTTGTTATTCATTCATGATTTGAATTCGTTCCGCACTGTGTCTCACCCTTCATAACTATCATACAAGCGTGTAATAAGCCATCTAAGAAATGAATGCATGTCTGGAGCTAATTACCGCATACTATGTAGCGGTGCACGGATCCGAGGTGTATATTCTTCTAATTTTCAACGCAGGTAACCGCGTTGTTTGGTTTCGTGATTGTAACTTCTGGCAGCCAATTATGGTATAATCCCTGAAGATATATTTTTGGTATGAGCGATCCACAGCCAAGGGATTTGATACATTTTTTCAGGGTGTGTCTCGATTGTGAAAAGGTTGAATGTAAAAGCGAGTAATCTTCAGGGTAAACTGCAGGTCTGCGGCTTTGGGATAGTAGCATGTAGTAAAACTGAGGACGCGACGCGGTGGGTAACTGAATATTGAAGTGAAATTTCGTCCGTAAGCCAGACCATAAAAGGGACCGAATAAACTGAAGGTAAAACGGTCAAAAATCACCCCACATTGAGCTGAGTAATAACTTCCGTCACAATTTTATATCAGACGTGGGTACTCGAAAGCTCGATAAAATTTGACAAAGCCTCTTGTACAATAATTACGTACGTACCATACAAGAGGAATTTCAAATTTTTCTATGACTTCAGAGTTTTGTCCTCTCCCCGCGATTCCAACATCACAGCTGCGCACTGTGATGTAAATGAAATATCAAGATCGCTATAGGGGAAGGAAAAATCTGCTATTCTATTGCACCAATGGTGACCCTTAATCAAATTACCCGTGAAAGTAAAAGTAGCCGTATTACAGATCCGAATCTCTTTTGTCACAGGACTTGAGTAGGTATATGTACATTGTACATATGTAACATCGTATATGTATATGTCGATAAGAAAATTATTCCAGAGGATTTCATTGGTCCCTTTTGCCGTCGTATAGGATTAGAGTTCAATCACATTCGTAGAGAGAAGATGCGATTCCCCTCCTTCGAACTGAATGACTTTCTCTGGCTTTCATACATCAGGTCCTGCAGATGCGAGTAATTTTAGGGAGAGCGATCGGGCAAAATAGGGATACCGTACGTTTTGGGAAACGATGAATTTAATCAGCCAGAGGATGATCGTTGAATAGATAAGTCTGCAATCCCTAATCTTTGGTGTTCCAGTAGCCGTATATGCATACGAGAATGTCTGTTAAGTTTGATAATTTTGACACAACTTTTCGAAATCACGAACTCCGAGGCAACAGAGAATAAAATTAGACGTAAATATGCAGCAAAACATCTCAACCTTCATTTTTCAACAAGGATGACAATTAGTAACGATCAACGTCCGCGCCCCCATGCCCTTTGAGTCAGCAGTCCTGGGGGAATTAACTCTGATTTACTGATACTTTTTTCGTTTCAAGTTCGGGGGTCGAATGAAACACAGCGATTGATATCAATAAAGATGTACAACATGGCTACGCATACACAAGATCATAATCGTATTCAGCGGACCGATGAAAAATTACATGAGTTTGACGCACCGTCGAAATAGGATTATAATTCGACCAGAAGAGATTAGTCACGATTTTGCTCGGGGTTGGAAAAGTTTATCCACTCCAGCGGTTGTGTAAAACCGTGATCCTGATTTTAATGGGATACTTCCTGCTCCGCCAGAATATATCGGTTAATAATTGTCCTACACAGAGAAAAAATTATTATAGGATTTACAAGAGTCAGCAGCAACGTATAAGGGACAAGAAAACTTGTTTGTCAAAATGACAGAAACTCTGGTACGAATCACTGGTTTGCTTGTTAAAGTTACAGTCGCGGTTGTATCTAATACCGAGAATTCCTGTCATTTTTACAAGAAAGTTCGTTCGTCCCCGACTCTTGTAAATCCAACAACATTTTTTTTGCCGTGTACGTGACTGACTTTGCTCTCATCGGCAAGCTTTGGGAAAAATATAAAAAAAAGAAAAGGAATTCGGAAAAATGATTTATTTTTTCGTTAATCGATTGTGAAATTATTTTTGGATGATCAGGTGTATTCCGAATTCTAGGTTGATGTAATGATTGAATGAACACGTACCTCCCAATGAATGAATACACATGAAGCACATGTGCAGCCACATCGTTAAGCTCGACACTCATGTTCCTTGATTTTCTTAGCAACGACTTGCTTTGAAGTCGTCTGGGCTTATTTTGTACCAGTACTATTTGAGCTTCTTGACGTTTAATTTTAGGCCCTCAACAAATTCTCATACCTGAGCCAGGCAAAGGGCTGAATATATTTCACACTCCTTAAGTACCTAGTTTATTTCCTATCTCCTCTCGTGGAATGTTCAATTATGCATATCTATAATTATGGACAGTAATATATATAATACTTAATCTACTGATGCTTGGTCATCAATCTAATGACTAGTTCTTTCTGGTTAAAATTTTCAATTCTAACCCTCGAGCCTCCGCCACAAGTAGTATTACTGATGAAAATCCCATTTCCTTGTCCTGATTTTATCCTACTTTCGTTTCTAAGGGAAGACTTGAGTGGAGTGTTAATGAAATCGAGCTTTTTGTTTCGAGAATTAAAATAAAAATCGAATTAAAAATTCCATCCGGAACCATTGCGATAATTCTGGGTATTTGTCAATGTCACTTCTATCGAAGAACATTGGCACGTTTTTACAATACACAAACTAAAATTACCTGAATTTTGCTGAAAGGAATATTGTCGAATGAATTTTTTTTTTTGAGTCGTCGTAGAAATGCAAGAATAGTTTTTTTTTCAAAATTTCATCCAAGTTCCCTTCTCCAAATTATGGCACGATAATTGTTCAGGAGAGATTCTCGGCGGGGTAGATCTTCAATCTCTTAAATTGTCACAAGATATATTAATAAGGAAAACCAAAAACCAATCGATTGATTACAATTTTCGATTATAATAAGGCGAAAAATGATACAGTTTGAGCTCATGTCTCGAAGAAATTAAATGATAAATTTTTATTAATATTGGTTTTGAAGAAATAATAAAATTTTCCTTGAATTTATGTCTCGCTTTGCTCAAAACTGAAACGTACTTGCAGACGGTGTTAGGCGCGAAAGCAGTGACTATTGTTATCCCTGTCGTAGAGATTGCCGTATATTGTGTCTATTTCTAATCCCAAGTGCGTAACAAGCCTCCCTAACCAGGACCGCGGTTGAGATTCAGCACAGGTTATGCCGGGTTGTGCACACACGCGTGCGATTACAATCAACCGACAAGATTTCCCAGATCTTCTCATACGAGCTTCACTATCGCTTAAAGGATTAGCTACCACATAAAGGCGGCTGACATATCTCCATTCCATGAAAATCTACCTAGAAGGCGAGGGTACATCTTCATTTTCAGCTACATGACGTATTGCGACGAGGAGAATGAACTTACGTATTTGTCAATGTTTTTCGAGGAACTCGATAATCAGAAAATGAAAAAATTGGCAAAATTACTTCACCACTTGTCGCTGATTTTTTTTTCTCGAAAACTAGGATATATCGCAGAATTCATATCCATACACCTGATGAGGGAAGAAATTTTGGCATTCAGCAAAAAATTTGCAAGTCGGCAGATTGAATTTTCTTATTTTTCACGTCGAAAGAAATTGAATCTGCCTCGACAGGGCTCTGTGTTTTTTCTTATTCATGATTAGTAATGGAGACTTATTTACTTATGTTTTCACTAATCCTGAACGGAACAATGTGTTTGGTGAGGAATTTTTTGATAAATTGTAAATTGTTTGGAAATGAAAAATTCTCTTGATATTATTTCCGACGAGGTGAAGGTCTTTAAAAATATGCGAATCACTTTCCATTTTCGACGATGAATACAACAAACTGTCCGCGGTTCTTTCAAAGTGGAAGAACAATTTTTGTCGACGAAAGTAATTCAACAGTTATAGCACGATCTCTTGACTCGCAGATCTTCTGCTGAATGCGAAATCATTTTTTCTTATTGATTATATATGGATATAGATTTTATGGATTGATTTTGCTCAATATGAAAATTGAATTGAAAACTGGTCAAGGATCAATTTTGCCAATTTTTTAATTCCATCATGGGAGTAAATGTTCTTATTCTTCTCATCACGTCACATCATCTAGATCAAAATGGAGATGTATAACCCTCCCCATGCAGGGTAATCACAATGAAATGTCTTTACATCTTTGACATTAAAAAATATGGTGCGGATCTAAGAAAAATTGTGCAGTTTCCTTCTTTGTTTTTCGCAAATATTTCGGTAAGAAATTCCGTTTGCAATGGCTAATCAGAAGAGAAAATTAGTTTGCGAGTTATACAGTCTCAGGAGATATTAGGGTCAGATGACTGCCTCTCTGCATTAAGGTAGGTGCTATCGTATATTTCGCGTCGGTTCCATGCATCAGGGAAAATGAGGAAATTTAATATCACCAACAGTCACCGTACAACGGGCACACTTTGGAAAAATTTCATCAGTTCTGAAATGCGGATGTTGCACAGCGACGTCTGAATGGAATTTGTTCACTGCGCGAATTGGGTTCAAACTCTGCGGGGACCCCATGGAAGCGGTTAACTCGGGTGTAGGAAAACGATTTTGCCCTCTGGCCTTTCAGTTCAAAACTTTAGGAAAAAAAAAAAACACTATGTACGTCTAGAATCATATATACGTGCTGCGACGATCTTAAAAAAAAAATCTTGACAAAAAAATGAGAATATTTCAAGCCCGCAAGCTCCACGTTTGCCTAATTAGGCTCATGCCATCGTGAATGGATACTCCGCGGGGTTTGAAATGAGTAGTACAATATGTGGGTATATACTTATCACACCGCGAGTTGCAGTAATTAATTAACATTTAATTACCGAATTACTGCTTTTCCTTTTAGTTTATATTGCATTCAATCCGTTTAGCGTTGCTCTGTATTATTTCACAGTCTCGCTCGTAAACTACCGTATCGTTAATATTATCAGGCCCCATCTTTTCTCCAGTAAAATACCGCGGAATGTGAATTAGTTTTTCCTTATTTATGGTAGAAACGATTATCACTCCCTGAGTGTAATTTATATTACAGTAAATAATTTCACTTTGTACATTACATCCAGTTAAATGCTGATTAATGGCTTACTCTAGTTAATCAAAGTGAGATAGCAGCTGTGAGCGTTGCAATTAATCTTAATAATAATTTGCAGTTAGACTTGTTTGCGAATATGCATCTGCCATTGTTTCCGCCACCATTTTTTTCAGAAATTTATTTACACCATAGACAATTTTACAGTTCAGGGTGGGAGAGTCTGGTGAATCATAGAACACCTTCAAAAACTAATTGACTGTGGATCCGCATATACAGTTGGCATTTTTCATACAATTTTCAGGCACTTGATACGATTGTGAGGCGGTGGTGCCTATAGTATATCAGATTCGTCATCGCAGAAACATTGCGTCGAAAAGAAGACTCTCATCAGTTAAAAAATTCGCTTTATTACTAACCAATCGTTATCTAGAATTTTCTAGCATGTATGCGTTTTTGGTTGTATACGTTGAGAATTATCTACGTATCCATAATTCCGACAGAAGGACTTGATTGATTCGAATTGAATTTCGGTGGAAAATCAAGCGCTCTATGAAGGTGGTTCACGAAATTCTTGAAGATGGCGTGTCTTGAAACATTCAAATGATTATATTACATTTATTCTGAATTCTGGGAAAGGGACTTAACCAATTTGGATAGAATACGAGAGGATATTGACGAGAATGATCAACGACACTTCTCAAGATTATGCAACTTCCGGTCTCGAAATGTCGAGTAATTGAAAATTAGAATCTATCTGCGTACGTATACCTGTTGCAAAAATCTAATAAATTTTATTCATACCGCGGCTGGTTGTAATTATATTTTGCATGAATATATTTTTTGCAAAATTGTAACGATACCGACTTTCGGAAATCGGTCACCTGAAGAACGATCCAAATGAACATTTCAATTGATACATTTTATCATGACTTAATAGAAAAAATTCTCCTTCAATTAATGGAACGTATTTTACGTTGAATAAATGAAATGACGTATTCACAAAAGTACATTCAGATGATGATCTTTCCAGATGTTTTCGTAGCAAGTTCCGCGTCGGATCTCATGTAGTTACAATGAATTGGATCTATCACATCTAATCATGCTTAGTTAGATAGAACCGGGTGCCCTAACCCTTAAATTAATAAGGAGACAATGAAATTTGAAAATTCAATTTGTGGGGTGCCAAGGCATTTGAGTTTGTTAATTGATGTGTCTGGCGGTTGTGACGGTTGTTTCGTAGGCGTTGCGGTGGACGCTTAAAAGTTGAAAGCATCGCGGGCGTTATGGTCGGGTACGCCAATCATAAATATGTATATACGGTAAGAAATCCTTATGGTTTATTGCTGGTGCCATTCTGGCTATTAAATTGCAACGAGTTTTGGCAGACACCTTAATAACTACTGCAAAAACGGTCTACTCATCCTTGAGAGGAAGTTTATATACAAAGTTTCGCGAATTCAATTACCTATATACAAGTACGACGTGGAATAAGTATATCCATACATTCGAGTATGAATTGAATAATCATGATAATAATAATTGGTAATATACAAATACCGCAATACACTGGATATTATTAATCTGCTTCCCTGTTTTATTCATGCTTGAATCCGAAATACCACTTGTTCATTTCGAAAATCAGTCGAACAGCAAATTTAGCAAATGAACAGAAACGATTTCATCATAGGATCCGTCGATGCGCATTGAAAATAATAATTAATAATACAAGTGTTGCGGAGAATTCGACAGGATTTTATAGAACGAGCGCCAATCGGTACACAACGTGCGAAAAGTTTGTGCAATAATAATTGTATAGCAGTCGGCAGATCTAACAGAATGGGAAATACAGAGATGAGAACATGATGAATTCAGTAGAGATAGATGGATAATTCAAGAAGCCTGCTCTGTGAGGCTGACAAACTGTATCTGACAGATATATACGTAACTACATAGGGAATATTACAGGAATGGTTCCTTGTTACCATACAAATTTATTTATTTAAAGCTTCGCACTGACGACAAGTGAGAAGTTGAAACCGGGAAAAATAAGGTCGAATGATGCGAGTTGTGAGTAAGCGCGGGTATAAACTATGAAGTACCTACTCATTGCGTTAATTTTGATGTTATTAGTTTCAGCGAAATCCGCATGCTTGATCAATCATCAGGATATATGCATTTCTATGCAAAAATTGGAACGGTTAAATAGTTATTATTAATTATCAGTATTTTTAAATTGCCTACGGCTATGGTAATTCGAATACACGTTGCCCATCGCAAGTTCAAAAAAGAATTGGCGACGTCAATGACTGTAAGCTCAGTATTGCGGATCAAAAACCGATCACTGAATTGAATAGAATGTATATTCTGCCAAAAATTTCGAGCCAGCCCAGGTTCAGCGTATTGTAAACCGTTGCCCGAATAAAATTTTTTGACTTTTCTGTACAGGGTGTATAAAAAAGTTTGGTCGCCAGTCGGCACTTCGCCAGATTATTCTCCAGCTCAAGATCTGTGGAGCGGCCCAATAACATGCCCTCGCAAAATTGACCTTGACCCTAAAAATCAAGGTCAAATTTTTTGTAAGCCCAAAAAGTTCGGATTGTCAGTAGGAATAAAAGTTTTTGAGGAACCATATGAACTTTAGTTCCA
Source organism: Ametastegia equiseti (assembly GCA_963989295.1). Taxonomy (NCBI): domain Eukaryota; kingdom Metazoa; phylum Arthropoda; class Insecta; order Hymenoptera; family Tenthredinidae; genus Ametastegia; species Ametastegia equiseti. The sequence goes on from OZ022389.1 coordinate 24,932,686, forward strand.
CATTTTTTGCAACTTCAAGATCATTTTTTGCGATGAAGGATCCATTTGTGATCCATGGTCCCATTCACACTTTTTTCTCTCCTGATGAGAAGATTTTTTTTAACTAATAATAAAAATTTCCAAAAATTCTCATTACGGTTAAGATGGATTTTGCGGGAACATCTTGTTGGGGCACTTCACCGATCTCGAGGTGGAGTATCATTTGGCGAAGTGGCGACTAAACTTTTTTATACACCCTGTACCTTAAACGTCCAGGGTTTCAACCTTTTTCGAAATTCCACGAAGCTCTCGTGTTTGATGATATTCAGGGAATATTGATGATTTTTTCAGATTTTTACAACCTCTTCAAGACAAACAGTGGCGATCTGAAGTCGACGAACGGCAACGGACTCCGAAAAACGACATTTTCCAACCCATCGGAGATTATAGCGCATTTCACGATTTTTATTTGCTCAGGAATTTGCAGAAAATTATTAGACAGAGAACACTCGGCGCCCTAGAAACGTTTTTACCTTTCTACTCCATCATTGTTAACTTCACTTTTTTTTCAAAAAAAGGAAGTTATTGTTATCACCCCGAAAATGAAAAGTTGAGTTTTTACCAGATGTCCACGTTTTGAGGTCTACAGAATCATTTCCGACCATTTTTGGATGGACGTCTGTGTGTGTGTGTGTATGTAATGTATGTACGTATTACTACGTATATATGTGATCACTTTTTGGTCCGACGATATCTCGAGAACGAATCAACGGATTTTTATGATCTTGGTCTTCATCGATAGCATTTGCTCCAACTTGAAAATGACTAAATTTTGAAATACATTGACGCAGTTTGTTTTTTCTCTATCAAAATTTGTATTATTCCATCTCGAAATGAGTTGGAAAACGGGAAGTTGGAAGGCTGGCTTATGGTCAGCCCAAACCCGCTTGTTTTTCAAAAGTTATGATCGCTCAAATGGAAAGCTCATGAGCCGTTTGGCTTCGACGGCAGTTGGTGATACTTGGTGTAACGTTGCCGATTATAATATCATAAAAACGAATGGTATTTGAAGAAACCAGGTGCCGTTCATAGCTTTCGCTGGGTCAAAATATCTGTTTAAATCCGTCTAGCTTGAATCGTGAATTCGAACGCTGACCTTTATCACGGTACAGTATTGTTGATAATTTCATTGCAGTGCGGGTGAGTTTGTCTGGCAATTATAACATGGCGTGAAATGTTGGTGCTGATGAAAGCCAGAAGCCAAGTGATTGTATTGTATTGCGTACGTGGATAGATATATACCTAATACACACAATGTACGCATGCATACATGTACGGAGCTTTGGCTTTCACTGCCTCTAGGGTGCTCCATCATGACACGGTGTCGTCACACTGAAGCTGTCTAGCCTCTGTCGTCCCTAGACCAGACAATGTCTAGTCTCTAGTGTTTCTGGCTTCTGGTTGACATTGTCGCTCACTGTCGCCGTATGATAGGTACTTACATACATACCTATCAACTTTCTTTATTCCTGTCACATGGTTTGAGTTTCTTTCTTTTAAATCTAACCCTACGCGCATCATCCGGATTTTATGATCTGAATTCATCTTCTCAAACAGAGGTAACAGAAAAAAAAACCCAAAAACGATTTAAAATAACAACATAAATCTCTTGCAGCCACTTTTTCATTGGGTTTGTACGTTTATTGTAATTCTTTCAGTCACGAAACTCCACGAGGTTTTACAAAATGATGTTTATTTTCCATGACACTGTGCTCATCGAAACCGCAAGGAAGATAGTCGCGATATCGGAATAGTAATATTTCGCTGATTTATCGATCTGTGAAAGTTATACTCACTGATGCGTGGTGACGTTGAAGAATAGATGTGAAAACTGCGGTGCTGAATCTTCTGGTCCATGAGGTGCCGGAAAGCTAGCAACAAGCATTAGAGGTTTTCGAGCAAAGTTGTGCTTGCTTTGTCGCAGAAAAGCTACACTGTCATTAGCGATCAAATCCGGATAGTAGTCCTTGCTGTACTCGAAACCGTGTTTGATTTTTTTCCCATTCATATTCACGCTGTAGTTGTAATAACGGGAGTTCATAATCAGTCCACCCCATTCCCTCCAACCAGGTGGTATGTACGAACCGTTGTACTTGTTTAAATATTTTCCAAAATATCCTGGAATCAGAAGAAAAAAAAAATTGTCACTGCTACATTTCTACGAGAAATCATTTGTCATGATATAGGTATGGGTACAATTATAACAGTAAGATCGTTAGGTATCAAATGAAGTGTTTATAAACTAATTGATTGGTTAGTAAAAAAATGAAAGAATATTTATACGCAATTAGAAAAATTTGTTGACGAAAAAGATAGGATGTTGGAAACATTTCAAAAGTGTCTATGTCTGAATGTAGGTGTACGAGTCGGGTCAAAGAATGAAACGATAGAAACGGGCAGCTGCAATTAGTGCAAATACAAAGGCTATTTGTATGATGGATGGCCGTGTGTTGGCGGCGCTAGCAAATAACAAAATTATCATACCTGCGAAGGATCGAGATTTTTATTTAATGCATGAAATCTGTTTTGATTGTATTGGTTTAGGTACATGTATGGCCTCGAGTAAATGGAAGTATGTAGGCGAGACTAAACGCAAGTCCCACAATCAGTGTAAGGAGCGAAATGCATATTCTTGCGTATTCCTCAAACAAGTCTTTCAGGAATAATTATCAGTAGTGGAAATATCAAACGGTATAGTCGTCAGCTCGAAATTTCCTATCTTCCGATAGGCTGAAAAGATCTAAGAATTGTATTGAAATAGTAAAACGAAGTAGAAAATCTGAATCAATTGTTTGAGATTGGTGTGAAAAAAGTCATTCAGTTGAAACCTGTAAGATATGTCAGTGTTAGAAATTTTGACAATTATAGAATTTCTAGTCCATTCCTATAGTTAGTGAATGCGACTTTTTTCCAGAGTTCAATACTTTTTTTTAACTTTTATGTACAACGTATATATATTTATGAATAAAATACAGAGTGAACAAAATTTTGGCGGTGCGATTCGTACACGGTATGCCATATCACTTTTTTCACGATAAATCAAAAGTTAATTCCATTTCCCGGTTCGGTGCAGTTGGAATAGAGGTAACACCGGCCGAATACGTCTTCGTCATGTGAATTATTCATGAGGGAGCATAATATAATTAATTCAAAGGTAGGAAGAGCGTATATATAGAGCTATCCTCCTACCTACAATACGTATACCTATACGTGTGTATACATGCATATTGTACGTATATATTTGCCCGGGATGAATTTGTGTGGCTACTTTAGTAAACCGCGCGGCCAGCTTTGAGCAGCTTTTTACTTCTGCCACTGGACCACCTCGAATCACAAATGATATTCCAGCTCCTCTTCTTTCGACCAATATAACGTCTTAATGCTAATTAAAAGAATATCTTAATCGGACATTGTTTTCTTCGGTATGGCTATATGAAGCGTGAAATAATGGGGTAATTCGACGTTTTGCATAATAGAGCCATTTCGCGCTGAACGGATCGGTTAGATCCCAGATATTCTTCAAAATTCGTCTCTTATAGTACATAATCTTTAGGGAATCAAGTTCCTTTGCCAAACAATTTAGCAAATATTCGAGACTTCTTTTGCTGATTTGCAATGCAAATTCAATGTGTCTACTCATTGTTCAATCGTTACATATTGACGATATGCGACAAGTTCTATATTTCTTTACTTTCTGAAGTACAAGTAAACTTCAAAGTATTCAGCAGAATCTTGTGAACGAGAATATGGGTAAATAGGGTTTTCTCTATTCTGCCTGATCACGGAGTAATGTTTGAAGTTTGCAATACGTGTACTCTGGCCACGATCGTGGTCACACTTAGAGAATCAGTTTTCGCGAAATATTCTAACGGTGCAGTGAAAAACCCTATATTTGAATCCATAGTTGTGGGAAATCCAATTCCCTACACATCCGTTCATTGTGATTTTCGCCTTTTATAGAGTTGCACGGCAAATAGGAGTAAAAAAACAGTTTGTTCTTCAAATCATCTCGTTTATTATTAGGTCTAACGTGAAAATCGTAATGCATAATCAGGTAAGAAATTTTATTTCATGCAACTTTGGTTATCACCATCTGTACTCTGAGATCGATTTGTTCAGATTCATGCCAAATTTAGGTGTGTAAATTGTATTATATTTTTGATCAAGTTTATCGTAAAAGTGGTAACAGATCATCAGGTAGGGAATTTCACTTCTTGCAACTGGTTTGTACTACCATTTTTACCCAAGGATCGATATTTTCAGAGCTAGAACTGAAACAGGTGAATTCACTACACATATACAACACAATCTGAGTTAAATCGGAGCCTATGCCCAAATTCATACACAGGTAATACAGCTTCGAAAAAACTGTCTCTCTCGGGTCTGTAGGTATAATTCCATCTCTTCATTCAGCTGCTCACATAACTTTCATGTTCAAAGAACTCATAATCAGGTGTTCAATTCACCGACTTTTACTTAATGGAATGCTACTTGCTTGCTATTCAGAACGAATAGACACAACCAAAGTTGGAGAAAATCAAATTACCTACCAGATTGTCCATGACTATTTTTATGACAAACTCAACGATGATCAAAACGATTGCAAAAAAACGAATTCACCTCTATTTCAATTATAACTCTGCAAATATCGATTCTGGGTTAAAAATATTGACGATTGGGTCCCGTAGTTTCACTCTGACGTTGAAAATAAGCGAGTTACTGAAAAAAACAAAAAAATGGGTCAAAGGCAGGATCCTCTTTTCCCTTTTATTAAATTTTTCTACACTCTGTTATGAGTATAGAAGAAAGATAATCGCTCCCTGGAAGTAATTCTAGGTGAAACGATTCTCGACCCTGCATCTTGACTGGAATATTGGTGAATCCTTTTATTCAATCATTTTACGTATCTATATCTAGAAGCGCCATTTATTACGGTAACTATACATGTGCCCAGAATGAAATTGCGTAAGACTATTCGCGCGGTGTTAGTTTGAAAGTCGAACAAAGGTCTGTAATGCTTTGTCGCAGTCGTACATTTCACATCACATTATACATTTCTTGGAGCAGAAGGCATATAAGATTAGGAACGAAATTTTTGTTCAACGACTTGATTTTTGGAACGAGTTTTTTTTCGGGGCGAAATTCCCCTCCGAATAAGTTGTCTTCGTGTATATTATACTGGATTAAAGTCGAATTTGAATATGGTCTTACTCCCCAAATTGGTTCGAAATAATTTAAAAAAATTTCAGGATTTTTTTAATTTTGTCCCTTCATATTTACCCGGCCCTAGGAAGCCTTACTTTTTCCCATATAAGAAAAGCATTGATTTTTCGTGGTTTTTCATCTTTTTTTTACCGTTGCCCTAATGATCAGCCGAAAAATCGTGAATTCCCAAAAAATGTTGACAGTAATGTTACCTTTTTGTCGGATCTTTTTGAATTCGATACAAGTTTTTGAAACTTGTACAAGAAACACGTTTTTCCGCGTTTTTCGCCACATACAGAGAATAATAAGATGTGATTGATCTAGCCCAAAAATGCTTGTGTCGAATTTAAAAAAACCTGACAAAAAGGTAGCATTAGTGTCACCATTTTCTGAGAATTTACGAATTTTTAGCTGATGATTAGGGCAACGGTAAAAAAAAGATTGAAAACCACGAAAAGTCAATGTTTTTCTTATGAGAAAAAGTAAGGCTTTCTAGGAGGATATAGAGGGAAAAAATTTAAAAACCTCTGAAATTTTCTTAACATTATTTTAAACCAATTTGGGGGTTGAGACCGCATTAAAATTCGATTGTACCCTTCTTGAGAACAGGTCCAATATACGTACGTACGTACAACACATCGACCAATTTGCATAAAATATCTGCGTATGGTTAGATTTTATAGCGATACGAGAATTCCGATTTAATTACACGCGCAGAAACGCGTTCGATATATTATGCCATTACAAGATATAAAGAAGTTTATTATCCAACCCATATGAATTTTTTATTACAGTAATGAAATAATTACGCATTCATACGCAATAGTTGCCGAGGCTAGTTCCCAAGAAAAGTGTAGAAAATATTGTTGCGGTTACTTGAGCGCGTTTGCACTTTAGCTCAAATGATCAATTTTCATCAAAAGACCGCGCGGCTATCACAACATGAGAATTCACATTTATACTGACAATTACGGCAGGAAGTAATGTACTTTTGATGAGATTTGAAACAGGTTATAATGCAACATCAGCTGCCTATTTAGATAAATTGGTTGAAAAGTAAATCTGCAATGACGTTAGTCATGAAATAATGACCTGGGTATAGGTACCGGCACCTGTTGCTTCACTAGTTACCCGATGCATGAAACTGGATTAAAAGTATGTTAATTAGGTGCCAATTATGGCAGACAACTGGAATGTCGACCCAGAAAACAAGAAAACTTTGCTTTGTTGGTGCGGAGGAGAGAAAGAGAGACAAACAAATAAGAAGTATCGAAGATGAAGAACAGAAAACGAAGAATAAGAGAAAAAAAAAAAAAAAACAGGAGAAAGAAAAGGAATGACGGAACGTGACCCCCTGGCGCCAGCCAGAATCTCTAGAAAAATAAACCGTGTGGAATAAAAAGCGGCCAGCACGATTTTGCGGTGGGAGAGTTTTCTGCGTGATACGGCGAAATAAGGTCATTGTAAACATAAGGAGAATTTGCGAAAAATTGATTGAAGTAAAACAGCCGAGACGTAGTTGAACACGCGTTGGAATATGTTTGTTATTCTTGAAACTTCAGACTAATCTGCAGTCTTCGAAAGCACCAAGCTCAAACTCGTAAGACTGCAGAGAGGAAGCTTATATTTAGGAGAGGTAAGTTTAAATATTCAACGGTCTTAAGGACAGGATTAGGTCACTTTTAATTAAGACTCTGTAAAGCCTCGTTTCAATTGGTAATGAAATTCCCAAGTCATTCTCTAATGCTTCACTTACTTCCCTGGATAAACATCATGAAAAGCTCATCACTTGAGCCCTGAATTTCTGAAACTTAAATCTCGCCTGAATGAAGACCATTGCTAGTTGAGATTAAGACTTATGTACACACCTGAAATGAATAATAAAATAGTTGTTTTTGTGTAAAGAATATATTAAAACGTGCCTTCTGGATTTGAATGAAGTTTCTCTCATCACTCAGGTCTAATATACATACGTATAACAATCTATGGTTTCCCTTTCAGCCTACGATCAGAGTCAGTGTACACATGGCCATCTTTCAATAATAATTACAGGTGACGTCCCACGAATGACTAGATTCGAGACAATGGCTGTTTCTTTCAGCCTACGATATTCGAAAGTCGGTATCGTCTTGGATTTTTGTCAATGGGACGCAGCAGGTCATTGTCTGGCTCTTCGGCCGGACCCGTCAGTCATAAATTACTCTATTCTCAAATCTCATATGTACATCTATATCTGGATAATAACGGGTATGGCGATGGGCTAAGATTGATCATAAATAAATTGAAATTATTATCGATAACTTAGCTTCATGTTTCTCAGGCTTTACCAAATGCTTACTGAAATATACCATTCGTCAAATTAAAATTTTATGTATGCAAATGAATTTTGTATCTTTGGCACTTGACAATCCCCTTTGATGAATAAAACTCGCATTTAGCCAAAAACCATCGGTTCTTTTTTAATTCTTTTATATATGAAAAGTCTTGAAGCTGGGCGTTGTGAAATGTTCGGATTCAAAATGACTGAATCATCTGAAGCTTCCAAGCTCTGCTGTTTCGAAGCGTGAAAATTATTTGACGCTTGCAAAATTTAACAAACTCGATCTAGCCCCTTATCAGTGCTGTTCCGGATATGATTTTTACCGATTCAAGCTAAGCGGAAGGAATCTAATCCTGAATTCTAAGACTTGTTCGTCGACACCGCAGTTGTTGGCGCTGGCAAATCCGAGCCAGGTTTCGAGTTATATCGAGCGGAGAAAGGCGCCATGAATTCTAGGACGAAGTTCTATCTGATCCTGGTCAGCTGGGAAGCTGTGGCTGTCTGTCTGGGTGGATAAAAACTTTCCCCATTGACAAATTCTAATCTATGAAATCTGTGACAACCATAGAAAGGAAAGGGATGTCAGCGAACTGGCCATGCGATTGGTGATCAAGAAAAATTACAGACACGAATGAGAAGGGGTGGAAAACTGGCACGACAGAGAATCTGCTAAATGGCAATTGGCACTTAACTTTACATGAATCATACAGCAAAGATCTAAGATAATTATTTGCCATATGAATGCTTCAAATTGTTCTGTAGTGAAGCGTCAGTTGTGACATGAGTTTCATTTGCACAAAATTATGGACAATTTCAACGTATTGCAGTCTCTGTAAAGTAGAAGGATCAATTAATCAATCGTCGCAGTAACAATTGGTATGAAATTCAAATCATGCATGAAAAATGTACGTACGTGTAGAATTTCGTACTTTAACTCCTAGCGCATGGCACTTTTTTTTAACACTCAAATCAGAGCACTGGCAAAATTATGACGATGGCTCGTAAAAGAAAGAAAATAAATTGAAATTTTGATGAATTAAAGAGCTGCTAACTGTTAGCTGAACAATAACTGAGCGCATTATATCTATACATAGAATTTCGAGTCACGCTCCATCTCGCATCGATCGACCGAACACACTTCGTTCTGATAGGAGCCTAATTGAAATTTATAGCTCGTTCCCCAAACCCTAGGTTCTAGTTTATAGTTTATAGAGCCGTCTGCTCATAGCTTAACGAATAATCGACCCTGCGGTGATATGCGAGTCTTTTACGAAATAGACGATCAAATTTTACGAGTTGTCCATTACATAAAGAAAATTCAAAACCTTTTTGAATATTATCTTTAATAATGATCGCATTTTCAAACCGCCACGTTGCGTGTGGTTGTTTAATCTTTCAAACAGCGATGATAATTTGTCATTTATAAAATTCTACGTCTCGACAACGAGTACAAAAAAACTACAAAAAAAAAATCGACCATTAGTCTGGGAGCTTGTTGGCCTCCGTTGAACCTTAGGTCAATGATGACCGTCACTCGTTAAACGAATATATGTATATTAGGGTATAACTCGCGAGAATAAAGTGACAAAAGATGGTAATTGAAGGCCCAACGACGTGCATGGTTTGCTATCATAAGTTTCACTCAATTAGTTAATGACTAAAGGTGCACGCAGGAAAATGAAGCAGGACTATACGAATTGGAGTCTCCCAAACTGACTTCTTACAGCCTATCGAAATCAACATACTTGAAACCTACCCAGACTTACGATTTTAAAATTTTGTAACAAGAATGAGCCCAATCACAGCCCTAAATCTGAAAGCGTGGCGCATAATTCGCAATCAGTTGGTATGTCGTGTATTGTTAGTACGTAGGAAACATACGCCTACAACTTCAGCCAGAGAACCTTCAGAACTAACTCCGTCATGGTAATACAAATGACCCTTGAAGCGAGAGCGTTAAGGATGTCTATTATTCTATCAAATTGTAACTTACACGTAATCCCGTTAAGAATGATCCCGTGATTCATTCAACGTTTTCTCGCCATCTTTTATCATATTCAAATGCGATTATACGGTCGAACGGTTTCGTCTCGTTCAACCAAATATAGAAAAGTGCTTGCCGTGATATAGCAGAGATCACTTCCAACTTAACCTAGCTAACATAAAAAAATAATTTTTTTTTTACAAAGTGACATACCCGGCCACTTTTTGCCAAAAAACTGAATTGATTCGTAAAGGGTTTTTCCTGATCGGTTGGGTAGTCATCGAGAAAGTACGATTCGCGTTTTCGAGGTGATAATAATTGGTAATAATGTAATTACGAACAAACTCCCATATCGCCTTAAGGTGTTACGGGACTATGTTCAAAGTTTCATTATTACCAATTGTCATCACCTCGAAAACGAGATTCTTAGTTTCTCCCAAACTCTACAATCTACCGGAATGAAACTTAGTAGATTAATACTTTACAACGGCAGAAAGTGATTAAGTATTTTACTGTTTGGAGAAAACGAATAGAATTCCAGTCACATTCATATTTCCTCTGTTAGCTAGGTTAGTTTCAAAGCTACTCGTACTTTATCACCATATCGTCTTGAGTTTGAAAAAAAGATTGCATGAAAATGAGGTTATTTAGGACATGAATTCCAGAAGGTTCAATTAACGTTTCTGTATCTTTCTCGATAATTGTTAGAATAAATATTCGCCTTGCCTCTTCGATGCTGTGCGATGGATTCCACTTTGAGTACGGATCGGTGTAAAGACGAGAGGAAATGATTATAGTAAAGAATAAAGAAAACAAGTATAATAATAAGTAGAAATAATTTCTAGGCTGGTTCACAGGCCTGCAAATTGCATCAAAAACGTTATCGTCAAATCTTGATCGAGAAATTAGACGTATAGGGATATACAATTTCTGATTATACCACATCGATACGAGCAATCAAGATAATAACTACGTGTCAATGACTACACCACTTCGAACATACCGCTCATTACGTATACCGACACACGTGTACTGTGTATTAGTTTACGACTCAATGAGTGAGATATCGTTGGATATATTTTCTCATAGGAACGAGACTGTCGGGGCTACAGTGATTTCTAGAATGATAATTTCCCGTTCCAACGTAGGTACTAGGTAATTGATCTATGATTCTCCACGCATGATGGTATAAGCTGAAACTTAACACGCCATTTCAACAATCAATAGTTACAGCCACCGTAGAGGATGGACAATTTTCTAGATTCATTCTTATCTACGATACTATAATGTTTTGCGACCATTTAAGATACCGGCTCTCTATTTTTGATCATCATTTTTACCCTAATTTTCATACAGCCAATTGGTCCAGAGAGCCAGAATCTCCGCTGGATCATGAAATGATTTACTTGTTATAGACGTAAAATGCAGGTGAATACATTGGAGGGTGTGATTGAAGAGGTGCTAAGCAAAAGGATACAAGCTATACTCAAATGAATTTTGGCCGTATGCAAAAAACCTCTGGGCAATAACACGATGACTGCAATGACTTACCAATTGCCAAAATTATCCTTTTGCATAGTACTTCCTCAATTTACGCGTGATTTCTCGATTTTTGTGTTAAATATCGCGGTACTTGAGATCTTGAGTCTTGCTAGCACCTGGGGAAATCGACCTACGCAAAGACCGCAGGCTAACGATATTCAACGTGGCGCATGTATAGCCGTGCACGCACTGCCCACGTTTGTATTAAGTGCAATTTGAATTGATCAGTACAAGTATATATGCCATTGCGTCAGTGATATCTGCGACTAAATTTAGCCGAATATAGTGTCACGTTTGTAGAACTGGAATGAAACCATCGGAATTCAGTCCAGATAGAAACTATCCGTAAACTGTTCAGAATATTCACCGCGGATTATGAAAAATTACGTAAAACATGATCAACCATGCGTGGAACCATACATATCGAAGCTGAAGAATCCAACTTGCTCTAAGGTTTATCTCGTGCTTGTTAAACAGCTTGTTGATTGTCCATTTAGTTAGGATAGGTGATCAAGATGTCCCCACAACACTTGACTCTCATAGTTGAACAAAAATCGCGACTCTTGTTGAGAATTTGATTTGAAAATTGTGATTTGTATAATTCTCAATTTTCCGCTTCAATGAAGAAGAAAGTTATTCTAACATGACTGCACAGATGAAGAGTTCAGTTTTTACCAGATTTCCACGCTTATGAAGGTGCAGAAATCCATCCCGGATCGTTTTTGAATGAACGCCCGCATGTTAGTATTGCGTTTTATCAATCTTATGTCCGAAGATATGTCGAGAACGATAATGAATGGATTTTCATGATTCTGGTCTCAACTGATGCAGTTTTATGCTACACAGAACAGATTCGGTTTTACATTTGATGGATCCAGTATAGGCCCTCAAATTGATCAGTATTCGACATTTTTACGTATAAGTTTTCTCTATTATCTATCAGGTTATAAAGCGTATCAATTTTTTCTTTGCCATTATATTTCTTGGGTCAAAGTTGTATCCTGAGATTCTTCAGATCGCTGATCAGTAAAATGAGCTCCGCTCCCCATACTCCAAGTGGTGGATACAATATGATCGTTGAAGTTTTCCGAAATCGGGAAGATTTGTTCAAAAATGAGTATTCGTATGTAAATTGTCGTAAAAAATTTGTTAGGGCGGATGTTGGTGAAAGATGGTGGTACAAAACGCAAAAGGGATAAGTTCACCGTTTGGGATAACAATCCATATCCAATTGATCAAATTTTTGCTCGAAAAATATTGTTTTCGAGCTCATTATGGTCAGCCGAAAAATCTGCCTGATTTTGACAAAATAACTGGAATATTGTCATGCGTTCATCGGCACTTTCCAGTTTTCAGTTATCGTTGAAAGGTGAAAATTCCGTTTTGCGTCCAGAAGGGTTGCACAGGTAAGTATGGTACATGTGCGTAAGGATAACACTCCAAGATGCTAGAGGCTGAAGAACACCTGCAATGGTTATAGGCCTTTGTGTAGAACTACGTGGGTATAGCTTCGTCAGTCACCCTAGCCTCAGGCGTGTGTACCTTATACTGCTAGTCTGCTACCTATTCTCTTCTCGTTCTTTTATACCGCTCGAGTGCTCTAAAACCTTTGAATTTTGAATCTTTGGGTCTGCACTAGGTACTAGCTTAGCTGTTCTCGTTGAACAATGCGGAGTCGAGCGGAGGCAAGGTGCGATTCCAAAAGAGATAAATCTTGTCCCGGCAAGACGCACCTACAGCTACTGCGCTAAATATTCCAAGCTTATATATCTTTACCTTAAACCGACTGTTCTGAACTTTACAATAGGTATGTACATATTCTTTTCAATGCTCTTACTAGTTTAGCTGCTTAAGCTGAAACCGATGGAAGAAGAAATGAGAATTTCCAATCATATCCAAAGATTCCTCTCACTCAAGAAGGAATTCAACGAATACATTTTTGAAAAAAGCAATTTTTCAAAAACTCCAGAACAGGTACAAGATTTTCCAATCTGATTACTTCAATCGCCAGTGAGTACCTACGACTGGTTTATTCATAACATTTCCCAATCCGATCGCAAGCCAGTGCCATGATCTTGGGCCTTTGTGGCTTCGTGACTATATCTGGCATTGCTCGGAGGACGGTGCGACCAAAGATAATGTTGCAATCAGGTCAGAGATTTTGCGCACCAAAATTGTGCACCATAATAGTACAAGTTTCGGACATTATTTTTCATCATGAAAGCCGAGAAGTCGCGACGAAGTTGCGATTTCGAGGTTAGAATGTTAAAAATATAATTCGCAACGGGCGTTGCAACGTCAAAATATCGCGTTACTAATGCCATGAGGTGGTAAGCGCAACAAAAAATCTTGTTATTTTCTTAGTGCTAAAGTCTTTTTTACGTAATATAAAATCTTGTGGGCATATGCACAAAACAATTTTTTTTTTGGCGTTCACGACCTTATGGCATTAGTATGCGATATCTACAGGAAGACCGTAGGTGGTGTACTTGATGGAGAATATATTTCTTTATACTCTCGATAGGAAGCTGACGGAGATTACCTGTGGCAAATTCATTAAAACCATGGACAAAGATTTGGTTATGGAATGATACGAAGGAATGAAAAATTGGACTTGAAATGAAATGCTGAATTCGATCCTTCAGCTGTCCTTAGAACAATCACAGCCCCTTTCCAAATTCCCGAATAATAAATTTCCACTGGTTTAATTGTTCAGCGTAGCTATCTAGCTAAAATTCCCGAAGGTGGGGTAGTTATACAGGAATTTCTGTATTCAAGGCGACACGGAACGTTATGCATATACCTGACTTGGCTCGGACTCGAACAACGGTATCATTTGTTTGACCAAGACAACCAGGTTGACTATAAACCGGCCTTGAAATAACCGGGTCGAGAACTTTGGATCGCTGGCACTGACAAGACTGCGGTTTTCAGTCACAGCCTTTAGGAACTATTCCGCTGTGCAACCATAAGAGCGATTAATACTGTCGCGATCAAGAATCGAGATATCTATCTCGCCATTGGATAGTGAGGGGGTCTATCTGGCCAAGTAAATGTCTTGGAAAATTGTTAAACGAGGTATTAAATCGTGTAAAAGGGTTGCCACAAAGTTCAGGGAAGTTTAAGCCAAGTGATTTTGACAGACTAACTGATATGCTCTTGGGTCTTGTCCGGTGTGGGTTTTATCATAGAAATATTCTGGGATTTTAGAGGGACAGACTCGCCACACCTGCGGTCTTATCCTCCATGGAACGTGATAAACAGAAACACGTTAGGGCCTTTCACATTCTATTCGAATTTCGAACATCAAGTAGAGTTTATAGTTCGTCTGAAATTTTTTCATCGCATCTATACGGTTCATTCATCGTTGATATTTTGTAATTAACTATAAGCCGATATTACGGGGACCAGTACGTGATCGCGGTTGAAAAAACTAGATACGGTCGAAAATCGATTGATTTCTTCACCAAAATATATTTCACATCTTTGTAACTGTATTATTTCAAGACAGCTACTGCACGAATTTGTAGGCAGATGGTATTTGGTCCAAACCAACTTTTCTAGCATCCAGATTGTCCGGAAGACGATCTGCCGTCAATCCATCATGGGGAATTGAGAAATTTTAGAATTATTAACAAATAAGTGAAAGAAATGATCAGATTTATTGAAATTCGATGAAAATTTGTTCATTCTCACTTCCAGATGATACGATCAGGTGATCGTTGATGAAAGATGAAGTAATTTGATAGTGGGATTCAGTACGATTCGTCCAACCTCGACATACTGGTCCATTTAAGCATTTCTGATGCAGTGAATAGCTTACACTATCACGTATCTAAAGCCATGAAAGTAAATCCAAAAATGTTGCGTTATGATCATTTTTAGGCTTTACCAATACTGTATTAGCTTCTGAGCGATGTATTTCAGCCCCTAATGGAGAACATACGTATACTTTATTGTAAAAATTGCAAGTCGATTGGCCTAACCGCACCCTAATGCAGTATGCATCGTGTAATGTATGCATGTGCGACAAGATCCTCTCTAAAAGATAGCGGAGAAAATTTGTCGCCTCTACTTCAGACGAGCGAAGTATATTTTGGTCAGGGACGTGCTTATGCGATACGATAAGGTCTTCCAAGCCCGTCTTATACCTCTCTTTTATACGGTGTCTTGAAAAACCCTACAAAGATAGAGGTGCAGTCCGCAGTATATTCTCGATGATTCATATTCACGCCAGTGAATGAACGATTGAGCATACGACGTATCCCAGTGAATTAGCACACGCCTCAGTAAAAAGTCTATTCAAATGTCCATTTACTGGTCGTCTTGATCTCACTTCGTTACGTTGAAAGGTGTAAGGCTGATTAACTGTTAACTGTGATATTTCTCTAATTTCTGTTAACCACCGATTATAAGTTGCGGACCATTCGGATAACGTTTTCCGAAATTCATAAATAAATAAGCTAACCATTGCAAAAAAAGAAATCCTCGCGCAAAAAGCTTTGAATACCTGCAGAATTCATCCTGGTATCCGTGTTACAACATTTAACCAGGATTATGGATGTATTACCTAACTTTGTTATCAATGAAAATTTCCAGAAACTGTTACCTACACTTTCGTGGGTTTTTCGGTTTGCTTTTTATAGTCGTCGCTCAACGCAGCATTGTTCGTATAACGTTTCATACCACTGGCATGATGCGAGGTATTGTTCGCGGATTTAAGCTCCTCTTCATGTCCTCGAATCTTAACAAGGATAAGATGATGCTGGGGTTTAGAGCAGTGCTTGAAGTAACTGCGTAACTTTAAAACACGTAGGTACAAAGAGGAAAAAAATAAATGTCGGACATTCAGCTGTGTGACGCTGGAAAGTAATTGTGAAATTTTTTCCCGTTGATGTGATACATCACGGTATATGGTATACTTACTGCGTAAAGATGTAGCGGAGTATTTTACAAGAGATTTTGACGCAACACAAGCCTTCGTTATTAAAACTGCTAGACTTACTACAGAAGCTGAAAAAGCTCCAGAATCTCTCAGCTGTACTGCGGTTGAGTTGTGCTCGACGTTTTCTTTGCTTTTACTCAAGGTAGGTAAAGTACACCAGGGAAAAGCTTTGGCACGTGTCTCCGGATACGTTTTAATTTTTCAAGATGAATTCATTCCAAAATACAGCAAATTGCAATGTTTAAATTTCGTACAGCGCAATACTTTTATTTTCGGACGAAATATGGAGGGCGGATCACATTAAGGACGAGGATAAATTATGGGTATGCTTTTCGGCACATATTATTACGATCGAAACTTTTCCAGAGAAGAAAGGGCGAAGAATTATGAGTCACGTCGACATGGGACGGCATTGAAATTCCAAATTTTCAAAGCTGTGAAAGGTCAAAATTCCGAATTTGTATACTACCAACTCGTAGTTTTTGGGAAGATATTTCCCTGGAAGTCTATGTAGCTAATTTGAAAAACTCAGAATGGAAAAACACCGAAGGTCTATAATTCCGAAAGCTATAAATATCCGAAACGCCGACACTCCGAATTTCGGAATTCGCGCATGGAACGTCTTTATTTGATAGCTTTATCTTAAGCTTCCCTTGAATTAGCGGATTTTTAGCCTTTTTGAGTTTTGAACGTTCGGGTCTTCAAGCTGTCGTCATTTCCACCTTTCGGAATTTCCAACTTCTGAACTATAACGTTTCTAGAAACTCAGAATCGCGTCTCAAATAAATTCGGAATATGGGCCGCTGTGTCGACACACTATGCCTATGGAAAAATAACTGATCCTCAGATTACCCTCTTAATCAAACTTCCGACACTTTTTCTTCGAGTTGTTCAGTCTTACGCCCCAAACAGGCTCAACTGGTGAAATACAACCACCAGGTACAACCCTGGGGCTGCGCTGAAGTTCCGAATGTTTAAAGTTCCGAACGGTCCCAATTCCAAATTTATTCAAAACGATTTCATGTTCTCAGAAGTAGCCTAAATCCTGAACTTCCGGTGTTTTTTGGCTAAAAGTTTCTAAAAAAGCTTATGTAATTAACTTTCAAGAAAATATTCTTTCTGAAAACTCATTGTCAGGGTCGGTAATATCAGAATTCGGAATTCTTTGAAAATTTGGAATACTAATCCGCTCTATGACTAATTATACTATAAGACAATTTGTTTTCCATACGAGTCAATTATTTGGTCATTTGATGAAATTGTCAGCCCTTGCCCCTCTCAACGATAAAATAAGTTTGGTGATGAGTATTTTTTTTTCTTTTCAATGTTCAATTTCCAATTTCTGTGCACCGATCGAGTATGTATTGACGACCGGTTGTTTCGCGGCCTGCACAGCAATGACGAAACTGTGTGAACGGAGCCTGAGTGGCGCACAGAGATCAACGGCCTTGTTCTCTCCCTCTCCCCGATTATATCTCTCACTCTCTCTTTATCTCTGACACATACGTCCTAAGGAGCCGTGTGGCGACTTAAGAAGGGCTAGAGGCCTTGTCGAGGCTTTCCAAGCCCTTCGAAGGCCTAAGCACACAACGGATTCTATACCAGAAACCCAGAGTGCAGAATGTGTACCGAGAATATTTGTGTGTGCTGTGCCGGCTACCGTATACACTCTAATCTAACTTCTCACTCTTATTGTTAGCAAGATCACGCACTTGCCTAAGCCTTCGACTTATCGATTGGCTTGTCCAAAGCGTACATCGCGATAAACGCGTCTTTATGTAGTTATATCGTGCTTATGGAACGCGGAAGGACATGCTGATCCAACCTACTGAGTGTTAAGACATACACTGTCAATAATCTCGTGTCAAATCTGATCGTCTTTGGAGTATTTTGGAGTTCAGTCCACGTGGCCAAAAAATTCTGAAATCGTATTTTGTGTCCGATCAATTCATTGAATAGCTTTTATGCACTCCCAATGTAGCTGGTAAAACTGAGCAACATTTGATTCGAGGGTAGGATTTACACCGATGATGAGGAATTCGTGATCGAATTAATTGTGCTCTTCTATCAAATGCAGAAAAATTGATAAAGTAGTGTACTGTTGAATTTCGTTCAAAGTGATTGGACCTGAGAAGATGGAAAAGTACACTGTCAACTCGTTCATTTCATTCTGAATAAGCATATTTCGAATTGAAATGATTTTGACATGATGGTGAGAGCTGGTGGCCTGGTCTTTGTTGACATGCAGAGATGATGTTTGTGAAAAGCTCCGAAGAGCTTTGTGAGCAGACAGCTTCCTCTTCGAATGTATATAGGTATGTCTATATATGTATATGTATGTATATATGCGATATATAGGTAGTCTGGTTACAGTCGTGAAAGATGAATTCGAGGAAATGGAGGAAGCGGGGAAAGGAATCGTGTGGGCTTAGCCGGGTGCGGGAGCTTATTTAAAATGAAACTCTATTTTAGGAAACAACCAAGCAACGTGAACCCCGCGCGTATTTCTCTACCAAAGAATAACGGAGATTACATTTTATTTCTCACCCGTCTGCAAACTCCGGAAAATCTGCCATCCAACATTTCAACCTTTCTTCCAGCTGCTCCAAACCAACTCGACAAAGTCATTCACTCACCATTCACTAGTCTTTGTCCATATATGTGTGGAACTACTTCATTTCCGTTTGATTGCAAAATCTTGTCGGAAGTCTACTCGCACATGGTTTAATTTATTTAATTGTCCGGTGGAGGACCAACCATTTATCTTTTGTCACCTTTTTTTTTTTTCAAAACTTATGCCTTAAGACACTCGAGTTTATCGTTATCATTTAAACAGTACGATGTACTGTGACTCTGTAAGACTGACAGTGTAACGATAACGCGAGTCGATAAAGTGCTTCGTGGCATTTATTCAGGGTGTAGATATATCAGCACGTGTAGAAATGCATGGGGTACTACTTTCACGTGACATTATTCTATGGAGTGACGATCATTTGTTACGAGGCGTGTGTGTGTGTGTGTGTGTGTGTGTTCAAGAAGGCGGAAAGATTGGGTGAGAAAAGGCATCTTGGGGCACGCACGATTAAACGTGCTATAGAAAAAGGGGAAAGAATTTTACGTGAGTAGAATTTGAGATGAAAATAATCAATAGTAATCGTTCATATAGCCGGCGTCATGAAACAAGCAAATACGTTAAAAATCAGCGCTAATTAACAGCTTCATATAAATCTCTCGTTTAATTAGCGCTACGTACAAACTCTCGACAAATAAGAAAAGCTTCGCTCATACCTATGCATTTATTTGTTCTATTCTCTCTACGAAGAAATAAGACTACTCTAAGTAAGTGAAGCCGTGATATTGGCTATGTTCAAGAGCTTACACACCGTCTGAGAGTTGTAGTTTAAATTGGCTCTTCTCGTACAAAATCAAATGGTCTGAGCTTTTAAACTGAATTCCACAAAATTTATTTTTATGTCAATTGATTCAGTAGTTTGTTAGTCAATATGAACATTCATTTTTCGTTCCCACTCAATTTCCTGAAATTTAGTATCCAGACAATTTTTGACTCACTGATCACTAAAATCGATGGATTCAGAATTTTTCAATTTCCAAATTTCAAGATGACGGTTTCAATATGACAAACTGGGATCTTCTGAGGATGCGGGACGATTCATTTGAAAATGGGTACTCGCAAGTTTTTCTGCCTAGTCTGGCACGATTCCAAAATTCGATATTGAACAATTAAAAATTGTGGATATCGAAATGCAAAAATAATGAATTTCTGATAATTGATAACTGATGCTTCGAAGACCTACTATTTATGGAGCTCGAAAAAATCAGGGCGGGAAATTATAGGTTTGCCCCATTGTAACCATAAGAATGATATGGAGGCCTAAGGACCAGAAGGGCGTATATCCGTAAAAAAAGAGTTTTTTTCTTCTATCGGAATCGTCTTGAAATTTATAGAAACGCTTGGATCCATTGGAAACCCACCAATTTTTTTTCTCAAGGACATTCCCCCTTCTGGTCCTTAGCCCTCGATATGTTGGTTTTAATTAACTTGTATAATTTTTTCCGAACTCACCTGTTCGATATCCAGCGTTGCTTAGGTAGGCAGCAAAAGAATGAGGTTCGTGATCTCTCTGCCATTGCGGACTACTGCAGTTATCATTGTTTGTAAACACTTCATGGTTATGAACATATCGGCCAGTTAGCAATGAGCTTCGACTTGGGCAACACATTGGTGTTGTAACGTAAGCGTGCCTAAGTTCTGCTCCCTCGTCTCGGATGCGTCTTAAAGTCCGTGGCATGAAGTTGAGTGAACCTGCAATAAAGATTGTCAATTTCACGCGTCACTTGGACTGGCTAATGTCAGCTAATTGATCATAAGTTGGCATTTTACGAGCAGAACGGAACGGATAATAATTTATAAACCGCACTCGATAAGAAAGGCTGAGTCTCTAAATCAATCGAACAAATTATTCAACATCCGAAGTGATCTTTTGACTCCTGGTGTACTCAAATCTTTTCATATCTCAATGGATATCGATGATAATCCGAACGAGCATCAATCGACTGTGGAAATTTCTTGGAAAAATTATTAGTGAATCGAATCGAAATAAATAACAAATACCTGACTGATCAAAGGGAATTAGAGGAAGAGTCATCAGCATTTGAATGCTCCCGAGGTAATTAAAACACGGTTTTAATATTCTGATCAAGTAACGGGCCGGAAGTGACGTAAAGAGAACCGGTACTTTCAAGAACATTTTACTCATTCAAACTGCCAGTGGGACTACTCGGTGTTCAATGCTGCGTGTAATGTATGGTGCATAAACCTACATTATACCGTCGTTATGAGATAAGATGATTGCAGCCCTTCATTGATAAATTTTTCTCATGATTAACTTTTCGAACGCTTTAGCTCTCCGGTAGTAAAAATTCTCGCGTACTTATATACCGGTCAATTCATCAGAGATTTATATCACATACGATTCCATTGATACCTTGAAATGACTCCACTTTGTCGAATCATCGAAAAAGACTCTCCTATCTTATTGCCGCCCCATACCTACCGAGTTTGGATAATTTAATCATTGAATCCCGGATTATATATATTATATATACGTACTCGCATTTATGAGTCTTGTTCAATTTGACAGATAGTCGATTAGCTCTAAAAGAACGAGCAAATCAGGAAGTGGGCACGCCGCTGACGATTACATGACTGTGGCAATGAACGCTGCATCATTAAGTAGCTCAAGATTTCGATAGTAGAAGCCATGCAGCTGATCTAATCTGACAATATCCCTCAGGGCCCTTTGACGGCGATACAATAATTTTCACTTCTCTAACACACGTTCCGATCTACGCTTGTATACATTTAAGCCGTAGTAAGTAAGGTAAAAGTACCAGTAGCTGTTCACCTTAAGAATGGTACTCAGTAGCTCAACGATGTAGAATTAGTACTGCTGGATGGACAACCTTACGAAACGTACTAGTTATAGTTGCATAGCGACGAGAAATGGACGCTTGTTTAGCTACTGGTACCATATTTTCAGATGTCGAGCTACTGGTGCTTTTACCTTATCGAATTTCTGGAAGTTATATCAATTCCTGGCAGAGAATGCTGCATCCGTAAAAAAGATGAGGTTGAACTTGGTGCTGTTTATAGTTAAGAGTATAGGAAAATACAAGAAATATAAGGAATGATCGATTCCCTTGCTTACCCAGTTCAACATCTTGGTCATCAGTCAAAATGAGGACGATATTAGGTTTCCTTTCCCTGGGTTGTTGATACGGAAGATAAGGAGAGCTTGGTTGATTGTTGGGGTAGTTGTTTTTGTGAGGAGTACCACGACGCTGAGCGCCGAAGACATCTTCGGCCGGGGTATCACTGTCGGATCTTCGCGCACTGACGCCTAGAATAAGAACGGCCGCGATCTGGAGGATCACCTTCATGATGGCTGCTTTACAGTAGCAATATGATTCTTGTCAAACGGGTGTCACATCATTTTTTACACTGTAACAGATCAAAGAAAACAAGCCAAATTATATACGATTCGATGAAAAAAAGGCATACTGAATATGCATGACAAGTTTCGCACTTTGAATTGCAAACAAAAGTTATTTTTTTCATACCATTTTATCGTCAGAGCTAATGCAAATTGAAAGGAATTGATTGTTCAAGAGAAACATCTTGTAGAAAGGATAATTATCGATTGCATATTCACCGATCTTCGTTGTATACTACGACAGCCTTGACCTTGAAATTCCATAGGCAATCAACTGTGAAATAGAATTGGAGCATTTGATATTAATTTACATAGATTCTCATGCGATAAACGATTTATAAATTGATTTCCGGCGTGTTATTAGAAATTCCGTGATCAGAATAGAGGAAGTATAAGTGAAGAGAGGGACTGATGGTGATAACTTGCAAAACTTCTTTTACGTAAAGAGGTATAGGTAAATCCTACAGTTTCTTGAATTTTATAATGATCCACGAATGATACGATAGTAATCGACCTGTATTGCAGGCTGTTATCAAAGTTATTAGTAATAATTGATTTTGGCGGTGCTGGAAGTTTTCCAAACCGTGGATTCACAGTGAAATTCCAGCGTTCGAGGAGACTATTAACTTCCAACAGAGACATATGTGAACAACTCTCACGATAAAGTAGAAAAAACTCGAAAACAATAGTAGCGTGGAATCTTGAGACACATGTGCAAAGATCCATCTCTGTTTCCAACTGAAAACAGATGGACTGCATACGGTTGCACGTGACAAAAATATCGACGGTGTGTAAAAAAAAAAAAAAATGTAAAAAAAGACTAAATATGGAACGTACAAGTTGGCGAGGTAGCTCGGATGACAAAATGCAATCAGTGCAGCATTCATTGTAATACAATCAAGTATACTGATAGCCGTTATTCGAAAGCCAAGTGCTCTAATATCCCTGAATCTGACATACGTAGCCGTTAATCGCACTGCCTTAATTATCACAAATCTATGTGGAACTGGTGGAAAACGTGCTACATAGAGTAGATAAAAATAAATCAATTTGAGGCCTATGCACAAGTTATTCCCTCAGCCCCCTGTATTTGGTCCATTTCATTTATAGACCCATAGCAATGGACATTTTTGAGTTCTGCATCCACCAGAGTGATCGCGAAGGCGTGGGCTGGATCTCGAATGATTTTTTTGTCATAAGCCCATTAAAAACAAAATAATAGAAGAATCTGTCATTTTTCAAAAATTAGTCTAAATATCTCCCTCACGTATGAACTGATGTGTACCGATGATACGTCAATCCAAGAATGGAATGGTACGCAATCTTTTAACAGAACAGAAGGTACACCAAACATCGTAGCCATATGTATACATGACTGACTAAATACCAAAAACCGAATGTGAAATTGACTTGGTGCGAGTCTGCCAGAAACGTGTGATGTGGTAACGTTGAGGGTGTCAAGAATTCTAAATCGTTCGAAGTCAAACACTGAAGGTTTAATCATGAAAACTTTATACGGTTTGATGCATAATGCATGGATTTAGGATACATGTAGGTAATATGTATGCAGTTTGATTTTGAACACCTACAAGTACCTACCGTGGAAAAAATTTTCACTGAAAACCGAATTCGATGATTCAGTACGAATGAAATCGGTTCCTATGGAAAGCACGAACGACGACAAAGATGATAGTATAGAATGCGTATACTTACGCATATACGCGTATAAATAATGTACAGTTATTATCTCGCGAAGCGACTGACTACACGCGAATCCTCGTCGTCATCCGTAGGAAGAGACAAAAGTTATTAATTGAATTCCAACCCCGTGAAATTCTTCTTCATGGGTGGCTGTTGCGGTGCAAGATTTCTATGTCTTGTTGCCGATAATCGAACGGTTTCTCACCCAAGGCGGCATTTTCATGATCAATTATTTATTAGACAGTGGGACGTCCCCCGATTTAGTTTATTCTCTCTAAGTATATGCCTATCATTTGATTTTTATTAGTTAAAATATTAGTTGAATGATACATAATAATTGTAAATCAATATATCAAATACTCCATAAGGTAGAGCTTTTGATAGGCACGTATTTTATATTGCAAGGTAGATCCATCAAAAAATGGTATCTAACCTTAAAAAACTCAGCCACATGGTTTGTGCTAACATAACCTAGAATTAATCGATATTCTGTTAGTTCAGGCTGAAGATGGCCGGCCGAGCCTGGCTGAAACGATGTTTTCAAACTAATAAATAAAGATGTCTCTGCAATGACCTTTCTCGACGAATCATTTCACCATATACGCCTATTGTCAAACGCCCAAGGAGTGATTGTTCTCCTATAATATATTTTTCCCTATAAGTTATATCCATTTCACAGCAAGTACCTATACCATTATACCAATAGTACCCGTGTGGAAATTTTACTCCAAACAGGATTCAAAATTTTTTCGATATACGAAAACGCTTGATTCCAAAAATATGCCATTTTCAATTTTATTTTTTTTTCAAGATTTGATCCACGAAAATCCGACTCATTAACGATGCCGATTGTTATCGAATACAGATCGCCCGGGTGCTGTGATACCGCTTTTTATCTGTAGCTTCATTGTGGATTCTGAACGACTTTCGCTCGTGATCACATCTCACGAATAGACATATTGTGATATGATATCAACTATGGCACTATAATATTCCTGACTCAAATATGTAAGCATTCGTGATGATTGACGTGAACAAATTGAACCCACGGTAAACAAGTTATAATACTTATCCTCAAAGTTGTGTTCAAACGGCCGTGAATTTCGTGTCCTGTGATTAGGTTCAATCTTGTAGCTACCTAGCTATGCAGTTAGTAATTTGCAGTGGGATGGCTTGGAACCGCATAAAGTTTCTTCATCGAGTAGAGGTATATAGTACATACAGCTTGTATTGGTAATTTCCACCAAGTACACGATGTGGATAAGTTATTTCTCTTGAACGTACGAGGGTTGAAACGATAGTACGGTATATATGGTCGTAAGCTTCATGGAAGGAAACTGTCGCGATAAAAACATCACTCGAGTAAATTAACAACGTAAATATCTCCGCTGTAGTTCTATTAATAATTAACTAAATCATTTACAAGAGTTATATTATTCAGAGCTAATTGTTATTCGGTTAAACGGTGGCAAAGCCCGATAACTGATAACGAATAATAGTTTTGTCTCTTCTTAGACAGGTCTTTGCGTGCTAGCTAGATAATCCCAGACTTGTGCGTGTTCTGCCTGACCGGGTATCGCGTACAACGTATAATAAATCCGATTCGCGATAAAGCGCGAAGCATCCACGTGCAATTAGCGGGCAAAGATATACGGCTAAAATCCGATAATTGGATCTGCGCCAGTTCTTCAAGACCCACCAGACCGGTCCTCGTCACTTGTCCATAAAGTTGATTAAGCCTTACGTCATTTATTCCCCAAGATTGCAAAAACTTTTATCACCACATTTCTTTTCCACTGTTCAAAATCATTAGACAATTTTGACGAAACCACGTCAAATCCTGGTTTGCTGTTTGTGTGAGGATGAGTAAAAGTCATCAAGTCACTTAAAAGTCGTTCAAAGTGTCAAGCATGGTTTAGGTCATCTAAAGTCACATTAAGCTGTTTGGAACTGCCAAGAATTTGTCTGAAACTTAGCTGGGTACTTTCGTTCAAATTTTCGATGCAAATATATGTACGAGAGGTTTGAAATTGACGGAGGACTGAAAAGGAATGGGAATTTCTAGTCAGCCGTAATCTCAACTGGAAGTTGAGTGAATTAGTTTAAGTGGTTCAGAATCACTTGGGAGCTTTTTTGAGTCAGAAGTGATTTAGATGCCCCAAATTTAAGAAAATAGTCTTTTTACCCCATCGAGATCACTGGTAAATTGAAATCATTCAACTGAATGATAATTCAGCCAATCAGCTGTATCTCGAAATGAGTTGCTGCCTCGATGTCGAGGCTTAAGGTTGACTGCTGTTCGGATAAAGTGACGAATATAAAATATCGAAAATATGTTAGCTTCGAGGCGTACATACGCAGACATGTCTGTCCGCAGTACCTACATAATCCATGCGGGCTTTTGACATGGAGAGACAATTCACGTGGGTGTTTGATCGTGCAGTATATACGTGGCTACAGATAGAAATCTTGGGTTTCTGAAAGCGGCGAGGCGTGCGGCATTCATATTCAAATGAGTAGTCGACTAGTTTTTTATTTTATTTTTTGTTTCTTCATTCTATTAAATCATCTTATCAACATTTCAACTTGATCTTTCTCTCGTAGACTGACAAAGTTCTGGAAGTAGTAGCTGCTCGCAAGTTGCTCCGAATCGGTCTTTAAAGATCGACCACACTGAGTGGTGAATAGAACCAAAGTGTATCCGGTGAAATTTGCGCTTCGAACATGTTTCCACCGCATTCATGGCCGCATGATTAATAGAGAGAACGATTGACAGAATGGGGGACCGACCGCGAGTGACTTGCTCAAAGACCTTCCTAGATGAAGGGCGTCAAGGGATCCAAGGACCAAGTGCCTTCAGTCGTTGAGAGGCATCTATCCCTCGAGACTTGTGGTCCGCAGGCTCTGATGGCCGGTTCTATCACAGTTCATAGGACATCAAGTTCTACGATGCCGTAACATATAGGAGTAAATTGAAAATCATTTGAACAATTTGTAGGCAGCATGAGAATGAAATCAAATTAAATTACCCCTTGATGGTACCTTTGAAAAAAATCGTATTTTTAGTCTCACAGCAATGATGGATGCTGGTTTGGCTGTGATCACAATTCTAGCTCTTGTCCATAGACGTTCTGATAATCTAAGGTAATTTTATTCAGTACGTATACACAAACGTGGAAATGCCATCGGATGCGTTACGGAACGCTACGTGTGAAGGGATCCTATCAGAACCGGAAGACCCATCGCATCTTTCATCTGTGCCCATTTTCGAAACGAGTATAGAGCGGAAGTTAGACCGGAAATGGCGTCGATAGAGGATCGGAGTTTGTCTTATCTCACGATCCCAGTTTGGCTCTGACAATTGCATTGGCCGAGTGGATATGGGATAGGCAGTATAAAATACTTACCGACAAATCGACGCTCATATACCAACTGAAATATGTAGGTAGGCAAACGCGGCGGTTGGTCTCGTGACGTAAATCAAGAGATATAGGTACATACATGTACGCGCACCCACTGCGGAGGCAACATTATCTGATTGTGCTAAATTCGGCCATGTATGCGCGAGATGCCCAGGAAATGACGTCAGCTCTGACCATTGGCGACACTTCTTGTACGTATACCTATTCAAAGTCTAATAGACAAATTATACGAATTATCATACAGCGTACAGGGCGAGTTAAGAAAAGTGTACCGAAATGCCTCAAGGATGAAATTGAACGACTCCAGAAAGAACACACGATCTGATAGAGTAATTAGCTGTTGAATATCAGATTATCATTGGAGAATTGACTTGAATCGGAGTGTCTCAATTGGGTGTGCCACAATGAAAGTTACGCCGTCGGCTTTGAACTTTGATTTGTTTGGAATCAAAGTTAATTAGCTTTAATTCCGGCGTCACTTCAATCAAGATTCATTAAAATTCACATCACCTACCAATTGACTATTCAGAATATCCGTGCTTAGAAGGTCTCGCACATATTATTCTGTTTTCAATAATGAGATGCCTGTTAGCGAGTTATGATTTGTGGCTAGAAAATAGAAAAACCCCGTGCAGAAATTCATCGAGGCAATCCCTATTTGCGTAAGGGGCCCGGACGGGCGATCCCTATTTAGAACTCCTAGTGAGGTCCTGTTGGGGCGCGATCAGGATAAGTGACGTAGTCTGCACCACTAGAACCGCAATAGAACTGAAGCGGGGCCCCGTTGGGGCGCGATCGGGATAAGTGATTTAGTTCGCTCTACTAGTACCCTAATAGAACTGAGACATCATGGCCCTGTCAGGGTCCCCGGCATGGGTGATGGCAGTGTTGGCAGCCGTCACAACATAATAAATTATGGTACATACATGCTAGTTCGGTATTCGAGTCGGTACTCAAATATTCGAATAAAATCGAGTCCAAACAATAATCATAAAAATTCATACGTAATATTCCCCGGTAAGAAATCGCGTGACTAAAAGCAAAAGGGCCGAAGTGGCAAAAAAAAATTTTCGATTTTTTAGTGCCGAAATTTTTTTCATGCAACATAAGACCTTTTGGCATAGTCGCAAAATTTTATTTTTTTTGGCGCTTAGGCCCTTTTGCTTTTAGTCACGCGAAATGATCACCTCACCTGAAAATACATGATTCTATAGATAGATAGATCGCAAGAACTGCAATTCAGTCCTACAGGAATGTGAAATATTTACTGAATTGTGTTATTACTGGTTTCAATTTGATAGCTTCATATAGCCGTTGCACAAGTGAGACAACAGTGAACCAATATCCATGCGATAGTTTGGCGTAGCGGTTAGGGCGAGAGATTAGTAAGCGAGAGGACGTGAGTTCAAACCCCGGTTAGGACAATTATTGCGGCGGTTTTCTTAGCGGGTAAAATGCGTTTTCATCGTTCAATGTGGGTCTGCGGTCTCTCGTTAGGGGTGAAAAGTTCATTTTTAATCATTTTTTTCAACGTACTTCGATAATAGTTAATCACTATAGCGTTTCTGATTTTACATATACAGGGTGAGTCACGAGAAACTCCGAGAATAGGAGGAGCCTAATTGTCGAATAAGTCCATCCCTTCAACCAATCAAACGAATACCACGTAATGACAATAGAAACTGTGTGAGCATAACATTCAAATCAGAGTCCATAGCAGAAGATTGTAATCAAAATCACATCAGCTAGGAACAGATTTTACTTCAAACGTAAATATTGTTATGACTGACTGCCTTCTTGTTCAATACAAACATCGAATCGATTATGTATGTACTTTCCTTTATTCTAATATTATGCTCACACAGTTCCTATTGTCATTACCTGTTATTCGTCTGATTGGATGAAGGGGTGGGCTCATTCGACAATCAGGCTCCTCCTATTCTCGGAGTTTGTCGTGACTCACCCTGTAAAACGGGGCCTCATGGGGTTATTTAGTTGGGGGCTTGATGGGGTGAACTAGTTGGGGCGCTGTCTAGAAAAGTGTTACAGCCCTGATAGGGGGCTAGACAGTTCTCCCCAATAGCGCCCTAACAGAAATGGGAAAAACTAGAATGGGCCTTTCTCTATCCCCATCGAAATTTCTACACAGGACGTTTTGAATTTCCATTTGTGATATCCAAGTTTCGTCGACACAGTAGAATATAAACTAGAAACAGCAAGTCACTTGAGATTACAAACTCT
The DNA here is from genome assembly GCA_963989295.1 of Ametastegia equiseti. Classification (NCBI taxonomy): domain Eukaryota; kingdom Metazoa; phylum Arthropoda; class Insecta; order Hymenoptera; family Tenthredinidae; genus Ametastegia; species Ametastegia equiseti. The sequence continues at coordinate 24,962,099 of OZ022389.1, forward strand.
GTGTATATATGCACAAGCTACTAGTCGTAGGTTTATGACCTCGTTCGAATGATATTAATATATGGCCTAATACGCCAGATGGCCCATGTTACAGAAGGCGAGGCACGAATACGTGTCGCAATAATAATGAAAATTAGTTTTCTAGTTTTGACTAAATAGTCGTTAACATTTAATAAAACCAGCATGAATAACTCGAGTCTCGATCAACGTGTCTGGCTTACGTTTCTTTTCTCGTATATACACAAACTTTATTACCGTGTATCGTTGACAGATACGAACCAGGACAAGGGTTGCTTGAGACCCTTAAGTCCGCGCTGAGGGTCTTCTCACTTGCAAGACTCTTGACTCTTGACCCAGCTCGAGTAACGCAAGCAAATGCATACGGGAAGCTGATCGCGAAATAGCATCCCTTGAAAAAATCAATAAGTCAAACAATCACCGAAACTTGGCTCTCTCTCTTTCAATACTTTCGACAGGTTCCTAATGGATGGCAGTTGGAAATAGTGAGCGAAGAAATTTCCATTGGCGTGTAAAATAGTAGTGTATAATAGGTATCAAGAAAATTAAGTGGCAGATGACGGAAATGTTTTCAGAAACTATACCGTCAAGTGTTTGATGAGTTCATAAAAGGTTTGAACCCATGTAATTAGTAACGTTTAGGTAAACCGGCGTTTGAGTGATACTTATACTTTGCTTTCGAGTTCCTGAATCTTTACCAATTACAAGAAGGTGAAAGAGATCTTATACGGGCACGCGCACCAACTGGAAAATGATTAATGATAGACTCGGTTAGACAAACTGGCGGCAACTTTGTCCGCCTACGAATAGACATGGGGTAGGTACAAACAACACACATGCTGTCGCTGCTTGTTCAAAGCATCGGTATACATAGGTATATCCTGGGCTCGAAACACGCCTAGCATGTGTTTATTTAACTGGCGTTGCTGCAGGGTATCAAAACACGTAACGAAATCAAAAACAAATGCAGACTGGATGAATTAAGGGGGGACTTAGGTGAAATTTGGATGAAACTCATTTTTTTTATTTGTAAAATGACTCAGAAAAATCTGATGAAAAATCGTTTCTAACAAAAGTTAGTTACTGTTAGTATGTCTATTGAAAAAAAGTCTGCGATGAAAGTGTAGACGCAAGGAACCTTTCGCAGTGGCACTGCGTAAATAAAACAATTAGTTTCATCCAAATTTCACCTAAGTCCCCCCTCAACGAAACAAAAAAGAAAAATGAAATTTGAATGGACAAAAGCATGTGTTTCATAATTTTTGAATTTTGTTAGCAAACGTATTTTTCACCAGAAAACAGTTGATACTAAGTTTCGAAGTGAAGTAAGAAACCTAATATCTTGACTCGAGTTGATGATGACTGACAATTAGTATATAGGAATGTAGAAAATTTGCTATTGTGTAGAAAATAGTCATGGATGATCAAATATCGGTTTCGAGTATCTCCCGGGATTATCGAACTTCTATATATACGAGAGGCGCGGGATTCGCAGGAAATGGGAGAAATGGAATTCGCAATTTTCTCTCCTATGCTGAGTCAAGCCTGAGCCTTCGCACATAACATATACGTGTACCGAGATAGCATGAGTCTAGTGAAACGCGATTCCGCCTATTGTTTTGCCAGAGTTAAGTTACGGCAACAGCTCCCCGCACGCGCGTTCTCGTAAACCACTGCAGAGGCAGCTCTGACGTTAAATAAACCCAAGTCAAAAAACATAACTCCCGATGAGATAAGTGGCTCGTTTATAATTTCCCAGACCAGTAATTGAGCGAAGATTTACAAAGATTGCTCTTCGCGGAGCCAAGAAATTTTCTGATCCTTTAGTTTAAGTTATTACACTGAATAAATGTTAAGTAATACACATCCCGCATGGTTGCAGCTTCTGAACAAGAGAACATTGCGCATTGTGGGCATGATTTACCCAATTACTACAACTTATTGTTAGTGCACCTTGAATTGTTTGAACAAAATTAGCTGGAAACACTCTGACGGAAAATTAGGGAATAATGCATAACAATCACGGAGGCAGGATTGAAATTCCGAATTTTAAAATCTCCGGAAGGTAAAAATTCTGAATTTTTATAATACCGATTCACAGTTTTTCGAAAGATTATTTTCTCGAAAGTCTACGGAGTCGATCTGAAAAACTACAAAATCTAAAGATCCGAAAGGCCAAAATTCCGAATCTCGGAATTCGCTCATGCAACGTCGATTATTTGACAGCTTTGTCATGACCTTCCTTAAATTTCCGGATTTTCAGACTTTCTGAGTTTTTAACTTTCGGATCTTTGTGCTGTCTGCATTTCGACGTTTCGAAATTTGCAAGATCTGAACGGTAACGTTTCTAGAAACTCAGAATCGCGTCTCACATAAATTCGGAATTTCGCTCGCTTAGAACTTTTGAAATTTGGGACTTCAATTCCACCCCAAAAATTGCAGTGAAACCTGTGCTAAATACGACTAAAGTACCAATCAGAAATAAGCGAATCGCTTATACTTTTAACTGGTGTAAAGTGCAGCCACGTGAAACTTATGTAGATATGCATACATGTACATACCTACGTATAAGGTGGAAGGTTATTTCAGCCATTAGCTGAAGAGCGGCAAAACCGGGAGAAATTCCTCTGCAATTCGATCAATTGGTATTAAGGCGTGCACGTACGGTTATGGTCAATGCATAGCTTTGATGTGCACTTCAGGTAATGCAGTGGTTTGCGGTATGGAACCTATAGCGCATCAGCCTTCACCGGAACTAAAAAGATGAAATGGGGTCTGCGCATCTATGTAGTTGCGAAAAGTTTTCAAACCAACGAAACCAGCTCTTAATGTAATGGGTACTGATAGTTTATTGCCTTTAGATACTTCCCGTATACACAGGTACATGTATATAGGTGAGTATTGTGTCTGATTCGACTTGTGACAATCAAATAAATCGGAAATTTGATGATATGATAGGAAAGCATGAAGGTTTTTCCCTACTGCGGCTTCTCTAAATTGAATCACTCGACTTTTATTTGCTATATAGGATCTCAGCTGATCCAGATCATGAGGGGAAATTGGATAAGGTGTAACGAAGTACCGTTCCACTCAAACATTCGCAAGGTATCCAAATTTTAATATTAAAGTTGTTTTGCTCCATGGCATAGCGTTTGCTACCAAAATCGAAGGAAATGATTATTTCATCGAAGTACAGCCATGCTACAATTAGGCTACTCGACTTATACGGTACCATAGAACGATCATCACATATCATCATATCATAAATCCACCAGTTGTGATTGATGTATGTACCATTTGTCTTTATGGCTCGGTGCTGGTTAGGGCGAAGTTATCAGCTCGCGCGTAGAATTTCAAGTTTTGGAGAGGTACTTTGGTGAACGGTGATGACAGTGACTAATGCGACTGTCCTTTCACCCGTGAGTATAATATTTTAAACATTCCGAACTACTCTGTGCAGAAATTTCTGGAGTGCATTTCGGTGAGATCATCTAGACACCTATTGCTCTACTTGCGTAAAGTAAAAAAGGCGAATGTCTCCCAGTTGAAAACCCGGATGAAGGGCGCAGGGGCTTTTGGTCCCTTGAAAGAACACTCCACTTTGCGCCCTACCCCAGTCCTCAACAGTAATTTGAGATGAAAAATCCACAAGGTGTGCTTGTGCTCGGGGTTTTACGTGTCAATCGACTTCGGCTTGGATAGGCTCCGAGTAATGAGTTGGTAGGTTTTATAATCCATTTGTTTTATGTTAGAATTAAAAAAAAAAAAAAAAAAAAAATAGAATTATCTGAAGGCCGAGCAGTGCGTTTCGAAATTTCTGCTGGGGCATCGATCTCCTAGCGTTCGCCACTCTATGGCATATTCGGCAGCCCCTCGCTGTGATTTATTTCAAGTTCCAAGATGTTCAAACATTCACTTGAAAGGGATCTCCAAATTTCTAGAGCGTCCTTGGTACATTATAGATAGGTTTTGAATTTTTTATTTTCCATGAAATATTCATAGCTCATGATATGTACGTGGTAGAGCCAAATGGTTATTGAAGATGAAAGGTCATTTCAGACGATTCGAGCCAAATCAACTAACTTTCGTATAGATTTTGGCTGCCATCCCACTTTTGGCTCTCCTTCAAATCTGCGCCTACAGAATGATTCACAATTTTGCAAGTATTGATTGAGACTGGTTGAAAAAATACTCTCCACTTTGTTCATTTGCTGTTGGTGTAATGATTTTTATTCTTTTTGATATTTCCCAGGCCAGATTTGATACGAGCGAGAAATCCTCGGTTTTTTTTAACGAATAACCGCACGAAATGATTCACCCTGCATTTTAACTCTCAGAGGGTCGGCCGTCCGGAGTTTAGGGTCGAAGGTTGAGGGTCGAGGGTAGCGGCTATAGAGAACAAGCTAAATGAGAGGCAGGCATCGCCACATATAGTTATAAACCTACGCCACAGATATAGCTATCTCACTTGCCTATACGAGCTGGCGCGGTGCTTTTCATCGACTGACTACGCCTAGGCCTCCAGAGCTACGGCAAAGAATGTGTGGAATGCGTTCGCAGGTCTTGCATCTACCGGTCGTACTCCATGGCTCCCAACTAAAAGATTGTAACCTGCGTTGATCTCCCAGTTTCAAGAATACACGTAGGAACAAAAATTTTCTCACGAAATTTGAACTCAAATCCTTGCCACGTTCCTAAACTTTGTAAAATCGATTGGCATCCCTCAGAATCTATACAAATTGCCAATTTTCTAATATTTTCACTTATCACTCAAAATTGAAAAAGAGATGAAAACTGCAATTTGCAATGATCGTGATGATTGTATATTTTTTAAAGACTTTTTCTAGAAAAGGTATGTATTCGGTGCGAAAATATATAGGTTTGCATAATGTTTAGAATATTCATGGCGGATTTAAACTAGGAAGTACATTTTTTTTTACGAATAAGATTCTTTTGATAGTTCATTTTACATTTGTTTCCGAATTACCAAATCTCTAGGCTCATTGACAGTCCTATTTATACAGTCATACGTCTATTATTGTAGAGTACGATGACTCGTAAGATTCTAATTCACTTTAACTGTCGGAGCTAAGATATTCACTGGTTCTTCTGAGGGACCGAAGATATGGAGGAAAACTAAAAGTCGATCGGTGAGATATTTTTATGGTACATACGAAATTTTACGATTTTCCAGTAATCGAGATAGTTAACAAAGCGCACTTATGCACTTATGAGACTTTAGTATCTGCATAGACTTCCAGCAGTAAAAGAGAGTTTTAAAGCGACGCGGACGCAGCTATATACTCCGATATCTAGAAAAATTTCAACAAGTTTTTTTTTTTTTTCCCCCAACTTTTCGAACAAAGTTGCGAGGGTTTATTCATCCCTCGACGAAATTGTTTGTTTCCAAGGTCTGGCAACGTGATGTCGACGAGCTAGAGAAAAGCACTGTGAGAATAACGACAGCTGTCCATTTTGTTTATTTTAAATTTGATAAATTTTTTTTCTCACTTTTCTCTTTTTACTTTTTGTTTATTCGAGTATTTCTTTTCCACTCTACCCAACGTAGGACAAGGGAGAATTTTTAAGTCGAGAAAAAATACGGCCGCAGGGCTTTTGAACCACGTACGGCGCCAACTTCACGATTCTCTGAGGTTTCGGGCTTCCAACGAATCCCCAAGGACGTCGATAAGGTCCAAGAAGCGATTTGGAGATCCCGGGCCGATTGAATTGTCTGCGGTTAGGACGGAAACACTTTTAATGGGAACGGATCCATCCTCACGATCCTTGGGATACCTTCGTATTCCATTACACTTGTAACCAGTCTTGGAATTTACTATACCTACCTACGTATAAATCCACAATACAGCATTCGAAAAAAATTCAAATAAAATTAAGATCAGATTTACTCGTTCCTCAAAGTATATGCTGAGAGTGTTTTCTTGTCATCGTAATTTTATTAGATAATAATATGAACTGAAACGGACTTGGGTATAGATACATAGAAACCCAATTGCAGATTATACGATTGTGAAATATGAGTGCTCTCTATGCACACTGTAGCTACTTCCTACGAACAGGATTGCAAGAGATAAAAGGTATGACTACGAAACACGATAGAAGGTGCTATTGTTCAATGTTCCTGTAATTTCCCAATGTCCAGCCTAAGCGATCACGCAGTCGAGAGGCCAATTAATAAAAAGAGAAGAAAGGAGAGAGATAATCTTTCTACAAATTGACTAAACTCTGTTCTGTCCTCAGTCGTTCGAGTCTTAATGAACTACACCTACGATGAAACAACAGAGAAAAATTAAAAAATAGTACTAAAGACTTCAAATTAAGGGGAGCAGTGTGTCGCGGTTGGAAAAATTAAACATAGTCCAAAATCAATTTGTTTCATTACCAAAGTTCATTTTGCATCATTACAATCATCTCACTTAAAAACGTTTGCTGCACGAATTCAGGCAATGCACGACTTATCTATGTCCAAGATTGTTCGGAATACAGGCCGTCACAAATTGAATGAGGGAAATTGGAAAATTTGATTTTTTGGCTGAATTATTTGCTAATAAGTGAAAAAGAAATGTTCGATTTTCGGAAAATTGGCCATATCTTCTATGATAAATATTTTAATTCAATTTCCCTCGTTCAATTTATGACGGCGCGTCTTCCGAACAATTCGGATCCTGAGAAAGTGAAATCGGACTACGGTGTGCCTCAATTCGTGCAGCGATTGATTTTTAGTGGCATAATTATAATGATGTAAAATGATCTTTGGTGAAGAAATAAATTGATTTCGGGCCACGTTTCATTTTTACAACCGCGACATACTGCTCCTCTTAACCCGAATGCAACTACAAAAATGATTGAAGTTCCCATTTAAATAAATGATAAACATGATGCAGGTACTTTGATTGATAAACTAGACCTCCAGGAAGAGATGTGTTTTGTCTATTGATAAAAACTATGAAATTCTCTAAGATTTGAATACATTGATAAAATAACAAATTTTCCTATCTCGTCAGTCGGTATTCCGTTTTAATAGCCATTTGTACATTTGAGCAACGAGGAGTCAGTTAATTCGTTGCTCGGTGGCGTATAGATCAACTGGAAAGCTCTGTTGTGATGTATGTGACCAGTAGTGCATTATTATGGCCGAATGTTACTGGCTGATAACCACAGCTCTCGATAAATTGGATCCCCCATCCGCCGCAGATATCAGAGTTTCGATCGCGTTCAATAACGGAGAATCTATAGGCCATTCAATTCCCATGCAGCGAACGCTGCGTGCGCAACGTGTTTATGAGGATAGATCAAATTAAATTGATCGTATCGTAAGAGCACCGGCTACGGCGTTTATTAATCCTATAACGCGCTATTCCACTCGTGTAATTCAAGCTCCTCCCGTATCATTACTAGCCAAAGATACTCAGAGTAGATACAGCGTTAGTCAACAAATCTGCAAACTACACACATCCCTGAATTCGTTTCTATTTAATCAAGGGGAAAAAAAAAATTATTCTGCAAGCAGAAATCACCTCGTCAGGTTCACTTAGCAAGATTGATTCTGTAAGAAATGAAAGTCAGAATAATGATATACGTGAATGAATATTCGCGAGGATCTAGAAATCATCCTCACTACAAATCACTGCGTGTGTTTGATTAGAAAGTAATGAAATTTGCATGTCGATCTCAAATAATACCTACAGTCAAAAGCACAGCGTGTCAGAGGTTCGTTTGTGATTAATTTGTGTAATGGTTCGCAGACGACTGGTTTTCATTTTTCAGAAATTAGGCAAAAAGTAAAGGTGCATTAGGCATCTGCTGTGCATACGTAACCGTGAATCTGACGAAGCTAAAAAATAAATAAAATAATGAAAAATGTGCAGCTAAGCCATTCGGAAAGTATAGCTAAAGCCCTGAATACGAGCAGTCGAGCGAAAAGATAAGCGCCCGTTCACTGTCAGGATTAGTACGTGTATTCAATTACGACAGGTACCACGCGAGGGTTAAACTAATCCTGCAAAGTATACCGTTTGCCAAACGGACCGAGCTTAAGCCATGGAATCGTTTTACCGTCTATACCCACACATCGTTTCGTCCCTTTCTAAGAGCCTTTAAACTATGGGAGTTTATGTACAACATACGTTTGTTTTATGACAATGTGACTGCCTCAATCGACACTTAAATTAAATCAGCAAACTCAATTACCGATAATAATCAAATCAGATTGATTTTCTTATAGGCAAAAATTGTCCGGCCAATCCTCCATGTTATAGGTACAATTGAATACCTGCACTCACACTTACCACATAAGAAAGATTTGCTGACGGAATAACTCGTGAAATGCTTGTGAATCACGTCCTGGTAATTGGATTATTAGGAAATTTTATTGTCAACGTTGTTTTTCTCTCACCACCACATATATTTTCTACGAAAGCGAAACGAAAATTGCGTGACTTTTGAGGGAATCGACTATAGGTATTAGCTTTTATGATCTTTCCAACTCAAGACGCGGACTTCAATGCGGAATCAATGCGGTCTTTCCTGATTTAGAATCGATGAAATTTCGGATTCGTTTGGCCTAGTAGTTTTCGAGTTATTCATAAAATGAGATCGTAAAAGAAAACGAACAAAATCGATCGATGATCTATCAAGAACGGATCAACAGATCTTAATCATCTTGGTTTCAATCGCAAGCATTCGTTTCAATTGAATTATGACTATTTTTTTATTATCCGATACAGTAGAGCTTGTAAATCCTGAAGAGTATACTTCCTTCTTTGCTGTCATATTTCTCGAAACATATCATGCAAGAGCTTTATGCCAAATCGTTGATAGGTTTCAAGTTGGCGGATCTGATAAGGCCGACTGAGAATTTCTGAAGATGGCGCACATTTCAATAAAAATTTGGTTTCTCGACTCCATGAGCCGGTATCCGAATTCGATGTTGAATAACTCCGATTGGCTAATATCGAAACGAGCAAATAATTAACCTACCGCTTGTTATACAACCCGTTTCTAAATGACCACATTCTTTTCTCAAAGAATACCGTTTTTGAAGTGAAAAATTCTGGACTGCAGAGACTTATTGGTCTGGCCCAAAGTGAAAATGGGCATCTGTTCAAATTTTGTTCAAGATTCATAATTTTGATTCCAATTTTTCTACTTCTGAATCAATCTTCTTCATACCCTAATGCGCGGATGGATTGGATGGTGAAAAATTTCAAGATGTTCGGGATTCCATTATCACCAATTGACATCACCTCAAAAACGCGATTCGTAGTTTCTTCCAAACTATACAACCTACCGGAATGAAACTCGGGATATTAATGGTTTACTACGGCAGAAAGTGGCTGAGTATTTCACTGTTTGAAAAAAGAGACTATAGAATACCAGTCAGATTCATATTTCTTATGTTAGCTAGGTTAGGTTCAAAGCGACTTGTACCATATCGCCTTAATTCCAGGATTCATAAAGGTGACTCTCATTTTATCAATATCGTTGCCGGTTCACACCCTCCAAGATTCACCCTTGGAAGATATAGCGTGCATTGCTATTTTCTTAGCTTTAGTTTCTACGGTAGAAAATTATGGGTTGTTGTGTTCGCAAGGTAAGTTCGACCGAGGGTGTCCCAAGCGGTACATCGATATGTCTCTAAGCTGTCGTTGAACAATATCCATTTATCTCAATGTGTTCAACTAGTTGGAAACACGTCGACACAGCGTTAACTTACTGACTGACTGGTTTCCTGGCTAGCTTGCTTGCAGGCTCGTTATCTGATCGTTACGGTTGGCAAAAGCATTATTCTGATCTGTTACACCTTAGCCAGGTGGTGGCTGAACCGATGGCTTTTTAGGGATATACAATTTCTCCTTTCCAAATAGAGACACCCTTGGCACTGCACCCGGAACTTGAACCCAACAGTCTTTGTTTCTTTCTGCAAAACTCTTTGTTCTTAGTTTTCGTTTTTATGTAGAAGATCGGAGATTAGATTAATCGAGGCTTTTCACCGAGGTAGGATAATCTCTGACAAAGTCCAAAGCGATATCCTGCAAGAGCTTTGGAACGAAAAATCCGTGACACAGTTGATCTGGCTGCCAAGATTCACCATATTATACGTCCACGACCCGTGTAATTCAATCAACTCACGCGTCCGAGCTTATCGGAAGCTGTTGCCCTCGACTTGAGGTCATTAATATTAAAAGCTGATTGCCTCTGGAACCGATAACCAAAATTAGTATGCGTGGATGTGCGTATAGGTGCAGGGCGTTTGATTTTAGTATAAAATGACGGCGACAAGTTCGAGTATCGTTTAGGCGGAGTATCGGCGTTTAGAAACACGTAGACCGAGCCGAAACATGACATGAAATTAATATTTAGGCCATGAAGTGGGATGAATATGATAAACCATGACGTTGAGATAGTCATTCCGACAGGATTTTTTGTTCATCAGACGGTTTCCCATGGATTGGAATAAATGCGAGTAAGTCGGAGGCTCAGTAGCTTAGGAATGTCGTCCAATGAGGCAGTTAGGTGTCGCGGAAGCCTATAACAAGCCATAATACTACACACGGAACACCATGATCGTTATGTTTCTTGCGATGGAAGCAACGGACTTAATTCCAACTTTGACGGTGAAGAATTTTTTGGAATTTTTCCCAAGCTGTAGGTACTCACACGAAGCTAGTATCGCTCCAATTACTGCGAAAAGAAGTTATCTAGAAAATCTTGGAAACATGTTTGCTTGCCAGTCTGCAATATCAGATAAATACGAATAACAAGTTGCGGTTTCATTACCCAGCGTTGCTTTATATGCCTTTGAAATGTTCAAACAATGAGAAACGTTGTTCAACTTCCAGTTCCTGTGGAGAAATTTGAATCACGAATTTTCGGTCTGTAGTTTAGTATCTACTGATGGCATTCTTGGGTAATCGCTCTATCGCATTTTACGAGCGTGAAGATGTGTCATGAGTAGGTATTTTAATCTATCAGTGAATATAGTTAGGGAAAAAGACCGAGGCGTACCTGAGACTAAAAGTGAAACTAAAAGGAAAACTGAAAGGACCTGCAGTGTAAGGCAGACGATAAAAATCGTAAAGCCGTTGCAGGAGAGAACTGGGTGTAGTATGTAGTCTTAAGTGCAATTTAATGTACTTCGCGCAACATGAGACAGCAGACAAGTTGCCTCGCCAGGAGCCAACATTGTTCTTATGTACAATCAATTCGCTGTGGCTCGCGTTGAACCTTTATGTATATAGGCACGTACGTACAAAGGTACATACATATCGGCATATCGCCAGGACCTTTTGACCCAACGTTTATACGTGCTACATTTCACAACGTAGTGGTCTGAGGAATTAAATCTAATTAATGGTGAAACCGATAAACGCTGCGAGTCATTCGACTCCGTCATGGCTCCCGGAAAATAAAACCTCTGTCGTGTTCGTATCGCACATTATTACATATTCACCTGTAATGCATGAGTTTAGGTGTATTTATTTTCGCGTCGAGGAGCGGAATTGAAATTCCGAATTTCAAAAGCTGCAGAGAAAGGTCAAAATTCCGCATTTTTCTACTACCAACTCAAAGTTTTTCGAAATATTATTCCCCGAAAGTCTACGTAGCCAATTTGAAAAACTCCGATTAGAAAAACACCGAAAGTTCAAAATTTCGAAAGCTAAAGATCCGAAAGGCCGAAATTCCGAATGTCGAAATTCGCTTATGCAATAACGTCGTTTATTTGAAAGCTTTGTCATGAGCTTTCCCTTAATTTTTGGATTTTTGGACTTTCTGAACTTCGAACTTTCGGATCTTTGAGCTGTCTCCATTTCGACCTTCCGGTATTTGCAAGTTCTGAACTCTAACGTTTCTAGAAACTAAGAATCGCGTCTCAAATAAATTCGGAATTTTGACACTTCAGAACTTTTGGAATTCGGAACTTAAATTCACCCCTTAAAACACCCCTGCTGGCGATTTGGTGACTACCAAACGATCACGGTAATGCCGATCCAAGTAACTTTTCAAAGTCTGAAAGAGTCTTCTGGAAATTTGAAGCTTATCAGAGCTCAAAATATTTGTCGTCTAGCTAGCACAGCCACTTAATATCCATATTTGTACAAATTAGTGCAAATTCAGTCAAGTAGCTTTGAAATCGTAAATTGCACGTGCAAGTTCCCTACTGTTCGTTATAAAAGGTATTCTAAGTAGCTTTAGCTTCTGAATTGATTAAGGAGCCTTTCTAAAGTTGGAGGTGGTAATAAAGGGTGGTCCAACAGAGAAAATGAGGTATCACAGACCTCTGTATCTTAAATCGTAACCACGTTATGTAGTTTTATCTAACTTGTAAATTTTGTTAGGTTTTTCACTCTGACCACAATTGGAGATTATTAATTTTCCCAAAGAGAGAAACCTTCGTTTCCGATTTTATTTTCGTCAGCAGCAAAGAAGAGCAAAAAAGTGTGGAAAATTGAAGTACCGTGAAGTTGCTCCGCAATACAACAGTTCTATCCCTCCTGATTCAAGATCTATTTGGAAATCATTTCGCAATTCATTTTCAGAATATCGGCACAGCTGAGAACGGAGCCAGAGTAAAAAATGTACGATTTAGATAGAACTAGCACTGCGCAGTGATAGTTTGAGACACAGAAGTCTATGACTTCTAATTTTCTTCGTTAAACGTTTATCTATTACTAGTTATAACTATTGAAAGCTTTTTCTAGTTATATACAATTTATAGCAACTGAAAACCACATTCTGAGACGAGCGGGAATCTTCATACGAGCCCTGACAACAAAGAAGAGGAACAAAATATGTTCAAAGGTTTTTGAGACAACTACCACAGCGCGGATTATCAGAATGATATACCTTCTAGTCTTTCACATGACACAAGGAAAGATTTCGCGGCTCATTATAGTCGCCTCGATAAGCTGGTGTGATTGTGAAACTAAACAGAAGAAAAACGAAATATCCGAGTGAAATACCTAAATACCAAGCCGCGGAGTGACGTTTGAACGCCATTTTGAATCCGACAACGTAAGCGATGCTATTTGCGGAAACTGTAGGCAGAAGACAACCAGTAAGATTAACGACTCGGGATTCCCTGTCAGTTTCAATCCGACCCCAAAAGACTAGAGTCTCAATGGATTGACGTCAAGGGGAACAATATCCACTGAGTACTGAAATGTCGTGAACATACACCTTCAGATCAAAAGTTTCGTATCTCTCTAAAACCGAATTAGTAGAAATTCACTGGTTGCCAGTGAATAGTCACTAATTGTTACAGTTATAAGTCTGCCACTGTAAATTAGTGCATTACTACTAATTAAATCAGTGGGATAAGGGCTGGACTGGTTCGAATAGTGAAATCTGCACTGATTGAAAAAGTAAAAATGCACTGGTTGGTATAGTGCAAAATGGACTGGTTGGATCAGTTGCACGCCCAAAAAAAGAGTGAGCTGTTCATAGGTTATTTAGTACTTAACCTCGAATATTCAATTGCAATAATGTCCTACGATGGATGGTGAGACAGTGATCAATTCTAGAAACACTTGAAAGAAGTTTCAACAGTTTATCATAACCTCGCTATCCGGCGTTTCACTTGAGCTTTCACATATATCTCATTTATCAACAAAACAATCATCACCATTGTATTACAAATCACTGCTAACGTATTGAAATATTGGCTAATCATACCTAAATAAACTGACCAGATCTACCAGGAGTATCAAGAAATCACTCGCGATTATAGCACTAATTTCAAGCATCGAACTATGAAGAAGGCGTCCCACAATATGGTTGCAATGGCTGCACCACTATAGAGAATCTACTCCTCATATTACTGATTTCAAGATTCACTGATCTAACAGTGTACCAGATGTAATTCACTGTTTGTACAGTGTAATTCACTGTTTGTACAGTGAATTATGAAGTCACTGATACAATTAGTGAATTTTTCACTAATTCGGGTTTAGAGAGTACGTAGAAATACTGAAAAATATTGCAAAAATCTTACAGTTTTTTATTTGTTTAGAAAAACGTATACCAACATGCGAGTTCCCTCGAATTATCAGCAGATTGATAGAAGTTTTTCATCTCCGCTGATGTGCAGAGACACTTGAATCACAACCTTCATAAAGGAGTAGGTACGCAAGACCTACGGACTGTGAGGAATAAATTTGGTTTTCATGCCCAACTCGCCAGCCAGCGGTGTGAGAAGAATTTCTTTTTGATCGTTCAAGAATTCAAAATGGTGGAGAAGTTTGCGCCAAGAATTAACTTTAGATAATTTCAGCTTTGGCCAACTCGGCACGTTGGTAGGTAGGTGCCTCGCGACGCGAGAAATATTGAATTTCAGATTGTCCTTGAACATCTTGTAATTCCTTTTTATCATAGCAATTTATTACCCTGCATATTTCTATGCATGAATTATACATGTACCTCCGTCAAGGTCTGAAGTTTAGGAGATAATAATTGCTGATCAGGTACCCTCGGGCACCCCAACTGGAGTATTATAACTGGAAATAACTTTCTTCCTATAATCGGCGTAATTTTTTCCAGACCACTGAAGCTCACGTTCAAGTAAACGCCATTCCGACTAGGTTGATTAATATCAGATTCCGTAATCATCGATACAAAGATCGCTGAAAAATCTAAACACTTGTCTATTTTTATACGTGGGATATAGCTTCTCAGTGAAAATATATTGAGACGAGGTCTAATGGTTTCGAAGGGGCACGAGGTTATATTTAAATCCATTATTTATCGCATTCTCCTTCAGATCGGCATATTTTTTGGACGGAATTCTTCGATTCATTTCACACATGTTTTAGTTCATATTGAAGCGAACTCGAACGGTCACTAATTCGTAATTTTCCTTCTTCCAGTTGGTCTGGAATATCTCCTTATTATGCATGTACAATTTGCTAGTATATATAATACAGTGCGATGATAGCTTAAGCAATAATAATATGAAAACTTATGTAGAAACTATGTCGATTGAACCGATTGAACGATTTGGATTAGATAGGATTAGATAGAAGGATGGACATCCATCATAGCGGCTACTGAAGTGCCATATTCAAAATCCAACCCAGATTACAGTTAGTGAATAGATATTCAATACAAGAGCTAATCCCGATATCTAAATCTGAGAATACGATACCCCAATACACTAACAATGGCATGAAATCTCGCCAGCAGCAGAGCATTCAGTTTTCGTGTACCCGAAAGAAGAAGAATAATCACGAATTTCAATGCGCGTGACTTTCTACTTGGTGTACAAGACGGGAACGTAATTTTGGGTGATTCGTACAATTCTTATGTACAGATTTGTGGATAAATTCTAACTTCTAGGATATTGAAGTCGACTGTTCAGCAGCTGTCGCTGTATTACAGATAGTCGATACTGGCTCGGAGCACTATTGGAAGAGACAACTGGATGGGTGATAGAATAGAAGGGAGAATACTGAACATTCGTCAAACGGTTCGTCGGGATTCAATACCAGTCTAAAATCCTAGCGATCGTAAAATCGTTTCACCAGATCTCGAGGTGATTCGTAAGATACAGAAGCGTCGAGTTAAGGACCGGGTTAACTAACCTTAATCCGCGCTTCATGCGACCCTTAACCATAGCTAGAACCTAGAGGACTCGTTTATTTCCAAGACGAAGTCTACGTTTACTTTTAATACATACAGACGGACGTATGCATGTATGTAGTAGCACTTTACGACTCAGGGTCCAAATTGTTTAGCTGCAAGTTCCAGGAGGTAGTTTTGATCACTATACACGTTTTTTTTGTATTTTAGTTTGTTTCATTTTCAACCTCTCAACCAGTCAGCTAACATGAATGTTGATCAGTGGTTACGAGGATCTAGAAAAGTTGATGCAAAGACATGAAAATAAAAACTCGATTCTTTTTGCTAATGAATGTCAACTAAAAAGCCATTTACAGTCAATGAATAACAATATACTATAGTGCTGACTTTAACGAGCGCAAGTGAAGTCGGTTTTATTTCGCATTTATACATTCTTGCAGGAATATCCGAGCCAATTACATCCTTTCCAATTCCCACCAAGAGAAGTTGAAGCCTCTCTTGCAACATTGCTAAAAATATAAATACCTATATACGTAGGTATAAGTATGTAGGTATATAAATGTACGCGGTGCAGGTGAAACAGAAGTGAAGTTTGGTATACATGGATGTGGATGTGAAGGTGGAGGAGGAGGATGCACGGCCAGGTATATACCTACCAAGTTATATACACTTTCCTCTAGGTATGCAGTTCGCCAGGCACCTGTCTGGCCACCTTATGGCCAGTTTCCTGTTCCCAAAGAGGCACCCTCGCCCAAGGCATCTCCGAAGAAGACGCGAACCTAACAAGGGCGGTATATAGGTACAGCTCATCTCGGTATGGACCTATACATTGAAAAGAATTGCCTGTCCATGTGCCGAAGACGATGTCAACCATTGTGCGATAGTTTCTTCTCCGTTTGTGCAACACGGAGTCAGTTATATACACACAGCATACCCAACATGGCAAACGCACTCGACTCTTCATCTAGCCTATTCCAGCATCTTTCCATTTCTGGTGCAAAAAAAGCTCCCCTATACTTCACAGTCACTTTTGGTCATGACGTATACATCCAGACTCAGGATCAATGTCCCTTAATGGATGGTTCGCCAGATCCTAGTCCCTCGGGGTCCAGAGATATTTCAATTTTGGTTCCATGGCTCGTTATAAAATGGTCCTTGCGGTTCTAAACCCTTTTGTTCAGTTTGTATGGACGCGGCGATGTATAACTCGAGGAAAACGATGTGTAGGTTCTTCTCTCGATGTTGAATGACGGAAAAATTGGAGAACGAGCGATAAAGTGTATAGGACATCGAGTGAATTTCACCGAGTAATCAAATGAGAACAATTAGCTGTTGCGAGGGGCTGAAACTGTACAAAGTTAGTTGACAAACGTGATAGGTAACTAAATCTGTTGGTACGTCAACGTGATTTAGCAAGGAGATCTGTTTCTGTCATCATGAGGTTCTCGGTTCATATGGTTAACGCGTACATACAGTTTTGGAAACTAACCCAATTGCGAGAAGCATCATTCCCGAGCAATAAGTATAATGAACATACACACCGGTTACCGATGTCTAGACAAACTGACGCACGTGCATGTAATGGCTATATACTCGTATTATCTCCCTGCGCGTGGATTTCCATACATGCAACATACGCTTGTTCCAAAAAGAACAGAACAAGGGAATAATATGACAAGCATGGGATCCATAGACCAACTGAATAGACTTGGTTGGATTTTGACTTATGTAAAAAAATATAAATTCTCCATATAGAGCTTCACGTTTCGAATGTAGAATACAAACATTTCCATTCACTAAATCAATGAATTAATGGATTGAGTTAGCCCTTACAGTCAATTTACAGCAAAGAGGGTTCCAGGGAACCAAACGATTGGATGAATGATAAATGACTGGCTGATATTCGCGCAACTGTTGTCCACTGCCATTGCCAGCAGCTGACTGCCGTACCATATGGCCAGACAATATCATATACATATAGTACGTAGATACAAGGTCCATGTGCGGTGGAGAAAACTTTATGCTTTTTATGGGGAATGGAAGCTTTACCTTGTGTATATGGTCGAATTAGTGCTTATCGATTTCCGCTAGTGATATCATACACTGCAGAGCATCATTTAGCAAAATTATGTGAAATCAAGTATGATGACGTTATCTTATATGGATGTTCCCAAATGGTGATGTATTACACGAGTCAAAAGACTGGAATACTGATGAATCGGAACTTCCTTGGGGAAGGACCCGAACAAATTGAACATTATAAATCACCACGGCGTTAACAACTCTTGGATAAAGATCGAGTGATCGTAGAACGGAAAGTACAATGCATGTTATTACAGGCCTTTCCTGTTTCCATATGCATGTACCTACTTAGATGTACATGTATACGTGTAAATATACTGTATGTTAACTAATACCGTTTGGCTCACGATACGGATAGCTTCGCTATTATTTCGAGCTTATCATTTATCTAGCAGGTCAAAGAATCAGCTCACCATATCCAAGTAGGCTTCTCTGCCAACGCATTTTATACACAACAAAATAAAACAGTTCCAAAATTACCCTCACCAATAATATCGCACGATAGATACTTAATCGTGACTGCTGCAGTGAAAGAGAAATCATTTTTTCAGATAATTTTCATCAATCAATGAGAGGCGATATATTGTGCCTACGATGAATAATACATGGTAAGTGCAAGCAGAACTGATTATTAGACCGCAATGTGGTCAGCGGAGGTCGAGTCAATATGTAAGTGTGAAATTGCTAGCCATGGTCCACTATATACATGAGACGAGTACAGGTAGATATCTTGGTTTGATCTCGAAGGACAAAACGGAGTTTCCCAATCACATCGATTCTGTAAATAAGGCAGTGCATCTCTATGGACCTGCTAAGCTTTCTTGTCAATAAAGTCGCAGTATCTCAGACTTGAGACTTGAGACTCGAGACTCGAGAGGCATAAGATTACGTTATAGGTATACCTACGGCTTATGTCGCAGACTGGTTCTGGATTCGAACTCGAGAAGAAGATAGCTTCTCGAAGCCACTTTGACCGAAGACCCGTAGGTACATGTAAGAGGGTGACCCCTAGGGTAAGACTAATTTCAGAGATTAAGCTAGATTATTCTGAATAAATATTACAAAACTTGTGTGAATGACTTTCAACGAAGAGAATCAAAATATGACGCAATTTTACCATTAATTGAAGATAATACACAATTATATGGTAATCAGTTAACGGCCTTGCCACAGTCATTACTAATTGTACATCTAATTACGAGCCAATCGATAGATACAAGATGATACCGGATTCTGGTAATGTCTATAAAAAATCGGAAATATGATGTGTAAGATCGATTTGTGGTGATCGAGTGGCTATATACACGTGGATTCTAGAAATATCGTTGATCCACTGGACCGGCATCTTCATTAGCATATATTTGAATTTAACCTCAGGTCGCAACCGTTCGTTCAATTTCTTAGTAGTTGTGCTGGAAGATTAAATTTATTTCTCGCCTATGACTTGGCCTGTCTGCCTGTCTGTCTGTCTATCTATCTGTCTGATTAGTTCAGGAATTCACGCTTCCGGTTCATACCCAATACTCACAGGATTCCACGTTGATATTCTTCCCGTACATTAAATATCCTCGAGTAATGGGTTGATATTGCTGGAGAAAAGCACAAAATTTTACGAGCCATTGGTTAGATGATACAAATTTTATGATCAGATCATTTCTTCCCCCACGCAATGTATATAATGTACCTTGTCTTTATATCGTTGAAATTCAATTTATTCTCTATTACATGTTCTGAGGGTTGTTTGGTAAGGGGTAATTTTTTTATTGTCTGCAGAATTCCACCCCGTGTTGTATTTGCTTTACTTTTTGTCACATCTGTTACGTTGGACCTAAACATACATACTTTCCGAATTCATATGCATCAGGGCATTTGAAAAAGTATCAAGCGATCATAAAGAAAATGGAAATTTCTGGGTTTAAAGATGAAATGTTAGATTTATGTACCTACGGAATTGGAATTTGGTATCTTTTCGGATACTCGTGCGTAAAACAATATATTCCTGATTTTGAGAACCGGTCATTAAAAAGGGCTCGTGAAAAATGTCTCCTTGTCTACGGATATCCCAGACTTTCCATTGACGCCAAACCGTGACGAGGATACCCTACAGTTTAGCTATAACTAGGGAACGATACCATCGGACGCGAACGGCTGAATGCCTCTGCTACGTTGAGCTGTATATAGTCGATTCAAGTGGTCGAAAAAATAGGAAACAGATGATTTTCCATTCCACGATAAAGCAGTCGAAAAAGAAACCATGAGCGAGTGATACGGAGACAATGAATATCGAATCCTGTTCTTTTCCCTAGAATCAAATAGTCTTCGAATTTCTAAAATCATACGAATTCTTTTTGTAAAATTTATCGGGAATGAACTATAGCCCGTTTGGACTAGACCTGGAACGGATGCTGCAGGTTCATTTAACCGCATATCTCTGTCAGACGACGAAGGCCGCTAGAAAGGGAGATGATACCGCTGCACCTTCGTTAGGCAAATCAGAAATGCGCCAAATGCTATCGGGCTGCATTGTTTCACGTAATTACCACCTGTCCCGATGAAATCAAACGCAATTTATGATCTGTATGGATTTTTTAGTCTAGCTATGGCTATACATTAGAATTTGAATATTTGCTGCTTGCCCTTCCATAGAATCGAAAGGTGGAAGAGATCGCTCAAAATATCAAATATTTCACGAAAAAGGTCTATAACTTCGTTGCCATACTGTAAGATGTATTTCTTTATGGCTAATGAGGCATGCAATTTTTCTTTGTCGATTCACCTGCTCGCGAGTTCGAGAGATGACCGAATACATATATAGCCGAAGTATTACGTGAATATTCAACAACACTGTATGGCCTTATAATCAACAGAGGTTAGGTTAGGTTAGGTTGAACTGGTTCATTCTGCTGATTTTGAATTCCCGTGATTTTTTTTCGAACTGTGTGCCTTTTTTCCTCGCATTACTCTGAAGAGAAAATTGAATAATTTTGATTCTAGTAAATTAAATGAGTTCAGACGATCTTTCCAAGTTTGATTTTTATCCTGTTTCCATTTCTATTAGAAGTCGCTATAATAGGCAAAATTAATTAGAGAAGTGCAAATTAAGGAAAATGCAATAAACATAATTTTGGATGTTACTTTTGTCAGTCAACCAGGGTAGGTGAGGCTTGCGCATATAATAGTGAATTAGGCGGAGCACGTGTGGATTAAGAGAAATATATGAATACTTTCGCGTGCCAAGCGTATGAGGGTGAAAAAATGCAAATCCTACTGAGATATACGCGATTTGTACATACATTTGTAGGGAAGAGAGCGGCCGCGGCATGTGAGTCTCAGATTCCGGAATAAATTTGTACTAGCAGACGCGATAGAATTAATTTTCGAAATGTAAAAGGTGGTGAGTATAAAATCGAGGGTGTAGAATCCTTTAACGACAGATTCCCCATGGTTGGGGAAAAAAGGGGAAGAAAAAAAGTTCGGTAAATCACGAAAAATATTCAAAATACTCAAAATACCAGAGAAAGATTGAAAAGGTTCGTTCGACGGAATGACAACGGATGCTTGACATTCTTTCCACTAACGATCAAATACCTAAAGTTCGACCTCAAAACGGATCCGAAACTTTCCCGAGCTTCGAAGAAAAAAAAAAAGAAAAACAACTTCTTCTCTAATTAAGGGGATAACTCGGAAAACGGGGTACTTTTTACCCAATAGAAATAAAACGGAATATATCATCAACTCGAACGAGAAATTTTTTACCACTTTGAAATTCTTCTTCCTGCATGAGCAATGGCTGCAGTAAGAGTAGCAGCATTCCTTTGAAATGATATGTATTTTAATTTATTGATTCCAATTTTTATTGATCATATTGAATTGCAATCGGCAGTAGGTATACGGGGTGACAGCGACTCTGGCTAGAGTCACGTCACGTAACGTGTATTTCTATCCTTATAGTTTTTCACACAACTATATAGCATTTGAGTTCCAAGAACGATAAATTAACGATACCACATACCGTGGGAATTCACTTTGCAGCTCTAGCAACAATTTGATCAAAATCTCTCGACAAATTCAATAAATTGAATCGATAAGTTACAATAGCGTTCGACAAAATTCAATCGACTAAAATTCATATCGTTTAATATAATAAGCATCGAATGTTTCCCTATATATTCGATACCAGAACAGCCATATAAAGTGACGCTTTTCAAGGTATATTGAAGAATATTTCGTTGCTTGAAGATCGTTAAAGAATGCGCGTTGTCCGACCCAAAGTTTCGTTTTATTTGCTCAATTCAGCCTGGAAAGTGAGTTCATGGAAATATAATGCTTCGAATAGGCACCGTGCTGAATGGGCTTCGATATTGGTTGACCCTCCAGCACAATGGTCCACCATGGGCGGTCCCCTAGAGTCGAGACTCAAGGGCTGAGTTGCGGGCATGGGAACCCATGAAATGAAATCAAAAACTTACAATGGTTATAATACGGTTTAAAACTCCCTTTACCTGTACAGGTCCTCGTAAAATGTACTAAATCCAAAACGAACTTTATAAAAAAATCTCAAGGCACGTTCTACACAGTCCATATTGCTGTTAGGTATAAAGAATTCAAAACAGATTACAGTAGCAACAACGCACTCTTCTTCGGTATTAAATCAATCATTTATATTACAGGTCAGTCAGTAGTGTCCGATAAATGCATCCGTACAATACGCTCATAGGAATACAAATCTGTGCATTAATAATTAAGCAACTGCTTTCTGACCCACAAATTTTCATCGGTCGGAAATTTGAGAATGAATTGGTACTTGGAATGACGAATTTATAATTCACTTGGTTGGCGCGAGTCGTTTATTAGTGCTGACATTCCAAAAGCTGAGAAAAAAATAAATAAATAAAACTTTATCGATTACCTCCGAGTGGGCATGTTCCGGAACCGACCAAGTCAACCATAGATAACCGCGTAAAACAAATAATCCGATAACCGCCAATAATTTCAGCTATGTGGCCGTTCCGTTTCCTGCATTACAGCATCAACAACGTTCTGTTGAAGTCAGCAAAATCAATCGAATCAAGCAACGAAACTACCCCTGTATTTACATTAGCGTTGGCTGATTCAGAAACGAATTTCTGGGGTCATGGCCAGCTCTGGGAAGAACTTTTGAGTAGGTACATGGCTGCAGTATCGAGAGTAAGTGAAATTAGGCTGGATTTGAATCGAACTCTGTGATGGAGAGTACTGTCATCTCCATGAGCTGTTTCAGTAACTTAAAAGGACTTCAGAACCTGTCGAATTTTGGAATGACAAAACACTGCAAGCTGACGAAGAATTTACGAATAATTCGAAATTCTTGATTCGTAGACTCAGTTTTTCTAATCAAAACAACATAAAACGATCGTTGTTAGTTAAAATAATGTTGTTTCAATTAACAAACCGTGTCAAAATTAACACAAAAATAATATAGTGGACCTCCTGGAACAGTTTTTTTTTTTTTCCAACTGTGAATGACTCATAGATAACGATTATGATAGATATGGATGCATGATCGTGGAGTTAAAAAATTGTTGTTCAGGTCTTCTGGATTGTCTGGCACGTCCAATATACGCGTGAAACTCCATAATCACAGTCATACAAGCTTCCCAGTAACTTTGTAAAGTTCGAATCCGTCCCAGAGTGTGTTGGCTTTTAAATTCCGATCAATGATTGTGACGTAGAGGTAATAATTGACTCCGTTTATATTATATAGATATATAAATACACACTTGAGAGTCCAGTCTGCCCTTCCGTTTGGTTAATGTGTGTAGGTATTGAATCTTCACTCGACGAATATCGATCATATATTATACAGGCTTTTCAATATCCATACAACGGATTCATAAACTTGGTGAATTTCACCCTGACGTCGACCACGACGACGACGACGATGACACGTCTGTATCCTCACCTTTTCCATTTACATTTTTCAGGTGCTACCGACAAAATTATTCAACGTTTCCAAGAATATACTTCGTTCATTTTCACCCTAGAGAGAAGCTAGTTTATAAATCATGAAGGTAAGTATACTTGGAAGCAAAAGATAATCACATGAAGTGGATAGAATTTAGACACAAGGAGATGAAATTTCTAACAATTTGTAATAAGATAGGGAATTTTTAGAAAATTTTACTCCAATAAGGGGAACCCATATACCATCGACGGGTCAGCCAACAGCAAATACGTACAATAAAGGGACTAAAAAAATCGGTAATATTCTCTCGAAATTCTTCTCGGCAAATGGTCGGTGGACATAAATAGAGGTGTGAATTCAAATTCAACGGGCTCGATTTCAATCTCGAGAAAACCTCAATTTCTCAGGAAACCCTAAACTCCCGAGCACCCGAACCGTGAATGAGATTTACTTTTCCCGTCTTGACCCGCTATATACGGAAAGTTCCGTACCCTCGAACAATAATCAATAACAAAACGATACACCAAGAAACTAAATCACACGTTTCACACGCGTGTAAACAACGTCTGTATAATTATAGTATTTTCGATAGAGTCTAACCATTTCTCATCTATTGTATTCTATTTTATTTTATTCTACAGGCCAGTCAATTTTCGGGCGTCTAAAAGTCTAGTAAATCGGACTACCAAGAGTGATATATACATATTGAGAAAGTTGTAACAAATGAAACTTCGTGAAATATATTTCTTTGCGGGAAATTAAACCGGAGAGGATCGTTCTACGATGTATTTGACCTAGAAAATAATATAATGCGGTATAACGTTATTTACCTTCGATCTTGAAAACAGAAAGATTATACCCCTTTATACGATTCTTGGTAAGATTCCAATCCGCGAAAACATCCACCTCCATAGCACGATTGTACGTATAGTTATAGGCAAATCTACAATGGCAATATCCCATCGATTGATATACCTATGAAGATACGAGCCATGCCATCTAACCCATGACCTAGGATAACTTGACAAATTTTATGACGTCATTTATGCATCCGGATACATGTTCATATGCAAACGTTCAGAAGGGATATTAATAGATTTGCAATTGTACATTATTTGAATGGGTAGGCTGGATGATCAATACATTGAAAAATGGAGAAATTGATGGATTCGAAAGGAGGTGTTCGATTTTGAATGCCACGGATTCGTCGGCTGGCAGACAGCCGACACATTGATGGCCAGAACCAATTAAAAGTGAAACTCTTCGAGTATCGGTATTCATTGGCTAATCCGTATACATACACAAACCCCTGAGGATAAAAGCAGCGAAAGTCAGTTTCTTCAAAAAATTACGACGAGTTTAGAGGCAGATTTTTTGACGCCGGAAAAATGTGAACAGGTATGTCCATGTACCCATGGACCTCAGTTTCATCAAGATATTAAAAAGCTCTGATCTCTGATGTGAACCAGAGCGTGCCAGATTCGCAAGCTCTTTTGGGTTTTCAATAAATTGGTCAAAAATCACGGAATTGAAGTTCACGAAGTTCGCGTATCAAAGTATTCTGAAACAATAACGATTTCGTGACGCTAACGCTAAATATGCAAGAGACGTATCTGCATTACCTGATTTGGAAAATCATGCACAGTGTTTGGTGTTCAATACATTGCAAAAATTTGAATCTTAGAATTATTATGTTATTATTATCATGCCTTAACGCGGCGAACTTCAGCCTGATTAAAAAAAATCAGGATCATCGCTCAGAGTGCAGAGTACGTTACCAAAATGTCAGAGAAGTCAAATGTTTGAAGATATCTGTACTAAAAATTGGAATCCGTGCGAAAATGTGAAAGAAATTCGGTATTCAAATTAAGACTGCATACTTTAAAAATCCCGATGTTCACAGGGGGGGTTAAAACTGTAGCATATAGAATTTCGAGCCCATAACCAATAGAGCGAAACTAGTTGCTGCTGAATATCTCATATGTATAGCATATTACACATTGCATATTCACAGTCGTGAATGTTTCACGAAGTGAGTACCCACCCAGATTCGGATTTATCGCCATCTTGTTAGTTCTGCACGGTAAACCTTTATATTTTTGCGGTTAGGTATGTGTGTATGGAGAAAGAGATAGGATAAGTGATTGGCGACTATAGTTCAGACAGAGACACTGGATGTCTAGTATAGTCGACCCAATTCTCCGAGCCTTATAGTCACGTATGAAACACATCCCCCACGAGATGATGCGGGGAAATATCAATCCTGGCGCAGTTAAGTCGCATGGAAGACGCATATTTGCTGCTCAAAACAAGATAGAAATAGATTCACTTGCGGTCCCGGTAGATTAAAAAATAACTAGACCAGCCTTGGCTAGAAGAGACATTCGTCCGTATGGAATCTAGCTACTGGTATCGTTTATATCCGTTCCCTGGAGCAATTCCATTTACCGATTATTCCAACTCTTTTATTACACAAAAGCCAATTTTCGTACAAATTACTGAACGGTTTTTTTTTTGTTTTTTTTTTTTTATAAATAGAATGTGTCCAGCAATCAAAATACACGTGCGTTATGTGCTCCAAAATCGACTATTCAAAGTGTCGAGAATTAGGATAGAAAGTTGTGGAAATTCAGAAACCTTGAGAAATTTCATATCAAAGATTCTAAATTCAATAATTCTTAATTCGGATTGCAAAAAAATTGTGCAATTCTACATCAAGATGTAGTCTTTGGGAATATACGTTCTTCTCAATCTTTATGTATCATGAATCTATTGTTGGAATGAATACACGGCGGTGAATGAATGTTCCTAAAGAAACGATTAATATCGAGCAAGATAAAAAAATTTGTCATTCTATTTTCGCAAATTTTTACCCTGACACCTATATAGTGATTACCTACTTGAGTTACCGGTTTCACGCGAGGATCAATCATCGGATC
The DNA here is from genome assembly GCA_963989295.1 of Ametastegia equiseti. NCBI lineage: Eukaryota > Metazoa > Arthropoda > Insecta > Hymenoptera > Tenthredinidae > Ametastegia > Ametastegia equiseti. The sequence goes on from OZ022389.1 coordinate 24,988,679, forward strand.
AGTCTTTGAGCGGAAAATGATCAAGTCTAATGAAAATCAGAAACAACTTTCAGGTGTCATCAGGTAAATTTTCTCTTCTCTTCTTATTCCTTTCCATCGTTTTTTTGGGACTCGAAGGTGAATTTCTTTACGGTAGTAGTTCCGCAATCATACCTACGAACTTCGAAGACATTCGGGGATTTTCAATTCGGCTATTGGTTGAACAGATTTGTGACACACGATATACTATCAAACATCTAAGATCAAATCATGAGTGTAAATCATCATTCATCAGCGGATAAACATGTACCCTATAAATATGACATGTAAATATCGTCCTGCGCTTTTTATCGCATAGATACCGATCATGTATAATCTCTGAGAAGTTAGAAGGCCAGCATGGAACAGATATCACAGCTAGTTGTCAATCATTTGGAGATATTTTATGCAAACATAAGGTATTCTGCGTGAAATGCAGGACCGATTTTTTGCCGATCATTAACGAATTTGCCACCGATTCAAAACTCTTTCCAGTTCCAGGGCAAGGCGCTGTTTTTTATATAATATATTATTAAAAATTGAAATAGTATCAGCATATTCCAACCTCGCATATCTCAGCTATAACGAATAGACGAAATATAACGACTTTCTACAGTGAATTTTACGCGGAAAAACGAGCTCTTTCGAAATATACGAGACTCAGATGTTTTCTGGAATTCGCAGACATACGAAATTAGGGAATTGTGTGAATGTACCCGTTTTCTTACTAAATCTTTGCTGAGTGTACTTGGGTGGGATCGAAGTTCTGAATTCCAAAAGTTCCGAACGGTCGAAATTCCGAATTTATTTAAGACGCAATTCCGAGTTTCTAGAAACGCTGGAGTTCCGGATTGCGAATTCCGAGGATCCATACGTTCAAAACTCAGAGATTCAAAAAATTTGCAAATTTCGGGAAAGCTCATGACAAAGCTGTCAAATAAATGACTTTGCATACGCGAATTCCGAGATTCGGAGTCTTGGCCTTTCGGTTCTTCAGCTTCCGGAATTTTGAATCTTCAAGGTTTTTCGATCCAGACTTGTTTCAAATTCCCTACGTAAACTTTCGGAGAAATGATCCTCCTAAATACTGCGAGTCAATAATATAAAAATTCGGAATTTCGAACTTTTGCAGCTTCTGAAATTCGGTCTTCCAATCCCACTCCAATGTATTTTGAAGCAAAACGGAAAGCGTAGTTCAATTTTGAAGCCAATCGTTTCTCGTCATTTTGATGCGATTGGATGTCAATTATGAACTATATAGCGAATTACTTGACGTGAACATCGAAAAATTAATTTTTGAATCACGAGTTCATATTTGCACATGGCTCAATATTGAATTGAATATTGAATTGAAACAATACTTAACAATGCAACTTATATCCACATCCACCGATGCTATATTTTCCGTTGTCAATTATCAACTTACATCGATAGAAAATTCGGAGTAAATTCATCTTACTCTTCGGTCAGACGACAACAATTAAATCAGGCATTTTTTCAGTTTCATATGCTTCGAATTTGAGAATTGATTCGGGTCTCGCACAGTATCGGCGAATTCGACTTACCGAAAAAGTGCGCACCGAGTGCAGATGATTCCCTGTATAGTTTCCCTGGATTCCCATTGTTTAGAATCTAGGGAAACCGCACTCAGTATGCGCTTTTTCGATAAGTTAAATTCGTCATATGAAAAATCACGGTTTATGCAAAAAATTCACCGCATGATTAGCTCAGTTCATTTTTAGCTGACAATGAGATATGCTTAGTCGAGATGCTCGCGTTTCATATTTCGGTTTAATCAAACAGGCGACATCTCGTAAAGTAATTAGTATTTCGGTCCATCGTACGGCGACCAGGTCTTCTTGTCCGCGTCATGAAAAGGGAGCGAATTCTGAATGGGCGATCAGAGATCGGCTGACTATCGGCGAAGAACCGGTCCACTACACGAGGAATGCCTCTGAATACGCTGAAAGCCCGAATAGTCGAATCCTGGGAAAAAATTGTTTACCAAATGGCACTAGTCGTTACTACAAACTTACCTAATGGATTAGCCAGACGTTAGTGCGACTTTTTATCTCCTATATATCGTCGACGCGCAGATGCAAAGACTCGATCCCGTTTCGGGTATATCAACACAATCACAATGGCCTGTACTCGCTTACGTCGGGGTTTATCACTCGCGATGAATCGGAGCAAGTATTGGAATCTGCTGAAAGAACTTCCACACGTATACTGTTTTTCTTTTATTAGATTTTCCTAATGTGTCTTCGGTTAAAATTCAGCCTCATTGTCATTGAACTGAAACCAGTTTGTCCGCGGTGACCTTCGATATCTACCGATAATAAATCGAAACTTTTTCGGAACCCAACGATCGAACACGTTCTTTAGTTTTCAACCGCGAACTGTTGTCATTTTCGCGTCCTCTTTAATAATTTCGCATCCTCTTTACATAATTTCTGTACGTTTCTTATGAATGAAAATTTGCTATTTATATCGTTTATCTACCGCCAAAAAGACCGAAAAGTATTGAGGCAGTTTATTGAGAACACGATTTATTGATTTCGCGATGAAATGCAGGTTTGAATTTGGGTTTTGTTTATTTGATTTTTGTTGTTTTATTCGTTCTTTGGTGTTGTCGGAAGTTTATATCCTGGCTCGGGGTCGAAATCGAGTGTTTCGGCTAATGCACGTGGTAATTTGCTCGTCCTCTGAGAACGCAGAGCGTAATACGACCTCGCCGGTGGCCGCAGCGGAACTGAGAGCAAACTGCTCGGCGTTCGGTTCTCCAGTCCAACTCCCAACTCAACTGGCTGACATGCGATCCACGCGCTCCCGGTGTAACGTGTGGAAACTACGTTAATACGATCTTAATCAGAATATGGAAACGTATTTCCTCTTCAGCCCTTTCGTCCTCTTCGTCAATTCAGATCTAAACGAATTCCGCAATTCATCCCGGACCGAAGATTAGTCAAGGGGATTGATCCGCAATTAAGAAGACCGCAATAACTAGATGGTTTGAATTTTAGGTATATAATGTATCCTGAACAGCGCTTATTTTATTCAGAAATCAAATCTTTATCATGTGATCGTAGGAATTTTTTTACATTTTTGTATTAGCCAAGTTATTTACAAATCAGTGGCCCAAATTTTGGAAACTTCGGATGATTGACAATGAGTTTGCATACCTACAGTTAATTTTTTTCAGATCCTCTCGTTCTCGTGATGAGGATTTTCTTTGCGAACGAAATGAGTGCTCAACGACCGCAATCGGATCAACGGTGTTCAAAAATCCTTACGATACAGGGTAGGAAGATAACAATTTAAAAAATGTGAAATGAACTTTAGTTAAGACATAAACGAATTCTGGACTAAGGTGTATCAATTACTGACCCTTATAGATTTTCTTAAATTTCAAATCGATGAATGTTTCCGTTTCACAAATCAGTGGCTAGAAACTCGAAGAATATGAATTAATTTTTTTGATAATTTGAGAGCTCACAGACTAGAAGGAATAATTGAAAAAACATCAATAATTGGGACAGAGTCAGTAACTGGTACACTTACCCTAGTTTGAATTTCTGAAACCAAGCTGTATATCTATAACTGATCTCCCAAATCATACAAGTAACAAACCATCGATATCATTCGTGCTTGTCAACTCAAGTGTACTTTTTGATCACAAACATATGTACCTATGTATTCGATCTCCTCTTGAGATCATCCAGTTTGAACGAAGTTAAAGATTCCCGGAAGAAGGTGAAATAAAATTTGTGAATTCTCGTTTTCGTTATTTTGAACAGAAAAGTCGTCTAAGAAATTCTGATCATCGAAGTTCGGAGTATTCAAGAGGATTTTCGGACAGGGTTTAGTTTTCATCTCGAATTTTATGGGAAAGTTTGCGGGTCAAAGACCACTTTCGTCCATTCAAAAAATTTTCAACATTTGGAGCTTTTAGTCAACATCACTGAACGTGATTCTGAAATCGAGCTCTCTGTCTGCGACTGTCTATCCGTCGGCCTGTCTAAAATGAATGAGCTGAGATTCCTAGTAAAGGGCTGGATGGTAAAATTCGAGACCTTACAAGATTATAGCTTGTGCACGTGGCAATGAAAATTGCCATGTCCTATTAAGATTGATCGACCGATTCGGCCTCAACTCTGCTATCGAATGTAAATGGATAGGCCTGAAGAAAAATAACTGCGTCTCGCAGGATTGACCGATTGGTTCGACCTTAGAAAGTCGACAAACCGTTCTAATTGAACAGAGGAAAAAATAATTAGAGACAATGAAAAGTCCAGGGCAACCCGCGGATGACCAATCATTAGTTTGCGTGACTCTGAACAATTCCAATGTGTAAATTCGTTTTTAGAGATTCAGTCGAGACATCATCCGAAGATAAATTTGCGAAAGATCCAGCTCTTTTGCTATCAAAATTAGAATTGTACTTCAGTTTTAAGCATACGACTGTATTTGCTGTTCAATCAATACTTCGTACGCATGCATTCGTAATACTATAGCCGACAAGTGAGGTACATCAGAGAAGACTGGTGTAATTGATATCCTGCTACAAAAGTAAACTGCAGGTGTCAGCAGGGAGATGCGCGCATACGGCAAAAAGTGAAGATCTCGCAGTTATTGGCGGTTCGTTGGAACATAAAACATTGAATTTCTTGATCTGACGATTCTACCAATTTATCTCCATTTATAATTTTTTTCAAAATTCATGACTCAAGACACACTCGAGGTAAAGGTATCACTAATAGTGGAGGCTGAAATTCATCATCTTCTAAAAACGAAGAGTCAGAAATTGCTTGTGCCAATATCCAGACAATCGAATATTCAGAGGCGAAAATTCATCTAGCCAAATGTGCTTGTCGAAAAAATTCTAGCCTCCATAAATTCAGAACTGCAGAGCTTATATTCGCCAAACCGTTTTCGTTTCCGGATGCAATACTTTGAAGAAGGAAAGTCGGCGAAGCGAATATTAGCATCTGGTCGAATTGATTTGGGATTCCCCACACAGGATGTTATTTTCCTCCAGTTTTTGCATTGAGTAGGCTCAAATGAATCCAAACATACCGATATAATATGAGACATTTTAGCCTCCGTGTCTAAAGACGAAACGAAACCATAAAAACAGCCAAGCCAATCATATTGTCAGATACACAGTTCATACAGCTGTATAATATTTTCCAAATCCTTCGGGATCCGATCGAAGAATCAAAGAATGATTTCGTTGACCTAGTACGCGCACGTATAAAGTTTTTCTCGCGTCTCAGTGAATGAAGTGGTAAAATATACGAAACGACTTTTAGTTTGTAGGCTGACGATCGCAGAATGATAAATGACAGAAATCGATCTTGTGTCATCGAGGATACCCGAGGCATCGGAATCGAGTGATGTTCGAAAGTGATATTTTTAACGGTGAACGGACAGGCTGATGAATTCATAATTTATTATAATCGTCCGATTCTATCTTGCTTTACAGTTCCTTTGAATTCTCATTTACTTCGTCGTTATTCCTGTTCGTGTCAGTTGGGCGCGTTAGATTTGAGAATTTTATTTAGAGCCTCCAAATCTGATCTCCGGGAATTTGTTAGATTAATAATCACCACGTCCGGTTTGAAATTGCATATTCGAGGAGCTTGTGTCTTCGCAGATGTTTTCTGATTTACTTTCCACTTTTTGTTCATGCCTTGCTCCGTGACTTCGCACCAAGATTAACTAGTCCAAGAATATATCAAAACACTTCGTTAGAAGTGCAGACTCTATATTCACAGCACAAAAAAAGCTGCTTCCCGTTACCACTCTACGTGGTGGGGTATAAGGTCCACATATGAGCGGGTCCATGTCATTTCACTCGAAAAAAAACACTCAAATCGCGGATCTTTGCGCCCTTCGAGGAATCTTTAGTACTATGGAAAAAAAAAATAGAAGTTCACGGATTTCGAAAAATTTTCAAAAATGGCGGAGTTACGGGTGTTTGAATTTTTTTGCACTGCTTGGTTTGAAAATTCATATCTCCGGAACCATTAATCGCAGCCGAATGATCTTGGACTCATTTTATTCACAAAAGAAAGAGCTACTGTTAAAAAAATATGTTTAAAAAAAAATGAATTTCTTCAAGTTTTTTTCGTCATTTTTTTCCGAAATTCGGCCGCCATTTCCAAAGGGTACGGTAAATTTCATGGAGACAATTTTTTTTAGATAGCTGGATCCTTCCCCTTCAAATTCGTAAAAAAAAATTTATGGAGACCTCACTAGGTCCGGAGAAAAAAATGAAAACGTCCGGACGTGCGTCGCCGCGCGTGCCGTTCCACGGTGGCGCTGCTCCGTTAGGCTCGCTGTTTCACGTAGCCGTTGAATTTCATTCAATGTTTCGCTATTTTCTAGGGCTATCCTCTCTTGGAAAATAGTTATTCAACTACTTTAGACTTCCAGAATACGTCTACTGGTTATTTTCGCTCGGAATTATACTTGTTCCGAAAATTCCAGCACGGTTGTTGTTAAGTTGAACACACCTGTGCTGCAATCAACGTTCTGGTTCTATTGCAATAGGTTTGTGCAATTTAATGACTGTGGCGCTTTTGTGATTCTCTCGTAACTTTGCAGAGAAGAGCTAGCAGTTATGCTCCGTGGAATGGAAATTATCGATTTCTGCAAAATTTTGGTGACTCTGAAAAGGGCCAATGTTTTGAGTAAAATTGCGCTCGATAGCGCTTAGTTGGACACGCAAGTTCAATATTGATTCCTAACTTTTACATGATCAAATTTTCTGATGCGGAAAATAATTTCGTTTTTATAAATCCATCAGAAATCGGAATGACTACATGTAATTCCAGAATGCCACTAACCATCAAAGCTTCATCGAATCGATTTTTGTAAAATAGCTTTTGCTGCTGTATGTTCTGCAGCAGGCAAAAGATATGCTCCTGAAATAAGAGCATGCCCGATTATACAAATCCAGCGGTGTTCAAATAGGATCTGAATTGCCAATCAATTGTAAACTCGCCAGACAGTTTCATCTACCCCATCGCATGGCCATTTGCATGTGATGTAGCCAAAAAAATGCCACTCAGCTTGACATCCGAACGGTTCAAAATAATGCGTTATGTTAATGAAATTCTTTTCATTTTTATACTGGGAAGCTGCTCCATCTGAGAAAAACTTCTTTTTTAATTGTAATTGAACCTTGAAACTTCTCCTTCATAAAGTCGATCAATTTTTCGTTTGTATTAAATCAACTGCGATCGTATTATGTTTCAGACACTATGGAATTATTACAAAACTAAAATGGTTCAATTCTCCCTCGCTGTGACTTTCATAATAAATTACGATTGGATGGATCTCTGGTTGAACCCTTGAGTAGAATCTTGTACAATGAACGCATGATTGTCAGCGAAATCGCACACGACTAGAAATTCACCAACTTTCACGGTTTTTTTTATCTCCTGCCAATAACTGATTTGCTGCTTTGCAATGAAATCATGTGCTGGAAATTAATAACCGTGCTGGGATTTTCGGAACAAGTATAATTTCAAGCGAAAATAACCAGTAGACGTAATCTGGAAGTCTAAAGTAGTTGAATAACTATTTTCCAAGAGAGGATAGCCCTAGAAAATAGCGAAACATTGAATGAAATTCAACGGCTACGTGAAACAGCGAGCCTAACGGAGCAGCGCCACCGTGGAACGGCACGCGCGGCGACGCACGTCCGGACGTTTTCATTTTTTTCTCCGGACCTAGTGAGGTCTCCATAAATTTTTTTTTACGAATTTGAAGGGGAAGGATCCAGCTATCTAAAAAAAATTGTCTCCATGAAATTTACCGTACCCTTTGGAAATGGCGGCCAAATTTCGGAAAAAAATGACGAAAAAAACTTGAAGAAATTCATTTTTTTTTTAAACATATTTTTTTAACAGTAGCTCTTTCTTTTGTGAATAAAATGAGTCCAAGATCATTCGGCTGCGATTAATGGTTCCGGAGATATGAATTTTCAAACCAAGCAGTGCAAAAAAATTCAAACACCCGTAACTCCGCCATTTTTGAAAATTTTTCGAAATCCGTGAACTTCTATTTTTTTTTTCCATAGTACTAAAGATTCCTCGAAGGGCGCAAAGATCCGCGATTTGAGTGTTTTTTTTCGAGTGAAATGACATGGACCCGCTCATATCACGCAACAGAGTAGATACACTAAGGAATAGAAGAAAACGAAGTTTCTGATAAAAAAAATCATCTTCTGATCACTTAAAACTGTACTTGTCTTTTCTTTACATTGTGCAGCTTCTTACACAATGTGGAAAGATTATCAAAGATCACATAGAACAATTTTTCTCCCCAATCGTACGTATATTCATAATTTTCGAATTTGTGCACCCGATGGACTGTACCGGTGGTGTTTCTAATTGAACAGTTATGTCTTCTTGTTCAATAATTGATTACCTATTAGTGCAATTAGCCTTTCGAAATTTGAAATTTATTGAATTAGAAGTAGGTATGTTACCTTGTTGTCAAACTTCGTCACCTTCTTCTACAGCGCTGTCAAAACGGAGTAATTAGCTTTGCTTTTTATCACGCTAATAAATTGAGGTATCTTGATCACGAACTCGGTGAGAACAGAAAAATCCATTGATTTGTATGTCTCACAGTTAGGATATTCTTTTCCATGTATTCGAAATTTTAGATTAGGCCACCGGCCGAATAATGAAAAAATGGCTATTGAAATCTGAATTTTTAACACAGGATCTCGTGAAAGGACTACTCTTTTCAGACTATTTTTCAACAATATAGATACGTATGAATTGTAGAATTTATCAACAAAACTGATAGTCTATTCTTGAGTAATTGATCACGATTTGCAATATTGGCAGAAGACATCACATATCAGCGAATTTGGTAGCGAAATATATACGAGATTGAAGAGTTTTTATGTTGATAAGATCACGATGCCAATATTCGAATCTTGAGCAAAGCTGTAGATCGCAAGTTTAGTTGGTTAGTTTATCATAACTTTCATCTGACAATTTAATAGACTTCATTGAAATGCAAACACAGTGGAGCCCTTCGCGCTCGCGCCGACTTAAATCGAGTCGAGAGTGTGGCGTCGGTTAAAATAGAAAAGATATAAAACTAATCTAGTTCAGAAAAAATTGAGCTACGAAGTAGATCAGCGCTTGTAGTCGTTTTTTCATTCCACCTTTGTGAAGAAATAACTTCGAATTTCGTGAACCATCGAGTGAGTATGATACTAAACTCTCAAAACATGTATACGGTGTTCCTCAATTTGAGGTTGAACGAATTCCGATTAGGAAGCTCCTCGAACTGGTTACAAATCAATTTGAAGGTTGGTGTCTTGAACCTCAAACCTCTACCTCAGTGGGAAAACGTCCACCAACAGGCTTCGATTTTTTCATCGGACACAATTAGGTGTCGTGGTTTCTAGATAAACGATCCGAATTTCGCACTGTGTAAATTTTTTTTCACCGCAGAATTCTTTTTCCTGACATGAAAGTCAACCATCTTGTGGTAAACGTGATTTTTTATTTGAATGGTAAAGCTGACGCGCGTTGAGGTACGCATAATTCCCTTCCAGATGGAAGTTTGAAAATTTAGACAGTTTTTCGAAAATCTCTGGCACTGATTTTTTGGGAATGCAGGTCAAGATTCTCTAGTTTCTCTTCAAGAAACTCTAGTACACACGTATGCCAAGAAGACAAGAAATTCACGGATCAGAGAGAAAAAATAAATTGAAAACTCATGAGGAATCGTCTAAGATACGTACGTATGGACCACGCGACGGAACTCACAATCAGTAATGAGCTCAGCTGGAGACGAAAGGCCACGTGTTAGCAAGACTCTAGAGACCGCGAAATACCACGAGGGAAAGTTATTGACATTCGCGCATTGCTTGGTATGCGTATATCATAATGAGATTCGTATTCGCAAACTGCAGTCCTCTATACGAGTGAATCATTATAATGTACATGTGTTACGCGAATGATTTATGTCTAAGGACTCCGTTAATTTGTACAATTGAACGTGTACACACGAATGTAAATTACTCCGGGACATTAGATACAAAGGTGGTCTACAGGGTGATCGAAAAGTATTGATAAATTCGCAAGGCTAATAGACACAAAGCCTTGTCGTATTGTTATACACACATTCAAATTCCATTCACAATTTATTTTCGGGCTATATTACTCTAGGAGTCTAGGCGGGCAGCAGACTCAATTATAGGTTTCATATAGCCAATATCTACCTATCGGAATAATACTGTAATTCGAGTATCACGTGGCTTGAATTGTGAAGGAATAATACAAACCGTCCATTCCAATCATGACAGTAGGGTAAGTATACCAGTCACTGACCCCGTCCCAATTATTGACCTTTTTCGATGATTCCTTCTTATCCGTGAGCTCTGCAATGATCAAAAAAATCAATTTGTATTCTTCGAGTCTCTAGCAACTGATTTGTGTAACGGAAACATGCAGAATGGTTATCATCGATTTGAAATTTAAGAAAATATAAGGGTCAATAATTGGGTCTTAAAGGGTCAGTAATTGGTACACTTACCTTAGGCTAATCAAACATGAATCAGTTCTACAGCAAGCTTTGACCTCAAATTTACTTCATTTCTTGTTGTTACAATGGGTTGCAATCCACTGTGATTTCAGACTAACTAAGACCGCGTGCATTTCATTTAATGATTAGACTAACATTGTTACAGTTAATTCTGCTAGTAATGAAAAAAATTCAATTGTAGATATTGGATGCACTTAGTTAATTTTTACATAGTGCATTACCTCTTTATATGGTACGATAAATTAAGGACGATCATCAAGCCTGTCGTTCCTAATTTTCGATCAATCCATAGAGTAATAATGAAAATGGCCTCGAATTTTGACAGTAGACCCCGTGTGTCAATCACATCGAAGAACTAATAAAACCATCAATGTGTATATTTCTGTTAGTTAGTATATTATAGTTTTATGATGCAATGCACTTTCTCATATTCTACGAGATGAATCAAGTGTGGTGTCAAAATTCGAACCGATTCTGTTTATCAGTTTGTGAATAAATCGATGGATAAGAGTGACAGTCAAGTATGAGTGTTGCATCGTCTCAACTATAAAATCCAGTATTTAGAGACGTGGATTTTTGTTACGTCGAAGAAGAATGGTTACTGTCAGTACTGTGGCATCTCGTCAGTTCCATGGCAGTTAACTGGTGAAAGAACAAGAGTAGTACATCACGACCGAAGAGCTGGCGAGACAGATTAACGAACTCGGTATAACGAGTTGAATAAAAAGATACGCGTTACAGCGCGGTAAACGTGGCGGATCAAAGAGGTCAGTTCAGATCGACGAAAAGCCGCGTTCGAAAGTGAGATACGTACCTATAAGTATTGGTAGAAATTTCGAAAGGTTTCATACCATTCAGTGAACACTGACGATAAATTTTGGGAAGTAAAAGTCTCGTGGGGAACTGAAATAGCAGAGAACAGGATGACGGAATAAGTATATACGGAAGTTTGAGGTAGTAAAATATGGCGAATTAGGGTGGATAAAGAGATTCTGAAATTTTTAACTCGCAAGTTCTTCAAAAGCTTCAAGCCGGGGAAAAAGCTTGCGACTTCTTTGTACCCCAAAGCAACGAGCGCACCGTCGAGGGTAAGACCTGCAGGAAACCAGAGAGGGCTGAGAAAACTGCTTTGTAAACGTTTGCAAACTGAGTATAGGTACTGGGTTGGTATACGTGTGTATGAAGCTGCAAGAGAATGTAACCTACAGTGTGGCAAACCAACACGTATCATCTATACCTATATGTATGTGTACAGAAAGAGCCAGGTACCTGCACGAATAAGCAGAGGTGAGCTGAGGTTCAGTTAGTCTTGGAGTCCTCAGGGTCGTCGGAGGCCAGTGACCCCAACGACTGCTAAAAACGCAGTCGAAAAATCATCTGGGATCGCGTCACACGTGACATTTCACCCTTTTCTGGTCCTCGTTAATCTCTCGGCCTCTTGAGGATCGTCGACGTGTTCGAGGACTTACTTCCGAGTCTTCGAAAATCTACTTCATCTTCAGCCACGACATCAGTCTGCATTTACTGTCCGCGTATAATACTCTTCAGTGGATGAATGTTCAAAGAAAAAACAAACTCTAGATAAAATTCAATGAGAAATGACGTGTCTGGTAGATACGTGACCCTACGACGGCGTATAAATCTTCAATGATATCGTTACACGAGTTCTACATCGAGAGAAATGATACGTCGTTTGATATGGCTCTACGAAATTATTTATCCGTCATAGAAATGAACGTATTATATATTCAGAACAATGAATCATTCGATTAACCTCCCTTGATTTTTGCAAATCTAAACCTTTTCAAAATTATGGGTAAGAATTTTGACAGAAATCCATTACTTTCGATTGTATGTAAGACGATCGTGTTATGTATGGTTGATCAGTACCTGTTGACATTTGCCCGTCATATACCCGCAAGGATTCCGTCCGTTATAGAACTCTTGATATCAATTTAGTCGGTTGGAATTTCAATACCCTTCGGCTTCGTACATACAGAGTCCTTTTTTTCGCTAAAAAAAGACGCCCATAAAGTCAGGAAGGTGTGAAGATGACGTCGCAGTAGATATTTTATCAGCCTCGTAAAAATGAATATTCCTGAATAGGCCTCTTCTTTTCTGGTAGTTTGCCTCTGCAACCTTTCGTTCGTTCAATGCCCTTGCGCATTACACGAGGAGGACCGAGATGATCGTAACACGTGTGCCATTTCATGGCGCACATTCGAAACCATAACAATTACTTATGGGATCTTAACAATGGCTTCAGATCTTTGAGGATTCAGCTCGATTCATTATGCCAGCGATATTTATTGTTCTTGTCACATATTTCATAGCAATCTGAGTTCTTTGAATCACAAAATGGACGAATCTCATCAGTTATCTTCAATCAGTTTCATAAGAAGCTGTGAGTAGCTATTTTCAACTTTGCCATGTACGAAAAAAAAATTAATTATTATTACAGTTTTCCCAAGTACGAAAAGTTGAACGTTTACTGAATTTCGACATTTCGGGGTTCAGATAGGATTAGAATTCCTTAATCATTATTGAAAAATTTGTTAAAGGCGGATATAAGAACGATGCGAAGTCATTCACACTCCGCGTGTAACACAATTCAATTTCTATTCGTTGAACTTTTTACTCGAAAAAATTTCTGACCCCGAAAAATTTCGGTGGCAAGTTATAGATCTGACCCATCGTGGTTCAATTATCTGCGTATTTTTTACTCCCCTTTGCAGCTTGAAACAATCAAAACAAGGGAAAGGTATTTTGAAGATATATTGCGAGGTATATTGACTCCGGAAATGAAAAGTTGAGTTTTCCCAGATCTTTACGTTTTGACGTTCAGAGAATCGCCTCCGACCATTTTTGGATTTCGGAGGCGATTTGGTCGTCTGTGTGTGTGATCAATTTTAATTGCTCTGCGATTATATCTTGATAACGAATCGACGGATTTCTATGATTTGGCCTACATCGATGCAGTTTTTTGTAACTCAGAGCTGAATGGATGTTGGGTTCAATCGCTCGACTAATTTTTGAGTAATTGAGCTAACAAAATTTCACCAAAAAAAAATGTCAAAAGGTCACAGAAAGGTCTCGAGAACGAATCAACGAATTTTGATGATTCCGATCGTCATCGACAGCATTTGCTCCAACTAAGAAATGACCAAATTTTGGAATAGATCGATGCAGTAGTTTTGTATTGGTAAAACTTGAAAGATCTGCGCGGTAAGTTTCAGGGCCGGTCCATCGTGGTCAACCGATTTACCTGCTTGTTATTCATTGCAAAAAAGACCGAATAGGAATAAATGAGATGAAAATTCAGCTGGTTGAAACTGGCGAGTTCACAAGAAAGATGGAAACAAAGAAAACGAAAAGGATCTTGGCCGCAGTCATGGTCAGTTTTCTAGGAAGCTAGGGATTCTGCCTCTGTGAATGCAAACAACGTCAGCTCTCCTCGTGCTGCAGCTCGGAGTATATAAACCTTTCTTCTTCCTTATTTCTTTCAGTATAAAATCTATATTTGCAGAGGCAGGCGTCCGTCGTATCGTGTCTCACGTAGGTTGAACAATGCGGTTGTTTATACCCCGGGCTGGTTTCGCTTGAATGTCAGCTGCCTCTTGGCTCTACTGTAACAGAAAAATTTAACCCGATGAATGCCACGACCTACCGATAGCCCGTGGTCATGTCATCGCTGTTTACGGTCTTCTACCGCATCTTTTATTCCGAGATTCAAGGTTTCCAGAATACCCCAGAACTATATAAACACACGGATTCCATTATTTCCAAAGTTTATTGTACCCACGTTCTCCTACGTATAGATCCACCCCTCGAGTCTGCGTGGACGACTACATTAATCTTGAATGCACCCGACACTTACCTCCGTATGATTATCGTTCCGAATGATAAAATAAACAGGATCTCTCAAAGGGATGGAAGATTGGTTTGAATAATTTATGCAATCTTGAAGAGCGTCGGACACCCGTTGACCCTGAGGAGATTCGTGTTACTGGATCAAATGCGTCCTGCGATCAAAATTTTGATCTTGGTTAGAAAATCTTACCACTAGTTCAACGCTTGTACCACACACCTTGTCACCGCATATCAAGGATCAAAGAGTATAATCGTGCGGATCCCAAAACGACGCCGCTGATACAAGTTGGAACTCTCATAATTAATTCCAACTCATTAAAGTTAGGCGTTGCTGCAGCATATGTGTCTGCATCGAACAGGAATGTTTTCATCGACTTAATGCTCCGCCGCTGTATTAATAAATTATTCAGACAAATTTTTTGCCAATTACTTGATCAAAAGAAATATAGGACAATCCGGATATCAACGATCTTTTTCATCGAAAGCTATCAGATACACGGTTACACTGCAGGTATTCTCGAATAATAGAAGTAAGAAATCGAAATTAGTAGTCATAGTCGTTGGGATTATAATAATCAATTTTCGGATTATAATTGGATTTGAAATTAAATGGTAAATGATTCAAGGTAAACCTGTAATAATGTGTATGAGGTAAAAGGTCTCGGACGTATATTGCTGTATAGAAGTCATCTTCGAAGCTTTTAAAGTACAGGCGCCTGCGTGGCGGCAAAACATTTATTGCTGTTCCAAGCGAGCAAGAAGGTAAAGTCACAAAGATATTTTTAATATTTTAAGAGACACGTCTATACAGTGAATCATTGTCCAACTATGTGCCTTGGACAATCAGGCAACAGGCGTAAACCGTGACCGTGTTTTAACGTGAATGTATGTATGTACCTACTATAGATAATACGGCCGCAGGTATAAGGTAAATACAAATATTCTTTCGTGCAATGTACTATATATGCGCACAATTATCTATGTATTTACTCGTATTTTATAATTATGAGAATGATCCGAGATATTTAATCATTCTACACTAGCAATGAAATATTTATGGTATAGTTTATGGACTTCATGAGATTGAATTACCCTCACATATTCCGCCAAAATATGAATTCGTCTTTCAACTCTTCATCAGCCTTCCAATACCACGAGTAGACTGGATGGGATAATATTATCGTATACCTATAATAGATTGAGGTAGTTATTTTGTGATTTCAGGACCTCATTCGATATAGGATCTTCTGATTCGCGTGATTTAAATGACTCCAATGATCTTATTTCAATTTGGCTAATCTAAACGATCTGTAGTCGATTACAAGGTAGGGTGACTGGCTGATTTTATAAGTGAATAACTTTTGATCTGCTCAGGACTGGTTACTATCCGAATTGGATTCATATAGTAATGCATGCCGCGGCGCCGTCCTAGCATGGGTATGATTACCATTCGGATAGTTATGCAGACTAATACGCATTTGAGCTAAATACCCAAAGCAGGATGGTCCGTAATGCTGCTGTCTAATACTTTTGTCGTTCAAATGGCACGTTTTCATGATTTTTTGTGATCACCATTACTCACTGGTGCTAGGTGAACTACGAGTGTAGTTACCCTGTACGCCATCATAAATCATATAATTGGATATGCATGTGCAATATCTCCAGAAATAACCACATGCGGTTTCATTGCATCCAAGATAACCAAAGACTGCAGGCAAGATTGACTAAGACCTAGTGGAATAAGATGGTCAAAAATAATGATAACGAAATGCATAAAAAAAAGGGCACCCTCAATACGATCACCGCAAAAGTGTGTCAAGCGATCCACCCCCTATGCATCCGCATCTTGCTCGTCCAAGAGGCAGACCTGGTCATGCATAATGGAGACAAGGAACACGGCGACGCATTCGTCGACTTTAGTGTACGTGTGATATGTACATGAATGTATAATTTAGGGTGCTTTTTTTTGGCGACTATTTTTTTGTCCACTCCCATGTTGAAATTCTTTTAGAAACACCTCAAAAACAATGCCCTGAAAGTTTCACCCCTTAATATTAATATTTAGAACTCACCCTCGGCGTTTAAAGATTTCCCATTTAAAATACACGTAACTCGAATTTTTTTTTCTTAACATTCTTATAGCTCAGAGGTCCTTTATGCTATTCGAACGTTTAAAGAACCAAATTACTCAGAATTTAATGCTCTAAAAAAGTGCGGAGAACCGGTGCTCAGGACCTTTTTTTCAGGACCTCATAATGAGCCGCAAATTCATGAAAATCGTAAATCATGAAAAACAAAAAGCTTATTATCTCGAAAAATATCAATAATAGAGATCAGTGTCACGAACCTTTTTCGAAGGAAATTCAATTTGCTACAACTTTGTCATTGAAAATTTTTCTGTATCTTCAGCCAATTTCGAAAAAAACAACGAAAAAATAAGAAATTCATGAAATTTTGACTTTAATCACCTGTACTGTCTCACACGTGTAAGTTACATTCCCGTTGCAATAGGCACTATTGTAGAGCATCAAATTCCGAGTAATTTGGTTCTTCAAACGTTTGGATAGCATGAAGGGCCTCTGAGCTATAGGAATTTTGAGAAAAAAAATTTAAGTTACGTGTATTTTAAATGGGAAATCTTTAAACACCGAGGGCAAGTTCTAAATATTAATATTAAGGGCTGAAACTTTCAGGGAATTGTTTTTGAGGTGTTTCTAAGAGAATTTCGACATGGGAGTGAAAAAAAAAAAATAGTCGCGAAAAAAAGCACCCTAAATTGTATATACATGCACAATATATATGTACATAAGTATATGGATAAACCAAACATACTCATATGCTACACGTGGGTGAAGGTAGATGCCTGCAAGAGACTGCTCGGTCTCCAGGGTACCATCCCATAAACCGATTTACTCAATCTTACTGAACGACCGGAACTCTGCACTTGGCGCAGTGGTATTTCCTCGGTACCTATTCGGTAGATCAGCTCACCGAATTTCATTTGGAAATCTGATTTAACGCCAGACGTTTCTTGGGTGTATAGAATATACTCAACCGTTAAAGTTTGTCCCACTTTAGAGATTGGGGCTTCCGGGATAAAAAACCGACTCGGATATTGATTCGAAACCTACGTTTTATACATCATGCTCAAGGGAGTTGGCACATCGGTAATTAATTCTGTCTTCCAATCGCGTCGAATCGAAATCTCAAGTGTACTGTACATTTTATTTCCTGCTGCATTATGTGCATACAGTTTTCCTGCCGGATAAGCTTATTTCTTTTTTCAGCACTGATACCAAATACCTTCCATATCTACTGTAACAAAAATTAAAAATTAAAAAGAAAAAAAAAACGTGCACGTCTTAAAATATTACGTATCTGTAATGTAACGGTTGATCATTGCATCATCGTGAGAGAGTATGGTTCTTGGTCCCGAGGAAAGTGCACCTTTTTACGAGTGAAGTTATACGGACGTGTTTATTATATCCAGGTAAGTTGAAGCACTGAGTAGAACCACGAGAAGGAATTAGAGAAGTCCGTCTCTCCTATTGGACAAAATCATTCGAAGCACGTAGAGTCGTTTCATGTGAACTCATGACTCTGGTAGCGATGGTGGTAGTAAGGAAAGCATCGATTCACCCTTCAAGTCTCGAGCCTTATGGAGCTATAATAATAAATGGAAATGGGATTACGATGGCGAATATAATTGCGACAATCAGCTGATCAGTTTTTCATCCTTTTATAGCTGGCAATTCTATATCCATGAACTTATATCTATACCATAACTTCTCGAAATGTGACATTCTTCACGGAGTGGCTGAGGCTCAAAGTTGTCAGGAATATCACTAGAACATTTCGCAGTGGAATATTTTGCAGCATAAGATACATTTGATTTCAGGAAATGTATCATCGTAAAGCACAATGGCAATAAAAGGTATTTTGGGCTCAAGAAGGATGCAATGTGGCACTCTATTACTGAACTTATCTGTTTGCCTGGAGAATTGGATAGTCATTCATACTTCTGATAGAATTTTGGCCTGAATTTTGAGTTTTGATAGCTCTCATCGATAACTCTGCTGAACAGGCTCAGCTGTATTCGCGATGTTTCTTTTTCTCATACTCTCTCTAGTGCATTGGTTTTTATTCTCAAAATCTTTCGGATCGGATGATTTGCTCTACAGGGCAGTCTTGCCCTACCTTTCTCTACGGCCGTGGTTCAAAAATCTTTTGCTTAGTCAAATCTCTTGAGTAATGATTTAGGAGTCTTCCGAACCTGGAACGAACTTCTGAAAGTCTGCTAAACAACATGCGTGGGTCAACGTTTGCCGATTTCACTAGCTAGACACGTATGTGTCTATCATCAGATTAGGATCAACAACGCAGCTATCGTCAGAAAACACCTCATGCGGATGCATCTCACCTAGTGTGAGTTACTGTTTTTTCTAGATTATTAAATGAGGTACGTCCCTGCAGCTTACGCTATTAATATGTTCCCGCGAACGGGGCGTATAGGTGTAGGAGGTATCCGCAGGTTAATTGAAAGACATAACGCGTCACAGAATTCAATATACATATTTACAGGAAGAATACGTGCCGTTCGCCACGACGCTTCCTGTACCTTTGTAACACGTAACAACTCACACTGCAAACGTGGCTGAAAATGAAATAAAATGAAATGAAATGAAAGAAAAAATACATTTTTCACAGCTAATTCACAAGAAAAAATGAACCTTTCAGTCAATCATTCACTCATCACCTGTCCGGAAGTGTACAATTGATTACACTACTACCCGGGAGGTGTTTCACGCTCAGAGAACAAGTTTGGTGAATCCAACTAAAATAAATTAGTTGGTGATTTTTTGTCGATTCAACAAAATTCTGTTCAACAATCGACAAACTGTTTTGCTGTGTTGATTCAACTAAGTTGGGCGGAATGAAATTCTTTTGTTGAATCAACAAAATTCACATTCTGTTGGCTGTAAATTTACCAAAGTTATTGTCAATTCAGCAAAATTGTGGTCCATTCAACGATATTTCTTTCTGAGTGCATTGACGAATAAAACCTAAACTGACTTGGAACATGACATCCATGAATCTTGAATGAATTCCAGTGACTGCATCAACCGTCTTTGGAGATGTCGTGACGACGAATTGCCCAGAATATGGTGTACCTTCAGAAATACAAAGATTCTAGTATCAATATGTCTCATCTGTTGCAAAATCCATGAAAATGTTGAAGAAACGATCACTGAAAAATAATAATCATTCACGAGTCAGTTCAACTGTGTGATCTTTGACCGCCTGGCGAGCTGTTGCTCGAAGCTATGAGATCCAGCTAATGGGGGAATCCCTTTTTGGTTGCTTGAGCATTCACTGATCACGTCTGCTGTAGCCTGGGCTTGTAGACAAGTCTCGTCTTACCTGGACTATCGAATTACGAACGCAGTGGTCCGTTGACCGTATGATAAAGGTTATCGTGGGACGCGTGTCATCTGGTGGTCTATTTTTCTGGTTTTTCTGGGAGCGAGGGTAAGGTCAACCACCAGCTCTTCACATTTCCTGATTGGATCAGACCACATGATTATTGAAGTAATTTCAAACCAATTTCAAGTGTTCTTCGAGTCAGTATAGGGAAATGACCTAAGTACAGCAGAACGAGGGAATAAATTCGTTGAAAAACTGAAAAGTTTCTTGATAATACCAGTATGCTGTATGGCATCCACTCAACTTCAATACCTCGTAAAGTTTACGACTTTGTTCTCGCATTTCTCTCGCTGGTAATATTTTTCACAGTGTCCCTTGAGTAATTGACGGATCGATAATTACAATGTATATATGTATACGATAGCAGGCTGTACGGGCACTCGATGGAATTGGAAAGGGAAGTTGACTCGATCATTACCGACACGTGTATGTTATTGGGATTATATCAATGGATCCTTTGTCACTGACAGAAGATCACAGAAATCGTTCGATTTAAACGGAAACCTTCGAGCCTACAGAAGACTGCGTTGCATAGCGAAACGTAGGTATCTATAGAAAATTAGGTATTTCGAAGCATTTTCTGCGTTTTTCTACATATATCATTACTCCTGTCACATTTTCATCTGACATATCAGCCATCGAACGTGGCAAGATTGTTCACTCGACGGCATAGGTGGATTGGCGTCGTCTAAATATCAATGAGGTGTTGTGTATACTTGACGAGATTGATTCTAGTCTAGTTAAACAGGACAGGCCACGAGATTTTCGATAACCTAGATCAGAATCAATTCTGTCATGTGTACCTACCGGTGATCTCATAATATATACGCTTATTATTCTGTGATGTTTGATCAAACGCTAGAGCCGACTTGAGGGGGTGAGCCATCCTGGACGCTCGAAAAAGTTGTCAATATTCCAGATTTTTCATCGCAGGAAATTTTCAAGATAAATTTGTGGGATTCGTTGATAAGTGTTTGTCAGACTTCGAAGATCATGTCCAAGAAAAGATTATCAACAAAAGTGAAGAATTATAGTATTTGTAGTCAGACATCACTTCCAGTCACGTTCACCCAGGGCAAATTTGATTCTGGATGACTAAAAGATCGGAAGAAAAAATCAAGTTTCTATAGCCGATGTTAGAATGGTATGTAGATTTCATAGAATCAAATCGAGAAGGCCACTTCTTGAATTCTTATTGAATGAACATGATAATGTCCATTTACATGGCTGCCATTTGTACAGTTCAAATCATTTTGAGAATCCGGCTACTCACGCCATAGCAACAATAACTTGGTTTTGTACTCTGATTTTTGAACCATCCAGTATCAGGTCCGTCAAAGGTCCCAAATATCAACGACATCTTTGAGTATTTTGGATAGGCTACTCCACTGAGGAATCTTCACGTAGTTTCGGTTAATGACAATATAATGGAACTCACGACAAGCCCACCATTCTGAACGTGGGACGAAGGCGTAATGATTGGATAATTAGACATGATTTTGGATTCGTGAACGATTGACTCTGTTGTGCAAATACAGTATCACTTATTAATCCGCGGGCTATTGAAAGAAATCAATGGCATGAGTGGGCCGAGTATTGTAACCTGTGATTGAGTTTACACTCTGAATTAACTCACCAGTAATCTACGTTACGATATAACTGCATCCTTGCAGGAAGTAATGTACAAAGAGATTTATATCTGAACGCGTTTATTCAGCGAAGTACTTCGCCTAATGAGGCTTCGTCGCGCAAGAATTAAAGCTCGTTTAAAACCCGACTGCAATTATATACAACGTAGTCTTTCAACAAGACGCATCGAGAAGCAGTTTTGTTCAGTCCCATACTATTGCTATATCCAGCTAGAGCTTCAGACGTCGAACACTTGAGGGGGCTAAATCCTCGGACTCGACCCTATCAAATATTGGTAGTGGAGGGCTGCCAAATTTTCTCGTGGGACCATTTTTTTTTTTCCAATAACGAGAATCTGAGAGGGGTGAGTGTTACAAAATGTTAAGCACTTTTCTTCCATTTTTTCATGAAAATATTTAGATATCTACTACAGAGATACAACAATTGTTCCGGAAAGTCTTCTGAATGCGTGTAAAAATTCACAGCTCTTGATATTGAAAATTGTCAAAAAATCAAGTACAAAAACGATTATTTAATTTTCAAACTTCGGTTTTCCTGAAATCGAATATTGAGAGACCATTACCATTCCTTTTTTCAAGTTGTGGATTACATACGGGTGTAAGTTCCAATGGAAAAACCTAGAAAAATGAAATGTATAATTTATAATGATTACATTTCCTTCCCTATTGGGGAAGAACAAAGACTCGTCTTTTGGAAAATCGCTGTCTCCAAAAAAGTCACCAGCCCTCCACCTTCAATATGTTATAGAGCCAGCTCTGTAAAAGAAGCCTTCCAGAAACATATGTATCAAAAGTGTTTGCTGATTATACTTCAAGAAATTGTAGTGAATTGCAGCTGTAATCAAACTGGCTGGTTGAAGAATTTTTTATGGATAGAACGGCGGTTCGGAAGTGGCCTTTTTCAAGATGAGGGCATGCGAACTGGCCAGTGAATAAGCCTCACTAGAAATTCGACACTCGAAGCGAAGCCTGTCATCGTATTATAAGGCGCGACGAACATCACCGTGTCTGCAGGCACCCTAATCGTCATCAAGTGGATACCGCAACACAGTTGAAAAAAGTTGGGCTCGCATAGGTGTCTGATATTTCAAGATGGTCTGCCGACCAGAATGAGTCAACCCATTCAGTTAAAATGTGCCACATTCTCCTGCTTACACTGCACTTTACCCTGCAGAGGTTTTTCATATAAAGCCACCATTCCGACCACCCAGTCTTCGTTCATTTCCAGAATCTGAATTGGTAAACTGAAATTCGAACCATTCCAAGTCGAAATCGGTAAAATTTCTAGTGCCATAAATACATGAATCTTTAGTTCGGTTTGCACTATGAAAATGTCTAATAACCCATCAACCTGAAGGTATAAGACTGGTGAAAAATGGCTGTATAACACTCTTCAAGAACACACCGTACTCGTTTTATAAATTCATGTATTGACTATCGGGATACGTATCTTGCGATATATTCGAAAGTGGCAAGCTAATTGAAGAGATGCTCAACCCAAACCGGCCAGAACGAAACTTGTCGAGTGTCCATACAAGAAAACGTGCAAAAGAAGAGACTCGCTATTAGACCCTGCTCACCGATATGAGAAAAACTTGATCCAGGCTCTTCATTTTGGAGGTAGGGATAGCGTTTTGGAGTATCAGAGTATGGTTAGCTCTTTCTGTAGGTACCTACAGTACCTACACTTACGTCGAAAGTTCCGCTGTATATTCGGAGATGTAATGGTGTTATCCGAGTAGCCGTTTCGGGACGGTATGCTAGCTCGTCGACGCGGGGTTCTCGTCTTTTTGTCTGCCTGCTCGCCTGCCTGCCAGCCTGCCTGGTCGTTTAATGCTGAATCAGCTGACAGGCAATCGTTTGCGGACCACCTAGACTCTAGAATCTGAGCCGTGGACGTGGACCTTAACTTGCAGTGCTTTAGGGTTATACAAGGCGAAAACCGATTCAAACTCACCCGAGTAAACTCAAAGTGGAAGATTCTATTCAGTTGAGAATACTTGGGAATTAAGTACTTGAGAAATTGGTATTAGTCGTTATAATCGAGAGAACTCGTATTCAATATATTGAAACGATATTTAGTTTATAAGTTATAATTGTGAAAAAAGACAATTAATTCTGTACCAACGAGCCTAAAAACTCCACGGTTATGATTATTGTATTTATGACTTAATAATAAGTCTCTATAAGTATAAGAAAATTGGTGAGCAAAATTGTGCAAGCCTAACGGTTGAAAAACCTGCAGGTTCGTCGATTTGTCCATTATATTTACTCTATATAATTATTCAAAATTTCATAAATCTAGTTAAACGTGAACGTAGTCCCAGAACTAACCTCAGAAAATAGTAGAGAAATTTACTTAGCGAGAACGTTAAGTTTTAAACAAGAAATTCTGTTAAATAATCGAAGTAGCGATTTCTATGACACAAAAAATCCAACAAGGATTCAAAGATATTTGCTTCAATAGAACGTGAAAACCAACAGGGATCAGTCATAACAGAAATTTTGTTACAATATGTAGAGACAGATCTTCACAGGAAAATTGCCTACCATGACTGTAGCTAATATCACATGATATGTATATCTGCACAGTCCAATTGATCAAAGTGCTAAAGCAGGTACTGCGAATGCGAGTGCCAAGTTATCGTCTTATGAGAGTTGAAGTTTCTTCTAAATTACAACCATTACGGTAACTATCATGAAATCTGCAGAAGTGCAAACGAGAGAAACATATACAACGAATGTTCAATACATTCGAGTCGTTTTGACTTAGAATTAGCTTTTGGGGCAGATCTTCGGGATAATTCTGTCCTTGATGCCGAAACGACTGTTAGCTCGATGATCCCGTCAAACTGTTGAACTGACCTTTGCATAAGTAGTTTTATTGTCAAGTGATAGAATAATTCGAAGACTGGCCCTCTCATCTCACAATATGGTGCACAGAAAGTACAGGTAGATGAAAAGAAATTAATTACAGAACCGCAGATCATGCTTTCCAAAGTTTGCAACGCGATAAAATGCGTTCCCGAGCGGAATGAAGAGGCCGGACACGCAAAGTTCAAGGAGCAATTAATACCCGTATATCCAAGATACGTGTTTGCAGTTCAAAGTCTGGAAGAAGACTGTTATTAGAATAATATTTGTTGGCTCAAGAACCGTAGCTCAGTCGTGTAAAGGCCATGTTTTTCATTTTGTCAGTCTGCTAGACCGAGTGTATGAAATGTAAAGGGTAAAATTCGCCCAACGTAATAATATAGAGCAGTCTGAATGAAAGTGAACAAAAGTTTGCGCCAATTTTTATACGAATAGCTTATGCCGATTCTATTCCTGAAGTGTACTGAAATTAGCACCTGTAAATACGCGTTTTCAATTCAAAGAAGACAGAAATATATTTTTATAAAATAATCTTCTCCTGAATAATATCAAATTTTTTCTGAGCTTCCTTCGAAGAGAAATAAAAATTCTCGTGAAGTGCCAAATATGTGTGAAGCTCTATAGTTCAGGGGTTGCTTTCAGTTTAAGGCAGAGTCTGATTTAGTAGCTGAAAAAATCAATTTTTTTTTTCTTCACAGTATGATACTTTATTACATCGAAAATATGAAATTTGAAGAATTATAGAGGGAATAGTATATTGTGCAGCTAGGGCGAAAAGTGGGGTTTTTTCGACCAAGTGTGGAGTTTGCAGTAAGAGTCGGAGGCGAGCTAGCACGAGCCGAAGGCGAGTGCGGCCGCGAGCCGAAGACGAGTGCGTCTGTGAGCCGGAGACGAGTACTGCAACCGCACGAGTCCAAAAAGCCCACTGAGCCACTGATCTCTATACGAGTGCACTGAGCCCTCGGTGCACACCATATTTTTTGTAACGCATGTATTGATTTCTGCGTTTTTTGTGCCTATAAGCGTTGTCCACAGAGTCCACATTGTATTATGCTCGTATACATCCCAATCAACCAAATGTGCTCTTATGGACATCTTGAGGAGCTCGCAAAATTGAGTTGGAGCTCTCTGTCGAGTATCGATAAGTACTCTAAACTAAGTCAAAAAGACTTCTTATGCAATCTTTTGGGATTCTTTTCTGATGCTCTGAAACGCGTATGAAAGAGTACTTTAAGAACACAATACTAAGAGCTCCGAAATCAGAGTTCTCTTAGACGTCGATTGCAAGAAGATTTTCAGAAATCATTTAGAGGACTCTCGCGAGGGTTTGTAGAGGGTACTATTATAATGTCCTCAATATTTTTGGGAATACTTTCGGGAATATTTGCAATAGAATTTTTCAGATTTATCATAGTGCCTCGAATAAACTCGTTTGATTTCCCCAAATGTGTCTATCCGTAAAACGTTGATGAGCATAAGAAATCCTATCTCTAGTATTTGCTTGAAATATGATCTTCTAGTGTAATATCTATAATTACGTGAGATAGATTAAATTCTGCATAACATTGGTGTCTCATGTGGGAATAGCAGTATGACAAAATAGCACTCACCGTAGCTGGTTGCAGAACAGTAATGACAATACATTAAATCATAACAGATTTTCATAAACCTCTGATTCTGTCATCTTACTTATTCCAGCTAAATGCATATTAATCATGGGTTCTACGAAACAGAGCGAAGGAAGTTGTATTTCAGTAGCAAAAATGAAAAAAGCCTTTCTTAGCTAACCGAGACAAAATAGGCGTATGTTCCCTCTGACACCCTATGACATACGCCGTTCTTGCCAGTTTTTCATAGATTTCTCATGCTTGGACTTTTCAAGCGCTGAGTAAATTTGGATCCTGATTCCACGTTGAATAATTCGTCTTAATTATCTAGAACGTCCCTATCACCGGAATATACATGTATAACGTAACGTAAAAGTGAGGTTATGTTCAATCGATTGTATCACGCACGCTAAACTTTACATCATTTCGACGCTTTCGAACATTTTCAAAAATAAGGCTGGTATTATCTACCTTTAGGTCAGATGAAAGTACCGATTAGGTTAATTCAATACTTGCTTTGAATGTTCAAACACAAGCACATCACAAAACTGCAGCAGTTAACGTCCTGACGATATTGCAACTTCTTAATATGGCTAGGAATATGATGGAATATGAACTCTTAGATTCTGACTTCGTTTAGAACTCTTTCACTCGAAGTCTCAGTCTAGACCTCTTTCAGAACTCTCTTAACAGATATCAGAATATCAACTTCTGAAAGACTTCCAAAAGAACTCTTTCGATGGACTCTTTTTTTAATCTTGAACAAGAGTTCTTACGAGAGCTATTATAGACAGATGTGTTGATTGGGATGTATAGTAGGGTGGATCGAAAAAAAAAATTTTCCTCGGCTACCCTCAAAAATCGAAGATATCGCTGAAATGAAGGTCTCCGTAAAAGGATTCGATTTTTTGAATTTTTGTAGGGGGCGCGCGGGACGTTCAAAGTGCCATTTTTAGCGTCAAATTTACGTAATCGCTGATTAACGGAAACAGATTCATCCGAAAATTCTGATTTTTTGATATAAGGTGCCCAGGTATCTACTCTTTCGAACCCATATTCACGGACCACTACCAATTGTTTCATATCTTCGAAATAAAATTTTGAAAATCAGTATTTTCACTATTTTTCAGGTAATTATCGTTGAATTTCGATTTTTTTTTCTTCTGAACCGTTTTTTTATTTCTTCCATCGTCTTTTTCTTGTGAAACTATCTATCAGTATCGGTTACAATGCAAAATTTGCTGAAAATTGCTGAAAAATAAAATTTTGATATTTCGGATGTATTTCGAAATAAAATTTATCAGGAATACGCCCATATGCATACCTCCAATAGTGCCAAAGTGGGTCCTTTTCATGCGGACGTCCACATATAGTCTTTGGAGTGTGTATTTTCATTACAGGATCATATTCATCAAGCATAGAATCTCCGCGGGTTCGAAGATCATACCAAGAGTAGAGTCAGCGTTATGCCTCAAGTCTCAATTGAATGAGCTCGCATTTCTAACCGAGATAAACTCACGCCTTAAAAGAGTTCTCACCCTACTACATTCACTCCTTTCACTCAAAACATATTTCATTTACCTCAGCGTCCAGCTTTCCGCGCAGGAATTTCGCGTAATTACATTTTTTTTCACTCTTCTACCACATGGCCCTAGAAATGACTTCTACTCGAAGGATTTGTGCGTTCGCCATCCATCGTTATACATCAATGTACTTATAGTTTTACAAACATACGGCAATGTTACTAATTAAATTCAACGACATATGATCTACAGGATGAACTTGATATCCTAGTAGCCATTCGCGGCACTTAAACTGCTTCGTAAAAATTACTATACGATAATGATAATTGTATAGAGAAACGAGTCAAAGTTATAACAGATAATTTATAATCGGTACATTGATTAAACACGAGAGGCAATAAAAAATCGAAGTGTCAAGCTCTTTCAAAAAGGGTCGAGCCGAGGATTGGCATTCTCGTCTTAGAATAGTTAATGAATGATGTATGTCTAGAAATCAATGACAAAAAAAATTATAAAATTATAATCGGACATACATTGAAACATTGGGGCTTAACTCACACCGCACAATGTTATTACCAGTCTATATACCGAAGTGCATATCATGTGTGCTACGTGTAGATATCCAACCCAACCAGGTAACACTTTGCTGGAATTGTGTGGAGTTAATTTCCATGAAGCACCACGTATCTGTGCGCGAAATATTTGTCCCGAGTGTACAGCAACGGGGGATGAGGCACACTTGTTTAATCAAGACCAGGAAACAGTGGGCTGCTCTGGGACATGTTGAGAACTGAAATGCAGCAGGGACCCGTTTCGTTTTCGGTCCACACGAAGTGACTATTACAGTATAATTTGCTGGGTTGTCTTCCTAGAAAATCATGATCAGTCTATCCGATAACAATTTAGGTCAATCCCACAGATTTTTTACGTAATTGTATTGGGCCGAATTTTCTAATGATTAGAAAATATCGGATTCTGCTTTCGAGTTTCTCTAAAATACAGTAAACGAGTTCATCCCTGCTTTGGGTATAATCCTACTGATGCAATCATGTCAGGAAATAGAAAAAATGCTAGGAATAGCTAGTGGTAATTATAGTTAATCGTAGTATATAATCAATGGATCAAAAATTCGAAGTATGTTAATAATACTTCATCATACATTCCACGCTTTTCATGGACTTCACTGATCTTTTCATGATTTTCCCGGTCCGTTTGAAATTCGCTACCCTCTTCTGCTTTTCCGGGTCTGTAACAACCCGGAGAGTTTTTGCGGCGGAAACGGTCTTC
The DNA here is from genome assembly GCA_963989295.1 of Ametastegia equiseti. Classification (NCBI taxonomy): domain Eukaryota; kingdom Metazoa; phylum Arthropoda; class Insecta; order Hymenoptera; family Tenthredinidae; genus Ametastegia; species Ametastegia equiseti. The sequence continues at coordinate 25,017,572 of OZ022389.1, forward strand.
CGAGCCATACTTATGTTTTGCATACCGCATGGAGATTAAATGTCACCGATTTTTAATTAACGTAAGCCTCCGTAGTCACACTTCTATAGAATCACGTGGTACTAACGAATAGACCCGACTGATTTCTAATTGGCTGCCGTACAAAAAGTATCCGTCCGATTTTTTTTCAAAAAATTATGTCACATACTTTAAACATTGTGGAATAATATATGCCAAAAGCCAAATTGACCAGAATTACTTGTCGATGTGTCTGAAAAATGCGCATTGCACATGGTAGGCAGAACTCCATCTGAAGCTATCCTCATACAGATATTCAGCTCCAATGTTTTAAGGTGGGTGATCCAGAGTGACTACGGAGGAATAGAAAAAAAAAAAAAAAATCAAATAGCACCGCAACGTGGTATAAAATAATGTTCGTGTGTACAAATACGCTTCCTTTCTACATACAGGTTGTTTATTCGGTTAAAACTTGTGAAAAATAGTTAGAACTAACCTGAAATGGATCGTTGAGTATTGTTGAGCATTGTAATTCGCCATGCAACGGCCGCACATATGTAGAGGCAAGTCTAAATACCTACATGAATACTGACGTTCAGTATTTGCCGAGAACTTGTCTCACGCATTTACCTGTAGAATATACCATTGTGAGCTACCTGCTTTTGAATACGACTGAACTGACGCTCCATCACCTTGAATTTTTCTCCTTCCACCGCATAGTTATGTTTTCTCAAGATGGTTCATACCGGAACTGAAACCCACACAAAAAAGATAATACATGCACAGGATATGCCGGTTAGCAACTGCACTGCACGTGACAGTTGTAGTCGAAGAAAAGAACTTTGTCACAGGAGGCGAAATTGCTGGTGAGAATGATACGTGAAGAATATGCTGTTCTCACTGTTCCCATTATTGGACACATGGCTAAATTCATCAGCTGTAATTCATTTACACAGCGTATTATTCGACGTATATTGTAATACAGTGAATCACGAATGGTTCACTTACCTCCCTTGCTGCACTATTCCATGAGGAGTGTAAGCCACGTCAACAAACTTGAAGAGCTTGTGCGATTTCCAGTCAGTTTTTCGTTCATCGTCATGGCGGGTGAGCCAATTCCCAAAATGTCTAACAGGCCTCATGAAATTAGTTATTTTTATGATTTTAAGATTCCTAAGAAATTCTAAACCAATTCCAAGATTTTTGGACTTCCAAATTGTACATCGATATTATTTATTTTGGAATGAAGTCTTACCAATGGAAACTAGGTGTTAGGTGACCAGTGGATTGGTCCTATAATTTCAACTTTCTGAGAATTAATATTCTCGAATTTTGCGACAATGTTTCGTTTGTCGAAGATTCATGTGAAAGTGAAAATGCATATTTCTGTAATTTGTCGAACTTCGGTTATTAGGGATTTTTCTCGGTTCATTTTTTACGATGAGAATCGAAAATTTTTAACGCATAACAAAGACGGAGACAATTTTGTTGAGTGGTTTTTACACAAAAATAGCATTATAGAGTCACATTTATTGTGTTTCTTTCGAAACGAATTTTGAGGCTAAATAGGGTATCCAAAATATCTGGTAAAAACGAAAACGAATTTGATAAAATGGTGTTCGAATGGATTTTTATGTTGGGTACATCATGTTGCCTCGAACTGCGCTACATGTACTACTTTTTTTTTTTATCTTTTTTTTTCTTCTACATTCAAATTTGCAGAGATCGCAGCGTCTGTGTAATGTACGACGAAGTACAGACGCAACATTACGAAATGAATATTCTTTTAATATCACGGATCGAGGCGATTAGATAATCTGCGGCGACGCCGTGGTATCTTCATCGTGGCAATGGCGAAGGCGCAGTATCCCGGATGCACTGATTATCGTTAGAAACGTCGCCGGGGTCTTATTCGACCGGGCGACGACCACGCGCGCCCTGTCAAGTCCCACGCGTCACCCATTACAGTCAATCTCCCCTTTTAAATAAGTTGGTGTCTCTGTCCGACACCGACATCAACTGGTCGCAAGCTCAATTCTTCAATTTGTATCAATCCGCGCAAGAATGCAGGATGCGCACTGTTCATCGCGCCCAATATACAACAAGAAATATATTTCATGCGTATTTCATGAAGATTCTATTTCGTATGGTACAAGTTGCTTTGAACCTAACCTAGCTAACCTAACCTAGCTAACAAAAGAAACATGAATCTGACTGGAATTCTATTCATTTTTTCCAAACAGTAGAATACTCGGTCACTTTCTGCCGTAGTAAAGCATCAATATCCCGAGTTTCATTCCGGTAGATTGTTTAGTTTTGAAGAAACTACGAATCGCGTTTTCGAGGTGACGATAATTGGTAATCATGGAATTCCGAACTGAACGTGGCACCTTAAAGCGACATGGAAGTCTGTTCGAAATTACATTATTACCAATTGTTGTCACCTCGAAAACGCGAACCGTACTTTTTCAGCGGCTACCCAACCGATTTGAACGAATCCTCGACGAATGGATTCAACTTTTTGGCAGAAACTCAGAAAGTGTCCAAGTATGTCACTTTGTAGAAAAAAAAAAAAACCGATAGAATTCCAGTAAAACTCGTGTATTTTATGATAGCTAGGTTAAGTTGGAAGTAATATCTTCTATTACATCACCCTGATGCGTAAATACTTCGAATCTGCAATATCTTCATGAATTTATTTCATTTTGCTGTGCATATAGATAAGGCGGATTTATAGATCCACAAAGTTCAATATTTCGATGTAAAAATTCTGAATACTCAAGATGAATGTCTATCCGTAATTTTGAATCTGAAACATTAAAATCTCTGTCGATAATTATCAGACGAATGAATTATATGTGCGATATTTATTACACGACGCAGTGTACACAATATATTACAAATCTTATATTTTATTAATATAATCACGTAGAATAAGCAGAGGAAAAAAAACAATAAAGAAAAAACGATGCTGCACTTACGATTCAAGTATACATGTACAATATCACAAAACTTGTAAATCTTCGCCCGAAGATTAATAACGCGATAACACGGAATTTCATCTTTCTGGGACAATGATTCTTCGTCTCAGGGCCACTCAAAAAAGTAACGACTATTGACAACATTGCTATACAATCGGAGTACGTATTCGTACCGGGTCAAAACCCCTGACGTTTTGGTAACATAATGAATTGTCATGATTTGGTGGGTTCCGCGGATCAAATTCTCCGCACGAAAGCCAAAAACGTATCATTGGACGGGGAGTCGTTTGGCACACAACGGTTCGACCACAATGAAACTAATACAACGTATCAGATCCACGTTGCAAATGAATAATTACAACTGTTCTATAATATCGTGATCATTTTTCAACGATATCTTAGGCTGTGGTTCCAAATTATCTTTCTGCGAGTGTTTTGTCCTCTGTAACTCTTTCCTGAAATAAGCTACAGTCTGTTTAAGACCTTCGGATAGCGGAACTTTGGGTTCCCAATTTAAATACTTTTTAGCTCTGGTAATGTCAGGCTTTCTTCTCTGTGGATCGTCTTCAACTGCTGCAAGTTCAACAATTTTACTCGTTCCACCAACCAGGTCTTTTATTATAGATGCAAACTCTGTAATAGAAAGTTATTTTCAACTCGATTGAAGGAAAAGATATGGTCAAACACATAATATATGATATTTCGATTATTCGCTAGTCGTGTGACTAACATGAGATTCGTCACTGAAATTTATATTGATCAGGGTTATTTACTGCTAGTGCGTTACTTGCCTTCGATAGTATGTTCGACAGGATTTCCTATGTTCACAGGAAGAGTGTAATTGGATGCCATCAGAGCAACCAGTCCATCGACTAAGTCAGAGACGTACTGAAAAGACCTCGTTTGTTTGCCGTTCCCATAAATGGTGATTGAGTCATTTTGGAGAGCTTGTAGAATAAAGTTTGATACAACTCTGCCATCATTCATATGCATTCTTGGGCCAAAGGTGTTGAAGATACGCGCTACACGAACTGAAACCCCTTCTTGCTGCATATAAGCGTAGCTCAATGTCTCAGCTACTCGTTTACCTTCGTCGTAACAGGCTCTAGGTCCTAAACACAGAAAATAAATTTCAATTAATCGCTTATTTCTAATAAAATGTGCTTCTGAAAGATTTGGATTGCAATTGGGATAGTTATCTTTCACTTTGTTTACAGAATCTTTACCAATACATAAGTAATATGAGAGCAATAGATGGAAAAAATGGGATAAAGGTATGCATTGGGAAAGAGAAGTTTAAATGAATTAGACAAAGCTTAGAAATGTGGCTTGTAGCTTTGAGAAATGCGGTTTCTGAGTTGAATTGCTGTCTATTTTTCCATTCTGTGAATTTTTTCAAAGCTATTTTGTTTTCTAATCAAAGTTCCTGTTTACCGATTGGATTAACATGTCCCCAGTATGTTTCTGACTGAGGATGCTCATCCGGATCTCCATAAACTTCTGAAGTACTAGCGATAAGGACTCTGGCGCCGACTCTCTTAGCAAGACCTGTAAAATGACATAAAAATATAAATACACAAATAAAATTCTATATCATTCGTGGAGTAATATTTATACAGCAGGAATAATATTATTCTAAGAAAGAGTTTCCACTTGCCTAACATGTTTATTGCCCCGATGGTGTTTGTCTTGATTGTCTTTACTGGATTATGCATGTAATGCGGAGGGCTCGCAGGACTAGCTAGATGGTAGATTTCGTCCACTTCGAGATAAAGTGGTCTAACAATGTCGTGATGTACTAATTCAAAGTTCTCGTGGCCGACCCAATGTTCGACGTTTCGTTTTCTACCGGTAAAAAAATTATCCGCCACAATGACTTCGTGACCAGCCAACATGAGCCGATCGACAAGGTGGGAACCGACGAATCCAGCACCACCAGTAACTAAGATTCTCTTTCTGTTCTTGTAGTTTAAAAATTTCACAGTTGGAAAATTTTTCGGTACTCTATTTTCAATTTTTACTTCAATTTGACGTAATTTATCCTCCAGTTCTCTGATTCGAGTCTTTGCTTCCTGAAGGTCATTTATCTCTACGTAAGGTACTTCGTTCTCCATATCTATTAGTTTATCAACGGCTGGTACAATATCATCCAAACTATGTTCTCGTTGTTTTATTACTTTCGACTGTTTGTTACGAGAAGATTGTTCCTCTTCGGTTTTTGCCCAACCTTTGTAAAACCCTAGAACTACGCAATGAATGCATTTAGACTAAAAAATATTGTGCGGCATACACAAAACAGTAAAAGGAACCCATCGACACTTGAACTATTGATAAGATAACTTTAATACCCTTGTCATCGTTGCTTACTATCTTTGGAAACAGAATACTATGCTGCGTATCAACTTATGGTTTTATAAATAATGAAATTGCGATATGGTTTGCGTGATTTACCATCTTTTGAAATTCCACATTATAAGATTTCCAACAATTATATACTAAAATTGTATATTGAAGATTATTGCTACTGGGATCACAACGAGTAAGAATTTTTGTTTTTCTGTTTGTTTTGAGAAAAATACTAAATAAAACGAGGTTTTTTTCACATGGTATTATGTCTTTGACGATATTTACATGTTAGATAATTTATTCCCCAAGTGAAAGGTGAACTTGTTTTTATACAAGATGATGTTATTGAAAATATCGTGTAACATATAGATGAACGTTGTGACGAAACAGTTTGTTGAAAAAACCAATGAATATAATTGGCTAGCATGGTGTATTGTAATGAACAATTGTTCAATAATAGATTATTCTTTTATTTTTATTAAAATTGACTTGAAGGGAAGAAATAACGCGAAAGAATAGGTGAAAATTCGAAACGAATCGAGAAAGGAAATGAATTTTCGGATGTAAATAAAAGCTAGTCGCTTCAACGTATAATGCATTGAAAAGAGATAAACTAACCTATAAAAACTTACCCAGTATCACGCAGATGATGGAAAATACAGCTTGTTTCATCTTTCGTTGCGTGAATTTCATTCTTCCGAAATTCACATGTTTTTACCGATTTTATTCAGGTCATAATACCGTCGTCACCGTCTAGACCGTCCACCGTAATAACATTTGGGTATTTTTCACTCGCACGCCGCTCAGTGTGGTGGGAATTAGGCGATTCGTGGTGGGAGTAGGATCGTCTGTTTGTCTCTTGGCTTTCGGTAGTGTCCGCACTTGTCTGATCGACCTAAGTAGATATCAGTTCAGTGCGGACTTCAGATTTAATAGCGTCTCTTTCCTATTCCGACCACGAGTGGTTTGAATGACATTCGATGAACCGACACGGAAAAACATGTTACACGTCAGGAGAAACATAACCTACCTTAATCATCACGAACTTTGGGTATAATAATGCGGGGAAGTATTCTGCTTTATCGACTATATACCCAACGTTCAGCTCCGCAGTCGAAAATGGACATCAACTTCCGAAGCGTGCTGCCATCGTACGGGAAATGAAGAAGAAATTCGATAAATACTGGCGTTGTATTTGAGAATTTGAGATGATTTTCGAATGCACTAGAATTTAGATGTACCAAAAAAATTATATTGATTTCGGGTGCGATTGAAGTTCCAAATTCCAAAAGTTGCAAGGGGTCAAAATTCCGAATTTATTTGAGACGTGATTCTGAGTTTCTAGAAACGTTCGATTTCAGAACTTGCAAATTCCGGAAGGTCGAAATGCAGACAGCTCAAAGATCCAAAAGTTGAGAACCCAGAAAGTCTAAAAATCCGAAAACTTCGGGGAAGCTCATGACAGCTGTTGAATAAACGACGTTGCATAAACTAATTCCGAGATTCGGAGTTTTGGCCTTTGGGATCTTAATTGGCTTTTGGAATTTTGAATCTTCGGTGTTTTTCCATTCGGAGTTTTTCAAAGCTGGCTACGTAGACATTCAAAGAAATAATCTTTCTCGAAACTGTGAGTGGGTATAGTATGAAAATTCGGAATTTTTACCTGTCGCAACTTTTTAAATTCGGAATTTCAATCTTAATCCCCCTGAATTTCTTCCAATCGCTCGACTGATTTCGGTAATGGCTCTGTTATAGCATTTAAGAAAAACTGGGAAAATGGGATAGCCAATTTTTACTTTGGGATTCAAAACTTTGGGTCAAGTTTTTACCCCAGTGTACAATTTGTTAGATTTGGGTAAGCCCCGCTCCTTTACTTGGTTTGAAAATAAGGAAAGTTTGAAATTTCGGCCTGGGTCGAATCGATCGAAAGTCGCAATATTCTTCGATCAAAAATTGCGAGCTCAACCTAAAGAAAGATAATTTATAGTCTTCATACATTGGAAGTGGGAAATAAAAAACACCTTTAGAATCAGTAAAATATGATATATAATAACATATTTAGTATCGCCTATGTATTTCAATAACTCGAAGCGCCGAATTACAAGCGTATATTGACGTAAGGAATGTCATCGAACGAAGGCAAACACTTTTTTGTACACGTTATTGCCAACCACATAATCTAGCAACTAGTTATTCTTTTTTGAGTTCTTTTTGGGACTAGATTTCTTGCATAACAACCTACATGCTTTCCTTATTAAGAAATACATCAACATCAACATTAGCAGGATTGTGAATGCCACATCCAGCAAAAAGTACTGAATAAAGTTTTGCTCGGTCACAGATGCTCTGAGGTGTTTCGCGCCCGCATGTTTCATAACATATTCCACCCAATGTACGGCCTCGTCTAATGGGTGACTCATCTCATCTCTCCAATATGCCGATACCTAAACATGAAGAAAGTCATGATCATCATTCAAAGTTACCATTGAATGTATGAGCCATTGTATCTCACATTTATTCGTTGCCTTACCCTTTTTATCTTTTCCTTATATTCAGGATTACTTGCGACTTTCATAACTGCATTGTAAACTTCGTCTTCTGTCATAGTGTGGAAGTCTAATATTTCGGCATATCCCCGCGACTTCGCAATTAAGATGTTACGTTCTTGGTCTCCGAATAGTGGCACACCAACTATAGGTACTCCATGGTAAACTGTTTCCATTGTACTGGATATGCCTCCGTGTGTCACGAAGAGTTTCAAATTGGGATGCGCTTGTAAAGGAAGAAAGATTTTTACTGATTTATAGTTATGTTACATAACTTATGTATTCACTTCGAAAATACCTGCTTTATCTGTACAATGTCATGAGAAGGCGATACATGCACTACACTTACTGCCATCTTTCTAATAGTTGAAGGTGCTGACTATTATAAGGTTGCAAACAAAATTTGGGACTGAATTCATTGCAATCCATGCAGACTGGCGCGGATTTCGAGTCAAATGAAATGCATCTCGTTTACTTTTAATTCTATTGTCTCAGGATTGATAAATTTCACTAGATCATGTGAAGTAGTTTCACCAAATTATTTTTTCTGAATTTTTTTTCCGTGAATGAGAACCATCCTTATGTCAAAACTCTGGTTATAACGTATCAGTAATACTGAAATGAAAAATGTAGTATACATTGAATAACATACCCAATATATCATTTTGAGGTAGCCATTTTCCTATGCGAACATTTTTTGGCTTGTTCTCCATAGTATCATTCTCCCATTTCCATAGAACATCGTAAGGCAAACGTTCAAAGGCTCCTTTCAGTGTCCGAATCACATAATCTGGCATTAGTATGCTCTTAACTGCTGATCCGAAACTGAATAGAACTACACCATTTTTAGATGAATCCATGTATTGTTGTAGGTCCTGCACATGTTTTGAAAAAATTTTGTTCAACAAAATTCTAAGTTATTATTTCATGCCACAATTCTAGCGTTTTGTTATGTCTTGCCTTTGAAATGCTTAAAAAATGCATGCACCATCCACAGCTACACTCAGACATTTTTTTGTTTTTAATTCTATGAATTCAATTCAATGAAGTGTTTTTATGTAATTCTGACGGTATATCATTGAGACAATCAACTCATTGGGTTAATTTTTTGATTCTTCGTAAAAATATGTTTCCAAATGCATACCGAGGGCAGCGGCTTGGCTGGCTTGAGATGCATTCCAGCGACGTCTTTCATATTTGGCATATAGGGCCGAGGGGTAGCAAACGCAGGATGGGAATTAAGTAGTATAAAATTCGCTTGCTTTTCAATTTCTTTTATCGATGGAATGGAGTTCGCTGATGCTGCCAGATATTTATCTACTAGTGCCTGCTGTTTCGGCATGTAGAAATAATTTCGGATAATATCACCAGATATAATTGCAAGTGTGTTTTGAAGTCTTTCGAGAAATGTCATTCTGTCGTCATATCTGCGTATACATGTAACAAAAAAATAAAATAACAAACGGCAGAACTTAGGGAGATACATGAACACATCGTGAGTCACATGCATATGTGCAATTCCACGTCAAACGGGTCACTCTTTTGGGTCGTGATCACCGATTTTGATCCCGATCGAGAATTTTGTACTACCCATGGATGTAAGTCTCTGGGCCGAACCAAAAGCCAATGCGCGACTCGGTTGTCTACCTAGCGAAGGTTGAAAAATGCCGTTTTTGCGCGCCAATTTCGCTTTGGTGGCTCATATCTCAGTTGTTTTTGGAGAAAAGTACCAACATATATAATGATTCTTCTAGCTATTTTCACACGCTTCCAGTTGAATATACTGAACTCGCTCCCCAACCAAAATTTGGCAGTCAAAAACGGAGTCAAAATGAAATTATCTTTTTTCAAGAAGTACGCCCATTTTGAACATTTTTTGTTTGTCTCTTAAAATGGCTCAAGGTATCCCTTACATGTACCCGAAGTAGTGAAGTGGGCCTTTTTTTCGTTGGTTTTTTATCTAATTTAAAGAAAAATATAATCTGATTTATTGTATTAAAAAATTTTTTTCGTCAGGCATTTCAATTTTTCGAAACAGTTTCTCCGCATTACGCGTTCGTTTCTGGTAATTGGGAAATGTTAGGGACGAAATTGAAAAAAATAAGAAAAAAATTGAAAAAAATTGTGAAAAAATGGACTAAAACTTATGGATAAAAAAATAGAAGAGACAAAAAACAGAATTTTCAAAATGAGCGGACTTCTTGAAAGACGAAAATTTTATTTTGACTCCGTTTTTGACTGCCAAATTTTGGTTGGGAAGCGATGTCAGTATAATGACCCGAAAGCGTGTGAGAATAGCTACACTTTCTTCCACAAACAACTGAGTTATGAGCCGCCGAAGAGAAAATTACGCGCGAAATCGGCATTTTTCAGCCTCCGCTAGGTAGACAACCGGGTCGCACATTGGCTTTTGGTTCGACCCAGAGACTTACATCCATGAGTAGTACAAAATCCTCGATCGAGATCAAAATCGGTGATTACGACTCAAAAAAGTGGCCCGCTTGACGTGGAATTGCACATATACGTATGTACAATAATCTACTACTACTATAATTAATCTACTGTGAATATAAAACGATGATGTGCCGTAGAAAATTAAGTTTTTGGATGGAGAATACTTGTAGATTGTTTTGAAAAGATTGGAGCATATACTTTAGTAGTTGGAGTTTGTAAAATTCGTAACAAGAAAACGATCGGCACAGAACAATAACAAAAATTGACAGATGCTAATGCTTTGATATAGACTTACATGGTATGAAAACTCCGAGAAAATTTTGATAATGTTGAATGAATGTCTTCTGCGAAGAAGCGGGAATAATTCTTACAATCAATTGCATAAGCTGTTATTTATTCAGCCGGGTGTCCTTTTGCTAAATGTGAACCATCAAGTTTCTGTACTCACGATGAATATATCGATGGCACGTAGCTATACGGCGCTGAATTTCCGAAGATATCATTAATCGTAGATGTAGTTCCGATAGTGCTAACCAGAACCACAGGGCATTTGAATTTATGAACATAAGCAAAAAATGCTTCGTTAACAAACTGCTCCATCACAATAATATCGAATTGTTCCTCTGACATCATCAATGCTTTTGCTTCCGGAGTGTTCAAAGCCACTTCCGTTGTGGATATTCCCATGAAAGAAAATCCCAACTGCTTTAGGATGAAGTTCATTTGGCCGTAATTCAGGATTATCATCGGATCTGCAAAAGTCGATTTGATAAATCTCATGAAATTATCATCAATTCTTAGAATTAATTACAACAAGATAGCGGACACGAGATTTGACACAAATCGATGAAAAACAAACTGAGAGCCCATTTATTCTTTCATGGTAACTTGACATGAATTACTATGCGGGTTTTTTTTCGCCCATGTCCAGACAATGTGGGATATTAATGTATGGGCTTCCATGTCCGACGGGGGAATATCCCACAGTTCCGGTATAATAATTTCTACATCTCATAGATATATTTCACAATTCAGGTTTCTAAAACTTCGTTGGGTTCTCAAGATGAATCAGAACTCATGCAGGAACCTAAATGGATTCATTTGATATAATAATCTTCCTCGTTAGATAATTTTTCCGGAAAAAATACGTCCAGAACGGTAAGGCGCAGTGAACCCCTGGGCGTTTTGCGAAGAGCCCTCAAAAATGCATGATGTGAAACTAAAAAAGCAAATTTCCCAAATTTCATTTTCACTCAATATCAAAATTAAAATTATATTTCAAATTATGTATTAGTCGCCGGACGGGTGGTTGTTCGGGTTCTGGTCTTTGAGACAATTTTCCCGCACGACTTATCAAGAATTATCTTGGTAAACGAAACAAATGTGAAATCAATCAAACGTGGGTAAGAGTCGTTTTAACAATTCGAAGATTTAATGGTCAATCAAAGATTACTGATTGTGAGACAGACGAGCGCGATCCCGTGATACGATTCAAGTGCTTTCAAGGATTATAATTCAATTTACTTCCTTTCAAAGCACTTTCTCAAATACTTCCGTTCAGAATGCTTTTCTTAGATACCTACTTACTCTGGAAGCATTTTTCCAAGATACTTTCTTTCAAACGGGACACGTCGATCTGTGCGACTACAACCTGCGACTGTCGCCGGTCTGTCATAGACTCACATTTTCAAGTTTTCTTATTCGTCAATAAGTAATGGTTAAATGAATTGGCTGTGAATGTTATAGTTTCGTTAATGAGTTGAAATATTGCCGATATGAGCGTATTGAAAGTCGTCGAAACCGTAATTATTCAGTAAAGTGGCCGTTGTCCTCCACCATCCCTTGAAATGTTATCCAAAAGTTACTGACCAACAGGTATGGGCGAATGCTCGTATGTGATCTCCCTGTAGTTCGATGCGTTGAACCCAGTATGAAATGGTACGAACATTGTTACATCGTGTCCCTTCTTAGCAAGAGCGTGCATAAGTGGTGAAGTTACCGTGAGGTGGGACTTTATCGCAACAGGAAAAAGTCCCAAGATACGAGCACCAAGTCCCTCTCGCCCCGTGAGGCATATAAGAATGCATATTGCGATTAGTCGCATCTGAAAAATAAATGTAAGAATTTCTTCGTTACGTGGGCCACTCATTTAATTTAACGTTTTACAAAATTCTGCAATAACTTGTACATTTCATCGGAGTGAAAAAATAATTGTATGCATGTTTTCAGATATTTTTGTCGTCATGCATTCTAGATATATTTTTACTCAATCATTTTCACGTAGCGTGATGAATTGGGCGAGCAGAAAAAAATCGTTGAGATGAAATTTCCGTGTTTTCCTTTCAACTTTCCGGTGAAGTTGAACGAAAAAAATTACCGATCTATTTGAACCTCTTTTAATAGAAAAAAAAAACATTTGGGAATGTGCCTTTTCCTAATTTGGACAGTTTGTTTTTGCTTGAACAAATGTCTAAAAGTCGGTATTAGGGATACAGTTTTTTTAGAGTGGAAAAATTTGGAGTGGAGACTCTAATATCAACATTCGTTATAGGTACTACAGCGGAACAAGTTGTCGATGGCTATAGCTATTCTGCTGTAGTTTCCAAAGCTAATCTCCTATTGGTGCGTCTCTATGAGCCCTATAGCGTCTAAACTAAGCGTCGGAGGAAATTTTTTGAAAAGCATACAGTTTTTATTTTCAACAAGCTATCCGACCATGTAGAGATGGTCTGCGAGATTTGTTACATTATCTGTATAAAGTATACATGGAGATATATTGCTATGTTATTTTGAATGGTAAATTTGCACGCTGTTTCGTTCTAAGTCCGCTCAAGGCCGCCGTGCAGTGCGCGTGCAGGCCCTCACTCGGTTCACGAATTATGTAACCGACAGTTATGATAGCTGTCTTTGAATTCTTCAGTCAACGACTGACATGTGTAATGTCTTATAAAAGGTAGTCTATGTGAGATTCGTAATCAGATGAAATCTAATAGTCATTTGAAGTGAGTTATCTGGAATTAGAATGACACCGATTGAGATGGATCAGAAAATATACGAATCACATACCGCAAAATAATACTACGGACGTTACGGAGATTGAGCTTGTAGCTGCAGCCTAAACTGCACAACAAATTGTCTTCTGTTCCTTGTCAAGTATTTACCACAACTGGATTATCACTACTATTCAAGATACACTGCCGTGGCTACACATCAGCTGACATACGCTGCTGTCGTCGCGCTACTGATTACGATTTCAGAGCATTCAACATCAACACGGCTCAATGAGATTCTCGAGTGCTAGCGATATGCGAGGATTCTAGTCAGTGCCGTGCCGAAGCTGAATCAAATCTGGCGCAATTATTTTCATGGTCCCCCGCACGTCAAGAGCGGAAATTATTAGATGACCATTGAAAAGAAGTAGGCTTCATCCGCTACTGTCCTTTGGGTAGTTCCGAAGTTCACTTTGTATAAAAATATTTCTTCGAAAGAATGACTTTCCTGAACATTCAGATACATGAAGTTCAAGTTCGTAACGTCAAAGTGACAGAATTTGTAGTGACAATTCACTACTCCATGACTCAAATGTTGTTAGAATTGTCGAGTATAGCAGAAGTATCTAGGTATGCTTTAATGAATCCGGAAAATCATATAAGGTACCGTACTCTGCTGATTTTCAACCGTCCAAGTCATGGAATCGAGAATTTTTACCTATTATTTTGGTGCGTTAACGTCACGAAATTCAACGTCATCTAGATACGTGGTTTATTCTTGGGCTCTAACATTTGTAGGAATTATGAAAAATGAATGAAGATGTTGAAAACGGTCGCTCACAGTGTATCGTCAGTCCTTACGGAAATGACAAGTCCAGAATCAGTCTGTGAAAAAATGTACCAAAAGTTGTGATGTATTTCGTCCTATAAGAATGAATATATGGGGCATTCCGTCTCAACTGAGGCAGCTGTCAGACCTCACCTTCTTCATTTTTGCCGCGCGGTCCATCCGATTGATTTGAGTCAATGCATTTTTGTATAGGAAATTTGCTGAATTTTACATTAAAAAATACTACGTAATTATGTGAATTACCGTTTAGCATGGCTAAATCCCATTCAACTGTCTAAAATGGCGATATCTCCAAAGCCGCCTATTGTTTTCACGGGAAAAAATTTCTCGAAATATCTCTAACCCAACTACATGTAACCTGTAAGTTTAGTTGTAAACAATTCAATGCGTAAAAAGTTACGAATATTCCAAATTCAGCGAAAGAATATAAATGCGGAATATAAATTTATATAAATTTGAAATATTCGTAACTTTTCACGTATTGAATTGTTCACAACTGAACTTACAGGTTACATATGTAGTTGGGTTAGAGGTATTCCAAGAAATTTTTTCCTGCGAAAAAATTGGGGGTCTTCGGAGTTATCGCCATTTTAGACAGTTAAATGCGATTTCGCCATAGTAAACGGAAATTCACAATCAGGTAGTATTTTTTAATGGAAAATTCAGAAAATTTTCCATCAAAAGTGTATTGACTCCAATCAATCGGATGGACCCCGCGAGCTCAGCAATAATTTGAAAACAAAATTTCGTAAAAAATTTACCTCCGCTATCTTCTGTGGTATTAGAGTTGGGATAGTTCTGACCGGGGGTTCATTTCAAATGGTGCCCCGAATGTAAAATCTCGCTTGGTGGCAATAATGGAGATGGTGAAGTCTGACGACTGCCTCAGTTGAGGCAGAATACCCCATATATAGCCTATCACGTTACTAATGCCATAAGGTCGTAAGCGACATTACACCCTTTCTGATCTTCCTAAAACCAGAAAGTTTTTCTGAAACCAGAGGGCCGTATAATAATATTTTTTCTTTGGATTCGCCTTGAACGTCATAAATACACACATGCTTTGCTCTAAATAGCCAAGCTCTCACCGAATAAAATACTCAATTGTTGAAAGTATCTATACGAATCGCGACTCCATTATTGCAACCGCCTCCGCATCCTTATCTTTACCAACCAAACCTACCCATCTTCCAAAAAAGTAACGAATTTTGAAACGAACTACGAACAACCCATTGAAGTGTGCTGAAGGTGTTGCTTTTACGAATCCATATTTTTTTGTATAATTTAAATCAAACTACTCAAACACAATGCTCGCTCAACGATTTCCGACTTACTTAGTCAACCCATTAATATTTACATCGTAAAGTTCACAATACCTCAGTAACAGAAGTTGAATATGTCGGCGCGTAATATTTTACTCGTGACTGCTCAGCTATTTGTTGTAATTAGTTGGGGACAATAAATGAGTTCATGTTTGTGCTATCAAATGTTTATTGAAACTGAGTCTGGGTTAAGTATATTCAATGTTCATAGAAATTAGTTCAGGCTTGGACCAAGCATATTTGTTAGTATTAAGTTGCCCAGGCTAAGGAAGTCAGGTACCGAAAATTTGCCCTCCAGATCCGCCAACGGTAGAGACTCGCTGATTTTTGTCCTCATATCATTTTTCATATCAAAATACCTCACATCAACAAAAATTTGAAAAATCAATTTTTTCCCTGTTTTCCAAATTATTTTTTTCGAATCCGTTGAGGTATCGAAAATACCATCCGCTAAATTGTTCATTCTGACCCAAAGAATGTGCAAAAAAATCCACGATTTTTGAACTTCAGAATTGTAGGAGAAGATAGCATTTGAAGTCACAAAAATCCTCCTACCTTTTGAACTTTAAAAATCATGGATTTTTTTACACGTTCTTTGGGTCAGAATGAACAATTTAGCGGATGGGATTTTCGATACCTCAACGGATTCGGAAAAAATAATTTTGAAAACAGGGTAAAAATTGATTTTTCAGATTTTTTTTATGTGAGGTATTTTGATATGAGAAATGATGTAAGGACAAAAATCAGCGAGTCTCCACCGTTGGTGGTTCTGGAGGGCAAATTTTCGGTACCTGACCCCCTTAAGGGCTCTTGACTTGAAATATGGTGAAGACACTAAAGAAGAACGCAAGATATGGGTGTCTGTGTTGAGCCCTTCTCTATAACGCATCGTCAGCCCAGCGATGATAATTTGGAAACGACAGTCTGAGTTTGAGCGACGATGTAGTATTGCGGCTGTCGATTCGTTATTGTACCTCTCGTCACTGCAATAAATTATAATTGTAGAATTAGTTAAGAATAAACTCTATAATTGCGAAGACATTGATTATCAATAAATAATTTAGAATTGATATAATAACTGTATGGTTTCATAATAAATTTACTTTAATTGGCAACCATGTCAGATCATGATTATGTAGTTCGACCTCTGGCAAATATATGATATATCAACCCCTTAGAGGTACCTACAATCTACATATGAATTTTACTGCACTCAATAGATACACTAATCCAAAAAGGGATGGCGATCTCCAAACAAGAATTGTAATGATCGTAGAAAGATTTTTTTTTCTTCAAATAAAGTGCTTGATTTGTAGTTTTCGAAAGTCGACGAAGCCTTAGATTAAAATTTCATTGATTAGATATAAAAAAGTTGACTTCACGAAGACATAATAAAGAATTTTTGTCGACGTATTTTGGGTCACTGTGACTCTCAGGTGTCAAGCACATTGCAACTTTTTTTTATGAACTTTGAAACAAGGTCATTCTAAACTGCTCTATTTTTACAGAACAAAAATAATTCGAGAAAAAATCATCAATTCAAGATGACTTGGCGCCCCGAGACATCTTGGTGCCCTGAAGCGGCTGCTGCACTGCCCAACCTATTAGCACGGCGCAACTGTTGGTTCCGGGCTCATGGACTGAGAGTCCGACGACGTGTGTACCGATTATGATAATATGATTACGCAGTCCACGGCGCTGAGGCTTGGCATCGTAGATGGTTTGACCTTCGCCACGTGAGATTGGAGGCCCACACGTGCACCAAGTCGCAGCAAACAGCGGCGATATGCTGCAAAATTTCTAATTATCGTACCTTCTAATGGAAATACTGAATGAGACGTCCCGAAATCGTCAATAGGAAATTAAAGAGATCAAAGCCAGAAACAAGGGGTTTGGTAGATGGCCCGGGCGACGTATAGACAGACTGTGCCAGTTCCGTGACCTTCCATGATGTCCAGTTTTCATTAGACATCCAAGACTGATGATTTGATTCTATTGCATATAGGTATGACTCGTTCAACAGCTCAGGTATAGAAGAATACCACACCTTCCATCATAATCTTGTAAATTCTAAAAATAGGCGACATAGAAGCTTGCATGGGCATAACAGCGACGTGTAAGACCTTCAACGAGAATCTATCTAGTTCGATGTTGATATTGCTTCAGGCATCGAATAGTCGTTGTGTGATTTGCATACACTGCAGTACCTGCTGGGTGTCTTCTAAACTCACATAGGGCGATTAATATTGAAAATAGAAAATAGGTTTCACTCACCCAAATCCTAGTCAACGGAATAATTTTTCAGCCAATCAATAAATAAGTTAGCCAATCATTTGGAGCCAGTTTTAGTTTTTAGTTTTTGTCTCACGGTCTAGCGAGGTGATTTCTCAGCTTTATATCTGGTTATATGCGCTCGGAATGGCTGTTGATTGGCTAACTTATTTATTGATTCGCTCAAACCTATTCCAAAGATTTTGCCAAGGGAAAATCTTTTGCCATTTTTAACAAGATTCGCCCTTGGAGGTTTGTATGACTGAATGATAGACACCGTGTATAAAGACCATCGAATCGAGGCAATGTTAATGAAATAAAACTATAATATAAATATGGAGAATAGAGTAATTAATTAATAGGAGGTAGTATCAATTCTTTTAAACCCATCTGATGAATCTTTAGATCAAGATAAAACAAAAAATCTAGATGCAGTTTTCTGCTAGTGTCAATTATTTAGCTTCTAGAGAAGATAGAAAACTGTTGAACAATTCCGCCGTGCGTGTTGCCTAACATAAGGCGTCGGGCACGCAAGCCGCGATGTCAGTTAACCTATAGTTCTTTTTCAGAATTAACAGAAAAAGCAAACCCAAGGTACAGGATCGGTCGGGCAAATATCCCCAGAAGTAGGCAACGGAAAACTTCAAAAATATTCCCATGCGAGGACATGGTGTATGACATAAATCAGTGACCAATGGGATATATTGCCGTGAAGGCATAAGACATAACCGTAAGTACCAATGAGCATTTGACTACTAAGTTTTGGGTCATAAACAATAAAAACCAGCACTTCAATATAGTCGAACAGTATTTAGAAATGCTTGTTTCGGGCTGTGACAGATTCGAGGCATTGCATGAGTTCTATTTATCTCCAGCAGGTTGTTGCGAGGTCATGATACTTATTTGCAGGTAGAACGACAGGGTTGATTTTTTTTCGCATTCCGAACATCGGGCAGAAAATTCAAAGTCTATATTTTGCCCTTCATTTATGGTTTTTGTATTATTCCTGATGTACATACATATTACTAGCGCTCACCGGCCTACGGTATTTGGCGGCGATTCGCTGCCGCGAATCCTGATTATTCGTAACACCGGAATTTGTTATCGTGTTGCCAGGACCCATTCAAATAAAGCTACGGAACGATAATCGGCTCTTTTTGTCAAGTATGATTCTGATCACGGTAATTGGTGGTCGCTTTCACATGTGATTTCCATACGTTTCCGTAGAATAACGAGTACGACCCCCAAACTCAATCTGTTGACATCTGGTAATCTGATACAGTAATATTTATCGGATATGACTTCATTGTGTTATACCAAGACAAAGGCGTATCATGTTTTGGTGCCTAATAATCATTGAAAAAAAAAGATTATCTGCCCGAATAAAAATCACACTTTGATTTGTATGTACGTATGTGCTACGACAAACGCCTGGCCTCGATCAAGTTATGCTTGTGAAAACCACCTGAAATATTTATATTGCACAATCAGATCTTCATGTTGATATATTAGGGTGACCTTAACTTTCCTGCCACCTTACAGGGTGACATTACTACGCACTTTCGTTGCGGGAGTTTTAAATTTGATTAATTTGCAAGGTGATAGTGGACTTCCTTCAGGTAGCGTCAGCTGAGACCGACGACTAACGCCCCACTCCGCAGTATTTCGGTCGAAAGTTAACTTGGTCAGTTATCAGGGGAAGTTATTCACGCAATGTTGGGATAATAATTTGTCCTTTTATTACAGTATCATATAAGTGAAGTAGGCTTGACAGGTGGTAAACTTTATAGTTCTGTGGGTGCATGCAGGCACCTTAGCCTACAAAAGGTACGTATTAATGAGGACCATGATTCAGAATGTGATTATCCCGTCACTTCGTCAAGAGATGTATGTACATTAGGGTGGTCGTTATTTGGGGTCAAAATGAATTTTACCCCTTCCGCCCCCTAAATCGGTTCGAAATACGTAAAAAGTAACGGTGTAATTTTGTCAGATTAAAAAAAAAATGCCTGACCCTTGACCACGGGGGTTGAAGTTTCCCAATTTGAAATACACGGGGTTTTCGCGCGTTTGCAGTCACTATTTTACTGTGGGCCAAAATATGTTTGTAAAATCTTGAACTTTTCAGAAATTACTTGACAAGCATTTTGCTACACGGAAAAAGTTTCTCAAACCCCTGTCCTCAAAATGTTGTGTAACATGAGCATAATAATTAAATCGATGGACCAACACCAAACGGGCGTGAGCGGTAAAAAAAAATTTTTTTTTGCGGATATGCCCAAAACGTTTTATATTGCATGAAAAAGATTTTGCCACTAAAAAAGAAACAATTTTTTTCGGCGCTTACGCCCCTATATTATTAGTCCATCGAAATTGTTATTTTTTTTTTTAAGAATGTTTTTTCATTTTCTTCCCCGATTTTTAATAAATGTACTCACACTAAACCAATTTTCTAAACGGGTTACAAATTCTTGAGTATTGTCTCCTTTTTTGCGTTTGGATTATTATTTCGATATTCACTTGCCATATGTAAAATCAACTATTTTTGTTGTTCGTTTCGTGTGAGTATCTCATTGCAATCGGAGAACACTGTTCACATTCATAGAAAAGAAGAAAAAAAAAAAAAAATTAAAAAAAAAATTCTAAAGCAAAAAAATTATAAAAATTCAATCATGATGGTCATGGTACACAATATTTTGAGGATAGGGGTTTGGGAAATTTTTTGTATGTAGCAACATGCTTGTTAACTAATTTCTGAAAATTTCAACATTTTACAAACATATCCAGGCCTACAGTAGAATAATGACTGCGAACGCGGAAAAACCCCGTGTATTTCAAATGTGAAACTTCAACCCCCGTGGTCAAGGGTCAGGCATTTTTTTAAAAATCTGACAAAATAACAGTGTTACTTCTTACGTATTTCGAACCGATTTAGGGGGCGGAAGGGGTAAAATTCATTTTGACCCCAAATAACGACCACCCTAATGTACATGTATTTACTGAACCTATTTCTTAGGGCGTAGATCAGTTTAGCGTATTATCAGCCCTTGGGCTCTGAAGTCTGAAATTTGAAATATTGTGCATGCGGATAAGGCGTCTGAGAAATTGCCATAGCTCGTTCGGTTTAAACGTATACTTCTGCGATTAATAAAATCGACCTGCGATTTTTTATTTGCCAATTTCTTCGAAATTCCGGTCATACTTCACACGAAGGGAAGTACCGTGAACAGAAACCTGCGTTTTGACGCCTTGTTCTTTCCGTGTGGTTGTCCTATTCAACATTGATTGAGATAGAGGAATCGATTTGAAAACGGGGTACTATTGAACAGATGTGAAAATTTTTGTTTTTTGCAAACTCTAACACTGTCCAAGTTTCATTGCATTGGATGATAATAGGTACTCGAACCTGATCTTCTTCAATTTTAATCTCTAATTACTACTGGTTTTGGAGAAACGACTTCTCTGTTTCGAAGCATTAACGTTGCGACGCGTCAATTCTGTCCGTATTTTGGGGACAGGACTTTCTTGACATTTTTTCCAGCCGGACCAGTGAGTTATACTTCTGTTGTTAGAACTCGTCGATGCATAGAAATATTTTGGAAATGTTACAATGACATATTTGAGGAATGTTTAAACTTTTCATTAGAAATGTTCGTACTATGCAAGTATGAGATTGTTTAGAGTTAACGTTGAATAGACTCGATCGTTGTTCAAGATGCTTTCGACAATGACATGGCTGAAGACATGGATTTATTTGGGATGCATTTCTCAGTGGACTGCAGGAGCGCGACCACAATTTGACCCCTCTACGTACATGGGGCTGGTACTTGTGCCCGCTGACACGAAAGTCGACTCCGTTATCTTTCGCCTACGTGCTACTGATCAAGATTCCGATTTTCCTCTTACATTTCGAATAACTGGTAAAAGTTCTATACGTTTGCATAACGCATACAATTGTTGTACTTGTTATCAGACTTGTGAAGGTTTTGAATAACGAATGCCTTATGTTTCAGCGGCTCTTCGACCAATCGTGCGGATTGCAAACCTACCATGCACGGTACATAGTAAGATGTGCGAGGCTGACGTGATCCTAACGAGAAGGCCAGTTCCTGGGCGTTTTCACGATTTTACAGTCCACGTAAAGGACTCCAAAGGTGACTCGAACGCCATGCAAGCTTCGGTCGCTATGACGAACGCTACAACACCTTGGGATACCATCTTTCCACGTTTACCATCGATCATTATGGTCCCAGAGGTAGGTGCCTACTCTGTCTTTCATACATAAAGTCCCATCTCAACATGTTTTTTCTATGTTTGGTTTGGCAGAACACGAGGCCTGGAAAAGAGCTGGATTTCATTCTAGCGCGTGCAAATCCTTGGCGTGGAAAACCTGTGCACATTGAGTTGTGGGTCTGTATTGTCATTCACTGAAAAACCAACAAAACATATTAATTATAATATTTTCGTTTCTCTCTTTTTACTCAATTTCTTACCGTTTCGTTTGTTCTGTGTTTATTGGTGATTATTTTGTATGGATATTTCTGGTGAGAATCCTCAAACACTTAAACTACCGGCCAAAAGTTTGAGTACACCAGTCGGAATTTCTCGCCGCACTTAAAGTGAGATAGCGAACTCAAGAATGAAGATAATCGAAGAGGACAGATTTACCTCCATTTTGCTTTTTTAGAAACTTCTTTACGATCTTTCATGGCCCTGGCACGAATTTTTGAAGACGGCCGTTTTCCGGCGTTTTTTTGACCGCCGAAAATCAACTTCACTTGTTAGGGAAAAATTTGTCTTCGGTATTCTTGATGGTCAACTTATAAAGCACATCGAGACCTGCATTTCCGTTTTTTCAAAAGTTTCGTACGATTTCTTTTCACCCCAGTATTGCATTTTCAGCTGAAAAGGACATGTTTTAGAAAAGAGGGCGTAATTTAATAACTATGGGGTTTCAGAGGCATTGTCAAGAGGGTGAAAAGATACATCGGTTCACGCCGGAGTAGCTCAAATTTTTTCGAATTCGATTTCGAAATTTTTTTTTTTCACAATTCCTGGTCGGAACTCTGATGAGTGGAGGGGCTCTACTTGGGAATTATGGGGTCTAGGACATTATATCGACGAAGAAAATTTGTTCACTCTTGCAATTTCATTATTATATAATATAACTTTATTGAACTAATTTTTCCTATGCTGAAAAAATTTTCAAAAATTTATACTCAAAAAATTAGTTCATTAAAATTATATTATATAATAATGGAATTGCAAGAGTTGACATATTTTCTTCGTTGCTTTATCGTCCTAGAGCCCATAATTCCCAAGTAGAGCCCCTCCACTCATCAGAGTTCCCACCAGGAATTCTGACGAAAAAAAATTTTGAAATCGAATTCAAAAAAATTTGAGCTACTCCGGCGTGAACCGATGTATCTTTTCATCCTCTTGACAATGCCTCTGAAACCCCATAGTTATTAAATTACGCCCTCTTTTCTAAAACATGTCCTTTTCAGCTGAAAATGCAATACTGGGGTCAAAAAAAAAAAAACGTACGAAACTTTTGAAAAAATGGAAATGCAGGTCTCGATGTGCTTTATAAGTTGACCATCGAGAATACCGAAGAAAAATTTTTCCCTAAAAAGTGAGGTTGATTTTCGGCGGTCAAAAAACGCCGGAAAACGGCCATCTTCAACAATTCGTGCCAGGGCCATAAAAGATCGTAGAGAATTTTCTAAAAAAGGAAGATAAAGGTGAATCTGTCCTCTTCAGAACACGACTTGAGATATTCGAATGTCTTCATTCTCGAGTTTGCTATCTATAGCCCTCGACACACGGTGCTTGTTTCTCTGCAATATTGCATGCATGTTTCCTTGCAGGCTGACTAGCATCATGGCTAGCATTCTCCGTTGCATCGTGTCAAGCGCGTTGCCATGACAATTTTTGCTTCACACAATGCATTTTTCGGCGCAACACGCTCAAAGCCATGCAACGGATAATTCTAGCCAGCCTGCAAGAAAACATGCATGCAATATTGTAGAGAAACAAGCACCGTGTGCCGAGGGCTTAACTTTAAGTGTGGGTGGAAATTTCGACTGGTGTACTCAAACTTTTGGCCGGTAGTGTATGTTACTCTTTCTTCTGGGCTATATATTTTCTTGCGTATTGCACGTTATTTCATTTTCCGCATTATCCCTTTTCTGCATGTTATCTCATTTTATTTTATTTGCGGATTACTCAGTAGACTCAACTTGACTGAACTTATCTATTTTTTCTTCTTCTTATATTCACGTGTATTATTTGGATTCGGAAACCTGTTACTTTGTTTCTTTATTATTTTTCTCTCTGTACAAATCGTCTCAAGGGACTGATTGTGAGTTCCACGACGTGATAAAGGACTATCTATTTAACCATCTATAATTTCGCACGAATTCACCAAGTACTTTAATATTCAGCCACCGACAGAGTTGTTCACTATTCGGCAATATCAAACGGATACGGAAACACGGGGAATAATTACGCTCAAAGGAGAACTGGATTTCGAAACTCAATCGGTGTATACACTGACCATCTACGCAATGGTGAGTGCTTCGCCTGACTCGAATTGAGTTTATTACTCCGTCATTTCATTCGAAATGTGGACGAATAATTTTTTACGCAGAACCCTTACACGGAGGTGGGCGAGGACACGCGGAATATCGCAGGCGTTGATGTCATCATAACTGTTCAGGATGTTCAGGATGTTCCTCCGGTGTTCACCGTCGCTCCACCCCTGACGAGAGTTAACGGAACTGTGAAACCTGTAAGTATATCTGCAGTGAAGATTCATCCTGATTCATGAATGAATTTATAATAACCCATTTTCGTTCACAGGGAGATGTGATCTTGAGAGTGCATGCCGAGGATGGTGACCGAAGTAACCGGCGTGAGGTGACATACAGTCTTGTTTCAGAGAAAAATCCTGTCGCTTCATTCTTCAATATTTCCAAACGGACTGGTAAGCCTACGCCTTTTCACGATTTGTCATTCTCCATTACACGACGTGTCAGAAAATTTCTGATCTCAAGGAACAGAGCAAGATTAACGTAAAATTGAACAGCCGAGACGTGCGGGAAGTATAATACCGCAGTATCACATAATATTTTGTACGAAATTGAAGAGTTGTCCGAAACGATAATATAACTTGACTAAAAATTCTCTGGAGAAAATATCCTTAACGTTAAGTGGCGTCACTGAGTGAAAAATCACAATTTATGTAGAATCAACATCAGCGTTACGAGCATCGACAGCCCCTTCGCTATCAGCTGAAAAAGAACGGTTCATGTTGGTGGAAGAACGATTTCAAAACTACCCGAAGATTTCAGCACGAAAATCTTCAGATCACTGACTCCATATCTGTTATGATTTGTAAAATTAAAAATCGTGGGTCCAATACAATGGACAGAAATGCAAATGATATTTCCGGCGTACCACCTTCAAAGGTTTCTCGCGCATACACTTTCATCGTAAAACATATTCGATACTTTGACTGAATACACGTATATACTGACATTGTTAACTTTTGTTGCAAGGAATTTGTGTTCAGTTTCTCTCGGCAAATTAAACCACAAAAGTACAATCAGTTGCATCAAAATTTCACCGAATTAACCCCTTTGGAAGACAACACTCAGGAGACTAATGTCATTATTGATTTCAATTTCGACGGCAAATTGAGTTTGACGCTCGACTTCTGAAACGAATAGTATCTCCCATGTGAATTATGTTGGGGAGCGATTTGTTTCAAGATCTTCGTTTCTGAAAATGCCAATGAGTGATTCAATAGCAATATCATAGATTTGATTGTGAAAGTCTTTTTCGGAAGAGAAAAGAAGTGTGCAAAGAACCCAATTCCCTAATCAATTGATCTTCTCGGATAATCGCACTTATTTCTATCTCACTCGATGTGGCATTCACTGCATGAAATGTTCAATTTCTTGTTACATTCATCAATATAGTAACGTTTAAAATCCAATAAGAATAATGCATAATTAGTTGAAACACTGATGGCTCTTAGGTCTGCAAAGTTTCTGAAAATGTTGGCAAAAAAAAAAATCATGCAATCGTACGATTGATTATTAAACGCTCACTCATTCATTATAGGAGAAATACTCTTAGCCGGAGCTCTGGAAGAGCTGATGCAGATTACACAGATTGGATCACCTATTTTGCTGACTGTAGTAGCTGATGAGGTGCGCCGTTCTTCGGAAGAGCCTGTAGGACAGACAACTGTTGTAGAACTAGGTCTTCTTCTTGGAGAGCCACAGAACGGCCCTCCCCATTTCGAAAGTGCAAGGTGAGGGAATCGGCACCACTCTAGGTAGAAATTTTTCAAGATATCTGGCTAATAGTGGCTAGTTTTGTATGCATTTATTATAATTTGAAAATGAATTATCCTCAGCTACGTGGCCTGGATTGACGAGAATGCTATGCCCGGTACGGTAGTGGTGTTTGATGAGCCTTATTCCACCAGAGTGAAAGACGAGGATATCGGCCAAGATGTTTTTGCATTAAAGCTTCTTAACAACAATGGAACCTTCGAAGTGACGCCGAGCGTAGGAAAGAGCGTAGTTAACTTCGTGGTCACGGTACGCGATAATACGCTAATGGACTATGAGATTCACAAGACGCTCCAATTTACGGTGACTATCTAGAATTCTCGAAACTGTGTAATTACACAAGTCCAAAACCGATCTGTAGATGACCGAAACTTATAGATCATCGCTCAAGAAATTGGACTATCCACGAATCTCTCGGCGTCAGTTTTGGTTACCATATTTTTGAGGGACGTCAATGATAACCGTCCGGAATTTGATGCGGGCACATACAGAGTCACACTAGCGGAGGACGCATTACCGGGTACAAGATGCTTACAGGTAACGCAATAATCTCTGTTCATCGTAGTATCTGAATAAACAATCGCATGACCTAACTATCTAGAGCCTCAAGGGAAATCACTTTGCAATGGAGTGCTTCGCGTTATCTACAAAATGATTACAGGTACATGCAAGCGATAAGGATACTGGACTTTTGGGAAGCATACGGTATACAAGAATCATTGGACTAGGTTCTGAGATGTTTACGCTCAACTCGGAAACTGGATTGATAATTGTCTCGAAAGGCTCGGAGAAGCTGGATCGAGAGCTATCGTCAAATCTGCAATTATTAGTCGAAGCTCGCGATGAGAATGGCAAGGGACTCAGGAGAACCGTTCCACTGATCGTCAGTCTACTCGATGTTAATGATAATGATCCGATCTTCGATAAATCGATCTATGAGTTTGTTTTGAACTCAGATCAGACTGATTTCACAAGTCCAGCATTTATAAGGGTAGGTTTTTATTCTGTCTCCCATTATTGTGAGAAAATACTTTGTCGAGACTGTAATAACGGCTACGTTGCATTTAGGCAATTGATGCAGATGCTGAGAAACCTAATAACGAAGTTCGATATGAGCTGGTGCACGGAAACTACGGGATGTTCGACCTGGACGCAGTTACTGGCGAATTAACCCTGAAAGAACCACTGACCAAATCTCGAACAACCCGGAACACTGGTGACGTCAACTTTGCAACAAAGTTTCGGGATAAATTTTGGGAAGCCCAAAATACTCTTCGGGGTGCCCAAAATACTCTTCGGGAAATCGATTTCACTACCGAAAATCCGTCGAGGGCGTGGGGAAATAAGATGAAAGAAACTACAGAAGACGATACTCTCACGGTCAGAGCGTACGACTTAGGTGAGTTTTAGCTTTTCCAAATTTTTTGAAACTATTCAATACTGGAACAGCTTTGTTATTTTTTTGAAAAATTGCAGTTTTTCAAAGACTGTGCAATTTTTCTCACAATTGTCGGAGAAAGAAATCTTGGAAAGAAGATTTTTGAGATGTTGTCTTTTTGTTTCTTTTTTCTCGAAATCAAATTACTATCTGCAAAACAAATGAGCCATGTAGTTCATTCACACACTTGCAATAGGTACTTATTCATTAGAATTCGGGATAGTATTGTTATTACTACGTCCGCTGAGAACAGAATCGAATTCTGCTTGAAATTCTCAACCCTACGCGGTTGCAGCGCAGCGCTTCACGTTATAGTGATGCTTTCATACAGAAAACGGGAACATGTTATAATAATCCGTAATATGTAGAAAAAATTCGATCTGAAGAATCAGAATCAAAATACAATTCGAATCAGTCGTCTGTTTTTAATCTACACATTTCTATCGGACATTTGTTCAGGGCTGGTCCGTGACTCACGGCAATGTATGAACCTCGTTCGAAAATATTCACTCGTCCTCGAGTTTATAATGCTAATCCCTTTTCCGAGTCTCTTTATCGTAGAGGCGGTTCTCTGGCGGAATTGGGGGGTGATATCTAACGCATTTTGCGGTACACATAATATCCTAAGTAGGGATCTACTATTCATATGTAATGGTGTGAAATGGAATCTTTCATTCAAGATCGATATCAGCACAATCTGTGCTTGAAAAGCCGAGATATGATAATTCACCAAATTGGATGACTTAATATCACGATAATACTCTCGTCGCCTTCGTCTCCGCGGTCTCAGAGAAAATTCATACAAGCATCAATAGTTTATATTAGGCCGATGAGTACTTGGGCCGTTCGTTACTACGGTCTTTACTACCGAATTGGGTTGACGCGCGAAGCGCGTTGGGGCCGAGCTCCTATGTATGGTACTCATATTATCATTCCAGCATGAAGTCACAGCTGCAAAAATTATAGAAATGAAATTAAAACTGATCAATGATATGGGGTATATGTTAGGGGCTGATTCCAACGAAGATGTCTTATGCCGTCAACCCTGCTTAAAATACCGGATAAATTAATACGGTTCTATCCTAGATCCTATGTATAATATGGTCCTTGTGTCTGGTCTGTACTTGGTTCTATCTCAAACTGTTTCGAAACACAGTCTCACACAGAACCAAATACAGCCCGGGCACAAAAACCGTATGAGATTTAGGATAGTTCCATATTGATTCATCCGGCATTTCAAGCAGGAAATAGTTGTGATTTCTTGAGATTAAATTCCGTATACACAAACTAATGGCGTATACGCCTTCATAATCATGCGCCTGGCCAGCATGTTCACAGCCTTATAAGGCGATACACATATGAATTCAGTTTTCAATCTTTTGGGAAAATTTTGAGCACTTGACAATCAAAAAATTTGGAGAATTGTGAAAATTACACGAGTTCTCTTTAATCGGTGCACCTGGCTGATTTTTTTTTTGTTTCAATCGCTTGTCAAGAAGCGTGGCCTATTGAATCTACATATCCCTGCTAAAAAAAATCAATAGGAAATGATTGAAACCTATTATATTCCAAATAGTTTTAATTATTCTGAATTAGTCCAATCGGTCAGAAAGTTTGTTGCCCATTGCAACTGAAACGTAATGTATGAGTTTCAATAGGGAATAGCGTTTAATGGCGAATTCTGTATTAATGTTCAATTAGTTCTAATGGTCATTAATCAGAAGACTCCCGGGAAAAAGATATAATTGTATGAATACATTTTTTGCTGGATAAGTTCTAATTAGTCACAATTATCCGAAAATACCAAAGTCACTGAATTGGAAAATATAAATCGTATCCCAATGGTTTTTAATGTGTCCCGATTCCGTGTAGAAATTCTATCGATTCGAGTCGGAAAATAGCTATGTAAGGTACCAATTCGATCGAATGTGTGTAACCTTAGGCTTAACTGCATATATGTGATCGGAATCAATATGAAACGGAAATTCATGTTTGTATTCCATCTAATTTCCAATCGGTTCTAATTTAGAGCCAATTATTGAGTTCCATAGTACGTGTAATCCGAAACTTAATCGGAATCGGAATCGGAATCATGAAAAATTGAAATATCCAGGTATCAGGTTCATACACTTTTCAGTTAGTTCCAATGTCGAGCCATTTCTAAAAAGTATTCTAAAACACGTTTTGATATAAAAAATGAAGTTCTTCGTCAATTTTCCGTTAGCTATCTTCATTGATTGTTATAGAATAGGAAGTTTATCCCAATGATCAAATGCATACGATTGAGTTTGAATCAGCGATTTCAAATGGGTTCAAATTTAGCTAAAAAAATTTAATGGAAACCAATAAAAACTAATCAATGTCCTGTCGATTTTTAACTGAAATTTTATGAGCTTCAATACGATTTATGCATCGAGGAGTAATCAAATGAAAACGATACACTTCTGATTAGTTTGGAATTAGTTTCAATTGGGATTTTGGAAATATGTTCTTATATTCGAACCAATAAGAAATATTGGCAATTGGAATCAATTGCAATCAAGCCTCAGTTAGTATAGTACCATGCCATGCCGATAGATGCTTGACAGCCTGTTTTTCTCTCGCAATTATTCGTATACGCTGAGTTACCTAGGCCTGAGGCATCTTCAGCCCATCTATGACACATAACTCGCACATTAGAATTGCGTGGCGAAACTTTCACATGAAAGAAATGGATATCCCATCTTATGTTTTGAAAACATTTTGCAATTTGGCAAATATTAAGAAATTTGTAACTATGCATAATTTGAAAATTTTCGAATATACATGACCACCATCCATTTTTATTGTTGAACTTTCATATGGATTATTTCGGAACTCCATAGGTTTATAAAAATGGAATTGAATTTTTTGAGTGGGAAAATCTCGATAGATTTTGACCCGGCAGCCCCTTCTGTACTTTTGGGTTCCGATAAGGAACTGACGATTGATTGCGATTGGCTTCATTTTTTACTTATTAGAAACAATTAAATTTGAATGACGAATTCACAATAAGGAGCAATTGAACGAAAGTAATAATTGTATTTTATTTGAAATTTCGAAACAAGAAACGCGATTGATCACAATTGACTTTTTTCTAATCGTTCTCAATCGATTTTTTTTAGCAGGGATATTCCTTGTCGGGGTGTGTCACGTTCATTCGCGAACTCGCTTGTTTCACAAAAAATTCACTCCACTACTTAACTACGATTCCAGGACTCCCACATCGGTCAAGCACTGCAAAAATTCAACTCATTACTCCGAGTCTGATGAGTTCACTCACTCTCATTTTGACGGTTCCGGGGGAACACATAGATGCGTTCCGTACAGCCGAGACTTTGACGGCTATTACCGGAGGGCAAGTCACTATTAAGGAAATAGAGCCTTACAATCAGCTAGTTCAACAGGATGATGGAACACTCGGCAACGGGAGAATGTGAGTTAATTTCCGGACTTATATTTTTAAAATCCTGATGCCATGGAAGAAGTCGTGCGGACGTATGTTGGTCACGTGAACGCAAGTCCGCGATTCATTCATTCAGATCCGTTAAGTTTCGGCTTATACCCTTTCAGGAAGTAGCCATCAAGTCTACGATTGCGTCTGAGCTTCAGCGTGTGCAACCACAAACTCGTGGATGTCCTAAATTGGGATAACGTTGCATAGGACGTGATTTTATACGTCGCATATACTCCCACCTGACATAAAGTTCACAAACGACAAAAGATACTTCTGTTGCAGAATAGTACATTGCTTCACGAGTACGGAAAGGCTTTTTTGGCGCAACGAGAGGTTTACGGCACGAGCCGAAGGCGAGTGCTGTAACGAGTTGAGCCAAAAAGCCTTTACGCATGAGTAACGATCAATATTTTTCCTCACGAAAGCCGAGGAATCGCGACGAAGTTGCGATTTGGAGGTTAGAGTGATAAAAACTTTTGTTCTTCATTAGTAATAACGATTTTTCAAATAAACATATACTATGTTTTCATAATTCTAACCTCAAAATCGCGACTTCGTCGCGATTTCTCGGCTTTCGTGATGAGATAGTACATTATGCTACTAGGGAGGAAAGTGCGTAATTTTTGCCGAGGGCGAGGTGAAAATCCGCTCCTCCCGTGTGGCATATACTACTTTTTACCTGACTATTTTTAAAATAACTATATTTTTATCCCTGCAACGGCACAACACTACAAAATATTGGTTCAGTTTATGGAATCTACGGAGGTGGGACTAAATCAATCTAGTCGAGCCAAATCTAAATTTCCAAATCTGGATTTGCCTCGACTAGATTAATCTAGTCCCACCTCCATATCCGAGTTCGAGCGCTAGATTCATAATGAAGAATTATAGAATTGACGTTATGAAAGGTATTAAATCTAACAGCACAAATATGATATTTTCACAAATAATCTACCAAGAAACGGGTCCAGGGCGGTCGAAAAATTCGCGAATCAACCCCGTTCGGCTGACATTACCGGTTCCCGAGATCGCCGTTTCACTGATTTTCGCTTGAAGCTACTATAATTCGCAACGTATTCTGATTTTTCAAATTGCGTTGAATTCGATAGATTCGGTAGATTACGTGGAAATTATTTCAATTTTTTGGGGGATTACTGATGGAACTGCGACGAGTTGAAGTTAGGCTACGAGAGGAAATCTGAAAAAACTAACTTTTTTCGAAATATTGAACGATTACTTCCCACCTGATTTCCACACAGCAACGATTCATGGTTAATCTAATGGAGAATAAAACAAGTTCGGAAATGATTCGTATCTCGGAGCTCCATGATTTTTTTTCATTCAGATACAGCGTTTTAAACTCAGGTGCCTCGACTTTGCGGCCCGATAGTATACAATATGGGGTAGTTCAAATGAACGTGAACAGAGTTTGACCCCGACCCTCACCGAATTGGTCGCCGATTATTTCCCGTGTTCTATTCTGAAAAAGATACATTTTCTGATTTGTATAGATTTTTCCGACTTACCGTTCAGATCCAGCAATTTTCTCGGGTTTTTTCGTTCATCCAATTCAACTCAAAAGTCTTACTTTTTATCGCAGTCATAGATGACAAAAAGTTTTCTGTTCTCTTGATTCTCACGTGAGTATTTTTTCACCAATTTTCAGAGCATCCCAAATCGTTGATCTTGGCAAAAAACACACAAAAATTGAGTTATTTCGAGAAAGACGTTTCCAAAAAAATGAAATTTTTTGTGAATTTTTTTTAGTCAAAAATACAACTTTTTTATAATGAGTCACAAAGTGGGCATGGCCTTCGTTCCGGAGCTACGCCTCGTTTTGTGGGATGATTTCAGTAAAGTACGTAAATGATTTTTTTGTAATATTTCTAATCAAGCGGATTCTTATCAAAGATCAAATCATTTGATTTTCAAAACAGAAAATCTGTGAAGCGATTGGGTATCTCTTAGGGGATATCGTTAGCTTCACCAACTCTCGCTAACTCAGGGGGGCTTGTTGATTAGTTACGGCGCAGCCAATCGGAGACTGTCCCGCGCTGAATCCGTCGTTAGGGCGACAAGTTGGGCGAGAGTTGTTAAAGTTAGCAATATCGCTAACAGTTACGCAATCGCTTCCCTGGGGTCGAGTGATTTATTAAAAATATGACAAGAAACTCATTCACGTATTTTACTGAAATTATCCCACAAAACGAGGCGTAGCTCCCAAACGAAGGCCATGCCCACTTTGTGACTCTGTTGAAATTCTTGCGGTAAAGGAGTGAAAATAATATACTCAAAATTGGGGTGATATTGAAAATAGAAATAGTATATAATATCTTTTGAATATACAAGAGAAGGAAAACCGTTGAGATCGCCGCGTGGCACAATACAAGACCAAGACAGCGCTGCAAACGGAAGGGTTGGGCTACAGCCCAAAAATCAAAACAAATACCAGACAGACTGTATCGACTTATAATAAGTGTCGCACTTGACCAGGTCGATATCGGACACACAAAAGCGCCAAATATTTGAATATTTCTCAACACTCTCTCTCGTCTTTTGCTGTGTCACTTAATATCACATTTCATTATTATTTTGCCCGCTACAATTTATAGCAATACACTTCAATTATGTGTTGTATTTGTGCCACCACGATTTCTTCAGTACATTCTATAATTAAATCGAAAACTCTTAAATTTATCTTGAGCCAGAGGCTTTGTTAATGTGTCAGCCAATTGCTCTTTTGTGCTTACATATCTTACATCGATCTGCCCTACCTTTTGTTTCTCACAGGTAAAACAGAATTGCACTTCAATGTGTTTGGTTGCTTTGATTGATTCTGGAGTTTCAACCAATCCAATTGCCCTCTGATTATCACAATAAATTTCTGTCCCAGCTGTTTGGACACAGTCTAGATTTGACAATAGTCTTCTGAGCCAGACTACTTCTTTACTCACGGAACAAAGCGCTATGAACTCAGCTTCGGTCGTCGAAGTTGCCGTAACCGTTTGGCGTTTCGAGCTCCAATCTACAGGTCCAGAATTAATCAAACAAACCCAGCCAGACGTACTCGCTCGTGTATCGACATCTTCAGCAAAATCAGAGTCACAATAAGCTACCAATTTTACATCGTTTGAGCCTATCTCATAGCTTATACCGTAGCTTGTGGTACCTGTTAAGTATTTAAACACTCTCTTCACACCTTGCCAATGCTGTCCACTTGGCCTCTCCATGTATCTACTTACAATTAGTATTTCTACAATATAAGCAAGATCTGGTCGTGTCCCGACCATTAAATACATCAATGAGCCGATTGCTTACCTGTAAGAATAATTATCCTTTACACAGTCGTCATCATCTACAGTTTTCGAGAATTTCATACCTGGATCAGCGGGTTACAATTCTCATGATTAAATCTACGCAAAACTTGCTCTGTGTACGTGCTCCGGTGAATTTTTAGTTTCCCGCCGTCTCGATTCCTGTCAATCTGGAGTCCTACGAAAAATTCAGCCTTCGAATAAGTTATCTGGAATTCTCTGTGCAGTTTTGACAATAATTCATTCATCTCATCCACATTCTTTCCACTCAGCAAACCATCATCCAAATACATCGCGAGATAGATTTCACTCTCAGCTTTTGTGAACACACACATATCTGCTTTCGATTGCACAAAACCGCACTTCACTAAGAAGTCAATGAGCTTCTTGTTCCATTGCCTTGAGGCTTCTTTCAAGCCATATAAACCCTTCAACAATAGGCACACTTTATCACTGTGGCTGAACACCGCTGGCTGCGCCATGTATATCTCCTCCTCCAGGTCCCCGTGTAGAAATGCAGTCTTCACGTCAAACTGTATTATCTCCCAATCCTTCGCTGCTGCGATGGGTAGGATAGTTCTTACTAAACTATACTTCACAACAGGGGCGAATGTCTCGCCATAGTCGAAATTCCTTTCTTTTGTGCGCATCCTTTTGCCACCAATCGTGCCTTGTGCTTGTCAACTGTGCCATCTGCCTTCAGTTTTCGTTTAAAAACCCAACGATTTGAGATCACATTGGCGTTCTCAGGCCGGGGTACAAGCACCCAGGGATGGGATTCTGTAACTCTCCGCTAACTCCGCTAACTCCGCAAAGTCCGCTAACTCCGCTAACTCAGCGGAGACCGTTGGTTGGCTAAGAAGCCAACCGACCGCCCAATCAGAGACCGCTTCGGGCCTCGGTGGTGCCTATACGGTGGCGCTGTGTACGGTGGTACCCTGTACGGTGGTGCCGTGGGCTTTGTCCGGCCGCTAATTGCAACAAATAAACAAACGAAAGAGCTCCTGTCACTTGATACATATGCATGAATTTCACACGAATAAAGTGAGGAGATAAAAAGATGGAAAGAAAACGAATAAATGAATCAAAATATTGGACTGTGGGCTACAGGAAATAGGACTATAGGGAAAAGGTAATGAGAAATAAGCGATAAGAAATAGGCACCACCGAAATCCGAAGCGGTCTCTGATTGGACGGACCGTTGGCTTCTTAGCCAACCAACGGTCTCCGTTGAGTTAGCGGAGTTAGCGGACTTTGCGGAGTTAGCGGAGTTAGCGGAGAGTTACAGAATCCCATCCCAGGTCTGATTGTCCTCAAGAGATTTCAATTCAGCTTCTACAGCCTGATGCCATTTTTCTGCATCATCTGCTTCCAAAGCTTCTTCAAGAGTTACTGGCTCTGCGTTGACCATGTAAGTTTCGGTTATGACCATACCGGCTTGCTCTTCATTATTTTTCTCACTTCCTCTTGATCCTTTTCTTGTCTGATAAGAAGATCTTAGGATGGGGAGACGCGGATTCCTGTAATTAGCTTTGGATGGTCCAGCTTGAGACTCTTGGAAAATCTCACATGATGTTTCATCTCTCTCAACTAGTGAAGAGGGCTCTGACATCATTGATTGAATTCCCGTTTTTTCTGTGACTGTCTGAGGTTGGCTGTCCTCATGAAAAATCACATCGCGGCGAATCCAGATCCTCCTTCCTTCAGGTTTGTATGCCCGATAGGCTTTGTTTCCGTCGCAGTATCCCACCATGATTCATTTCACCGAATTCTCGTCCCACTTTTTACGCTTTTCCGTCGGTACATGCACATAACAGTCGCACCCGAAAACTCTCAAACGGTGTCATATTTCCACCCAGAGTGTCGGAGGCTATTCTGTTCTTGAGATACACAGCCGTATTATAGCCTCAGCCCAGAGATGACGTGGGAAGCTTCGCTCGTAAAGTATAGCCTTCGCCGATTCTAAGATCGTGCGATTCTTACCTTCTATAAAGCCATTCTGCTCTGGAGCTCGTGGTGTTGATGTCCCGTGCTTGATACTTTTTGATAATAGAAAACTTTTCACCTCATCATCACAAAACTCCAAACCGCAGTCAGTTCTAAGTTGTCTTATTTGATCTTATCTGAACTTCTGCATAGAATTCTTGTAGAGATTGCAAAACCTCGGTTTTATCCTTCAAAAAATACTTGAGCAGTCATCTTTTAGTAACAAGAACCAATTTGCTCCACCAAGAGACATTTTACCACAGAGATCTGCGTGAAAAATTTCACCCGGTATGCACGATCGTTCACCTGTGCCTTTAAACGGTTGTCTATGCTGTTTACCGTAAGCACGTCCTTTATAAAAAGGATTTTCAGGACTTATGTTGAACTACAGATCATCTACTGCTTCTTTCTCATGTACTTTTCTCAGCATCTGATAGTTGACGTGTCCCATACGCTCGTGCCAAAGCTTTATGCTCATTCCTGTCACTACCATAGCTTCATCGGTTGTTATTGTACTCACGTTTAGTCTATAGAGGTTATTATTCTTCATTCCATCCAGGATGACGTAGTCGTTCCTCAAAAACACTACTCGCGTCCCACCTTCCTCGAATATCACTCTAATCCCTTTCTCTGTGGATTGTCTAATTGAGATTAGATTCTTTTCGATTTTCGGAACGTATAGTACGTCCTTTATGGTATGAATCACTCTGTCTCCACTTGCGTCTACCACTGCAATGTCAATATTAACTCTCCCTGTGACGTCAATACGCGACCCTTCACCTACTCTAACATTGTGTGCATCGGCTGGACACGGGGTGCAGTTTTTGAACCATTGTTTCACGAAAGAGATATGTTGCATCGCGCCCGAGTCCGCATACCAGTGATTTGCGTTTTTATTCACACTCACTGACTCGACATCATCCACTAATACTAAGTCACTTCTGTCTGACCTTGACTGTTCACTAGTTTCAGCTGTCGCATCTGCCACAAAAGATTTATTCTGAGCACTTCCCTGCTCCTGCAATTTCTTGCGGCATTCATATGCCCAGTGCCCGGGAATTTTGCCCGGGACATTTCCCTGGTCTGCGTGGATGTGATTGTTCTTTTCCTTGCCCATCGCTATTCTGATGGAAAGGTTTTTTCCTTGGGTTGTTTTTCTTCCAATTTGACCGCGCACTCAGAGTCTCTGAGGTTTTTTGTTGTTGATTTTCACCCGACCTTTGACTCAACAAATTTTCCTCATTGATTAGATGCCCAGAAAATTTCTCGACTGTCTGCTGCTCCTTAGGTACTATCAACCAAGCCGCTCTTATGTTGCCATACTTCTTTGGCAAACTACTAAGGATTTTGGCGATAATCACTGGCTCCTTTTGTTCGAGATCTATTTCACTGAGTCACTGCGTCAACAATGTCACTCTTGTGATGAAATCCATTATTTTCTCATCAGTTTCCATTTTAGCGTTTATGAAGCGATCTAATAGAACCTGCGCGGATTGATCGCTCTTCTCAGCATGAACTACCTTCAGTCTGGACCACATCTGTGCTGCAGTTTTGCACTGGGTAAGGTATTTGAGCTGCTCGATCTCCAAACCACGCATCAGGAAAGCCTTAGCTGCCTTGTCCCTTTTATCGTAATCTTCTGGGTTAGCTGCTGGTCGTCGCGCTGTACCAAGTATTGAAACGATATTTAGTTTATAAGTCATAAATATGGAAAAAGACAGATTTTAATTTCATGTGTAAAATATAAAGACAGCAAACCAATAAAAGTAACTTTGAAGAAGTTTGTTGGAATAGACTTTAAACATTGTTTGTAGACGCAGCAGCAGCAAGAGGTCGGGGTGTACAAACGGTAGCTCACGCGTTGCCCAAAAATGGTGGGGATTTTGCCTATAGAAGGAATAGCGTCCGAGGAACGGCACTTCTAGACTTTGAGTTACTCAATCACGTCAGTCGTCACAAATAATAACTCTCAAAGAGTCGTAAATTTAAAAGCAAAAAATTCAAAAGTAAGCAAAATTCCACGAATGATAATTTGCAATAGCAAATGTTCGCGAAACATTATTTAATAAACCTAAATAAACGAGATATCCTATCAAACTCCTAAATAATCGATTCTAACAGAATCAATAATTCTGTAGAAAAAATTATTATCATTTCCGTATTACATATCAACTCCGACGAGACCAACTCCGAGGACACGAGTGTAATAACACACCAAAATCCTAAAAAATCGCTTAAGGGGGGAAACACATAGAAATGGTCAAAAGTGACTAGGAATTTCGGGATTTTTTTCTGAAGTCAGTACTACACCAATCGTTTTCAACTTTGGAGGCTATTTTATTTGATATTCGAAGACTTGAAAAACATTTTTTTCGATGGCAAATAATTATTGATCAGCTGACTGCAACCAATTGTTGTTAAACGAATTTTCCCCCGCGACGTCAAATTGCGGTAGCTGTAGTTTTTTTATTTTTCATCCGAAACAAAAATTTCAAAAACCATTGAATTCTGTATGAAAGTACGTTGTCGATAAACCTAAAAAAAGTTGAAAATGTTGAATATCGTAAAAATGGCGGCACTCAGAAAAAAAAGATCGGATTTTCACCGAACATTTTTATGCAAAATGCATTTAAAAAATTTAGTTTTCCGAGATATTGGAGGTTTATCGACGAGGGTTTGCAATTACGTGTCTAAAAAAATTTGGTTGAAGTAAATCGGATGAGTAGTTTTTTTTTTATCGCTGCCGCAAATTGCGAAAATGTAGTTTCGAGTAAATCGCGTTTAAAGTTTCGGGCAAAGAATCAAAGTCTGGTACCTTATCGCTGTTCAAGCTATTCCACTATTCCGCGACCATAAAGCAGACCAAGCATCAGAATACACACATACCCACAGAGAATTGTATTCTCGAGGAAAGATCTGCTTCTAGTGCCGTTTCGAGCCGGGGTTCAACGGGTGCATCGCACCCGGGCGGCCGCTGCCAGGGGCGGCCGCAGCGCCGATTTTTTTTTTTTTTTTCTTGCTTGACGGAAGAGACAAATCTTCCCACGATGGGTGGCACGATCGGTTGGACGAATTGCATCTCATGAGGCACTAGGAAACCGCTCTGTAGTGCTACAGACTCACCACACAACTACAAAGAGATTTCAGAGTCGCTCGCGAGATGCAAAGTTATACATCCAAGCCATTGAAATGATTACGTTCAATGTAGATATGATTATAATTACAATAAATAATAATACAAACCTCCTGATATATCATACAGGGTCGCCCTAGGTAACTTCGGATTTTAGATCGGGAACACACACCTATTTTGGATATGAGCAGCTAACAGCGAGATCAAAGACTGATTTTGTCAGATATGGAGAACAAAAAGAATTGTGATTTCATTTTTAGTTCATTTTTTAATTTTTTTTTCAATTTTTCAATTTTTGTTTTTGATTCAAATTTTTCTTCTTGTTTCCGAGTCCGCTATTGGCTTGATCGACAGGAAATGGAAAAATTGAAACAAAAACCAAATGAAAATTTGAATAAAGAAATTGAATATATAATATAAAAGAGACAAATGAATTTTTTTTAATGAAAAATTCGATTTTTTTTTTCTGCGTATTTGAATTCGTCTTTGATCTCGCTAATAAGATTCCACGATATCCAAATGTGTGTTCCCTATCTGAAATCCGTAATTACTGGTAAAATCTCGGGAGTAGCAAAACCCACAAGTCAACACATATTATCATCATCTTTCCCCCTCGAAACCCTTCAAGTTTCGTAGCAAACTTTTTTTGTGTCTTTTTTATTTTTGGAGGTATTCGCCAGGGGCGAATTGAATGGACCCCCCTGTATTCATGTACAATTCAAAATTTTCTTTTAAAAATACAAGTATGAAATGGGGGGGGGGGGGGGGGGGGGGCGGCGATGAATTCTGCTGAACCCGGGCGGCTATCTCCGTAGAAACGGCACTAGTTCTAGTCAAACAAAGGACGAGTGGGTCTCCCGGCGAGCGGCGTCATACCTGCTCCGCGCGCGGTCGCTCAGTTCTCCGGCCATAACATCGAAAGTATTCATGATATCACAACGAAATTCGCAGAGAATATTCTTAAGATGTTGAACTATCGATTCGTGGAATAAAAAAAAAAAAAATTTTTTTGAAAACATTTCTGTGTTTCCCCCCTTAAAGCCGACGAGTTAAATACTCCGAGGTGTTATTCGATTTTCCTACCAAATTGATATAATTCAACACTGACGGGTCGTAAGATTCTGAGGTCGCGGATATATTAATTTATCAAATATTCACAATTACGTGTGCAACACCGACGGGTCTAAGAACTCTGAGGTCACGGCGCGTAAAATCCTATAAGAACAATAATTTTGTACCAACGAGCCTAAAAAACTCCACGGTTATAATTATTGTATAATTTATAACCTATTAATGAGTCTTTATAAATATAGGAAAATTGGTCAGCAAAATTGTACAAGCCTAACGGTTGAAAAGCCTGCAGGTTCGTCGATTTGTCCATCACATTACTCTATATAATTATTCAACATTTTTATAAATCCAGTTAAACGTGTACGTAGTCCCAGAACCAACCTCAGAAAATGGTAAAGCAATTTACTTAGCGAGAACGTTGAGTTTTTGAAAAGAAATTTTGTTGAATAATCGAAGTAGCGATTTCTATGACACAAAAAAAAATCCAAACAGGATTCAAAGATATTCACTTTGATAGGAAATGAGACCGAACTGGGATCAGTCATAAGAGAAATTTTGTTACAGTATATAAGGCTCTAGATCGTTTTCACCCATGTATATTTCCATCTGCATTTTCCACAGCTGATGATTCTGTCCATTGAACTTGTGTATTTGGTATGTCCTTGACTCTGCCATATTTGCTGACACTTCGGTGAAGTCTATCACCACACTTTGTTTGGGATCAACTCCACTTGTTAGAATAGAGCCGTCAAAAGTCTCACCAAGTGCAGAATCATCAATATGGCGAACTGCGATGCCTTTACCGTCGGCCATTCACTGTACACGCGAAAACCCGAATCAGATGAATTTACCCGACACACGCAGTAATACGAGGGTCTGGGCTCATAACCTGTTGAAATTCTTGCGGTAAAGGAGTGAAAATAATATACTCAAAATTGGGGTGATATTGAAAATAGAAATAGTATTGAATATCTTTTGAATATACAAGAGAAGGAAAACCATTGAGATCGCCGCGTGGCACAATACAAGACCGAGAAAGCGCTGCAAATGGAAGGGACGGGCTACAGCCCAAAAATCAAATTTTCTCCCTCTATGACTTTGCGATAAAATGTGAGACTTTTGAATTAAATTGGATAAACAAAGAAACTTGAGAAAACTGAACGATCAGTCGAAAAATTCTATAAAAATCAGAAAGTTTACCTTTTTCAGAATAGAACACGAAGAAAAATCGGCGTCCAATTCGGTGAGGGTCGGGGTCAAACTCTGTTTAGGTTCATTTGAACTACCCCATTTGTATTGATTGAATATGACTATCAATCAAAGAACAACCATTCATCGTTTGCTCGAAAAAAATTATTAAAAATACACCTCGGTACCGCGCGCGCACCGTGGTCTGGTGCCTCAACTACGAAAGAATTTTTATATTGATTTACATGCTTCAAGGAACATTCAAACCGACGTAAATGTAATAGTATTCATTTACCGATTTGTTTGAAGCATCGTATCCTAAAGATGCATTCTGATCGGCAGAACTTCGAACGGCTGTCACTCGGGAACTGGGCGTTTGAAAAAAAAACGGTCAGCCTTGATTTTCGTCTGATTTTTTCATACGACATTGCCCGGTGGTGCCTTCAATCTGAATCACCCCGTATAACGTTCTCATGTACCTACGTCTACGTCATATGCTATTCCCATTAAGACATGCAATTAGGACATCCACGAGTTTGTTGTTGTAGACGCTGGAGCTCAGACGCGATTTTTCGGACTCAAGTCGTGAACGACTCAACATACGTATACATATGTGTGTTTTCTTCTACGACGTGTGATTCTTGCAGTCGGGACATTCACCAAAGGCTTGTGAGCTAGCTATGAGTTGAATTGAAATTTGTAGTTGAAAGTACGAAAGCAACCATGATATTTCATTGCAGGAATATAGTAGTGGCCCAAGTTGAGCCGACTGCAGCTGGCACGTTTCTCGTGGACGTTGAACAAATTCATCAACAATTGATTTCTAACGGAATGCAAACAGGCCCTACCGTTAACTCAGTTACGAACAGAACCAACGGTCTGGTCAGTGTAACAGTCGGAATTTCAGTTGGAAATACAAATGGTGGTGCCAGTGGAGATACCGTTGGAGGCACAGTGGGTGGCACAGATGCAGGGAATAGTGGGGTCGGAGGAACTGCTGGTGGAATAGCTGCAGATGGTGGTACTAAACCTATTAGCGGAACCGTTGGTGGTGTGAATGGTGGTACCGGTGGCGGCTCCGCTGGTACAGGTGGAGGAACTGGTACAGGGACCGGTGGCGGAACCGGCGGTACGGGGGGAGGTGCCGGTGGTGGAACTGGCGGGGGTCAAAGTGGCACTGGTGGAGGACCGGGTGGTGGAACTGGAGGTGGTCTTAGTGGTACTGGGGGAGGAACGGGTGGTGGAACTGGCGGCGGTGATAAGGGGACAGGGGGAGGCACGGGTGGGGGTACTGGTGGAGGCCTTGGTGGAACTGGAGGCGGCACTGGTGGAGGCACCGGTGGAGGTACTGGTGGAGGAACAGGTGGCGGACGAGGGGGTGGGACTGGTGGGGGTACTGGTGGAGGTACCGGAGGCGGGAAAGGTGGTGGAACCGGTGGTGGTAAAGGTGGAGGTACGGGTGGTGGAGTTGGAGGTGGTACTGGTGGTGGAACGGGTGGTGG
This sequence comes from Ametastegia equiseti, assembly GCA_963989295.1. NCBI lineage: Eukaryota > Metazoa > Arthropoda > Insecta > Hymenoptera > Tenthredinidae > Ametastegia > Ametastegia equiseti. Next base: position 25,060,802 of record OZ022389.1, read on the forward strand.
TACTGGAGGCGGTACTGGTGGTGGCACTGGTGGAGGTCCTGGTGGGGGAACAGCTGGAGGAACCGGTGGAGGTACTGCCGGTGGAACAGGGGCAGGGACGGCTGGAGGTAATGGTGGCGGCACTGCTGGTGGTCCTGGTGGAGGCACAGCTGGTGGAAAAGGGGGTGGTACCGCAGGAGGCTCCGGAGCTGGAACTGCTGGAGGAACCGGTGGAGGAAGTGCTGGTGGCCCTGGCGGTGGCACAGCAGGCGGTACTGGAGGTGGTACTGCAGGGGGTGCAGGAGCAGGTACTGCTGGGGGCACCGGAGGCGGAACAGCTGGAGGAAGAGGCGGAGGAAGTGCTGGAGGAACGGGAGGAGGAACTGGTGGAGGTGAAGGGGGTGGAACAGCCGGAGGTACTGGTGGTGGAACTGCTGGAGGTGCGGGTGGCGCAAGTGCTGGAGGAACGGGAGGAGGAACTGGTGGAGGTGCTGGAGGTGGCACAGCTGGGGGAACTGGCGGTGGTACTGCTGGAGGTGAGGGTGGTGGGAGCGCTGGAGGAACCGGAGGAGGAACCGCTGGAGGGAAAGGTGGAGGTAGTGCTGGAGGGACTGGAGGAGGAACGGGTGGAGGTGCAGGAGGTGGAACGGCCGGAGGGACTGGTGGTGGTACTGCTGGGGGCGAAGGTGGATCGAGTGCTGGAGGGACTGGAGGAGGAACGGGTGGAGGTGCAGGAGGTGGAACGGCCGGAGGGACTGGTGGTGGTACTGCTGGGGGCGAAGGTGGATCGAGTGCTGGAGGAACCGGTGGAGGAACTGGTGGAGGTGCAGGAGGTGGAACAGCCGGAGGAACTGGTGGTGGTACTGCTGGGGGCGAAGGTGGATCGAGTGCTGGGGGAACGGGAGGGGGAACTGGTGGAGGTGCAGGAGGTGGAACTGCTGGCGGAACTGGTGGTGGTACTGCTGGAGGTGAGGGTGGTGCGAGTGCTGGAGGAACCGGGGGAGGGACTGGTGGAGGCGCAGGAGGTGGAACAGCCGGAGGAACTGGTGGTGGCACTGCCGGAGGTGAGGGTGGTGCTAGTGCTGGAGGAACCGGCGGTGGAACTGGCGGAGGTATGGGTGGTGGAACGGCTGGAGGAACTGGAGGTGGAACGGCTGGGGGTGAAGGTGGAGCAAGCGCTGGTGGAACTGGAGGCGGAACTGGCGGGGGAGCTGGAGGTGGCACGGCTGGAGGGACTGGGGGTGGAACGGCTGGTGGTGAGGGTGGCGGAAGTGCTGGAGGAACTGGTGGTGGAACTGGCGGTGGAGCCGGTGGAGGTACTGCTGGAGGTACTGGTGGTGGCACTGCTGGTGGTGAGGGTGGTGCGAGTGCCGGAGGAACTGGAGGAGGAACAGGTGGAGGTGCTGGTGGAGGTACTGCAGGAGGTACTGGTGGTGGTACTGCTGGAGGTGAGGGTGGTGCTAGTGCTGGAGGAACCGGCGGTGGAACTGGCGGAGGTATGGGTGGTGGAACGGCTGGAGGAACTGGAGGTGGAACGGCTGGTGGTGAGGGTGGTGGAAGTGCTGGAGGAACTGGTGGTGGAACTGGCGGTGGAGCCGGTGGAGGTACTGCTGGAGGTACTGGTGGTGGCACTGCTGGAGGTGAGGGTGGTGCGAGCGCCGGAGGAACTGGAGGAGGAACAGGTGGAGGTGCTGGAGGTGGTACAGCTGGAGGAACTGGTGGTGGTACTGCTGGAGGTGAAGGTGGCGCAAGTGCTGGTGGAACTGGTGGTGGAACTGGTGGTGGAGCTGGTGGAGGTACTGCTGGAGGTACTGGTGGTGGTACTGCTGGTGGTGAGGGTGGTGCGAGTGCGGGAGGAACTGGAGGAGGAACTGGTGGTGGAACTGGAGGTGGTACAGCTGGAGGAACTGGTGGTGGTACTGCTGGAGGTGAAGGTGGTGCGAGTGCCGGAGGAACTGGTGGTGGAACTGGTGGAGGTGCTGGAGGTGGTACAGCTGGAGGAACCGGTGGTGGTACTGCTGGAGGTGAAGGTGGTGCGAGTGCCGGAGGAACTGGAGGAGGAACAGGTGGGGGTGCTGGTGGAGGTACTGCAGGAGGTACTGGTGGTGGTACTGCTGGAGGTGAGGGTGGCGCAAGTGCTGGTGGAACTGGTGGTGGAACTGGTGGTGGAGCTGGTGGAGGGACTGCCGGAGGTACTGGTGGTGGTACTGCTGGTGGTGAGGGTGGTGCGAGTGCGGGAGGAACTGGGGGAGGAACTGGTGGTGGAACTGGAGGTGGTACAGCTGGAGGAACTGGTGGTGGTACTGCTGGAGGTGAAGGTGGTGCGAGTGCTGGAGGAACTGGTGGTGGAACTGGTGGAGGTGCTGGAGGTGGTACAGCTGGAGGAACCGGAGGTGGTACTGCTGGTGGTGAGGGTGGGTCAAGTGCTGGAGGGACGGGAGGAGGAACTGGTGGTGGGGCTGGAGGTGGCACGGCCGGAGGAACTGGTGGTGGTACTGCTGGAGGTGAAGGTGGTGCGAGTGCGGGTGGAACTGGAGGAGGAACTGGTGGTGGAACTGGAGGAGGTACAGCTGGAGGAACTGGAGGTGGTACTGCTGGAGGTGAGGGCGGGTCAAGTGCTGGGGGGACGGGAGGAGGAACTGGTGGTGGGGCTGGAGGTGGCACGGCCGGAGGAACTGGTGGTGGCACTGCTGGAGGTGAGGGTGGTGCGAGTGCTGGTGGAACTGGTGGTGGAACTGGTGGAGGTGTTGGCGGAGGTACGGCTGGAGGAACTGGTGGCGGTACTGCTGGAGGTGAGGGTGGGTCAAGTGCTGGGGGGACGGGAGGAGGAACTGGTGGTGGTGCAGGAGGTGGTACGGCTGGAGGAACTGGTGGTGGAACTGCCGGTGGTGAGGGTGGTGCGAGTGCTGGAGGAACCGGTGGTGGAACGGGTGGAGGTGCTGGAGGAGGCACAGCGGGTGGGACTGGTGGCGGTACTGCTGGTGGTGAGGGTGGTGCGAGTGCCGGAGGAACTGGAGGAGGAACTGGTGGCGGGGCTGGAGGTGGCACGGCCGGAGGAACTGGTGGTGGCACTGCTGGAGGTGAGGGTGGAGCGAGTGCTGGTGGAACTGGTGGTGGAACTGGTGGAGGTGTTGGCGGAGGTACGGCTGGAGGAACTGGTGGTGGAACTGCTGGAGGTGAGGGTGGGTCAAGCGCTGGGGGGACGGGAGGAGGAACTGGTGGTGGTGCAGGAGGTGGTACGGCTGGAGGAACTGGTGGTGGAACTGCCGGTGGTGAGGGTGGTGCGAGTGCTGGAGGAACCGGTGGTGGAACGGGTGGAGGTGCTGGAGGTGGCACGGCTGGAGGAACTGGTGGTGGTACTGCTGGAGGTGAGGGTGGGTCAAGTGCTGGGGGAACAGGAGGAGGAACTGGTGGTGGTGCAGGAGGTGGTACAGCTGGAGGAACCGGTGGTGGTACTGCTGGAGGTGAGGGTGGTGCGAGCGCTGGAGGTACTGGTGGTGGCACTGGGGGAGGTGCTGGTGGAGGTACGGCTGGAGGTACCGGTGGTGGCACTGCTGGAGGTGAAGGTGGTGCGAGTGCTGGAGGAACTGGAGGAGGAACTGGTGGTGGAGCTGGAGGTGGCACGGCCGGAGGAACTGGAGGTGGTACTGCTGGAGGTGAGGGTGGGTCAAGTGCTGGGGGTACGGGCGGAGGAACTGGCGGTGGTGCAGGAGGTGGCACGGCCGGAGGAACTGGTGGCGGAACAGCTGGTGGTGAGGGCGGTGCGAGTGCCGGAGGAACTGGAGGAGGAACTGGTGGTGGGGCTGGAGGTGGCACGGCCGGAGGAACTGGTGGTGGTACTGCTGGAGGTGAGGGTGGCGCGAGTGCTGGTGGAACTGGTGGTGGAACTGGTGGAGGTGTTGGCGGAGGTACGGCTGGAGGAACTGGCGGCGGTACTGCTGGAGGTGAGGGTGGGTCAAGTGCCGGGGGAACAGGAGGAGGAACTGGTGGTGGGGCTGGAGGTGGCACGGCCGGAGGAACTGGTGGTGGTACTGCTGGAGGTGAGGGTGGTGCGAGTGCTGGAGGAACCGGTGGTGGAACGGGTGGAGGTGCTGGAGGTGGCACGGCTGGAGGAACTGGTGGTGGTACTGCTGGAGGTGAGGGTGGGTCAAGTGCTGGGGGAACAGGAGGAGGAACTGGTGGTGGTGCAGGAGGTGGTACAGCTGGAGGAACCGGTGGTGGTACTGCTGGAGGTGAGGGTGGTGCGAGCGCTGGAGGTACTGGTGGTGGCACTGGGGGAGGTGCTGGTGGAGGTACGGCTGGAGGTACCGGTGGTGGCACTGCTGGAGGTGAAGGTGGTGCGAGTGCTGGAGGAACTGGAGGAGGAACTGGTGGAGGGATCGGGGGTGGCACAGCTGGAGGGACCGGTGGTGGTACTGCTGGAGGTGATGGCGGGTCAAGTGCCGGGGGTACGGGAGGAGGAACTGGTGGTGGTGCGGGAGGTGGTACAGCCGGAGGAACTGGTGGTGGTACCGCTGGAGGTGAGGGTGGTGCAAGTGCTGGAGGAACCGGAGGTGGAACAGGTGGAGGTGCAGGAGGAGGAACAGCCGGCGGAACTGGTGGGGGAACTGCTGGCGGAGAGGGCGGTGCTAGTGCTGGAGGAACTGGTGGTGGCACTGGGGGTGGGACTGGAGGTGGTACGGCTGGTGGAACTGGTGGTGGTACTGCTGGAGGTGAGGGTGGGTCAAGTGCTGGTGGAACGGGAGGAGGAACTGGCGGTGGTGCAGGAGGTGGTACGGCTGGAGGAACTGGTGGTGGAACTGCTGGTGGTGATGGTGGGTCAAGTGCTGGGGGCACGGGAGGGGGAACTAGCGGTGGTGCAGGGGGTGGTACGGCTGGAGGAACTGGTGGAGGCACTGCCGGAGGTGAGGGTGGTGCCAGTGCTGGAGGCACTGGAGGTGGAACTGGTGGAGGTGCTGGAGGTGGTACTGCTGGAGGTACTGGGGGTGGTACCGCTGGGGGTGACGGCGGTTCAAGCGCTGGGGGTACGGGAGGAGGAACCGGTGGTGGTGCCGGAGGTGGTACAGCGGGAGGAACCGGTGGAGGTACTGCTGGAGGTGAGGGAGGCGCAACTGCTGGCGGAACTGGTGGTGGAACAGGGGGAGGCGCTGGTGGAGGTACGGCTGGAGGAACCGGTGGTGGTACTGCTGGAGGTGAGGGTGGTGCAAGTGCTGGAGGTACTGGAGGAGGAACAGGTGGAGGTGCTGGAGGTGGTACAGCTGGAGGAACTGGTGGTGGAACTGCTGGCGGTGAGGGTGGTGCGAGTGCTGGAGGAACTGGTGGTGGAACGGGTGGAGGTGCTGGAGGAGGCACAGCTGGTGGGACTGGTGGCGGTACTGCTGGTGGTGAGGGTGGTGCGAGTGCCGGAGGAACTGGAGGAGGAACTGGAGGTGGAGCCAGTGGAGGTACAGCTGGTGGTACTGGCGGTGGTACTGCTGGTGGTGAGGGTGGTACGAGTGCCGGAGGAACTGGTGGTGGAACGGGTGGAGGTGATGGAGGAACTGGTGGTGGAACGGGTGGAGGTGCTGGAGGTGGTACAGCTGGAGGAACTGGTGGTGGTACTGCTGGGGGTGAGGCTGGTGCACGTGCTGGAGGAACCGGAAGAGCAACTGGTGGTGGTGCTGGGGCACGCACAGCCGGAGGAACTGGAGGTGGTAATGCTGGGGGTACAGGTGTGTCCAGTGCTGCGGGAACTGGTGGTGGCACTGGTGGTGGTCAGGGTCGATCAACTGCCGGAGAAGCCAGACGTGGAACTGCTGTAGTTGACGGTGGAACAAGTGCCGGTGCAATCGGCAGAGGAACTGGTGATGTTATTGCTGTTCGAGGAAATGAGTCTCGTGCCCGAAAAACCGGTACTGAAGCTTTCGTCGGACAAAGTACGCGTTTCGGACTAGCGACCCGTGATCGAAGTGGTCGTTCGACCGGAAATGAAGCTGATGCGAGTGCTCGGGAGATCCGTGGAGGCATCAGCCGAAGAATCAGATGCGGCAACGTTGGAGGTATAGGCTGCTTCAATTCTCAAGGAACAGGCTTTCGCGTCGGTGCAGATTATGCTGAAGCAACTGGTGGTTCTACTGCTGGGGGTACTGGTGGAGGCACCGCAGGAGGTGCTGATGGAGACACTGCTGGCGGAACTGGTGGTGGTACTGCTGGTGGTGCTGAAGGAGACACTGCCGGAGGAACTGGAGGGGGTACAGCAGGGGGCATTGATACTGATACCGCGGGGGGCACTGGTGGTGGCACTGCTGGTGGTAATAATGGTGAAACTATCGAAGGATCTGTCGATGACCCTGCGGATGACGTTGAAGAGGATGGTGTCAGTGCACTTGTCAATGACAGTGCTAGGGCGAGTGGTGGATCTAGTTCTAAGAGAGTCAGAACCGGCAGCTCCAGTGGGAACGCTCAACAAACTGCCGGAGCTAACGGAATTCCGTCTAACAAACGCGCCCCGAAATGTTTTGAATAGTTGTTTTTGGATGTAGGTATCATTTAGATCCACAAGCTTTTACTATAACCAGTTTTTCTAGATCTGAATTCCGTCTATCACGACAATGTCGTAATTACGACCCTCTGTCAGTATGATGACAATTACTCCGGGTAGCTTGTCAAGTCAAGTGATGACGAAATAAATTGAATCATCTGTCAAAGCTCATCCAATAAGACTCAACCAATCATGAATATAAAACCGTTGTACCACGCTTTCCATTTGTGTCAACTCCCATATCCTTCGTTCACCTTTTCTATTTGTATGTGATAGCATCCGCGTTCAAGTGTTTCACTGGTCACACTGCATAATTTCATTTCTGAAATGAGCATTCTGCACCGATGTCTTGTCTTATCTTCTCTCGAATAGGTGTTAAATACACGAGTATTTTGAACAATCCAAAAAATGCACTTTTATTTAATGGATTCTGATAATTAGTTGAGGGATCCGTCGAATATCTTTGAATCATCTTTCAGTACGATCTCTCCGATCTTTGTTCATTTATGATGGCCAGGAGAAGGCAATTCACATATTCATCCCCAAAATTGCTATTGTATGTGATAAACTGCAAAAAATGTCACTCTTTCGCGATGAAAGCGTGTATACCATTTTTGCATTAGTATAATTGATACACTTTTATCACACAAGACTGACATTTGCTGAAATATTTACACGTTCATTCATCTGTGAATGGAATACTTGTGCCGAACATTCATTTTGTAGTTATTATACCTCGTTTAATCATCACAAAACACAAATTCGGATTCTCTGAAAAATTAATGAACCCTCTCTTATGGTAGCACTCGCCTACGGCTGCCGCGGCTAACTTCACGGCCTTTGTCAAAATTAACCCTTTTCGCACTACCAAACCAACAATTGTTGATGAAAAAATCGGAAAAAATCCATGGCCAATCTTCGGACTGTACTTCTCAAGGGATAACAGGTTTTATTTCTTCTTTCTCATTTTTTCGTTTTTTTTTTTCTATCAAGTCGTAAGCCGCCCGTGTTAGAGAAATCACGAAAATGAGTTTTTGGCCGGACGACAACGGCCCAGGTTCAGGGATTGAGGTTTAAATATTCTGACTTTTCTGAAAAATAATAACAATTTTGAGTAATCCGAGTTGGATTACTGTTCATATCATTCTAGATATCGTTGCTAATCATTCACTCATTGCTGACAGTTGAGAATTCACTGAAAGCTCATAAAGTATCGCATATTCTGAAACAAACTTTGACTATTTATGAGACTGAATATCAGACTAATTTTGACATTTTGACTATTCTTTGCATAGTTCTGCCCCTTGAACGATAGACTACAATTCAGAAATTCCTCCTAAGGTGATCCGAGGGTAAAAAAAAAAAAAAAATAAATGAAAAAAAAAAAAACACTCACACACAACAGCCAGCAAGTTTTCTTTGGAGCGAAATCCTATCAATTCGCACGCGTAACTGAAATAATATATTGATCAGTATAATATCGTGGTCCTGGGGACTGAGCTACTTGACATACCGCGTAACTAAAGGTAGAAAGTTGCAAGCGCAGAGAAACAAAAATAATTCGGTTTTATGGTGGTAAAATCTTTCTCATGCAATGTAAAACCTTTCGGGCATATTCGCAAACAAAAGTTTTGTTTCACTGACGACGTTCTACTTTTAGTCTCGTGATATTCATTTGTATGTACTTTGGAATAAGCAATTTTATATACATTTATTTGTACTCTGACCTGAGCTATCTATAATATATTCGTCTGTATTCTGGACTTGCTATTGATCATGTAGGGTCTCTAATCCACGTGCGTGGAGGTATGTATATTGTATATTTTCCTGTATTTTGAATTACCAAATGAATTGTTACCGTGGTGAATCCTATCTAACCAACATTCATTATAATATACATGTTTCCGGGTAGTTGCGATCGTCGTTGATTTTGTACAGCAAGTGGACGTCTCCTTCTTTCAATCATTTTGTAACACGACTGCCCATTTACTTATTAAATGAATGAGAATGCCTGTATAATTCAACGCCCAAAATACAAATATTTTTGTATTTTAATTCAAACGTATTATATTTGATTATTTCCATAAAATTTTGCTATCTTTTAAGCATTTTCGTTGATTTGTGTGACTATTATTATACATTTATTTACTTGTAGTAAATGAATTATCCTGTCATTCCGGATATTTTTTACGAATGACTAATCAAAATGGGAATTCTTGCGATTTGTACGTTATTGATGATAAGAACGTATTTGCATATGTAATTTCAGATGAGTAAGAATTCACGTTCAAACATCTGAGCCAATGGATATTGGTAGGGATGAAGATTTTCAAAGGCAGTTTTCTTGTCAAAATAAAATTACCGTCCGTTAAGACGGTTTTTGTACGCTGGAAAATAATAAAATTGTACTGTATGTATCATAGAGTCAAGGTATAGCCAGTAAGAAATGTACGTAGAGTAGGGCTAACAGATCTCAGTCTGGAATTAGCCTCCTAAGAATAAACACATAAGTGTATAATTCTAAAGGTATCCCGTAATTTGTCTCCCTCCTTACTCCCGGTAGTGCAATGTTTATCCCCAAATCATGGCTGGTGGAGGATCATATTCCTACCATAGATACACATCAAATCTCTCACACTGATGTAGTTGACGCCTGTTTTTTCGATGATAAAGCATTTCTGATGCGATAAAACTTAGAATTAGTAAATAATAAGTTCCTTTGGAAAAAGTGACTTTTTTTTAATACGTCAAATCAAAGAGCTTCGAGCGAAACAGATTTCCCGTTTCGAATCATTCCGATCTGTAGAGCCGTTAGATATACACTATCAAAATTCTCGAATTAGCAATTCCGAAAATTCGGAACTTTCGAAAATCTTAATTCGCAAGCGAACGGCTTGAGGGTTTTATTTTGGGGACCGGAGGAACATGAAAAAAATTATTCCGAACCAATCTGGGTTGGGTCAACCAAAGACTTTTCTTGTGAGAAACAATTAGTGAGTCGCGTGAATTCAAGTGGAAAAAAAGTCACGCTTCACTTTAATTGCAACGAAAAGGTACAATCTTCGCAAGAGATGTTAGTTTCAAGTGTCGCTGTCTGTAAGTTGATAAGTGGCTTTTTTTAAGGAAGTGGTGGCAAGATAAGCTCTCTGACGCTTTCTTAACTTATTCGTCGTATAATCGTTAACTTTTATTCAGACACATCTCTTATGTTCGATGTTTAAACATTATATCATCGAAAAGGTAAAGCAAAGCTGATAACTTTGAGGATTCACACGGATTCTCACGGATATTAGGACCTTTTGTACATTTTTTCACGAAAAATCAGTCTTTCCTAGACTTACCGAGATAAATAAAGATTTTTTGAATTAAAGAAGAAAATGTTGAAAAAATTTTGATTTTTTTCAAAATCCTAAACTACAGAAATGTTCAATTTTGCTATGACAAACTATAAAATGCTTAAATATTCCTCAATATTTCTGGAAATAATTCGTAAGGCTAAAACTCCTGTGGAGAAAACCGAAATACACGTGCGTAGTTTCCGTCCGTCGAAGAATTTGCTGATTGAAGATTTCCATTCTGAAAGTATGACTACAAACATTTCAGTCGTTACTTCGTATTCGTTCGAATGTTATGGCATGCTTTTCAATTGGAACAAGAAACTTTTCTAACTTCTATATCTCGTCACAGTGAAATAGCCTGCATGGTGCCATCATTATTCGTCGATTTCTCGCCTGTTTCTTTCTTTTATTTTCTTGTGCAGTTAACCTAACATAATAAGGAAATCGCGATTTTTCATGACAAGATTGTGCGGGAACGATGACCATTGGCTACAATTGGTTAGAAGTGCCGGCCGAGGCTCCCTGCCCCACTCATTTTGCGAAAAGTTATCAGCAAGTTTTCCTGGTATGGGATTCATTCGTACTCCGGCTGCAGATCCTGAGTGTGATATGGAAAGCTGGTAAAAAGACGCAGTTCTGTGATACACTACAACATACGCATTACGCACCCCTGTGAGTACGGGAGGTCTCAAACGGTAGGTATCTATATTTGAATTCATCGGATCAAAGTTTAAAAAAATTAAGAATGCTTACCAAACTTTTTGCATGCATGAGAAAATTGGTTCATTGTGTTACGGTAGATTAACGATATTTATTCATAAAGCCATCAAATGTAATCATTTTGTATGGAGTCTTCTCCCTCAAGCACTAGGAAACTTTTCTGCGCATAGGTAACCGATTTCGGCGGCATGCGAGATTTTGGCACTCGGCCAATCCTCAACAATGCATCAAGAGTTATTCGCTCGGTTATCAAATGACTCAAAATTTATCTGATTTTCAAAATACGAGAACATCTATTTTTTCGCGCACTGGGCGATCTTAGGCGTACGTAAGACATAACTCGGCCCTTATTTGTCGTAACAAATTTTTTTGGAATTTCGGATTCGAAATCGCAAAATTTCCACCTTTCTATAAGGTAGCTGTCAACTCAGAAATTAAGTAAAACCCCATTTCGAAGATATTTCTGTTTTTCATTTTTCAACAGGATGGACATAATTTTTTAGGATGAAAATTTCAGTAAAGGTATTGTCTTTCACACAGCACTTCTCTATACATATAATACGTAGAAACATGAGCGGTAAATATTATTCACTGATACCAGCAATCTTTGACGGAACATAATTTTATGATCTGCAGGCTCGAATTTTCCCTCATTTTTTTAGTCAAATAATATCTCTGAGCTTTTGCTGCGATATTAAGTGCAATGGAGGTTCTGTAGTCTCGAAATGTTGTACATATCGAAAATTGTAGAAGAAAAAAGGTGGACTCATAATACTTGGGCCGAGATGTTTTGAATCGTTTTTCGAGAGTATAGTCTAACAATGTCTAAGAAGGTCTTGTACAGAAATTGTTGTGCCATTTTTTTATTCTTGAACATAACTTGACTGTGATAGATAACAATTTCCATTCACGAATATTACATCAGTAATTTTCCTCATGAAATCATGAGGAACAAATTCTATACTGCTGCAACACTGTCTGGGTAATGAATTACCAACTGTCCTTGCCATTTCAAGTCTGAATTAGAATGCCATTTCTTTTAACTGCAGGATAGGATCAGAAGACTGATTATTCTTATACGATATTACTACCTTCCGTACAGTGAGAAATACTACTGTACATTACTTATTTTACCCATAGCTGAATGTCTGAAACGTTGGTAACAGTTATTTCCTCTTTGAAACTAATTTTTCTTGAAAATGAAATTGGGACTCCAGATATATTGTCGTGAGTAATGTTCGTTGGAAAAAAAGTGGCGATGGTTCTTTCTCTCCGATTACCAATTTTTGTCATAAGAAAAAACGTATTCTTAGCGCAATATCATTGTGTCGCCGAAATGAGCCGAAAATGATTACATTTGTGAACAATTTATCTTATAGATGTATTCGAGAATTTACTGAATTTTGATATTAGGTATATAAAAACAAGCGGCAAAACTATTTGCCTAGAACTTCTCATTCGATCATTTTTTTCATAAGACATTTCATTCATTCGGTTGTTACGGAATAACCCCACACTAATAAGGTGGAATAACTCGTTACCCCGGCCGAACTTGTAAATGAGCTCCAAAACGCTTATTACCAACACTTTTGTTCGTCTTACTCGTTCGTCGGGTTATTTGGCATCGAAACCTCATACATATATGGGGCTTTCCACGCGAACCGACCCCGACCCTTTTTGATTTCACTGTTGATTTTTTCTAAGGTTCACCCAGATTAGAGTATTTCTGCTGATTTTTTTCGAATTTTTATCATCAGTAGTTTTTGAGTAATGAATTTTCGAAAATTCACGTTTTTCGCCGTCACTTGTTTTTTGAACGCTTATATCGTAGCTTCTAGTGGGTGGATTTTCAAAAACAAGTATGGAAAACTAATCAGCAGGAAACATATTTTCCGAAAAAAATATTTGCGAAATCCTCCGGCGTCGTATTCACAATTGATGTTTGATTGAAAATCTGACATATCAATTCCGGCATGTATGCCCCGATTTAAAATTACGAAAAAATTCACAGAAATTCTTCATCCAAAAACAAAAATTTTGAGCCACGGCCGATCGTGGAACTATCATTGCTCCATTTTTGTTTTTGAAATTTCGAAAATTTACGAAAATACGATGTTTCAACTTGTCCCGATTTAAAATTATGAGAAAATTCACAAAAATTCTTCATGCGACAACAAAAATTCCGAGCCGTGGCCGATTGTGGAAATATCCGAAACCGGAAGTTAAATCGAACCGAATAGTAGGAGAGTTTCATCCTGCCAACACAACAAAATGTCATACCAAATCTCAAATTATTCTATCGACCCGTTTCTGAGATTTTTGAGTGAACAAAACGAACGGACAGACGGACATTTCGTTGAAAACATGATTTTCGGATTCTAGGGTCCATGAAACGTGAACATTCGTCAAAATTAGACGTAGTTACTTTCCAGCCGAATACAATACTTTTCTTCTTTAGATGAAAAGTGAAAATGAAGAATGAGACATTATAGCTCTTCGATGCAGTATTGCTGTATAACAAATTAGCCTGGCAAAATGATAACTTATAGATCGAATTCGATATTTCATATGAAATAAATATCGAATTCGATCCATAAGTTATCATTCTGCAAGGCGAATTTGTTATACAGCAATTTCATATGAAATAAATATCGAAATCGATCTATAAGTTATCATTTTGCAAGGCTAATTTGTTATACAGCAATACTGTATCAAAGAGCTATGATGGCTACTCAACGTTGATTATGAAAATATTATGCACCACAGCTCATACAACGTACTTACTGATATACATTCATTGCGAGCAGAAAAATTACGTGATTTTTGTAAATCTGTGTATTGACCTTCATCTCTCCCTATAATTGTGTATTTCATACCGGTACTGCACATATTTGAGGCACATACCTTCTCTCGTCTTTATTTTTTTTAAATCACTGTGTATATTATATTGTCAAGATTTCAATATTCAAATAAAGTGTATAATTTATCGCGTGAGGTTCTATACCTATGAGAAATGATGTATCATTTCTATACTTCGAACAGGACATTATACTTCGTAAGTTCGACATCAACTGGCCAATTTTTTCTTGCGTATTTTCGAAGTAGAGAAATTGTTATCTGCATGATGTAGTGAACGTACATGTAATAGATTATAATTATGCTTACCCCTTGCGGCTGACTAGTTTACTGCGCAGAGACCGATTCAAACCGTGAATCAGATTATCAGAACACCGGATAGGCGGACATACATGAATATTACTGTACGCGGCCAAGAAAAAACTTATCCTAATTCACTATCAGCAACACTAAGAATCAGTATTCCTTTAAAGGATCTTTTACTGACGGACCGCTAGCGACGGCCAGTTATCCATTTCCCCTGTGTGGAAGATTTCATCATTGAGAGGGTTCAACAGTGTGGTGTAGCCGGTAGCTCAGGCTGCTCGGGCTGCGGAAGCGACTTTTTCCACCACTTCCCGAAGTGATTTCCGCACACAGCAAAGACAAAACTTATCTCAATTCGCTGTTCGCAGCACGAAGAGTCAGTATTCCACTAAAGGATCATTTACTGACAGACCGCAAGCGCTGTCCAGTTATCCATTTCCTGTACGTGGAATGGTTCACCATTAGGTGGGTTCAAAAGTGTGCCGCAGCGTCTCTCAAGTCTCATGACCGAGAATTGAACTTCTGTCATCCACTCGCGATTTCATTTGTAGTTAGATTTCTAGTGACAAACAAAAAGTTTCTGTTGGCAATGACCGAATTTCATGTGTGGTCAAACCAGAAACAAAAATTTTTGAATGATGGTCGGTCCACCACAACCGCACTATATACAGGGAGAATTCGTGCCGTCCGAACAGATCGAACCGCGTTGAGGCGGCCGCGCGTCAAATTCGGCAATTGTTTCAACAGTTTTCTGATCCTTGATTGGCTGTTTCTTGAAAACAATTGCCGTTTCTGGACTCGTGGCCGCCTCAACGCGGTTCGATCTGTTCGGACGGCACGAATTCACCCTGTACATGCCAGTCATGTGTACTGCGAATCCTGGGTATCTAGATTCTTTAAAATTCATGAACTTTTCTCGTCCGTGGGGTTATATTTCATCCCCCCGGAAAGCACCTCTGATGTCAAGTACTGGTCATTGTGAGGTATTATTATATTGATATTCCCAATAAGTTACAGGTACAGGTACTACAGAAAATTCAGATGTGGTTTCACAAAATCGATAAAAAAGATCGAAAAATAAATAAATAAAATGTATTGGAACAAACGGATTGAATTTCCTTCCTTTATATTACAGTAGTTTTAGTAGGCAACAAATACAAACGATTAGTATGTAAAATAAAATAATGATCTGTCGGTTGTTGTTTAAAGAAATACTACGGTGAAAAAGGACAGTCATTGATAGGATTTTGAACGAGTAACATCATTTAATAAACGCTACGAAAAGATTCAAGTTTTATTTACGTCCTCATTTTTACTGAGCTTTCTGTCGCACGGTATATGTAATACATTTCAACAGTATTAGGAGATTTGGAGTTCGTGGTGTCCGTGGCACCTAATCACGTGCCATCATCTTGATACATTATACTGATCCCATCCCTATCCCGTGTAGAAATTTCAAACCGGCGCTGGACAAATCCTGCCCAGTTTTCCAGCTTTCTGGTCAGTTAATAGATAGGAAAACTGTACAGTTCCAGACTAGGCATGTAACGCAAAATTGTCTACTGCCTGGTCTGGAAAACTAGTCAGTTTCAGGCCAGAGCACTGGTCTGTTTCTATACCTAGAAAACTAGCTAGTTCCTTCTCAGAAAACTAGTCAGTTTCTACCCAGAAATCTCAGCAGTTTCTAAACATGATAAAATGATTTTAAAAAAGTTCTGCAGTTCTTTTTGGAAAAAAAAGACCAGTCTCAGATTTGATTCTCTAACTTACGTATGATCATATAGATGAAAACGCATTTCAACCTGCCTAGAAAAATGCCGCTGATAATTGTCCTATCCGGGGTTCGAACCCGCGCCTGTCGCCGCTCGTATTACTAGTCGCACGCTCTAACCACTACGCCAAACTAGCCGTTGGAGATGTGATGGTTAATATTCTTGTTCTTTCGTAGCAATAGCTCATACTGCTTGACGCTTCTGTGAATATGATACCGAAGACACGGTATGCGTTATTTAAGCTAGATTAGGTAGGGTTCATACCTTATACAGACCGATCAGTTTTGTAGTCCATTTTTCTGATCTTTTCAATTCTCTTTAGAGTCGTCTTCTTAGTATAGGACGGAACAGAAGCATACGGAACGTATTAGATTCTATGTATCCCTAGGGCATTGCACCAGGGAGTTATTTAATAACGTATATGTCATGTAGTACCCGATTTCGGGTGAAAATGAGTTCATTACCATCTAATTAAGATAATGTGTTTTGGAAGTTTTGTTCATGTTAGTTTAAGTCATTATTGTCATTTGCTGTACACATCAGGACCTAAATAAACTTCTTGAAAAAAAAAAAAAAAACACGGTATGCGTTGATATTTTGAAAATTTATCAGAATTTTTGAGAATTCGTGCTGATTTGTCATGAATTATATAAATCACTACACTGAAATAATAACCATATTTGCTGAAATAGTCTTTCCATGTAATCGAAAAAATTGTCAGTTTCCGGTCAGGAGTTCAGAACAACAGAATATTTTTTCAAATGGCCATTCTCACTTTGTGGAGCAACATCGAATATACTTGACTTATTGAAGTTACTGAATCAAAATAAAATTCAGTTTTTGCCGAGATTGCCTTGGCCAGTAGATCCGGAGAAAATATAACCAGCACCAAGTCAAGTTTACCCGAGAATATCGTGGCCAGCACATCCGGTGGAAACCTGGCGAGTACCAACTCAGGTTCTGTCGAAATCGCCCTGCCCAGTAAATCCGAATGAAATCTGACCAGTACCAAGTCAGTCTTTCCCTAGTTCGTTCAAGCCAGTAAATCCAAGGGAAACGTGGCCAGTACCAAGTCAGTATTTTCCTAATTCCCCCTATCTAGTAAATCGAAGGGAAATCTGCCCAGTACCAAGTCAGTCTTTTTCTAGTTCGTTCAAGCCAGTAAATCTGAGGGAAGTCTGGCCAGTACCAAGTCAGTATTTTTCGAGTTCGCCTCGCCAGTAAATTCAAGGGAAATCTGGCCAGTACCAAGTCAGTATTTTCCTAGTTCGTCCAAGCCAGTAAATCTAAGAGAAATCTGACCCGTACCAAGTCTGGCACTGCCTAGTTCGCTCTGTGAAGTGAATCCCGATGTGGCTCTGGCCAGAAGCTTGGAAAACTGGTCAAATTTCTACACAGGATACCATATACCCATCCACCCCCCCGCCCCCCCCCCCTCCTATCCTCCTCTCCTAAAAATCTCAATCTGTCTAACAAAAAAGCCGACAATGTTTTATACCGGTGATCCTGTGAACAGGTAAACCAACGAACGTTTTTACCGCTGATGCGGTATCACTCGAGTGAAGCACAAACACGTGCGTGTGTTCAGTACGTGGTGTCAAAAGCCAGAGCATCTCAAACGAGTGTCTCGATGTACTGTGATAGGCTCTTCCCTTGTTTAAGAGTCACCAGCAAAAATATGCGGTGTTGGGGACTTTTTGAAAGTTATTTTAATTTATTGGGCGCCAGGTATCATATGGGATACCACCAAAAGGAATTATATGAATTTGGGAGAATAAATAAAATTGAGGAAATAGAATTTGAAATGATATTCATCAATGATAATTATTTACTCAGGTAGCTCAGTATTTGGTAGACGGGAACGAGGGGTTGGTAATTTTGTTCACCCCTAATGACAAACTGTTATTACAAGATTGAGCAAAGAAATTGTTTAATTGTTTTATGGAATATTTAGTCAACAGTGCAAATTATTAAAACGTTGGTTTAACAATAGAAAATGATTTGAACACAATAGGTATCGAAATATAGGTTACAATAATAATAAGCGTGTGAAATGTGTGTCACAATAATAATAAGTATGCGAGAGATAGGTCACAATATGTACGGGAGGGTAAAACAGGATAGCTAGGGAATAGGTCGATCAAGAGGATCGATAGGATAAACGATAGGTTTGGTCGGTAATTGAGGTGACGATACGAGACGGAAATTGAGTGAGTCGATAAGGTAGTAACCGATTGGGGAACGGTTAGGGGATTCACAAAGTTCGTTACTGGGCAATAAAAGCTCAGACAAAGGGATGGCCGTTATATGATCAAAACCACAACCAAATGATGAGGTTAAATAAAGCTCAAATTCTGTAGTAAATGATATGAAAATTAATCAGGAATCAAAATATTGCAAACTGGGTTACGAATATTCGTTTTCTGTACCATATTTTCCCAATTATCAATATCAGAATATTATTCAATAACAGGTCTCGCCATTAATTCTGGATGAGGGTTTTATTAATCTCGAGAAAATTCTCAAGAATAATTTTGAAAGCCAAAACAAGACGCAAAAGAGGGAAGACTGAATCCAAATGAAATCATCCAGGCCAGCGGACGTAATGTTCCAGAATCGTTCGGCGTTGAAATATGTTATTCCCCATACATAATGAGCGGATACGTATGTCATAGTTGACCCCAAAAAAATTATCCCAACCCGATATCGATTTTTGAAGATTTACAAACGAGAAACGTTTTTCGCCGATTTGAGGCACAAAATATTTGAAAAACAGCCGCCAAATCCGTAATTCTTGAGCTTTTTCGACGATTCTTGTTTCATGTGATCCGGAATTTCGTACTCTATCGAGGGAAACAAAAAATCCCGAAAATTTTGAAAATTGCGGAAAATATCAACGTTTTTTTGGAAAATATAAAACCTAACTTTTCTCAAAAATGCCATTTTTTTTCTCTCAAAATTTAGTATGTTCTTCGGGGTGATATGGACTACTTACCCTATCAATGGCAACTGGTATATTTTCCTGCTTTCCGAGTAATTGAATATTTTACACTTTTTTTTTCCTGGTGAATTTGTCACTCGGAGTTGTATAATTGAAAGGAAGGTCTTAATCAATCCAGCCGAGTCAAATATGTGTTTAAGTTGCCTGACGTCTCGGCAGTGATATTCTGCCCTCATCGGAGGCTATTTATTAAAAAATCCCCAAAAAATATATCACAAATTGAACTTACAAATAATAATGACATGACATTATACTAAAATCATAAGATCTGTTACTCAGCAGATCTATGATTGTCAGAAATTTAGAAGTGTCGAAACATAGATTAAAATAAGTTAATTAAAGAGTAACAATGGGTAGAGAGTGCATAACAAATTGACAAGAAAGTGTACAAACTATACCTTAGGTGGCTGGGTGTTACGTGTGAATTAAATGTTCCACTGGCATGTTGGCCGAAGGACCAGTCTTCGCCAGTGACAAAAGAACGCTAATGAGGAGACAAGTGTCACTAGGTCATTATATAGGTTTCCATGTGCAGTGTGGTAGTGCATGTCAACGTCACCGTATATTGTCAATACTAGGTAACCGGGCTGTGACGTCAAAGGAAGTAGAAAAAAATTCGAAAACAAAAAATTTGAAGAAAAAAATCGTGACGTCAATTAGCTGGGCTGTTTTGAAAACACAAGAGTGAACACATAGTCATAGTATAACATACACACGTAATCCTTTCCAATGTGGTCAATTTAAAGATCTGAGCAACTTCTAGACCTAATTCGCGTCAGCATATTCGAATAGGGTAAATGTAGTTAGTAGTAAATAGGTAAATGAGCGGGTCCATGTCATTTCACTCGAAAAAAAACACTCAAATCGCGGATCTTTGCGCCCTTCGAGGAATCTTTAGTACTATGGAAGAAAAAAATAGAAGTTCACGGATTTCCAAAAATTTTCAAAAATGGCGGAGTTACGGGTGTTTGAATTTTTTTGCACTGCTTGGTTTGAAAATTCATATCTCCGAAACCATTCATCGCAGCCGGATGATCTTGGACTCATTTCATTCACAAAAGAAAGAGCTACTGTTGAAAAAATATGTTCAAAAAAAAAATGAATTTCTTCAAGTTTTTTTCGTCATTTTTTTCCGAAATTCGGCCGCCATTCCCAAAGGGTACGGTAAATTTCATGGAGACAATTTTTTTTAGATAGCTGGATCCTTCCCCTTTGAATTCGTGAAAAAAAATTCATGGAGACCATACTGGGTCCGGAAAAAAAAATTACAACGTCCGGACGTGCGTCGCCGCGCGTGCCGTTCCACGGTGGCGCTGCTCCGGTAGGCTCGCTGTTTCACGTAGCCGTTGAATTTCATTCAATGTTTCGCTATTTTCTAGGGCTATCCTCTCTTGGAAAATAGTTATTCAACTACTTTAGACTTCCAGAATACGTCTACTGGTTATTTTCGCTTGGAATTATACTTGTTCCGAAAATTCCAGCACGGTTGTTGTTAAGTTGAACACACCTGTGCTGCAATCAACGTTCTGGTTCTATTGCAATAGGTTTGTGCAGTTCAATGACTGTGGCTTTTTTGTGATTCTCTCGTAACTTTGCAGAGAAGAGCTAGTAGTTATGCTCCGTGGAATGGAAATTATCGATTTCTGCAAAATTTTGGTGACTCTGAAAAGGGCCAATGTTTTGAGTGAAATTGCGCTCGATAGCGCTTAGTTGGACACGCAAGTTCAATATTGATTCCTAACTTTTACATGATCAAATTTTCTGATGCGGAAAATAATTTCGTTTTTATAAATCCATCAGAAATCGGAATGACTACATGTAATTTCAGAATGCCACTAACCATCAAAGCTTCATCGAATCGATTGTTGTAAAATAGCTTTTGCTGCTGTATGTTCTGTAGCAGGCAAAAGATATGCTCCTGAAATAAGAGCATGCCCGATCATACAAATCCAGCGGTGTTCAAATAGGATATGAATTGCCAATCAATTGTAAACTCGCCAGACAGTTTCATCCACCCCATCGCATGGCCCTTTGCATGTGATGTAGCCAAAAAAATTCCACTCAGCTTGACATCCGAACGGTTCAAAATAATGCGTTATGTTGATGAAATTCTTTTCATTTTGATAGTGGGAAGCTGCTCCATCTGAGTAAATCTTCTTTTTTAATTGTAATTGAACCTTGAAACTTCTCGTTCATAAAATCGATCAATTTTTTGTTTGTAATAAATCAACTGCGATCGTATTATGTTTCAGACACTATGGAATTATTAAAAAACTAAAATGGTTCAATTCTCCCTCGCTGTGACTTTCATAATAAACTACAATTGGATGGATCTCTAGTTGAACCCCTGAGTGGAATCTTGTACAATAAACGCATGATTGTCAGCGAAATCGCACACGACTAAAAATTCACCAACTTTCACGGTTTTTTTTATCTCCCGCCAATAACTGATTTGCTGCTTTTCAATGACATCATATGCTGGAAATTAATAACCGTGCTGGAATTTTCGGACCAAGTATAATTCTAAGCGAAAATAACCAGTAGACGTATTCTGGAAGTCTGAAGTAGTTGAATAACTATTTTCCAAGAGAGGATAGCCCTAGAAAATAGCGAAACATTGAATGAAATTCAACGGCTACGTGAAACAGCGAGCCTACCGGAGCAGCGCCACCGTGGAACGGCACGCGCGGCGACGCACGTCCGGACGTTTTCATTTTTTTCTCCAGACCTAGTATGGTCTCCATCAATTTTTTTTTACGAATTTGAAGGGGAAGGATTCAACTATCTAAAAAAAATTGTTTCCATGAAATTTACCGTACCCTTTGGGAATGGCGGCCGAATTTCGGAGAAAAATGACGAAAAAAACTTGAAGAAATTCATTTTTTTTCAAACATATTTTTTTAACAGTAGCTCTTTCTTTTGTGAATGAAATGAGTCTAAGATCATTCGGCTGCGATTAATGGTTTCGGAGATATGAATTTTCACACCAAGCAGTGCAATAAAATTCAAACACCCGTAACTCCGCCATTTTTGAAAATTTTTCGAAATCCGTGAACTTCTATTTTTTTTTTCCATAGTACTAAAGATTCCTCGAAGGGCGCAAAGATCCGCGATTTGAGTGTTTTTTTTCGAGTGAGATGACATGGACCCGCTCAAATGCAGTTTTTTCTGTATCTTCTTTTTTGTTGAGACTGTTTGTAAACAGTCAAATCGAACAGTTCGATTTTTTGTTTCCGAATTTTTTCTACTTCCTTTGACGTCACAGCCCGGTTACCTAGTATTGACAATATGCGGTGACGTTGACATGCACAACCACACTGCACATGGAAACCTATATAATGACCTAGTGACACTTGTTTCCTCATTAGCGTTCCTTTATCACTGGCGAACACTGGTCCTTCGGCCGACATGCCAGTGGAACATTTAATTCACACGTAACACCCAGCTACCTAAGGTATAGTTTGTGCACTTTCTAGTCAATTTGTTATGCACTCTCTAAGAGATTTAATAACGGGAATAACATATTTCAACGCCGAACGATTCTGGAACATCACGTCCGCTGGCCTGCATGATTTTATTTGGATTCAGTCGGAAGACGAAACGACAAACGTAAAGAAGGTTCGGTACAGCACAATAATTATCCCAATAACTGGCGATAGTGTCGAACAAATAATACGATATTCCTCAAACAAAGACAAAAACAAACGAAATATTTTTTAGACACAATAATATTGACTCAAGCTAAGAATCAAAACACGAAATTCCGGTAATAAGTTAATTACGTCTTATGACGCAATATCTATGATAGTGAATTTTGATGTTATTTCTGATAACGGAAAGTCGAGTGAGATTCCAAAGCTTACCTAGATTAATCCAATCCAGAGAAACAGATACACAACACAAATAGAACAAAGGCTCGATACAAAATCAAAATTGATACGCAATAAACAAAAGTTCGCAAAATACGGTACGGCACGTCTAAACGCAAAGGATGTCTGACGAGAAGTGACGCAGAATTGATTTTCTTTGCGTAGATCGTTTTGGGGGTATTTGAGAGGAAAAGATGAGGTGCGGGAAGACGCGACGAGGGTTAGGCCTTGCATAGGTAGGTGGCAGGAGACGAATTATCATTCGCCGGGCGATGAGGGCAGGAGACCTTTGATTTGTAGATGTTTTGAGGACTGCAGCCTTCTTTGAGTTGTAGTAAAGATTTCTCTTAACTTTCAGGATCATTATGGTAAAAATGGGGAGATTGCATTGGGATTGAGTTGCGTCCCAATAGGAGGTTTGCGTTTCTGTTGACTTTCCGTCCGTAATTTTTCATTATTGTTGGCAAATGACGGAAAGCTTCGGCTTCATTCGGTGACGTAGATAATTTTCATCTCAACCCCATTCGAAGTTCATTATAGTGGTAGGGCGAGAGATCTAAGAATGACTGATTTCCTTTCAGGTGTTTCCTCGGTAGAATTTCCGCTTGTTGGCTCACACATTCTAGGATGTCAGGAGGGGGTCTGCCAGGATTGTTCAGGGATGTAAAAGGAAGTCTTTCTTGATTGTCCCTCGATGCGACATTTTTGCGGGATTTGTAACAGAAAAATACAAACAAAAGGATATGAGAATCAGATCTTACAATTAAATAACGTAGAATTGAGCTTTTTGTTTTTGGACTTCTCGTCAGGGTATTAATTTATAAGAATTTTGAGGTCACTCTTGACTGGGGAAAGAAGGAAGAAGATGGTCAAAGACGGGGCTAGAACTTGCTGCGTCACAGTACATACAGGATCAGTGGTGAAAAATATTCCGAACAGTTGGCAATAAAAAACTTCAAATACATTTCTACGCGAGGACATGGTATACAAGGAAAAAAGTAAAGGATATCTTCGGGTTTGCAATATATTGTCGGAAAGGTATGAAACCATAGCTGTGAGTACTAATGGGTATTGGATTAGTACTCGATTTTGGTCACGAAGAGTAAATCCCAGCACCCTAAAAAACCTCAAATAGTATTTGGAAATGTGCATTTCGGACTGTGATTGATTCAAGGCTCCACAGTTGTATTTATTTGTTCAGCAAGTTGTTGGGTGGTAATAATATTCGTTTGTACGATTTCTAGCATCTGAATGAAAAACGACAAGGATTGTTTTAGTTCTTCAAGATCCTGCATTCAAGCAACATTATCAAGACCCTGTTACGTGGGAATCAATCGATATTAATTGTTCCCGATCAACTATTATCCTTCGTACAGAATAACCGCGGATCGGAACGAACGCACCCAAGCGGTATATGGTGAGATTGAGCTCTCGCGTAACAAACCTAAATAATAAAATAAATAGACCTACTTCTCAGTAAGATCGGTAATATGGGATCGTCTGTTGCTAGTTCTATACAGATCTCTATACGTATTAATCAATTGGGGTGAGGCCTAAACTTAGCTGATATAAACTAATGAGGAATATGATAAGGTGATAAATGATTAAATTAATTATTTGGTAAAATGAGACTATATTCTGGTTATCAGACAATGGATACAGGACTATGAGAAAATGAAAATAAGATTGAACCAACGGTACCGGGATGTATTAGTTTCTATACCTGTGTGGGAATGTGTTTCAAGGTGTAGTGTCTGTGTCTGTGAGTTATAATATGATCGGGTCTCTCTCTGGCTAGAACGTATTCTTCCCTTTTGCTTACTATGATCTTGCACGTGTGATGTATATGTATAAGGCTTACAAGTATATATTAATAATATGCACTCTTTGTGCACCTACGCATATAGATTAGAGTGGGTAAAAAAAAAATGTTTTTTCATTTCGCGGAGTGCTAGGCAAAAAAAGCTTCGTTTGGGTGTTGAACTAAGGTGGAACTTCTGCCAGAATTTTCCGAGTCGATTTATTGGGGGCGCATTGCGCCAGAAGGTGAAAAAAATGACGTTTTTTTCTTTAGAAAAATTTGAAACTTTTCCATGAGCTCCCCGAAAATCTAGGAGAGGAGTTGGCCTGTGATTTTGATTCTAGGGAATTTTTGAGCACCTAAACAAAATTTTCCTGCCATTACCGGAACCTCACAGCCATTTTTTGAAAAATTGGCGTGGTTTTTTTGCAAAAAAAAAAAAAACGCGAAAAATCACGCGGACGCTCAAAAAAAGTGTTGCAAAAGTTGTGCATGTGCAGCTCGGTACTCGCAAAATACCTATATCAAAAGAAAAAAGTCCCAGGAATCGAGTGAGCACAACCAGAGCCCTGGGCATGGTCGCAATTTCGAGAAAATTGCAAAATACTGCAAGAATGAAATTTCATCCTAACCTCAGATTCACCGTCATCATCATTATTCTCCCTGTAAACATGTTTCGCGGAAGGGAGAGAGTTGGTTATGAAGACAAACGGTCGCTTGAAATAAGTTCTTTGATTCCAGAGAATACCGCGAAAATACTGGCTTTATTTGAATTCACTCGCCCTGTATACTAGGCAACCCAGAAAACACCATCTTAAACGTTGATTCTTTGTGGATTTCTGGATCTTTTTTGTGTTTTAAAAGTAATTTGGGGTTTTTTATGATTCAAACAACTGATCTAGTGCTTTTTTGGTCCTGAAAAATTGAGAAATTTACAAAATTAAGTTCGGTTTTTCTGAAAAAATGTCGGAAACTGTGGTCGAATTGACTGGTACAGTGACTCCAAATTTTTGCTCTTCTGAAGCGCATCTCCCCACAGTTGGACAAGTTTTGAGAGTTTTGTTTCATTATTCACAAAACGAGAAATTGTCTCTAGCCCAAGGTCTCTCAAAGACTGCCCCCTAATTAATGGAGTTTTGGGAAAACAAAGGGGTGCCGATGAAAAATTTGTCCAAGATCCGGATGTTAATTTTGAAATATTACCATGACGGAAAATATTTGCTCAACGATTCTTCCTTTTTAGTGCTGCCTTCGATTTTCTGGTGATGCCACCGATTTTTAGAACTATGTATCTCGGCTAGACTAACTGCGTTTGGGAAACTGACATGGTGTTTCGAAGCATAGAACACATCGATATGCAGAAATATTTTGAAAATGCGTCGCTGACATATTTTTCAAATACATCAACGCTACTATCAGAAAATGTTCATACTGTATGAGTACAAGATTGTTCAACGTCAACGTTCAATAGACTCGATCGTTGTTCAAGATGCTTTCGACGATGGCGTGGTTGAAGACATGGATATATTTGGGATGCATTTCTCAGTGGACTGCAGGAGCGCGACCACAATTCGACCCCTCTACGTACATGGGGCGGGTACTTGTGCCCGCTGACGCGAAAGTTGATTCCGTTATCTTTCGCCTGCGTGCTACTGATCGAGATTCCGACTTTCCTCTTACATTTCGAATGACTGGTAAGAGTTCTAGACGTTTGCATCATGCATACATTTGTTTTACTTGTTACCAGACTTGTGAAGGTTTCAAATAACGAATGCCTAATGTTTCAGCCGCTCTCCGACCGATCGTGCGGATCGCAAACCTACCATGCACGGTACGCAGTAAGATGTGCGAGGCTGACGTGATCCTAACGAAAAGGCCAGTTCCCGGACGTTTTCATCATTTTACAGTCCACGTAAAGGACTCCAAAGGTGACTCAAACGCCATGCAAGCTTCGGTCGCTATGACGAACGCTACAACACTTTGGAATATGATCTTTCCACATGTTCCGTCCATCATTATGGTTTCAGAGGTAGGTGCTTCTATCTTTCTTACACAAAGTCTGACTTCAACATGTTTTTTCAATATTTGGTTTTGCAGGATACAAAGCCTGGGAAAAAGCTGGGTTTTATTCTCGCGCGTGTCAACCCTTGGCTTAAAAAACCTGTGTACATTGAGTTGCGGGTGTGTATTCGCATCCACTGAAATTACAAACATAACACAATGATAATATCGCACGAATCTAATAATGACTTTCATATTCAGCCACCGCAGGAATTGTTCACTATTCGGCAATTTCAAACGGATACAGAGACACGGGGAATAATCACGCTCGAAGGAAAACTGGACTTCGAAACTCAATCGGTGTATACACTGACTATCTACGCCATGGTGAGTATGTGGTTCGATCGGTAATTGGGTCTATTATTCCGCTCTTTCGTATTAAATTTGGGCAAATAACTCTCTACGCAGAATCCTTACACGGAGGTGGGCAAGGATACGCGGAATATTGCAGGCGTTGATGTCATCATAGCTGTTCAGGATGTTCAGGATATTCCTCCAGTGTTTACTGTCGCTCCACCCCTGACAAGAGTTAACGGAACTGTGAAACCTGTAAGTATATCTGCAGTGAAAATTCATCCTGATTCATGAATTAATTTATAATAATCCATTTTCGTTGACAGGGAGATGTGATCTTGAGAGTGCATGCCGAGGATGGTGACCGAAGTAACCGGCGTGAGGTGACATACAGTCTTGTTTCACCGGGTAATCCCGTCACGTCATTCTTCAACATTTCCAAATGGACTGGTAAGACGACTGTTCCTAATTCGTCATTCCTCATTATCTGACGTTTTGGAAAATTTCTTATCTCACGAAAAAAATGTCTTTGTAAGATAAGAAATTCAGCACAATATTCTTGTGGCTCAGCTCGAGCCTGACAATGAGAAGTCAGTAGCTCACAGGAGGCTACGTTGTCTTGATCAGTCACGCCATTAGCTGGTTGACATCTTCGATCCGACTCGCGACTGTCTTTGACCGTAGGACTGCTACTTCAGTGAAAGTCAGCTGGTTGCATTGAATAGGATTCGTATTGAATTTTTACAGACAAAAGCAATGTGATTGGATTAGTTTCCTACCTGACCCTGTCGCTTTATGCATACATTTTTCTCGAGAAGATTGCTGTGGCCATTTGAGATAAATTTTTTTGTTTTGAAATCATGTTTATTGTTGTCTTACTGTAAACCACTAGATGAAGATGACTCGTATAGACAAGATATATATCGATATTGTTACAAAGGGCGAAATTACCCCTACATTTCATTTGCCCGACTTAGTAGCCTTTTACAGACATAAGACTGTTTAACTACCAAATGTTCGCCAATATCTGAACGTTGTTATCTTACAACTCTTGTTTTATATTTAGTCTTGTTCAAGACATCAAAGAGAACACTTGTGCTTTGCAAATATAATCAATTTCTTTAAGCCAACTTATTTGTGTCGTCAAGTCTTCTTATTTCGCTCAGGAATTCACGCCTTCCCTTTCTCAGCTATTTAACTAACGCTCACGTTTCAATATCATATTAATGGGGTGATCTCCTTCTAATATGAAGTGGCTTCGAAATTCAAAATCAATTTTACCAAACACAGAGCTATAAAATCAACATTGAACACCTCTCCCAACCTGCAGGTTTGGAAAGACTCTCTCCAAGTTAGTTTCTGGTACCAGTTTACGTTGCTGAGTCCATCATTATTATCAAAAGACATATCTCAAAAAGGAAATTCCATTATGACCAGCAATTTCAATTGAAGTTTTCTATTGAACTTCTAAAACGACTAGTGAACTATTCAAAGTCGTACGACCCTGCCGTATTTTCCATAATAAGAGTGTCGTTGATCGATTTGTTTCGAGGTCTTTGTTTCTGAAAATTCCAGCAGGTGATTCCATAGCAATCCCATAGATTTATTTCTGAAAGTTTTTATAGAACATGAAAAAAGGTCTGTAAAGGGCTCGATTGCACTGATCAATTGATCTACAGGGATTACCGTACGGAGCCACTATTTACCACATGAAATGCTAATTTGGTTCATACGGCGATCAATGTAGTGACATAACATTCAACATGATATACATAATTAGTTAATAATGACTCTTGCATATTGCAATTAGTTGAAACACGAATTACACTTAGGTCATCGAAGTTTCTGAAAATTTCACAACCCAACTAGCACGCCACTCGCATTGGCATATCTAGGTCTTGAAGTGGACTGAGAAATGACCAATAGACGCCGAGTGTCCGCTCTTCTGCCAATCTGAAGTCTTGACCAAAAGACGACTAAATGACGTCTTTGGTGTCTTTTAGTCGTCCTTTGGTCAAGACTTCAGATTGGCAGCAAAGCGGACACTCGACGTCTATTGGTCATTTTTCAGTCGACTTCAAGACCTAGATATGCCAATGCGAGTGGTGAGCTACCTGGGAAATAAATTGTGCAAAAACACGTGGGATCGTTTAACACTCAGCCATTCATTGTAGGAGAAATACTCTTGGCCAGACCCTTAGAAGAGCTAATGCGGATTATCCACGTGCGATCACCCATTTTGTTGAGTGTAGTAGCTGATGAGGTGCGCCTCTCCACGGAAGAGCCGGTTGGACAGGCAACTGTTGTGGAACTAGGTCTTCTTCTTGAAGAACTAGAGAATGCACCTCCTTATTTCGAGAGCGACAGGTGAGGGAGTTTCTCTAGGTCAAACCTTTAAGGAGACCTCTGGTCGTCAGTGGCTAATTTCTTGTTCATCTTGACTAATTTGAAAATAAATTATCCTCAGATATGCGGCCTATATCGACGAGAATGCTCCGCCTGGTACGGTCGTAATGTTTCATGAGCCATATTCTACTAAAGTGAAAGTCGAGGATATTGGCCAAGATGTGTTTGTTATAAAGCTTGTTAACAACAACGGAACTTTCGAAGTAACGCCGAGCGTAGGGAAGAGGGTACTTAACTTTGTGGTCACAGTACGCGACAATACTCTATTGGACTATGAGATTCACAAGACCCTCCAATTCACGGTAATTATTAAGAATTCTCAAAACTGTGCGGTCGCATAAGTTCAAAGCCAATCTGTAGTTAAACAAACCGTTTATAGATCATTGCTCAAGAAATCGGACTATCCACAAATCTCTCGGCGTCGGTTCTGGTCACTATATTTTTGAGAGATGTTAATGATAACCCTCCGGAATTTGATGCAGATGCATACGAAGTGACACTGTCGGAGGGCGCATCACCGGGTACAAAATACTTTCAGGTAACACAATCATCTCTGTTCATTACAGTTTCTAAACAGACACCTATGAATTAACTATCTCAGGCTCCGAGGGTAATTGCCTTGGAGTGGATGCTACGCGTTATTCATAGAATAGTTACCGGATTACAGGTACACGCAAGCGATAAGGATACTGGACTGTTGGGGAGCATACGGTATACAAGGATCATCGGACCGGGTTCCAACATGTTCACGATGGACTCGAAGACTGGATTGATAATCGTCTCAAAAACCTCGGAGAAGCTGATGGATCGGGAGCTTACATCAGGAAAGCGATTGTGTAACTCTGAACGATATCGTTAACTTCAACTGTTATCGTTAACTTACGTCGCCTAGCGACGAAACCAGCGCGGGACGGTCTCCGATTGGCCACGCTGTAACCGATCAACAATTTCCCTGCTGAGTTAACGATAACAGTTGAAGTTAACGATATCGCTAAAAGTTACACAATCGCTTTCCAGATCTGCGGTTATTGGTCGAAGCTCGCGACGAAAATGGCAAGGGACTTAGGAAAACCGTTCCGCTAATCGTCAGTCTACTTGATGTTAATGATAACGATCCGATCTTCGATAAATCTATGTATGAGTTCGTACTAAACTCGGATCAGACCAATTTCACAAGCCCAGCATTTATAAGGGTAGGTTTTTATTCTGTCTCTCATTATTGTGAGAAAATACTTTGTCGAGACTGATAATAACAACTATGGTTGCATTCAGGCAATTGATGCAGATGCTGAGCAGCCCAATAACGAAGTTCGATATGAGTTGGTTCACGGAAACCACGGGAGGTTTGACCTGAACGCAGTTACTGGCGAATTGATTCTCAGAAAACCACTGACCAGAACTCGAAAAACACGGAACATTGGTGAAGATAACTTTGCAGCAAAGTTTATGGATGAATTCTTGGAAGCCCAAAATACCCTTCAGGAAATCGATTTCACCACTGGAAACCCGTTGAAGACGTGGAGAAATAAAACAAGAGGAACTACGAAAGATGATGATACTCTCACAGTCAGAGCGTATGATTTGGGTGAATTTTAGCTAATCTGAATTTTTCTGAAAATCTTCAATTTTTCAATGAATTCCTCATCTTTTGGGAAAAGTTTTTTGATAAGTTTTTAATCTTCATTAAATGTGTCGAGAAAGAAGAATTCTTCTAAAATGACCAGATTCTCAATAGGTTTCCTTCATGTTTTCTTCGTCGCGAAATAATAGTACATCGTACAACAAGGAGGGGAAATAGGCAATTTCTAAAGAGCGTTAGATGATGGTGCACGAGACGGAGTCGAGTCTTGTACACTGTGCTTTTTTCAACAAGCGCGGCTACAGACCCTTTTCCGAGCATGCAGGGCGAAGGAAAGAAATTGAATTATTTTCCTAATCTGGAAAATTTTGAAATTAGGAAACTATTGAAAAGTATTTGAAAATTTTTTGCCTGAATGGACTCAAAAGAATGGATCCATTCCCTCGCTAGGGACGCAATGCGTAGTCCATGCTAGAAACACGTAATTTCCCATCCACTTTACATGCGAGAAATAGGGCCCATTTCATGCACGTGTTGAAAAATAATACTATCTGCGAAATAAATACAGTGTATATATTGTTGCAACGGGTACAATTTCTCTTAAGCATTGTCAACCTTCGGCGACCACTTCTTATAGAGAGAAGGTAAAGAGTAAGAAAAATATATGTTGGGCGTCAGATACGACTGTATCAATTTTTACTAAAAAAGAGACTCGAAATTAGGCAGCGAAACAGATAAGATCCGGAGGGATGGACGGACTTTGCTCGGCTAGTCCAGTATAGAAAATGGTAGATAGTGGCGGAAAACCTCTAATGAAAAATCAGTCAGTTAGGATAATCAACAAATTATACTCTCCAATCAAATAGCGAGCAATCGATTAAAATTCAGAAATTGTCAATTTTACAGGAAGTTATTATTCCGTTCATTTACAATTGTATTGTTTGAGATAAAAGGTATTAGGAAAGAGAGACAGAGGAATTCGGGAATTCAGATTTTCAGTTTAGAGACGTGTGCGCGGGATAGACTCTATATTATAATGCAAAAGAAAAGGAATCGGATGATTCAGTATTACATAGCGATACTCTACTATAAAAGCAAAGTCAAAGATAGGAAATCCTCCCAGCACGGGAATCGGGAGGTCTCCCAGATTTCAGATATTTCGTCTGACAAACTCAAAATGTAGGGATTCACTTACTAACCTGACGATCAAAGATATCAGATACTTGTTTAACGTGGTTGTCGCTTGTGCGGTTACTTGCTTGAATTTATAACTATAATAACCCAGGGAAAATGGCTTGGCAATTAGGTGATAGGCAAAATCATAGCATAGAAAAGCATAAGCAAAAGCGAAGCATGAGCACAAGCAAATTATAGCATAGTAATTATAAGCGCAAGCAATTGTATTAAGCGTAGCATATCTCAGAATAAGGTAAGAAAGCAGGCAAAAAGAAAAAAGATAGCCAAAGGAATCAAATAATACCAATCTTAGCAATCTAAGACTTAGTTTGGCCAAATCGCGAGATCGCTCACATTACTCTCGACAAATCTTCGGTAACATGAAGAAAGATGCATACAGAGAGAGAAAGAGAAAGGTAAGATACGGATACCAATGCGATATTCAAAGATTTAGATTTAGTCGAAAGTGTCGCAAGCTCGTGATTTTTCATAGAGAATCAGGCCTTACCTTGTTGGTGTTTTCGCCGAAGTTGTGAAATGCACTATTTTGGATAGACTCACTATTTTATACCTCAACTCAAACACTATGAACAGGATGAGATAGAGAGAAAGGTAGAGGAAGGTGGAAGGAATTTCGGGAAACGCTCGTTCATTCAGGAACGGCCTACGCCGTAACGGAAACGACCTACGTCGTAGCGTGAAAACAAAAAGATAAAAAGAAATAGATATAACGTAGCGTCGGACAGGTACGTGAAGGTATTAGAGATTATAGGAAACATAAGGTACGGGAAGATAAACTTAACGTGAGCGAATCAAATAACACAATAGAGAGCTCTGGAGACACGTCTGTTCTATCGAGGCGATGATCAGCAAGTAGGAGGAGGCGAGCTCCTCGCTCCGACACCTCGTAAGACGTAGGGGTGCGTTGGGTCGCTCGTGAAGGAATAGAATTTACAACAGGACCTCTCCCGAGTCGAAATTTAGCGCCCACATTTGACCCTAGGCAGGAGCTCCTACGTAGGGTTTGAAGACAGTAAAGTAGGTTCTATTTCAATGCAATATTGGACCCTACTTTGACGCTAAAAATGTCCGAAATTTCCTGATTTGCCTAGTTTAGCTTCAAAGTAGGGTCTGTTTAGAACCCTGTTAAATCTGCATGCTGGAAACCCTCTTTCAACCCTCCAGATAGGTAGGGTTTATTTTAAACTTTTCAGAAGTAGTAGGTTCAATGTAGGTTAGACATTAAAATACGTAGGAGTTGTGTAGGTTGAATGTAGGGTGAACTTTAAAATTCGTAGGAGTTGTAGGTTTAATACAGGGTTTTTGACTTTAAAATACGTAGGAGTTGTAGGTTCAATGCAGGGTTAACTTTAAAATACGTAGGAGTTGAAGGTTCAATGCAGGGTTTACTTTAAAATACGTAGGAGTTGTAGGTTCAATGTAGGGTGATCTCCAAGATTTGTGGGAGTTCCAGGGTCAATGCAGGAGCTGTAGGTTCAGTTTCCTTCAAAATTATAGGTTTATATAAACCTGGGTCGGGTCAAAGTAGACGTTAAATTTCGACTCGGGCTGTGTCGGGACTCTTTCCGGGAGGATTCCCCAGAACGTTTTCACAGCTTCCAAGAAAGTAGATGTTGAAGATGGTCCGACCTTGGTCGTTGAGCTTAGGGACGGGCGGCTTCACAAGGCGACAGACGGATATTTCTTCATCCCTGTACGCCGACTGGCCCCCCGGAGGCCGGGACTCTTCCCCTGGTACGGCACTGGTTGTTGTTGTTCGATAGTTCGTCACACCCTGGTGGCTCGATGATGTTGGTGGTTCAGGGTTGTCGAGGTCCAGCAATTTCGACGTCAGGATAATCTCAGCGGTGGTTGATTCCCTCGGTGGTTGCGTTGACTGACGTGCTTAGAGAGATTGGAAACAATTCAAAGCTTGTTAATTAAATCTAATTAGCCTAGTTAATCATAGCTTTGCCATTTTTTCTAGGTTATATCGCCTTAGGTGTCTCCGTTTTTTCTTGGGTATAGTACCCCGTGACGAATGGCCCAACACCACGTCACAATGTATAGTTCTCTCACACTTTTGCAGTACGGATTCTTCGCAATTATGAAAAAATCGGTTTTTCTGTTTTGGTTTCGAAAGGGAATGATAGTTACAGGTTCATAGATACAGATAGATATAACATGAGATAGTACATTTACATATTGATGGACTAATAATGTAGGGCCGTATGAAGCGCCAGAAAAAAAATTTTCGTTTTATTGTTACGTCCGGCCTACAGCCAACTTCAACTTTGCCTTTATCTGGAATCCCACACTGTTCATCCTGTACTTCTATTTCGCCACCTTTTCTCACGCTGACCCGTTGCACACGGCTCTAGCAAGTGCAACGAGTCAGCAATCCTTCAATCCCCACCTCTCATATTTTAAGGAATCTCTCATCTATCTTCTCTACTTCTTTCTCTAACCCTACACACTTCTTATTCGACTCTTGAAGCACACACTTCTTATCCTACTGTACGACTAACTCATTATCCAGCTCTTACTCATTCCGCTTCGAATCTAACTGTACTACATTCACCAGCTCACCCTTTTATTCATCAATACATACCGTTCGAGTTAGTATATTCACATCAGTGTATTTCTTTATCATCATCCTCATCACCTCCCTTAGTAGGGTCTAACCCGTTCGATCAGGGGCCGAACTCAACTATTTTACCCAAGCCGGGACTACTATCGACGACCAGGGGTAGTTCCCGACATAACATTATAGTGGCAAAATCTTTTTCATGCAATATGAAACCTTGCGGGCATATGCGCAGCAAAAAAAATTCTTCGGCGCTTACGCCCGTTTGGTATTAGTCCATCGAATTATTATACAGAGCGATAGAATCATTAATCACTTGCTTTGAGAACAGTTCCCAACGGTGATGTTGGTGGGATTTCGATAATAACAATGGTCGGATATAATGCGTGATGAAAGAAATTGCATTTGAAGGACCACCACGGCACTATTAAATTTGATCGGAAATATTCATTCGTTCCCAAGTAATAATGCTATCTTTTCAAGTACAATCGTTGCTTTTCTCATGTTTATTTTTTGAATCATCAACTCTCGGATGAATGTCTGCTATGAACGAACGTACGTAGAGTGAGGGGCGCCCAGTTTGGTGCTCCTTCGTATTGTAAGAAGGACAATGGTGAAAATGATGCGACAACTGACATAAATAAATTTGTGCCATATCCATGAATCAGGAATTGCGAGCGTGTTCGTCAGTTCCAATGCATAAGTAAGGCAGCGAGCAGTCTTAGAGCGTTATATAATTCGATGAAATCTGTTAGCGATTTCGTGACGACTACATATAGGTTTTTTTGGCGAATCGAGAGGTTTACCGCACGAGCCGGAGGCGAGTGCTGTAACGAGATTCGTCAAAAAGCCTATCCGTACAAGTGACGGACATTTTTTTCACCACGAGAGCCAAAAAATCGCGATGAAGTTGCGATTTTGAGGTTAGAGTGATAAAAACGAATATTTTCCTGTAAAAACCAATAGAAACTATTATAGACAAATTAGTGAAATTCCACCTAAAGCGCCTCAAGTACGAAAAACTTGTGCCTAGTAAGTGCATACATTACCGTGGCAGTTGTCGACAGAAATAACTTTTCATCATTCTAACCTCAAAATCGCAACTTCGTCGCGGTTTCACGGCTCTCACGATGAAAAATAATTATCGTCACTCGTACGTAATGTACTATTCTGGAATATTTCTTACGAGACTTTGTTCATCATAACAAATTTTTTCTGATCAGATCCTCGCGTCTGGCATTTTATTACATTTATATTGACATCTCAGAATGTTGTTGCAGCTGAAAAAATTATGAAAGTAATATTGAAACCGATCAGATTGGAACCGATCAGAAGAGATCGCTAATAGCTATCAGCTACATGTGACGGGCTGACTAACAAATATGTCCTATTACCAAGATTTGTAATTTGTTTCCACTACATTACTCACAAATGTGCGCATTTTTTAACATCACATACTTCTTGCTGCGTACCTCTTTATAATCATGCACCCAGCCAGCATGTTCACAGCTTTAACATGGCAGTGTCAAGTAATTGAATGAAAAATTTAACCTATCGCTGGACGAGTATGTTACTTTCATTTGCGAACTCGCCAGTTTCACTGGAAGTTCACTCTGCTACTTAACTACGATTCCAGGAGTCCCACGTCGCTCGAGCACTGCAAAAGTTCGACATATTACTGCGACTCAGATGAGTTCACTTACTCTTATCTTGGCGGTTCCGGGGGAACATCCGAATCGGCACCGTACCGCCGAGACCTTGATGGCCATTACCGGGGCGCGAGTCAGTATTCAAAAGATTGAGCCTTTCAATCAGCTTGTTCAACAAGAAGATGGAACACTTGGAAGCAGGAAAATGTGAGTTAATTTCCGTCCATGATTCACCGAAGAATTATCATTCGAAGATACGAGTTTTGATGAGATTTGGCGTAGGAAGCAAGATAACTGGTATATTCTATTGCAGGAGTAAAGTAGTAGCGAAAGTTGAGCCAACTGCAGCTGGTACATTTCTCGTGGACGTTGAACAAATTCATCAACGATTGTTTTCTGGTGGTATGCAAACAGTCTCAGCCACTAATTCAGTCACAAACAGAACCAACGGGCTTGTCAGTGTAACGGTTGGGATTTCCGTTGGGAATACGAATGGTGGTGTCAGTGGAGACACAGTTGGAGGCACGGTTGGGGGCACAAATGCGGGAAAGAGTGGGGTCGGGGGAACTGCTGGTGGAATAGCTGCGGATGGTGTCACGAAACCTATTAGTGGAACCGTTGGTGGTGTAAATGGTGGAACTGGTGGCGGCTTGGGTGGCACAGGTGGAGGAACCGGTACAGGAACTGGTGGTGGTATCGGTGGTACAGGGGGAGGTGCTGGTGGTGGAACTGGTGGGGGTCTGAAAGGTACTGGGGGAGGCACGGGGGGTGGAACCGGCGGGGGTGATAAGGGCACCGGTGGAGGCACAGGTGGTGGTACTGGTGGAGGCATGGGTGGAACTGGCGGGGGTATAAATGGTACTGGAGGAGGCACGAGTGGTAGAACCAGTGGGGGTGATAATGGCAGAGGAGACGGTATGGCTGTTGGTACTGGTGAAGGTCTGGGTGGATCTGGAGGGGAAACTGGTAGAGAAACCTTGGAACGTACTGGCAGAGGGACAGGTGATGCGACTGGCGGTGGGAATGGCGGTGAAACCGGTGGTGGTACTACTAGGGGTGAGGGTGGTACGAGTGCCGGAGAAACCGGCGAAGGAACTGGCGGAGGCCAGTTGTGGCAGCAGTTGGTTCAAGAAATCGGTAATAGTACTGCTGGTAATGATACTGGCGGAGGAATCGGTGAAGGTTTCGGTGGAACTGGAGGCGGTACTGGTGGAGGGACCGGTGGACTTCTCGGTGGAACTGGAGGGGGTACTGGTGGCGGAACCGCTGGAGGTTACCTTGGAACTGGAGGAGGTACTGGCGGAGGAACTGGTGGAGGTCTAGGTGGGACTGCAGGGGGGACTGGTGGAGGAACCGGTGGAGGTGTGGGTGGCACTGCAGGGGGTACTGGCGGAGGTACTGCTGGAGGAATGGGTACGAGTATCGCTGAAGGAAGTGGTG
This sequence comes from Ametastegia equiseti, assembly GCA_963989295.1. Taxonomy (NCBI): domain Eukaryota; kingdom Metazoa; phylum Arthropoda; class Insecta; order Hymenoptera; family Tenthredinidae; genus Ametastegia; species Ametastegia equiseti. The sequence continues at coordinate 25,098,156 of OZ022389.1, forward strand.
AATGTACTCCTGGTAATGCTACTGCTGGTAATGCTACTGCTGGTAATCGTACTGCTGGAGGTCAAGGCAGGTCAAGTGCCGGGGGTTCTGGTGGAGCAAGCCGTCAAAGTCTGGGTAGATCTGGAGGGAGTTCTAGCCTAAAAACCTTTGGACGTGCTGACAGAGGAACAGGTGGGGGACACGGTGGTGGGACTGATAGTGAGAATGGCGGTGGGACCGGCGGCGATTTTTCTGGGGATGAGGATGGTGTGAGTGCCGAAGAAGCCGGTGAAGGAACTGGTGGAGGCGTTGGTGGAGGCCGATTGTTGGAGCAGTTAGTTGGAGAAATTGGTAATGGTACTGCTGATAATAATACTGTCAGGGGAACTGGTAAAGGTGTATTGGGAACTGGCGGGGGTACTGGCGGAGGAACCGGTGGAAGTCTGGGTGGAACTGGAGGGGGTACTGGTGGGGGAACTGGTGGAGGTTACCTTGGAACTGCAGGGGGGAGTGGTGGAGGAACCGCTGGAGGTGTAGGTGGCACTGGAGGGGGTACTGGTGGAGGCGCTGGTGGAGGTTGGTTCGGGACTGGAGGGGGTACTGGCGGAGGCACTGCTGGAGGAACTAATTATAGTTATGCTGGAGGATGTGGTCATTGTACTGCTGATAACGATACTGCTGAAGACACTGGTAATGGTACTACTGGAGGTGAGGGCGAGTCAAATGCCGGGGGTGCTGGCGGAGACACCCATGGAAGTCTGGGTGAAACCGGGGGGTATGCTGGCCAAGGAACAGCTAGAGGACGGGGTGATGGGACTGATGATGAAAAAGGGAGTCGAACCGGTGGTGGGACTGCTGCGGGTGAAGGCGGAGCAAGTGCTAGACGAATTGGTCGGCGAACTGCTGGTGGTGAAGGAGGTGGTACAGCCAGAGAAACTGGTGGTCGTATTGCTGGTCGAGGAAGTGAGCCTCGGACTCGAAGAACCGGCATTGAAGCTGAACTCTGGGAATCAATTGTTGAATACTGATAGTGAAATCCGGATGCCTGATAGTAAGACACCTAACGCGACTGACTATTATCAATCAAAACTCGTTTCGTAGTCGTAAGAATATTCCTTTGTAATGTTTCATTTTATAACAAGTTGACCTCTTTCGGGTCATAATTCCTTCCTCATGAAATATCCATAGAAATGACACAAGTAATGTCAACGAGATAATTTCTTCCGGTTTCGCCTCTTTTTTCTATTGGCGTCTTCCTTGGTATTCCGCAGGAACAAGTCTTTGTTTATCTTTCTAAATCACTTCGCTCAAAGATTCATCTTCGTTTTTATGGCAGATAAATCCATTTCATCTGTTCTGTAGATTCACCAGCTGTGTAGAAATTGAGTTGCGCATACACATATCTATGTCCGTAAAATATGAATAGTCGATTCAATGATGTGGAAATACTAGGCTTGTCTGCTTCGACTTGAACTGAGCGCCTGATTGTAGGCAACTCAACACCCAAGCTGAACCCGAACTATCAGTGAAGAATTCCTGAACAGACCAGTCTCACGAACTTTTTCGTGCTATATCAAATCTGTCACCCTCCCAGTAGGGCTCCATTAGGCTTCGAATTTAATTCTTCAATTTGTTGAAGAAGTATCGAAAATCTTCATGAGTTTGTATCGTGAGACGTCTCCGAAGCTGTACCAGGATTACAAAGCATCATGAAGCAAATGGAGCTATGAATCGATTTTGGACAAAATAATTTCGAAGTACAATTTAGTGACACTAGGCTGACCGTGAGCTCACAGCAGGCTGATAGCGAGCCCCGCGCTGCGCTCCATCTCTCGGGTATCGCGGAGACCCTGAACCATTATGGTTCCCTAGCCATTTACGATCGCAAATTGTCACTAATAATACGAATAACGGTCTGTTCAGTTTTCTTGAGCAACGTATTTTATCATGCGACCGCAGCGCTCAGAAAGTCTGAACCGAATAGACAAGTTGTGTGATAGTTGTGTTTGAACAATAAGTTCCTCACGGCATTTATTGTAACATGTGTTTTTTAATTTTTTATTCAAGCATCAACAAGCAATTGTGGCATATAATAATACAACAATAATAGCAACAATGTATGTAATGTATGTAATAAACGAATATATGTATGATAAAATATACGCCTATGTATGAATCATTAGGGTGGTTCAAAAAAATCGACTATTTTTTTATTTTAAATTTTCGCACTGAAATATCTTCAGGGTACCAAAAAATTATGCCTGTGAAAATTGGAGCTCTTAATTTTAATATTTAGCGGTCGCGCATCGAGCATTTCTGTTTCCCGTTTAAATAACAAGGGAAATTTTTTTTTGTTTTTTTATAATTTTCCACAAACTAATCAACAGATTTTTATGCGCGATACGTATTTTAGTAGGAAATTGAACGCTCTACAAAAAAGGTCTTTCATCATTTACGATAAACCAACGGGTTCAAAAGTTACTCAAAGTGAAAGTTCAATTTATGTCACGTGCCTAAAAGCAAAGGGCCTAAGCGCCAAAAAAATATCCGTTTTTTTTAGTGCCAAAATCTTTCTCGTGCGACATAAGGCCTTTTGGGAATAATCGTAAAAAAAAATTTTCTCTTCAAAAATTTTGCGACTAAGAAAAAAAAAATTTTCTGTGACTATGCGAAAAATTTTTGTTTTGCGACTATGCCCAAAAGGTCTTATGTTGCATGAAAAAGATTTTGGCCCTAAAAGACCGGAATTTTTTTTTTGGCGCGAAGGTCCTTTGCTCTTAGGCACGCGACATAAATTGAACTTTCACTTTGAGTAACTTTTGAACCCGTTGGTTTATCGTAAATGATAACAGACCTTTTTTGTAGAGCGTTCAATTTCCTACAAAACTATGTATCGTGCATAAGAATCTGTTGATTAGTTTGTGAGCTAGAAAATTATGAAAAAAACAAAAAAATTTTCCCGTGTCATTTAAACGGGAACCAGAAATTCTCGATGCACGACCTCCAAATAGTAAAATTAAGAGCTCCAATTTTCACAGGCGTCTTTTTCTGGTACCCTGAAGATATTTCAGTGCGAAATTTGAAAAATAAAAAATAGTCGTTTTTTTGTCAACCAGCCTAATACATCATATATACGTTTACTATCTGTCCGAGTGAAAGCGCGAAGGGAGGAAAAACTTAGTTAGTCAATCTCAACACTTTTATAAATGGCACAAACTTAGCCCACGATAAACTTGTTCTATTGGTTTTTCTCGTATATTTTTTTCTCGTAAATTAATTTTTTCTATGTAACAAATCTAATTCGTAAGTATGCCTACTATTCAATGATTTTGACATAAAATTCAAATCACCTTGCATAAGAGGACACATCTTTCGGTCTGAAACTATGAGTAAGACAAAGTATAAAAGTTAACTAAATCTAATATTCAAACCTATACGTTCATCTTTGATTTTATAACGCTCGGAAGCTCTCACTTGTCACAATAATTTATTAAGACACGATATATATATGTTATGTACCTATAGATACTCAATACGAAGCAAGTGCTATTTTCGGATGTGCAGTTCATGTGGGTAATAAGTTAAATTCAATTCGTGAGCAATGCTCATATTGCTCCACAATTCTAGCTAAAAGTTTCTCGTACGCGGGGTGCCTTACGGGTTGGCGAAAGGTTCGTTTTCGTTGGATCTGCCGGTCGTCGCTACGTTACTTGTTTTGCTTACCAACGTAGTGGTCAGCCGCGACGGCTGGCAACTGCAACGAAAACTCACCTTTAGCCAACCCGTAAAGCACCCGGCATACAATATCGTAACAAAACACGTTCGCTCAAACAAGTACCCACAATAAATCGAGTGCGAACTCTTAATTGTTCGTCTTAGGTTTTAACAAGAGGTAGGGTAAGGTGGGGCAGAAAGATACACGCTTAAGGTTTGAGTGCTTCGAGTACCCAACCTGCAGGTAGATCTACATCATGATTATTCTCTATATTCCTAAATCCTAGGAATGAGAGAAAAAACTGTGAATGTTTCTATTATTAACAAAACTCTTTATCACTAACACAAATTAGATAATCTTACATTTTGTTCGTTTTGCTCGACCTTCCCCTATTTTATACCATTATTTTCGTACCTAACTGGCAATTAACAAGATGTGCCAAAGCTTATTACTGTAGAAAGAATCAACTCAACCTCTAGAGTCACGAGATTTATATTAACAAATAAGTGCATTATAATTGGAAGATAAATCGAATTAATCAATTCGTTGCAAATCGCTAGTTATCCAGTAGAGTGTTAATACTATGTAAGATAAGGCGATTTACTGCAATGCCGATAGGAGGTTTTCTCAAAAGCGAATTATCACTTGGTAACGATTATTTATCACTCACAAAGCACCATCAATCGATTTCATATAGATATGGTTGCGAATAGTTACGCATTTAAAATATACGCGTACTAATAATTACATATGATATCAACAAGGATTATGACTTGAACTGTTTTCTCTCGTATATAATATATTATAGTAAAAAATTTTGAACAAATTTTCATAAATCTTTGCTCTGCAGGTATTTTATCAACAAAATTCTCGTAGAATTTTGTTCTATACGTAGGTATGTACACATTCTATTTGCAGCTGTATTATCTTGCAATGAATAATTACATCCCTACCTACCTATTTCAAAAATTTTCTCATCTGTTTCGATTGATGCTGCATACTGCATTGTGCGTTTTCTGCCTTTGTTATCAATAAGTCTAACTTGTCGATGTGTGATTCAACTTTTTCGTTGATATCCTGCTTTCGTGCACTACCTGCATTTCCGGGATCCCTTTCGACCGGATATTCCACTTCGATTGTCTCGTCGGGCACCAGAGCCTCGCCTGATTCCTTCGATGTGTCTGGATTGGGCTGAAGAGGTGCATGGTCTGGGGTACTCGCTCTCGAACCTACCCGGACCTTCAACATTGCTCCTAAGCTCCCACAGACTGTCTGGAATGGAAACTGACATTTCAGGAAACGAAAGTATCGATGCATTTTTTGATTTGTAATTAGAAGAACCATAATGAGAACAAAAATCCTATACAGTCAAGATCGAACACACCGATCATATCCGATTTCTAAATATTGAATAATCTCAAGTTCTGACAGTATTAATTTCCATAATATCTCTCACGGAGCTACAAATTGAACTCCGTTATTCAATTATTGTATCATCAATATGACAATTACGTTGTGTGAACTTTCCTTCAGTTGCCAATTTCAAATCTGTTCTGGATTCATATGAAACGGCTCAAATGTAAAAATAAACTAGTTTTCCGGGCGCGAATTTAATCTATTACGGATTTATACTGATAATATTCGGGGGAGTTTGAACATTCGATAGGTTTTCAATCAAAAATTATATTTTCTCGTAATTTGTCCTCCAATCGCAGTTCTCGGGGGTTTTTCTCCTGAAAAACTTCCGAATCATCTAAAATTGTAGAATTTCGTAGTTATTCATAAAAAATCGTCATTCTGTCGGTTTAACTATATATTTCAATTCAAATTTGTTAAAATAAAACAAGTTCGGATTCCCCGAAAATTGGTGATAATCCGTACAATTATTTTCGCTCTGATCTGCGCCTCGAATTGAAATTTCGCATATTATTTTGCCCCAAAATAATGTTAAATTTACTCTAGGATAGCTGGAACTAGCAGCCAATCCTCGGGCTCTTTCCCAATATAAGAACGATCAGGTGACGGGTTATTAATAAAGACTGGACGGTGCCCACTAGCCAACCTCCTACGACATCCTTTGCCCAGGTTCATCAGCCGCAATCGCAGACGCGTCATCCGCAATCTGTCGCCTTATTTCGCAAAGCAACTGTGATTTATAGGTAACACCAGTTCCTAGCAGTCACGAAAAATCCTACGGCTACGCACGTGAAGTTTTTCGAGAAGAAAAACACGACGTATAATGGAGGTCTTAGATAAGTTTTCGGATGTAGCTAATTAGCTACGTTTATTAAAACGTTTCAATATTCTGAAAACTGTATTCTGTTTCTGATAATCTGTTTGAATCTAAAGAATTGTAATTGCGCACTAGGTAAATGGGGTATGAATAGTGTATCGTTACGTTTTATGCCACTCCATGTATCATTTCGTAGTCAAAATTTTGGAAAAATAATAATTCAAGTTGTATAAAACTGAAGAGACGTTTCAAATCAGTAACAAAAGGGTTATGAGAATCTTGCCTTCTATTTCGACACCGATCTGAGTAGTACGTAATATATTTATTATGCCAAAAAAGGTACGATACTGTCATTTCGTCATTTTAACGGTAATGGTATGTTTGTGTCATCGTTAACCCTTTGTAGTCACACTATGGGTAGACGCGACCCGTCGATCAATCTTTCGCTTGAATATCTAATAGCCCCTAGTTTCGACGAAGTTATGATTTTTTGAGTAAAAAGGTGTCGTTTTTCCGCAATGACCTCTTCATGATTTTTTTGGAACATGTTGCCATTTGATTCTTTGTGAATTAACCTTTCGTACATAATATAGAATGTTCAAGGCATGTTCCATAATTTTTCATCCACATCAGACGGACTATCGTCTCATGATCGTGTTTTTTCAAACTAACTGGGTAGAATCGACCCAGTGTGTGACTACTGTGAAATTCCCTTTACCTTTTGAGTGTAAAAGTTTGAGTTATCCCCATCTTAATCTTATCACGCGTAACAAGTTCTGAAATGGCTACCATAAGTACAGAGCAATTATATGTCTCGTAACGTAACTGTTCATACTAATTAACTGTTTAGGCAGAACTATGAAAGTGAGTATGTGTTTGCAAATAGACCCATGCAGTGACATGTTTTTAACGGAGAAAGATGTGGCGTTGTATACGATGCTACTTAGTCTTTGAAGAGCCAATGACTGAAGATTGGGTGTAGTGTAGATCATGCACTCAATGGTTGCACGTCGAATAACCTTATTGAATTGAATCGATCCTAGAAACATGTACTTTGAAGAAAACTTTCGAATGTGTGTAGGTTCCGTGGGAGTATATATGATAGTAAAATCTGCACAGCATTTGCAACTGGTGCAGCTGCATGATTGCATTTTTACACAGTTTTCTATATTTGAACGTACTTTAAACCTGTTCAGCTTCTTCTGGGTTGCGCTCAAAATGCTGTTGAGCTCGTCCAAACCACCTCCAGCGCGATTCAAGCTTCCGTCCTTCATGTCGAGATCCTATAAAATGAATAATCCCCATTTTCGTTACCTTCCAAGTTACATGCTCCACTCACCATTTTAGGCATTTCGAAAGGGCAGAACTTTGAATTGAATATTCATTAACTACCATTCTGGAACATCACGATCATTAAAAATATCGAAGAGTGGCAGCTTCATTCATCAAGAGATCACATAATAAAAATATACAAGTATGAATTTCAAGTTCCAAATGACCTGTGCTGGATGGTATAATTTAACAATTTGCCGAGTCCGATGCTAATAACCTGCGTTGAAGACGCCAGTTAACGAAAATGTCTTCACATACTCCAGTGCCAATTAGTTGAATATTGCGTAACCTTGATAATGAACTGGACATTGAATACCTTCTTAATCAGGACCTGTATATTTAATTTTTCCTCTGCTGAAATGAGAAAGACTATTCGGTAAAGTCTTAAATTTTACGAGGAAATGTTTATTTGAATTTTCTGACAAACGAACAATGAAGACCCTATATTTTTGGAATGGAATGTAGAAACTGATGAGATGTCAATTTACCGTACTACAATATCAAATCTACCGAATAAATCAAGCTTAGATTATTTCTGTTATCCTTCCTTTATTTCAACCTAAGAGCCCTGTAGAGCTACATATAATGAAATGTTGAGTCATTTATTCTGACCGTTAGTCTATGTGTTGGCTTATACAGTATGATAGGTACCACGATAAATGTTTATTATTCAGATTTTATCCGGCACGAATCTCGCAGAATGCTTTGTCTTGTTCACTTGACACCACGTACCTATTGCGCTTATTGTTTGAATGTTTTCCAATTACATACCGATATAATTCTGTAGACCTTGAATTGAGATATGACGTACACTAAAATTATCTCTTTGTCTTCAACAGGACAGCTTTCACCACCCTAACTAATAGCTAATATGGCTTCTGCAAAAAGTATAATACGAAAGCAGATCAATCTAATTGGCCTGGTAGACTGGTAAGCTCGAATCAAGAGGCTCACAAAGAGAGGCTCCGAGGTGTCTCCCACCTCCGATTTCATGCATTTTAGGATATGTTATTCCTCATCGAAATCTAAACGACACGTATTTTTTTTTGTCGGCGGACGAACGGTTCAAAGGGGTGAAAACAACCCCCGAGGTTGGGTATTCCCCGCGGTAAATTTGTAGTTTTGCATGTTTACAGTTGAAATATTTGAATGAAATCAATTGAGGAATGATTGTCATGGCGAAGAATAAGGAATGCGTTCTGTCGAGTAACGACGGGGTTAAATGGCCTGAAGTCATATGGGAATTCAATTACATTGAGGTACGCAAAACTGCGTAAGTCAAGCCTCATTATCGAAGTTTTCCACCGAGTTGCAATAATGTTGTGCTGCAATGGGGGATAATAGAAGCGTCAGAAAAGGACAATGATCTCTGGAAAAATACATTTTTCATTATTCTAACCTCAAAATCGCAACTTCGTCGAGATTTCACGGCTCTCACGATGAAAAATAATGATCGTCACTCGTACGTAAACGCTTTTTGACGAAACTTGTTACAGCACTCGCCTTCGGCTCTCGCCGTAAACCTCTCGTTTCGTCAACAAAGCCTTTCCGTACTCGTATCGTAATGTACCATTATTCCCGACTCAACCGTAAAGACCACTTTTTTGACCTAAAAAGCGGGACAAAAGTGGGACTTGATTCCCTGCTTTTCCTTTTGTCCCGCAAATTCACTTTTTCCCCGCATTTAGGGGAGAAAAGTGAATTTGCGGGATGTAAAGAAGATTTGCGGGACATAAAGTAAAATTGCGGGACAAAAAGTAGATTTGCGGGACGTAAAGTAAGATTTGCGGGACATAAAATAGATTTGCGGGACATAATAGTATATTGTGCACCTAGGGCGTAACGTGGGTCTTTTGAGACCGAGTGTGAAGTTTACAGTACGAGTCGGAGGCGAGCTAGCACGAGTCGAAGGCGAGCTAGCACGAGCCGAAGGCGAGTGCAGCAGCGAGCCGAAGACGAGTGCGTCTGCGAGCCGAAGACGAGTACTGCAACCACACGAGGTGAAAAAGCCCACTTAGCCCTTGGTGCACACCATATTTTTTGTAACGCATGTATTGATTTCTGCGTTTTTGTGCCTATAAGCGGAACTAAGGTGACCTTTTTATGACACGGCACCTCACAGTTAGATTGCAATTATTTAACAGGAAAAGGGAGGTAGTACATAGGAGAAGAAAGTATAGATATGACAAGAATGAAAGATTGTAGTATAAATATGTATATATATACACATACGGTTGTTTTTGCAAACTTTTCAATAAGCGGGCAAAAATGGATATTCAAAAAGCGGGCAAAAATGGATCCATTTTTGCCCGCTCTTCAATAAGCGGGCAAAAAAGAATCCATTTTTGCCCGCTTATTGCAAAACATACAAAAAAAGGTTACTTCAGGTTCGCTTAATAGGTCAAAAAAACGCAGAAATCGTGCATGTGTTACAAAAAGTACTTTATGTCTCGCAAATTTATTATGTCTTAAAATTATTTTTGAAAAATTTTCTTTTTTAATTAATGATTTTTTTTTTTTTTTTTCCTCAATGTGTTTCATCTTTGGTCTTGACTATTTCCTTTCCATATTATTATAAATTTTCAATGAGTTTCAGTCTCCAGACTTAATATGCACCGTGGAAAATCTGGAATACTTCGCTTTTTTGCGTAGGTCCCACTCTTCAGGGTAAAAAAATTGGCCACGGCTGAGTCGGAAATAAAGTCCTATATGCAACACGAGAATAAAGCAGATCATTCCCTCAGGCTTACTGCCCTCGCGGAAATTTCCTCGGGTGATTCCGTTCGGGCAGTGAACTTATCTTCGGGAATAATCTTCCACTTTATTCCCTTGTTGCATAATGTACTAATATTGTACGTATCGAGAATATTAACCCGTTGTCGGTGCAAACAAGCAGGGTCAGCTCTCTTTCCCGCGCAGATCTGTCGAGTTCGAACAATGCAAAACCACTCTATAGATCAATTTCAAAATTTGCTAATATCAAGGTTAGAGCAAATGCTATCGATAGAGTCAAAATCATCAAAATGTATTGTCGAGATATGACTATTTGACATTTTTTTTGTGAAATTTTGGCCACTCAATTACTCGAAAACTAGCTGACCGATTTGATCCAGAAATTAATCGGCTTCGAGTCATGGGAAACTGCATTGAGTGAAACCCAAAACATCGAAACCCCACGATTCTTTCTCAAAATATCGTCGGACATAAAATTCATCACACACATAGGAGTCCATCCAAAAATGGTCGGAGGTGATTCTCTGGATCTCAAAACGCGGAAACGTAGTGCAAACTGAGCTTTTAATTTTCGGAGTGATCATGATCATAACTTTCCTCCTTTCGGAGCTGGGAGTTAGAATATAGTACTGAAATTAGAGAGTATGGCTAATAATCAGTACATACTTGCCAATGAGTTTCAACCGTGGACAAAATATGGGTGATAAATAGTGTATGGGGTATTCCACGTGAACCGGACCGGTTTTTGGCCGATGGTCATGGAATTTGACGCAAATTCAGATTTGGGTTCTTTGTCACTATTGAAATCGCCACCACAAGTTGTAGATTTTTGAAAAAATTTTTACGAGAAATACAGCGCTGGTAATTATTCAGAAAAATATTTTCAACTCCATATATCGCAGCGATCCGTGAACGAAAACATGACTTGTCATAGTGCATTTACTCGCAAAAACGAGCACTTTCCAACCATGTAACAATCAAATTGCATCTGAAATTTCCAAGAATTAAAAACTCAAAAAACGTGTATTTCGACCAGAAGGGTCTAGTGGATTTTCTTGAAATTTACACAGAAATTACTTCAAACCAAAACAAAATTATCGCGAAAGTTTCAGCTTGCCCTTATTTATTTTTTTTTTTTTTTATATCGAATTTACAAAATGAAATTAATTTAAAAAAAAAGAAATAAAATATCGAAAAACCTGTATTTCTACCACAAGGGGCTAATGGATTTTCTTGAAATTTTAGCCGAAATTACTTCAAACCAGAACAAAATTATTCTGAAAGTTTCAGCCTGCCCATTTTTATTTTATTAGAATATACAGGTTTTTCGAAATTTCAATTCTTTTTTTTTGAATTAATTTCATTTAGTAAATTCGATTTGAAAAAAAAACAAAAAATAAGGGCAAGCTGAAACTTTCGCGGTAATTTTGTTTTCGTTTGAAGTAATTTCTGTGAAAATTTCAAGAAAATCCATTAGACCCTTCTGGTGGAAATACACGTTTTTGGAGTTTTTAATCCTCGGAAATTTCAGATGCAATTTGATTATTACATGGTTGGAAAGTGCTCGTTTTTGCGAGTAAAATGCACTATGACAAGTAATGTTTTCGTTCACGGATCGCTGCGATATATGGAGTTGAAAATATTTTTCTGAATAATTATCCAGCACCATATTTCTCGTAAAAATTTTTTCAAAAATCTACAACTTGTGGTGGCGATTTCTATAGTGACAAAGAACCCAAATCTGCATTTGCGTCAAATTCCATGACCATCGGCCGAAAACCGGTCCGGTTCACGTGGAATACCCCGTATGTAGATTTGAGATACAACTACGCCAATAAGATTTAGATCCAATTTCCCTGATCAGATCGATTGAATACCTCCGAATTGTTGTCAGCTTAGGAATAATAAATTTGTAAAACTCAGCTAGTGGTACTTAGTGGGCTTTTGTGGTAAAGCGATTGACCAAGTTGATACACATCTGATGTGGTCAACTGCTACCCACATTGAATCACATATTAGTTATATGTACTTGGCCGTTTATACTTTCTTCACGAAAAAGCTTTAGGAATTAGGCGTAAAATTTTTTGCACCTAAGGTGTTCTTTGCGGATATGATTTACTCTGAATGTCATGTAATGAGTATATTACAAGCCTATTTTACATTGAAAGAAGGCAAAAAAATTGCTAAAAATATATCTACCCGTCGTTGTAACAACAGAGTTAAATCAAAACGCGTGAAATGGCAAAGCTTTTAGAATCCCCAGCTATTTTTCACTTTACAAATAAACGAAAAAAGGAATGCATGGAAGTTTATCTGCAATCATTGTGCCAAGTGTTCTAAATCAACATCCTCAAATAAACTATGGGACTGACGCAAACGTATATTTCGAAAAATTCCAAGACTACAAAAGCTACCAATTCACTAAGAGACGTCGGCTCAGACATATAGGGTTACCCGCGATGCCGGAACTTTATCATGCCACTCACAGATTTTAGAATGAAAGTAACTAGTTTACTGTATAATTCACTGCAATCTTCTGTTTTATGTTTACGTTGACAATCTACCTGCTATAAATGCTCGCGATATATTTTTCAAAATCAAACTCCTAATTTGTACCCCATTTATTTAGCCACCCCATGATCACAGTCTTAACATTATGTACCTCAGCTATCGAATCCTCGATCTCTTCCTCGGTGGGTTCTGTCACCTGCCTTGTCTTGGCCCATTCTTCTTCGATAGGTCGTGGTAACCCCAGGAGTTCAGCTCTCTGACACGCGTAGGCGTAGTCCTCAGCCATTCCAAAATATCCAGGTAACCAAAAAGCGGTTTTTCAATATTCGATAAAAAATATCACCTATGCCTTCTTATCCATAAAAACTACACAGGAGAGCGACAAAATCCCTTGTTTATATTAAATCCTATGTCGAAGTGCCACTGATTATCTAACAACTAAAGACAAACACATTGGCTGCGCTGACTGCTGCGTGTATTGTAGACAAGGAATCCATATTGGTGTACGGATTGCGCCGACTCCTGGACGGTCAGGGTTGCACGGGTGCGGATTGGAAGGGACACAGTTAACTGTAAGTAGACGGTGCGGCTTAAGGGGATCTAATCATTCCAAAATGATTTTTTATCGATTTCTCGCTTTTGATTCATAACTATAGTTCAATTCTTCAGCTTAATTTCGAGGGCTGGAAGACCTCCGGATTCCCAAAATTCACAAAGTTATAGCGAAAAATGCAGAGTGCTGCAGAAGTTTCGAACAAAGCCCAGTTGCGTCGCGATTGGTGTTTTTCGTGCCGCAGTAACTGAGCTCATTGTCTTTCAGTCAAATTCAGTCACACGCAACTGCTGCTTGTGGCATTTTCAGCTTGAAAATAAATGGGCGAAGGTTTTCGTAGTTTCTGGTTTTATTCAATTGTCATTTTCCGATGATGACATTTTTGAACTGGCAGAATATCCAACTTCTAAAGCTAGAGTCTTAGTGACTTCAGATTTCGAAATTAACTAGTAGTAACAATTTCCAGATGGAACAACCACCGAAATCGTCGGGATCACAGTACGATTTTGATTTTAATATACGATACTCGAGTGAGAATATTCGATCATGCGAAGCGATTGTTGAAATGTGAGAAGTTTTTCTTTTTTTTTCATAGCCAACCCTAAAGCCCGGATCACGATCACGTTAACTTAACGTAACGGAACGTAACTTAAAGGAACGGAACGTATGAATGCCGGAACTCAACTTAACGGAAAGGTAACGGAGAAATTATGCAGTCGATAACGAATCTGTAAATTTTTTTTTGAAATTTCTGAAAAATGAAACATCGCTCTACTTTCTGCCAAAACAATGCATTGATTTCTAAAGTTTCATTCCGATTAGTCGAGTGGTGTAGGATTTTTGGCTCTCCGCGTTTTCGAGGTGATAGCGTGTCTTTATAATGGCCGCTTAAGTTAAGTTCCGGCATTCATACGTTCCGTTCCGTTAAGTTAAGTTAACGTGATCGTGATCCCGGCTTAAGTGTTCGTGATTTAGACAGAACAATCATCATCCGGATAAGCATAAGAGAGATCGCTCAGTTATCTTCTCGAAAATACAATTGTAGCGTTATACATGAACACGTGTTGATTATATACTATTTCTAACGTTCTACGCGGATTCCAGTTCAATGCACGGAGAAAATTTTATGATAACCGTTGTCATATTATTATAGTACGATTGACTTATTGCGGGTTCTGAGACCTGGAATTATATGCGTATCGTAGCGCTTGCTGGAAGTATGGCAACCGTTCTCATAATTGTGGCAAGCGTTACCATACGTATATAGTTCCAGCTCCAGAACCCGCAATAAGTCAATCGTATCATACCGAATATGACAATGGTTCACATAAAATTCTCTCCGTGTATTTCATCAAATTTCCGGAAAATAGGCACCGATTTTCGAAAACATGACAAAATGTTCAAGCTGTGTTGCAGATAAGCCTAGTTCGTATATCAATTTCTAACATAATTTCCTTGAGATCGATCATCATTTCTATACATGTCGTAATCTTCGAAAACCAATTACCATCAACAAAGTTTATGTAATGCCAATCGACTAATTTTTCTATTGATGACTTTTATCATCCAGAAAATCTTCATAAAGATAGAAAACAGAAGAGAGACGAAGAGACGTCCAGAACACTCCAAATATATAATGCATATTGTTAGTTAATTCGATTATAGCTGCTAATTTTTATCCCATACGAATTTTTCCTAATCGTGCACCGATTCTAGGGGTTTGTAAAAGTTATCATTCCGACTGTAATGTGGCCCATTTGGAAAAAAGGCACAGGACTCATCGGAATGCAGGAAAAGTAAAAAAACGCGTATGCAATGTTTGTAAATTTGATTCTTCTAATACAGCCGGAGTCTCATTCGATTACCACTCGGAGTCCATTTGTGTAAAGACACTGTATATACGGCCGATATTTGTATTCGACCTTATCCTCAATTGAATGTATGTGTCCCGGAGGATTTGCTGCGAACTGAAGTTTGAAACGAGGTTGATTCTCTTATTTGAGGGTAGGTGATTTTAAATTTCAATCGTGCAATTCCCATTCAATTCATTCAACAGTGACCGTACTTCCACGGTTATCTGTAGAGCAGCCGTTGAAAGGGTCCCTAATAAATTGTACCCTTTCGACTAACAGTTTAGACTACGTAAGTAAGTTCTTGTTACGAAGGCCGAGATAGGGTTGCAAAATTACGTGATGTCTAGAGCCCGATAACGTATTCATTCTAAATGCTTGAGTATTATAGGTACCACAACTTATCCAATGCGAGAAAAATCCGTTTCTGAATTTTCTGTCTATTGTCGTAGTAGAATCCAGCGATAATTCGCAATAAACTTCAATAATTCGAGTAACTGTCAACGAAGTTTTTGCCTTTTTTTCCGATAGTCAGAGGAAATCAAATATTAAAAACATTGCTCATTCGTAGACATATTCTACCTACAGTATATAACATAATGACGACTAGTTCCAAGCTGATCATCGCCTGAGTACCAGTTCCAATCACAACAAATTGCATTTATACGAGCAAAAATGCGAGACGAAATTGATACACAGGAGTTGCTGATTCGTCGCAATCATAGATCAATATAGTTTCTACTCGTTGTTTGGAAATAATGAAACTACACGATAAACTACATTGCAGAAGCAGATAGTTATGCAAAATCGCTCTTAAGTCGGAGGTACTCATTGATATACATGCGTTCTACCGTATATTTAATGAATTTTTTCTTTAGCATGTGACTGTCGAGAAACAATCACATCAAGGCACTCGTAAAACAGTTGCTTGATCATTCACTACATGAAAGCCAGATAAATCGCACATGGACAGGGTATGACGCCATTTTGCGACACTCCCCTGCAATTTATTGTTCGTGGTAGCATAAGTTAATCTGACCATGACAGCCAAACATATTCGAGGGCTTACAATATATCGTTGCGATAACTGTAGTATTTCCTCAGGGACCCATTATGCCAATATGCTCCTCAGAAGAGGGAATAATACTTGCAAGCTATGAATCAGATTTTACCCATGGAAGAGATATCTATGTATGTCCTGCCTTTGCTGTACTAGCTTGGAAAATTTCACGAATTCTTCAAGTAAGAATGACTGTCCATTATCACTGTGAGGGATTCGGATAATCATGTCTTGATTACTCACTTCATTATCCAGGTACATATCGTCTCTTGATTGTTCCGAAGTAAATCATTTCCAGTCATACGTAGCAATTGCAGGAGCTTTTAATGATGCACTTGATATACTCATGCAGTTTAAACTGAACAATTATGTGGCAGCTATATCGTTGAACCATAATACATCGTCGCGCGATTTATTGCTAATTGTCTCAACAATAAATTCAAACGTCAATCAAGTATTGGCTGAAATTCGTTTCTATGGGTTATAAAGATATCGATATACCTTATAGAATAAACTCGGGTCTGCCCACGTAGTGGCAATTTGCGCTTTCCTATTTTGCAGACCTGTTAGAAAGAATTGAAAGTTTGATCTCTTCTTTTATTCATCAGAATTCAGTCACAGGCTTCTCAATTTCATCGGTAATTCCGAAATTAGGTTTATTAGAAAGCAAAGAACATGAATATTTCTTCCTGTGAAAAAATCCGCTTTTCAAATACACGAAATGAATACCTACATGAAAATTCATCGAAGAGATGAGTATTGGTCCGAGTTTACAAAGGATGGAATAGATCTGAAAAAATGGTAGACGTCAAGGCTAGACCACGTTGGAATTATCATCTCTTTGTTTTCAATCAAATACGTTTTCACATTAATATTTGATATTTGGCTCTCGCAGTTACCGATGTATCGATCAAAAACATTTGATCGGCAATTGTTTTAAATTGGATTATGATTTACATGCTGATACAACGCCTTATATCCGGGCTGTGTTCCAATCTCCAAATATTTGCTGCTCTGAGACAAGAGTCTGTGTGGGCCCATGTCAACTTTTCCAATTCTTGAATGATTACATCCTGTTTACGTGAATCATGAAATTGTCAATCATCTAATTTTCACCACACATCTTCTTACCTCAATTATCTTCAGTATCAATATATTTCAAATACAGAGCACACGCTCCACACATAAATATAGATACGCCATACCTGGGCATATAATAAAAACGATAAATGAATGCGTACGTAAACATGGATGTGTGCGTGTACAGGTACATTTATCGGTTCATGTATGTATCGCACATGTGTATCCATTGGCTAGAGTAGATTTTATAAGCGGGAGACAAGTTGGTCCAGTACTGTATAAGCGAAACGCTCGCGCGTTGTTCTGTCGTCGGCAATGTCGCTACTGGGGAAAAAATGTTTAAACATATTGATTGTGTTCATTGTTTGCTTGGTGTATACAGAAACCGTGACAGTAAGTATTAGTATATAGTTGATTTTATTTATCCACCAAGCTGATAATCGGAAAATATACGTATAGTCGTACTTGTCAACCGGATACTGACTGCGATTGAATTCAGGTGATCTTTGGATACTTGGAAACGCGTACGATCCTGTAATTTGCTGATTCATACCTCATCGTGGATTATTTGCACAGATTTTCTCATTTATCCGAACTCATCATTCAATCTCATGGATTAACTTTCATCAACCAACCAATACAAATTCTTGTACGTTATCCCGCTGGCTTATTTATTTTCATATTGAAGGCATTCGGCGTTACTTCTCACATCATGCGATCAGCAAAGAGGCTCACAATCAGTGAAATTCAAAAGCAATAAATGTTCAAAACCAGAACCTAATTGTATCGTTCGTTGAATTCGTGAGCAGATCACCACGTTTCAACAATCAAAGTTCGTAGTACACGGAAAAAAATTATTGTACGATTTACAAGACTCAGCAGCTACATAGGGGCCAAGCGAACTTTTCTGTAAAAATGACAGAAACTCTGGTACGAATCACTGGTTTGCTTGTTAAAGTTACTATCGCGGTTGTATCTGATGCCGGAAATTTCTGTCATTTTTACAAAAAAGTTCGCTTGTCCCCAACTCTTGTGAATCCAACAACATTTTTTTTTCCGTGTAGCCCAGTACTCAAAAGTTCTACTCCTGGATGTAGGGGAAAGCGATCTATACGATAACTGACCATAGCGAAACCACAGCATTTTATTAATGCCAAATTCAATCGTATTTCGCTGTTGATGTATACTGATTCAATGTTATGGTGATTCCAAACTTTGCAAGAACAATTTGTGAAATAGCGTTGTTCTTATCTTGTGGCGTGTCGTTATCGATATCGCTTCGGGTGCACTAACACGGTCACAATTTAACGATCTGGGTTCAGACAAATTCTACGATCATATCGGTGATGAAGTGTAAGGACTCATTCTGGAAATATATCCACTATGTCGTCTTGGACCACTTTTTCTGTCGCATAGATTGAATGATAGATTGCAATTAGAATTATATCACAGCATCAAATACAACGGCGTAACTATTGTTGGAAATACATTATAGATGTTCGTTTTTCTGGACCTAATGATAAACAATGGTTTGCAAAAAAATCAAGAGTAGAAGATGACTCCGTACACAGTGATCAAAAGATGATAATCAGTTTCATCGATACAATTTCGACTTTAGTTCTAGTACAGATCGCATAATTTCTGCAATTGACGTAATGTTGAAACGATTTCTGAGGATTTTCCTGAAATTTGTTCTCAGGGTAGCAGCAACGGTAACAGCAACATCAACTACAATGACATACGCGACGATGACCAACTGGCCAGGGTGTATCCAGAGCGAGCAAGAACAACTCGTGGAATATTGGAAAGGCACAGTAATTGGGCAATCAGAAGACCAACCTACACCCTCCAACAAGCCACGGAACATCTTCTCAATTTCGGAGCTTTGCTACGAATTCAGATTCTGGACATATTCGGATCTCTTGTGTACGATCATTATGATGATTACAGTATTGGACAAACCGAAGCTCTTTACAGAGTGTACCAAGAAACACTCGAGAGAAAGTACAACATATTCGACATTGTCCCGAGTCTTCTCATCCATTCGGATATGAAGCCAACCACGATATGTCGTCTCATTCATAGACACATTGGTACGTGCTTGAAAGAAAGTTCTAAGATGTGCACGACCATCGTCAAACATGATAATCCCAATTTGGATACATCGTTGGCTCCTGTTCTGGGCATGACACGACATCTGTATCAAATTGCTCGTATAAGAAGCTATTATCGTGATGGATTTTCTTTACCTGCTA
The DNA here is from genome assembly GCA_963989295.1 of Ametastegia equiseti. Lineage (NCBI taxonomy): Eukaryota > Metazoa > Arthropoda > Insecta > Hymenoptera > Tenthredinidae > Ametastegia > Ametastegia equiseti. Next base: position 25,117,457 of record OZ022389.1, read on the forward strand.
TACTGCGACACCTGCAATCTGGGACTCTCAAATTGACTAATGGTCTCCTGTCGGGACTTTTACACAACATTCAGTACGACAGCTTCGACGATGAGATTCGTACCGCAGAAAGAAACGTATTGCTTTTATTAACGTCGAAATCGTTGCACGACGATCAACACGAAGTTTTGATGAACCAACTTCAAGTGGGACGCTACCACACGATGGGTGATCTTCTCAGAAAAGCGCTTCAACGTCAGAAGTACATGAACAATAATGAAAACGGAAAAAACTTTGCCATTTTGTCGGAGCACGTGGTTCGCGAGGTTGAGGCTATCAATCGCAATATCGAGATTCTTGGTACAGTGTACGAAAATAACACAATTGACATGAAGTATCTATTGAATCTGGTTCTACCGCCAGATGTAGTTAACGATGATATAACCGAGGCGAAAGACTACCTGCTACGAAAGATAAACGATTATGACATAGTGGGTAAATATTTGAAGGTTCAAAAGTATCAGCAGAGTGGCCCTGACCAGTTGTTGATGGAAATGCTGGGGCAGATGAAAGACATTAACTTTGCCGTCGATCTGGTAACTGCACTACATGTTCACGCTCGTTTCTGGCACCAAAGTCATATGATAAACAACCTCAAGGAGTTACTGGAGCTTTTTGACGCTTACGAAAACCTTCGGAACGTTCCTAAATATTCAAGTTTGATGTCGTTGATGAGGGAGATTCGAAACACCTTGTGGGACTCTACGGACGTGACGGTAGAAATATTGTGCAATAATCCACGAACGTGTTTGCGTTTGGGCTTGGAAACTGTTGCCGAATGCGTGCTTATTACCTCCGAAACGAAAAATAATATCGAAAAATTATTGCTCAGTTTGCATAGAAGCGGAGCAATTCAAGTCATCGACAACTGCCAGCTCCCGGTGATCCGGCCAGAAATAACCGACAAACCGCTAGTCCAACAGAATCCAGTGATACTTGTAGATTTAGCAAGCCCAGTGATACCCACCGTCCAAACAACCATGTCAGCAAGTAGCGAAGAGGAACCCGGTGTAATGATCACAATAGATGAGGATATAAAAAAGCTAACGACGGTAAAACCCACGACAACAGAAGCTTCTACCGAGTGGCTTACGATCAGCACCGAAGACATAACGACCGAGAAGACAACGAAATTGACGACGGAAGCTTCGACAGAGACTACGAAACTGCAGCCGATAGATATTACGGATGAACTGGTCACCACACAGATAACGACAGAAAAACCGGTTGTTGTCTACGTGACGACAGAAGCGTCGTCGGAAACGGAATCAACTGAAGAGCAATTGTCCACAGAGCTAATTACGAAGAAATTAAGGACTACGACACACGCGACATTGATACCAATAATAGTAGAAGAAAGGCCATCTGAAATGATACCGACAAAGCAATTGATAATTAGACCAACAGAACAATCTACGATTGAGGAAGAAATAGTATCAACACCAACAAAGAATCCGAAACTCGTTATTATCCGTGATAATTGTCACGGGATCGAATGCACCAGTGAAACGTCCGATGAAAGTACTTCGTCAAGTGGTGCGTCGGATATAGATCACGGTACTCCACATCTGGTAGCACACATCACGCCGAAATCCAAGTTGCGGGAGTTATCAACAACGACTTCCATTCCCACAAGCGTTATCATAGTAGAGCACACCACGAAAGAATTGCCAACAGAGGAAAGCACACCAAGAAGCAAGATTGCCGTTGTAATTCGGAAGCCTAAACCCTACAGCGTGGGTTCATCAAAAGAAGATTGTTTCGGAGAAGGTTGTATCTCGGAGGATTGTTCGGGCGAGGGATGCTCGTCGACCTCTGATACCGAGGAAACCAGTATTTCGTGTGATGATTATGACTGCGATTCTGAAATCAGTGAAGAATACTCCGAAGAGGATTGTTCCGGCGATGATTGTTCCTATGGACCTGAAATATTTGGGGAAGATGGTGGATGTAAAGGCGACGACTGTTTTACGTTGGAATCCCCGGAATGCACCGGCAAAGACTGCATGCAAGTTCCGCTCATAATTACCAAAATTCCTGACTGTAAAAACGGTGATTGTCACGAGCTTTCAACAAGCAGCGAATCCACTTGCAACGGTGATGAATGTGCCGATCGCGACAAAGGTACAATTTTGGCTATAACGGTAAAACCTGATCTCCCTCTTCTCACGCCAGGTGCGCCATTAGTGCGCTGCGATAACAAGGATCCACATCACCACAGGAAACTTGATAAGTTAAAAAAAATCAGAATAATAAACGCTCGTCGACCTGTGGCAAGGGTTCCACCGCCCGTTCCTTCCAACCGTCCCACGGGGAATATTAATATCAATGTTAATGACGTAAATTTGGCAAATAAGTTACACTTACCGAGGCCGATCCGACCTGCGCCAGTAATAAAGCATCAAAGATCTCCGCATCTGAATCGCCAGACTTGGCTGAAAGTTCCACGTAACCCACCGTCCACTAAACTGTTGATCAAACGTCCTACAACGTTGCATCGAACTTCTCCAAATCTCGTGCGATTGCGGAAAATCAAGAAGAAAAAAATAAGACATCAGTTCATAGAACGTGACATGAAATCAGCGGCCATAGACCACACGAATGTGAATACGAACAAGAACATGAATATGAATTTGGTCAATTACAAACGATACCTAACCGGTGGTGTTGGAGATGTTGGCACACCCGGATCTCCAGTTTTGCAGAAGGTCAGCCCACCAAACGGCGGGTATCAAAGAGTGCTGACGCGAATTTCGAGCGGTCATGCTCTAGGTAAATGGGATCAGAGAATTCATGGTAATTCTAGCGAGAATCTCAAACTTGATCTAATGTCAAACAAGACTGTGGATCTTTCTGAAAGCTACGGGGTCACCTCTATGAAAATGATTCCTGTAGTATACCAGAGCAGACGATCTAACGATAACATAGAACCAGAGACAAAAAATAGTTCCATCATCGAAGCACCGCAAGAAGAAAGCGTAATTGATCACGCACCACAAAATAATGTGACAACATCCGAATTGGAGAGCAGTTGAACTTAGAATTTCTGTTGATAACAGTTATTTCGAAGAGATTGTAAATGTAAATGAAGAAATAGGAAAAATTTGATTCCCCCACGTTTGTTCTCTATTCAACTGTACGAAGCTCATTGTCAGCCAAAGAAATTCTATTCTGATACATCATCTAAGTAGCAGCTATACTATATTCATTTAAGAATGAACTTTAAACGGACCAACAAACGGAAGCGGAAGCGCGGCGTTTAATGGATATATTGTTAATCACCATCTCCGCATAATGGAGTCGTTAGAGTATATCGTCGGTGCTCACGGTCTAGTAACAATTTACCCGAGGAAGATAAAGTCCGAAACTACCTTAAACGCTGTCCTAATTTCATCCAGTCTCCAGCCATATTCTCCTTTCTTCTCCGTTTATTCATTATTATTAATCCAGAGAGTTCTATTCTTAGTATTGTTTTTCTATTCGTAATAGGCATAAGGAATATCAGGTAATAACGAATTTATGGTTGTTGAGAAATTGTATAAGTGCAGTAGCGAGAAATCAAGTATTGATAGGTAGAGAAATAATTAATGTTAGATTAGGTTTGGGTCGTAATCATAAGGAATTTGAGTAACTTTTTTTATTGACCACGTCATTATAAAAAGGCGTATTACCACGTCCGTCGTATTAGTTTCCATTGAAATTGATGTTCAGACCTGCATTGAAAGCCTATCAAATAATGAACTTCGTCTCGGAAACAAGATTTATCGCCACAACATATCAGCTGATTTCAGGCTCCATTTCAAATCACGTGGGCCGTGAAATATTGTCAAGCTGTTCCGTTCGAAATGGACAACAAATATTTTGCGGCAGTTCGATTTTAGAGTAGATCCCGTTCCCTCATTCACAATATACCAATACACATCGATACACACACTATCTCATAATTTTATGATTTTTGTAATGCATCAATTTGTAACTCAAACAGAATTTTAATAATTCCAATCGTATCGGATTACCGGAAAGTCGATGCATAGCAAAAGGTCATGGTTATCGACTCTAAAGAAACAAAAAAAATTTGTTTTCCCACACAGAAACTTCATCCGTGGGTGAAAGAGATCTACGGAAAAACACATGACATCATATTTTCAGTGAGAACCCAATGGTCGAACACTGTGAGGTGAGCATCACTATGAATTCTATTTCCACGCCTTTTGAATGACGATATCTGGTCATTATTATCTACCGTTTTGGCGGGAAATATTACTGTCGTAGAAATTAGTCATCCAAGGCTCTTAGACATGAAACGTCCGATATTCAGTCCAGACGGTAAGGACTAACATTCATTCGTTGGAAGGCTTTTTGCAATTATCCGAAATGTCTCTCAATTTATGCAGTTCGCAGACCCAGGGAATTCCAGAGCGCTTTGTACTCCGGTGCTGGATAAAAAGGCTTTTTCTTCGATATTCCAATACTTTTGACCAGCGGACGGTACAAGGTACAAGATAAAAGTGAAGTATGCTATAAAAACTTGAAGAGTTGTATCGATAACTGCAGATTTTTGAAAAAAATTTTCTTCTTCTTACATAAAGCGTAATATTATCGACGTTGTTGTTAGTTATCGACTTTTGCGGAATACAGTCAGCAAACATTTACGATATCGGAACTATAATTCGTTCTCAGAATAAGTCGTTATGGACATACACGTGACAAGATACACGTGGAATGGCCCAGCACGTGGTTCAAACGATGTGTGATCCAGTTTTCCTCATTGAAACTATTCGCTTTACTGTCACAGAATTATCTCCGTATCCGTGCACGACATAATTGACTGATTAGAAATAATATAACCTTTTGATCTTCCACTTATCCGAGACGGACCGACTCATGAATCAGGCTTCAAACCCCCTGCAGTTTTAATAGCAGTCAGAACAGCCGGGATCTCTGATCTTTCATTAGCCCGGAGTTTAAACTGTTATCTTTGGTAAACAATAACATGTATACATATAGTCCGGAGACGATAACTGTATAACAACCATTGGCCAATGAAAGTAAGATGTATCTCGAATATTCGAGCAAAGAAATTTTCTAAGCAAACTTGCGGATCAATTCAATATTCAGGAGATGAAGACTGCTCGTTGAGATGATAATATATCACAAGTAATTCTCGAATTGGCTTGAAGAATAATAAACCCATGATTAACGCGTGATTCATTCGCTTATTTGCTTCGTGTCAGTCGTACTTAGCTACCACACATAATCAAATATATCACGTGGGTTTGTCAGTAACTACCAAAGATTCCATGATCGACTGCGGTTAAAAATCCATCAATTATACACTCGGCCCCGCGGGCGAGTTTAACAATATTCTCGACAATATTTATTTCATATGGCTATACACATGGAGGTGATATTGTACGAAATTTATAACCATTGACTCCTGTCTGCTGCGAGCTTGTAATTGTTAGACTTTAAATTACGAGCGCGGTCGTGGTAATCGAGGGAGGGGATTTCGTAAAATTAATAAATTCTAGGAACAAGCAATTCGAAATATAAGGTGTAAATGGAATCATTATGATACGTGTATTATCATCCATGTGCCTACATATCTATGTCCTCATAGATGTTTCATTATTCGAATCGCAACGATATACATTCCCGTTCCAACTTTAGTACAGTATTTAACACCGAACTGTTAGTTTCAGTAGAAGGCCACAGAAAAATTTTATGATATTTCAATTCTACTGCTGTAGCTGGGATCCATTTTCTGTTGTAATTTCATTCCCCGTTACATAGATATATCTGACAGTAGAGCTTATGACCTATCACCGGTATAATGTCATCCAGTAATAAGCTGTACAGTCTTTTTTGTAGAAGCTCCAAATCCAGGAGAAAAATATATTTCTCTGATCGGATGAAATTGTATGAAATTATGTCTCGAATTGCTCTGATAAAATCGTACCATGAACTTTAGGTGTTTTCATGCATTTTTATATAATTCTGTTTACGTTTATGTGATCTTATAAAATTTTATCCGAGTTCATGAAAATTTATGAGAGCATATAAAATGATGTGCAATTATATAAATAATTGTATTTAAACTTGTTTTTCTGGAGATTTTAATTCTGAATTAACAATCAAGGTGGCGATGTGCGCTGCGTAGACCTGTCTTGCAACAAAAACCAAAAAATCCGAACGCGTCAAAACAGAGCAAAAAAAGAACAATGTTACGAAGAATCGCAATTAACATATCAAAAGTCAAGGTATGAAGATGTTTACAGTGACTTTTTGTTCGATAATAATTACGTGATGGGTATCAGATAATCGATAAATGATCAATCAAAAATAGATATCCAACATATAAAATTTCTTCCGTTATTCAGATCCGTTGGTTCATTATCGCGCCGCACGATAACCTAGATAAGAATTCTGGAAGTATTCTCTTTAATTTTTAACTCGCTGTTTCTTTGTTTTTTTTTTCGAAAGAAAAAAAGAAAGTTATGGTAATCACCGCGGAAATGAAAATTTGAGTTATCACCAGATCTCCACGTTTTCAGATCCAGAGAATCATTTACAACCATTTCAGGATGGACGTATGTATGTATGTGTACGTATGTACGATGATATCTCAAAAACGAATCAACGGATTTCTATGATTCTGGTCTTAACTGACTCGGTTCTCCGTAACTTAGAACTGATTAGATTTTGGATTTGATTGATCGAGTGGTTTTCGAATTATTCAAAAACGACATTTTGAAGAAAAAAAAGATTCAATCGCTGATTAATCTCGAGAACGGATTAACGGATGTTTATGATCTTGGTCTTCATCGATAGCATGTGCTCCAATCTGAAAATGACTGAATTTTGAGATACATAAATGCAGTCGGTTTTTTTTTTTTCTTATCTATTATTAGAATTTGTATTACCTCAGCTCGGAATGACTTGGAAAATGGGAAGTTCAAAGGCTGGTCCATGGTCAGCCCAAACCCGTTTGTTTTGTTTTTCTTTCCCTATGAAACCGAAGAGAGAGGTTGTTTAGTCTTTGAATATAGATATAAATTCTCGATGGTGAAACTGCTCCAACGTTTTTTTTCTCCAAGACGAAACCGCCGGTTGGTAAAAAAATATATTCAGATCCTCTGAGGCAAAAATGAGTGATAATATAGTATAGGTGTATTGCTAAATCGTTTTCGTCCCAGTAGCTTGATCGGGAAGCCATGTGATCGTGACAACGCAAAACCACGGTTTTTGACCTCTCGTCGTTCTTCCTCGTAGTGCCAGGAGATCTCGTCGACCTCGAATCGGCGAAATAAGAGAAAAACTAACCTCCATGTAGAACATACTGAATAGGAGATGCAAGAATTTCTCTCTTTCTTCTTAACCTCAGTGTTTTCGACTCCTTGATTTACATTCTAGGGTATTCCCTCTTTCGGTTAACTCATGAAACTGTGTTTTTATCCAGCGGATTTGCGTCTGAAAAAATTCCCAGTTCTCGTAAACTAATTGCGCTGATTTGTGAAATCCTCTGTTGGATCGATGGCTATTCCCATCTCTACACATCGGAAGTTCCATCGTTGATAGAGGATATCTGATACTGGACATTCGGACTCACAGATATTTTTGCGTACAATTTCTCGTCTTTTTACTCAACGTGACGATCTAGAAGAAATCGATCTTTGTAGTTTGTTGCGAATTTCAGGCAGAGGCTTGACATCGATTTGACGAATTTTCATTCCCAAAAGAGTCGACGTTCCGGCCATCATGGCGACTCTCTTAGACTGAAGAGATATCTTCCTGGTCACTATACATTTTCACGTTTTCTACTGAATAACAGTTCCTCAACTATGTGCTTTGGCAAGTTCTGTCATGAAACATACTCTGTTTCTACTAATTTCATAGGTATTACCCTTTTTTGGGCACGATCGCATAGCGGAGTGCCTATTACATTCGCCATCGCGAAAAACGTCGGATCGAGATAAAAAATTTCTTTCAACGTAGAAATCCGTTTCATCACTCATAAAATCGGTGTTTAGCATTTTCAAAAAAGTATGTGTGTTGTGTGTGTGTGTGTGTGCATTTGGTATTCTGAATTCTGGGAGAACGACTTGAGCGATTCGGATGAAATTTGGAGGAAAAATCAATTGTTTGGTGAAGATGTTTAAATAACCTTTTGAAGATTCTCCCCCTTCCGGTTTCAAAATGGCGCGCGTTTTATAGAAAATTATTACGTATATCTTGAATTCCGGAAGAACGACTTGAGCGATTTGGATGAAATTTGGAGGGGAAATCAACTGTTCGGTGAAGATGTTCCATAATTGCCCGTTTGAAGACTCTTCTACTTCCGGTTACGAAGTTGCGAGTTTTGAACATTTGAATGAGTATTGCGCCTATCCTCGAGTCTAGGAAAAACAGCTCAACCGATTTCAACTAAATTTTACTGAAGTATCACTTTCAGTTTGAATATTAAAAACCTACGATCATGCCTGTTGCAAAAAAGCGAAGCGAAGCTTTTTTGTTCATACCACTAGTTTATTATCTTTCTTTGGATACATTTTGAATGTCGGCGTTTTTTGGTCGGACCACTATTCATACCATATCTAAGGCTTCAATTGCGATCTGCTGTAGCCTCCTGGGGGCAAAACTGCGAAGGACACAAGTTACCTGATTGTAATTTTTGAAAGGAATTCCTGTATTAACACATTGCCGTCTCTGAGTACTCGTTGAATTCCGTCAAGTGAGGTGAATTTCAGGCATGCCAGTGCCATTGTGGTCATGAATCCATGATATCATTGAAAATGGAATAGGAGGTCAAAGCAAAGCCCACAATTCAGCCACTGCAGACACACAACAGCCCCATCGTATTCGTTATGTTAAATCTGCACAATGTCACTCATGGGTTCCTCACCTTTCTTCATCGTCTACCTTAAGAATTGCTTCGACAAATGCTTGTCAGTTCCCTGACAACGCCTGTTTCATACATAGGAAGTTTCCCATTCTTACAATTAGACACGTGGACTCACGAGGTACTATTTTGATTATTTTCATATGCGTGTGAGAACTACCTTATTATACTCATTTCACACCCGAATGACCTTTGACTGGGCAAAATCTATTCTTGATTTCAAGACTACGACAACCTGTAAGTCTCATAAGTGGTAGCTTGCAGCTCGTTGAACGGTTTTGGAACCGAAATTTTTCCTCAATCTCACAATTAGATTTGAACTTGAATCCTCGTCCCTTGAGCCATCCTCAACAGTCTGCAGGACTCCCACGTGCATATCGCATTCGTGATACATTGAAGTGATCCAGTTTCATGTTGCTTATCAAATTCTAGGGATTTCCCAGTGGTCGTAATAACTTTCCTTATCTATAGATATATACATATATTGTAGGAGATTGCAGTTGCTTACATAAGCGTGTACATTCAACTGTGATTACAGGTAGAACATAACTCACGTTGACGTAATATTTATGCTTTGATGGCTTTTATTCATTTATTTATTCATTTATTTATTTTTCCGCTCACTTGATTTGTCCACGAATGTGGCATTTTGTAAAAGCTTTCTCTATTTATTCGTTTGAACATTATCCACGAAAACTATACACATTATTCTTGGGGTTATACCAACGGTACTATGGAAGAACGTGCTTTCTCGATCAGGGACGATATTTTCATTGATATGGCACTGAAATTTGGGGTGCCCGGAGTATGCAAACCATTGTTTTCTAATCTATCGTTTGATTGTTCCAATTATTTTTCCATTTATTCAACTCCTAGACTATAGGAACGTAAAACCAAGATAAGTTTGAAGAATCAAAAATTTTTTCATCGAATCTTGTCTCAAATCTTTTATTTCTGTATCATAGGAAGCAAATAAATGAGAGAATAATTTGAACAATTGATCAATCTATTGAAAAAGAGTGCTTCAAATTCTCCAGTATCAATGAAAATATCGTCCCTGATCGAGGTAGCACGTTCTCCTTCCGCAATTAGCGGAGATAGCACGTTTTTCTGGCACAATCTGAGATAGCTGCACGTTTTCCTGGCACAATTTGAGATAGTATATGATCTTCCATACTGCGGTCAATACTATCAAAATATGTTGAAACGGATTTCAAGTTCATAATTTGTTTTGTCATTCAATTTTTGAAAGTCTGACATTTTCTAAATCCATCTCTATTCAAATTTGTCGAATGTTAGTTGAAGCTAAAAAATTTCAGGTATACAGGGTGAATCAGAACTCCGGTAACAGCAGGAACTGGCAGGTTCCTTATCAAATTACGAAACGAAAGTTCCTTCACGAAAATTCTCTCAGACCAACGGTTCTAGAGTTATTCAAGATCGCGACTGACCAATCAGAGCGCCTCTCCGTGACAGTGATAGTGCCAGCTTGTAAGCGAACTTTGGGCGAGTGCCCCGTGGCACCCGCTTTTATCAATATTCTTCAATTTGATCGGTAGTTCCGAAAGGCCAGGTCGATCGGATTGTGGTTTCCGTCATCGAAGGCTCATCCGACGTAGTTTCTGTCGTCCAAGTCGATCGGACAGTAGCTTCCGCGGTTCAGGTCCCATCCAACCGTGTTCCTGTTGTCCAGGTCGATGGGACCGTGGCTTCCGCGGACTGGGTTCCAGCGGACGTAGTTTCTGGTATACAGGTCGATCAGACCGCGACTTCCGCTGTCCGGGTCCCATCAGACGTAGTTTCTGCTGTCCAGGTCGATCGGACTGTGGTTCCTGATGCATATCCAGGTCCCATCCGACGTAGTGTTGCAAAGGTTGGCTTTGCAACGAGAAATTAAGGGCGTGAATTTCTGAGAGAAATAAAGTGAGCAGAGACAAAATTAATTGAGCAGGCAAAAATCAATATATTCAGAGAGCGTGTTTACAGTTTAAAGTCCGAAACAAGACTGTTTGAACAATAATATTGGTTGATGCAGCAAACGAAACTCATTTGTATAAAGGATATGTATTTTATCTGTGAGCCTACTAGACCGAGTGTATGAAATGTAAAGGGTGGGAATCGTCCATCGTAACAGTAGTTATTGATGTCCAGGTTGATCGGATCGTGGCTTTTACCTTCCGGGTTCTATCCGACGTAGTTCCTGTTGTCCAGGTCGATCGGATTCTGGTTCCTGACGTCCAGGCGAACGTCCAGGTCAATCGGACCGTGGCTTCCGCCGTCTGGGACCCGTCCGATGTAGTTCCTGGTGTCCAGTTCGATCGGATTCTGGTTCCTGACGTCCAGGACGAGCGGACCGTGGCTTTCGTCGTTCAGGTCCTATCCGACGCAGTTTCTGGTTTTCAGGTCGATCGGACTCTAGCTCCTGTTCGATACAAAGCTGCGCACGACGAATAAACTGGGTTGGGCGCGCTTGAGCATCTCTGGGGTCACCGATTCGATCGCCTCACGTATCGTAGCTCGGAGATCTTTGACGTTGTCGATTTTGCCTCGTTGCACTAGTTGCTTGACATGACCCCAGAGGAAGAAATCCAGCATATTGAGGTCTGGGGATCTGGGTGGCCAATGGACGGGGCCGCCACGAACGATCCTGGCCCATGGAAACGCGGCGGCAAGAACGTCGCGCGCCGCCAGAGCATTGTGTGCTGGTGCACCATCGTGTTGAAACCAAATCTCTTGCACTTCCAAATTGGCATCGTCGATAAGATGTGCAAGTATTTCCATAAGGAACTCCCGGTCATTCGCTCCGTTCAAATGGCCGGGAAGCTCCGACGGGCCCAACTAGAATAAGCAGGTTTCATTAACCATACGGTAGAATAATTCTACAAATCCGATGGAAATACCCTTCGTATTTTTCGTCCTAATTGTTTCAGAATATGAGTATGATTTGGAACTTATCAAAACGTTTTCCCGTATTCCAGCCCACAAATTCAGGCTGAATCTTACTTGGAACCCACGCACTGATATCACGTGTGGGTTCTGAAAATCCCAGATGTAGAGGTAGTGGAAATTAAACGTCCCCTCACGATCGAAAGTAGATTCACCGGTGAATAATGTTGTCCGGTTGAAATCCGGATCGTTCTCGTTCTGTGCCACTAACCACTGACAGAACTTGAGACGCCGTGGATAGTCTCCCGGTTGCAGTAACTGCACCCTGACGTAATGATAAGCGTGCATCTTCCTGTCGTTGTAAATGCGCTGCGCCGTGGAAGAGCTCGTATCACAGATGCGCGCGACTTCGCAAAGGCCCAGCGTGGGATCATCTTCAAGGGTTTCGCGTACCATTTCTTTAAGTTGAGGCACGCGTGCGGTCTTGCCTGGTTGTCGGCGGTTTGGAAACCGACCAGTGTAAGCACGAGCTGCTGCATTGGCATTACGATCACACTGCCCGTACAACAAAACCATTTCGTAATATTCTTCTAGCTCGTATTTCATTATTGATGGTAGAAAATATCACTTTTATTCAACGTACGCGAGAGAAGAAGAAAGAGTTTGTTTGAAAACAAAACATGATCGTTGCTATCGATTCCGCCGTAACCCGTGATCACGGTGAACTTGAGTTTTGTTTTTGGGCTGCGTTGCGGTAAAGCCAGACAACGGAGCTACGGTGCGGTGGGACGTGGACAGCGGAAACCATGGTCCGATCGACCTGGACACCCGGAACTAAAGCGGATGAGACATGGTCGTCGGGAATCGAGGTCTGATACACCTGAACACCTAGAACTACGATACGATCGACCTGGAGGCCCGAAACTACGGTCCAATCGACCTGGAGGTCAGGAACCGAAGTCCAATTCACCTGGACAGCTGGAACTACGGTGCGATCGGCCTGGACGTCAGGAACTAGAGTCCGATCGAATTGGACATCAGAAACTACGTCTGATGGGACCCGAACCGAGGAAGCCACGGTCTGATTGACCTGTATATACCTACCAGGAACTACGGTTGGATGGGACCTGTACGGCGGAAGCCACTGTCCGATCGACCTGGACGTCAGAAACTACGTCTGATGGGAGCCGGACGGTGGAAGCCACGGTCCGGTCGACGTGGACACCAGGAAGTACGTCAAATGAGACCTCGATGACGGAAACCACAATCCAATCGACCTGGCTTTTTGGAACTTAACTGATCGAATTGAAGAATAGTGATAAAAGCGGGTGCCACGAGGCACTGCCGGAAGTTCGATCTCACGCTGACACTATCACTGTCACGGAAAAGCGCTCTGATTGGTCAATCGCGATCTTGAATAACTAGACAACTGTTGGTCGCAGAGAATTTTTGTAAAGGAACTTCCGTTCCGTCTACCGGAGTTCTGAATCACCCGTTTAATTATCTTGAACGGTGCATCTGCGATCGTAACCAGAGTGGAGAATGTGGAAGGTTGATAAAACTAGCATCACTCAGCAATGATTCGAGATACATGGAATAGTTAACAAGAAATACCCGTACAGAATTTGAACCAAATTCGAATAAAATTTAAAGAAAATTTGAACAAAATTATAATAACTGTAAAACATTCTGATATCTGATATCACGAAATATTCGGACCTTACGGGATAACTTATCCCGCTCAAATTTTGGAAAATATAGAGATTCTTGTCTCTTTTTAGTTATAGTGATGCGATCGAGCAGAGATTTTGTATCTCTGTTACATTAGTTTTTCTCCCTTCTGTCGAATTACTCAACGCATATCAAAATGATTTAAAGGCGTAATCGCACTGACGGGAAACGTGTGAAAAACAAATAGCTACTCAGCTGACGGAGTACCAGAATTCATTGAATCGAGCATCACACCGTGATCAAATTTCTTTGCTTCAAAGGGAAAAACGACAATCGCGAAGTCAAAACCGAAGTAGACTTTGCGTATGGCGATACCTAATTTTCTCTCGTTTTCAATAGTGAAAATTTTTATTTCGGCTTCAGAGGTGGAAATTTGAAATGGATCAAAAACGCGTTCGGAAAGTGGTGCAGTCGCGATGTCGAAATTGCACGAATTGCTAATCGATTCAATTCTCACGTTAGACCATTCGCTATATTCGCCCTGAACGACTTCTTCGTGTTTCCTAACTTTAAAAACTGTTTGGTCGAAGATAATTTTCATTGAATGACAGGGCAGAGGAGGCTGAAAGTAGCTATCTTTCACGTTTGGAGGATTCTAATTTTTTTGACAGCATAGAAGGATGGGAAAACCCTGTTGCAAGTGTATTGTACAGCCGAAGCCTGAAGTGAGACTATTATTATTATTATTATTATTAATCATGAAATTGATTTTGCCCGAAAAAATATGTTTTTCTCGGCCAAGCCGGAAACTTTTGAAATGACCCTCGTAGTAGGGGAGACCGGGGCTAGTTGTCACATGGGTTAAAGCTGGGATCGCGATCACGTTAACTTAACTTAACGGAACGGAACGTAACGTAAAGGAACGGAACGTATGAATGCCGGAGCTTAACTTAAGCGGCCATTATAAAGACACGCTATCACCTCGAAAACGCGGAGAGCCAAAAATCCTACACCACTCGACTAATCGGAATGAAACTTTAGAAATCAATGCATTGTTTTGGCAGAAAGTAGAGCGATGTTTCATTTTTCAGAAATTTCAAAAAAAAATTTACAGATTCGTTATCGACTGCATAATTTCTCCGTTACCTTTCCGTTAAGTTAAGTTCCGGCATTCATACGTTCCGTTCCTTTAAGTTGCGTTCCGTTCCGTTTCGTTGAGTTAACGTGATCGTGATCCCGGCCTAATTGTCACAAGGTTCATATCTTCACCGTCTAATGTTTGAACGAGCAGCGCGATAGATTGAAGTTATAGTTCAATGTTAACAACAAATGAATGTCGTTAAGAGCGTGCTTTACCCTCACTGCCATACCGACCAAAAAAAATGTTTAAGAAATCGCGAATAACTCCGTCATACGACGTGAAATAGGTTCGTAATGTATAATTACAGAAGTGATAACAAATGCAGCCAAAATAGTACATGAAATTCGTAAAAATCGATGAAAACGTATTTTTCGTATTTTGTTCGCGATATTGTCAAAGCCTACACATCATTTACGCGAAAAAGGCGTCTGTGCGGCTGTTCTACGAAAAATACGGAACACAGATGTATAAGAACTTTTTTGGTACACGCAACAATAACGGTTAATTATTTGAAGCTGTAATTATGGTAACCAATAGTAATTATGGACTGTCAACGGCTGACAGAAGCGAGGATTATTGTCAATAATTGGTGCACAGAACCATCTGTTGGATATTTTCTACCTAATAATCCTCGCTGTTGACAATAAATCGTGCGCGCAGCACCATCTGTCGGATATTTTCTGCCTAGAAATCCTCGCAGCTGACAATAATTCCCGCGCGCAGCACCATCTGTCGGATATTTTTCGACCTAAAATCACTTCTGCCAGCCGTTGACAGTTCATAAATACTATTTGTCACGATGATTACAGCTTCAAATAATTGACCATTATTGTTGCGTGAACCGAAAAAGTTCTTGAATATCTGGGTTCAGTATTTTTTGTAGAACAGCCGCACAGACGGCTTTTTCGCGTAAATGATGCGTGTGCTCCAATAATATTGCGAACAAAATACGAAAAATACGTTTTCGTCGATTTTTACGAATTTCGGGTACTATTTTCGCTGCATTCGTTATCACTTCCAGAATTATTTATTACAAACTCATTTCACGTCGTGTTTCGGAGTTATTCGCGATTTTTTGAATATTTTTTTTGGTCGGTATGGCAGTCAGGGTAAAGCACGCTCTTAACTTGGATATCGCATCATATGCGGCCTCGCAGCGATTGAAAAACTGAAATTGGACCTCCTAAGTAATCATTCTCCATCTTGTAATGTGTTTTTTCTCATTTTCTGGGCGGCCTTGGAATATTCCGCAATGAGATAATCGTAAACGTGATTCTTTTCGCTTTCATTTGATATGTATGTTTTCGATATTTGAATACCGGGTCACCAAGATATTAACATTTTAAAACAAAATCGCGGGTTGGGGCAGGTTGTCTCAAAATTATTGGGGCAAGTTGTCACATGCATTCTCGTCCGATAATTTGCCCCATTTCGATTATTCCATGGTTTCCTGAGTCTGGGTCAACTTTCTCGAGATTTTCGGAGTCTGGGTCGAATTTTCCATGGTTTCTGGGGTTTTCGGAGAAAGCTCGACTGTTTCGTGGTTTCCAGGAAAAAACTCAAGGAGGAATAGAATTATTGCTTGAAAATATACATTAAAAACCCGAGTTGCTGATATCAAAACAAAGACGAGGAAACAAAGGTACAGAAAAAATTATTCATCATTATTGACCCGTTTTCGCCATTTAAACTGCTTGGGACAACTTGCCCCGGGGTCTATGACAACGTACCCCGCCCCGGGGTAAGTTGTCACACTCCACAATTTTTCTCGGAAATTCAAAAAACCGCTATTCAGACTTGCTTTGGAATTACCAGGAATTTTCCGTAGGTGCACAAAGGATGCATCTGCAATACCCTATCTATGAATTCAAAAAATTTTGAATCCAAAGAATTCTAAAAATCAAAGAGTAAAAAGTGTGACAACTAGCCCCGGTCTCCCCTGTAATATACATATTATGTCAAATCTATACTCTGTCCAACGAGAGATCGAAACAACATCAATGAGTGCGATAGCGATAGCGCCTTAGTGATGATGGCGGAGTAAGAGAGAGGACGTAGGTCGATCTCTAGTTGGACAGAGTATAGTTGAAAATCAAATGCCATTGATTTTACGAAAAAGGGAAAAAATGATAACAAAAATGGTGAATCCTATTTTTGGGATATCGGAAGAAATATGCTCCATATAATTTTTGCTAGGAATGGGAAAAATGACAAATTCAAATACCCTCATTTATTGATCGGTCAAGAAAGACATGACAAAATAAATTCCACCAATGGCTACAATCTACAGGCAATTTCGATACACAGATGTACCTGTACGTATATACGTACAGACTTGTGCTCGTACCTATCTAATTATTTGAATACTTAAAGCTATGAACATCAGACTGGCGCCTATAATTTCGTTCCGGGTTTAATTTGAGCCCGCATCAAATCTACTTTGCTTGCTATAGTTCAGGCTGATATATAGTATTGTCTTATCTTACAATTAGTTACACGTGATACCACTTGCGGGATAAAAATGTTTCAGAACATTAGTGGGCAAGACTAATCGATTCACTTACTAAAGCTCGTTTCACTAAAACACCAGTAATTACTGATTCTTGTACGTAGAAAGAATTCGGTGTTTTAATCTGCTGTGATTACTTAATGATGTGCCTACAGAATAAACGGTTTTCAAGACAAGGGATATTGACATCTATCGGTAATTCAATGAAGCTGAAGCTAGCAGCCAGAATTAGCAGCCGAACGATTAAGTTAATGAAAATGAGGCAGCAAAATTTAGAAAATCTAAATTCCGTTATGTTTCGCGAAAACTGAATGAATTTGACCAAAAACGTCATAAATCTGTTGTACTGCATCATCCTTTTTGGAAGATGATTAGCTTGTTTGTCTCCTGACTTTGGCTGCTATAGCTTGATCAGCTCCATGAAAATTTAAACAGTCAAATCATCATGATTCAGTTGTTTAATAATCAGGAAAGTAGGTTGGAATCTCTTCCCGGACACTTGTGGAAAAAATAAACCGTTTCAAGTATCAGAGTCGTAATGAAATCTCGAGAGGCTCTGAGATCAATTATGGATGATTTAAATTAATTCGAATTATTCTGAAAAACTTGACATGATCTCGAATGATTTATAACCGCATACTTGAATTTGTACTTCATATAACTTAAAGCAATTCTCAGATTATTGCTAATTATATTCGGGAATTCCAAGAATTTCGCAATCCGTTCGTCAGGTGTCCGATGGTACAAATGTTTCCAATTTTCACATCTATTTCGATTACCTCTAAAGACCGTTTCATGAATGGATAAATTCTTCGAAAACATCATTTTCAATTGAAATAATTCATCATATTTTATGAGTCTCTGATTCATACACTGCAGTAAAAAAATACTTCTCCTCACGTGTAAGCAATTAGCTTGTGTTATCGTGTGTACGTATATGCATACCAAGCCACCAGATTCCCAAAATCTTTCCGCAGTCACGCAATCCAGTCGTGTCTTCGCCGTAAGAAATAAAACCGATATTCAGAAAAGAATGTTTTCGAAATATTCTCGAATATTCATATT
Organism: Ametastegia equiseti; assembly: GCA_963989295.1. Classification (NCBI taxonomy): domain Eukaryota; kingdom Metazoa; phylum Arthropoda; class Insecta; order Hymenoptera; family Tenthredinidae; genus Ametastegia; species Ametastegia equiseti. The sequence continues at coordinate 25,135,667 of OZ022389.1, forward strand.
CAAAACTGCAATTGTATGCCTTTCGCACGATTATTAAAATAACTAAAAGTAGGTATACACTTATGCATGAAGTCAGCTTTCGAAACATACATCAGTTGTATTGCTGTATTGTATGATTACGACTGACACGAGAAAGTTGAAAAATAGCATCATTGAAATCATCTAATCTACTGTAAAGAGAGAGAAAAAAAATGCTGCTACTATTCATTATCGAACATGTCTTAGCTTAGGGATAGAAATTTCTTGCACTTCGCCCGTGCCTTATCGTTTCAGAGTTTTACCCAAACGGGAAAAAAGCAGAACACTTCGCATACCAGCTCAATCGAAGTACACGTAACCAAACCCCTTGTATATGATTCTTTGTCCAATACACAGATGAGTTTACACGTATTACCCGCGTCGGTGATATATACTGGTTCTTTGTTTCTCTTTTCCTTTCATTATCGATTCATGTCGTTTCTTTTCCCCACTTTGGTTCCACGTTTTGCACCTGCATTAATACATAGATTCGGTTGACCCTGGCAGAACTTTGCTCCCGGCTTTATCAACTGTTTCCTGGGCTAGATAATTACCTATAGCGATAATGACACGATACATTTTTCTAGTGTATATTTTCAAATAACACATATACAAGGTGGAGAAAAGTCCTGTCTGCAGGCATGAAGTCGATGTTTTATTGTCCATCTTCAACGATAAGTAAAAAATTTTGATCGACATTCATGCACAAAGTTTGGGAAAATGCAATTGAAAATCGTTCATATCTATTGCATTTTGACAGGTCAGCTTAATATTCTGATCAATAATTTTGCACATACCTTCTGAGAGAATTAGATCGTTTGTTAAATCTAGGAGACAAACTACGAAATATTTTCTAAAATGTCTTGATAAACTTTACGAATTTCGCAATTTCGGAACACATGAGAGTGCGCACAAAAAAAAAAAATAATAATCACAAAAATTTATTCGAAATACTTCGGTGTGAGCTTTAATTTCGCTAAATTGACCATATGAATTCTTCTTCAGGCAAAATTCCATCACGGGTTCCTACTCCAGTGATTCAATATTTATGTTGCATTATGTAGTAAGGTATAGACTGACCGGTTGGTCTTAGTGTTTTTATTTTTGCTAGCTTATTATTATTACTCGAAGGAGAATCGTATCGATTTGATTACGGAGTTCGTATATAGGAGGAAACACGTTAATACGTTAATAAGTTCGAAATTGATTGACTTCCTTCCAGCATAAAGAAAAATTTCGTACCTTTTGAAGTTTTCACAGCTTGGCTTTTCAGAACAGCAAATTATTTACGTATCTAGTCGAACTACGTCGTTGGGATTCCCTAGTATGTTTAATGAGTTTCATATCGCTGATATATCCCAGAGTCCAGATGAAAGATTTTTCAGCATCTTCTATAAGATTATTATTGGAACAGGTCTGTATATCTAGTCGAAGGTAATCAGTACACGATCCATGCATACACCTAAGAGGCTGTAGATTACGTTGGAACTATGGTGCAACAGAAATTTATGAACAACAACTAACAATTATCTCCACATGAATTGATTATTGGCAGAAAAAAAACTTGATGGATCAATTCCCACGTCATAAATGTGGAAGATTTCCCGGAATGCCCCAGTGGTCAATGTAAGCAAATGTTACGGATATTTAAATATCGCAGAAAATGGCAACAGCAAATCAGAGTACAAGAAAAACAACCGATTATAACTCCCTGGTTCATCAGAGTGTCTAATTAATCAATATGATATTCTGTAAAAGGGATAAACCATAGAAATACTGAAGAAAAACTCTTACAGCTGATAGGTTTTTTCGAATCATGCTCAATTACAGTAGGTACAATATCACGTAGAATTGACTGCAGAAAAAGCAAAGGAAGTAACTCAGATAATGAGTGGGTATTTTATACCTTCCAATAATTTATATGTTTATTATGAGCAAAACTGTACAGATGTTAAATCACTGTCGTACTTGAAGCAACACGTTGATTGATTACTTTTGCAAAGTCTGAAAGTGAACCTGATCTGGCAATCCCTGACTCTGTGCGTCTAGCCGATGGTCAGCGGCCTGACCCACGCGTGACCTCGACTTAGATTCTGGGCGTTAACTGCTTGGAGTGATATTTGCCATTGATTCAGTTAATTGATTTGATCATCTTCTAGCAAGAATAACTGTGATGTTGAAAACAGGCCTCCGCAAACCGTGAAGTTACTTATTATTATTGATCATTAGTTTTACGGCCAAGATATATTTCTATAGGCTGCAAAGTCAGTAAATCGAATATGCTAATTACCCAGCCTCCTTTTACATACTAGCCTTAGACATCCACTAAGCCTTCACCGTAAATGCAATGACCAGCTACGATGACGTATTATAATGCGGAAAGAATTTGGGAAGAAACAAGTTTCACTGCGATGAATACGAGATGTAATTTCAAAATCAAAGTAAAGATGATTTTATAGTTTCTCTGTCTTTGTTTGTGTGAATATCCATACAAGACAGTGAAGTTTTTAAGGCCAAATTGAGAAAAAAAAGATTGATTATTATCATCGATGCATTTTGCGAATAAATACTTTGCAAACTGTGAATTACATTGAATTGGGTGACACAGCTGGAAGTCTTTGATTTCATCACCCGAATTATTGCCACAGTCAACGACTCATGAGATGCGGCAAAACGCAGTCAAATCGTTCCCCAGCTTATCAATCAGGAGGCCAACGGCCTTCCTCTTTACGAGTCAGAAGGTGGTCCAATTAAATTTAATTCACGAGAACCTCACTGGATGCTGAAACAATTAGCTACTTATCAGTTGCGTATCCTACAACGAAGTCGAATCTAAGTCTCATCGCTGACAAGGAATCATTAATACGATATCTATCGAGAGCCGGTGAATTACGAAGGAATGTACAGGGTGTAGAGAAAAGTTTGGTAGCCACTTTGCTAGATGATTCTCCAGCTCGAGATCGGTGGAGCGCCCTAATAACATAATGCCGCTGCGGAATTGACCTTGACCCTAAAATTCAAGGTTGAATTTTCTGTGGGCTTAAAAAATTCGAATTGTCAGTAAGAGTAAAAGTCTCTGAGGAACCATAGGTCGCAAATAAACTCTAGTTCCGTATTTTTTCAACTTCATGTTCTATTTTCGCAATGAAAGACCCATTTGCGACCTATGGTCCCATTGACACTTTTTGCTCTCCTGGTGAGAAGATTTTTTTAAGCTAAAAATAAAAAATTCCAATATGTTTCAACAAGGTTAGGATGAGTTTTGCCGGGATATCTTGTTGGGGCGCTCTACCGATCTCGAGCTGGAGAAGCATCTGACGAAGTGGCGAACAAACTTTTCTTTACAGCCTGTACATTTCTATTGTTTTCTTGATTAATGAATTTTATTTATGACCTTTCGGTCAGCAGGCTGGCCATGTACATTAAATCAAAATACTGACTATTGGAAATAAAATTCACGATTTCATGGAAGTCCTTCTCTTCAGAATCTGCTCTCTGATTATCGTTTAACCTTAATTTTTGTTCAATTAGATCGATGCTTGCAGGTATACGTCTACTTTGTCCTGAGAATTGGAGTATCTTAGAAATCTACCTGTTATGAATTTCGCTGTAGATTCTATCTGCATATGGGGAATTCCATGCCGTTTCAACCTGGGTTTGACCCTTCACCTCGCGGATTTCGCTCGTGATTTTTTATATGATTGTTCCTACTTCAAAAAGCACAAGTTTTTCATTTTAGATTTTCGCGACTCAATTCGAAATTTCTAGAGTTTTCAAAACCGTCATATTGATCGACACAATTTGAAATTCTCAAAAAATTCTCAAAAATCAAGTATAAAATATCAAAATTTTTAAGCGTATAGCCGAAGTGGGCAGATGTTTCCTTCTTACTGTTTTCGATTTTTTTCCGAAAAACAAAACGTTCAAAAACCTAGAAGCAGGAGTTATTTTACTATGGACGGTTGCTGAAACATTTTTATATGCCACACCGGATTTTTTAGATCCGAAACAAAAATATTTTTTGAAAATTACAAAAAAAAAAATTAAAAATCAAAAAACTTTTCGCGAAAATTCGGAAAATTCTCTCGAAAAATCCGGTGTGACATTTGGAAATATTTCAGTAGCCATCCGCAGTAAAATGACTTCCGATGCTGATTTTTCGAATATTTTTTTCCGAAAAGAGCTTGAAAACAGTAAGAAGGAAACATCTGCCCACTTCGGCTGTGCGCTTAAAAATTTCGATATTTGACACTTGATTTTTGAGAATTTTTTCAGAATTTTAAATTGTGTCGGTTTTCAAAAATTCTAGAAATTTCGAATCAAGTCGCAAAAATTAAAAATTAAAAATTAGTGCTTTTCGAACTAGAAACAATCATATAAAAAATCACGAGCGAAATCCGTGAGGTGAAGGCTCAAACCCAGGTTGAAACGGCATGGAATTCCCCATATAGGTATATTATAGTTCGTGATCAACTTTTCCCACGGATTAATGCTCGGGTGTTGATAAGTCATTAATCCCAGCTTTTTCTACGGACTAGGAAATAAGCTGATCCTTTATGTGTTCTGGTCCCGTGATTCGCGATCAGAGTGAACAAAAATATCGAAAGGTGATAACGTACGTGTAAATATGTACACCAATCACGTGCGTACATTTGCTACGTAAATATTGACCGATTTTCTTGGAAACACAATCTTCTGTTAATATCGCCTCGTGTCCAGCTAGTATTGTATGCAATGCGAAATCATAGTATATCGTACAACAAATACATATCAGGAATATGTAATCATGGTTTTACCAAGATTCAATCACAATTTCACATCTTCAAATAGAAGAAGTAGAAACCAGCTGGTACTTGGAGAAATACCTTTGTCACGGTATGTGTTCTATCCCCAAAAAAGCATCTCTGGTGCAAAAGCCTTTCGCCAAGTACATTAATGTGTAGATCCCTCAACCAAAAAATAAAAGGCGTTGTGCTCGTTCGCTCGCTCACTCGTTTGGTTACCGATTGTCAACCTGTAGAAGCAATGAAATCAAATACAATTGCCAAGTACCTGCATAATACCACTCGACCAAAAACTAAAAAACCGTTCTGCTCGTTCGCTCGCTAGGCTCGCTAACTCGATTCGTTTTTAATTATCCGTTGTGGAAACAATTTGGATGAAAAAATTGGAGATAATCACATTCTTGAAAAAATATTCCTATCGAAATTGATTTCAAAAAAATGAGAAAAAAAATTCGGAGGTAGTGGTATTCTGGCGGGCCAATGACTACATGATTATCGGAGGACATTGAAATTGTCTTTTTTCTATGAAAGGCCCGCCAAGTACCACTACCTCCGAATTTTTTTTCCAATTTTTTTCAATCAATTTCGTTAGGAATATTTTTTTAAGAATTATCTCCCATTTTTTCATCCAAATTGTTTCCACAACGGATAATTAGTAACGAATCGAGTAAGCGAGCGTAGCGAGCGAACGAGCACAACGCCTTTTATTTTTTGGTTGAGGGATCTACACATTAATGTACCTGGCGAAAAGTTTTTGCACCAGAGGTGCTTTTTAGAGGATATCAGTTCTTTTTGTGGGATTTTCCTTGACCAGCTAATAATTGTGTTCTCTCGCTACGCTCGCTCGATTGAATTTGCGTAGATCCTAGCTCGCTACGCTCGCTCGGTTGTTTTTCACATGTTTAGCGGTGCAAACATGTGTTGTGTTGGTGTTACGGATACGGCTATTGTAAACCGGGCTTTACGAAGTAACAATATTATCGATGAAAGTCACGAAATTATGATTCATTTAATCTATTACATTTCGAAAAAGTCGAAAATATTCCAGTAAGTGTTACAAAACGGTGGGTTGGCTAAGGCATTTGGGGGGGGGGGGGGGGGGGGGGGGGAGTTCGACCTTCCCCCTTGCCTACGGCCCTGGCGGTAACGTCTAACAATATTTCGATACTGATCTGGTAAAGATCACTGAACTCTAGTATACGGTAGAGTTCAGTAGTAAAGATCAGTGGCCACAGAATACAAAGTAACGGCGCCATCTGCCAGCCTACCGCTCGTACTTATATATCTCCACTCTTCACGTGGTCGAGCGAGGCCACTCTTCTTTAATTTCTATCCGCATAGGAATTGGTCTGAAGGTGAATAATTTATATTCATTTTCACGTTGAAATGGGATATTAGAATCAGTGATTAATCATATCTCAGCACTCTTGGCACAGATTTGATCAATAAAGGGGTTGATTGAAAGATTTTCATGCCCAGTACATCCTAGAATGAATGCATTTATATCCGCGTGTATAGCGAGACTGAAGAGAATCGAGGATATTATTTCACGGTATAGGTTAGTAAGGCTCGGGCGAGCGTACTCGCGAGTACAAGAAAAAAAAAAAAACTTTTAAAGTACTTGGCGCGAGGCTTTACCGAGCCTCTTGATTCAAAGGCTGTAAAACCCTATCACAAAATTGCAGCTGATTTACCTATAATTCTTTTATCCATGTACGATTTCGGATTTTAAAAACAGTGTTACCAAGTGAGCTAAATTTTGGGAATTTCATTGGGTTATAGTTCCGAACATATCAAATATCAATTGGTTGCTAGATTTTGAAGTGTTTTTTTTTTACATTGAATGATCAACAAAACACACAAGTAGGAAAAAACTGACTCATGTATGGAAATTCGTTATAACTTGTAATTGAGTATTCCGGACTACCTGTGATAACTATCTACTAATTTTTGACTTCGCTTTTAGTACGCGTATGTCTATATTATATGAAACAAAATGTTGACCGTTTATGAAAACAGACATCTTTGTGTTACATGTCCTATATCTAAACGCATACACCGCTACTTCGAAATTTTATGGAAATGCGTACTAATGCAATTAAATTGACCTCGATCGATGTAGTAATATCGAAGAGATGTGAGTTTATCTACAACTGGATTGACGTCACCTACGCATTATAAAATTTTTCGCTTCCACTTTTGGTTCCATACGTAATAGGCGGTCAATGGTCAAAGCGTAGCTGCTGACAGCCTTCCGCATATTTCTCTGCATCGTCCTGTCATTTGTAAGCATATTACTGTGCATATCTGGTGATGGAGCTTGCTATCAAGCAACAGCTTTTAATTTGATAATACGTTACGGTGCTCATCAGCCAACGATCTCATAGAAATTTGGTATTCGTATCGAGATATAAAACTAACAGTTTGATCTGGAGGTTTGGGTTCATGACAGTGTACTACATGATGTTAAAATCTCAAGCCAACGGAACGCACAATAGACACTTTTATTCTGTACTGTGTTCGCTGTCAGAGATTGTCAATTTTCCGTAGCTAAACCTCAAAAGATGAACCCTTTGAAATGGAAGCTATTCAGAACTCCCGATTTTTCAATCTTTTATTGATTAATCATTTCCTATAGTTAACAGGACACTGTGAGTCATGAAAAAAGATTTCGAACTTGCAAAGCTAGAAATTCGAAAAAATTAGACAGCCCATTTTTTCCCATACTCTTGCAAGTATCTCAAGGAAATTCTTTGTTTCGTTGGCTAAAGCAATTTAGCAATAAAAAAGTATTGTCCTATGTAGGCACAATCAAACTTTATTGCAACAGTGACTCACCATGTCTGGCTTCACGGACAACTGCAGACTGTTCAGTTATCCGTGACGCTTATCATAATAAATAACTACGTAATTTATAATATAAATATAGGGTTAGCCCTTACGATTAAACTACAGACTCGCCCACAAATCTGTCGGCAGACCTGATTGCTTGTTCGTGCAGTAAAGCGGCAATTGTTCAACTTTATACAAGCATGCAAACATTCATATATTCTGGCTTTAACTTCGTTAAAAATTACCAAATAAAATAATACCTGATATAAAACATCACTAGTTTACGATGATCGAGTCCAAAAAAAAGTAGATACGCACAACTTTTAGTCACTAATAATAATGGGCATTTGTCGAAATAATTATTGTTTGACATGTTGTTTCTCTTTCGTTTCTTTTTCTCTACAGAAAAAAAAGGTGCTGTTCTAATTTTAGTAGATCTGTCATTATTGGAAAATTTTTGTTTCAAATTAATTTCCTTGCAAAGGAAATTTTACTGGTCACAATTAGTACGTACGCGAAGTCAAACGTCATTTGCGATCTATCATTATCATTAATAGTGTAATAAGGTCATCGAGGAGCTGGTCTTTTTCCATAAAATATAAGTTATTTTTTATGAAAACGAAAAACAATTTGCGATGGCGTTGCACACCCGCATAGAGGCGCCACGAGGTTGCCGCTTTAGCTATTGGAACGACGATGGTATAGACATGATGAATTGCAGTCGAATAGACCTTTTAGCACCTGATCGTTTACCTATGCTTACCTAATTGGCAAAATGAACCATGCATCATTGTGGAACTGTGATTTTCCACTTCGTCATGTATTCCGTATAATCCGTACCATTCTTTTGCTGACTGTTCACTCTACGTAAATTTCTTTAAGTCTAGTCAACACTACGCATACAGTGCGTTGTGAAATATTAGTGTTTTCAAAATTTGACGATTCGTTGTTTAATTCATAAAAATATGCGTGCCTCATCGTATGTACTTTTCCACAACTTCTATGTGCGATGATACCTGTATGTATACCTACGTATATGCCCATCCACATTTCTATGTGTACATACGTGTTTCGAATTCAGAACGAGATCTCGTCTCTGACCGTGGAGCAAATAAACTGTTTTTGCAGGCTTCAAAGATACCGTGGAATCGCATAACACATACCCTGCAACGAACCGATTCTGTACCTTGTTGTGCGAGGTGTAGTAAGGGTCAAACCTTAGGCACGGAATCTGCCCAGGAAATTACAATGCACATGGGGGCACCAGTGCAGCCCGCAGTTGACGCAGAAAAGATCCCAACAACCAGCTCTTTGCTCTGATCTTTACAGGCCCCGGAAACCGGCTCCGAGACAAAGAACCCGGACCACGCAGGACTGTGAGAACTTGAAATTATCGAAAGCGTAAAAGGACGGAGGCGTTCGAAGAAGATCGGCCTTTTAAACAAACGCGCGAACCATTCGGAACATGGACCTTGGGACAAGTATATTCGAAATCGGTTTTTGGCGCGAATCGATTTCTGCTCAACCAAATATTATGATCATTCTAACGATGGATAAATAAAATGGTTCATGTTTTTTGTTTCTTTCTAAATTATCGCGAAATCAGTTGAAAAGTTGGCCTGCGAGTCCTTCCGTGATTTTCCTCGCTTTGAAAATATTTTAGATTAAAATCAACCACGCGGTTGTATAAGTAAATATTTTTCTTGTGCTCGTAGCTTTTATCGAGAAAGTTAGCTACTGGCCAACTCCTCCCTGGTCTTGTGTTTCAACTAGCTTTCGCAAGGGATTCGCTTGTTGAGAAAGTATATATAGGACATACTGTATTCAATGATAAAATCTACTTGTCCCAGCATTTCTATATATACACACGTACTCAACTAGTTCAAATGGAGTAACACCAATTTTTAGGCCAGCAGCTGTTATGCATATTAACTTTTACCAACATGTGTATTTATCGTTGAATAAATACAGAAGAAAAAATCAACTATGGGCTACTTAATACTGTACATCTATACGTAAAACAACAAGTTGCTTAACATTCAACAGAAATTTGATTCAACCTCATTTCCGAAATCGATTGATTGTTATTGAGAGAGAATTTGATCCGTGTTATTGGGACTGTCCGTTTCAGGAAACGGAATAGTTCGAGTTCACTTCTGTGTGAGTTTTACATCAGAGAGACTATGCGATCATAATCAACATCATTGTGAAAGGATGACCAAGGCACGCCGAGGAGACGTCAAGCGTCTACCAGACATAATGGCGCCACAGGTAATCGTTTGTAGTACTAAACAAAAGTCAGGTAATAAAAAGATAGATAGCTGCACAATTTTTGCCGTAAGAATTTTCCGCTGAAATAATAATTAGGCGTTTTGAAATTTAGATACAAATTTTGAATACATGGATTCAAACTCTGATAACAATTGTAAACTTGCGTTTCAAGATGATTCGGTCTCACGATCATCAAGTGAAACTAATCTTAAAAGGTTACTTGATTTTTGATGCAAATCCGGAAGTTCAACGCAAATTGAAGCATTAGACATGAAGAACAAAAGAGTAATAAAATAATGGCACTTGCGTTCCCCATATTTTCAAACGATCACTAGACGTAAATATTTAAACCGCAGTAACCGAGTTGATTATTACGCATGAACTAAAATGGAGAGACTTTATTTGACTCGTGGTGGTATTTCTAGATGTGATCTTAATTTAGACACAGCTCAAAGTGAACCATGTACCAAATCCTGCATCTCTCGCTCTTGGACAAGTTGCCTTAAACGCTGGGGCCTTTCGACCAACACAGATACGGAGACTTGACGAATTATTCATACAATATTGCCACACAGCATACCCCTCCGTCTCGATGTAGACGTGGTTCAAAAACGTGGAAAAATGATCCAAGGCTCGGTCATTCATGATACGTTTTTATATATTTCCTTTTTGATTTGAATGGCTACGTCCACTGCCTGGCCACTTTTTGTATCATCGTCAAACGAGCAGATAACTTTCCCTGCAATTTAACCAATACCACTTTTACTCGCTTTCTATACTATACCATGAATCATCAATATTTGATATTATTTTTGTTGCCTATCAGTGATTTCGGTGTGTACTTTTCCTATAATGGTAATGAGAATTCATATTCATGATATCCGAGATGAAATCAAACTTATATATTTCTGTTATACATACGAGTATACTTTCTAATTCTCCTTCCTACGTTTTTACCTGGTAACAGTTTTTTAAATTTTTGCGCGATTACACCTTCAATAAATTTCCGTGATTAATACGGGGAAAACAGATGGTTGACAGCGATTTAGAACTCTATTAGTGGAATGAACCGAGCGCTACTACAACTTCTACTAATTTCTTCAATGTATCGGAGCTTTATTATAATATGATGATAATTCCATACCCTGAGACCTCAAGTAAAAATTGATACTTCACGGATTTCGGAGTAATTAGAAAAATACGAAATGTGTATAGGTACGAATGACCATGTGCATGATATTGATCAAATCACACAATGTCGCGCAGATTTTTCAACAAGAGTAAAATACGACGATAAAATAATATGAGTCTCTGGAATGTGACGAAAGGCAGAAATCAGACACGCGCACATGACTTGCGGCAGTGACAATCGGTTTCGTTGGCATATCATATCGCTTAGTGCATCTTCGATCGCCCACTGACGATTACGCTTTGAAAGAATTATGAAACGTTTTATTCGAACCCGAACAAGCCAAACTGTTCTGGCGATTTCTTCCTGCGATTCATCATGTCGTTGCCTAATCACAAATTGCGATATTAATTTGGCATTATAAATGTGGCTTAATGAACAAATGTGTAATTTAGATTCAAAACTGTCGAGCTTCGGAAAAACTCGATTTCCCACCTTCGAAGCCCACGAAGATTCGAATGGAATCTTGTTTCGGCGAGAAGTACAGAATAAAAATTGCTCTGAACCAACAATTGAGTCTTTCGATAAAATTTCGAGTTCAAACTCCCAGCTTTAGTTGCGATATTCTCGGAAACAGTGTCCAGTACCTCGGGACAAATTTGTGAAACTATCAGGAAATTGATACGAATTTTTGAAGCAAATATGTTATGAATGTACAATAGGCGGGTTCAAAAAAATCGACTATTTTGTTCATTTCCAAATTCCGCACTGAAATATCTTCAGGGTACCAAAAGAAGACGCCTGTGAAAATTGGAGCTTCTTATTTTAATATTTAGAGGTCGAGAATCATCGACATCGAGAATTTCTATTTCCCATTTAAATAACACGGGAAAATTTTTTCTTTTCTTCATAATTTTCTAGCTCACAAACTAATCAACAGATTCTTATGCGCGATACATATTTTTGTAGGAAATTGAACGCTCTACGAAAAAGGTCTCTTATCATTTTTCGATAAACCAACGGGTTCAAAAGTTATTCAAATTCAAAGTTCAATTCATGTTGCGTGCCTTAAAGCAAAGGGCCTAAAAGCCGAAAAAAAATTTCCGGTTTTTTAGTGTACAACAATGAACAACCTACGTAATGCAGTCTTCTTTTGCTCACTCAGTAATTTTCACCTTAGTATGAATCTTATTCATAAATTTTACTTACCCTTGAACAAGGGCGCCGTAAGAACCATCGAGCGAGGTTTCATTCAGCCTACTTGCTGGAATATAAAAATCCCCGAAACCTAGGGTCTTTGGGCCTCGCCACTAACAGAAATCACGGTAGCGAATTTCACCGTTCAATCTTTGTCTTCATATTTTCAGCATTTTTCATAGCTGGTTCCAAAGCATCGCCAAACACGTTTTTTTACGTAAACAAGTCTGATCTGTTCAAATACGAGCTCTATTTATGGATAGATCACCAACAGCTAAGAGAGATGTTTCTCTAAGAAAAAGGGAATCTCGAAAAATAAAATTCCGATTTTGAATTTGAAAGTTACAATTTCTCTCACTATCTGGGGTTGAGGTGGCGGGTTGATAATTACGGGTTCAGTTCGAAGACATCGAAAAGTTGATTTTCACGGGTTCAGTTCGACGAGATCGGAAAGTTTTTATTTCAGACATATTTTGTACGATTTGTATTTCTTGTTCTCACCCTGTTAGCACAAAATTGAATCGAGACTCCATTAGCAATTTATATGGGAAATCCACTGGCAAGTTCGAAATCTCCGATATATCTCAAAAAAAATTCCGAACGGACTGGAACAGATGTTGATGGTTCCGGCTAGAAATTTCCTATTCGAAAATTCGTTCATTTTTAACCGAACCTGGAGTCTGCCACCATCGTGATCATCAGTGGAAATCATTTTTTGCTTATAATCATAGACGTGTATTCGCATATTTTGCTTCAAACCAGAAACGCCATCTACGTGAAGTTGACAAAATAAATGAATAAAAATAACAACACGGAAAAGTACTATGACACGGTTTCTCGTAATCCAGTTGAGACATCTGATTGACCTCGTATTACTGATTTATCAGCGAGGACAGGAGATCGTAAAGTGATTCTCTCCCTTTCTCTTCGATATCTAAAGATTGAATAGGTATGGTTACATATTAATAGACAATTAAATAACATCACGTCGATACGTACGCAAATTATGCGGCGTACTACGGAAACGTCAAGACTATGTACTTACAATTAGATTTCCAGTCAAATACACAATGTGAAACCGCAATTTCATCCATCATATACATTACCTCGATTGCAGTTTTTTCAATCACCGAGTTCTATACATCCGCCAGTAATCCTGCAGCAATATAGCTAGTCGAAGTTATAATTGTTCTCAGGCTTTTGGCAATATCAAATAGTCGACGGAGAGCGTATTGAACGATAAAGATTTATTGAATTGCAACAACCGAGGGGTTATTCATTCTTGAAATCACTGTGTCACTGTGGAATGAAATCAGATTGGAAATCATATGAAATCCCGTGAAATCGGTTGAAGTCGAGTGAAATCAATAAATACTGAGATTTGATTAATTTCAGATCATTTCGACGAAAATCACATATTGCAATCAGTGACATCATAGAATCAGGGAATGAATAGAGAAGGTACATCGTGCGGTCTGAAAAACGTTGTTTACATGTATAGACGCACTTCCTGCGATAAAGTGAAAATACGACGTGGTCGAATTGTGAGATACAAAATTGTGAGAGATTTAAGCCCAACTTCCCCTACCCTGTAATATGTTATGAATAGATTAAATCACTTGAAATCATATGAAATTGTGAATCATCAAAAAATTCTCATGCAATCACATGAAATCAACGACTTGAAGAAATCATCCTGAAATCACATGAAATCAGCAATCACTGTGAAAAAATTGCACTCCTTTTCGAATATTTAAATGATTTTTCGTGCTGTGAATGCTCAGTATATCGATGGATACATTCTGCTACGACAACCTAGATCGAAAGTTCATGAGCAGATCATTCAGCAGACCATAATGGGCCAGACCGATAATTTTCTGGCCAAATTTTTCGAGCTCGAGGAAAAGTATCTTCCAATTGAACAGTTTATTCAATAGAAAATGAATTCTATTACGAACCGGACGTTATACTTACAATGAGGTCTGTATTTCTGTGGGTGCCTTTTTGAATGTTTCAATATATCAATTCCAGAATCATGCTCACTAACATTACGAGCTCCTATGATCAAACAACTATTCCTACCTTTACGAAATCTTAACCGGCCCTATTGAATCTATCATCCTGAAATTCGCAATCCTATATTTCAACTGATGACTAAATACTTGTCTTCATACGCTCACTTCTGATTGTGAGTTTCGAAAACCACATCTTTTCAGACTGAAATCCTCAGAATCTCTTCATTTATATTCCCGAGGTATCGTTGGCCGAAAAATTGATGAAACATACACACCCAAATCGAGGAAACACCTCTTTTCATTTGTGAGGTGGTTGTGATAATTTCCCTGTTTTTTGTTTTTGTTTTTTTCTTTTCAAGCAGAATGTAGGGCGGGGATATGATTTAGTAATGAATGAATCGTATCAATGATGGTATGAAATATGGATATCGGATTTGTTGCGTGAATCACATCATGCCTATTATTTACTGGATAAAATCAATTGCCTCGACGTATTTTTCATTTGATTCAGATGAATCGAGTATAACTTGACTGAGACATGAATAGTAGCCAGTCCCATTATTTATTTGAATCAACTCCGATATGATCGGACAAAGAACACTATTATTTCGCCATATTTGGTGTCCTGGTTTTGCATTGCGGAATGAATTTCGTTTGATTCAACAAATCCTCTTGCCTCTCTCCATTCGTCTTTGTATAGGTTTGTAACAATCTTTCCTAAAAAATTGTTTCTTATTTTTCAGCAGTCATCTCCATCCAATGATCATGCAGGAAGCGTGATCATGAGGGCTAAGAGCGGTTTACACCATTGAAGTCTTATCTCAAGCGTAGGTAACTACTTACAAGGAATCTTGATCGGAGCCCGAAGTCAGATTGGCTCGTTTATTCAATGGCGCGTTATTGATCGCACCTCCAAATAAGGGGTATGTTTGCGGCTAGTAAATACGTATATGGAAAAGATGGTTAATCGACTGGAACATATTTGCAGATGGACATGTTTCAGAAGAGGTTTGACAAGGAAGTTTATAGCTCAGACACTAAACTATACACTTTGTCGACGGCGTAATTCTATATTGCCCGTACATAACAACAGCGACACATGTTCAGTTATAATCACCTTAACCTGTCTTGCCGGAATCATACTATGACAAAATTGATTGACACTTAACTCTAACGTCAGAATTGATACCATTTTTGGTTGTTAATACATCATCAATTATTTCATTGTCTCTTTCACGTCGGGTCATACGCCATTTCAGTGTAAGAACGAGGAAGTTTATTCGATTCTTAACTGAATTTCAAGAACTCTTCACGCAGCATCAATCCCACTGAATAATCGATTACCATTATCATCATTATTGGCAGTTAATATTTCTTCTAGGATGGAAACTATGTTCTCGGTATTTGACTCGCTATGAATTTATTCCCTTGCATCTTGATTTTCGTAATTTTTCTCGATATGATCGTGCCCGTTGATATTTCAATGGGAAAACAGAAAAAATTTGGTTTCGTGGTTATAGGCCTTATTTTTCCTGTAAAGGATCATTGGGCTATGAATGTAATCATCATTATACACAACAATTTATCGGGTTTTATGTAATCGAAATTCGGATAACCGAAACCATGAAGTGGAACACTTTGGGAGCAAAAACTATCTGGATGTTGCAACACTTTTTCTAATGGGTTTGTATTTGATATCTGTGTAAAAACTGTAAATTAACATAATGATTATTACTTTCTGTACTGGCGAGTGGGTCGTGATAATCATCAATAAGAGTTTGGATAGGAAATCTAGACAAATTATCAATGAAACCAAGCAATCCTACTACCAAGTAATTCTAATACTTGGAAGACACAAAGTACGATAATTCCGACTCATCTTTATCTGAAAAAATGCTCCACAATCCGGAAACCTACCGAACTATTTGAGGTATTATTCTAGCCATGCCACAGCGAAACGTTTCGATTTTGAAAACAGCCACTCTCAGAGCTTCGTACGTTTCCAAGGGTCCGACTTGTCAACAGTTAGTGGCAAATTTATGTGTAATATCTGAATTTAATAATGCAATAGAACCACTTGAGGCTATACACGAGATTAGCCGCGAAATCGAAGTTCCAAAAGCCTATGTGATCTGCGCGTATTTTATGGGGTATACAAGCTCGAGATAGGGTAGACGTACCATTTGTGGCCACTGTTAATAGTTGTGGCCACCTAAAGGACAGTCTGTATTTATTGCTGGTACCTTTCAAATTAGCCAAACGTTGAACAGAAAGTGAAAATAGGATATGAAGTGAGTATTAAATGGCATATTGTTCAATAATTCAACACGTAATTCACTCAATTGTTGAAAAATTGACAGTCGAATCGCTGTTGTACCAATTGTGGCCATTACCTCCATTTGCCTGTGATAGATATGGTCACAAATGGATCAGGCCGATGGCCACAAACGGTACTAAGGTGGCCAAAAATGGTACGTCTACTCTATACTGACCACGATGGACCAGACTTATAATTTTCCGCCCAGTATTGGATCGACTATCATGAAATTTGGAAGTTGAAAAAGGCTGACCTCATCAGCGACGTAAACATCCCTAGAGACTAGTGAAAAATGAAACCCTCTCAAATTTGACCAGCAGTGGTTGTCGATTGTGGTTGTCGGTCTAAAGATCAGACTCCGTAAAGACACGGTATAAACTAAATACACGAAACTGACAATTTCGCCAGTAAATCTACACCGTCTCCGACGTTTGAGTAAACAGACAAAGAGCCTTAGAGAAGAAAGAGCAGACATGGTCTATGGAAGGTGACCTAGGATCTAAGTCTGTGTGTCTATCGTCTAGGTATCCGTCTATCTGGGCCCAACAGTCCGTGACTAACCAAATAGAAGATCGTCTGCTGCACTGTGTAGTACGTGGCATAGAATTTCCAAAAGGGTTGTTTTCGGTTAGATACGACGATACCTGAAATTCCTTTGTGATACAATCATTTGAAATGAATTGGAAGAGAAAGCCATCTTCTTGAGGCCTTTGGGTATACGCCGACGAAAAAATTATAAAAGAGAACCAATATTTCTTCACTTTACTGTATTTGCTCGTTAAGCCTACGCCCACGTGTTACCATGGTACGTACATCAAGCGTAGTGGTAGAGAAAATGTCAGTGGGCGATTTATCGGTAGAATCATTTTTTTCAGTATTATTTATTATTTACCTCATCCACTTGGGGCAAAAGTTTCGCCTAATGACAAAAGGAATAAAACGGTCCTCGACGCGTGTCAACCGCAAATAGTCTGTCAAATAAAATATCGTGCGATGTCTGTTTGCGATGTCATATCTCAGGCTGCTCCCTCGTCATTATACCAGTTCGGGAATAAAACTGTACGTGTATTTACGGAACGAACTTGACCCTTGAAGTACAGGTTTTTTTCACTTCAAATTCACCTTCGAGTTTGATTTCGATCGTAGAGGTAGGTATCTTACACGACCCAATCGTTTCTTCGCACGCTATACCTGAGGTCGAAACATGGTAATCTGAAAGATAGATTGGAATACAAGAAAACGAACCCATTGTATTGGTAAAAGTAAAAAATGGTAAAAATAGTTGAATTCTTTCACATATAAACGTTCATGGAAATTTTTCTCTGCTGTCCTGAGATATTCATTCATATACTTTTGCGATACTTCAGCCCGCATCCACATAATGCCGGTAGTTAATAATTTACGGAACATCGAAGAATTGATGTAATCGAAGTTGCTGAAATTTATACTGTAAAATGTACTATCAATTTAACACTTCTAGTATGTGACGTCAATAATTCATCTAAACACTGAATGTCTCATCAGCTCCGAAAAAAGCGTTACTTCCAGTACATATCGACACAATCTCTCGAAACTCAGAAGTCTGAGCGACTTACTGCGCATGCATCAAATAATTGAATTTCATTGGTCGGCGAGATCGTCCTTTTTCGATATTTTAACCGGCAGGTCAGGGTAGCCAACTTTGTCGAAACGGGGTATTGGCTGTTAATCTCTCATACGTAAGGTCAGCGAATTGAGGTTATGTTATTAATAATTTTAATTTCATGTGAATTATCATAGCATAGCATCGATCAGTATAGTTTATGATATTGTAGTGGTCGATATAGGAAGATAACTACATAGCTACGAAAAATGCAGTTGGACGGATGAAACTCAGAGTGGCTCGCTTGCATGAGCCAACGTCGGGACATGCGCATGCGCAGTCGATCCTTAGAGTGGCAAGTTTCAAGATATTGTGTCGGTGTGTGTATAAGACAGAAATTTCTATACGCGTCAAATCATTTCCAACAATGCATAGATCTGCAATCTGGTTCGGAACACTTAGCTCACAATTTTGAGTTGAAACGATTTGAAACCATTCGGAATATCTATGGATTTAGTGGAATCCCTCAGATGCTACAGGTATCTCAAACTCTCCAGCGGGTTTCTTGTGTATATTTCCGACAAGGCATAAAACCCGGTGAGGTTGTGTGGAACCTACAATCATCCATAATAATTTCACCAACAGAATAGATATTTTATGAATTGTAACGCAATGCGGCTGCACATCGGGAGACAATTATCACGAAGGGACCATATCGCAGCTTGCTATTTACAGCGCACGTGATTATTAGCACCTGTACACTCTAACAGATGTTAATCGTCTATTACAGTTTCACTAGCGTCATTGAGAAGCCTGCATTCAGAGAATACCTATATTTCTTCAGGATTTTGCTCACAGCTACGGGAGCAAAGAGACAGAAGGGAAACAAAATATTAAAACGTCAACCCTCCGTAGTCACTGTGAGTAAAATTGACCCACCTTTTCAACTTTGGGGCTGAATATCTGTATGGGGATGGCTTCAGATGAGGCTCTGCCTACCATGTACAATGCGTTTTGTTTCAACTCCAAAATAGACGCTCTTCAGATATCAAAATAAATATCTTTTCTGAACGTTCACTATCGAGCTATTTTTCACATCAGGGTACCATATCTTGTGAGTAGTATGCTTGAATTTCGTCGGAAAAATATTAAAAATTGAAAAAGTTTTGAATATTTCACTGAAATAGTGCATTCTGTGCACATTCACATTTTCGTGAATTTTCTTAGACACATTGACATTTAATTTTTGTCAAATTGACTTTTGGTTCATATTCTACAATGTTCGAAGTATGTTTCATAATTTTTTAAAGAAAATCGGACGGGTACTATTTGTACGGAAGTCAATTGAAAATCACTCGGGTCAATTTTACCCAGTGTGACCAAAATCACTTGGGACAATTCTACCACGTGATTTTACAGAGTTGTGAGAACGAAGGGTTAATTCAGATGATGAAAAGAAAGGAATCTGAAAAATCGCTCGTAGAAATTATGCGTAAACTAGACATACTTATATCGAACCTTACTGCACCAATTTTTGCTACCTTTCTTCATGGTGAATTTGTCACTCAGAGTTGTATAATGTAGGAAAGGTCTTAATCAATCGAGCCGAGTCATGTGGACATATGACTCGGCTCGATTGATTAAGACCTTTCCTACAATTTTTGCTACCTATAGGTGGATGTAGAATACTTGAAAATAAAAGATTGCGCGGCAAGTGCGAAAAGTAGGCGCTGTCAGTGACGTTTGTAGCACGAGTTGAATACAACTGCAGCTGTGATGATATTATGATTCAGATATCATCTATCCGTAAGTGCCGCACACTACTTCTAGTCATTTCTGTAAAGTAGAATTTGATTTGAGAAGCAGATGAATAGCATCAAATAGGAACACTTCTGAGAAAATGGCTCACGTTCGATGGCGACACTGACGCTCAATGCGCAAAGTTGAGTTGATTTGATCGGCGCAAGCTACGAGAATCCAACTTTCGAATCATCATCACAACGATGATCGTTTTGCCTATTTGATTTCAAATGGAAAATGTTAGGGGGCTGGAGCGAAAAAGAGCGGGAACAAACAGAAGACGTTATCGATATTATAAAACCTCATCATTTCAGGTTTTCAGCTTTTCCCTGAAAAATTGGTATAATGGACCAAGGTATAAAACTGACATGTTTTTTCATATTTTTGCATGCCAAATTGGAAACGTGCCGTACACGGTATATCACGGGCCCCGATTGATGTCTAATTGTAAGTAACTATGCGAGTCTGTCTATGAACGCGTAGCTGCGTGGATTTGTCTGTACTGACGCAACTATACTTACGATTAGACAGACTTTATTATGCAGTTGCGTCGGAACAAACACGCTCTCGCAGAATCACATGTTTTCAGACAGATCCATGCAGCTACGCTGATCTCATTTGAAGCTGTCGATATAACGCGGTACAACTATATACCTATGTACCGGTGTTTATAGAATCACCGTTTTTTTTCCTTTCTAATTGATTACTGAAATTTTAATCAGAAAATTTCGTACTTGGAATTTCATGCTTTTTCTCTTAGAATTTTATGATGACTCGCTTTTTTATTTTTATTTGCTTTGGACAGGCACTTTTTCTCTCTCGAGGCTAGACACTTTGTGATCATGTTAATTCGGTTGAACACACAATACAAATTTCAAATTTGAAATATTACTAGAATCGAGATTTTTCTATGGGACCTGCGGCGTGCAAATGGAAAGAAATCGAAAATTCAAACTATGGAATAGTTTCAAACAAATTTTTAATCCTCCTTCCAAATACACGACACATCTATCCCAGTAGATACGCCACTTTCTTCTACAAGCAATCAGCTATCCCAGAAGCAGAACTTGATGCAATTGGACCCATAACCTTCCAGGGCAGGTTGAGTTGGTTTTGAATCTCAATTCTGAGAGGTTCAACCAACATATTTGTTGAGTGAGATGTTTCTCATGTCAATTACATCTACCTTTGCACACATATACTCGGCAAAAATTTTGTTTAATTGTGTGATCGAATAAGCGACGGATTTTCGAAACTCAACCAACAACGGGCATCGATGACTCGAAAGACAATACGTCGACTACATGAAATGTATGGAATTTGGTATTCATTGAACGGTGTAACTGAGAGTAACTCGTGGTATATAATTATACGAAAATCTCGCAGTCCAAGTTCAAAATGAAAAATGTTCAAAATTAAATATTAAATAATTTGAGAACGTAGTAAATATTGTAACACACATTGCACGTGTACTTCTATATACCAAAGTGATGTGACTAGTCGGTGTTTGCGACGCTAAAGACGTGAGAGAACCATAAAAGGAACGAAAAATGTGAGTAACTCTCTCCAACTGAAAAACAAGTCGTCTGCTAACTTGCCACCCGATTATGTCCACGTGCCAGCTTATCAGGAAGTTGCTGACCCATATTATCTCTTCATATGGATACGAGGAATCGCAGGACACCCTCCGTACGATATTATTGACCTCATTACATCAGGCACATGTCTTTAATGGTGAATAAATGCTAAAGCCATTTCTTTTCCTTCAAGTTTAATTCGGCAATATATGATGAGGTGATGACGTACAATCGTGCTGATCTCCAGGATAAAAAGATTCTTTGAAATCTGAAACGAACTAGGTTAATACTTTTGGTACAGTAATGACGTCATGCTCGGGAAAAAGATACCTACATGTATATCAGTGAGCATACGATTGGAGAATTCTTGGCAACGTTAAGCACGAGTTAAAGATTTCCGAGTGTTTTCATGAAACTTGTTATATTCTAACGATCACATTTAAATAAATGCTACGTATGGAATTGACGGATGAAGCGATGAACTTTCGGCTAATCAAGATTCCATTAGGTTTTACAATGGAACATTTCCATTGGACGTAAATGGAATCTTGAATATATTCAAGATTTTTTACATATTAGACGGTTCGTGTTTCCCTTTATGAAAAAATATGGATAAATAACGGAAAGACGCTTTTATGATCAGCTCATACAATGTTATATGACCATTTCCTCCGACGTCAATATTTTACTGCAGTCTTCTCAACCGGCTTCCCATTGTGTTGGAGAAAAAGTGTTGAAGCAGGTCTACGCAAATTTGAGTGTCCATTTCGAGACTTTGACAGTTGAAAAAATATATCTTTCACTAGAAATGACAAATTTGTCTGTTGTTCGTGCTGAAAAAGTGTTGAAATCGACATAATAATTTTAGTGGACCTTCTCCAAGACTTTTTTCGTAACACCTCGGGGATATAGATATCCTTGAATTGTATATATGTATATGCACATCGAACCCTTGTGAAGCTCCCACGAACTTCCGGTCTATTTTTTCCGAATCGTACGTAGAAGATGAAGCACAGGAATGACGCAAGGATGACGTGGTAGATCTCTTGCCTCGGCTTTTATGTCGTAGGATAAATCCTGGGGGATTTTTATCAGCCTTTCACACCGTCACGAGAATGTAATAAACCCGCGGGGATACGATGTCGACGACCTTCGGCAAGCTTCCGTAATTACCTAAAAGGCACGATCCAAGGGTTCAAGGTTCTCACGCGAGGAAGACATAGTGCCTTGCAAATTGAGATCGATTTTCCGATACACTGCGATAGGAATTCGCGAGACAGGGGCAGCTTCATATTTCAAAAAAATAATGTGGAATAGTATTAGTATCCTGATTGAAAAATTGTGCCAGTGTAAAATTCTAAGATCGGTGTTTCGTGAAAGTTTCTAGAATTCGCGAAAAATTTCAATGAAAATTAGAACGTGATTTTTTGTATCAGCGATTTCAGATGGAATCAGCCCGATGAATTTAGCTCAGGTTTTGAGTAGCACTTGCTTGCTATGACGGTGTGTCGATGACAGGTTTGAATCCCCGTTATTTTTTATGTTGAAATGGCAAACGTCTAAATTTGAATAAAATTCTGGTATATTTCGTACGATAACTCAGCCAATTCGAGAGTGTCGCTGCAAGAACTGGAACCCTTTTTTGAAGATTTTTTCGAAACTTAACAATTACAAGATTCGGAATAGTGACCGAAATTATGATGCATTGTATTTGATTTTACATATCTGGGATTATGAACAAATCGATAAGCCGATATTCGACCGATTTTGACACTACATCGTCTGGCCTCATGTATCGAGTAGGTACTGAGAACTAAATGGGCGTAGACCCTTGAAATATGTATATAGGCCGGAAAGTGGTCATTAGATCGGCAAATGTAATTAACAGATGAGTTTTATAACAAAAGCCAGAGTTGTTTAAAAGATATCTTGATGAAGTTGTTGTGTGATTGACAGATTTCTGAATATGAATTATTTGTGAAAAGAAATACCGAATAAATAATAGGAATGTCTCTTATCGAGTTTTTTAATCACAAATTGAGATTGCCGTTCTCGGCGTCTCCGACTTATAGAGAATGCGAAATACAGGAATAGTGATCCTATGTGAATAATAAATGCAACAAGTCTGGAACGGAACTTCCGAAAAAACAAGAAACGAATAAGGAACTACTAATACAGCCTTTGGCCTAGAAATTCCTAGAGACAATCAACCAAACACGAAATTCGCGTCTCCATCGTCTGTTGTAGGATAGTATTCTTCGTTAGTCATAAATTACCCTTAGCTTTCCTTACCTACTTATAGTCAAGGAAAAGTTTCTTGGACGCCTTGCCATCTTCGCCCCCTTATTACATAGGTATCTAATTTGCTCAAAAGAAAAGATGAAATTTTTCACATTGGAGTAGATTGGACTAGGCTTGGAACAAAATTTGTCTACTGCAGCTTGTCTGGAACTTGAAAAATGAACGTTTCTCTGAAATGAAAAAGTACTGGTACGAGATTTGAATGAAATCAGGGTGTGTACCTAAGGAATTTATGAATGGAGGCTAATATCATCCCTTAAAACTTCAAAGATTGTATTGAAACGAGTCTTCAATTTTGTCTCAACAATCGGTACAGTATTTCTTTTCAAACAAACTGTCGATCTCAATAATATCTTGACTAAAAGCGGAGTCGTTCGGGAAAACAATACGAAACAATTGAGTGAAAATTTGTACCTTGGCCAGGAAGATAGCCAAGTTGGACAATTTTAAGTTATCCACGAATCAAATTTGTGCAAAGTTTGAAGGGTCAAGTGTGATTCAGCGTCATCGAAATTGACGAAGAATTACAATCATTGCTGTTTCTGGCTCGGCTTGATATATCCCGACTATGCGTCGATTTATAACCAGACCGTTGCGCTGTACTATAAAGGCCGATACACACAAGATTGCAGATGCCATAGGCAAAATGCATAAGCCATAGCGCATGCGCTGTCGGAAAATTACAGTGACCGGCGCGCATGCGCTATGGCTTCTGGATCTGCTTATGGCTTCTGGATTTTCAATTCACACAAAAATCCATAAGCATAAAAGCGTAATGTACCGTCAGCGACTACATTGCAGGCGGAAGAATCAATCGTATATTGAATGATGAAATGATGCATCAATTGACCAATTGATAGTGATACCGATATCTTATATTCCAGCTTAATTATAGTAATGATGAAACGGAGTACAATTCGCATGGGTATCGATTGTTTTACCAGTAAGGACGCAATCTCGCAACATTTTGAGGTTAGGCAGGCTGCAAAAGTGTAGCGACAACGGCGCACGCGCAGAGTTCACTGGATTTTTGTAACAGCGCATGCGCTATGGCTTATGCATTCTGCCTATGGCATCTGCAATCTTGTGTGTATCGGCCTTAAGTCTATAACGCGTGAAACAATTATGTACGTAGGTATGTATACATACATACATTACCCAGGTATCTGCGTAGCAGTGATTTGCAGAAGAATTTTAACTCTCTTTATACTTGTCGAGTGATTAGTAACTTGTGACGTATTGTAGCCGCCTGTTTGTCACAAGACGATTGTAACAAGTTTCACGTGATCAATGTATCCTCACATGACCAATGGTTTGTTAACGTTTCTATTGAATACTGTTTTTTTGCCTCAATATCGCATCTCACGTGGCGGGAACGTTTTTCACTTACAATCATAAGTATCTTCAAGAATATCGTGAAAATCACGATTTCAGTTTCGGTACGTGCCAAATACATTTTCTTGATGGAAAAAAAAGTTAATGAAAAAAAGTCAACCCCAAGGGTTTCGATTCAACTACACAAACTCAAAAATTCCGTCAAGAATCAATTATCATTCTTCTTCAAATAATTTTTAACAAATTCACAAACAGTTTCTTATTGCAGGAAGTAGACTGGATTTTCACTGAATATCAATCTTTGAGCCCAGAGTATGAAGTCTAAATATACACCGCAATTACGATTTTTGTATTGAAAATTGAATAATTTATTATCACGCTAATTCATGAGCAAATCATCGACCTTTTAATCTCGTAGGGAGAACCTGGGGATCTGAAGATATATATAATGTATTTTATGATCATAGGTGAGTGTGTATTTGAACAGGTGTTAAGAATAGTTCAAGACTTTATTGACTCTCTTATTACAGCCAGAGTGAATTGCGATGAAAGCTATTTACCCGGTCTGTGAAACTCAATCTTTTTTCTCGCAGTTGCCTATTATACCTATAGCTGAAAAATGTCAATTGATTACAATTAATGCTACCAATTGTCATAACAGAAACTTCGTCCGCAATGTGCAATAACGTAGAATTGAAATGGTAATAATTTGTCGTCAAGTTCCATCCAATGTTCACGCCACAGTTTATATCCAATTATCTCGATCAAATCGTGTCAGATATTCCAATCGAACGGTTCAATTCACCTGCTTGTCACAAATAATCACGTGCGTTTTGTCATACGAGAGATATTACTCCGGGTACACGGTCACATGTATGAAATACAGGATGACTCAAAATTCGTGACGAATATTTTACAGGGTGAATCCTTGTTAAAATTGAAGTCGAAAGTTCCTTAGCTATTTCTTAAAAAAACGACCCATTCCATTGAACATTTTTGTTACATAATCTGATTTATTATTTTTCGTTTCATTCTGATCGAAATGGAGCTTGAAATTTTCCTAAGAATTAGTTCATGATACTCAAGGAAAATAATCTCTTTTTTTGCTCTAATTATTTCAATTTTTCCGATTTTTGAACAAAAAATGAAAAAATGTTTTTCGTAACACCTGCTTGAAAAGTGTTATTCTCGAGGCTTGTGTAGCGTGCGTAAAGTGCCTTTTATTTCGGAATAATGAAAAAATACAGAGTTGGCGCATGCGCACATTCAATATGTTCTATTTTACGCACCAGTGCGTACTGAGGCGCATGCGCACTTCGAAACAGCTTACTTTTACGCACTGGCGGTAATCCCGTCCAGCGCGGGCCACTCGTAACCTCGATAATTATTTCGTACGTTTGCTTCTCTCAAATAAAACTTTCCAAGCAGGAGTAACAAAAATATCGTGAGTGGCAGTGCGGAAAGGCGATATCCGTCTCGTACGAAATATCAGTACTCGCCTTCGGCTCGCGCTTCTAACTTCGTACTTGACGGAAGTCGCCTACTTTTCGCACTAGCCAGACAATATACTATTATTTTCAATACAAACAGTGTTTCTCAGAAAAATGGCTGAAGAGTTTTCGACTTTAATTTTGACGAGGATTCGCCCTGTATATGAACTTTGCTAACGAGCATGTATAAACATGCGTATACTCCCTGGACGAATAATTCTCAACACAAATTATGTTATTGTTAATTAAACGAATCAAGGTTGTTGGGGTGATATTGGGTGGGGGACGACCAGTGCTAGTTTCTGAGTAACTTTCCAGTTTCTCTTCATACGCCGAGAGTATATACGAGAACTATAATGACGTAATAATTTACCAAGCGTCTAGGAATTATCGTGAGGTTCGATATCGGTTCGAGTATATTGAATGAACTAGCTGAACCCAAACACTGTGTGACTTTCGAATTATAGAATCAAGTGAATCATATGGGTATCCCCGTTTTCGGGAGTAACACGGTGCCTTTCCACTCTGACCACCGGTTTTTTTCCTCCGCATTATACTTTAAGGAAAGTCTCTGTTTTAATTAATCAGCCAAGCTATACTGCGTGCGAACTTGACCCACGCAAGTCGAGATAAAATCATTCTAATAAATCTATCTAGGTAATATCGATGAACGAAGACACCAGCGAATGAAAAGAAAATTTGATAAAAATTAACATCAAAGTTTTTCTTATTCTTCTAGGATTTTTGGTTCAGCATCAGGGAATCTCCCGATTCTCGCGACAATGGAACCTTTGTTCGTGATGCGTGTGACGTATAGACATAAATCTGACTTGAATTCAGTAAAGTACCTGAGCATTGTCTTTCTTCCTAGTTTGACTCTTCAACGATTTGAAAGCAAGGTGACCACGTTTTCATTGTCAACTGCTATCCGAAAAAGTGTTATTCCGAGTATGTTTTGGTAGGTATATCTTGTAATTCGTACAAGGAAATGACCATTTTTACAATTCTTATCCATCGAAATCTGAATTTTTGGAAATTCGAATGAACAACAGTACCTATTCAAATCAAGGCTGCAGTCTTGTTACTCGCCTCCGAAATTCTACAAACGAGATTCAACAGAAGATGAAGAGTTGTACCGATTGAAACTGTGTCCGGTTTGAGTAGGATGATTATTCAGACATACGCGCACTAAGAAAATGTCTCCATTGATCATTTTTTAAACGGCCCATCCCTTGAAGGTTTTATTGATGAATCGCAATATTCTGTGACTGAACGAATGAAAGTCTGATCAACGGTGAAAGTGTCTGAAATAGTTGTCATCAATTCGTCGATTTAATCTTTTCATCCAAACAATCCGTATAACTAGTTGCTCTTCTTTAATAAGTGAATAATCATTACATCCTGCCGATGCATCAAGTGCCATGCCAGAACTCAGATCGGTCTCTTGAAATTTTGAAATTAACTCAGTGTAGAGAACAGTCTGGTATCTCCACGTTTTTCGGCAACCAAATTCCGATAATGGTAAACTTGCCGTACGCGATTCTCTTGATCGTTATTCGAATACAAAGAGATTTACATACTGGCAGGTGCCTTTGGAGTATATGAATTATTCGACGAAAAAAACGTGGGGTTAATATCCATCTGATTTCCAGCGTTGGCGAGTAACCAAAAAAAAATTGAGTTTGCCATTTACGGTTGGAACCATATATCTTCGGATTCTAAAGGTGGGGCGGGATTGAAGTACAGAATTCCAAAAGTTCCGAATGGTCGCAATTCGAAATGTATTTGAGACGCGTTTCTGAGTTCCTGGAAACTTTATAGAGTTCAGAGCTTGCAAATTTCGAAAGGTCGAAATGCAGGGGGCTCAAAGATATAAAAGTTAAAAACTCAGAAAGTCTAAAGATCTGCATATTTGATAGTAGCTCATGACAAAGCTGTCATGTATCTAAACAACGTACGTTTCGGCCTTTCGGATCTTTAGCTTCCGGAATTTTGAACCTTCGGTGTTTTTCCATCCGGAGTTTTTGAAATTGGCTATCTAGCCTTTTGGGGCACTAATCTTTCTAAAAACTGTGAATCGCTGTAGTAGAAAAATTCGGAATTTTGAATTTCGCAGCTTTCGAACTTCAGAACTTCAATCCCATCCCTTAAGGTCGCAGAATGTAAAGTTTCGTCAATCATTTTCCATCTATTTCTAATACCTTTCGCCTTCCGAAGAGAAGTACAAGAGCACATGAAAAAAAAAGAACAAAAAAGTCACGAAAGATATGATTACGTGCAAAGAGAATTAGCTAACACTGACGACGAGTGTATTATATGTATAATATAATTTAAGAGGTTTTTCTCCTTTCGCGAGACAGAAACAGGGAAAAGATACAGGATATATATGTATATGTACTATGTAATACATATGTATACATAGAAAACAGAGAAAATGGTACACACGGTCTAGTCCCTCCGCCACCGTTACGAGTATAGGTCTTCTGGGCAACTCTATAGTAACATAACGGCGACCAGCTAGTATGTGGCAGGCATCATAGTGCCTCGGCGCTCTAACGCAGTGCGCACAGCCTCGCGCGGCGGAGCGAAGGGGGAATCCCGCGGTAGACGGGGGACGCCTTCGGCTCGACTGACGCCGAATGGTATATTCAGTTCCCACAACGACGCGCACCAAAGAACTCGACGAAGGGGTCCCGTTGCTGCAGTGTACACGCTTATAGGCAGCATCGTAATTTTTCCCTATTCTATAAACGAGTGATCATTAAAAATCGGTTGATTCTTAAGCCGCCAAGAAGTCCTTCAATCAAAGGTGACAGGGTTGGCCAGTGTCGCTGTGGATCGAAAACAAAAGAAAAAACAAAAAAAAAAACAAAAACTTAAAACTTGAAAACTTCTAAGCCAGACTTAAAATTTGTAATTTCAAACTCGACATAGTCTCCTTCCTTTGTGAGGTCTCTGCGGGAGAACGCGATATTCTAAAAAAAGAGAGGGAGATTTGAAAAAGGAGAGAAAAGATATACGAGGTCTGGCGAACAAATGAGAAGCAGAATTGTCAAGTGAATTTTGAATCGAACGTGATATATTGAAATATTGGTCCTAGACCTGAAAAACGTTTTTCGCCCACGTTTAATCCTTGAGTAATAATATCGATTATTAATACAATATCGTTGTTCAGTTTCGCGCCGAGTTGGTAACGAACTGGACCTCTGCGAAATGTTGGGCGACTTTATTTCTCCATTTACGATATAGTGGGTGCTGTGTGAATAGTGATTCGGGAATATCTGCACCGGTAAGTTCGAACAATCATATTCCATCAGTGTTCGTCACTAACTTTCTCAATTCCGACTGTTTTCAACTCACCGAAAACTCACCTTACAGCAATTGCTGAAACTCTTGGCTGAAATCGCTATATTCTTCGTCGACGACAATCGAAATCCATAATCGATAATCGACTCTAACGCAAGTGTAACACCGGTACATTCTGAAGTCGCCTGATAAGCGCTAGCGTCGCATTTAGCCCATAAAACTAAAGGCCGAAGCACATCAAACTCCATAAGCCATAAGCAGAATACAGAAGTCGTAAATATAGATATACCATCAATGGTGTTTTACGATAAGAAGTAATGCCGATGACTGTGGCATATGCATAAACCTTTTGCTTATGGCTTGTGAAGTTTTATGTGCATTGGCCTTTCTGGTGATATAGTAAAGATCATTTCCAACTTAACCTAACTAACATAATAAAAACACGAGTTTTACTGGAATCCTATCGATTTTTCACGAAGTGAGATACTTAGTCACTTTCTGCCAAAAAACTAAATTCATTCATCGAGGGTTTATTTGGATCGGTTGGGTATTCGTCAAGAAATTACGATTCGCGTTTTCGAGGTGACATACATTGGTAATAATCGAATTTCGAACAGACTTCCATATCACTTCAAGGTGCCACGTGACTATGTTCGGAATTCGATTATTACCAATGGCTGTCACCTCGAAAACGCGAATCGTCGTTTCTTCCAAACTGTACAACCTACCGGAATGAACCTCGGGAGATTAATGCTTCACTATGGCAAAAAGTGGCCAAGTGCTTTACTGTTTATAAAAAAAAAACTAATAGAAATCCAGTCAGATTCATATTTCTTATGATAGCTAGGTTACTCTCAAAGCGACTCGTACGATATTCGTACAATGATTGTAATATCCGGGGGTAAATGAACAGGAGATCGTTCGACCTGATTAAATGATGTATTGAATTGTCGAAGCATAGCAAAAAACCAGGGTTTTGTTACGTCACACTGCGGATTGATCAAAAACAGTTGAAATGAATCATCGAATATTGGAAGCAATTGGTACCATTGAATAAGATATCTTTGCCAATGTTTTTTTCTGTCCATTTTGCTGAATAAATGTTTAACGACTGACACGTCTTGTTCACTTTACGATTATAACACTGTTTCTTTTATTCACAGTACATCTAAGATTCTGGTAAAAGATTTCCACTCCTAACGTTCTACTTTTATTGTTAGATCCTGAAGACAGAGATTCGCGTATGAATAGGTAGCTCCGCTAATATTAAAGATGTACGATTCTCGGGGTGGCCAATAGCGCAATGGGTCTCTGATTTTAAACCATGAGTCTTCTTATACATACATCAACATCCGCCATTATCAAGTTGTCCCTATTTCTCAAATGGCTTTGATCCGCTGATTTTTAAAGATATGACTTCGTAATCTGCATTTTTGATTTTATCGACCGAAGTTCTTGAGTTAATTAGAGTTTTTACCTCGAGGTCGTCGAAATTTAGAGGAACTTCCGGTTTGAATTCGATTCCGAGTGTCGAATGACAAAATCATCCCACAGTATTTTCTCTACGAACAAAAGCGTTCTATTCATACGAATTGGTCCTAATTTTCATAGCCATATAGGTTGTATCGATTTCGAGACGGATTTTTGAGACGTGCGAATCGAAACAAGAAATGTTTATGTTAAGAAGGAAACAGGTTTTGCAACGTCTCCTCAGACCTTGATATTATATGCGCGTATTTAAACAATTTGGTCAGAACGCTAGAAATTTTTCTTCTAATCAATTTTGTCGAGTATGGAGGACGAATGATATAATATCGAAATTCACAAATAGTATAATTTGGTTCGTTTTTTATTTATTTATTCACTTTTTTCGGGTTATCATGCATTACGATATAGCTGTATTGTACAGTTTGTGGTATGAGATGAAACAGCCTCGTTGAACGAAAACGAAATTCATTCGTAATATTTTATAAACCGTATTACATTATATTGAATACATGGATCGCGGTCCGCTCCCGCATAATACCTCAACATCGCCCCAGTTTGAAAATATCAGCCACACGCGGAAAAACGACTTATTATTATTGTCATTTTCCTTCTTTGTTTCGTTGGCCGTGAAGCGATTCCAGATCTTTTTTTTCTCAAAGTTCGCCATTTTCTGTGTAAAATGACCGGTTTTTTCGACTGAATCGATGTATTTTGTAATAAATACGTACCGTTTTTGAAAAACATCGGACTTTTCTTTTAAATATTCACCCAAATGTGGCTACAATATACAGGGAAATCCAATTCCCCGGAATCTTTCACATACATATGGGTTATAAGAGCGGTGGAATTAGTACCAATTGCCCTTACATTATCCACAAAAATCTATTTTATTCGCGACGAACCATTTTGAGTTAGATTCAGTTGAACATATTTAGTAGACGACAAAAATAAGCGAAACACATTGAACAGGAAGAAGAATTCTGGTCGGTTAGATAATAATCATCTAATTTCACCAGCCAGCAGCTGTGCTATAATAATTAATTGTCAACGCACACACATATGGTTATGGTACATGTATGTTGTATATGAACGACAAAGATTGACACCAATGAAATAAAAATAAATAACACACATATGCGGTAAGTTTGAAACGCTGTTTCTGACTTGCAGTTTCTGTCATAGTTAATGGTATTGAGTGTGTTATATTAGTTTCGAGGTTGACTGACACGACCACTGTCAAAAACATTCCATTGGGAAATATAATACGAGACAAATGGAACCGTACTTTGCGGCAGCAGACTTTATTGTCCAAATCGGCACTAGCTGGTAGTGTATCACAACATGGATATTTGTTGGAATAATTTACGATCAAGGCTATACTAGCGTATTGTATGTGAAACAATATTGGAATGATGGTAAGATTTATAATTTTTTCAACGTAAGTCATGCTGTAGGTAATGTTGGTGAAAGCAGAGTTGCGTGTGACGTACACGTACGCCCTCAACGCATTGACGTGACACGAATGTTCATTAATTTATCGTATAATCTCTTCATGAGCTAGCCAAATTTAATTCTCCAAGATTTGGTACCGAGTGATTTCCTTATTCGGAAGGAACACTGAGGACGAGTTCTCCTTCTGGTTAGATTGCATCATTGAGTTTCTTAGTTATTGGAAGATCATCGAGGTAAAATTCCACTGGAAGGAAAAATGTGGTGCCTTTTTCTTTACTATTTTCTCGAAAATGGGTCCTGATCATCTCAGGCACGGTTATCCTTGCCTCTAAATCACGCATGCAGGACATCCTGGTTTGAGAGAAATGTTCAGCACACTAATAGGAAAGTGTTTTTGTAACAGATTTGAGATGAGGTCCATAATTCCCCTGGAATATAGAATTGGATCTGCATTCTGAACATCTAGCCCAGAAGTGTCGATGACCCGAATGCATGAGCGAGGTGCAAGAGTCCTTTTTGAATGATCCCTTTATCATTGCATGTAATTGTGGTTCCAAACGGAACTCACATAACCCAGGCAAAAATTCAATTTCACAACAAAAGTTAAAGTACAACAGTTAGATTACAGCTGTAGGACCTTCCCTCATAATTGTTAGTGATCTTGGAAAATGTCTAGCAAATTATTGCAATCCATAGACAAGAAGCCATGTCCGATCTATAGGAGACTGCAATGCGATGTAGGAGACCATGGTGCGAATAAACTCTGCAGGTCGATCATCTCTGAGATTAAAAAGTTCTGGTATTAGGTCATGATATGCTGTAACAAAATCTGACGAGTCTCAATCCGATCACGTGTCTGGTGATGATTGGCGGGTAAGGTCAGTCACGAGTTGAGATCTTAATTTTTATGTTTGTTTACTTGTTCTTCGTCATGAACCAGAAACAAGGAAAACCAACGAACTCGTCCCATTGCATTCCCATATTATACATCATATATATAGGGGCGTTCCCTCGTTCCTGGTACCCACTTCCGATAGCCATAGCGCCCAGCCAGACGATAGAGTTCATTGAATCTGATCTTTGCACGATTCGTAACAGGAAAAGAAAAATGCTTAGCCACCACTAACGAATTATCGTCGCCACATTACATGAAAACTCGTGTATTAGGTGTATGTTTTAGCAAACCGAGTATCAAATGAATAATTTACATGGAGATTTATAGCCTCAGAAAATCTTCAATTCAGGTTTTATATTTTGTTCGTATTTAAGTGCCTGAAGTTTCGAACGTTCGTTTGAACGAACATATGAAAAGTTTAGGTTCAGCAGGATTTTTGATCTACCAAAAGTATCTAAAAATTGTTGATGAATGGAAAATCAAAGGTCAGATGTACAAAAGTTGAAAATCAACAAATTTCGGGCTATCGAATAAACCATAGATACGGGATTTCTTTGACACTTTCGTTCAAATGAACGTTCGGAACTTTATATAATATACAACATTCCTATTTCTATTGAGCACCACTTCGTCTATTCCATCTGTGAATTTGTCTGTATAAGATCGAGAGACAGTGATTGCAGGATTTGGGACGGAAAAAAAATTCCAAAATGAGCACGAAATATTTTTGACAAGTCCTGTTTTCCCACATTTCAATCATCCAAACCTACAAAATACTGCGTTTCGGAGAACTTTGCATGTTATGACTTGTTTGTGCACCTTTTCTCTTTTTCTTCTCGAACCCCTTCGTTTATCTATTCTTGATGCGTTATTTTCTCAGGCACCTCAGTTATATCTTGCTTGGTCGAGTAAAGCTTGGTTGT
Source organism: Ametastegia equiseti (assembly GCA_963989295.1). Lineage (NCBI taxonomy): Eukaryota > Metazoa > Arthropoda > Insecta > Hymenoptera > Tenthredinidae > Ametastegia > Ametastegia equiseti. The sequence goes on from OZ022389.1 coordinate 25,170,379, forward strand.
CAATCAAAATCAAGGTCAATAATTTGTTAACTATTGAGACAAGCTTAATCGGGTGCACTTGAACTGTTTCTGAATGATTTTCACGGTTTATTTTCGTGACCCAAATTTCGTTAGACGTAGATATAGGCATATATGCGATTTTATATCTGAACAATACCTACATTCATGACTGACAATGAATTGAAGTATATAAAGTTAATCATTCATTTATTAGCGCTTTGTTCGTATTACGCATATATATATACAATCGCGCGTTTGCATACTTCTACGTGCGTATCATCGACTTCTCCTCGAACTAATATAATCGGGGTTTGTTGTTTCAATTGAATGAATTGGTAAAAAATACTCTTATTGCGTTTCGTTTCGATTCATTTGGTTTCTCCTTTTTTTTTTCTCTCTCTCTTCTTCCGTCTCATAAGTCAAATGATTATTGTGAACTCGGATCTATCAGTCAAAAATTTTCCATTACAAGTCGCGGTTCTAGACGCGCTGCGCGATTTATTATTCTTACGCACGATATGCGAGAGAAAATAATTACTGAATGGAATTTTCTATGCACACAAAGGTCAGACGAATACTTCATTATACGATCAGACTGATGATGATTGGATCGTGGAACGCAGAAACCAATCAAGTTGCATTTTCGAAAAAAATTCGCTTTTCGTTCACTTCTATTCTACGGTAATCCTAAAACAAAAACGTACTAATGAGAACATTTTTACCGCATATTGTTTGAAATGTTTCGCATATCACGGTCCAATTGTGACACAGAGAAAATTCTCTACTAGAATTCCCATGACCAATTAGTAAGAAATCATTTCCATATTAAACACTGCACAAAGGAATAGGTATAGAAAAAATAATGAAACTGAAACTAGCAGCCAGAGTCAGCAGACAAACAAGCTAATCATCTTCCAAAAAGGATGATGCAGTACAACAGATTTATGACGTTTTTGGTCAAATTCATTCACTTTTCACGAAACATGATGAAATTCAGATTTTTCAAATTTTGCTGCCTCATTCTCATCAACTTAATCGTTCGGCTGCTAATTCTGGCTGCTATCTTCAGCTTCATGAAAATATACTCTGCAAATTACAGACATATATATGTATGTGTGCGAATACCTACATGTAAATTGTAGTTCTAATCAGCCAAATTTCTCGATAGAAATGCGTAATTTTGCCAAGTTTTTTTCACAGACTCCAGTTGATTTGAGCTGGACAGCACCGTATACATATACATACATGCCTCTTTAGTACAGGTTTATGTATGTTGTACACACTCTTCAGTTGAGCATACATAACCTATGTATAGTGTATACATTAGCCATTGATATACAATATTGTGAATGATCTTTGTAGACGGGCTGTACTATAAAACAAACAAAACGTATGAGCACACATGGATCTGTCCAGATCCGCAAATGAAATGCGCAAGTAAACGTTGCGAATGAAATTAGGATCTAGTTATACTATTTATCTCTCCCTCTCTCTTTCTCTTGATCTTTTTCTCACTATAGGTATGATTATATCGGATCTATTGGACACTATGGTTATCTATCTATCTATAATTATAATAATTCATTCAATTTATTTTCACATTTTGTCGATTTTCTTGCACCCTTTTGTAATTCTCTTCTTATGTTTTGCCTCATGGTTATCTTTTTACCAGGTCACAAATAACGGAATCTAATCTAAAAAATTCTAATCTCTCTCTCTCTCTCTTCCTCTTCTTTCGATACTAATATCTACGTATGTTTCGCATAGGAACTTCTAAGCCGTACGATCGTGTCCAAATTTCCACCGTCCCAGGTGGGGTTTGCCAATACTGGAGATATGGCCCAATATTGGGCCAGTGCCGAAAGCCAAGACTTGTTCGCCATGACTGGCCCAATACTGGCTTGACTTCGGCATGACATTGGCGTGGCCTCGACACTCATCGCTCAGGCCAAGGCTTGGTTGCTGAAGTTGGCCCGGTGCTGGGCCAGGCTAGTTATCTGGACACTTGTTTGCCGAGGCTGGTACACAGCTCGCCCAGTATCAGTCAATGCGAGTAAAATTTGCACTCGCAACCAAATTGAGCACACCAAGTTTAATGAGAAAAAACATACAAAAATCAGGCATGGAATAATTCAAGGTGGAAAACTCGGTGCCAAAGAACCATGATAGCGAACTTTTAACGAATATGAATTCTGAGAAACATTGGAATTTATTATCCAATATCATTTAAATGTATGTCTTTAATCGAGTATTTCTCAATAGCACAAATGCACAAAAGAAACAAAAATTATTATATCGTAGTTGATTGTAAACAAAAATTCGCATCAGATTGAGAAGAGAAATAAATTGGGTTATATAATCAGATATTGAGAAAAATTAAGCTCTGCTTGTGACTTTTACTTCATACTGAACCAGAAAATACGGTCGTCAGTAATTTTTGACTATCATTCTACCTGTTTCTCGATGTATAACGTACCTACAAAAAATTATCTTCGATTTTGTCATACCTCAAGCTGCAATCGCCTCATCAGTATAGTACCAAATATCCAATACACCAGAAATTAATTCTAGCTTGCCGTCGTTGCCCCAATGCTGGCCCAGCGTTTGTACCCAATACTGGGCCAGCATTGGAAAACGAGCAATGGACCGTCCTTATCACTCCGAAGTTTTACCAGTTCTGGCCCAGCGACGGTAGCCAAATCCGGCCCAGCCCTCTAACAACGGACCCCAATGCTGGGCCAACGCTGGGCCATTTGTAAAACCCCACCTGGGGTATTTCGATTCGCCAACTTTTGATTGATTAGTTATTTTGACTTACGAGAAAAAAACTGCTGAAGTTTGCAATCAAATTCAATAACAGGATTCAATTTTGTTTCGATCGGAAGATGAATTGTTCAATGAATCTTTTCTTCTCTCCTATATTCATTTGGAGGGCATAATGATTTTCCGCGCGATATTGAGGAACTTCTCATAGCACAAAAATCACCCCGGTAGGTTCCGGGTTCGTATATCTCGTAGGTGAAAAATTCACAAATTGCAAAATCAATACAGTAGTCGACGACTCGAATGTGTCGTTGCAGTTAAACGACGAGGAGCTGATAGTTTAGTAAGCTCTCATTTATCAGCAATATTTTCCATACATGTATACATGTAGATACGAGTTCTTCGATAATGAATATAGTATACTTTCACGTTCAGGGGGGGTCTTGAAATGAGTTCAACTCGAAAGAAAATAAATAGAATAAAACAGCAGAAACAGGGGTGCGAAGTAAAGTTATCGCGTTAACTGCTGCTTTAAGTACCGATGTGTATATTAACTTTTAACCCGATTATCGCACATTATATTTATACGTATAGTATATGTTTGTTCCTTTTGATCGGTTTTTATGTATAATCAATATTTCTTCTTCAATACTGTTAACCCTTTATTTGAATATACCAGGTTACAGGTGCTGTTTGTTCATCCATATTTACCCACTCATTGTCAGTTTAGCAAGCAGATACTTCATAGTGGATATATGAGAGCCATTTTATCTGTAGACTTTTGACCTGTAGTGTCGAGTGTCATAATGGTGTGACTTGCGATAAATTAGAACCTTTTGAATATCTAGTCGAGCTGCTCTCATTTTAATCAAATTAGTTGTATCACAATACGTGGTCCTTTATGCCTATAGAAGCTCCAGAGAAAGTCCATGGAGTGACTTTTTCCCTATCGCTGTGTTTTTATTCTTCTTATTGGAATGATAAAAAATGCATCAGTTCGTTGTATCAGATATATTTCAATACTGTTTAGTCTAGAACATATCCTTTTTGGTATAACGTACTGCATACAGTTTGTATATATTGAACGTGCGATAAGCCACATGATAAGGCAATAATTAGTCCTCCTTCATACTTCTCAGTCTTTCTCTGGATCAGACCTGAAAAAGAGCTCAGCAATAAAATAAAAACACATTCTAATTTCATTTCATGGACCCAGTCCGGTTCCAATGATTTCCGATACTTCTCGCACTCTCAAATTCCATACTAGATTATATACCTGTTTTTTTTTTAACTGAACAGGATTCCATTCTGAAGCAGAGAATCTCAGAATTGAAACTGCAAATTCAGGATTCTCCAGGATCCACATTATTTTGATGATGTACCGTCATCGATAGCGTGCGAGTTGAATTTCCGTAAATTGACGTAGAAGAACTGATCAATTTTTCGAAAACATAATGAACATATTTGCTGTTCACTCATTTTCGATAAGTCGGTTCTAAAAATAGAATTTTCAGCCTTCTAACCTCAAAATCGCAACTTCGTCGCGATTTCTCGGCTCTCATGATGAAAAATAATGTCCGAAACTTGTACGTAAAGGCTTTTTGACGAAACTCGTTACAGCACTCGCCTTCGGCTCGAGCCGTAAACCTCTCATTTCGCCAAAAAAGCCTTTCCGAACTCGTATCGAAATGTACTATTTCAGATTTCCTGCACACAGTTCACAACGGCCTTCATTCCGAAATCTTGAGCCTGATGGATAAGTCGAGTCCCTACACTAACGCAAAAATTAGTTGGCTGAGTGTTTGGGAGAAAAAAAAAAAAAAAAAAAAACTTCGGCGGAGAAATGAACCCGTTTCTATCACGTCCGTGTTGTGGATCAGGTTTATGATGCAGTTGGCATTGAACGAAATCCCGCTTTTTCCGAAAATGAGATCATTTTTTGATGAAGAAAATATTGCAATATTATACATGATTATTTGAATTATGTTAACTTTTCAATGTATCTGCCGAGGTTACGTATGTATATGAGATTTTTGGAGTAAATGACTTGACATATATTCCGTGCTATTCGTATTTGGTAAATCTGAATCGACGATTTCTTCTACTTTTTTCGGATAACCGTTACACTGTATAATATCTGACGATGGTATGTACCACTATCTTTAATCCAGTTGGGGGATTCCAGTAGGTCCACTATGGGCAAGACTAACAGTTTTCTCCTAAATCTTCCGCATTGAGGACAACTAGCTAAACAAAGCATGCAATCTACATCCATGTACGTACGTGTACCTACATAATATATAATTTATGGACAGTAGTTTGTGTTACGTGTAGGTATTTTCGGTACCTCCATACTTATAATATGTACGTACATATATAATATCTTTCACCAAATGTATTTCTCTACGTAAGGGTCGAATTGGTCCATTACTTATCCGATACGAATAAATACACAGGTGTGTGACTATTGTATATAAAACCAAATCCATTCGCAGTTTTCTGCGTCTTTCCAAAGACATAATTATCGTCATTCTGAATCCGTGATGTATTATCCATTAGATTCTTGAAATCCGGGTTGAGCGGAAATAAGCAGGCGGTATGTTTCATGCGTTACAACGTTCAACAATGAATAAATTCGATGAAAAAAAAAATGAATTCGTTCTTAACTTGGAAAATGATGTGTCATCGGTTGTGACAGTGTATAAAAACCAAAAGGTACGAATTTTTTCTTGTTTCCTCTCCCGGAAATTGTATGCATGATCTATTTTCAAGTTTATTCGTGTGCATACATGTGTACGGAAGTCATGTGTACATATATATATATATACATTCACGAGCGCAAAGTATTACAGACTGAAAAAAAAATAATAATAATAAGAAAATAATAACGTTGCAAGTTACGGTGTGTATGTATGTATACTGATATTTATTATACATTAAAGTTTGTCAGCTGTGCCCTTGCGTGGACATTGACATTGCAGTTTTCTTCCGTGAGACTGAGAATTCAATTGTTTGCTAACATCTATTACGTGAATATATGTATGTGTACTCCATTATCAATGCTAGTTAGAAACGTGGGAAATTAAGAAATGACAATTGAGCATCTAATTAATCATCGTTTATAGCATCATATCTATACTATATCGATCATATAATTTTCGAAAGAGAATTCATCAGATCAATCGCTTTATTCATTCAATCGTGATTTGTTCTATCCACATTTTTGAAATTATACATATTTCTTTTCGACGGAGGACCCCACTAAAATTTTAGCGAATAGTTGTTTTTCATTGTTTGGATGGCCAAAAAGGTTCCAATCAAAAAAGGGATACCAAAAATTTCAGGTTATGGTAAAATATGTTTTTAAAAAACGTTTCAATTTTCCGCGATAAAAGTTCATGCGCATGAACTGTGAAGAAGGATTGAAACTTCAGGAAATTAAAACTTATTTTCAAAGTATATCCTACAATGATCTAAAATTATTAGTATGCGTTGATTGCCCGTTTCGAAAATAAAATCTACGCTTTTCTCCCTTGAGTATGCGTGAGACAAATAGCATCGAAACTAATTTATGTAATACTCTTTTTTTCGAATTTTTTCACTTATGCCAATCGCGGTAATCATCGACGACACGTAATTGTTACATCTCTAAAACGTTATGGCTAATGCCTTGCAGTACCCACGCACTAACTTGGCAATATTCGTTTGCAGTATTAGCCAATAACGCGAGGAACGATAACCTGATAGAAAATGCCGAAACGAAATGTTGAATTATATAAAAGAAAGCGCGATGTTATGTATACACGTATTTCGTTATTCCCAGGACAGAAGTATTAAACGGATGTATGTATGTTGGTACCCACCTTTGCATTTATGTATACATATAAGTATATTCTTACACCTATATATATATACCATTTGAACACCACGCGCGAGACTTTACTCAAACGATCGTAGGCCATTAAACGAAAAGTTATTTTTATACCCGAGTTCTTCTGGTACCAAATTGTAAACCCATTAACAGCGTTCGTTGGCTCATATTGTTACAAATAGTTGAATGTTTTTCTTTAGAATCTATTCTCTAGGAAAACTCGCGGTTTTACAATGAGAGGAGGCAGTAGGTAATAACCGGTCGGGGATACATAGAATATAATCGTTGGTTTTTACAGTTTGTATTTAGGTGTATAAGTACCTGCCTCTACCTACAGCTGCTGGTTTAAACAAGTTTTTTCTTTTATTTATTATTCAACCACGCGCGTTATCCGATTATGCTGGTGTATTCTATCGTAGTTTATTATCATCGGGGTGAATAAATCAATGAGTAACAATTATATCCTATTACCAGTTTTCGAACGAAGATATACGTGTAAACTTAATCGATTATTTTTATTCATTTTCTGTTTATTTTTTCCATCACTTATGTTAGAAATTCTTTTTGGAAATTAGTGAATATTTATTGCAAGCAACTAACACTTGTGTTGAGTGATATTCTACTTATTAAGGGAAGACTCCACTGAAATTTTGGTAAGAAACCGTTTTTCTTTCTTTTAATCGCCAAAAAACATCCAATCAAAAAACGGATGCATAGAATTGACCATTTCAGTTATGAAAAACTGCATTTTAGTAAAATTTCAGGAAAATTCTCCCTCGAACGATTCAAAATTTGCAAATTTCAGAAGTAAGGGAACAACCACTTCATGGTGGTGCTCCATTCACTTTCATTAATATTTTATTTTTTTCTTTAATTTCATAACGACAGGAAGTTTTTATTTTCTCCATTTTTATTTTGGGTATCCTGGTTGGACTGCGGAATCGTTTTATCTCTCCGCGATCAATGAGTTGTTGAAACTGCGAGTCATAAAAACCTTGTAATGAAATATATTTGAGTGTATCAGTGACGAGTGGACAAGTTAGTTTCCTCGTTCATGACGCGATAGATTTTATTTATTAATTTTTAATTTTTTGCATTTTTATTGTTTTTTTATGCAGGTAGTTGGACCGATCACTATAACCGTACCTATACCTGATCGAGGAATTAATTATCCTTGTGATGAAAGTCGTATGTATCATCGATTGGTTTTTTTCGGCAGTACCGTGGGAGCGTGATGTGTTAGCCTAAAGTTTAAATTTGTAGTTCTATTATCAATTGATGATTTACTATTCAGTTCTTTTGATTTCATCATTTTTGCTCATTTCAAATTATCGTATTTCACATAACGCTGTTGCATTGCTCTTCGGCTCGAATAGACAAAACGCATTAAAACTTCGTCCTATAAAAGATATCGTCCTGATTTCATGAGGAAGCAAATTGAAATACTTCTTCTGTAGTTTCGGACTTCCGCATGGATATTGCAAATTTTTGAAACAACGAAGTTGTACAAATAATTGTATCGCCTCATACTTTGCCGATGTGCCATAGACTATCCATAGACTATCCGTGTTTTCAGAAATTTATACCGCAGTTACTCATTTTCAGTCATGATTTCAGTTTCTAATTGTTTCTTACGATAATCTTCATCAGTGATGACGTGTTTGTTCAAAATTGGTCAATATTCGGAATTCAACCGACAGGCATATTTCCATGCAGAGCAGCTGCAGATATGAGATTAAATTTAAGTGACCTTTCAATAATTAAATTTTTCGTTTTTGGACTTGATTTATTCAAGTCACGTGTCAAGAAGGTCGATTAATATGCCAATCGAATTCAAATGGCAGATTCAAGCTGACAAAAAAAAATTCTCAACCAATCAACCGGCTAAAAAAATGTAGGAAAGATTCAGCGGTTATCGATAAAACTTGGTAAATGCAAATCACTGAATGTAACGATTTGATCGAGATGAGCACAATGAAGAAAAATCAACTTGAATCATGGTTCAATCCACAGTTATGGATTTGCTTTCGTCTCGATGCGTTCAAATTGTATCTTCTAATTTTTTTAATTTCATTTCCGGGATGTATGAAATTAGAATGATGTAAATCTTAACAGTCAAATTCATTAATTCTTCCTTCTCTGTGAATTTCTCTTCTATATATTCGAATAATTGAAAAATGATGAAATTCGACTATTCCAATCGGCGAATTTTTGTCATTTGATAATCATACAAATTATTCCAGTGTGCCACGAATAATAATTCATTCTAAACTAGTATCATTACAGAGTTATTTCGTTGAGCGATAACCATGACGTTTCATTCGAGTGACTTAAACTCTGCTGAAATTTTCTGATTTGGTTTGGACTCTGGGTTCCGTGGGACGCGTCAAAACTCTAGCCGTAGGCAAAAGGGATGCTGTATCGATTTTCCTGCTGCACCAGCTTGAGTGGTAGCATAAGGTCGTTTGAAATGCTCCTACAGGGTGGCTCAAATTTCATAAACTTGAATGTCTAAGTTTCGCGCTCAATTCATTCGAGATTTTCTTTTATTCTCCAGCTTTTCTTATTGAAATACTGTTTTCGAGATTCGGGTGAAAATGAGGGAGATCAATTCGTTCAAGTCGTACATGAAAATGAATCAAACCTCTACTATAAATTCGTGACAAATAAATTCCGAAACAATTACTTGACTGATTGAATAGCTTTGAACCACCGAACCACTAATTACGATGAAAATACTTCGGTGATTGGCAAGATTTTCCAAAACCAATTCTGAAATAAATCGCTTGTTGCGAACAAATGTCTGTCTGTCGGTCTGTCCGTATTCATTGTAACGTGATGAAAAGTATCGTGAAAAAAACTGTTTTTTTTCCGCCTTGTTTAAAATTCATTTCGTGAATGTAGTTAATGTATGTAAATTAGGGTGTTCCTTATATGGGGTTGGGACGAATTTTGACGGGGCCATCCCCCAGATCAGCTCCAAATAATTTTTAAAAATGTAGAAAAAATTTTCAGCCCTCTCGACCATTACCAGAGGAGGGTAATTTCCCCCTTTAAAACACACGTGTTTTTTCTCGATGCATACTCACTAAAGATTATGTATAATCGTGACCGTGTGTGAATTTGAAGTTGAAGAGGAAAAAAATCATTTCTTATCACATGTATATATGTATATGCATCTAGGGGCCTAAAATTAAGGAATTGGATGATAGCCGAGCGAATCGACACGAAAGATATTCTGGGCTTCTCGGTGTTCAGGTCGTTGCCGTTGGTCGCGACTCTCCGCAACCCGCCACGACCCAGACTGCATTCCTAACCCGACAACCTGCTGCACGATCCACACTCACATATATTCACACACATGAGTACAATCTACGAAATTTCAGCTTACTGCAGTGTAACGAAACACCGCAGTAGAAATTACCAACTCGTTAATGCTTTATCTGGAAAAAAAATTCAAATTTGAATACATAAACTTGATTGGATTTTATTTCGAATTTACTGAAGAAAATTGTAATCGAGCGCTACAGTTGGTCAAGATAAAACAATAATTGTGGTATTCGTGCATAATATTCATCTTTCTCCAATAATCGAGGCCAGCAATTATAATCACAGTTGAATAAAAAATTCTTTTCTATAGATCTAGGTCATACATATCGATTTACTAATACCAAACGGGCGTATTAAGCGCCAAAAAATTTTTTTCTGCAGATATGCCCACAGGGTTTCATATTGCATGAAAAAGATTTTGCCACAAAGAACGAAATTTTATTTACTGCATACGCCCCTATAAATATTATTAATCCATCGATATCAACGAATTTATTCAAATCGTTATCCCTGATCCTACGAGATTTTGGGGTGGGATTGAAATTCCGAATTTTAAAAGCTGCGAAAGTTCGAAGTTCGGAAAGCTAAAGATCCAAAAGGCCAAAACTCCGGATCTCGGAATTCGCTAATTAGAGATCATTTATTTCACAGCTTTGTCATTAGCTTCCCTCAAATTTTCGGATTTTTGAATCTTCTAAATTTTTGAATTTTCGAATCTTTGAGCTGTTTGTATTCCGACCTTCCGGAATTTGCAAGTTCTGAACTCTGATGTTTCTAGAAACTCAAAATCTCGTCTCAAATAAATTCGGAATTTTGACCTTCCGGAACTTTTGGAATTCGAAACTCTAATCCCGCGCCAAGATTTGAAGCGTGAAAGATGTAAATAATCAATGTCGAAAACCCAGTCATCATGACTTATTATTTCTCGCAATCAAAAATATCTTCACAGAGTCGTCCAGCACCGCAGGTGGAGAAGTTTCAACTAAAAAAAAGTTCTCCCCCCGATAGCTTACAGCTATGACTCATTCTCTGATTCATTCTCGAAGTGCGAATAATCATGTGCTGCAGGTAAATCAGAATTTTATTCTATTTTCTATTCCCGATTGAAAGCTCGCTTTATATTCTCCGGCTCAAGTCCCCTGAGATATAGCACCAGCTATGGTGTAAAAAATTTCTTGCAAATTTTCTATCCAGTAACAAAGTAGCTATCTAGTATATTTCTGTATAGCTATCGCGTAGGTTATTCGCTCAGCAACGATGACGCTTTGGCGGAAGTTCCTTGATCATTCGTTACTGCAACTGATTTGCATCCAAGTGCTGCGAATCTCCTCGAATGACTCATCGCCAAGTAACTCATCTCCGGGATTCTAACATTATTTTGCTTCATTTATACAACAGTCTAAGATTTTTATTTACAAACTCTGCGTACGGGATATTTCATGTCAACTCTAATATACTGCCACTTAATATTTCCATTTTCTAGTCATTTTTTGTCGTCGTAAATTGAGTGTCGTCTCCTCAAGCAATTATTTTTATCTCTGACAGAACTCCAGATATGAATTTTCCATACTCACAAATTACCCAAATCCCGACATGGAGAAATGCTCAATTCTTGCAATACTCAATGCTGATTATTATTGTACCGTACTAAAAATCTGCAATTTATATCGCAGTGTTCGATTCACATTCCGCCATTTCCTCAGAAATTTGTTTCGCGAGCAAGCGATATCCTCAGTGATTTGTTTCATTGCAGCCATCTATCCAGTTCGGTTATTGAATTATTGGTTCTTTTTTGGAACCAGACGATTTTTTATGTATCTATTATCTACTCCACTTGTATTGTGCCTAATTCATCGTTATTCTACCATGCGGAAAGGATGAAGATCAAAGCCTCTATGTACATGTATACTGATTAATTCCCGAAGGGTAATCGCCGACGTAATCCGAGATTATTTCAACACCTGCGGCCAAGATCATCGAAGCCTCAGGTATACCGGAAGTAAAATATCTGCCATGAATAGTTGGGTAATGTTACAGGCTCGACTCTCGCTTCGAAATATGAACACTACCCTAGTGTATTACAGCAATATCTTTTCAACTACCTTGTACTTTGATCCAGTATCTTTTATGGCGCACGTGCGAGATCCCGCGAAAAAAATTTCCTCATTGACGAGGGAAAAGAATCCATGAATATTGATGTAGATATTATGTCCAAGATAATGTACGTATTGCCAATAATAAAGGCACCTAAAGACGCACCCGCGTCTCTGGTTATTAGAAGTTTGTCGACCGATTGATGAATCGATTTTTCCATAAAATATAATTAGCCTGTAACATTGGACGGGAATAGACAGCAGAAACAATGAGATAGTCTTTAGTGTACCTATACGTAGCGTACGTAGGTTTGACTTTAGAAATTGAACTGCCTACGGTAGGCCTTGAGTTCAATTTCGGTACCTCGTTATAAATAAATGATGTTTTAACGCTCATTAGTATCCGATGATGAAAAATAAATTGAACTCTATATAAATTATACATCATTATTATCACTTGACGCAACAACACCCGGTTACTGCCTGCCTGTGTCTAACTATAGCACACAAGGTATAAGACTTCAGGTCTTTATTATATAGCCATAGGGGAATAACTTCGACTAATATGATACGCCACTGTAACACGACTCGTATAATTGCAGGGCAAAATCGTAATTGAATAAAAAAACAACAATACATGGCTCATGAAGATGGATAAAAATTACATAGCATTTCCATCTTCGATCTTATAAATCTTTAAACCACCGGTTGGTGTAAAGTCTCGTTACCGATAAGAAATCTTCATCAGTTTTTTTTTTCTATCAAGGTGTGTCACGTTAACTCTACATTTTCACACGTTCCGAAAGTTCCGCGCTTGTCGCACTGGGTCAAATTGACACCAGTAATGTTTGAATGGTTCGCACATAAAAGCTATCGATCCGATTGCAACGAAAAAATTCATAAATATACTTTGAACAATAAGTAATGAGCGAAAAAAGTCGATCTGTTGAAAATCAAATTACAACATGCTGGAAAAAAAAATCATGGAGGGGTCAATTTGCAGAAAATACACATTTTCACAAAAATTTTCTAACTATTTTCATTTTTCAGTATTTTTTGATGAAATTCATAGGTGATAGTCCTGAAATGTCAAACTTTCAGAAAAAAAAAAAAAAAAAAATAGCTGGAGCTAATTATGATGGGATCTGAAATTATTGTATATTTATGCACTACCATCGATAGTCGTCAAGTTATGCGATCGATTAGATTCCATTATCACTGTATATATATGCTAGCAATTTAGTGTTATTTCTATTTCGGTCTACTATTTTTATCATAGTTTGTTAGATGATTTACATCCGAGCCGTTTATTAAACCCAGCTGGTGAACTCAGAGGTCGACCTTATACGACTAGAATCGTCTATTCGTTTTACTCTATGAGAGCTGCTCGTATAATAATATAATTCTGATACCCACGTTGCCTTGGTGGTGTCCAATTACACCATGATCCATTATAGACTTTGAAATACAAGTTCTGAGATAAGATTTTTCAAAGATCATATATATATTCTCACCCACGCGTCTCCTGTCATTTTCCTTATCTCGAACCTAGCATCTCGCAGAAGATCATCATCATTACAGATTGTGCCAAAATTATTGTATTCGGAGAATCTATCTTTTTTCTCTTTTACGCTATTTACTATTAATTTCTGTCCTACTGATTGTTAAATGGTCAGCACAATTTCCCCTGATGTCGCACTGTAGCGCACGTATTCACACATTATTATGCTGACGCTGTCGCAAAGCTATTTTTGAACATATGATTTGTTTATGTCGAAATAATTTTTTATGCTCGTTTAAGCGCCATCTTGTGTATGTAATTCTTTTCAGTAATTAGTCGGAGCTAATTTAACAGAACGATGAGTTATTCTGTCAACAGTTTGAGATTGATCATTGAAAGATAATAATGAGCCTCGCAATTAACTAAAAGCGAGTATTTCAACCGATTTATTTGACTAAACGTGTGTTAAAGTAACTGTTGAAAGATTGTGCGATTATTGAAATCGTTTGGCTGAGATTCGTGGATGGGAAAAAGTAACTTGCGTGAGAATCTATAGATAGTCATTTTCGATTTCATAATTTAAGTTCTCAATACATGTAACAGTTTTTTCACTCATAGAATAAGTAATTAGTTATGAAAGGTGAAATATGAACCGATCATAAATTTGTATTCAAATAACTAAAAATCGCAAGTACGGGAATTATAGTAGCAAAAACTCAACGATGAGCAAAACATGACATTCCACAAAAAAGCGACTGGCAAGCGCCCGCGGAACAAACTTTGAACAATCATTCCTACAAACCTCCGAAACCAACGTATTCAGTAGTATAGGAAATTAGAAAAGAGTCTGGATTGTCCGGGTTATCTCTATGTGTTCTTTTTCTCAACGATTCCGAAATCATGGCCTATCGCATCCGTAATCCAAACTTGTAACTTTCCGGTAGAGTTGAGACTCTTATTTATCTTCTTATAATGGAATTGAATTCAACTTAATAGAATCTCAGGGTGTTTTGGATTCTATCTTAGGGCCTACTTCTTATTTGCAACGAATATGTCAGGAACTTTGAGGATGAAACAAATTAGGCATATGAAATTTTTGCAATTGGGTATAACAAAATGCTTCTACATGCAGATTTTTTTACTGTATAATATACTACGGTTTTGCATAGTGGGTACGAATCCGCGGACTTCGTACAGCGAATTCAGCGAAATCACAGCCTAATTATTCGAAGCAGACAATTAATTATTCTTTTGCTCGGTCAATTAGGTTTAGTTGAGTTCAAAATCAGAGTTCAAACCTCATGCAACGTCAACCAGTAATTATTCAGATTCTAGATCACAACACCTGCAGATGGTATAAAATATAAACGTTTGCACTCTATAAAATCTGCTACTTTACGACACGTTTTCAAACCTGGCGTTTTCCTCTCTCTAGCTGTATCTGAAATATTTTATTTTTTTGTTATAACTATGCATCAGCTGCTTAAAAAATAAATAAGTAAACAAAAAACAAGCTTTCAAGATCTTACGCTCGTGGCATTTTGCCATGAATGCCACCTTAAAGTTACATCATTGCCTCGAAAAATCACATATACACAGCTATATTGTTGCTTTGAAAATCGAAACTATTACAACTTAGGCATAGGTAGATATACTTATACTATCAGTTTTTTCAAAGATACGGATTTCGTTATTGAGCATATTATTATTTTCTGTACAGTATATCAAATGCGCGGATTGAAGCGTGTACTACAATGCTTTTGATCAGTCAAATATTCGCAAAAAGGAGGAAATTCATCGATTATCGAATCGGTACCTAACGACCCTCAATTTTATGAAATGTCTCATCGAGTGTGTCGAAACTTGATGAAGGCTCAGCTTTTTCTCAATATAATACCTTTATATATTTTCCGCTTCATCCGTCATATCCGCTTCAGAAGGTCGATTATTTCGGCTTGAAGCCATCTTCCTGTTGCTTTTTTTTCAGTTTCTGTTTGGTTTCCTCTCTGTTATCCTTCGATTGATGAATTTCACCTACACTGACTCATAAATCCATGCGCTATCTTCCTGTATAAAAAAAATATACACATTTATTTGACCAAACCGCTGAACATTCGCGTTCTCGTAAATTTCAAGATCCATATAATCACACGTATAGAAACATACGGCCTTTCTATTCTTGGAAGTCAAATCCTCGACATTCCCAGTCATCTGATAATAAAAATGACGAATCATGCATTCGTCTGTATGCACGCATGGCTTGGTATAATATCCATATAATATGCATCATGTGAACTAATTGTAAATGAATTCAGTACATATGAAAGCAAAGATGATAGATGGTGGGGTTGGTTTGTAACGCAGAGATAATACACCCCCGCGAACACGCGTATGTATAATAAAAATCTCCAATCAGGTACTATATCGAGTAGGTAAATAATTGAGCTTTTGAACTTGTCTATTAATGATATACAATGAATAAATGCATGTAACAGCCGACGAATTCACATAATTAATCAATCGCAAAAGTATGCGTGCGTAAGTATATATGTACGTGCATATCTACTGTGGAAAATTTTCTAGTCTGGTTCGCGCAGATCAATCGATGGATGTTAAACACCGTGACTACGATGACCCAAAGGAGGTCAAGCCTGCACGTACGCCGCAAACCTAATTAACGACATCGCCATGTGTATAGACAAGTGAAGAATTTTTCGTTTTCTCACAAAGTGAAAAAGAAAAGCATTTTTTTTTTTCAAACGTTCGCTTGGAAGGGTTGCTTTTTGAAACCTATGTGTGTGTATAGCTTCCACAAAGTACCTCGAAAGTACTCGATTTCCAAACAAGACGAAAAAGAAAAGTTTGCGCATGCGCACTTCGAAATATCTCAACTTTCCGCACTGTAGTTCAGTGCTGTATCAATCGGTTTGTTTACTTCATCTGTTCCTTAAATCCAAGTTTTCTTCGCAGGAATCAGAACAAATGGCATGGCGTCTGCGACACGTACCGATAGGCGATATTTGACCCGGCCTGCAGCTGACTCCGTAGTCATCGGATGTCACCTGCTTATTTCGCACTCGCCTCACAATTATCTACTATTGCATTATTACTTTGATCATTAGATTCTTATCTGCACGTTATTACACTTATATAAACAACTCAGTTTTTGGCCTTCTAATTGTCGTTCCGCCTAATTCGCTATCTAGTTCACTAGTGTAACTAATATACATAACTATATGATACTGCTTGAAATTATTTGTGAAAGAAATTCTACTTCCGCAAGATCTAAACGCTCCAAGGATTTTTCACGCGGAAGAAAAACTTTGGAAACAAAAAACTATAAGGGTACCTTGAAAGGCAATATGAAGGTCTGGGGCGTATTTTGAAATTTTTCAACAATCTGAAGCCTAAGAGCGACGATTTTTTCCCATGAAAATGAACAATTTTCAATCTTTATTGAAAATCAGTTCACACATACACAAATTATTGATGCTGAATCATTTTCATTTCAAGAACCATATAAAAAATGTTCTCCTTAATTCAATCTATTGATTATAATTTTATTATAGTCCTTCAATAGTCTTTCCATTTAGACTAATTACATGAGTTTAATGAGGATACCAACATCCACTCAACGATGTTTCATCTCTTTTCTACTAGCCTTTAACAAACTAATCGATTATTCAATAAATTACTTCATGTACATCGTTGTGTATATGATTTCAAGTTGACAACGAATGAAGGGACATTTTATTAGATCTGGATTATTCCGCCAAATGTCTTTTAGTAAGTTATCTTGTATTTCCGTTTTTCTTCCAGACAAATAATGCCAGCCTCCTGATGTATCCGAGTTGTCTTACTTCACGTTTTAAGAAAACGTATACGAAGAGAGCTGTTTCGCGTTGCTAATGTCGACCGGAAATTCTCTGTAATTAAATCCTGAACATATAACGGCTATATAACCATCGCATTGCAGTCAGTCGAGTTATAAACGCGGTTTCGACCTGGTTAGGTGTTCCAATTTTGAAAAACGCGCTCCGTTTAATCTTCGCGCGGGTAATAAACATATTGTGCCTTTTTATAATTGGACACACAATTCGTACGAATAAATATCACGATTTTTTTTCCAGAGATTTCATTCAATCCCCAATCCAATGAGAATTGTTAAACCTTTACCATTATTTTTTTTCATTCTTTTTCTCCTTTTTCTGAAAGTATATTCGAGGCCTAACCTTTGGCTGAAAAATAACGAGCTTTTCAGGACGATCGTTGTGTGTATACCAACCTACCGTACGAAATCGGTTTACGTAGGCTTTGAAAAATCCTTTTCGCATATACGCATACAGGCTACGCGTTATATTTTCCGATTACGTATTGCGAACACATGCAACACACTCTGTACTCGAGCGCAAATATTTAACTTTCTATAATCAGTCCCTGGCACGAATTCTTCTGTTGAATAACGTCGGTCAACGTAGTAGCATTTAAATTTGGCTTTCTGAATGGAATATTGAGAGGATTGTTTGCAATGTACAAACATACGTTTTCATAGATCAAAGGCAATATACATTTTTTACCACTTAGTTTCATATTCGTTCACATTACAGCTCTGGTACAGGTATATATATATGAGAGCATCGAGTGTGGTAAGTTTGAAAAAGTCGCAGCTCGTCCAGCAATTAACTCACGTGTACGTACCCTCTGATCACGACTAGTTCTGCAAGAACAAGAATCCCACAAGGACGAACGGCGGCTGCCTTTATATCCTCGACCATTTCTATGTACTAAGTTTTACGATATTTTACTCGTTCATCGAGCTAAAGCTATTATTATCGACACTTTAGTTACCAGACAGACATCCTTTGGAAGATAACTACGCGTCGAACGGTATAAAATCCTATCTTACGTACGAATATACATGAAATATGCAGAATTTGATTTAAACATCGTGTTACATCGCAAATTCCAAAATTTTATGAATATCTACGTTGTTTTTCGAAGAAATAATGAAGCTCTATTGAACAGGAATTTCGTTTGAAAATCGCGGGAAAACCATTCGAAATTTACTAGTGGCTAAATTCGAATCGGTGATTTTTCAGTATAAAGAGTTCTGAATCATCGCAGCTACTATATGATTTTCAGGGCAATCCGAGTGTTCACTTGACATGACCAAATAGAAGAAAAAAATTCGTTCGGTCTACATTTGTTTCGTAAAACTGAATCTTCTGGCTTTGTGCCCGGGTAGAATAGTTTATTTTTTTTTTATTTTGCCTGTCACAATATATACCTATCACTTTCATGTCATCTTTGTCAATAACTGTAGAGCTAGAAAAGCAAGACAAAGTGAAATGGGCATTCGGGATTCATCATATCTGCTTTTGAGGCTTCTATTTTTTATTAGATAATTTCAATAGTCGCAAAAAGGATTTAAAAAATGGTAATAATTAATTTTCTGACGAAAAATCAGACCGAGTAACATGATCTGCATCTGAAAACGTCTGCGATCTCATATCGTTGTTGATAATTTCTTTGAAATTGTGTGATTTTTCATCTGCTCGAACTTTTTAATTGACGACTGATCGTTATTTGAGGCACGGAACTTCGAAATACGTACCTATCGAATAGTTAGTCCAGAGTGCACAAAGCTTTTGAAAATAGAGAAAACGTATGACAAGTAATCGACCCTGATGAATAAAATGAAAATTCAACATCAATCCATGTTAGAAATCCGTTTTTTCAACAAGTTGATACAGTCATAATTCTTCATTACTCCTTCAATTTATAAGTGGAATTATTCAGGAGTTACGAAAAAGGCGTAATCTTGAATGAAACTGAAATATTTGGAAAATATATTTTCGTATAAAATCTGCTTCTCGAATGGAAATTTTCTTCAAAGAAATTACAAAGATCGATGTCTGACTCGTATGTGATCACATCGTCTTCGGATCTTCGCACTCTTGAGAGAACAATAATAATCATTACTCATTCTTTCGGTGTTAGCATTGTTGTCTATGAGAATAGGAGTCACGATTCCGAATGCATAGATTTAACAATGTACTACGCAGCATTCGATGAATTGAAAGGGGAAAAATAGGTCGAGAAGAAGATTTAGGCCACTGCAACATGTGGAATAATTCTTAACCACGGACAACGGCGGTCTAAACTTAACTCAAATACATATATATACCTACGTCTACTTCCTTCGCGGTTTTCCTCAATCCAGTGTATAGATAAATAAACTGCAACTCCGACTGTAATGTAGGACCACCTTTCAAATTACCCTGATATATTGTACAAGTATAATCGCGTATAATTTCACCTGACATGAGCAATTAGGAATTCGTGGACGAATTATAACGCGATTCTTCAAAAATTTGGACGTTATTAAATCTGAGTTGGAAAGAAACTGAAGTTCGGGAACCTATTATGAATTATTGGAGTATTGGGTTTCTCGATGATCTCGTATTATTTGCCAACGATTTTTGGAGATTTTCTTCCATCTGATTGAGACGCTCGAATTCTATTTCAATTTCATTTCCGGGAATTACTCAAAAATTTGAACTAGTTGTAGCGGTACCGGAAGCGAAATTATACTTCCTCGGTTGTTTTTCTCCTCGTTTTCTGCAGAACAAATTTCGTTTGAATTTATTTTAGCAGAAAACTGGTTTCGAAATCCCGAAATGTTTGTAATTTGACTATGTAATTTTTTATATTTTTCATG
The DNA here is from genome assembly GCA_963989295.1 of Ametastegia equiseti. Taxonomy (NCBI): domain Eukaryota; kingdom Metazoa; phylum Arthropoda; class Insecta; order Hymenoptera; family Tenthredinidae; genus Ametastegia; species Ametastegia equiseti. Next base: position 25,190,658 of record OZ022389.1, read on the forward strand.
ATCGGTAGCTATAGTTCATATAGTTTCACAACACCTATAGTCAAGCTGACTCGATGCAACAGATGATAGTGCTATTCAAGTCGAAGAATACAAAATAGTATACGTGAAAGAAAAAAATTCACGAAAGCATGTTGCCGAAGATGAGATTAAACGAAAACGACAATCCGAGTTATTTTATATTGTGGGCAGCACAAAATCTTGCGATATTTTCAAATATATCGCTCTTCACGAGAACAGATATTATATATTTTTCTTCCTTATAAAAATAATAATTCGTTAGCAAAAAATACGTTGTTTTTTTATTAGTGCTGAATAATATAGCTATGCCTTCAAGAGCTACGATCATATTACCTTGAATCAAATTCAATAATACTCTTTAGTACAGATTTTAATAGCTGTACCACAAACTATATATACACGTGTCCTTTGAAATTCAACCAATTCTATATAGTTATAGTCCAAGTAAATAAATAATATTTACGTGACCGTTAATACAAGATACAATACGACCGTTTATCTAGACGCTAAAATATCTCTTATATGAATCATTCTTTTCTATAGTGCGATGCATATAAGCACTTATACATATATGTACATACATATATACACATGTATGTTTGGAGAATATTTCCTCCTCATGATTTCAGACCATCTGTATGTGTATATGGCTATATATACATCGGTATATCATATATAATACATGTTAATTATCGCCTACAGACGACGAAGGTTATGCCTCCAGACCTAGAATCTAGATACTAATTGTACGAATCATCTGAACTATAAACGTATATACCTAAGCATTCCGAAACAGTGTGTCGGTCACTGACATTCCTCCAACTGTTAGTTTGAAATAAATTTATTACATGTGTGTACTCTTTTGTAGGCCAGCCTGTGTCTGAACAATTTTTATAAAACAATGGAATGCTTTCTTCGTATATGAAAATAATGAAACAAAAATAAAAATAAAAATGAAAAAACAGTGAAAACAGACGTTTCAGCAATAACCGCATGAGTCTAGATTTCCATAGAAGGAAATTTTCGACTATTCATTACCAATTCTTTATCGTATTTTCGTTTTATTTTCAATTGGAGAAGCGCTAGTTAATGTCATACGGCAGATCACCTTTAAACGATCGTTAATTCTCTTGGGAAGAAAAATTAAATACTTATTCATACCTTCGGATATTGTATTCACATCACTTTGGCAAATGACTTCCTTATAAGTTTGCCTTACGCTTTGGCTAATTTTTGACATATGTGTAATTATACGACATGGTCAAAGCTCTTTGTCGTTGTTTATTATATAGTCATGGATTATTCGAATAATTACCACATTCATCAAACGATGTACAAGTGAAAATACAGGTACATAGGATCGAAGTTTACTTTTACTGTAAATATACTCCTCACCTGTGGGAATTCAAAATCTGTATAACTTTACCAAAAACTGAGAATATGATGCAAATTACGTGTATTGGTACGGCGATAAATCAGTCGTTAGATCCTATACCACCATCGCTGAGACAAGTGGGTGTATATTAAAATATAAAATTTAGATTCTACAATTCAAATGCAGAATTATTCATGTCAGTTTTTATCTATCTTGATTTATTTATAACTATAACCAAATAAGGTTGACAGTGTTACGTTATAATGTCTACGGAAGTAACTCAATTTGACTCTGCAAAAAGTACAGAAAAAAAAACAAAACTACACCACAAAATAGAAAAAAGAATCGTGGCTATTTCTACTGTTTCGGTCTATTGGTCAGACATAAAAAAAACTTGACCACAATAATACGTAATCATTCTGTGAGAATTACTACTCCATTTATTTGTCCTTCTTTTCAAATTTTTCTAATTAATGAACTGCTTTTCTGTTCCCTATTATCCAATTTTTGGCTGAAAAGAAGAAGAAAAAAAAAAAAAAAAACGCGTTTCACATCTGGTACGATTTTTATATAATTGACGATGACTGTGAAACAGAAATTGGGCCAAATTGGCTATTGCGTCCTGAGAATACATAAAAGGTTTTCATCTCTCGAAGAATCCACTGATTGTTGTGCGGGAGACTCGCTCGATTGATTTCTATCATGATGATAATTCTCGTCAGGCACTCGCAGGGTATTTCGTTCGTTCGACCTTCCGGCTTGGCCTACGCTCATTCCAACGGAAGTAAATCGTTCTAAAAATAACTCTATACAATGAAAATAGTTTGTGAAAAAGTAGCATTGCTATGTGCCGGATCGGTGTCTCTTTTCTACATCCCAAATTAACCAGCGCGGCTATTATGTCTCGTTGCGATCATGGTATATATAATAGAGTTTATAGAGTATTCGGAATCCAACTCATTAAACTGAGGGGGAAACAACTCAAAATTGGATTCCCAGATCAATTCTTTAAGTCGAATAAATTCGCATTAATCTTTTCAATTTATTTCAATTTTGGCAATTTGAATTGCTTCATTATGTGTAGTTCAAATGAATCCACTAGGTATCATTTGAAATAATTCCTTTCAATTCGGAATAACTTCGTTTAGTTTGAATTATTTTATTCATTCTGAATCAATTCCTGAGTAATTATAAAGTTAGTTGAAGTCGATTCGTGATGATTTACGTAATTTAATATTTTAATATTAAGTAGTAAGAATCAAATTGGGCTTGAATTTTTTGGTAATTGGTAATTCACAATATATTTGTTCAGGGCAAAAGATTGTTCATATGTTCAGGAGGTACTATACCGATTTATGGTAAATCAAACTAGGTGGTCAATTTCTCTAAAAATTAGAATGAATTTGACACAAATCTAGGTTGATTCTGAACGATTCAAATAATTTAACATTATTTTCATTAATTTCGCCTAATCTAAAATAATTCAATCTGAATTCGTTGATCTTATCCAATTTTTTTTTTTCGATTCACCTCAATTCGAATTAATTCATGTAATGCGAATTATTTAATGGCAATTCAAAATAATTCATTCAATTCGCGTTAATTCGCATTAATTTTCGATTAAATTGTAGGTATTAATTCGCGGACTATTGACATGTAAATTCGAAAAGTTATTTCCCACTTGCAATCAACGTAGAATGATGATAGTATAGATTTGAGGTGTTGTAAGTAATTATCGCAGAAAAGGTAGTGATTTTTTATCACCTATGATCGTGCCCTATAATTAACGTCGATAATAACGAGCCTCAGAATTTACTTTAGTAATTATACCGCGCCTAAGTGAAGTTTGAAATTGTTTTCTGAAAAATATGTTTACGATCTAACTACAGTGCCGGTATAATTTACGAGCTGATTCTTGATTGAGATATAAATAAACTTACATTATATGGGCCAGTAAGAAATGGACGGATTTCTTTTCCGAAAATTCTGTTGTTTTCAATTTCTTTCTCAAACATTTTCATGAAAACATTCCTCGATCGCATCATTCTTGATATTACTTACTCTTTCGTGATTCATGTAATTTTTCTCGATGTTTATCCATACATCGCGAAGTGAGAGAAAAATCGGAAACAAAACTGTGCCGAAGGTTCCATCATGGATCAATCGGTTCATACCGAGAGGCTTTTCACTCCAAAATCGAAAGAAATTATGACGAAGATTTCCGATAATTTTCCTAACCTGTGACTGACTTACAGAGAATCCCCGTGATTTCAAATTTGTGGAAATCGCGAAAAATTGATTTGAAAACATTGATCCCCAATGAATTAGGAATCGGTGGAAATTGTTGAGAATCCTGAAACTGGATATTACAAAGAATGTCAGGGAATCAGTAGAAATAATCAATAGAAGTCATCAAGAATCATTTGTCCTCCGGATTCTCGGGTATTCGGATTTCCTATGATTTCCAACAACTCCCCGTTCATTTTCAATGATTGCTTAGTAATCATTCATGGAACTTTTCGATAGTTCCTCGAGTGCATAACCTCTCAGTGGGAACTGGACCTACGACTCGACGGTACCATCTGTGGCTGGAAATTTGGAAATATAGTATAAAATGATGATTTTATGATTGGAAAAACACGGACAACGCCGTTTCAATCGGTTTATAAATCGGAATAGCAATTAAGTACATCCCAATAACGGCTTGTAAATTTCCATTGAGTCATGCATCTAACAGGTCACCGGTGATACAAGCACATTCTGAAACATCATACGACTTGAATGGATCAGAAAAATCCCAGAAAATTTGCCGTCCTTTTAATCGGATGCGAGAAAAGTGATTTTTCAAATCGAATTTCTCCTACTACCGGCATTGTCGCATTCATGCCGGAATATTCTTGCTTACCATGCATTGAATATTTCCATGGCAGCCATGTCGGACAGCCATGCCTTTCATCAAAACATTCCATAACGCTGATCAATCAGTTCGAACTCACTAATTGATCTTCGAACGGCACGTACTAACGTGACGAAGCGGTTATTTTCTCTGACTGATCTCTTATCATCACACGCATGTGAACAGTTTCGATCCATATATTATTAAGATTAACCCATCAATCATTCCTGTTTCGATTACTTCTAGACGTATATTGTTGTATCCTCCGTTCAAACGTATCAGAACGTGGTTCCAGTTGACCCGCAACTTTCCGGAACGGGAGTCGATAATTTGATTACAATTCCACTAATTACTCATGAAAACATTCTATCGTTGTCATGCCTCGAGTTATCGATTCTAGAATAATAGACAATAGAATTTCAAGAGGAAATTTGGTTCGGTTCTGTAGTTTTTAAATGAATCGAAACTTTCGCACCGCGTACACAATTTGAAAAGTTCATGTACGACCAATAGAAGTTCCGCTTATCTAAAGTGTGTTTTTCGGTTTCAAAAAAAACATTCGTTTTTATAATTGCATCATAGCACTGAAAATTTTTCCTTAACGACCTCAGGTTTTCATGGTAGGACTACCATGAGATCGCGGCCATGGGCTGAATTAATTGTGTAAAACTTGTACACGTCGTACTATCAGATTATGTTTATTTTTCGAATGTAAAAGTTGACAGTAAAATTGATTATGCCTGAAATTTTTGGGATTTTCATACCTCGGTACTCATAATAATATCGCGACGTATCGTAATTGTGGCACAATCGAAAATCTGTCATCTGATTGGTTACCTATACATGATTAGCAGAATTGTCCATATATACAAAGTGACCGGGTAAACGGTGTAAAAATTAGCTCCCACGATCGGAATAGGCATGCATTACCTACGTGAAGTCAGGTGAACGGCTTCTTCGTTGAGTGGGATGCCGATCAGTGATGAGATTGAAAGAGACTAGAAGTGGGTACAAAGTGGAGAGTAGGTGCAGACACTCTGGAGCCTACTGTGGCTCTTATGTTGTTGGAATAAATTTTCTAGACATATGCTGTATCTGTGTATATGTATTATATGTATATAAAAGTATGTACTATCGACCGGATGCGTAGGCAAATCTTGAATGATTATTTACTACGCGGGATTACGTCATCGATTCAAGTTTCAATCCGTAACACATATTCGCGTCTAACGATGATGCGGATGAATTGATTCGTCGATTTCAACGATAATTTATGAAAATTCATGTTTGTGCCAAATACAATGCCATTTTCACGAATTTTTTACGTACTTCCTGTTGTCTAGCTCTAGATCATTTGTTAGTCAGGGAAAAATTTGGTTATTCAGTGATTCTAGCTGGAATAAAAGTTGAATTGATATTACTGTTTTTGCAAAACTCGGCCTGTGCGATTTCGAGGGAAAATACTAAGTGTGAAATAATCAAAAATTGATGCAAATACTCCGGAGAAATATATTCTGGATTTATGAACGAGTGAGATTTGAAGAAATTGAGAAATGAGCCTGATTTTTATTTAACTCACATTTGATGAGCGGCAGCTGCTGCATCTATAATCTTGGAAAATTGTTTACGATCATCTATTCGTAATCTCCAAGGAATATGTTTGTCGCGTAAAAAAAAAACCTAGTCTTGCGGTCTTGGTGCTGCGGCTCATTGGTAAAAATATACTTGTCGAGAAAGATTGGAGACCCACGGGCTAGGCTGCGCGTGGGCAACGCAAGAAAAGTGTATATAGGTATTATTCTAAGTTTGTAGAAGTCTAGTTGCGATTTTAACGAACCGTGCGGCAATAATCCGTATGCTTTGGCTGATTTTGAAAAGTTCATCAATGAAACAATCTCACCGGTTCAGATTACGCCATAGTCTGCAATTACCTTTGCGATTTAAACACGTTTGATTCATATTCGGGGGATTCTCTTTGTTTTTCTTCTGATGCAGCTGAAGTGTTAAGAAAATTACAGTATTTGAAACCTAACCTTATATCTAAAGCTAGACGAGGACAAAAAACAACGACTTATGTGATCGAGAGATTTATGAAACTCTTGGGAATTCACGATCTTGAATCACGAAGGACTTTTCTCATTACGAAACGTTCTTTGACAGAGAGTGGAGTGTTAATTTTGTGCTAAAACATATCTTCTGCCCACAGAAATTTGCACCAAACTCTGGGCTTTGCTGCGCCCTTCGGCTAAATTTTCGTCATCGAAAATATAAGATTCGAAAACATGTATCCGCCCACGAGGTTTCTTTTTCGTATATACGGGTAGGCATAAAAGTATAAAACCTATACATTTAGACCGTCTATTCGAAAATGGGTTGTAGAATTCTATCGAGTAGATGATCAGTATTTTATTCAAATTATTATAAAGCAGATTCACATCTCTATTGCTGGTTCTTAACTTCATAATTGGCTACTTGGTTATGACTCAATTCTCCTAGATTTTCGTCGGTCACGAACTAGACACGTGTACGGACTTTATTTTGAGAATCATGCTGCGGCTAACGTCAGTATTTTCATAGAGATTCAACTAATAACGCGAGCTGAGTAGAAAACATTGGAAAACATCAGTTTTGTCGCCGGCCGGTGTGAAACATTTGGAGGGAAATTATCAATAGGCAAGTATCTTACTGACAATAAGCAAATTCAGTGATAAGTATAGCCAGTTAGAAAATAATGCGATACAAGTACCTACTGGGATTTTAGATACTTGTTCATTTTGGGCTTTTATAATCGCTACATTTATTTCTGATCAATGGAGTCCGGTTTCTGCGTAGATATTTATTTTTGTAGAAAACTATTTGTCCCCAACTTCTTGCTCGGCGTATAAATTTCTGCAACGCGAATTGCGCCAAACTCATCTATTTCCATCATATTTTGTCGCAATAAATCTGAAAAAATAAATGTTTGAGGGGTTGTTTCTCTTTCTTTTTTGTGTGTTCCTTGCTCAATACTCTTCAAAAGTGGAGAATTTTCCTCGCAGTTTTCGTATCACTTTTAGCAAATTCAAGCCAGCCTCTTCAGGATTTAATATTCTTGTGAACAAATCTTTACAACTGGGAATGTTACGATGCGCAAAAATACAAATTGTGTAGAATAAGAAAATCATCATAGCGAAAGTGCGATCGAAGCATATGAAATGAAAAGTCAAGAAAATCGTGTGAAAAAATTGAGGAAAATATTTAGTGGCTACGAACTAAATGTATCGTTTCTCGTCCTCTTATTTTCTTAACAACTTGAATTAAACTCAGAATGCTTAAAAAAAAACTGGAATTATGAAATCGGAAGTCTTTACAGAAACCCTGACTAGAACACAACTCCGAAATGTCAAGCTAGAGGGAAGGTCGTTTCTTGTGGCTGTTTTATCTAATGGAAAGAATCTATCTCGGATTGGAAATGAGCCAGAATATGGTGTGGGTGTCGAAGTCAACGGATTCAACGAACGAGACATTTGACGTATTGTTCATTTCAATTGACATTAATCATTCAGAATTAGCCAAATTCCTAAATGTGATTGGATAAATTCAATAATTATAGTTGAAATCGAGCTGAAAAGTATTCTGAAAATGATGTAAGTCTTTTTGTACTCGAGAAATCCGTTTAATCAATTAGGCATGATGTTTACCCAGAAGTGTTTACACAACGAAGAATTAGCCGTATATATCTTGTCCATTTTTCTCTTCCAATAGCTTTCCCTTTCGGGACCACTAGCGTCTTGCTTATTCAGCCGGAACAATTAGACCCATGAACTTCATGGACTGGAGTTTAATTTGTTGTAGCTACCTTTCTATTAGAGGACAATGATCGATAAACGTTGGTAATTCTTTACGCATTATTTCTGCGGATACACACTACACAGCAACAATATATGTTCTTTTCGAACTGTACAATATCGAATCGGTAGTTTCGACTGGCTACGAAAGAGATGGAAGCTCTTGTTTCTGAATATTAGAGCAATAAGTTCTTTCTAGTAAACGATAAGTAATCTACTGATAAACATTCAGCCGGCTATTTTCCTGGCCATTGTGTAAAACAACAAGAATATCATTGGGAGTCTTCGAGCTACCATAGTTTCAAGATAAATTCAAGGAGGCCAATATGACACGGTTGGAGAAATTCAACATAGTCCAAAATCAATTCATTTCTTCACCGAAGTTCATTTCGCGTCATTATACCGAATCGTTTCACTCCGAAACTCCTGCGACGAAAATTTAGGCATACTATTGATCCGTTTAGACCTCTCTAGGATTTAGATTGTTCGAAAGTAATGCCTTCATGAATTGGAAGCGAGCAATCATGCTTTGCGCTATCATGGAAGTAAGCACTCAACAAATTCATCGGTTCTTTTGCACTGATTTGCAGATTGCCTGATCCAAAAAGGAATCTCGATATTCTTCATATTTAATTTATAGGACTGCTCGTGTTCCGAACAATCTTGATCATATAGAAGTCAAATTGAACTGCAACCGATTGAGCCTGAATTAATTTTTCCAATCGCTTTGTACTGATCCCCTTATACTGACGAATAAATGCTGTTGAAGCAACCTTGACATTCCACCCAAATCGTGTGTTTACGTGGAATCTTCGAAACTGTATCCAAATGTCAAGATATTGGTGGCTCAATTACTAAACGCAAGCAAATTGATTGTCAAGGAATGTGTCTTCGTAATTGTGTCGTTTCGACAATGTTCCAGCCCTGGGAATGTGTCGGTTTTGTGGCAAAACAGATTGTGAAGTAACTATGAAATTTGATTTAAATTTCAAATTGGCTGTCAGATGAAAAACCGTAATTTTCAGTAGCTGTTTTTTCCGGCCACTGTCACGATGTTTAGATGTGAACTGTGTCAACGTGTCGACGACCTTTGTGTGTTTTCTCTTGATGTTTTCTCAGAATTCGTGAAGTAATATCAAGTAATTGAAACAGGATATGGAGCTCCTGAATTTCATCAAGATGGGGGTAATTTCGCATCACGACATAATCAATTATACGATTGATATATTTGGATTCGGATTTTCCTTTTCATCCTCTAACGTAATTCATGCTGACTCATTTCGTAACGGTTACGTAGAGTTCAGTATCTGCAGAAGGCAGGCTAATGTCAACCGGAAATTGACACTACAAATTTGCTCTGAACGTTCGGAGCTCCCAGGCAGTTACAAACCGGATATACTTAGCGATTGTTATTTGACGTCGATTCCATTTCTCGTTACTGTTATGATCGTTTACTCCGAAATAAAAATACTCAAACAGCTTCATGTGAGTCCGAAAAAGCAAATGTCTTTACCTCGTTTTCATAAAACGAATACTTCGAAACTAAAAATTGAAGAGACAGAAACTATCAACAAACAATCAAGACCCTTATTTGCTTACAATTTCCATATTGATATAACGGATGGACAGGTGAATTTCCGCCGCGCATGCGCACACTTCAAACGCAGGTTAATTTTCAGTGCAGCCAACGGTTGACAGTATAGAATTGAGCTGAACCTTTAAAATATTTGAGGTTAGATACATCGCTGCCATCTGTCGTGTCTTGGTTTTATATTTTACTTCGGAGAGTTGGCCATGCTGAAAATTAATCTGCGCTCAGAGTGTGCGCATGCGCACTAAGAATTTGCTTGTTTGGCTGCTAGCCATTCAGCCTATATAGGTGATGGGAGTAATCAGGTGAAACTGTAAATTGATTTTTGTCACTTATCATTATTTTTTCACTTGTTACAGGGCTGCAAAATTATTTATGAATGGATGGAGGTGCGCCGGAGAGTTTCGAAGGTGGAGGATGGTGGACGATGCTATGGGCGATTGTCCTCTTCGGTTCTTTCCTTCTCAACGCAACCCTCCTCTTCGCGTTTCTCAAACGACCTGGTCTCCGCACGATATCCAACAGGTGAGCACCTTGTGATTGGCAGAAAACAAATCCGCGTGCAGATAAAATTGCTTTTTTTCCTCCTTCACGGCAGACAAAGTCGCGTCATATTACTCGTTGAATTTCAAGAGATATACTATTCATCTTTTTTCTGCGTAGTAGTAATAAATTTGAGAAGGTACCTTCAGAGAAAATAAATATTCAGCTCTTTTTTCCCCGTCCTTCATAACACGGGAGACGTATTTTTCGGCGATGTATTTCTCTTATTCTAAATTTCCTCCGTTCAAGGCATTTGCGCGCTTTCCTCTTGGGTAATATAAATTTCTGTGTATTCTTCCTCGCTCCATTGCCTAGCGAGAAATTCAAATGTTCTCCATTTTTTAGTCAAATCAGGGTCGCTACTCTTATGGAAAACTGATGAAAAGTTGGGAAAATGTCAGGGATATTTTTAAAATATCTAAAATTCTTCTCCGCTCGTGGTTGTGTCTTTCAAACAACTGAAGAATTCATATCAAATTCCACATCAACTTGCCAGTTTCACGGAAAACTCTCTGCAATCAATGTCTTCGAAATTTAGAATTCAAAGGCACAGTTGACTTGCGTTCAACATTAAACCATGAAATTGCCTATTTACGAGCCAAATGTTAGTCCACGTTCTCTTAGTATTTGCCTATCATAATTTCCAGTTGGTCTCGATTCGAGTTTGAACGATTGTACTTGTGTTTTCCTCGCATCTTTTTCTCACGTTTTACTCGATGCGGTCCCGTATAGCACAAGTGAGATGTTTTGGCAAACTTTTCGTTATTATTATTATTTCGCGCGTTGAAACAGACCGTGTCGACTGCTCTAAGTGAGAGAAGCTTTGTGATATTTTTGGAAAAGATTTCTGTTTCTGCACCTTCGACTTCCGGGAGTTTAATCCGACATTACCAAGCCGTTCTGAATCCTGGCAGGGATATCGTATATATTGCAAAGATTTCCGGCTTATGAAGCTTAGCGCTGTCAGCTTCTGAATTATCGAGCTTTGCACATAATTTAAAATTTAACGTTTATCAAAAGCCCATAGCCATCGATGAGAAATTGATCAGCGAATCTCTGGGCAATTGACTTGCACATAAATTGGACAACTTTCTAAACGCTCTTCCAGCTTTTTGATCATATTTTCATCGATTCGTATCATTCGAAAAATATTCCAAAGCTCTGGCCCGTTCTAGCTATAAGTCTCTCGAACACAGAGAGCGTAACTTTACGAAATAAAATTTGGCCAGAGCTTCGACCAGATGACATTTTCCTGATGCATCGTTTCAAAACCGACAAATGTAAACAGCATACTGTGGCCAGGCGTCGCGACGCTTCGTGATTGTATTTCCGCGCACAATTTTGCAAATGACGAACGCCATCTTTCTGCTTTTTTTGTTCTTTCATTCTTCAGCTATCTGTCTCTAATTGTTACCTTCTCGGTTGCCCTATTTCGTCCCTCGAGAAAGAAAAAAACAACATATTTTATCATCTTTCAGTCACGTTGGAAGACGCGTTGGCAATTAAAAAATAGGGAGGATACTTTTCTAGACATTCGGAAATCGTTGTCCAATCCCTGATAATTAAATTGAGGTCGAACCCATATCACATTTAGTGCGTGGATTGTTATTGCTGGGGATTAAAATGGACCACGTTTTAACTGGAATTATCATATTTTTTTGCACTAGAAAAAAAAAGGGGGGAAATAGAAAATCAAAAAGAAAACACGAGTGACGTCAAGGAAACGGTAACTCATTCGATTTCTATGTATCGCCCACGGTATTGAGTCTAATAATATCCACTTCTTGAAGTAGTCAACAAATTCGGCACTTTTTGACGTCCTGGTCGATTACACACCTGCCACTCCTTGGACTAACACAGTTTATTGATTACAGCCATCTATACCATACCACAAAGCACATATTTTTATTACGTCTATGAATGTCTTAAGCTGAAATACAGCAAGCGAAACCAGAGCCAATATATTCAGACGTATTAGATTTACCATTTTCCTATGACTCGAATCAATGTCCTTGGTAATATTCAAGTCCTTGATTGCTTGAGCGTGAAATATTATTCCATTTTCGAGATAGGTATATAGTAATAAACACATACCTGTCAGAAATCACCCTCTATGGCTGGTCATAGTTTAGTATTGATCTGAGACTGTCGAGCCGAGGAAGTAGACGTACACGCAACAGAACTAATGGAAATCTAGGTGGGCAGCGAATAGGCATTGTTATTTCAATTCGAGAAAAGAACGTATTTTTGTGCCGTTTATTATGAGCCGAGGAAACATTTACACAAACTTAACTGGTGCTTTAAACAATTTCGAAATTATTCGTGTAATCGATCCGATCAGGGGCACTAATGATGTGATATAATTAACTCGTTCAACCTCTTGTAGAATCAGTTTTGGTTTTCTTTCAGTCATTCTCTCAAATAAAGTCGAGATTATTATTGCGTTACACATTCATCGTGGTCATGAAACTCGAAGAAATTTTAACGAATCTTATCGCTGGTATACATAAGCAACTTTTTGGGTTTTTTGCCTGTTGGGGAACGAAATTTCTACATGAATCTCCAATCAGAAGTCTTTGGGATTTTAGAGACCACGATATCCATCGGTTATTCACTTGAAAGTCTTCTAACTTCAAACTGATGAGACGAAAAATGAAATTGTAGTTTTACAAATGACAGTTCTGGAATATACCTATACGACCTGAATTTCCATGGCCACCTGCAGTCTGCCAAAGCGATATTCTACATGGTCCGTTTCATTTTGTCAATTATTCTTCTGAAGGTCTTAAAACGTAAATTAGTTATTTATGAGAACGTAGTAAACGGAACGTGAATATGCGTGAACCAGTTTACACCCTAGGCCTCTAAACTCGTTAGCACAGCTGGAACAAGTCAGAGAACCACAAGTCGTCAGCGCAATGTTAAGCGATCGTATCTGTAAATAAACGGGCGTTGTCCTCGACGATCAGTACAACGAGAAACGTAAACTTTTCAGATAATTTTGCAGGGTCGGTACACGTTTATAGTGCAATATTGCATTATCCACGTACGCCGACACGGTTTTACAATAACAAACCAAAGATCTTTTAGGTACCTACATTAGTCAGGTATAAAGACCCGAGTTTGCTTTCATGCCAACCCCAACATTCATCCTGTCAAAGAGATGCAGGTCACGTGTATTATAACCACTGACATTACCTCGGTACTTTATTATCGATCGTTTCCAAACACCCCGTCGCGTCAGATCGTTAATCCTAATTTAATACAATTAGTGAGATATTTATACGTCTTTTGGGGTCGATCAGGGCGGCTTGCCATTTGGAAATCGAAACAGACTTTATGTGTGTATTGTTACAAGAGATTTATCCTGGGGTTTCATTTTTCTCATTTTCTTGTATCGTTCAACAAATTAAGTATACAGCTCTCATCGAAATTTGGCATCTGCTATTTGTAACCAACGCAAGAATTCCAGTGTTTGTTTTATACCATTGGACTGGGTCGAATGAAACGGTACAATAATCTTGCGTCAATCATTACAACCCTGACTCATCGAGCTCTCAATAACAATGATAATTCCAATGCTAGTTTCTTTCACTCATCCTCAGTTATCAATTGTAGAAACATTTCTGAACTAGTCTTTGTACATAATTTGAAAACTTTCGGGCTGTTTTGTCCTCATGGAATCGACAATTCTTCTGATTTCCATGACATGGTCAGTGAGAGTTTTTCCCTAAACATTCCGAGAAAATTGAAAAGTGTGGAAATATGACCTAGGGAATTATTTGTTCCAGATTCGTGATGAATCTAATCGCTTCAAACCTGTTGACGTGCCTGTTCCTGACACCACTACTGATGCTGGATGCGCCCCCAACGTCACTTGGATCAAGCCTCTGCGTGATCTCGGAGGGTGCAAGTGCTCTCGTTGTGGCCTCATCGATCCTCTCAGTTCTACTGATCGCTATAGATCAGTACTTTGCGGTTGTAGATCCTCTTCGTTATCGGACTCGAATCGACAAACTCAAGTGTGGCGGTTTGATTATATCCGTATGGCTGGTATCCGTCATCGTAGCTCTTCTCGCTGCCTTCAATCCCCAGCCTCAAGGTCTCTGGCTTTCGTGTCGAGGGAATAAACCAGTTGGGGAATATGATTTCGAAACAGATGTGCGGCTCAATGTTAACTCAACATTTTTCATCGGGAATGGTACAGAAGATTATAACGTAGAAGGGGAACTTAAAGTGACGGAACGTAACGGGAGCTCTACCATCGAAGAGGACCTGGAATTTGCTGAAAATTCTACAACCGTATTCAGTAGAAGGTTTCTGGAGAGGTCCACACCGGCAAAAGACTTATTTAGTTACATAACCTACGGTTTTGCTTACTCCGCATTTTACGGTCTCTTCGTCTACCTCATACCGTTTTTTGCCGTTTGTTGGATATACGTTAGCATATATTTGGCGGCTCATAAAAATTCGGAACGCGCAAGAAGGACGGGGTCAGGACCGATGTTATCATCGCCAAGTTTTTGCGAAGAATACGGTATCGTTAGGCGGGAATTTTCCAGCGAAGATTTTCGTAGGATTCCAAAGATATCGAGTCTATCATCAATCGACGAAAGCATTGAGACAAGTCCTAGTCAAATACCACGACGAAGATCGGAGATGATGCTCTGTTCCTCGCCAATAGAAGAGGAACCATCCCCGGGGGTGGTATTCACTGTTGGTTCACAAAAGGTTGATGTATCGCCGCAAAAACCGTCGAGAGTTGATTATTCTGCCAAAGAAAATATCACGAAAGTTCCTACGTCATCACTCAAGGCGGAATTCCTTGGTAACCAAAATTTGGAATCAAGTATTACGGACGATAATCATATACGTAGTAAGTTTCTCGACCGTCCCGACAATAGGAGGAAATCTTCTCATGATATTCTCTGCGAAAATATGTTGAGAAAGGACATCGAGCAATTCAGAATCCGAGATGATTCTAGCGACGAAAGCACCGCCGATGAAGAGGAGATGCTTACTTTTGCTAAGAATCGGCGACTTGAAGATATCGAGGTAGCCAAGTGCCAGAACTCGATTGAAGACCGATCAGAATTCAATAATATTCCTTTGCTAGAAAATAAAAATGATTTCTCACCTTCTGCTAATCAACCAAATAACTTTATTCATAAAAATTCAGGCGAAGAACAACAAACCGAAAATTTCACCAGTCCCGAAATTTCGTCTCACGTGGACGTCCCCTTGTCTAAAATAATCATCAACACAGTACAAAATAGTAATAAAGTAACCGGTAGCGGTATTCTCTCACGTGCTGCATTGGAGAATCATAATGCCAAGTCAAAGCTCCAAAATGGTAGATCGATGACGAACGGTCGATACTTGAACGGTGGTTACAATCGCTCGGATATTGCCATGGAGCAACCGGAATTGGACGTATTTCATCAGAAAAATTCATCCGGTAACAATTTTTTGGAAGCTGAATCCTCGCTTTTGGGTACATCGGCCCCAGTTGTGACGATAACACCACCGAACAAAATTCCCCTACATCGTGTATCGAGTATTAAAAGTACATCGAGTTACATAAACTCATTAAAGTACAGGATAAGCAACGGTTCACTTTTCAAATATAGAGAAGAAACGCGAGCAGCAAGAATAAGCGCATTAGTTATAGTAATGGGGCTAATTTGCTGGACTCCATACGTCGTTGTATTGGTGATCAGAAACCTGCCTAGAAACTTAATGGAAGATAATAACCATATTCCGCACAGTTACGACGTTATCGCATTGAGTTTTCTAATTCTAGCCGCTTACGTTAGCCCCTTACTTTTCGGTTATAGATCGAGACGGGTTAAGAGGGAATTACGTAAAATATTTTGCTTCAAGAAGGAATTGTCCTATAAAAATAACCGGAGTCTTATGGCTAAAAAAGTTCTAAAACGACGACACAGCAGCAATCTCAGCCAGCTTGAAATGGAGTCAAAGTACAACATATTCAGCTGTGTATACGGCAGAAATCGATGGCCCAAAGAAAAAGTACATTTCATGCAAGTTCCGGATACTGCTTTAGCCGTTGAAACTTGCCGAAGCAGCTTTTCCAGCGGCGCCAGTACCCAGATATCAACAACATCAACCGAAGAATAATGAACAGCTTTTTATCTTCGGGTTAATGGATCTAGGTTTACGATTCACTTGACTATCACGGGGGTCAGAAAAGTAAGACATGGGCACCCTTCATGAAAATTGCAGGAATATTGTGAGATAAATTGTCGAATTGTGGGGAAATATTACGAGTTGTATTATCGATTAAGATGATTTCGGTATTTGAAGTGCGTTGAGAAAATACATCAGCTGTGACCTTTTCGATATTCAGAAGAGTGAAATTGTATTTAGCTTTAGAGATTGATTATTCAAATGGTGAAATTGTTTGATGAGCTTGTATAACGTCGTGTGGGTGCTTGTATGTCGTGTGTGTGTGTGTGTGTGTGTGTTCTGCTCTTTGTTTAATGTAACTATATCGACTCGCAGAGAGAAATGATCAAATAAATGTTTATGTAACGTGTATTAGTAATTTATGTAAATATGTACAGCATTTCATGACAGATTGAACGTAATAGTAGTGCTCGTAGTATGTGGATAAAAATGATAGTTAGTGTTAATTTTCTGGATGTATTATATTTTGTACATTACAAATGATGGTTCTGTTTTATTTATATTAAATAATTTGTACATAGACTCGATGACTAATATTTCTTAAGTAGATAATATTTACCAGACGTAAATGAATACGTAGGATACAGTATCGTATTATATTTTATGCATATATATTTTGTACTCATTGCCTTCGTGAGATGAGCGTGGAGAGGAGTCTTTAAC
Source organism: Ametastegia equiseti (assembly GCA_963989295.1). Classification (NCBI taxonomy): domain Eukaryota; kingdom Metazoa; phylum Arthropoda; class Insecta; order Hymenoptera; family Tenthredinidae; genus Ametastegia; species Ametastegia equiseti. The sequence goes on from OZ022389.1 coordinate 25,207,781, forward strand.
TTGTGATAACTGAAAATCAACCAATCATCAGTCCTAATCTTAAATAATTAACTTATGCGATTTTATTAATAAATCACTTTTCAAACACCATATTTTTGGTTTTCTATCTCATCCTATTGCTTCATCTTTTCGTGTCCACGGTTCACCGTTTCCGTTATCCTCTTGATCCCACCACATACTTTTTATTTATTGTATTTTATCTCTTTTTCACCTATAAAAATCTAACATTATAAGACACTGGATCATGCAGGAAAGAAATCGCAAGACATAAGACTCAAAAGGTAAGCATATAGGACGTGGGACTCAGGATTCGTAGCCGAACAGTAACGAACATCGAACGAAGGTAGCTGAATCCGTACGAGCTTCCAAAAGTGACGGAATATTGCAAAACCTGGCCGAATACTATCGAACCGATTGCGGGCGAAAACTATAGCCATACCTGGATATCACGAGAAATTTATGGAAAAAATCTTCCTGAAATCCACCAAGGCACCAACCCGATGGTTGTTGAATATGTGAAGTCTGACGTGATATACCGAGAAACCTAATCGCTAGAAACACAAGTAATAGCATAATTATATGACTGCTACCCAATTGCATTAAACATGCGAGGCATAGGACATGAGACTCCGCACTTTTTCATGGCATTTTACCCTCAATTTCCATTTTTAATGACGAAAATTTTGAACTTTTGCTTATGCCAACTTGTGGGATGATGTAGTAGACAACCTGAAAAGTAACCCTGAATTGGCCCGGCGCGGCGCGCACTAGACGGCGGCGAACGGCGGCGAACCGAAGAAAACAGTATAGCTATCATCGATTTCGTTATTTCAGAAGCATGATTACAACAATACTTTGTTGATGCATTGGATGATCTCGAAAAATATAATGTACACACTAGGGTGCTTTTTTTGGTGATTATTTTTGTTTTTGTTTTTTTTTTTTCACTCCCATGTCGAAATTTTCTTAGAAACACATAAAAAAAAATTCCCTGAAAGTTTGAGCCCTTAATATTAATATTAAGCACTCACCCTCGGTGATTGGAAATTTCCCATTTAAAATACACGTAACTTGAATTTTTTTTTCTCAAAATTCTTATAGCTCAGAGGTCCTTTATGCTATTCGAACGTTTGAAGAACTAAATTACTCAGAACTTAATGCTCTAAAACAGTGCTAAGAACCGGTGCTCAGGACCTTTTTTTCAGAACCTCATAATGAGCCGCAAATTCATGAAAATCGTAAATCATGAAATACAAAAAGCTCATTATCTCGGAAAATATCAATAATAGAGATCGGTGCCCAGAGGCTTTTTTGAAGGAAATTCATTTTGCTACAACTTTGTCTTTTGACATTTTTTTGTATTTTCAGCCAATTCTGAAAAACAACGAAAAAACAAGAAATTTATGAAATTTTGACTTTAATCACTTGTACTGTCTCACCCGTGTAAGTTACATTCCCGTTTCAATGGGCACTTTTGTAGAGCATTAAATTCTGATGAATTTGGTTCTTCAAACGTTCGAATAGCATAAAGGGCCTCTGAGCTATAGGAATTTTAAGAAAAAAAAATTCAAGTTACGTGTATTTTAAATGGGAAATTTCCAATCGCCGAGGGCGAGTACTTAATATTAATATTAAGGGCTCAAACTTTCAGGGAATTTTTTTTGAGGTGTTTCCAAGAAAATTTCGACATGAGAGTGAAAAAAAAAAATAGTTGCCAAAAAAAGCACCCTAGTACACACGGAGGGTCAATAGTGTTTGAAGAATCATTCAAGTCGGATGCAGAACAGGAAAATAGTGGAACAGAAAAATTCCGAGACTATCAAGAAGCTAGAAGTAAAAAATCATGACGTCGGTCGAAAGGTAGAGAATCTATTGTATGAAAATAGGCTATACATAGACATTTTTTGTTGGAAACTAAAATTACGAAGATGAAAGCTGAAGTTTCGAAAACCTGAAGGCGGAGTCCTAAAATACTATTGTATAGGTCCTATGCATGGGATTAGTTCAGAGATTGTTATACTCAATGATCGCATTGATTGATCAAATTTGTTTATATTCGTCAACGTACTGTGATAGAGTGGCTATAAGCTCAATATTTTATACATCTATCGCCTTTGAAGCCACTTGAAATGTGAAGAATGAGACGTTGTATGGTTACGGAAGACGATCAAAATCTAATCGTAGAACGAAGGGCTGCATATAAACACAGAACGGGGCGGAATCGAAAGTATAAATTTACATAGTACCGACTCACAATCACAGTTTTCAGAAAGATGATTTTCCCAAAAGTCTACATAGCCAATTTGAAAAACTCTAAATGGAAAAACACCGAAAGTTGAAAATTCCGGAAGCCAAAGATCCGAAAAGCCAAAACTCCTTGGAATTCGCTTATGCAACGTCGTTTATTTCACAGCTTTATCATGAGCTTCCTTCAGATTTTTGGATTTTTCAGACTAACTGAGCTTTCAACTGTCGGATTTTTTGGCTGTCTGTATTTCGACCTCATGGGATTTGCAATTCCTGAAGTCTAACATTTCTAGAACCTCAAAATCGCGTCTTAAATAAATTCTGAATTTAGATCATTCGGAACTTATGAAATTCGAAACTTCAACCTCACCCCCACCGAACGTAAACTTGAACAGTAGAAATTGAATATTGTACGTATAAAACTGGCTGTGGATTATGCGAGTTTTCAAGAAACGTTTTAACCTATCAATGTCTATTGTTGCTCAACTGTGAAAAGACCGCGGCGTAGAATTTTGATCGTGAGACCACTTATTCCAGAAAGACGTTCATTGAGCACACAGAGGGATCGACGAGTATAACTGCGTTTGATAATTTAACAAGCCAAGCCCCGTACACCAGTACCCTTGCAGGGCGTAAAAAATCAATCTTGGTAATGTGCTTCACCTAAAGAATGCTCAATTCACCGCCATGCCTCAATCAGAGTGCGACGTATACGTACCAGACACACCTTTTTTTTAACGTACCTACATAGATTGAATACACATAATAAATCGGTCGACTAGAGCACGTAATTTGATCCACGAAATTAATGGGAAAGTTTCATGAATTCTGCGCCGTTTGTGCTTCATGCGCAAAAAGTTGAATTTCGTCACGTTATAAACGTAACAAAATAATTGGAGAAAATTTTTCATTTCATGACGGTTCAAAAATAGCACAATACAACGCATAATTTGCCCAAGTGATTGAAACACACCCAGGCAGAGTTTGCCATAGTTGATAATACGGCCCAATACTGGCACTGTACTGGGAACCAACTAATCCAAATCAACACTGGCCCAATACTGGTGGCATATTACTCACAATACTGGGCGAGCGTTGGTTTAATATACTGGTCAAATGTATAAATCCAGGCCTGGTCCAATACACAGTCGAGGTAGAATTGCCAATACTGAAAATCGGTACTGGCACAGTAAAGGGAAGGCGACACGTGAAGTCAAGCGCAGATAGCAGTGCTGAGTTTTCGGTCATGACTCGCGGCACAGTGCCTTGACGGCTACGCAGACCACAGTCGTCAATAGTGAAATTGGAATTCCGAATTGTGATAATGATAATTCAGGGTAATGCTTCGACAGAATTTTCAGCTTTATTGGCGGAATAACGCATTTTTATTTGCATCAAACACATAGGGTAGTCGTGTGGCAGTTATGGCCGAGAGCTCGCTAGCGCTCCTGGCGGCAGAGTTTGGCAGTTGCCTGCTTTACTGAGTGCAGTCGGTTAGAGCCAACGAATTCAGACTTACATAGAAGCACAGGAGGATAGGCGGGTTTGAAGCTCATTTTCGGGGTACCCCGAGATTAGTTATTACCCCGACCGAGGACTGGCACTACAATCGCTCAATGTCCGTGTGCACTCACACTCGAGCGTCATTCCCTAACACAGACTCGACCATCAATATGTACACATACCAATACATACCAGTGCCCCCAACACATATAAACATCGCTAAAGTAACGTCATCTAGCGTAGACTGCAGATATTAAAAACCAGGCTTCAAGCCTTAGCACGGGCCCTGTGCTTCTATGTAAGTCTGAATTCGTTGGTTAGAGCACTGATCTCAGAGAGTGATAGTGTAAATTACAACTCGTTGTTACTGTAAGCGAGGTCTAATAGAATATTTATCAACTGAAGTTCTGTTCAAATGTTTTATGCACGGATCTGCGGAAAATATTAGATTGGTGCTTTCTCGTAGTTCATGTGAGGCGTTACATTCTTCAGTCAACGCACCAAAAGAGAACATAACCACAAAATGCAGACGAACGACAACGCCATATTGAGACTTTGCTATACCCAAAGTTTACTACACGTACGCGCAGTTGACCAAAACATAACCTTATCTTTTCATTGCTCATCAGTTGTATATTTTCACATGTATCATGTCAAAATCATGTTACTCCGTCAAAAAAAGTATAGATTAAAAAAAAAAGAAAAGAAAATTCTCTTCATATGTGATAAATATACATATGTATACAATATACGCATGAAGTCTGTTTCATACTTACGTGACTTGTCTTTCAATTTGACCCATTCTCAGAACGAATTAAAAAGCGTGCTATAAATTATATCTGTATAGTGCGTGACAATATTGAACCAACATTCGCATACAGTATTGGGGTAATGCTGAAAACCGATGTTGATTTTACGTTGTTGATTTATACTGGCCCAATGTCGATAACCATACGCTGGACCGGACTTATCATCCCAACTATTAACCAGTATTGGAACAGTATTGGTCGCCATCGCTGGGCCTACACTCGAACTGTTGAATGCGGTGTTGGCCCAGTGTTCGGCCGATTGTGAAGCTCTACTTGGGCACCTATATCCGGTCCATCCGGCAACTCTAACATTTGAGGCATGAAATAGTGAATTTTTACCAAAATTGTGTCACCTTAACGTTACAAACTTCAGATTCATCCTTGCGCAGGAATCACAAGGCTGAGATATGTTATTGCAGATGGTTCGATAGGAAATAGAAAATAGAAGAATACTTTTCCACTAAAATTTCGATCGTTAGGAAACAGAAATCAACAAAACGGAAATATACAATTCAAAATGTTTCTTTATGTCAAAATATGTACGATCCATCGCGTGGAGTGTCTCATACCAACATCAAACGCAATTTGAAACAACCTCAAATCGTATTCTCTCTTGCGTAATTTTCCAGAATCATAATTGTGAACTTATCAATGCGCGATATGATGTTAATTTTAATTATCAACAGCTGATCGTTAAGAACTTTCTTCCGCTACAATCCACTCATTTTCAATTATAAAATCATTGAATAAACGCAATGAATACATACATTCGTACTAAATACATTTGTACTATTGCTGATCTGTTCTGGCGAATGGCCTTCTATTTGCAGAATTATTTGCTTGATTGGCAGCTGATAGCTTGAGTAATTTTTCCGAATTTTATTCCTTCTTGTGTTCGATTTTTATTTATTGAGTCTATTGAGCCTCAGAGGTGCACTTGGTGCGTTCGTTTCAGCTGAAATTAGTAACAGGAACTATAACTTGCGGATTGGACAAAATGCTCTAGAAATGAGAGTCCAGGCCCTGTCTATAAGCCAGAGAATTGGCCGCTCGCCAGAGACCCTCAGAAAAAATAAGAAACAGAAACTACTATTCTGCGATATAACCAGTGAACACGCGGCGGTTAAACCGAGTTTTGCTGGCACCATGCCATAGCAGAGAGCACAGTGACTTAACAATAAGCGGGCAAAGACTCGGGCGTCCCACTTTTCAGCAGCATTTAGTTATATTTGTACAAGTTTATCGTACATCTGTGTGACCAAGACCTTCGCGAATGGAAATTTCCAATCTTTTCAATCGAATCGGTCATTTGCAAAGTTTCAGAGAATAATTCGATCGATCTTCGGGGGAAAAAACCGAATTGCATAGAAAATTCGTTTCAGGTTCAACGTGAGTGTAAATAGTTGCAACGGAGTAGTGACCAGTTGATTAAGGGGGGGGGGGGGGGGGGGGGAGGGTTTGCACTTTCCAAAAATCGAATTTTTCATTTAGCAAAGACTGAATCGAGAATATTTTATTCAGCAAAAAAAGGTAAGTAAAGCCATAAAGACATATTTGAAGTTGGAAAAAAAAAAATTTTTTCCTCACTTTTTTAGCTCATAAACTTTTAAACGCGTTTTTCTCAAAACTACTTTTTCAAAGTCCGTGTTCACTGCCATTTGAAAACTACTTGACCGATTCATTTCAAACTTGTTACACATTTTCTACATGTAAAATACCTCCCCCCAACGTTTAGTTAAATTTTTTTTCTTCACATTAAGGGGGTTTCCCACCCATAAAATGGCGGAATTTTTTGTGGACAATAGCAGTTTACACTTTAGATGGCCACCAAAAATTTTTAAATGAAAAAAAAAAATAATCAAAGGACGTTGGGGGGAGGATTCGATGATACTCTAACTAAATTTCAATGGTTTTTAATTTCTGATAATTTCCGACCGAGATATAGTGAACACCGCAGATTGTTATTTTTCTAAGACGTTCTGGGGCAAGCTCTGTCACCGGCTTGTTTTTCAATATTTCCGCATGAAAAAATCACAGAATATTGTTGAAAGTATACTCAATAAAGTGCAAAAGGTTTGAATGAATTTGCTCAATCCATACTTGAAAAAAAATCACAAAAAAAGGGGTTTTTTTTTTACGCTGAAACCCTTACCCCCCCCCCCCCCCCCCCCCCTTAATCAAAACTTTGAAAACTCAAGATATCAAGACTCATCGCGATTGCGTTATAAATTAAGTTGTTAAAATAGAAAGTTGAAGTTTCGTCTCATGCCTCGCTTAGGCCATTTCCGATATGCTGACTGTCATGGTTTCCTTTAACCACTTCCTCCTACTTTGATTCAACACACTGAAAAACAACGTGAGCAGGGTGGTTTTGAAATTTATGTCTATTCGTAAATAAGCCCATTACAATTCCGGTCTAGATATTCCGTAGTTCATATGAAAGTCAACAGGCTTCTCCGAGAGAATGTCGACTCCGACCATAAAATAGAACCAACAAATGGTACAATAGACAGATTTTTTATTCATAGAATAAAATGATGCTTCTGCTTGCTCTATCGCATTTCGAATAACAAAACGATATTTTCACCGGAAAGCTCACAGTCATTAGAGTAAGAAATTTATGACATCAATTTTTTATCTCTTTATGGTGATTAGATCGGAAAGAACAATTGCTTAATGGCACGTTATTTATGGAATGTAAAAATTTCTCTATTCGCTTCGGAAAATCCCACATCTCCAGTGCACAAGTGAATACCAGTTCGAGGACCAGCGATGTGGAAAGTCTCGTACAACTGCGTATTAGACAAATCCCCGAAAAAACCTGACCGCAGGGAAAAAGCAGACTGCGTCTTCCGTATTACGTCAAATGACGAAAAATTCTGCACTGTTTGGCTCTAAAAAACATCAGTAACGATTACTATCTAGATTATCACAATATACGTATACTAATTTTGAGTTGAAATGTTTGTTGAAAATGAACTGTGATTCGATTCGGCTTTTTACGGTCGTTTCGCACGCTTTGTGTTGGAAAATAATAATCTTTTGATCGCAGCTGCCCCGAAACAACCGTGGTGTAAAAATATAATGAATATACCGTATTGCGTAATAGTTTGGCGAAGGAAAACTCCCGTGCTGTTTCATTATAAATTTGAAATTTGGTAAAGTGCCAGAAACCTCGAACGTCTCATTGTCACGATAAGGTTTCATGGCGAAGATAGTAGGCGGAAAAGATCGTAAACGCCTCAACAGCCTCGTCATCTCGTACCTACACACAGATGTCCAAGATGCGCAAGCTTTTGTATTCTCCCAAAATTATTTCCTCAGGCGAGATTTTACCTCGTGGTTATTCTTTTCCTTGATATTCTATAGAGAGGAGTTATCTTCTCCTTCTATAAGATATTAGGAAATAATCTGTCTTTTACATAACGAAGATCATTAAGACCAAGACGATTTTTCCGAATCATGAGAGTGGATAATAGAAAAACGTGTACGAGTATGAAAGATTGTAACAAGATCACTTGTGTTAGACGAGTAGTCAACAGACAAGAACTGACGAGTGGTATCATCGAATTTCGATCCAACGAACTCAAGAACAAATAGAAGTAAAGAAAGAAAAAAAAAAATGCCAATCACTTAGAAACACGAGCATCTCACTCCCAGAGCTTGTGCTATTTCGATCGACTTGAGATCGCCTGACCCCTTGGCACAAGAGTTGAGCCATTTTCTAGCAACTATACAAACCAAGAATCTTTGAATATTATCATCAAGCTTGTTGGAACCACATCGATCACCAGCATCTCGTGATCTAGTGCATGCAGATGCATGTATGAATATTAATTCCAAGATAATGTGCCGTCGCGTAGCGCGAATTGCCTACTGGACCGCATCGAAGGTTGGTTAATCGTTCACTATCCACATATTTCCATCTAAAAACACCTTACCTTCACAGTGCTTCACCTCCAGCACGGCAATCGACATTTTTAAGGAGGGACTTCGGTGAAATTTGGATAAGACTGGTTTTTTTATTTGTAAAATGACTTGGAAAAATCTGATGAAAAATCGCTTCCAGCAAAAGTTAGTTAGCGTTAGTATGTGTATTGAAAAAAAGTATTAAGGTTCTGCGATGAAAATGTAACCTTTCGCAGTGGTACGCTGGAAATTTCTGCCAAAGATTCCTTGCGCTTACACTCTCATCGCAGAACCTGCATACTTTTTTTTCAATACACATACTAGCACTAACTAACTTTTGCTGGAAGCGATTTTTCATCAGATTTTTCTAAGTCATGTTACAAATAAAAAAATGAGCTTTATCCAAATTTCACCGAAGTCCCCCTTTAATCCCAGAATATATGCATAGGGTTGAAACCTACCCCAGTGGAATTCTAAATTGCGCTCAAAAGCTGGAAATCGACATTATGTTGCATTGGTACGGTGAACATAATTCAGTTTCACTGTGTGGCCGCGTCGCGTGGGCTCAAGCCAGTAGTAGCGTCAGCTGTCGGCTGGCCATCACGCAAAACTTTTTAGAAAAACCACAGGAGTGGGTATCTACCCCAGTCTAAACTGTCCGTTGGTGTTTCGTGGCAGTAAGTGAATTTAATTTTTTTGAATAAAATCAAGACTTATATTTGTACTTTTTATTATGTGATTCGAGCGCCTGCAGTGGTAACATATATTATCTTGAACCATTTACTTTGATACATGACACCAAGGGTTAGGCCGAAAAAAATCGGTGAGTTGTACATTCTGTCCAAGAACATAGGATCGCAAGGTTCAAGTTTTTTGCCAACGATGTCAAAGAGCTGTCTGTGAGGAGCGGAGAACGTTGTATTGTAGCATTTGGGCTGCAGTAGAATAAGTCGACTGTACGATTCCTTGTTCTATTCATCATCATTATACTGATGATATATGCTATTTCCTCAATACCCGAACTGTGAAACATACGATAACCCGTTGCGAACGCTTTTTGATTACGTTTTCATTTACTTTTCCCATATTTCCATACTCCAACATGAATATAATTTTGGAACGGAATCTCAACAAATTTTATTCCACAAGCTCAATGTTTCTTTTTTAAAATGCTATACGATTTTTGACGATCATTTGATCAGCAAAATGACTACTTTCTTGCCTAAGAAGATGCAATTTGACTGATTCTCGGCAAAGGTCGGCGTTTCAACGGTTTTTTTTTTTTTCGTAATAACTAAACTTGGATGAAACCAAATTTGCTTCACACCCTTTTCTCTCTCGTGGAAAATCCAAGAGATTGATGTACAGACATTTCTCTTGAGTGCCTGCTGGGACGATTGCGCCTATAAAGAACGTGTGGGGTGCACACTGCACGTCTACCCCAGGCATGAGTTGGAAGGCAGAAAAAAATGATACCCGAGTTCCAGGCTTAACGGTTAAACCGACTCATCTGGTTCTAGAACAATTCGCCATAAACGTGTTCGAGATAATTGTCAAAAAACGAATAATTTAATAACAGGCAGCAATTCTGAGTACGATGTTATAACCTAACTATCACGTAGTGTCACATATAAAATATTCTGTCTACGAGGCAGTCACATGACTTATATGGAATAACCATATACCCCTCGCAGCTGTATTTGCGATGGACTTGGGGCCGGCTTTACAAAGATTCAAAGAATTCAACCGGTTTGGAAATTAATTTCTTTGATTTGAGCCGATTTTGACATGAATTTCTGGGGACATAGCCGGTTTTGGAATCGATTTGGATTGAGCGGAACTTACATTCAACCGTGCGATAGATACAGCCGATTTTCGACAGGATTGCCACTATCATGGGGTGCTTCCGACGACCAGAAACGACTTTGAAGCTTGTTGAATTGTACAATGATGAAAAACACCGCTAGAATCTGTGATTATAATTGATTCTTTCAAATACCTGAACACTTGGCCAGTTTCGGTACCAGACGTCTCAAATAGAGTTGAAAAATATTATGAAATGAAACCCATGCTTTCTCGGAAATTTATTTGAAAGAGACTTTCAGAAAAGCGAGGGAACGTCGTATCTCTCTTTGGCAGATGTCCAACGGATGTGTTTGATGATTTTTAGTCACACCTGTGCACGTCAGTTTTTGAATGTCAGATCGTCAATAAACCCCAGAGATCCTTCTAGCCGTTTCGTAAAGCTGCAGAAAGTAAAAACCATTGAAACCTGGAACACGAACAGCTGCAAATGGATAAGAAAGCTGGGAGGATCACTATAAACTTACGACGATGTCGTACTTGTTATTACATTTTCATAATTTCTGACGTATAGATTTTATTTTTATTTGAATTCTAAGATTTCTAGATCACGTGCCAAAACAGCAAACAACGTTCGGGATATTTGCTGACTATTTATATTACAAGATTAATCAAAACTTGTTTCTCGTTCGAGATCTAGACAAACCACGATCGAGTAGTTCGAAGTTGTTCATCGAATGGTGAATACTAAAGACCTAACGGAATGCGCTAGAATTTAGATTATCTTTGATTTTACTGGTCCAACAGAACTTCCGGATTAATAACTGCAGCACTCGGTAATATTGCGAGTTCAGAAATTCGAGTAAGAACAATATTGATTTTGGCATATCGGCAGAGTATCTATGAGTATTTTCGTTTGCTTTGATTTTGACGATCGCTTCGAAGGCGAATTTCACGAGCTAGTAACAGCGATCCTTTCAACCCAAGTGCCTCAATAAAAACAAACTCTATTTACTATATACCATGCATCGGTTACGCTTAAGAGAAGCAGGAAATTCAACTGATCGTAAATGCATCTTGGAAAAACAGATCTGTTGGAAAATCTGGGTATGGAGGTGAGCTTCGCGAAAGGTTTAATGCCACGATTACTTAATGCCGGCCCTGAACTCTCTTGCACGGGTAACTATCGATCGTGGTGAAAGTTAGGGATATTCTCTATTGGCCAAATAAAGAACAAAGTATTTCCGCACACTTGCGCAATTACACGTACGATTCGTAATCGAATTCTGCGCTCCGCTGAGGAGAATAAAGGCGATAAAAAACAAAAGACTTACCATTGGTAAAAAGACAAAATGATGCAATAGTAAAATATATATAATTTACAATTTATTGTCTAGACAAAACTAAAGGTATATAATATAAATTTCGTATAATATTTATATTTACAGGTCAGTCACAGTCCAGGACTTCATAATTATACATAAGTGATTCTCGAGTCTCTACGAATCTGAGGATTAAATGTAGGTACTTTGCAAACAACATTTTCATATCGCGTTAGGTACTAATGCCATAAGGTCCTATATAAGCGCCAAAAACGCGATTTTCGTGCCAGAAAGTCGTATAATCTTTTTATTACGTGTAAATCAATTGAAATTGCAAGATTCGGAAATTGAACGCAGAAGGTCGTATGCGCCGAACACATACGACCCTCTGCCTTCGATTTCAGGAGAAACTCGTGAAAATTAAGGTCAGAAGGTCGTATACGCATTTTTTTTTTTTTTTTTTGTTCTTGAAATCGCTGTGAAATCGACTCTGGCTTTATCATTACGAAAAAATGAGGAAAACCAAAGCTAGAAGGTCGTATCCACCAGAATCATCCTTTCTGGAAATATCAATGGATCTACGTGTTTTCATCAATTTCACACCGATTTCAAGAAACAAAAAAAAAACAAACAAAAAAAAATACCTATACGACCTTCTAGCTTTAGGGGCGGGGTAAAGTGTTAAAATTTTATTTTTTTATTTTCAACTTTTTAAATGAATGCATAATATCTCACCAATTTTGTGTTAAAATTTCAAGGCGATCGGAGTAAAATTGACGAAGTTATGAGTATTTGAGCGTCTATTGCTCCATGCCAGGTTTTTTACCTGGGCGCGCCTTCCGGGGTTTCATTTTCACTCGCTCAATTTTGAATATTTCGCAATGCAAATTTAGGAGAATGTTGTTCAAATGTTACTTTATTATATTATGTAAATTTTTCAATAAACGAACACTATCCGTTACGCCAAAAAAAAATCTCAAAAACATGCTTTTTTTTCGCCGAATTAACTTTACCCCAGCCTTAAATCCTTGGATTTTTTCCCAAAACTAAAGCCATGAAAAGTCGTATCCGACCAAAATTTTTTGTTTGAAATTTCAGTGAATCTACCCGTATTCATTGATTTCTAATAGAACCACAAGATCTTATAATATCGCTTATGACCTTATATGGCATTAGTAGTTAGTAACGCAAATTATTTGTTATCACACCGTGACGATAACGTCACGTCTCAATCCGCGGCTGTGATTCAGGTAATTTCAAGCCAAATTTAAAAGTATGGAGATCCTTAGTGAAATCTCGACGATTTCAGGATAAAATCTCGCGTGATAAACGTATAATTTTGTTGCGTCAATATAATTGGCTCCAAATCGATCTCAATTCTTTCTCAACTGATGAAAGATTTGCGGTTTGATTGAAAAAGTGATTGAATACTAGCTGCATCCTAATAGAAACTGTTGTAAATTACCTTCGATTTATACTTTACGAAGCTTGTTTGTATTTAACATGGAGGTTACAGCAGTAGCATCAGCTTCAATTACCTGATCTCGTTATCTATGTAGCTACGCGTTTGCCAGAGGCACTCACAGCACGGTAAACATATTTATAAAATTGTCCTTAAACTTCGCATAATCGCGAAACCGTCGCCTCGCCATTTACAGTCGCGAATTATCGTGACTAATGGGCCTGGCAGGCAATCTCGGAAGCTCCAGAGTAGAGAGACGTCCATCGTCGTTGGTGAACGTGTTGTTATCAACCCCGTTTTCAGACGCATCTTTTTCACCCTTTGCAGTTGGACCACCCATCACAAACATCGCAAGAAGGAACATAATCGAACCTGCAAACGAAACGCGTGATTAAAAATCTTTGGCTTCCTTACATTTTGTTTCAGTAATTCAGCCGAAGCAAAGTTCACCTCGGTTCACGTTTAATTAAGAAATTTTCTACCCTTGCAGCGCGAAAAATGGGTCTGTTTCTAATTTATTCATGACCAAACGACGAGAGCACAGAATTGCTGTTTTGCTATATTTTTCTGGGGATGCGCAGACTCGTGACGTTATTTATTCATTCCCAAATGAATTTGAAATGGTTTTTCTTCCCGATGATTTTTTCAAGATTCGCCTATAGTGGCTGGACCTTTTCTTTCACTATTCTCTACGTTATTTTGAATGTTTCAGATGCAGAAGTCTTATGAAAATAACTTGAATCTGTTTAAACCTCCAGACCTCTGCTGTCTGCTGACTAAGTGAGATCGTAAAATACATTATATTGTATAATCAAACTAAGTCTGACCCCCTCGAAGAGATTCATCTCGTGAATCCAACATTTATGATTCCTAGAATATCCGATAAAATTCCAAGTTCTCATTTTTTTTCAGAGTTCACTCTATTCCAGTCTTGTCTAAATAAACAGCCTCTACACGGGGGCGGAAGAAATGCAAGAACCACAGATAAAGATGCACTCCAGACGACGACTCCATCTGGATGGATTCTACCAGATTTTGAGTACATGTTACTGCTGCAGGCGTTGCTCATCTCATCATAAATCAGGATAAGTACATACCTATGATTCACTGATTCAAAAAATTGTCACTTACTTATTCCATAAAATCCAGCGTACAAAATGTAGAGAGATTCTCGGAAACCGATCACTTTTCGCATTGGCTCAACCAGGATCGGTAAATTTCCTCCGATGTTATTCATGACGAAGAGAAAGATTCCAACCGTCGTGGACCTCAGACTTAACGGCACAATTTCAACCAAAATTGCGAACACTATACCGAACCACATCTCAGCTGCAATGAAAAAAAAAAAAAAAAGAAAAAGTAGTGTAATTTGAAATTCAATACGCAATCCCACGGAGTGTAGCAAAGCCCTAATTCACTTACCAAAAAAGTAGGATATCCCAAGAGTTATCATGGCCCATAATGGATTGAAGTAGATTGAACCGAAGGCAAATGGTGTTGCGACTAGCTGACTGATCGCCAAGACGGCCACACGGGATCTAATTCCCATTTTTGCTACAAATTTGTCACTCACGACACCACCGACCACAACACCAATACTTCCAATCACAATGGTAACGGCGAATAACCACCAACCAAGATCGTAGTCTGGGAAGTAGTCTCTGTAGTAAAGATCACAATTGTACGCGAAACACATGCCGCCTGAAACAGTAATCGAAGTGTTAATCGCCAATGGATACTGTACATACATACATATTTTTTTGAATAAATTCAGATCTGGAATTCGTTTTTTGATTACGGTATCAATTCATCATTCACCACAATGTCTGATGCTCGCAGCTAGACACAGCAGGATGATTCTAGGCTGGAGAATCACCTTCCATAAAGATACTTTTTGTCCATCTGCAGTGTTCTCTTCTCCAATGGTTATTCGTTCGGGTTCTTTTAGGGTGAATCCTGTCAGAATGGCGATTATCACTCCAACTATACCCGCGCCGTAGTAACACACTCGCCATCCCTACACAAATAGTGAAATGATACTCATCAGAGAGTCAGAGACAGAGAATAGGATAGAATAGAAAGTCTAGAAATAGAAAGAAAGACAGAGATGAAAAGGGGGAAAAATTAGATCGCTGAATGGATACACCATCTTATCATATATTAAGGGGGGACACACGTCTTTGAATCACCAAGAAATCGATTTTCTTCAAACAACGTACTTTTGAAGTCACATCCACATTTGGACGTATCAAAAACGGTTTTCCTCGAACAGTTTTCACTTTTCATCACGAAGTGATAGAGAAGTAAGAACGACCATCGCCAGTTCGAAAAATTTCCGACTTTCTGAGCCTTTACCTGATACTTGACAAAATCCTGATCATACGTTGGGCTGTCTGTCTATTTATTGAACCCAATTACACGCATGTTATCTCAAGAACGGCTGAACCGATCCGGATCCAGTTCTACAAAAATTGACTATTACAGCTTCTTGAGAATAATAAATCAGCAACTTGATAAGTGATTTAGTTTCTACGATATATTTTATTTGGCGGGGAGAAAAAATTGGAATTGGAACATGAATATTTGATAAACTCGACATTTCCACAATTGTCAGTACTATGCAAATCTATAGTTATTCAATTTGTTAAGCATTTTGCTGAAATTCGGTTAAAATTTGATATCCATCCCATGACTGTTGATTGGGAAATTCTGCGCGCAGTGTAGGTACTGTATTTGAATTTTTATCGCGAGAATCTTACTTTCAAGAAGCAGCTTACATATATCTGGATAGATATTGTATGTATTCAGAAAATAGTACTGATTTGAGTCGTTAGTAAACAACTCATCTCGACAATGAATGTACAGTTGTTGTTTTCAGGTCATTGGTATTCTCGTATCAGGACTGTGATTTTCACGAAATTTCCACCTGACGAGACGCATACATGCCTCTTCGAGGGCGTATGAAAGTATTCACTATTTTTGTGCCTCATATTCATTATAGAGCTACACATGAGTATTAGCAAATGATGAGACTCTCGCTGATCCGAGAATTGTCACGTTCCATAGCAATCACGTCGTAGAATCGTGTATTTTTACTCGTGTGTTATTTTCAATATAGTAAGTTTCAATATAATTCAAATATAGTAGCAAGTATCGCAAACGTTAAAGACGTCTATAATTTTTTCAACAGAGAATTGTTGGCATAAAACGGTTTCCGAATTTCAAGTCACTCGCATCAGAGATGCAACAGCAGCAGCAGCAGCAGCAGCAAGATATTCCACGATCAGTTCAAAAAAACAACATCATTGGAAAATCACGATTGAATCAAAATAAAAACCAGACAAGCCTTCGCCAATCGGTTTGAACGCTGAAAATGCTGTGACCAGCAGCTACGTGTAGATCAATTTGAGTATATAGGCGTATGGTGTTGATATAACCCAATCAGCTAACGCGGTGTAGCAAAAGCTCCGATCATATGCCGCGATGCTACGCTAGTTTAAACTGGTGCATTGTCGCACTATTCCGGTTTCCTTCAATGAATTTTCCTATAAACAATGTTGTAGAAGATATGGAAAAGATACAACGATAAGGAAGTGCGGAAAAGAAATATCGAGAAAAAAACAAAATTGGTTTATTACTCCCGTATACCGTTAAAATGAAATGAATAATGTGAAAACGAGAATAAGACAACCACATGCTGAAGTTTGATAGAGTACGAATTACGGATTGACAAATCCCCATTGATCGTAATCGAAAATCGGTGTCACGTAACGATAATGTTAACACGTTTGATTTTGGCGTATGACGTGGGTAGAATGACGCATGGTATTTGTACGAAAATAGTGACTGCTATATTAGAGGACAAAAGTTTTCTGCGCGCATCTTACTATCGGTCTATAAAAACTGCTTCTCTTTCCGAGTTCGATGTTATTCTAAGGGCTATAACATACGGCTTTAATAAACAAACAGAACTACCGAATAAAAATACCCCATCGATTCTACACCGCGTGAATCTTTTTCCGTCGATACACGTGAGTACGATATCATCCCGATTTTATAACTATCCTTCTTTCTTCGACACAGAATTTTCTCAACAGTGGAACAAGATAGAAAATTGGATAGAAATCCATAAAGCTGAAAATGATGTCTTCTTGTATTATATATAACATATGCCTGTTGAACCTAAACCAGCTACTAATTGATTATCATCTAGGTGACTAAACTCTCAGTTTGTGATTCCATATTTTTGAAAGCCGCATCAGAAATCGTATAAGAAACTCAAAAATCTATTTCCAACTTCATCTCTGGGCAATTTTGTGGAATAAATTCAAGTGCTTCTCAATGTGGTAATATTTGAAAGAGTATGAAGTCGTAAAGTCAGAACGTGTACGTGCAAGAGGCAGACAACATGAGCAGACCATGCTCATCTGCAGCCAGCAGGTACCAGATGTTTTAGTTTTATTTGATTCGAATTGAAAGTTGGCTAAGCATCAAAATTCTCATGCCTTCACTGCATGGTTTGAATATGTATGATTATGGTTAGTGAGTAATCGCACTGGAGATGGCAATGTACAGTTTCATCGATAATCAAATTATTTCTAAGTACCTATAGCTATGTTTTGGAAAAAGTCATTCCAAACAAGGTGGAAAAATACCTCACAATGCTAATGTTCGGAGAATCGATAAGATTTCGCCGAACTAAAGAAATTACAGCGTTACTGTAAGCCCACGGGTAACGCAAATGAATAAAATTGATTCCGCGATACGTTATAGTAAACCTTGAAACAAACACTTCGTACAATACGAACACGTATTCTAATGGACACGTTGGATTCTTGGCTCTCAAGGCCCATCACAAATCGAAAACTGATTTGAGCAAACATTGCCATTCATGGTTCAGCACTTGGCAGCTGCTCTCTGTAATCGTGAAAAGAAGATACCGTCGACAAAACTTACAATCTCATATCTGGTGAGAATGATATACCATTATTGTTGATCAGACGTTGTTTGCTTCGGCGAATATTGATGTTACGCAATCATTTTCAGGGTCCAATAATCCTCAGACATCGAATAGCACGTGGTCGCACATTTTTCATTAGAACGTGTCTGCCCGGAGCTCTAATTCTAGCGAATACTCAGGAGATCCTTATGGAGTTTCATTTCCGGAAGATACGTGTCAGGGCTGAGTCTCAGAGAGCACGAAAGTGCGGTCGCGAAATGAGGGAGATATAGAAGAAATGCTATGTCAGAAATCATAGGAGACTCACCAAATCCCATGCATTCATTTCAGGCACATATCGACCGACAGGAAAAGCAATTCCGTAACCACCATAGATTCCCCAGTTGAAGATAGACATGACGAGACCGCGCTGATCTTCGTCGAACCAATCGGAAAGCAGGCCAGTAGCCAAAGGATTGCACCCCGCTTCTCTGTGAAATGATTCGATTCTCTTTGATAAGTTTTTATTTCAAGTCTAAGAATTTAACTTTTGATGTGAGTGAACTATAAAGTCGACTGATAATAGAGCGATCAAATTTTCTTCAACGTAATTATATCGATGTCAAGTTTTACGAATAAATCTGTCTAGTACTGAGTCTCCACTCAATTTTCTCTGTAATTTTATTATTTAACTATTTATTTCGTAAATGGCCTTATATGAATAATTCGGAAATAATAATTTCCCGTTAATAAATTATCGAAGGGACTTGGATATGCGTTTGACGAATCGTTCAACCAAGAGATTGCATCATAATTAATTTAATCGAGACCGTCAATCGAACAATACTATGAACGAGATGATCGACCGTGCTTGGTAATATTAACGTGCTTACCCTGCGGCTAGAACCATTCGCAGAATCACAAGCTGCCAATACTCTTTGACAGATCCCATGAGAATGATCGCTATGCTGAAGATCAAGGTACATATGGCCAACAACTTGACTCTGGAAAGATTAATTTTCATTAGATCTTATTTAGGTAGTAAAGTGACATATTTATGGTTGACTCTTCGGAGCTTATCAGTGATAGTTTAACTTGTAATTTGCATTTTTCAAATGGGCAAAGAAGATCCCATCAGAAAACGAATACTTGGGGTCCTAAATAATAGTGGGAAGTATTTTTGAAGAAAATTAAAATCTCCTGCGATATAAGCGTAGATACAGGGAACCTTTGGCAGAAATTTTTCTGCGCAGCGCTACAGAAGGTTTGCTGCTAGGAAGGCTGCTAGATTGCGTCTGAACTTTCATCGCACAGGATTCTCAATTTCTTTCAAAAGTATATTCCAATATAATCCAGAAACTCGTATTCGTTTCCTGCTTGTTGAAGTTTTTGTTGTGATTCAGTAGAGTTTTCCCTCAATTATTAGGCCCTACTTTATAATAACGCGAATAAAAATGTTGAGAGTAACTTTGAGCGTCCCACAAGCAATTTACATTGAGAAATGAATAAACTGAGCGCCTGATGCCATGCAACCAGCTCACGTTGAGATGTTTGAGTTGCCATATTTCAGGCGTACATTAGTAAACCTTGCACGGACAGACGGTAGATGGGGCTCTTGAATGACTAACAGTCAGTCGGTAACTGTGATACCTCATTGGTAAGTGAGTATATAGTTCCGAAATTTATTTCTTGGAAACGTGAAATAGATTATCATTTGAAAAACCTGTGTGGCTAAAATTATCAAACTTCATAATACGTCGATATTTAATATCGGCAAGACCAGGCAGAAATGGGATACCTTGAAGAAAAAAACCACAATTGTATAATAATTGGCATAAAGCTTGTTAGTATTTGTGTTTGTTTCCCTTTAGAGCTTACGTCAATATCATGTTTTACTGTTTTCATTTCAATGTATCGAACGCAGAACTCGCTTCGTCCATTTTTTAAACTTTTCCTACCCCGGCTCAGCAATTACAAAACAGGCAGATAATTTGATTCGCTGATGAAATACTATTTTTTGAGTTAAAAGTCCAATTATTGAAACTGGCTTGTATGACGAGTGGATATTTGATTGATTTTCCATTTGTAGTCGCCATTTCAAATTTTTTAACATCGATTCCGAAATTAAGCTCACCGACCCCCCCCCCCCCCCCCCCAAATTTATTTATTTATCTATTCATTTATTTATTCGCTTTGACGGGGAATCCCCTTTTACATAGCAGATTACAAAGAAAAATAGCTATAAGAAACTACAAAGTCGGACATGAACAATTAAAAATAAAAAGCCAAATAATAAAAAAAAAAAAGTTGTGCAGGCTTGGATTTAAAAAATACGAACGAATGCAAGGAACAAATGTCTATCTCCTAGCTCATAAACTACTCATACGAATTATTTTTCGAAAAAAATTTGATTGGACCCAAGTTGGAGCAATTGCTATCGATTTGGACGGGAATCATATAAATCCGTTGATACATTTTCAAAATATCATTGAATAAAATTTTTGTCCCAGAAGTTGGGTTTTTGATTTCCGCAAAAACTCCCAAACCAATCAATTTCAAAATCGATAATCAGTTCTCAAACATTCGAGGGTGATTCACTGGGCCTAAAAATGTGAAGTTGTGAAAGCTAAACTTTTCCTTTGCGGGGTATTTATAATTACTTCGGTTTTAAACGATCGTTGAAATATAATTATATGTATGTATACATAACTTGAAGAGCTGAGGAACAAAACTATATATATATAAATAGAAATAATATAACAGAGTCGATAAGTTCTTACTGATTTGCACTCAAAATTCCGAATAGCCAACATCTTATTACATCTACTTCGTTTTCATGGCACGTTTAGGGAATCCTGTTTCACCCCGTTCTCTAAAAACATGAATTCCGAAAAATTCGAATTACCTGTTGAATCTGTCTGCAGCAATTCCCAGAATAACACCAACGATAGTGAATACTGCGATAAAGCTTGGTCCAGCCAATATTTGATAATCCAAACCCAAGCCATTGTAATTCCATTCGCAGTAGTTGGACCCGTTCAGCTCGAGTGTCAGACAACTGCGTAAGAAAAATCATCTTTTTGAATTTAATTATAGAATAACTAAAAACGAGTCCTGTTGTGTACATTCGTGACGGTTTGAATAAAACCGTTCCATAATTTGTGCAATATTCTCAATAACTTCAGACAACATAATTTCATATTTTATTATTCCCGTATGGGCAATTAGAGACATAACTCCAGATGTAATAAATGATAATTCATGGTTATACGGAAATTGGCTAGCCACTCAATTGCATAACACTTGAATGGACATTCCGTTCTCAAAATCCTTGAACTGGCTAATTCTTTAATTCTATCCAACGATTATTGAGCCATGACGGACGAATTAAAGTATAGCGTATAAGTTACAAACAGAGATAATATATCCTCGATAATTATTTCTCGCGTTAGCTGCACTGGCAGTTATGGATAGTCACGCATCGGTGTCTTAAGACTATAAAAATCTAACTCCTTTCGCCAATCGCTCTAATGTACTTACTAGTCGGAATTATTTGCAGCTTCACACTGAACTGGCAGCTCAATGAGGGAAAATTGGGTGGAATTCAACTGACAAGATATGTCGCCGTAGTGCAGATCAATCGCAGTTGCCTTACTGGTGACACCTGGAAAAAAGAGTTGCGAAATCAGAGGTTGAAAGTTTATCAAGCAAGTATAAGCGTCATAGTCTATTAGAAACAGGAATGTTGATATCTTCGTTACAGAGACAAGCATTGCAAATGCATAAGTAACGGTAATATGAAAACCGTTGAAGGAAAATGCATGCCTCTCAGATCTCGTAACTGCATCATCGGTTTATCAATAACACCGCAAAACAAGTTTATTAGCTTTTTACCTATAAGATAATGTCCCAGTTCGCCGAGAACGTAGCCAATCGAGACTACGGCAAGAGCGTAAGGTTTGTAGAGAAATTTCAATTTCTGGAGCACCGTACTGAACATCGTGTAACTGAAACAATTTATTATAAATAATAAGTTCATCGACTGATCTCTATCATGTGTGTTGGTGATTTAGTTTCGACGTGAACCATGTAATTAATGCACAAGTGTATAATCAATACGGACATTGTTACACCGTTTTTATAGGACCAGACCACACCTAAGCAGAAAACCTTGAATTTGAATGGCAGAATTTTTTCTTTTCTGCTTTAGGTAGCTCAATCCATCAAGAATGTTCCGTTCGCAGAACCTGTATTTTCAACCGATCAATTCCGCGTCGCTGAGGTATTGTAGTCCAGGGAATAATATTTACGGAAATTTGAGAGGCCCTTGCGATAAGGGTGGAAGTAAAACTTGAGAATCAACTTCCCCATAACTTCTGTACGTTCCAATTTCGCGATCACTTGAGTTGAAATCTTGAATAAGGATGGGTCATTGAATAGACTAGATTTCCTGTTTCTCTGAATGAAAACTTCTACACGAATTCACAAGCAAACAATTCTCTCTAGATAGAAGTTTGAATTTCATTAGTTAAATTATCTTAAACCAGAAAAATAATCCGGTTATGTATGAAGCTCCCTGCACCAACACGCAATTGTAGTTGACAACAAGATATTTCTGTCAGATAAACTGATGGCTGAAGGACTTTTGAATTTGCATAATGTTCAACCCGATTGAGGAACACAGAACTTGCATTGATTAACGATAAGCGAACGAACATGATTCTTTAGTTTTGCCACATCTCGTTCGATACCATTAAAATCGACATAAACGATTTAGCAATAAACTAATTTGACGAGGCTTTGGCCAAGATGAAACTTCAAGGCTCGACCATGACGATTCATTTTCTACCGTAAACAAAATTGACATTTTAAAATGCCCATTGAAATTGGATGACAAAATGAGAAGATAAAAGATGTTTTACTTCATATATGAGATCGAGAAAACAGGGATGGTGATCCTAATTCGAGAGGCGTTTAGACAGACACGGGTCGCCCACCTTGAGCCCAAAGCACTGAGGCGGAACTGAGTATGTAGTATTAACACTAAGCTATACCGATGAAAACTGTATTAATAATGATGATAGTCATTGATACTATGATGAGAAAGCAGCACCTAAAAATCGGCAAGAACTCTTTTCAAATCGCATATCGCATTGTTCTAACATTCCGAAAGTAAAATAGGTATCTTCAGTGCATGATCTTTGACCATAGTAGAGTGCAAAAAAAAAAGCGTCGTGGCTATTGCGCGACAGGAATCAGGTTTGCCGTCACGTTGCGTTTGTAGAAGTCGTATCTTGCTGGAAACGAAAGGGATAGTATGGTCCGCATCGCGAGAAGGACGGACTTGACCCATTTGTAAAAGACTGGTTTACGATCGACGAACCGCCCAGTGCATGTCTTCTTCTTGACATAACTAAGATCTCTGCTTTTTTTTTTCTTTTTATTTTGTTGTTGTTCTTGTTACCCAACAGCCTCGCCAACTCGTGTAATCTCGACTCTAAATATCTCATTTATAAATACGTTAAGCTATAATAGCACCGCTGAACCTTTCGAACCTCATCTATTCATTTTCAGACTTAATTACTTTATTGTCATGATGTGTGATTGAGTGACCCATGGAGACCATTTTACTCCAAAATTACTTTATTGTCCACATTTCGCGCTCTTAACTTTGATTTTGTCCTTGACAAGCTCAATAATCTACTCTTCCTTCGGACCTACCCTATGGTGATCAAGTATAAACTAATTTGGAACCCAATTTGAGCTGCCAATTTTTGTCCGACGAATTTGGCAGGAATTCAGTCAACGTTAATGGTGACCAAATGTCATTTTATGATGAGGGATATGGTCGTCTTTTATAGCTATGAAAAATTATCTGATTTTCTAGTCAACGATTCTTTTTTCGATTAGCTAGCCTTGTATCTCAAGAAATGGTTTGAAATGAACGAAATTTTGTTCGATTTGGATCACTCGATCAATTCATGCGTCAAAAATCGCGAAATCTTGCGAAGCTAGTTATTCGACAATGCCTTTGCCTCTGGAATGCTGATGATTTCCACGGGGTACTCCAAAAGTCGATTAAATCCATTGTGGGAGATGATATAAGTTAGCGCATGAAACCGTGACTATAAAATATCGGACTGTATCAATCCGTCCACGGCGCTATGCTTGATTCGTTCCTTTAGCAACGGGCGTCGATCCCGGACAAGGCCGAAACAATAAGAGAAAAATAAGTGAATTGGCAAATCACTGGCATGAACTTGGCAGTGAAAAACCATATTGGTAAAAAGTGACAATGAGTGCCAAGTTCCGTTGGCAGGGGGAATAATAAAATAAAAAGGAGAAAAAAAAAACAAAACAAAAAATGTTACATGAATCGTTGTCGATTGATTGGTAATGTGTACCAAGATTGCTCGGGGCGATCAAGCAATTCGCCTGTAACAGTCCATCAAGATTATTATCATTATTTTTGTTCCTTTATTTTACGTTACGTAAACCATAAAATCTTACCTCATCACCGCAGACACACTTTTTCCATGAAATAAAGTAAAACCGATACCGCAAACTGTGCAGTTTCCCGTTTGTATTTAAACTTGATCGTATTATTAATTGGTCGGAAGAAATCGAGATTGCTTGTCCCGTCGTTGGCATATAAATCATCAGCCTCGTTGAAATGGGATGGAAAATAGGTTAGGCATCGTTAGACAAATGGGCAGCAATTTCAGTCGCGGAAATTGTTATCGTCTTTATGAAATTCAAGTAAACTTGTCTACGTCGGAAGTTGTTAACAGCTGATTATCTTATAGATGGATGCAAGAAGGCCTCGCGTACCTATGCACAGAATCATTCCTATACGATTAAGGAAGGCTGTGAACGTAGATACAGATGCATGAAAATAATATACTTCAATTAAACTCTAATAATTTCCTCTTTATTCATAAGATAATTAGCTACGATCGGCTCTATTAGCTCGATAGCCTTCAATTTTTTATTAATCGATTCTGCAGAGACACATTGCTTTATTCCGATCGGGCAACGCGTCCGTATTGTAACGAGACTAATTCGATAACGTCACCAGCTACTGGAACCTTGAATAATATTGAACAAAAAATTATTTGTCATGAAGGGAACATTTTCTCAAGAAATTTACAGAAGCCATGTTATAATATTTTTGAAACAAAAAAAAATCAATACCTGTATTTAGGTGAATTAAGTGAATGCATTTTTTACCAGTTGTCGCCAATTGATATCCTTGAGACGATACTAAATCATTGTAAGGACGGTCGTAGCTGAAAATCTGATGCAAGCAAAACAGCTATAAAAGTTATGAAGGTTGTAGCATCTCGGACTTTTCTAGCTAATAATATATACCGGCGCTATTTTTCTACAGATTCGTCATTTTCCTGATGTAATAGCAAGATCGATGACAATCTCCAGTGCAATAAATTAAAGTTTCCTTAGAAATTTACGTAAGATCCCGTTAATCGCATCCGTCATGAGAATAACTCGTCATCAGGTGTATTATCCTATCTATATGCATAATTTTATCCACAAAGAGAATGGTCTTGAACAAATCAGCCCGATCCTTTGTCTGACAATGAGATATATACACGTGCGGTTTGTGTCAGTCAAATTTATCTATGACCTTTGTCTAGACGAAACTGCAATAATGTTTTAATCGATTTTATACCTGTATATGTTTGGCGGGGCTAATTCTGTCTGGGTCGATTTCAACAGATTCCAAATAATACGATTAGATATCCACAATTGAATGAAAATTTCTCAAAATCAAACCCAATAAAATCAATCTCGGTTCAGATTCCTCATTCAATCTCTTTCAAAGATCATTTCATTTCGAGGTAGGGTAGAGTCGGGCAACTTCGAACTAACGTTTAATGGGACTGATCGAGTTTGATAATTCGTTATGATAGTATATGTTCTAAATTTGGAAGATTCTGAAAGCAGACATAATCGGTCTTTGGAATGTTCCAAAGAATCCTATTACCACATCTCTCAAAATCACGAAAGAAGTCTTTCAAGAAATGATCAAATTTGGATGGTCCAATCTACCGAGCCGTCTAAACTACCCAACTTTACCCTGTGTAGATACATTTAACTCCGACAACATTATCCCATACCCATTGATTGTCGCATTAGAATACTCATCGATCAATACGACACAAATAATGATAAAGCCTCGACAAACGAGATTTACTTCGTTTCCATAAATATATTTACTATCTCGAACCGTTGCACAGATACTTGATTCTTCAATGAGTTACGGGTCTTCTGGTGTGACGAAATTATGTGTAAAAGCGTCGATGCGGGAATATAATCTATGATCAAATATGTGATTTATATACTCGATAGGTAACTCAATTGGCGAACACAAATAACATCAATAACAATGATAATAATATCATGGTAGCAGAAACATCGACCGATGTGCTGTTGGTACTTGGGGATACGGTTTGCCTTTCGGAGCATTGTTATTATGGGTTTTAACGATGACCGGCTATAGTGCTGGCCATTTGAGGACGAGTTATAATAGGAGAGGTGAAGAACAAAGCATCCGAGATTTTTACAAACCGGATATACTATACATGTACCTAATTTATATAACTGAGTGATGAAGAGTGAAGAGTATCGATGAAATGGTAGTAGTAATAAAATATATTTTAATTGGCAAGGTTGTCACGTCATTTGCATACGCATTGCGTGGGGTTGAAGGGCAAATACTAATTCTATGGACAAAAAGTTGATATCCTGGTTTGCTAACTGTAACACTCACGTAGCTTTAGCACAGCCACTGCACAAATAGGCCAGAACGACTAGATACCACACGGATCATGTGAGAGCTAGACCACACCTACGCTGTCTTAGCCCATAATATAATGTATCAGATGGAATTTATGTCGAGATTTGTATTCCAGTCTTTTATATAGATCGCTGTACATTGCCTTCGCGAATTAACTTATCTCCCATTTCTTTTCATTTTTCATTATTCCAATTCCATGCTCAGCATATCTTATTACACACCTCTCTGTTTGGAATATATTTGAAATTCAGAATATCTGCGGAAACGAATGTCCGGATTATGCCTAAGTAGTTTTATAATAACAGACTAGTCATTTTATGACTACATCAAACCAGTCCTTGAAACTTTTCATTTTCTTTTTAATATTCGTTAAGGAGACCAGCACGCAGCGATAATGAAAGTGATATGATATTATCATCCAAGTGATTTTGGAGATAAAATATAACACAAGCAATTGTAATTGTGCAAATGACCCGATTGTCAGACATTCAAATGCCCCTGTGCAATAGTTGAGCATATACGATAGATTCGAGTTCGACCAAAGTTGCTGAGTAATTATTGTTTATGTATTCAAATCACGCAGGCTATTCGTATTCATTCTATGCCGATATAGGTATATGCGTAAAATTTAAAAATATACATATGACACTGACCGTGAATCTTGAATGAATTTCTTTAATTATTCAGACTATTAGATGCCCTGTTGATTTCATACTGACTATATGACACCGATATGTAATTCGACCACAAAATCGAACAAGAATTTATTCACATCACAAGATTTCATCGTTATGCAATTACTTCTTTGGCGCTTACACCGATAAATAATATCCAAAAACTGTATCGAAATGTTGAAAAATAAAAAATAGAATATGTATATGAGCTTGAAAATTTTGATTATACTCACAGATTGATTGCACCCTCCGTATGAAAATATAGATGTTACAACAAGTATGAAGTAAAGAGAGGAAGAAAAAAAAAAAACAAAAAAAAACTAGATCTCTGAAGTATATTCTACGGGTTTCACGTGTTTCCGTGATCGTTTAGTCGGCACATTTCCCAACCACACTTAACACTTGTTACACGCTTTACTGTATAGTTGATAAAGTATCTAGAGGCACCTCCGAGATCGGGGGTGCTGAATTAAATGGGTAACACGGAGTGCTGCCTCTACTTATAAGAAAGTGCGAAGCAAGTCCTTCACGGGGACCCCTGCAATAGAACAAGGAGTAGAAAAGAAGGGGGCTTGAAGTCACAGGAACGCGTCGACGTACGATAATTAGCCATGTCTTTCGATCTACGTATAAATTGTTGGGCCTCTTTCGCTCGTGTCATTTCAAGGTCAGACTACATCCGCCCCCACGCTGTGGACCTTACGGAATCACGAATTGCTACAAGGTTTTATTTACCATGAAAACTACAGTAGAACTATGGCTTGCCAGCTGACTTAATCAATGTTGTGTATGTATATGCGGTGAAGCAAGTTCCAGGATTGTTCGTTATAACTGGGTAATAAATAAGATATACCGTATGTATATTATGCATTACGCATCATGCTTTGACTGATCTTAACTATACCGTATCTTGATTCTCATTACCTGCGTTCAAATTAGTAAACAATACTCGCTACTACTGGTGTGCTATTAATTTCATTAATAGAACGAGTATAGGTATTATACAATTAACCGACGAAATATCTTACCGCTTCATCATTGAGATTGAAACAAGATATTCTACACGCAACCCGTTTACAACTCGTCGATTTTAAACGGGCTCGCGATTAGAGAGCTTCATATCGGTTTCTAAACAAATTTATATACAATACACTAGACCCGATATGGCCTCAAACAAGGGACGGATTGAGGGTGGGAAATACTGGCGAAGAACAAACACTGGGCGAATACTTAATCATCGTAGAAACTAGAGGCTTATGTCAGACGGGTCAGGGTTGAAATTCCGAATTTTAATAGCTGCAGCAGGTCAAGATTCCGAATTTTTATACTACCGATTTAGAGTTTTTCGAAAGATCATTTCCTCGGAAGTCTACGCAGCCGATTTGAAAAGCTCCAAACCGAAAAACACCGAAGGTTTAAAATTCAGAAAGCTGAAGATCTGGAAGGCTTAGATTCCGAATTTCGCAATTTGCTTATGCAACATCATATTATTTGAGAGCTTTGTCATGAGCTTACCTTGAATTTGCGGATTTTTCGACTTTTTGAGTTTTCAACTTTCGTATCTTCGAACTGTCTGCATTTCGACCTTTCGGAATTCGCAAGTTCTGAACTTTAAGTTCAGAAGTTTCTAGAAACTCAGAATCAGGTCTCAAATAAACTGGGAATCTTGATCGTTCGAATCTCCAATCCCGCCCCTGTCAGACTATGAATATTTACATTAGTTTTTGATCAAGGGTCGTTCTTCAGGTCTGAACTTCAATTTTCATCTATCATTTCATATCACATTGTTTGTTGCATGTCTTTAAAAAAATCTTAGTAGTATTTAGTTCTGTCAACGAGGAGCATACGACCAAAGCTTTCTCACGTTTTTCTTTTTTTCTCTGAAATACCATTCCCAATTAAGACCCTGATTTCATCTTGTCCAATTGGTACCCAGAGTCCCATGAAATCCGACAGCTTTATTCATGCAATTACGAAAAATCTGCATAGAGGAAACATTTAAAGAAGATCGGCTTCCATCGATTCAATCCCGAGTAGGTAAAGCACTTCTTTGAGTTTCATTTGAGTATCCGGGCAAGAATTTGCAGTTCGAAATGAAGATCGAATTCCGTAGCAAATGTTATCACAAGTTAGAATTGAAACATTTGACAAATTTTCTCGAACTATGCGGTTAAAGTTCGCGAGTAAAGGCGCGATTATACGGTCTGCAGCAGACCGAGTTAATCTTTCTGTGTCATCGAACAGCAGCTATCATAAAAAGTAACATGCAGCAGCGTGCCCTTACTTTTCCCGTTCGTCGTAAGTCGTGGCGCAGGACATTACAGCTGTCAGCTGCAGAAATAGAGCCAGTTGAATCATTTCGCTTCATAATTCGCACGGTCGAACGAACCTCTCCCACGGGACTTTTGCGCAAAGTTCGCAAGTGTTGCGAATAGAAACTGCAACTCCGTTACCTCGAGGTCGTCAGCATATTATGTTGAATCTGGAAAAGGTGTTTTCCAACGTCTCGAGCTTTCGATTTACAATTCAAAACGATCCGATTGGTTGAAGATTATTTTGTTCAAATACTTCAATAGAGATTCATTTTCTCCTGTCAAACAGCTAACATGTCGCGCGTTGAGTTGCAAAACAAAAAATTTTTCTACAGGTGGCGGAAAAATAATTTTTTCCAACTCGTCCTGTGGTTCAAATCGTTCGCGAATAAACTTCGGTTCTCATAAAACTGCGTAGTAATCATTTTTCTCAGAATTACGCAACGCCTTTAAGTCGAGTCGTCTAATTATTCTTCGTGCTAACTGTTTCTCCGTTTGATCTTTGAACTATCTATATATTGTAACATCAAAGGACCGAGACCGACGTGTAAACGCATCTTCTTTGAAATTCCATGACTTTCAAGTCTCAGGTTGGAATAGCTACTTCATCACTAGCTCTAGGGTCACATGGAATGAACTTGTTGCCAGTTTATGCACAGGTCACTCGATGGCGGAGAATTTAGAGCTCGATGTCAGAAACACAATTCTGAGGGCGGCCAACTTTGGGTTAATTTCAGCTATGGGTTTGTCAGCATCGCTAAAAGCTTGCTTTACTCGTTACTTGCAGGTCAAGGGAATTATGGATGAATGCGTCGAGCTGAAATTGATGATATTACATGTTTCACCAACTATTACTCACTCGATAATATTGATGGATTTCAGGGACTGACTCGTTCAGCACGAATGGCATTTCATGATATCTTTCGAATACAAGAGAAGGAAGGTTACATTTTCAAATTGTAGCTTCATTTGAAAATATATTTTCTTCTTCAGCACTTTTGCTCTGTAAATTTATTGGGTTCTTTCTAGGGTATTATATCCTCAGTCTTCTTTATAGATCTTAAGCTTCATTCACTGAGGAAAATCGCTCGCCGAGCATCAGATATTGTCGAATCTATATCAGAAGATCGCTTTGAAAGATGAATTAGCTTTTTCGCACAAGTATCCTTTCAACTTGATATCTTTAGTGATGAGTCTTTGAGACACTGTTCACTGTATTATAGTCCATTGAGTGGGCTGCCTAAGATATGTGCGTGACAGTTTCGAGTTGCAGGATCAGCCTATTATTCAAAGCATTTCTTGAAGGTGACTTTGCAGGTGTATTGATTGGCAATTCTCAGCAGGGCCATGACCCTTTTCGGTGTGAAAGGGCAAGAGTATAATAGAACAGGGTGTCCATGTGTGTGAGATATGTTTCCGGGCCTCGCTCTATCGCCATGGGACTTTCAGTTGGTGTGCATTTGACGTGGATATGCGTTGTCAAGGGATTCTGGTATCAGGAATCATTCGTCTTTGTAGAAAACTTTCTTGATCTTTGTGATCAGGTCATCCAAATTAAAGCATACCCAAAAATCCACCGCATCTGTTTAAATCAGACGACATGAAAATTTGTGTACTCGGTCTTGTAGAGAGGACCTCCATGAACCAGTCCCATGATAGTACCATTGCTCTTCGGACTACTTTAACAGCTCCTATTTCAAGCTGGATTGCCCAGTTCACCGTATTTTTCTAGTGATGGGAGCAGACGATTGAAAAAATCGATTTGGGCTCTCTCAATCTGCTCAAGATAGCGTACAGACCCTAGGGTGGAAAAACATAGAGTTAGATGAATCAAACCCTGCAGTCTCACAGCTTAGATTGGCATCCCAGGAGCTACATTCTGCTATGACCAGAATTTATTGTGTAAGTTCTGCAGCTATTCTGCTATTCCTGATGGTATTTTGTACTGAACTTAGGAGGAAGAATCCGGATACGAGGAATCCTGGATATTTCAATGCCTGCACTATTTCCGGGTTACTCTTTTTGGGAATTGTAATTCACTAGTGCAATTCCTTGGTGGATGGAAGGGTCTTCTTTATCACAATTTTTCGTGTAACGTCGAGAGGACTTGCGTCATGCTTCTAAGGTTTCTTCATCTTCTAGTACACAGAAGATGTGAGTCATTCATATGGTAGTTCTCTGATAAGTTCTTGCGGAATTTAATCTTCACCAGCAGACTTCCCAAGTTTCCAGCAGTCTGAAACTTTTATGACTTTAGCTGTATAGTGAAGTTTGAATCAAGAATCTGCAACATCATGGAAGGTGTATCGTCTGCGCGAGTGAATGTTTTCGTAGAATACATGAGATTTTTTCATCAGAAAGTTTGTGTGGCCTGAAAAATGGTCTTTGATCAATCGGGAGTATTCATGTTTTTCGGTGGTTTGTCGTCAAGATCGTCAGGATACGTCTTTGTCCTCAGGATCAAAGGTAGTGGTGCTCTGTTTCAATTGAGAAAAACACAATTTGCGAAAGGAATATATATATACGTGGATTCGTTGTGCTTCTGAAGAAACTTTTTATTCTGTCTCTAAATTTTTTTGTTTCCACCCATTCTCTGCTCATTCTAACCGTGACTGATAAAATGCAAATTGTATCTCCAAGACAAGTAGCACACGGCAAATTTCGACAGAAAGATGTAAAATTTGACGCACTCAATGACCCACTCCGATCAAGGTGAATTATTGAAAGATTCGAGTTAATTGCTCCTCTCCAGAAGTTTTAGAATCTATATAAATGTTGAACAAGGCCTTAACTAGGTCAATCGAAGTCAGTATTCAGTACGAACGATCTGCCGAGATACTCTTCTGATTACTAAGTCGAGATAGTGCATTTCTATTATTTATATTGTACAATCTACCTAAGATCACATCCTTAGCTATGGTGGCCAATTATTCCAGTATAGTTATGTGGAAGAAAACGCAAAATATTTACCTTTTTGTTTTCGAACAAACATATTTTTCTACATGAGGCGATCAGAAGAGTACAGAAATTTGTTACGGAATTCCAGCTCAATTCCACTAAAATAACGACGAGAGGAAGAAGTATTTAATTTCTTTCCATGCTGATGTAAGTGTGCATGGACAGTTATTCAAACATCTCTGTGTCAATCAACGATACGAAAAAGTCGCAAGTCTATGTTAAAAAAAACTCGGTAATGGATGCGTATAAGTATTTATTGCTCGTAACTCACACGGTAGAAGATGCCACGTGGATATGGCAGGATATATCACGTATCTTCATTCATTTCCAATATCCATCCATCAACACCTGAAGAACATTACCAAATTCTTGAATCATTCATCAAACCGGCACACGATTTGTCCGATAAGTATGCACCGAGCGATACTAAATTTCAAATATTCAAATATCCATACGTTATATCCACATGATCAACTTTTGCTCTCAATTTGCATCAATCCGACGTCTATTAATATTTATACCTGTATGATAAATTGCATCAGAATATCACGAGTCGATGTATTGCACGCAACCGTATGCAGTCGGTACTAAATAAGTCATTAAAACTTGATGAAATTGTAATTGAAGGTAGTCAACGTAAACCAAATGAATTGCTCGACTTCTATTTGAAAATATAACAAAATTCGAAATGTCTAATCTAGGTGCTTTGCGTGCAGCAATCCTCAATGCAATTCACGATTATCGATGTCTCGATAATAATCATACGTGAACATAATACTTAATGTGAATTGTTTGAAACAGTATATTAATTAGTGAAACGCACTTGACTGGAGACTGGATGCTCTACAAATATCAGTTGGAAAGTAAAAAGGTTGGAAGTGAACTCCGAAAAGTACCGACATAATTTTATTCGAGAAGAAATAAAAAACTGAGCTCGAATAA
The DNA here is from genome assembly GCA_963989295.1 of Ametastegia equiseti. Lineage (NCBI taxonomy): Eukaryota > Metazoa > Arthropoda > Insecta > Hymenoptera > Tenthredinidae > Ametastegia > Ametastegia equiseti. The sequence continues at coordinate 25,241,479 of OZ022389.1, forward strand.
TGGCATTCCAGATTTTTCGGTAATTAGACGTGCTATCCAGTATGTGATTTGATCTGTTTGTCATATTGTGTGTTCGGGTACCAAATGACAGACTCCTTCAGAGGCACATTCTGGAAAGCACAAGTGCTCTAGTTCATGATGGTCCACTGGTGCAGCCTGGGCAGGCATGAAACTTGCGAGACAAAGAATTCTTGTAGGTAAACCGCAGAAATAGGGTAATGAGGCACGCTCCGCGAGGCAAATACTTTGATTCACCAGAGTACTTCGGACCCAAGGCTCACAATCAGGCGATTCAGAAAGCAAGGCATACTTCAAAAATGACAAACTTGGGTAGCCGAAGTATGGAAATGGATGAATTATTATAAGTTTTCAGCTGGAGATGTAATCCAAAACTGGAATGCCATGCACATTCTAAGAGATTTTTGTTGTGGGTTCTTACAATTTCATTACAGACGTTTTTGTATCGTACGTATATAAAAGTTTAAAAGCAACTTCAATTGATTACAAAAATTTGTGAAGCAATCTGCTCGCTAAACAATTTGTACGTGTAAAGAGGTAAGTGCTTGAAAGGGGCCACACATTGGTCAATTAGGAAAACCATTCTAATCGTTTATCTGATTTGAAATGGGGTGTTACGAAAATTTTAAATCCACTTCGTCGGATTGGTTGATGAATGTATGGTCTTAATTATATCAAAGTTAATTAGGTGCCACAAGACCTCAATATCAACGACATTAGATAACTGGTCAATCGTGTGAAAATCGAATAGAAACTGCAAAAAATCTCTCTGTAATCCAAGTGAATAACAAATTCCTTCTAAGCAGTGCTCACGTTACTCAGTTTATACAAGTGAAAGAAGACACTCCATTTTGCGTGCCTCGAATACATCTTGACAGAAATCAGAAGAATCGAAAGTTCGATAAGGACGTACATATTTGAATGTTGTCCTATTGAATCTTATACCTTTCAAGTTGTTTAAGAAGACGGAACATTTTTTAGCAAAACATTGTCCGCGAATACTCGAGTTATGTGTGTGAGAGTTTGACTCTGTGCACGACAATCTCTTAGCACATTTTAATTAACTTTTGATGGTACACGTCGATCGATAGCGAGGTATCAACAGCGTGGCGAAGAGAACGGGAGATATTGATCCGATAATTAATTACCAACACTAGGTATATACGAACGCGTGCCAATACTTGATATACTAAGTTTCACCACTCCCCTGATCGACCTTCGCACGGAAATGAGAAACCGTTTAAGGTCGTCGAAGACAAATATCCCGCAAAGTCCGACAAGATTTCATGTAGTGGACAAAATGGACTAGCTTAATATTATTATGCTGATATAGTTCGGTTCACAATCAGTTCGAACCAGCAGCACTAGGCTGATTTTCACCGAACCATTGATACTTCTTGATACATCGATACCCTGTGTATTGTGCCTAATGACGGCAGCAAGGTGAAATGAATTACGATCCGATGATCTTGAAACTATTGAAACGTGATTCATTGTTCGATCTAGTTAGGGTTTCTAGTTGCCCCACGCACGTGCCGGGTAAAATAAAGATTTATTACAGTCTGCGGGGCAGTGCCATTGACATTTACTTGAGGAAATAATACCCGACTATTCACAATTAACAGATAACTGTCATGCGTAGCTATACTAGCTAAAAGATTCTACGATTTTCGTTGAAATTTTCTGATGAACTCTGGAGTCCCTAAAATGAATATTTTCCAAGATGATTGGAACAGGATTAGGAACTGAAACCGCGTGATTTATGCGTGGACACTGTTTCTCTGGAAAACTATCGAAGGTTCCTGGTATGGGAGATAATTTTCATTCGAGATGTAAGCAGGTCTCTCAAGTTATGGGTACGTCTAAACCGTTGAGTCTTTTAAGTGACGAAATTTAGTCACAAGTATATCCTGTGGTGTGGATATATACGTAACCTGGCCTTGGTAGTGTTTTCTGCCCAAAGGATATGGTCAATGGGGAATGTGGTTAATATCACCGAATTATAGATGAAGGATGAATCTATTTGGTTGTTAATTCGTAACTCAGAACTGAAGTGATGTGCTATATCCGAGTGTGTTATAATGCGATGTATGTAGAAAAAACGTGTCAACAATATGATCCCGAAGGACTCTCAAGCGATTGTTAATTCTCTGAGTAAATATGACGTTGAATTTCCACCTACGCTTCACGGAAGAAGCACGTTGACAGGTAGGTATTCAGATGTGGGAGGATTATTCGGATAATTGACTCCACAGGGATAACGTGTCTAGGAGTTAGCTAGTATTCTTGAATTGTACTTGGGAATAACTAGATTTTCTCTGAATTACGCTGACTTGCTCGAATCCTTTTTGTTTGGTATACATAATACCTCCAGCGATACGTCGCGTCGTTTCGACGCTTCAGTGCTTACAAAATATTCAAGAATCGATGTCAGTGTATCAGTTCTAAATGATTCAAAAAAAAAAAAAGAAAAAATCGGTTCGCTTCAACCAGAGGGCTGAGCTCGAGGGCGAGATTGGATTACGTGATTTAATCTTCGTCGCCCGTTCGTTCGACTTTGACTATAATTCAATTCCTGGGGAATATTCGAACCACCAGCTGAATTGCGGAGACGGTGACAATATTAATTTTTAGATACTCTGAAATTTCTCTGAACTGACGCAAAGTGCAACCGATTGTCAGCGGTGAGATTTAATCCGTATCACAATAACACAATATGTATAATGACAGTGTTATAGTCACGGGGCTCAATTCTCATCCGGTTAGTATTCTGTAGGTATAATTGCAAAAGATTTTGCAAACTTGGAGGAACTTCAAGACCGACTGTTTACTATTCATCGGTTGAAGTTCGTCGAGCCCTTACGTTTGAACTTAACGATCTGTGACGAACCGTGGACCCACAAAGAGTCGGCCTCTCACGAGTGTTAATAAACCAAGGGTAACCAACTGAAAAAGGGTAGACCGCAAACCCTTCGCTAACTAAATACGCATTTCATCTGTCTCGTCAAGATCCAAACTCGTATGTAATGATGCCTAGTTTGCATGATGTAGCGCCTCGACGATTTACGTTTCAATTTTCACTACCCCAGTAGGGTTAGGGATGGGATCTAAGGTAGAATTTCTTATCATACATTTTAAATGAGATGCATGATTAGTAACCAAGCCAACGACCTTCAATCAGTTGCCGTCTCGATTGTAGAATAGTTTAACCTGGTCTTGAATGTTTTATTCATTATTCGCGTGAACCAATACACACCGATTCGCAAAATTGTGAATCTTTAAAAGATTCCTTATGCTACTAAATTTGACTCAAAATGTGAAATTCTAGCTTTGCTATCACGCGAATAAAATAATATACAAAAGAAATTAAGAGAGGGACATTTTTTGTAATTTCTGCACTGATCAAGCATTTTTGGCCAACTAGATAGCGACAAGTTATTCAAAAATGTTGGCATCGTAGACTTTACAAGAATAGTCGTTGTTACTCTGCAGCATCACATCATAATTACTACGTTTGGCAATTATAGGAACTCGGCAGAGATCACAAGAAACATTTTATCCCCTGAATTTCTTCACTGTCTGACAGTTGTACGTATGACACGTTCGAGTTTTCATGAAAATTTGTCAAATTGACAATTTTGTAAGAACCCTTTGTAATTCATACCTTGTTCACTCTAATTGTGATGAATTAACAAAGCATTAGTTGTGATGAATTGTATCATCGTGAAGGAGGAGTGGATAGGAGTTTTTAACCAGTATAATTTTCATCCCCTTTCTTACTATTCATCAAATGAGGATTCGAGGAGTATTGGTTTCGTGTTGAAAACGGCTTTCGCCAGTTAGGACAAATCTTGACTTTCAGATCCCGTAAATGCCGCTGAAAATGGCAGAAAGACAAATTTTTCTCTTTTTTCTGTCTGTTTTTCAAAAATGAGTGAGCTGGCTGTTCTGGGGAGGAATAAATTAGAAGCTCCAGAGCTGTGGGATCATAGCTTGTGTCCCGACGATGAAAAATTGTTATGCCCCATGAAAATGGTCCGACTGGTTCAGCCTTAACATTGAAATTCAATAAAAACGAAGTGGCACAGTGCTCAGGGTAACGGCTCGATGGACAAATTTGAAACTTTACAGGTCCATATAACTTATGTGTGTGAAGTTGGCCCAGCACTTTTGAAAAATCGAAAATCTAAAAGTTGTGTCAGATTGTGCTAGACTTGTGCTAACTTGTGCCGGAAACCGTTTTCCGAAATTCCCTACGGTTTCCGAACAATTGATTAAATTCAAATTTTGGATTGGCCTAGGAATTTTGGAAGAATGAAAATCTAAAAATTGTGCTAGATTCACGGGAAAAAAGTGCTGTAAAATTTACTATGTGAAGACTAATTATATGGACAGCATTTGTTTCCAGTAGAAATTACACCAAAAAGTCCGAAAGTCCTCATGGTTTTCGAAAAAATAAATAAATAAACAAAAATTCTCAGCCAGGCACTTTTGAAAAAATGAAAATTAAAAAATTGTGCTGGATTGTGCCAGATTTGTGCTATCTTGTGCCGTAAGCAATTTTCCATGAAATTTCGTGAATTATCGCGAGTTAACTTTACTAACGTGAATCATTAGGAATTTATTCAGATTGAACAACATTATTTGGTAGGCTTGAAGGAATTATTCGAAATTGTAGTGAATCAATGTGAATTATAATGAATTAACCCTAGAACGGTAGCCTGGGGTGTTTAAACACCTCAACGCTTTTAAATTTTCCGCCGTTCAGTTAGGTATTACGCTTCACGTTTCTTGCCCACTTACCTAATTTTTGATCAACTTTTCAGACTTCAGACAGAATCATTTCTTAAAATTTTTCCAACTCTTTTCGAAATTTTGAGAAACTGAGCACGGCACAAGTTGGCATAGATCTAGCACAATCTAGCACAATTTTTAGATTTTCCATTTTCCAAAAGTGCTGGGCCAACTTCACACACATATATAATATAACTTGGCCCTTGAAATCTCGACGATGCAAAATTCTCGTGTTCCATTACGTTTGATAAGATTCCAACGTCCAAATTCGACGAAAGATATGAAAGGTCGAGTACTTTCACTGTATTTTTCATTTGAAATGATGAAAAACCTGCCCTCAATAGAATAAACGAAAACGGAATGGTCCCTCCCCTTTTTTTTCCTTGCTGGTCCTTGACCCTTGGTGTAAATGTGTAAGACAGGGGCAAAATCCCAATGGGTTAATCAGAGAACGCGGATAACGTGCGCAAGAACGCGTTTGGAAATAAATCATTCGAGATTTCGCATTGGATTTTATCCGATGGACTAAGTGTGCAAATGCGTCTTTCCCTTAGCTTCTTTCGACTTTTCTCGAAACATTTCGACGTGAGAACCTTTTGAATAGTGAATTGGCGGAAAAATCCTCATGATCATTCATTAGATCTGTCTTTTGGTTTCCTGTCTCAGGGAATATACCGGCCTGAAGGCTCGATTTCATTGAACGCGACAGAGCCGCAAGGATCGGGGGCGAGAGTACGCACTCTCGTCGATATCGACCCAGAGGTGGAGGAGAAACTCGGAGGACAAAGAGGTGGAGGAGAAATAGTCAGAGGAGGAGGAAGAGGAGGTGGAAAACGTTGCAGGGTTGCGGGGATCCCCATCCGACCCAACAACCACCCACAACCCAGCTGGCCTCAAGCTTTCTCTCCCTCTTCTGTTTGAAAACTACCCTCACCCAGTTAACACGCGGATCCAGCTCCGCTCCGGGCTGTTCGGTGATACCGCCGCGGCAGTCGCTGCTCTGCATCTTGGGTACTATACCTTTTTGCCACCGTGGTTGGTGACACCTTTGAGATAGCGTCGCGACGCCTTCACGGATTCTGTACGTGGTTCGCGCGTTCACGGTCAGAATATATAGAGAGCTTTTCGGTTAGAGTTTAACTTTGTTCGTCCGAACGGCGGGAATGAAAATAAAACTGAGATTTCACCAGATTTTTCAATCTGCGTTTAGTTGTGAAAATTTTTCATAGATATTTCACGTGACATCAATTTCCATTCGATTCACTTAATTTCGTGGTACTTTTTTTCACAACCGGGCTGGACTGGGGACGGAATCGGAAACAGAGGTGCGAAGGTGAAACGAACAGATTTACCTTGAGCCACGAAACTGTTACGTAAAGCAAGTATTGTCGCCAAATATTTATGCAGAATACGTTTATCTCACGATGTTGTTATTTTGTTTAATAATTTCAACTACTGGTCGTCTCAGAGACCCAAAATTTAAAACCTATGGAACTTTTTTTTAATCAGCTTCGAAAAGCTTAGACTATCTGGTGAAGATTTTCTCACCATTTTTTTTTCGTCCTCTCAATGAACAAATCCACGTTTTCCATTAAGTTACCATTACATGAATATAAATGTAAATTTGCTACTGACGATATTCATAAAAGTGATCTAAGTCTGTTCCGAATTCTGCAAACACGAGAAAAGACACGTTGGTGAAATTTTCTGCGTTTGTAAGCGAGTATTTTCCTAGTCAGAAGTTGCCTGCGTAATTGTTTGGAAAGTTTGAAGAACCAGAGGATTAGCGTAAGTCATAAACTTGAGGATACACAGAATTTTTCACATGTTTTAACGATTATTTTATCCGGCCGAAGTAATTATGTACTGCTTCGGTAGTGTCGATTGGACGGCGATAAACGATAACGTTTGAACTAAAGTTTCGGTTATAATAGTGTGCTGTTCATTCATTCACATGAAGTTTGTAGTAACCATGTGACGCAACTACACCAAGATGAAATTATTCTCTAAAACGTAATTTTGTATCAAGGCTAAATTATTCTTCACTTGTGAATATTTAGCAAAGCTTTGATAACAAATATCTTCTACTGCAATTGGTGACGATGAAAGTCTTTTCCCCCCTTCTCCACATATTTATAAATCAATAATCTAATTGTTAATCAATATTAGACAAAATAAATCGCTATGAATTTTGCATTCAATCAAGTATTAGGTTTTTTTTTTTGCGTCGGTTACACCATCGTCAGGATGCATACAACCACGTGACTGGCACATTGATTTCTGGAAATAATAAAATTCGCTCAGGTCCTGAATTCCATTTGCGGGTACATACATTTCCGTATACATATATATTACGTATCAAGTAGTCATGAACATTGCTGAGAACTTTTCATAGCTCATGAATAACTAGCAGCGAGAAGATGAGGCCGGAAAATAACTAGCGCGTCTCGTTGAGTACTTGCATGTTTAGTTACTAAATTGTTGAATTAATGAGTAAACGAATTGATCGGCAATTATAATTGCGCTTGAATTATCCGGTCCACGATACTCCGCATTATATGTACAAGGACAAGCAAGGAGCAGGGCACACCTGTAGACGTAATCGATAAGTAAGGCTGGCTTCAAGATACTGTATGTATATCACCTTTGCGCGTCTGCACAATCTTGTATTGGTGCCGACAACTTTACCTTTTGTTTTATTTCTCCTATACTGAGATTGGATTAACGAAATTGCTCTTGAAAGTCCTTGATCCACCCTGCAGCCTCAGTTTCGAAGTAAAGATCCGTTTTCGGTCGAATCAAATCCCGATAGTAAACTTTATTTGATTTATATCTACTTGTTCAAATACGCTGAGGTGACGAAGCGCGACTTTTTCTATTTTCTAATCACATAATTACTAGTTATGTTGAGTAAATCCTCCGAATGTCTCTTCTTCGATAATGGAAAATTCCACATTTCACAATCACGTATACCGGAATAGAATTTGTGAAGATGTAACCATCTTCGCAGTTGATCGTTGCGGAACCTTCCGTTGTGGGTATCCTCATTCGTTTGCCAGCTGTTTAAGATAACCATAGAATTGACGGATTCACTGGACAGTATAAAAGTTGAAAAATTATGTTATTATCGTACATAGAGAAGCCTGAGGCGAGTGAGGCGCTTGACACACTTCAAGTGTCAAGTGCAAACTCGTATTGAAACCCTTTTCAACTTTACATGGGTAGGAGAAACATCCGCTTTCAACTTTCGGAACAACGGGGCTGTTTCTGGATCGTTACATTGTTAACAAACTTGAGCCCTTCTCCATGTTTTCCATATAAGTTTACACCTGTCTGAAAATTTGTCTTACTTCTCCCAGCCGCGGGCTCAACACGACGATAGCAAGAATTCTGCACGATTTGACGATTCACAGCAGAACACAGAGTAGCAGATGTATTATTAATTACTCGAAGTACCCAATGCATACGTGATAGACATAGCGTGCTAACTTCATTCGTAACTTGAGCCATATATCTAAACTCAGCTTAATTACTGCGACCCGCAAGGGTTGTTCTCATCTAGTTCAGTTTTGGCTAATTTCGGGGAAACGGAATTCAGTAGCACCAATTCTCGTCTCGCAAGCTTAGCCAACCAAACCAGTTAATTTCGGATGAAAATTTCTTACCGCATGGGTCCGATTTATGTTTATATCCCTATTTGTTGCTATACGCTCCTGTTGGTATGGGCTATGCTTCTGAGGGTATATATTTCGTAGGACGCGTGGTAGGCGAGGTTTAATGGAGCGTTCAGTATCTAGGCGAATGACAAAGTAAACCTAGCTGAAATTGGGACAATATCTTTGCCTCGCATTTATATTATCGTTGTTGACGATCAACAGTTTCATATTTCGAAACTGCGAGGTTGGTCTAATAAATCAAGGAAGAGACGACCCTGTACGACTTAATATCATACCATATCCTCAGATTTAGTATGGCTTCACACAGAAGACACTGGCAGACGTCATACTAATTTCGATGAAAATTTTTACCATAAGCTTGAATTTCAGTATCCATATGTAAGTCTAGCGTTTTCGCATAAAAATATGAACTTCACGTTGTTTATAGGGCGGGGGGGGGGGGGGGGGGGGGCTAGCAAGATGGGCCCCCTAATTAGAAATTATCGCTCTAAATAGAGGTTTGAAGCAATGGATCTCCAGATTTTAACCGAAAAACGGTAGCCAATTGCGGGCAAAATGAGCCACCTAAAATATTTATGAAATTATTCAAAATTGAAAAATTTTATTCTTGTGCTCCTTCAACATGATGCTTACTTTTCTAGAGATACTTCGAAGGCGTTGTAGAGATTTGGTTATTGACTTGCTGAAACTTTGAACGCGAAATAATCCAGGTTTCAAAATCGAGGGGCGAGGCGGGCAAACGGCAAAATAGATCATCAGGAAATCGGAGCGCTAATTTCTTATTTGAATTATTAGATCTGAAAATATTAACCTCCAAACTACAGTTTTACTCTTAGCAACAATCAGGTTATCTGTTCTAGGTTAGAATTTTATAAGATTCAACGATTGGAATCATGATTCGGAGTTTCATTTTTTCGGAGCGTATTTTTCCACCTTACAAGTTGTCAAAATATGTAGTTCGATATTTATAATTCGATTCTATATAGATGCGATGTTTATAATTCGGAAGGGCAAGTAAAATTTCAAACGTTTTTCAATCTCGGAAAAATATGAAAAATTTTCAGAGGTACCCATTTTGCCCACCTTATAAGTTGTCAAGACATATGGTCGATTCATGTTTGAAATTTGCTGGGGCAAATAAATAATGAATTCAGAGAACGTGTTTTAATTTTTGAAAAAGTATACTCGACACATTTTCAAGGGCGTCCGCTTGACCCGCCTCTCCAAAAGATATCAAGATATAATCGTACATTAAGAAACAAGGGAATAAAGTGCAAGATTATTCCGAAGGTGAGTTTACTGCCCGAACGGAAATCCCGAGGATGAGATCACTGCCTGAGCGAATCAGCTAACTTCCTTGTTGCATAGTGTACTATTACGTCCCGCGAATCTACTTTACGTCCCGGAAATTCACTTTTCTTCGCATTTGCGGGTCAAAAAGTATAGCAGGGAATTGAGTCCTACTTTTGTTCCCCTTTTTAGGTCAAAAAAGAGGTCCTTACGCTTGAATCGGGAATAAAGTTGATTTGGTGTTTGAAGTTTGCTAGACCACGTGGAAAATGAAATTTGAATCTTTACTAGGTTTTGAAAATGTACGAAACATTTTTAGGCGGGCCCATTTTTTCCGCCCCTCCCCTATCTGCAAACAAATTCATTCTATGGAGGAGAAGAGGGGATGGTGAATGTTTCCGGATGAATCAGTCATGCGTTTTGGGCGCCGAAAGAATATGGGTTGAATATCTCATGCGAAAAAGGCCTGGGTGTAATTTCAGTTTCCTTTTTCTACGTTCTCTGAACTGCGAAAGATTCCGGGATTTGCGAGAGACGATGTCTTGTGTTCCACGTTTTGCCCTCGGGCTGCGGCAACGAGCACCACATTTTCTTCGTGGATATATTCACCTATATATATGTATTATGTATAGAATAAAGCGGAGGTGACGAGTGACAACCGACGGGTAGAGAGAGGTATTTGATGATGAATTATTATGGTACCCGCTTTTGCAAACACCTCATTGTTTCGTCTTCTGAACAAGGGAGAATTTCCGTTCTGACATATTCTATGACAGGTTTTCACTGCTAATTGGAAAACACAAACTCGTGAAATGTGAAATGTGAAATGCGGAATGGAAAACTCGACGACTAATAGTACTCAATCCTTTCCATCAGTCAGCAGAAGATTTTTCCCAGAGCTATGATTACCTTGCATATACCACGGAACCTCCTTCTAAATACTCCTTGAAGTTACTCACCGTGAAGACTTCCGGATTCACTCAACTTCGTGCCAACACAGAATCTTGAGAACTTAATTTTGACACAGAGTTTTAGAAATAACAGAGAAATTTCTTATTATTCATACAATTCAATTTTCACCCTCAATTTCACCTTATAATGGCAAGAGTGTGGCTTTGGTTATCGATAAACTTGTTGAAAAAAAATTCACGATTCCCGTGCTTTGGCGGAGCTGAAGGTGTTTGAGCAGAGCGAGTTGGGTGAATAAATTTCAGTCAGATAGCAGATACAGTATACCGCGTGAACTTTTGATGGCTAATTTTCGTCAGCCAAAGCTCTGACGTGGTACAAAGTCTCTGTACTAAAAAGTTCTTAATTAGTTTTTTTTTTTCTCTCTCTCTTCTTCTCATTCGTCTTTCTTAATTTGCTAGCGCGAGTGAACTTTATCAGCAAAGTTTAAATTAGTCCACACAAAGACCGAGATTAATTAGTAAAATAATATACTTCCTTTACTTCACTTTATACTGATTTCTTGGTTGACTCTAATTCTTGGTCGTCAAAGACGAAAGGGAGTCAAGCATGATGTTAGGATCGCCACGAGTTATTAATGTCGAAACTTTCAGTCACGCAAAGGTTTTCTACTTGAATTGTAATGGATCAAGCGGCCACGACTCATTAGTTCGATCGTAACATTTCCGTATTTGTAGAATTACGATTTTGGCCATCGTCGCGGTGGCTGGTCGCAAATATCACCTCGATAGATGGACACGGTCACGGACTTTGTTTCTTTCATTTACCCTGACTGGCATTTTTGATTCGAACACACAAAAACACTGATCGAGAAGAGTATTGGAAAATTTCCAAGTTTGTAAATGAAGAAACAAAGTCATGTGTGTCTCCAGGAATCATCAAACCGAGTCATCCGTTGTTTGCTCCAAATTCACGGTTTCGCGCCCCTATTTTGAAAAAAGCAACCATTTTGCTGCGAAATTAAAAGATAAAGAGACGCCGTTCCAATTAAATCTCCAGGTGACTCAGGTATGTACCACCGTTTTTCGATTTCCAAACAACTGCTTGGAACTGATCAGATGAAGAAGAAAGTCCTCTATGGTCACGAGGATACTGTGGAATTGATTGATTTGGGAAATGAAGCTCGAAATCACGAACTATCTTCTTTTTATTCAGTCATCTTCTGGCTGCGTTATTCCTGTTACACTTATTGTTAGTTCTGAATGATTCGTATAAATAACGTAAGCTAATGTAAATTGAGGTCGGGTTTTCCGGCTGGAAGAAATATGTGGATCGTTACTTTGGAGATCTCTCTGCGCGTGAGGTCGACGCAAATCTTGACGGATTGTTATTTTTCACGATTTAAAATCCCCCTTAGGAATAGCCGGTGGCTGTGGTGCAGTTGATAAGTATAAATAAAGTAAAAGCATATTTCCCAGTGGACGAGGGAGTCACTACGATATATAAACCACCCTTCTGACAATGTTAGACGTATTGAACGTGCTAGCGTAGCAGAGGTATAGACGATTTCCAGATGAATTATTACAAAATGTCAAATTCGTGGATTGAACGTATTTTTTTCTCTGACAAATCAACATGACACTTCGCATATATACCCATCAACCATGCAAATCGATCATTCGACGATGTTCACCTATATAAATTGGTACCGGAATTTGATCAGGCAAGATGAATGATGGATAATTTAAAGAATCACGTCCGAAAGTCGACGACTCATATTAACTTTTACTCATATATATTGGCGTATTGGAGTTTGTTGACGAAACAAAAAAAAAAAAACTTAGTTCAACATGGTGGATAAAAATAAGAAATAAAATAAAGAAATGGCAATTGGTTTCCAGTAGCGAAATCTTATTGCTTCCAATGTAATAATCGTAACTTATTTCTCCGTCAACCTACAGAGGCTCTGAGGCGAATTGATTAATTGACGAACAAATCCGGTAATGGTGGGCATCCAGATAGTGACCAGAAGCTTTGAGTGACTGATTTGAGGGTGGAAATAAGAGGAGGGAGAATACATTAGCCCTCGCATTAGTCTCACCGGAATGGGTTACGTTGCAAGACCGCATAGTTATTCAGCTAAATGTTGTTATATCCGGATCTCTGGAATTATCAATTGTATTACGTTAACCAGAACCATACATAAGAGTTATAAATCTACCACTAACCTCCAAAACAGTCCCTTCGCGATTTCAGTACATACCCTACATTCCACCTCGAAGCCAGAGTTTATGGGGGTGTGTATGCTAAATTGGGAAACCTTGGGAAACGTTGTTTCTTTTAAACATCTCGTAGGCCTTGATACAATATTTTCCTGGCCCAATTTTGTTACTGGAAGACTCGTATTTTGATCCAACATTCAAAAATATCTTGTATGTTTGGGGCGAATTCACCTCTCATCAATTCACATAACCGGAAAAAAAATGGTGGTCGCGAGGTGCAGGTCGCGTCAATTACCAAAACTTCTACAAATTCGGAGAACGGATTCTAGACGAATGCAAATCCAGCGAAATCCAATGATATTCTATGAATTTATTTGCTGGATAGCAGAATGTTGATTTCTTAATTATGAGTTTCACTTTTTAACACCCTTGGTGGTATCAGAAAAATACTATAATTTAGTCTGAAAATGACTGCTAGATTTCAACGAACCTTTACGTTTTTGGCCATCAAGGATCTGAATAATCGGCATTTGCAAAGACGTCGGTCTATCGGTCTATTGGTTTGTCTGTCGGTCTGGCTGAATTATGTCAAAAACCGCGCGATGAAAACATCTGAAATTTACAGGGGTTCACGTGCTCATGATGGGGATGAAAAATCATCATATCCTGTTTGATTCGCACGCTCGAAATTCTATAGGAAAAAATCGAACTTTCAACCTTTGGTTAGAAATTTCACTTAATTTTTTATGTTTCTGTTTCCCCTTTGTGAATGGAATACATTTTTCCGGTTCCAAGTCCGGAGTTCCAAGTCCGAACTCACGCGATAATCTCGGAAACGGTTGAATGGAGAGTGATGAAGTTTGCAGGATTTTACTGTGGGATAAGGGGGGTGCAAAATTTTCCCTATCCCATTGAATTTGAATATTCATGTTATTATGAGAACCTGCAGAATCGAACTCTGATTTTATACTACTCATCACGGATAATATTCTGAATTCATATAGTATTGCCGGTAGTAACATCAGTTTTTATCAACGATGATGAAAAGTACCGTGACAAAAACTGTTAATGATTGTCTACCTTGTTTTTCTGGTCAACTTCGAGAAAAAGAGTTAACGTACTCTTGATCACAGAAATCAGCCTTTGTCTCAATTCTCTATTAGTTCACTCCGGAAGTACATCGATTTAAAATATTCCCTTCAAATTCAAAAGAAATTTAGATGAACGATGCGACCGACCCTGTCATAACCACTTTTTCCGGTGGTATCAATCTGCGTAAGGCGAAGACCATGAAATCTTAAACAATAATATGAAATGATGCACCGGAATATTAGTCATCAGCTGTAAAAACACTGACAATGAGTCAGTACCACATTCCTCCCAAGAGTACCAGCGATTCGTAACAAATAATTTATAACTTTTGCAATTTTCGGTCATATTTCTTGCATGCTATAAGATTTCGGACCTCGAGAATAAAACGAAGAGAGTGGTCGATGTATACGCACAAATGCTCATTCGGTTTTCGCACGCCAAGATCATCGGTTCTTAAAAATTTATATCGAATTATTGCCAGAAGTGATTATTCCGGAAAAATTGCCAGTCAGTTTAATCATCGAATTGCACAACGCAAAACACTGAATTTCCAAATGAATTCATTATAAGGTAATTTCGGAACAGATGGTCATGAAGGGTGTGATGGTCCAACGTATTACTTTTCCATATCCACCTCGGAATTACCCTACCATTAATTCAAGGTTTGGCGAAAATCCGCAAATTATACAGGCTCAAAAACCCTTTTGCACTCACAGCGTGAGGTGAAAGTGTTTCAACGTTTCACTTTAACGAAACAATCTGTAAAATTTGATTTATGGATTCCCTGGCATTTATAGGCAAAACCGAGCAAATGTGATTACCCTTTTCAGAAGCAAGAGAAAATTGCCGTGCAATTATGGAGATAGATAAACCGTCTCAATAATCCAATTTCACTTATTATTGGATTCCGATTATCGAATCCGTGAACTACTTTATATTACGATCAGTCGTAATGATTTGCTACCTCGGGTGGTTCCGGCACTGAATTGTCCTCACTTCCGTTACTGCTTAACCCTTAATGGCCAATGCAGGATGCATGCAGTAGCATAAATAAACATGATCCGGGTAATATTTCTTCGAATAAAAAGTAACCGGTCCACCTTGGCTCGTATCGGTACGTATAACAACCTCATACTTCCGCTTTCGTCAGAAATTATCGTGATTTCATGTATGAAGGTTACGCGCCACAACCAACAGAAATACGTACTCGACGATCGCGGGATGACTACTGAAAATCATCATACCGAATAATTGAAACAAAATGTATGAACGGCCAGCTTGAGGAACAGGATTATCATTGTCCTGTATATGTGAGTACAATTTTCTCGTCAAATAATCCTTGACAATCAAATCAACGAGTGAAAAAAACTTGTAATCATCTTTCTCAGGACTAAGAACTCACATTTATGGTCGGATTTGTTTCCCGATGAGAAACTGTGACGTGCAGACAATGATATAGCAAAATAGACAAATATGAAAATGGACTGGGGCGAAATAGTCTTACGTTGAACACGTAGCATGAAGAGCTAGTCTTCGTCCTATGGAAAAAAAAAGTAAAAAGTTTGCGTGGTTTCCGGAAAGAAAAGTGATCACTCTCGCAGCAGCACATAGAATTCTCGTTTATCTTGGGTTCACGGTCAAGGTCGAAGACCCACACAGCATGTAAAGCTGCATCAATCTCACCATTCTCTCAATGTCTCAGATTTCTCCTAAACGAAGACGGATGAATTTCTGAAATCACGTAAATAGCTAATCCATCTGATGCAGTCACTCGGTGGAATGTGAAAATGTGGCTTTCGCGTAATGGGGATTTATTCATATTTATTCATCAGGGGGATGGTATTGAGTCTGAAAAACGGTCCAGTTTTCATTTGGTGAATTCTTTTTGCAGACATGCATTTTGATACAACTCGGGGCTGATTGCGTTCCATGATTAGACAACCACCTACCTAGATTTATATCAGTCCACACTTCCACAGTCACGAGTATTCCACTGATCCCAATCAAGGCTGTAATCAGTGACTATTGACCGATAGTGATTTCCAATGGTTCAGACTTTCACGAAAATCATGATAACTGTTCCCAATTTATCTAGCATTGTTGAATTGGAAGCATGAAAGAGGCATTTCATTTTTGGATGTTATCCTGAGTTTCATGATGAGTTCACACCCAAATTTCAAGAATGATCATTCAGGATTGCGGTGATAATTCATTCCATATCTATCTCAGCAAAATATCAATCAATCCAACTGCATACTGAATTTCTAATCAATTATTTGGTATTCATGTGCAAGCTGTCCTTCTGAAGGAGAGACATCTTACAAGGCTTTAGAGTGATAATAGACCTAATATAATAGTAAACGTGAAATGGCTCGAAAGTAGGATATAATACATATAGTTCGAATGAATCTAGGCTAACGTTCTAAATTCAATTATTTCACCCGCCTATCGACTATTGTACAAATCTACGAATAGAATTGAATGTCCGGAGAATTTAGGGAATACCTGGCGGTATGATAATGTGGCTGCATTGTGCAGCAATGGCCGTTTCATTGGATAAAAATTAGTTACTATCATTGTGCATGCGTCATCAACTGAACGACAGAAATTTTGTTCAAGGTGTGATTTCTCAGAGAGTATATAAATGCAGATTACAATTTAGAACGTACGTTATCGCTCGTGTGCGAATAGACGAGGTTAAAAATTCACTAGAGTGAAAGAGAATGTCAAAATACTTGCCCTATCAAGTGGACCATGAGGACTTCCAATCTTTCAGATGATGTTCGAAAATGACTTATCGAGAGTAGATCCTGATAACCTGACAAACTACTATCGAAAGCCATCAGCGAAAGTGAAGGAAGTGTTTTTATCAAAAAGATATATTCGCTATATCCACCTTCGATACGCCATAAGTTAGTTACAGTTCCGTTGTCCCCTCGGGGACATGTTGAGAGATCAAGATAGCCTGGGCAAAGGCATAATACGGCCGGCTGACAGTGTGGCTGCTGTTTGGTCTGCCTCGGCTCATATCTGCTCTGTGTAACTTACAATACCCATTACTGAGGCTAAATGTCGAGGTAAGTCAAGTTTCTGCTGATGCAAATCGCGGGGAAAATCCGTTTTTCAAGGTTGTATCGTGTTGGCTCCTAACAATAAGTAAAATCATCTTTCTTCTCCAAATGCCTCTCGAATTCTGAATCAAATAACATTTTACGACGAGGTCGTTCACGTATAACCCCACGGAAAATTTTCAGATAGATTCATCTGATCGTTCGAAAATTCCATGGAATTTACTGGGAAGCCAGCAGGAATCTGCGAACGTCCATGGGAGACCTGCTGAATTTCCTATAGGTTTCATAAGATTTTCGAACAACCGGATGAATCCATTTGGAAATTTTCAGTTGGGAAGACGTTGAACATGAAACGGAGGTGGACGTCGGAAAATACAAGAACTTGAAAATTCTCATATCTTATTTGTGAACTGACCAAAAAAATGTGAAACAAATCAGTGGTCTTTTTTTCAAGTATCAATACTACGCGCAATGTATAAGTATACGAATCTCGGTTCGAAAGTAATACCGACGAAGAGATGTTACTCAAAATGACATTGATTATCCCCAAATAAATTGACACAGTGTTGTAAATCAGACGATAAAACTCTCCCTGAATGATGCTTGGGCATTAGCTGTAACAAAGATGTCGCCTTGGTAATTGGATTAGAGTCTGGGTAGACGGGTGTGCCTGTACCGTGCGACCTGCAAACTTTCCAGGCAAATTAAGACGCTATTTGTCACACGGCTTACGTAGGGATGAAACAACTCTGCACTGCAAGGCTCTGTTTTTTATTCATTTTTCGATATTTTTTACTTTTTTTTTGTTCTCTCTCTTCTGGCATTTGCACTGCAGATACTGTTTCTCTTATGAAACCTCACTTATACCTACAGATCTTTGCCTATATTATATAGTATACTTAATAGATCATGTTACTTATAAGGTCACTTTCGCACAATATTTTTTATCTTTATGATGAATTTGACATATTCAATATAGATGACGCTGTTCTGAATGGAGGGAAAATTGAAGTAATAACGCATAAATATAATACTCATTCCCTCGTAAAATCAATGAATTATAATAATAACCAATCATTTTAACGAGGAAGAGAAAGTGCAGAGTATCCAAGGGCCAGTAATTTACCGTCCTGAGCAAACATTCGCTTACAAGTTCGAACCCTATAGGTTCTGTATGCTGAATAGGATTTTGGGCAAATATTTACTCTGAAACAGGTAACACCTGTGCCTTATACTTCATACCCGGGTAATTAGTCGGTTATCTGCACGATTAACCACCGCAACAAACCGAGCAGCCCGGTTCTTCTTCACTCATCCAAGGCTAATTTTGACGAAGGGAAGAAGAGAAGTTGGAAACGTGAATCAATAGTAAGGAATACCTAATACCAGTAAATTCTCATTCAACAAATATAGAGTTTGAAATTCTAGTATAATATGTGTATCGCAGGTTTATAAATGATACAAAACGGAGATCCACGCCCTTGGTTACCTTTTAACTCAATAAAATGGAAAGGTGGCGTTAGAAGACTTGGAACTCTTTTGCGCCGTATAATAAACAGCAAAGATGAAAACAGCACGGGAAAGACCGGGAAATTCAATGCTCATTTGGGTCCTGGTGGGTGATATCGTTCTCAGATATTCGGAGAACCTTGAAACGTAATTCCTCAGGGAGATTTGTCCCCCTCCCGTTCACAGCGAAATGTATTAGATTTCGCAAGATTCCAAGGAATTTCTTAGGGTACTCATTTTCGTGGAAGGGCATTGGATTCCAGAGTATTAAAGCCATTAATAGCTGATCGATACTGTAACTTACAGTGAGCCAATATCCCATATTTAACCAAATCTAGCCGATTACAAAATCCGGAAAAATCCCAAATGCCATTATGATTTGATGTAAAAAATATATACCTCATTCCATGGCCCCATTCGTCGATATGGCAACCACGACCCGATTTATTGTTATTTTTTTTTCCAATCAGCGGATGACAATGAAATACTTTTTCCACCTCTGGCCTTGCTATGGGGTTCTCTGGCTACTGAATTGAGATCACAATACCTACCCAACCTCGAACGATATCGACTCGTCCGACATTTGGACAGGTGCTTTGTTTGCATGGACATCGTGTGCTTGACTGTTTCATAAGGCTCAGGGAATTGATTTTCGATCGAGGGGGAAAGACTCTGCTCGAAATATATACAACGCATATCGTGGTGTAAGTTCGAAAAGGAGCTTAAGATTACAGACAAATATCAAAGAGTCATGTAGTCCTTTGAAAATTGAGCACATCTTGCTAATTGGCATAAATCGAGATTAAAACCTTGAACCGAATCTTGAACTATCGGTTTTCACTTGAAAACTGCCAGATAACCAGAAGTGCGCAATGAATAGGGGTCCGTGATTCTCAGCGAACCTAATAGCAAGGGCACTCAGATCTGAAATTAAGGTGTTCTGATTGGTTCACAGCCTCGAATACGCGCAGCGTTACGTAAGGGAGGCAATCAGTTCCTCTTAGCTGTGCCCTTGCTCGACGTGGGCGGCTACAAAACCTTTTACTTTATGCCCGTCGCCAGGTAGTCCATGATCAAGGTCACTATTTCACCTCCAGGCTTCGAATGGAATACATTTCTTGCCGGAGAGACTATAAGAGTAAAAAATTCCTTCGTCACAATCGCTGGACGAATTTTGTTTTCTGCAAAATTATGCTAAATCCAAGAAAAAAGACTACGCCTCTGATAAGGAATCAATGATCATTCTAATGTTAGAAATCCTTATACATAATATCGTTGCAGTACACTTGTTTATCAAGAAGTTTCTGAATTTCATGCGAGATCGACTGGATCAGCCACTACGGAAAGTCATCTACTTCACTGATGGTGCAGCGTCACAATATAAAAATTGCATCAAATTTTCGGACCCCAAAATATAGTCGGCTTAGCGAATTGTGAGTGTTCGTTGTAACTATAAACGCACTAGTTCCAATGGGACTTACAATAGAGTAATCAATCAACATGAAGTCGAAACATCATAAAGCCCAAAAAACATCTTCGAAGATAGGATTTGACCCAAAAAACCCATTTCTGAATTGTAAACATCTATAAGTAGTCTGTCAAAAATATTGCACGATGAAGGGTCTCATCAAAATGATACTCATTTTAAATCGTGCGAAAAAAACGGCAGTCTCTCCCACTCTGAAATTTACACAGCACTGAGAGGATACACATATCTATGTCTGTGATTTTTTTCAGATAAAAAAAAATGCATTTTTCCGCAATCTCTAATTGTTTCCAAAAATGGAAAAAATTTTGTGTTTAGCCATCGAAAATCCCGATGCACTATTTTTTTCTGAAAACTATATTCTTTTGCGAATAAAAGGAGCGCAAGCCGATTGTCCTCCGACCAACGTAGCCAGAGTTATGATTTTTTGGAAAAAAAATGCGCCAAAACGATGACGTTCGATAACTTCCAAAAAATTGGGAATTTCAAAAAAATCTCTGGGTGATATTTTTTTTCACCGTCAACTACTTTTGTGTTTATTGGCGTCAAGATCAGGAAAATTTGCTTCAAAAGCCTTGATCACTTGATATGGAATTGCCCACCTATAAATGGCGCGGAAGTTCACGAAGTCTCGTCAAATCTGTATAAGATATAATGAAACCTCCTGGAACCCTACGGAAGACCGTGAAACCCTTTAAAGTCGTTAAAGTTATAGGAAATTTGCAAATTCCGGTTGAAATCTGTGAAATTCCATGGAGTCTTCAAAGTCTCAAAGTCCACAGTGCACAAGTTTCTGAAGGCGTTAGTCCCCCCGCTTTTTGAAGTGATACATAATGACCGATGTTATCTTTGGTGCAACTGTAAAGCGTATGGAGAACCGGCATTTTCTCCACAATTCCAGATCGATTGTGAACTTCAGAAATGGATCAGAAATTCATCGATCTTGTTTCTCTACCTGTTTCTGTTCATAGAACTTGGCTAGTACCAGTTAGTATCTGCGGCATGAGAGAAAAAGTTGATGACAACAGTCTAAACCATCCCGTGTAGAAATTGTGCTGTGGTGCTGGCCGGGTCCCGTAAAGGCTTGCCATAGTGCAAACCGGGCCCAGGTTAGGCTGAGCTGTGGCAACCTGTTAGGGACCCCGCCAAATGTTCACCTTTTAGATACCGCGCCAAGCCGGGGGCTAACCAGGCTGCCAAATTTGCACCCTATTTGCGCCACGATATTCGCCCGGCCTTAGCCATTCTTTATACGGAATAGTAAATTTCGTAATTCAGTAATTTCGGAATATTAAATTCACTATATATTGTTTCAATAATTTTAGTTGGCCAGAGCATGAGCAATCGAAATTTGGTTATAATAAATTCGAAGAACAAATGTATTCGATTCTCAATTCCGAATATATTGAATGTACCATACCTGATTAGAACAAAAAATTGGATACAACGGAATTTTCATTTTTAAGCCGAAGTCACCGATTGGCCTGATCACTATTTTATCGACAATTAATCGATCACGGATTAAAAACGCGCACATAGATTCGCTAGAAAAAACGCAATTATTATTTATCCTGACTGGGGTTTGAACCGGGGACGCTCGCACCGGATTGGATTACTAGTCGCACGTCTTAACCACTACGCTAACGCATCGCTTAGATACACGTTCAACTTTCGGCTTCTTAAACGCCATTCATCTTTACCGAAGGATACAATGACTGTAAATTTCAAAATCAATGTTCATAAATAATGAACTCATATATCCCATCAAAGATAATACAATACAAGACATACAATATAGGTATATATGGGACATTTCACATAAAACCAACGGGTCATCGGCGTGACTCCTGGGATTTGGATGTCCAATGAATTGTTTGGTTCGTTATGGTTAAAAATAATATATAATTTTTCGAAATTTTTCCGAAATTTTTTTCGAACTTTTTCTAGAGAGTAGAGGGACTAGAGAATACATCTTTCAGTTATGATTCGAAAATTGGATGAAAATGCTGAATTTTTTATTTTTAATTATTATTTTTGGAAAAAAAATTCTTTCAAATTTTTTTTCATTTATTTCGATTGGTGGTTATTTCTAGTAAGAAATCTGATAGAAAAATCTTTCGTCTTGGTGAAATTCGATTTTATTTTCTGTTCAAAAGTAAAACGCATAAAACGATGCTCAATTCGGAGAAAAATAATGAAAACTTGCAACAAGCACACTACCTTATCCCAAAAATCGAATTTTGGCAAGACGAAGTTTCTTTTTATTCCATTTTTTCTTCGCACAGTGATACTTAGCGCCACTTAAGGGGAGCAGTATGTCGCGGATGGAAAAATTAATCATAGTCCAAAATCAATTTGTTTCATCACCAAAGTTCATTTTGCATCATTATAATCATCTCACTTAAAAACGGTTGCTGCACGAATTCAGGCACACCGTAGGTCCGATTCGACTCATCTATGACCAAGATTGTTCGGAATACGGGCCGTCACAAGTTGAATGAGGGAAATTGAATTAAAAAAATTATCACAGAAGATATGGCCAATTTTCCGAAAATCGGACATTGCTTTTCCACTTATTTTCAAATAACTCAGCCTAAAAATTAAATTTTTCAATTTCCCTCATTCAACTTGTGACGGCCCGTATTCCGAACAATCTTGGTCATAGATGAGTCGAATCGGACCTACGGTGTGCCTGAATTCGTGCAGCAACCGTTTTTAAGTGAGATGATTATGATGATGCAAAATGAACTTTGGTGATGAAACAAATTGATTTTGGACTATGATTAATTTTTCCATCCGCGACATACTGCTCCCCTTAAGGGCCTGGACAGTGTCGCAAGTTTGGCAAGCCAAAAATCTACCGATGTACATTATGAGGCATGACACAACGGCGCCACTTCAGGGCCTGGACAGTGTTGCGAGGCTGGCAAGCCACAGATCCGCGTGGTATTGCCGATTTTGATATCAAGGCACGCCACAACGGGGCCACTTACGGCCCCGGGTAGCGGTGCAAGTCTGGCAGGCCACAAATCCGCCCGATGTGGCCCATTTTGATATTAGGGCATGCCACAGTAAATTTCTACACGGGATGTGGAATGGACCGACAATATTCTACAGAGCACCATTTCCATCTGCAAGCTTGGATCGATATGATTTTTCAAACAAATCATTTTGTTGGAACCCGTAAGAGTATCTTGAGTGAGATCCATTTGACCGTGATCTACTTTGATTATTCCAAAACTAGCTCCAAGAAATTCGAGTATGAGTCACGAACAAAATATAAAGCCCGTGCGCGAGATGGCTGATTTATATTTTTCATATTTCACGATGATTGGATAAGTCGAAACGACGTCAGATGCCCTGAAGATGTATTAAATCTGTGGGTGATTGGCTAACTTAAATCGAAATTTATATTAGCTTATCCCTGAGAGTAGGTGGGCCGTATGAGGTTAATCGATCTTGAACGAGAGACTCCGACTCTGACGATCGGACCCTCCAGATTTCATATTCACAGGAGTGAGTGTCTAAAGGTGGCAAAAAACCACCAACCCGAGTTCATTCATATTTTTTTATAACTATAGGTTCAGAACAAATTTAAAATATTCATATAGACATCGGTACTTACTTTACTTGCAAAAGTTTTTAATTATTCAAGTATACCGAGTACAGGCTTCCCTGTGCTTTCCAGCCGCTTCGAAATCATATATGCCGTGCTTTAAATTAGTATATTGAATATATTTCTTGGGAAATATAGCTTTAGTGGTTCAATTCTAGTAGTTGTAAATCAGCGTCTACGTCTTGCGCTTTTGTTCGGGGCTCTATGAATTGCTCTGAATAGACGTATCTCTGTTCAGCGAATCCCTCACAAATCTTCGAAGTGAAGGAGCTTACATCCTAGGAATTAATATGAAGCTTAAATGTTCTTGTAGACGTCGCGGTTACGTGACTAAAGCTTAGATCTATTTGTTGGCAGGCAAAAGTCGCGAGTCAAGGCTACGCTATATTACTCGCTGGGAAAATCAATTGGTGATTTATAGTTATCGTTCAGCACGATTTATCCTGCCTACATGCTTGATGGTATCCACTTGTTTGCTCGCTTCACTTCTGAACCATAAAACCGCTGATTATTACACCCCCTGAATTTCCCGGGTATAACATAACTGCGATTATTTCACAAGCCTTAGTGAATTCCGACATGGCATGAGATCCCATGTACGAATGGCACATGGCACAGAATTGGCAATGCCCCGGCTGCCAAATTTCGTTCGGTAATACTGGCCCAGTACAGATAAATTATTTGCCCAACAATTTGGCAATTGCTGATGACTAGTACTGACAAGTGAACATGCATGGGGTTCAGCCCGAAGTCAGTTTTGTACGGGGCATACACTAGACAAATATGGTTTTTTTTTGTACTGGCTGCGAATTATCTCATGCCGGTTCACGGCACCATAGATTGGCCCGGTATTAACGAGCCAAAATTGTCCCAACATTGGTTTTGACTTGGGCTAAACTTTTCCCTTGGTAGCTATGGCGCAAATACCGTGCTAATGCCAAGCCAGTTTGCAATACGTTATACATAGGATCCTCGGTATTATGTTGGGCTGATTCAATTTCTTCGTTCACGTTTTGTGCTTGACTGTTTACTGGAAATATATGAAGGATTTTCGAGGCTTTCAAAGTCTCGTTGTCCACAGCTCACTCTTAGCTTTATTACAAAAGCAAGAGTGAGGAGGGAACGGAATCAAATCTTGGATGAGGGATGAAAAATATGAAGATTACCGAGCTGGAGTCTAATATCTTCGCATTGATCGAGTTGTTGGCTGCTTGCGAACAAGACCGTAATATTGTATTCGGTATCGTATACTTCGCCTCGCTTCAGTCTGCATATTTCCGCCAGAGCAATCACCTATGAAATTGTTTGACGCTGGTAACAGCTTCCATCATTTCACACGTGCCTATATATCGCACGTGCAACTTGTTACTACTTTTTACTCAAACTTACCAACAATGAATTATCCACTTTGTGAAAAAATTTAACACGTGCTCACGTTCTTGTCTGGCTGAGGACTACACTTTGCAAGCCAACGGCCTGTAATAGCCGTAAATAATCTAATGAAATCACCTGAAATTCACCATACCTATGGTAAAAAAAAGTAAACACGAACACGTACGAACTTGGATGCTTGAGGGTACTTTGAACCTTTATTAAATTGAATAATCAGTCATACACGTTTTTCTGTTATTTCACAACATGATCCGTATAGTTATTATGTGCATATCTGATCGTTTTACAGTTTTTCTATGTTAATGCTCAACGGGAAAGACTGAAAGAGGCGTGAATCTAGAAACATTTCAATTGGTCAACGTGTAACTAGTGTAGGAAGTCAGTAATACAGTTTACGTAATAGATTGGATTGCCCGTTGAATAATTTATTAAATCACTGATTATCAATCATGGGTGTGGTATTATGCTGAGTTACAGCCGATTTACTGCAATAGCTGAGAATTCCCTTATACAGATTATCTGATAACGTGAACGCAACTTCATTTACATTATATAGACATTTGCAAATTATTTATTTACGACTCTTAGACAACCTTCGGAAGCGAGCTTCCAACTCTAGTTCTTCACTCTTATTATAACACTATAATAACTTCCAGTAATCATTATTAATTGCTATACCTACCGTCACAGTTTCTCATTAACAATGATAAGTTCTTTGTCAAGGCCTGGACTAGCGCTGTCGTGATCTCATTCATTGATGTCATTATTTGCATCCGCTGTATCGACTTTACCTACAGTGCCTAGATGCTTTGCATACAGTCCATAATCTTGTTGTTATACTCCTGAGGAAATTTGTTCTGCAGCTAAAAATTCCGAGAAAATTGAAATTTTTTTAACTGTCTCGAGTTCGCGTGTTTTTAGTTATTGAATATGATGTTCATTTTTGGACATTGATCGATAAGGTTATACCAAGCTTTGACAATTTGACACAGCGCAGTTCAGTCAGCTGAAATTCACAGAGGAAATTAACGTTCCGTTGAAAGACTCTGGTTAGTTTTTTTTCACAAAGGGTCTAGTCGAGTAGCCATGTCAAAATTATCCCCCAAGCTTTTAGAACAGCAAACGGATCAAAATTGTTGTCATGAAAAGGAGAAAAAAAAAAAAAAAAAAAAAATTGCCACCAAGTTTTAATCTCCTATTCGTTTAGTGGCACTAATTGCGCTACGCCAGAAAATATGCTTTCAGTTTTTCATTCATTCAACGGTATATGTCAGCGCTGTCGCATTGAGAGGGACAAATGAAAAAGAGATGATATGTCAACAAAACGTTCTTGTTTTTTTCGTTTTTCTTCTTTCAAGTTATCAGTCAAGTTTCAAGAAAATTAATGAAATCCCAAAAGGTTCTTTTTCGTCAAGTTGTAGATGTGCGAGCACGAAAATTCTCCTATCACACTGCGTATAATCGACCCTCGGTCTCACATCTTTTCCAGATTTTCGACTTCTACCGTTGAAAAAAAAAACCTGAACCTATTTACCGCTGTTTCTTGGTTAATCGCCGTAGATATGAATTCCAATTTCGATTCTTTTTAGCTGGCATACGTCCTTGGTGTACAAAAACTGATAAATCTAAGAACCCCAAAATCCTTGCCATGTACTTGCGCATGATTACTGATTTTCTGTATCATGGTATATGGGTGAATATTTGATGAAGTGGTTTCGGTACGGCACCTCAATTTTTTGGACGAATTTTCGGAATAATTGGGTTTTCGAACTATCAGAATATAGATGAGTAACTGTATCGCTCAGAACGTTGTGTTTAGAAATTGCAAAATCATTCATTTCTATTGGAAAATGAGCTCAAGCATGGAAAATGTAATTCCCCTGGCGTGTCTCCACCCCGCTGTTTCACCTGAAAAACGCGCTAATCAGGAAAGTATGCAGATTTTCCGAAACGAAACCTACGGTAATATATTCTGAGGTAGTTGATTTATATTTGTAGCTATGCATAAATAAGAAAAGTTCATTCATTTTCGAGTTATTGAGACTTTCCTGCCTGTCCCCGTGTTTTGGAGTAATTCCCCTGTCGCTAACTAACAGTCAATTTTCATGCACTTTATTTATGTCACCATGACTATATTGTACATGGTTCTACGTAATATGATCTCAGGTTGAGAACACGTATCAGTGATGGAGAATTTTTTGTTCGTGTTAGTCGCTACTTCGTTTTCAACTGGGATAGCCACGTCCGTGCCAGTTACTTTGTCATTCCCCTGTGCTCTGATATTTTCAGCGAAAGCGTTTTGAAATATTTTATGTGTTATTACATGTAAAATGAAGGGTAAAACAACATTGTATAAGCGCGAAATCTATTTCTGAGCCTTCTGACCATAATTCAACCATATAAGGGTGAATCCGTAATTCCCCTGGCGTAATTCCCCTGGACAATTAAGCGCCAAAGATATTTTCAAAAATCTGGTTTTGCAATCAGAATACAGCAAACGTTCTGAATCTTCAACATCTATTTTTTTTTTTTACATGGGAACCTACAAAATCAATATACTGGCTCTGAAACTATAGCTTTTCATCCACCTTATACATGTATTTTCCCTGGATGTGGAAAAATAAATGTAAAAAACCTGTATTTTGTCTGTCCCGTGCTACAGAATACTCCAGTTGCATCATGCATACTAGAAAATATGTTCGTTTTGACCAGGCACGTGGTTTATTGCTTGGCCATTTACCATACCGATTTGATCATCTTATCAAATATCCACCCATATACTTATACTTCTAGAACACGCCACTATCGTGCATTTTCTGTTCATTTATATATCATGATTTTCATTCTCCAACATTATATGGATAATGGCTATCACGGCTATGACACAAGACTTGAATGAATAAGTGAACAAATAAAAGGTAAAGGTATCGACTGGACATCTTCCGAAGAATCAGTTCAAAAGAGAACGTTTAGTATGGTTCAAGTTATAGTTGTTCAGTTATATCATTTTCCCCAACAGAAGATTCGAAAATAAATGTACTCAAATTTTATCATCGCTTCAGAAACTTCTTCATGTTTCATAAATCTTGTCATTTCTTTATACGGCAATTTTTCATGCCAGTTGTCGGCCAGACCGACAGACAGACCGACATCTTTCTAAAAACCTGTTGTCCGAATGCCAGAGGCACAACTCGTTGAAATCAAGAAAAGTACTTTGCGAACTTGACTGATACTATCTCATAACACCAAAGGTGATAAAAAGTAAGAAGAGGTTGAGTTTGAAATATGAAATGCGATGACGGATTGATGTAAGATAGATTTTCAGAAAATTTCTTGTAATGTTACATCTGAACCGTTCCGAGAAAACGGGATTTGAAATTTCATTAATTTTTTTTCAACCCTGACTGTGCAGCCAAACGAAGAATAAATATGTGTATTCTTCGTATATTGCGATGACATTTTCCTCTGTAATTTTTTTTGATACGACGCACAGCATTTTTGACAGATGCGGGCGAACAGATAAAAAACCGATGAGCACATTTTCTGGCGTAGGTTTGAAGTGAAGTATAATACGGGTGCGGGGCGTAAACTTGGTAGCCAATTTGCTTCATTCATGACAAAATTTTTGTCCATCTGCACTGGCCGAAAAACTTTGGGGGCTATTTTAGCCTGCTTATTCAGCGATTTTTCTTCGGATGATTCAGTTCTGCGATGAACTCTCGAAGAATCCATTTTTCATAAAAGAAAAGTATTGGATTTCTAATCAATTATCATAATACTACATATTATGAGTTTTGAATTCAGCGTTTGGGAGACAGTTTTGTCATAGGAATCAAATAATTCTCACGCTATTCACGTTGAAAATTGAACGATATGTATCAACCCTAGAACTCATGACCTGGGTGCGTTTCCGTACCCCATGACGTGAACTGTGAATTATATGTGGTTTTTGCTGAGCTTGTCCAATTCTTTCGTCTTCAAATAGATTGTTTACCAATTAAATTTTAATGAAATCAGATAACTCGCACACGATTCTCTTCCTTGTGAAAAAAAGGAGTAATTTATGTACGATAAGGTGTATTTACCCCCGTAGGACTGGTTTTATGAACAAGGAAAGCTTGAAGTGCACATACATCCCGGTCTTGCGTTTAAAGTTAGGAAAAACGGGTCGTGAGTTCTAGGGTTAAAAATTTAATCTTTATTCACATATTACGAGTTTCTGTTATCAAATATCGGTTGTGAGCTATTTTTTTTCTGAATAATGTGTACCCAACGAAGTTGATTCTGACCCAACCGAGACTGCTGTGTCGTTCTTGCTACGCCGTTGTTGCCTACCTGATATATATCAAGGCGGCGCGTTTAGGGGGTCAGAATCAATTTCGTCGGGTAAACATGGAGGAAATTTTGTGGGTATAAATTCAGCGTTTGGAATTCACTCGTTATTGCGAATCACTTTAGGGAGCTAACGATAATAATCAATGAATGATTTTTGTTCCAGGTATCATACGATGTTGACCATCGAGACAGCAGCTCGAATCAGTAAAATTACATATCTCGGGGCTCCGTTTTGATCGTAATGCTTCCGAGATTCATTCGGGAAGTAATCATTTAATCCATATAATACGGGCGAGGCATTTCG
Organism: Ametastegia equiseti; assembly: GCA_963989295.1. Classification (NCBI taxonomy): domain Eukaryota; kingdom Metazoa; phylum Arthropoda; class Insecta; order Hymenoptera; family Tenthredinidae; genus Ametastegia; species Ametastegia equiseti. Next base: position 25,271,194 of record OZ022389.1, read on the forward strand.
CGATGGGATCACTGCCAAATCTTCACGAACTATCCAGAGAAAAGCTCCAGAGTCCTGTACATCGACCAGCTCCCGTGGGAGGCTTCGGCCCCATAAGGCTTCCTCCACAACCACCGCCTCTTACTCATACCCATAGACGAGCGAGGAGCAGCGGTCATCATCACAACGCCTTGTGGGATAACGACGCAATGCTCGAGGTGCGAGTCTCCCCGCAAGTAATTACAAGGGTTTCCCATCCACTTTCATACACCTACGCTGCAGCAATTCATGTGTCTGACCATTATAGGGAGCTGTCCAAACACTCGTCATTTTAGTGTGTCGCAGTGATATTACAACATTGCCATAACGCTGTACAAAAAACATCGAAAAATGCATCCCGATACGCATATGGCACTGTTCAAATGTTACTCGTTAGTGCATAAAGGTCAAACGTCTAGGACTCGGAGAGAATGAAAAATTAACGAATTGAATCCTGAGTCGAGAAGACTTATTCTACCGTTCCGAATGAGGACAAGAAACACAATTTTCCGGGCACGTGTTACGAAGAGAAGTTTTTCGCTCCGAAATTGGAATGACAAAGTCGGAATCATTCATTCAGAATGTTGTTCTGAATTTTCTCCCATTCTGCATTGAAGATCCGAATTCGATTACGATTCCTGAAACTGAATGGGAAAATGTAGTTATTCGCCCATTTTTAGAAAAGGCAATTTTCCATTGCATCCATTTCAACGTCAGAATAAAAGCATTGATAATTAACTCCTCAACCATCCGATGTCACACTGGGGTGGATTCTAACCAGACAGTATTCAAAAAACGATTGTAAGCAAACTATCACTCTCAAGTATTTCAAAAAATTACAGAATATGCTTGAAACTTTCTAAATCATGTACATGAAATTGATTCTTGAAACAAAAAATAGCGACTTGTTAAAAAAAATCATGAAGATGTAACAACGCGAAAAAGGCACCTTTTCGCTCAAAAAATCATAACTTTGTTAATTTTCAAAATTTTAAACTTAACTTTGGACGTAGTACTCCCGAGAGTATGGTACTATATAGTGTGCATTTCAAAACAGGTAGTTATTCTGACGTATGAAGAAGTCGGTCCTATGGGGGAGATTTCAAACCCTAGGTATATGACAATTAAAGTCCCATTCTCACTTGGGAAATTTTTGATATTTCGGCCTAAAGTTGGAGGATGGCTGGGAATCCACCCGGTGTGACAACGGTAGATTAATTGAGTTATGCAAAAAACATGTTTGAACGATAAAGATTTCATTGTGTTTGGGCAGCTTGTGGTTTTCGAGGTCGCTCAATCCGAATCTGGAATTAGATTAATAGAATCCCAGATGACATAGCTGTGATATGGTGAATGAAGATACGAATGACAGTTGGATATCGATGGCAGCTTTTATCTTTTGGTGTGCGAGGTCTCGGATCTCAGGTTCCAAATCTGACTCCGTGAATCTGAATCTCGAATCAAAATCCAGCAAACCATTTCTGGCAAACTATTATACCCACCAAAAGATACAAATTACCTTCCACACAATTCAACGATTCCTTCTAATTTCTTCCCTCTACTTCAAATTTCCGAGATCTGGAGTCCCAGAGCGGATTCAACGACCTCAAAAACTTCAGTACTGAAACCATCAGATACAAATCTGAGAAACTTTCTTTCGGACACAAAAGTTGCACAAATATGTCAATTTCGTCATTCTGTCAAGTAGTTAAAGTTCAGTACACTCTTTTTTCAGCAGCACATGGCAACTTACTCGCCGATTTCCTGCCGTTCGGCAAGAACTTCCGGTCTTGCTTGGCGAAGACGCGAATCGATGAGTTCCTCCGCAGGTGCTTCTTCGGTTCGTAGGCTAATCGCTGCGGTTCGTACAGCTCCGGCTGGTCCACGACCTCCAAGGAAAGCAGTCCTGCGACATTGCGCGGCTCTTCTTCTTGGTCACGCAGCTGCATCCGCTGCGATGCTGCCGATGTTTCCGCTCCAAGCGGGTCTAGGAGCTTTCAACTCTCATTTGGGCCCAGTTTTATTAGCTCTACTATTCGCCATGGCCACTTTGACCTCCTGCTTCGCCCCGATAATCGTGCAGAGGGTGAACACAAACCTGACTCTTTGCTTGGGACATTTGGTCACCAGCATATTCGTCGGGGTACACATGTACCCCAAATGGTACCTTTTGGTACCTGGGTATGCCCTGCTTGGTGCTTGGATCAGCCCTTGTTTTCTGGCCAGAATTGCTCAGGTCAATATTTCCGCCGCAAGGTTAAGCCTTGTCAGCTCTGACCCGGAGGATCCCGACGAAACCAGACGCGAATGTCTCCTACGGAGGCTTAGCCGGGCTCTTAGACTCGCCGAGGATATGGGCCTTGCTTTAGGTCAGTCATGTTCACGACTTTTGACTTTAAACTTACCCTTAGGCCGGAAGTATAATTATTCATTGAGCTGCTAAATATCACTATCATAGTGTGGACAGTACGGCTGTTTGATTACGGGATAATTTGATCGATCAGCGTTTACAAATAATTATATATTGATGACCACTTCACTCATTTTCATCGATTAATCAAAATCAAGTAATCGGTAAAGAATATCTACGATCAGTGGACAACTCTTATACATGTAATGATCGCGAAATATCCACTCGCTGAAGTTTTTATCAATAAATACTTAACACTAAATTGAGTACTAGTAAATGATAGCTTTGACTTGTTCTAGTTCTCTTGATACAGTTTTTCGAATGATCATTCGATCACGCGGTCAACTCTTCTATAAAATAGTCAATCATTAAAATGATTGTACAGTATAATCGCATGACTGATTGATACTTCGATTTTAAATTGATTCAATTGATTTCGAAATTCCGAATTTATTTGAGATGTGATTCCGAGTTTCTGGGAATGTTGTAGTTCAGAACTTGCAAATTCCGGAAGGTCGAAATGCAGACAGCTTGAAGATCCGAAAGTTCAAAACTCAGGAATCCCAAAACTCTGAAAATTTACGGGAAGCTCATGTCAAAGCTGTCAAATAAACGACGAATTCCGAGATTCGGAGTTTTGGCCGTTCGGATCTTCAATTTTCGGAATTTTGAACCTTCGGTGTTTTGCCATTCGGGATTTTTCAAATTGGCTACTTATTAAGACTTTCGGGGAAATAATCTTTCCAAACAACTGCGAGTCGGTAGTATAAGAATTCGCAAGCTTGACCTTTTGCAGCTTTTGAAATTTGGAATTCGTGCCGAATCTGTTGTTGAAAATATTCTTACATGGTCAATTCAGCGATTACATGATACAATTCGATTTCAAATATTCGTGTTCTAATATCATGTAATTTAAATCTGTTAGTCTCAATAAATAGGAATACTTCAAGTTATGTTGAATGTTTCTATCGTTTTTTTTTCTGTATTGTAGAGACTGCAGTGCACTGTATACTAGTAAGTACTACCTTGTACGCATTGCGTTGAATTGCCCACCAGCACTGTTATTCACTGACGCTAATACTTCTCGAGTTTCTTTGCAAGGGGCCAGCCTCCAATTACATGAAGTTCTTTGAAGGCAAAGTGATAGGGTCGAGAAGCACGTGTTATTACGTTTACGAATATGATGAGGATTGGAAGAAATCTTTAGACATGTTTACGTAGAGATTTTCTGTTCAAATTTGAGAATAATGAATCTAATGTGATGGATCATCGACATTTTGAAACGCCAACAAGTTACGTAACACAGCGAAAAGGGGGCGAGGACAATTAATCCTTGCAATTAACATTATGTAATTCAGGAACGGATCCTAATGGCAAGTCACAGTGATGTTATGGTGTTACGTGATACGTGCTGAGGCCGGAATTGATTTATGTTAATTCGTATAAATGTTAAGAAGAACGTTTCCCAATTCGGACAGAGCGTGGCGTAATAGCTGAATTTTCACCATTTTCCAATTGAAAGTGTTTTTGAAGAGTGGTGTACAGTAGTGTGAATAATTTTACAGAGCTGACTGGTGTTTTTCTAGTTGTGTGGATACAGAAGATTTTTTTAGTGCTTTACGCTGTTCGGAAACTGCATCGTGAGAAGTCGTTGCTTTGAAGACGTATACTTGAATGCGATTACAGGCACAAAGTATAAAATTCAAATTATTCCAAAGAACTGATAGCTTGGGGCAAAAATATTAGAACAATTATTTACTTTACATTCTACACGATCTAAAAAGATCCTACCGAAATTTAAAAAATACAAACTCACGCTAATCAGCTTACGAAGGTCAACGCGTTTGCGATTGATTTACTATCACTCATTCATTATACGATCTTATAAACCTTTTTGTAGCTAATTCATCACTGATTCGTTCTTTCCTATAGTTCGTTCCTAGAATTATTTATTTTTTGCTATTTCAAGTCTATTGCTATTCAACTTTTTTTTTTTTCAATTCAGCGATGTTTAGAATATAGTTGACTTGTGTTCGGTTAATGGGACCTCAGATCAACCGCCACCAACCTGATAAATAGATCAAAAATAGAATCTGATTTCGAGATAGAGATCGTATAATAGAAGAATTTTTCATCATTTTTACTAACAGGATCTTACTTGTGATTTCTGAAGAAATTTAGCCCCTGAAAGTCAAATTCAGAAAAATACGCTTTACGAGTAACTTCGACGACTTTTGCAACTAACAATAAGCTATATAAATCCAAAGAATCATGACGAAATGCCAATTGAACGATTTCGCTCTGATTTTCTTCTAGGCTGCCTAGTAGCAGCTGTCTTGGTGAAGATGACAGACCCAATGCCAACCAACGTAGTAATTGATGGTGAAATAGAAGATTCGTGTGGCGCAGAATACTGCCCTGAAGAAACTTACTTCTACAATGAAACCATGCTGATTCCCACAGTGCCATATGGCACTTCAACCATGATGCTTAGTGTCTGGCTTGGGCTCAGTATACTTGCCTTTGGTATCTCCTGCGGCCTCTTGGACTCACGCATGAAAGAACCTCAGACAGTAAGCGAACGGTCAAGTGCTGAGCACTGGCTTCGAGCAATCAAATCTGCCTTTCAGGATCCACGGCTCCAGCTGGCTACCCCCTTGGCTTTATTTATTGGCCTGGAGCAGGGCTTCATGTTCGCAGATTTTACGGAGGTCAGTATATTCCCATATCTACAACAAGCTCTTATATTTATATATATATATATTTCTGTTGAATTCTCACGTCGTTCTGTCATCCTCAAATTTTTTATTCATGAAGGTGGAATTGAACGGATGGATGGAGCAAGGGTCTAGATTGAAAATAATATTTTTGAGGGAAACGAGAAAAACGTCAGGAAGTTGCGGTGGTCGGACGGCTTATGTCGATCGAAACCACACGCTAAGCTTCTTGACGGAATCTGATATTGTGTGACAGTTTGCTTTCGAAATCTCTGTACTTAGAGGGGATAACAAAAGGGAAGAATTCGGGTTTAAGCCTTTGTGCCATGTATCCAATTCTCTTTCGGGCTTCAGTGACCATACTCTTTCTGCTTCTCTAATCCTCATAAAAGATTTTTGGGTGAATCCATTACTTGCTATCATTTGAACTTGGAGAGCTTATACGGCTGTTAATACTAGTTCGAAAGCTTGGTAAGCGATTTGGTTGATATTGTCATCAAAGCAAACGCAATATTGAGTAAGCCAGCCTCTTCCGTTCTTGAAATGTGCGTGTCACGGAAAAATTGTACATCATTCAGCATCTTTACAACCGCCCCAAAACAATAAGCATACATAATTTTCGAATCAGTAATTATGATAAGGCATTCCGTAGTTGATTACTTTCGATTCAAGCCCAGGCTATGGCAGTATGATATTTGTGAAAATTACGTATGGGGTGGATTCGCTGTCTATTTTTTCCGTAATTTAACCACAAGTAAAAGTACCTTTGTTTATGATTACGTACACAGGTCTTTGGTATCAGGTACAGCACAAATTTCAGAGTGTTTTTGGTTTTGTGTTATGATCAATTATGGGAAGGTGGGATTCCCGACGAGTAGATCTATGAATAAAATTGAGAATCGATAATGGTATTACTTTCCAACGTTTCGTCCAACGGTGTGGGCCTCTCATCAAGAACGTTTATTCATTGAGCCTTGGGTCCACAATATTAATTACAGATCCACTCTACGAAAATTATATCTTCAAATTATCTTCGAAGCCTTCGATTATCTGAGAATTACCTGTTTCACATAACCAATCACGTCATCAGCTTCTAATAGTGTTTTTTACGAAGAACAGTATTGTAGAATAATTGAAACGCGCAGATGATTCGGCAGACCACGTTGAGGCAGACCTATACAATTCCCCGTGTAGTTTTATTGACCTCAAAACAGCATACTTCAAGTATTCAAAAGTTCATACACATACTTACTTTAATTCGAAGAGTACGGAATCAACTGATTGAAAAATTTATCTAGATTTAAGTTCGAATAAATCTTATCGATCAAGACCCAGATTATAAAAACCTGATAATCTGGCCTCGAGGTATCGTGGAATAAATTCATTTTTCCGACGAATTTGTCGAATAACTCGAAAACTGCTGGACCAATCGATCATAAAATTAGATCAGCTTTAGGTTATGAAAAATAGCGTCGATCAAAACCAAAATCCTGAAAATCCATTCATTCGTTCCCGAGATATCTGGTTCAATTTTCAAGGTAATTATAATAACTTCCCTTTTTCGAGCGGCAGTTGAAAAAAGGTTTTGGTATCATGAAGGCATAATACTCTTCATATACGTAGAAATCAGAAATTGGTGGCGAAAGTAGTGCGATACGCGAAAACCAGTTTCAAAAGATCGGATGAATGGATGAATTCAACATTCCTGGAAAATATTGGTGTTACAACTTTTCAAAAAATTTATCGCCGAATTACGTACTCCGGATTCACGTAAGATCGGGTAGTAGTAAAAACTTTGTTCCGTATAATAAATTGGCAACAGCGTTCAATATACTTAAGTATTGCAATTTCACTACAAACTCTTCTATTCCATTGGAATGAATTTCGTAGTTATTGTATTCACGAAATGTGCATCTTTCACTGCAGTAATGTCATAATATCCCAGTGTTACGTATTTTATGGGTAACTTCCACGCGATGATAACGTTCACGTGAAACTAGCTACAATAGAAATATTGTTTATAGATTTTGCAATGAATTTTTCATTCAGCTATTCAGATATAATCTATGGAAAACGTGCTAGATGCACTTACTATCCGCCCCCTGTTCCATTCCTCCATACAATAAGATGCGGTTATTGCATTCCCAATAATAAAAATTGCTTTGCTACTTCGAAACAAGAATTCACGTTTCGAAGCACACAGAGATTTTTCTAGGATTTTACATGCCATTCGTCGTTACAAAACAATCAATGTTACCAACAGTCGAGATAAGGCAAAGTTTCCCACTGAAAGGTTTGTTAATTTCTTTCTTTACCCCGCAGGCATACGTCGTCTGCGCCCTAGGGGGTGCGGGTACGGTTACTCTCAGTTTTCTCAGCTTGGCCTTGCTGCAGGCCATCGCTGGCGTCACGCTTTCGATGCTGCTCAGACACATCAGAAGGTATTTCGTCGTTGGTGAGTTGTTATATCACTATTGATATACCTTAGATCGATGCCAGTTCTGTCATCGTATGTATCCAAGCGGAATAATCAGACAACAATTCTCGGATCTTGTATACATGTTAGACATTTTTTTCAAACATCTACATAATTAAATATTCCTAGATCGCATTCGTTTCTGTTACCATAAAGAATTGAAGAAAAACCGAAGAAATAATAGACGAAGGAAATTGTTGGATAACAAACAGTTATACGCCGATCTAAACTATTCAAGCTTATTGATGACAGTAGGAATATAGAGATACGTAAATTATACATACATTCTAGAAAAATTATTCCCAATGATATTCAAGGAGTATAGAAGAAATTGTATCAGATAAGAAGCAGCCATGGCGAAGCGAAATTTGTACAACGCATATTGTGGGTGGAAGAAATGTTTTTAAGAATAATTTAGGGTATAAGTAACCATTAGCAAGTCTTGGAAGGTCATTAGACTTTCAAATCTTGGACGTTAACAAATAAATTAAGCACGGTGCGCGGCGAACGAGCAATATGGTGCAAAATAATTTACGATCAACCGAATGAGTCGAATATTCTTGTACAGTTTTACAGTGCAGACGGGAAAAACCTTATATTGATTCCGATGCTCACAATGACGATTTAGATTATAAGGATGATATCGAGTATCTATTGTCTGTGCCTTGTCGATCATAAAAATTAGGATCGCGCGTTGATCTTCGGCAATCTCTGATGAACATTTACTTCACTAAAAAACTTATCAGCATTCTCATCTCTAAATAAAGAAAAGCTATAAGAGACTGAATGAAAGTAAGCGTCTGGATTTTTATCTCCTTTATTGCTTTTGCTATTAGCCAGTAGGGGATGAGCTAGGAAAGGGCGCTTGTGACGTCATTCTAGGATGCTGCGTGTGATAAACGTATAACAGAAGATTACATTCCGTTGCATAAGCTTGCGAAAATAGAATACTTGATATTTTATAGATTTTTCCAGAAAAAGAGAGAGAGAGAGAGAGATCTAAGTTTCGTTAATAATCGTCAATTAAAACAACCTTCGCTCACACTGTTTCTTTATACTTGCCGTACTGCGGCCTTTTTTATACATATCATGGGAAATCTGTCGGATCTTCTTGAGTGAGTGCTCATAAAAGGCATGACATTATTCTTAGGAGGTCACTAACGCAAGACACTATAATTGTGTCGAGAGCCATCGACCTGCGTAGCAAATGAAAATGCCTTGTATGATGCGTTTATGATATTTGAAATTTCATTGCATATTCATTTGGCGAGATTCCATAAATATATGATAATTATTCATTTACAACTTGTAGGCAATGAACTTATTACCCATTATTCTATTTTTCTGTTACAGCGGTTGGATTAGCGTTCCATGCCTGCTTACTGCTAGTCCTTGTAGCTTGGAGACCCGCTGGGGACGATCCCGCTCTTTTTCACGTTATCTCCGCTGCTTGGGGAGTCTGTAACGCGATTTGGGAAACTTTGATTTACAGTAAGTTTATCTCTCTTTAGGAGCAAGATAATACCACTGTAAGTGTTGTTCATCTTAGGATTTACTCTTCTCACGAGAAAACTTCGAGCAATGTTTTACGCTTATTCGGAGACGAAAACCAAAAATCACCCACAACCAGAACAAAACTTACTTACTTCACGATGAGAAATAAAAAAATGCAATGAATTCCATTTGAAAAATAAAAGTTGAGTCTCGATGAGCCTAGCACAGGCCTCGGGTCCAAACATTGGGATGCTAGTCTGATGTCCCACTTCATAAACTACTTTTGTCCGAATCGTTGTTCAATTCCATGCTTATTGTTGGATTTTGATATATTTGAGAGTACCTACTTTTCAGAATCGAGCATAGAAAGTTGAGCTTTTAAGAGAGAACTCTGCAGGTTTTGTTGAGGAAACCACGTTTTTGCTCTTGAAATCGGGGAGAAACATCCAATCAAAAATTCCTGACATCAATTTTTAGATTATAGTATTATGTGTCTTGGAAAAAAATTTCAACCTTCTGCGATGAAAGTGTATGCGCAGGGAATCATTCACAGTCTCTTAGCAGTCTCTTCGCTGTGAAAGGTTTCCTGCGCATACACTTTCATCGCAGAAGGTTGAAATATTTTATCAAGACACATAATACTATAATCTAAAAATTGCTTTGAGGACTTCTTCATTGGATGTTTCTTCTTGATTTCGAGAGGTTTTTTTTTTTAACAAAACCTGCGGAGTCCCCCCCTAAGATCTTGTTTGAAGGATCATCTGAATTTTATGAAACTATGTACCAAAATATTTCATTTTCTGTTTCAGCATTGTTACAGGGTCTATATCCTAGCACGTGGCAAGCTCCTCTGTCTACATCGTTGTTCTGGCGATGGCTAGGATTGTCTTTGGCTCTCGGTTTGCACGGATTAGTATGCACGAGAATTCGCGTCCTAGGATTAGCGTCTATGTTGTTATTATCAGTGACTCCATATACCTGGCTAGAAATTCGACTAGCCAAGAGAGGAAAAAGTTTAGCACCGTTGTGACGGGGTAGAATGGGATCTGAATTACTCAGGAATAAGCATTCGCACAGTGGCTGAGACAGACTCGGTCCATCCAGCTGTAGAGCGAGAAGACATTTAACTAACATTAGAGATACGGCCAGAAGCGTAAACATTTTTATTTGCCATACACGCACATCTCAAAGCTCTAGTCATGAGCAAAATTCGGCATTTTCTTCATCTTGAATTTAACCACTGGTTACGTATATACAGTTCTTGTTTCATATGGTAAGGAAATATTCCAGTATATGCTACTCATGGTGTCTGATCGTCTCTATACATGATCTTGAATCAGAAACGTTCGAACTGCTCTAGCGACAATAAAAAATCCTCAAATTCGAGGGGTGAATTAAAAGTCCTAACCATGAAGTCGAAGCTTTATCCTCAAATTGAAAGTTCTTGTTTCATGAACATAATTACCCTGACTTCAGTAAGGTAAACCTCAAATAGTTTGGGATACAAATTGACCCTTTACATTTCAGGGTTTTTTTCCGTAAGAGTGCGTAATATCCGATATAGTTAAAAAGCGTTTCAGCGCTGGATGGAACGAGAATGAACAATCAACGTAATATCGATTTTGAAATATTAAAATATACAGACGCTTATCTGGTCCATAGGAAATCGTATTTTTGAAACTTACTTCTTTCATATTATGTATAACTCTTTTATATTTGTACAGTATGGAAATTCCCTGAGTCCCATAAAATAAAAATTTCAGTATTGGCTAGAAACTATTGTTATGTTATTATTTAGCTGTATGCTCTATTCTCGCAGTCTTACGCTGCAGTGGTTGGATGAGGGAATCAATGATTGAGATAATTAAACTGTTTCTCTAATCCAATTGATCATGGTACGGATTATAACTGAAGCAATCACTCTGAGATTATATTGTTGCGCATATTCGTACATCGGAGTGATGCCCTTTGAAAATCTAGAATATTAAATTTTGCGGAGACATGTATTCTCATACAGGGATGTATTTTAATTAACTCAATTCAGCATACCTTACATAGTTTAGTCAGTAAGATAATCACGGAATTGAAGATAGTATTTTGTTAGCAGCTGAATATATCGTGGAGTGTTAACCTCATGTTTATAAGGTACTGGTTGTCGATAAATTTAATGAAAGTTCCGGAGAACAAAATTATAGACTTCGTATTAGAATAGACAAAATACGACAGTGCCTCAAAACAAATGTTTCTCGTTTAATTCATCGCAAGATAGAATTCGGACGGTTCATTGTAGAAACTACATCTATTATTTCCTGAAGAATTTCTGAGACATCCAAATGTCCTTTCTGGATGAAAATCATATCCGTATTCACGTATCAACATTCCTCATCGGGAAGTGAATAATTCCATGTTGCAAAGAATGTTCAAATGGCAGAAAAAATATTTCATTCATATACAAGACCGTGAGTCTCAAGATATACATTCAATTTCATTAAGAACTGGTTGAAATATTCATAATTCGTAAAATTGAGTTTATGATCGAGTCTATCGACAGAAAGAGACGTATGAAATGTATCATTGTCGTTTGCTGTCAATTACTGTTTTGCTGCAATGAAACCATGAATAATCATTTCACCATGAGACCCTATAGTAGAGAGGTAACCGACACGTAGTATTTGCTGATATAACCAATTACCATATTGTTAAATAATGCTAATTATAATACATGGCAGAGTGCAGAGAGTTAAGCTATGAAAATGATATGATCGTTACAGAATCCTTGCTTGTGTAGTTATAAAAGATATTTTTCTTTGCAGCCATGTGCGATCGAAATACAAAAACACCTGTGATATTAATATTAAATGATTAAAGCTCATCCTAAATAAAGTTGACTCATTTATCGATACGGACTAATTCATAAATGCCACTAGTTATATCTAACAAAAAGTATTGTTAGTCGCAGCGTTAGGGATCGTCCACCCTTTCTTTGACATTAGGTGCTTTGAATTATTGCAAATTATTACTCTACCATTCACGTGATGTCTTTCGCACTCTGTCATACGCATCAGTTAACGATTCATTCGATATTAAGAGTATTCCGTTTTTCGGCGTTCTATTTTACTGCCGTTATATCATACTAGGCGATTAACCGATTTGATTAATCGATCAATTGCCCAGCTCTAATAATAATCGAGTAACGAATTGAAATTTGTACAACCGATGAATAACATGTACATGCATCCGTATCAAAAGAATACATCGAATTATTCGACTAATCAAGGTGAAAAATAATATTTGTGACAATCTCTCAGATAAATATACACATATAGATATATGTATATCATCAAACGTGCATTTCGCAAGCGATCGTTCGGTCGAATTTCACGACATTCACCTGCAAGCTCCAGTCTACTTTACCACACCTCGTGCATAACAATTAAATTTTTCTCTAGCTTTGTAAGGACTATAATATTAGGAATTACAAACTGGTATACATTATATTGTAATTCGAATACACTATATTATTCTTGTACAACCAACTTACGTATAATCCTTGTAAAACATATGCTCGAGTATATATTATGTACTGGAACAAATTTTTCGATTATCACTAATCGCCGCACGATCTACAAATGTCTTCGAGTGAACGTATATCTCAAAGGAGGACGGCGGTTTTGGTATCAATTCGATGATATAATTTAATGTGGGATCAATTCCACTACATCAAACTATGTCTATATCACACCACTAAGATATGTATAATTCTACTGTTGATTCTTCCTTACACCGGAAATAGGTATATATTATAGAAGATGTATATTTGTTGTCAGAGGAATATATGTACACACAAATTTATGTGTGATATTTTATTATGTATACTCATCTATTTTTGTTTTGTATAATAACAATCCGAAGATATCAGTACGTGTAAAAGTTACGATTCCTGTCATTCGAATATATATGTATATATCGGTGTTATCGAGAAAATGTAACTCGTAACTGCCGTAATTTAATGATTTGCTGCTATAATCATGCCCACAAAACCAATATTTTTTATTCTTAGGAGTCATTTTTGAACATCTTATTGCTTACCATTACACCATGTTGATCACATATCAGTGATATTGTTGTCAAATATGTATGTATGTATGTATTGCGTACGTACCATGCATTGTATCACTATACAAAGATAAATTGTATGATGTTGAAATTGAGAACAGTGATATTGAATTAGAAATTATTCGCCAATCCCGCAATCAATAGTCTACTGCACAAAAATTGATATTTTTGAGAAAAAAGGGCGTACATATAGTATATACATCAAGATAACGAGAAGTATCGTTCCAACGTCGATGTTCGTGAAGCTTTAGATCTGAATTAACCGAAATCATGCAGTGTCGTTTTTCATTGTGATCATAAATTTCAGCTGTTATAGTTTTCAGCGTAACATTTTCATTCTGTGATTCTAATATGCGTATTCATTTACTTAGTTCAATGTCACTCATGTCAACAAATTTGCCGAATGAGTTGTCTTAATGGTTATCCCACCACATTTTGGAGGAACAAGATTGCAGAATTCTAATAATCAGTTCGGTTCATTCCAGTTCAGAAGTGGATCACGCCGTGAGGCGCCTGGCTTCACACAACCCGCAGTGCATCTCATACGTTTATGTCGGGGAGTACTTACTCCCTGCTTAAGTCATACTTCCTGAGACATACAGGGTGAGTCACGACAAACTCCGAGAACAGGAGGAGCCTGGTTGTCGAATAAGCCCACCCCTTCAACCAATCAGATGAATAACAGGTAATGATAAAGGGAACTGTGTGAACATAATATTAGAATCAAGGGAAGTACATACATAATCGATTCGATGTTTGTATTGAACAAGAAAGCCAGTCCAAACAATATTTACGTTCGAAGTAAAATCTGTTCCTAGCTGATGTGATTTTGATTATAATCTTCTACTATGGACTCTGATTTAAATGTTATGCTCACACAGTTCCTATTGTCATTACGTGTTATTCGTTTGATTGGTTGAAGGGATGGACTTATTCGACAATTAGGCTCCTCCTATTCTCGGAGTTTCTCGTGACTCACCCTGTATATTAACATTACCATACATGCGTGCACCATATTCATTCGGGATCATATTCTCAACATTCATACTTATCTCATATCCTGGTCATAATTTTTTGCTTGGTTTTTTTTCTTCGCTACGTAGGTCACTTTAATCTTTTGTCAGTTTTTGTTTGTTTATCACAACATCGCAGTTACCCATTCTGGAATTTCCATTTGCGCATTCGAATTCCTATTCACTTAGCCTGATTTCAATTCGATAATACCAACAACTTGATATTTCTGTCCACGTGGTATTGTCAGTGCGAATCACTCCACGGACCACTCTTAGTATACGATCTCAAAAATAGTTATTTATTCATACGTGGATACTTAAGTACGCGATTAATTTTTGTGTCGAAATAACAAAAATTAGAGGAAAAAAAATCCTCGGGAATTGAACATGAAAAGTAATCACGGTGCCCACGAATTGATTAATTTATGTATCGAAATCAATCGACTGATTTTTTATATACCCCCTTAATTCCTTCAATGGTTGCTCAAGGACCCACGCCTGAATGAGAAAAATCTGTCCAACGCGCAAGATGCTTACGAACAAAACCGACGTATTTGTCATTCGTCGACATATATGAAATACCTAGTTGAAATGACCGCCATACAATAAACGAAACTCGAAATTCGACCTACTCGCCGCGACTAATCAAGTCTCGAAAACCTCGAGGTTCGACCTAGTCGTTCGACCTGCACTTACGCGCTGGCGTAGTTGTCGAACGCAAACGCAGCCGCAGACGCGACGTTGTATTCGGAAATAACACGCGACAATCTCTATTCCTAAGCCGTGTGACAATCCGTCTAGCGGTCGGCGACTGTACCACGGACGATAAGATCCAACCAATGCAGAGACTTCTACAGCTGCATGCAAGGCTCGTGATTGGTGAAGTATTGAGAGAAAAGTTCGCTGAAATTTTGATAAAACTGATTTAGTTATCTTCGAAATTGTTTAAAAAAATCAAATAACAATTCCTTGCAGCAATACTTAGATAATGCTATATATGTATGTGAGGTATTCCATGCCAACTCAGCGGTATTTTTCACTGCCCATTTACGATCTGTTTCAGTATTCTTTGTCTCATTCAATCTGCAGACAAAGGTACTCTCAATTTTTTCCAGATTTTTGAACCTGCCGGTCTCTCGAAAAAGTTTTGTCTAATTTATGCAATTGAATGAAAAACAAATAAAAAAAGATACTTCCACGATGTTTCGGGGCTACAAATTTTGGTTTTCGAATGAAAAATGTTTGTAAATATTTTGACAATCAAAGAAATGGATGTTCTTGTGATTCGAAAATTGATTTTTTTTAAAGACCCGCCAATTAAAAAATCTGAAAAAATCGAGAGTATACGCTTTTATGTAGGATGAATAAGACGAAAAATGATGGAAGAAATTGTAAAAGGTCAGGGAAAAATGTCGCCGAGTTGGCGTAGAATTTTTCATGTGTATGTTTGTATTCAGGAAAAGTATTAATGAAAAGAATTTTCCTGCATACCACTGTGATAGATTCCGTATTCGCATACTGCACAACCTTTCATCGCAGAACGTTGATACGATTTCTGAATACACGTACTAACATTATCTAAGTTTTGTTGCAAGTAATACTTTATTTGATTTGTCTGAGCAATTTGAAAAATAATAAAATTAGATTTATCATAATTTCACCGAAGTTTCACGTTACGTTCGTAACCGGTGCATATCAGGCACTTGAAGTGCTTGGGATGCACAGGAGTTGCAAAAGTTTGAAGAAATACATATTTCGCAATTTCTTTTACGAATATTTATTCAATCTTGTAACATAATTTTGAATCAATTTTGATGCAAAATGAGCCCGCAATGAACTTCGGAAAATGTGTCGCAAGGAAATGATTCACAGCACGAGAGATTGGACAAAACGACAACTTTCACCTTTTCACGCAAAAATACGAACTGATAACCAACAATGCATGATGTAGGTAGGTATATGGAGAGAGTAGAAACGATATTCGGAAGGACGATTGTATCTCTGAATCATAATATGGAATGCCAGAAAACAAAAAATTGGTAAACAAGGTTACCCTGGACTTTTCATCACCTATAGAATTAATGTTGTTTCGTCCAATTTAGACGTCATCACTTCCTCTGGCCCAGCCAGTTGGTCAATTTTGCATCGTTAGGACACAAGCTATAATCCTGTCAAATCTCAAATTCTTTCGTTAAACCGTTCTTCAGAACATCGGGATTATTTCGTTTTTGACAGGAAATCGATACTTTTCTGTTCCTCACGTAATGAAGAGTACTGGTGATTCGAATATATTCTTGAACCGGGGAATTCGGGGCTTGGGGGTATCCACGGTGGACCTGAACAATACGTAGAAAAATGGTAGACCCTAGCGGGTCAAGTTTATTGGGAGGAAATCAATTCTTATGGAACTCGTTTGAAAATATAAAATATTTATATTGACACTATTACAACTGATAATGAGCAATTTTCATAAGATTTCACATCTCTGGAGTAGGCATACCTGTTATTTACAAGTTTTCAGGGAGAATTTCCGGTTAATAAATTCTAAATGAATTTTCGAACAGCTGGGCCAAGTCCTCTTCGGATTGTTCACGTGGTGCCAGTTTCGTAATGCGATGCTACGGAAAAAAAATACAATTCAGATTTCTCTACATTATTTACAGAACCTGTATCAACTCTAGAAGAAATTGCAGGACAACTGCAATCGCTAAATCAATTATTGCAGATCAACTATGACTGTTTGAATTGACAATTAAATTCGATTCCAGCCCTCAAAGTACAAAGTGAAGTTTTCGTGCCTCAGAAAATATATATGCGATTCCGCGCTTCTACATGTGCACTTCGAAACTTTTGGAACTGTTTTTTTTTTCAATCAATTTCTTCTTCGTTTTTATTGCAATTACCTGAGGCAGCGTGCCCTTCACCATGCTTGGAATATCTTCTTTCAAAAATCCTAGTTCTTCAAGTCCATTTTCGACCTTCATTACGCGCATGTACTCGCGTACGGTATCTGCTAGAATTTTTCCAGCATCTGCTTTTTTCGCATTAGTCACATCGGCTCCCAGCAATTGTGCGGCTTCCAAATGTCTGTCAGGACACGCGTTTCCAGTAAATGCAAAAACAGCTGGCGCTGACATAACGACCGAAAGACCATGCGGTATGATCGGATGATCTGCGGTGTATCCCTGCAAACGTAGTCAACACAAAATGTCCAATTAGCCGCGGAGTTTATGGATGCATTCAAAAAACACGATCAGCCTATCCTTCAAACCAACCTCTGGCTGGAATTTGCGAACGTTGCCGCTGATGGCGTATGACAACCCATGGCAAAGGTGAACACCGGCGTTTCCAAAACCGACGCCAGCCATGGTGCTGGCCAAATGCATATTGCTTCGCGCTTCGATGTCATCCTGGTGGTAAACCGCCCTTTTGAAATATTTCTGCATGACCTGAAGGGCATAACGCGCCCAGACATCGCTGACCGGATTCTGACCTTGATAAGCTGGTCTGAGAATGGGGTTGGTAGGGCATGGGGTCCGTTCGGTGTAATGGATCGCCGTGAAGGACTCAAGAGCATGGCATAAAACGTCAAATCCTGAATAGGCGCAGACTCTTTCTGGCAGAGTCAGGGTGTGCAATGGATCGACCATTCCGAGGGTGGGTCTTATAGCTCTGTTAGCTATTCCTGTCTTGGCTTTCAGTGGTTTGTAATCGAAGATCGAAACCCCAGTGGTTTCGGAACCAGTGCCAGAAGTTGTCGGCACGGCAATCAGTGGTTTAACAGTGACTAGGACAGGTTTTCCTTTACCTATTGGAGCGTTTACGTAATCCAAGAAATCTGCCTCTGGATCGGATGCGTAGAGATTAGCAGCCTTGCAAGTGTCCATAACTGATCCACCGCCAACAGCAATGTAAGCATCGTATTTCCCGGCTTTGGAAAAATTCGTTGCATCTTGAATACTCTCTTCTGTTGGCTCCACTCTGACTTTGTCGTAGAGGTCAAAACTGACTCCGTATTTTGCTAGACTGTCTAATGCTGCCTTCACTGGCGACAAACTTACGAGGTTCGAATCCGTCATTAAACAAACTTTTTTTGCACCCATATTCTGCATGTCCATTCCAAGTTCTCGCGTTACTCCGAGACCGTACCTTATCGTGGAGCATGCCATCTGCAAGAATTTAAAAGTTTGTGGAATCCAAGTACACATCACACAAGGCAGTGACATGAAGAGGAGGAGAGTGATACGTGCTTCTGGAGAAGTAGGATAAAAGTAGGATAAATCGATCAGTTGCTGAATTTTTCTATAATATTCTGTTGTATAGAAAAGAAAAAAAGATTCCAGTACATTCGGTACTCATTGTGTTGTTTTTGATAAATTTCTAGTGCTTCACAGATTTTAAGATATTCCTTAAATGTGGCCTGACTCCTAACATCTTATCTCGCCGAATCAGTGGTCCCATACTTCGCTCTCTCACACACATCCACTACGTTTTATCGGCGTGGTAATGTCAACATGTGTTATGTAATATCAAAAAAACAGGCACGGCCAAGAGTGTACTGTGCCGA
This sequence comes from Ametastegia equiseti, assembly GCA_963989295.1. Lineage (NCBI taxonomy): Eukaryota > Metazoa > Arthropoda > Insecta > Hymenoptera > Tenthredinidae > Ametastegia > Ametastegia equiseti. The sequence goes on from OZ022389.1 coordinate 25,290,005, forward strand.
TAATCTACTGCTATATCTTCACAGAGTAGACTGTATGTTACCTCAAACGCGTATTCCTTTGTAGGAGCACCAGCAGCTGTAGTACTTTGAAGGTTTCCATGGTTGTGGTGACCACCAAGTCCTCCAGGATTTGCATGAGCAGGGCATTTGCATCTGTATGAAATGTACTACAAGTAAAATTTTGCAGATATCTTTCGTGGGAGTAATGAAAAGAAATACATATGGTAAAAATTGAGTATGTAACTCGGAAAGCGAAACAGGACTAGTCTACTGTTATTCGATGCATTCAATGACCCAGTCAAACTTGCGTATAATATGTGCCTCGTGACTTGGTGATATTATACGTGACCTAGCTGCTACCAACGCAGCAACTTAATCGGTCTCGTTGAAGTAATCAGTATTCTATTTTTAGTAACAATAGCTGAACTGTATCGTTTCGTATGATTGTATAATGTACATTACAGCAGCCACAGTTCATATGCCTAGGAACATTATACATTCATTGCTTGATCGAGCATTTACTGGCTACATTTACTCTGATCTCGTTTTCTTGCTATCTGGTGACATTGAGAACTTGCTACAGATTAATTATTCGATTGCCTTTCTGCTATCAGTAAATGAAACATCTAAATGTGATAGGCACAATTATACCCACCCACCTTACAACATTCGTGACTATTCAACATCGTTTTTTTTAGCTAATACTATTCGTTATTGGAATGTATCGCCCCGTTACAACGCTTGGTGTTTTGAACGTTGTGTATTAAACGACAACCGGTTTTATGCCCAACTTATGAAACACCATAAGGCATGAGACCCTGCCGATATACATACGTGTGAAATACATCTGGGTATAGATTCTTACTTTTTATTCAATAACGAAATCTTGACGTGAAGATATCATAGAAGGGCTGTTTGAATCCGTAAAGATTTGACTACAGTATTGCTTGTAGGTAAATTTTTCTAGATAACATATAAAGATTACTTACGATTGAGAAGAAATGACTTGCAACAGATCGACGACGCGTCTTCTGGGTAGCATCCTAACAGGCGTTTGATTACGGCCTGGAAATAGTTTACAGAATCAATTAGAATTCAGTTGAAAAATTCTAATAGATAAGCTCCAGGCAACACGAGGAGGTAGAATCAGAGCAGCCCCGAACCGATCGACAAGACGTCGTGGTAACAGAACCGGTCCGCGAAAGAAGCTATTGCTCGTTTGTGTATTCTTGATTCAGTATGTATCGTGGTAACGTCACCATATCCCTACTATACGCCATCTCGCTTTATCATTAGCTCCGACGTCAGCTGATATTTTTAAATCGTATAGCGCGATCGCGAGCTATGCTCACGGGTGTTTACAACAGTAGAAACACACCGCTGATGAAGATAATATGTCAGAAAAATTATTGCTGGATTAAAATTCGAGTGTACCTAACGTCTTGTAGTATCTTTCATATTTATTGCTTTCAAAGATGTTACCGATCTTTTTTTTTTCCTTTGTTCCTTATCAAATGAACTTTCGGTTTTTCAAGACACGTTATGCAACGTTATTATTGCACTGTATCGTTCAATAATGCGCGAATTATTTTCGTTTTTGTAACAAGGTGATTGGCTTCTGAAATTGTTATGAATTGCCTGTAACTTAAATAAAAAGTGGTTTAGTTTGCGGGGTAATTAAATTCGGGACTGATGCTTGAACTACACTAATATTTTATTAAAATATTATATAATATTTACAGCGAGTAGAAAGTATACATATGTATCTACTGGATATCAAGACTATACCAATTCTTAGTTATTATTAATACATACTAAATAAAATCGTTCGTATAATATTAATATGTTGTTTATAATTGCATGGCTTCTATATAGTGTTATAAAATTACTATACGAGATGTTTATCTGGGTAGCTCCATTCCGTTATAAATATATTTCAATAATCACAACACTTTGAGGCAAAAACTGTATATCTCCAAGTGCTTGATACTTGGTCGACGGAAACTACCTGGCTGGTAAGAAACGTTATCATCGTTTTTTCCTTGCTTATTTTTTCTTTTTTTTTTTTTCTTTTTATTTACCTCTGAGAGCTACTCGTATACTATTTGTTCAATTAGAAGCTCGGATATTTCAAACAGATTTATTAAGCGAAGATTAATATTCCAGTCAAACACGGATCACAATGACAGCGAATATGTCGTTGTACACTTAGAATGATCGATTTCCAAAATCGTTACGTCTAGTTCTTTTCTGCGAAATTGTCAGATAAAAATTTAAAAAACGGATTAGAAAATTTGTCAACAATGGTAGTTTGTTCCAAGTAGTTCTAATTCATACGCGTCCGCGATAAGGTCCCCGAAAAAAAAGCAAACCGTAATTAATTTACTACCAATCAGTTGCTATTAACGTTTTTGTTCACAATGACAGTGTGTGTGTGTGTGATATGTGTGTGTCGGATTCGTCCTTGCTTTTCGGAATACGTTATGAGAAAATAATAAAATATGAATCATTACTTTATTTGCCAATATACACCGAAAAGCAATGCGGTTTTAAGCTCTCTACAGGTTTCAACATCAATAGTTATTCGAATGTTACGAGCTATCACGCATTCATTTATATCCTTTTTCTAGTGCTATTTGGTATTGAAACCCGTCAGCTAGAAGTTTTCGATGTTTTACTGGTCCCCGAAATGATTAAACACTTTCCGGGACGATCTTATCGTAATGGAAGGTGCTGCTCGAGTAGAAGCTGCCCCTCTTTGCCATTTGTGGCGTGGGTATCTCTTCTTGAAGAGGCTTGTAGACCAGACCGCAATTCTTGTTGTCGATCAATCCAGGGCGCAAAATCATTGGAGCACGAATCACTGGACCACGTCCTCTGCGTTTTGAAAGATAGATGGCGAAGTTTACGACGAAAAGTATCACCGCAAGCGTCACCAGGATCACCGTCATCACGGGCCACAGGGTTCCTCCGTACCATGGTCGGTAATTTGCACCCACTACTGCGTATTCTTCGTATTCCTGTTCTTCGGACCTCCAGGCATCGTTCAGCTGATATCCCTTCTCAGATATACCGTGATCAAAAGTCTGGAAAAATTAATCGATACGATTGCGAATTATTCAATTTGAATAAACCTCGAAGGAGAATTATTGAATCTTTTGAGGAAACGAAAAAACTGTTCAGACGAAAAAAAAAAAAAGAAATAGTACGGTGAATCATAGATACGGTAAGTATCCCAATTACTGACCCAGTCCCAATTATTGACATTTTTCAATGATTACTTTTTATCCGCGAGTTCTCAAATCATCAAAAAATTTATTCGTATTCTTTGAGTCTCTAGCAACTGATTTGTGTAACAGAAACATTCAGAATTCGTATCATCGATTTGAAAATTGAAAAAATACAAGTATTAATAATTAAGTCTTGAAGTGTCAGTAATTAGGACACTTGTCTTGTACAATACCAGATAAGAGATCAGCAAAGTAGAAAGAACACATGAAGTTGAAGTTTGTAACGCTGATGTCACGGAATTTGTGGAAAACAAATACACTACTTTACGACTCAAATGTTGTTAGAGTTATCAGATAGTAGAGGTAGGAGTGTTTTACTGAATTCGAGAAATTATGCACCATATCCTGCTGTTTTTCAACCGTCCAAGTAATGGAATCAAGAATTTTAACCCTTTATTTTCTTGCGTTAACGTTACGAACTTCAACCTCATGAAAACACAAGATAGGAAAGTATGTACGAACATGTCGAGGATCTCAAAAAGACTGCAACCATCATTTTTGGAGAATAGGTTGTGTCCACTCTTTTTTAAATTTATTTTCCGAATTCCATTTGAATTAGTGATCCTTTGAGACATTCCAAATTACTGTTTTCCCGAAAAACCTATTGGAGTACCGCGCCGTGGATTTCTTACAGGAAAATAGAATACTTCGGGAAAATTACTTTCCCAATAGATCAAGAAATGATGGAAAGAAAATTCAAGCCACCTTTTCTACTTTTTTTCTAATCGTGACACAATACATAATTTGTTAGTATTACAAACCTTCAGGAATATCTTCTCAAAAGGGTGATAACTACTCACCTTAGTAAGATCGTCCAAGTCATCTATTTCGGGCATGACATCAATACCCTTGTCTGCTGATGGTCTGCGAGGTGCGACCCTCGGTGGTGGACCATCTTCGATGCTGTCACAGATAACCTTAGCCAGGTCCGTCCATTGGTTCAGACCTTCAGGCTCGGTGTAATATTCGGCATCGCCATAGTTGCTCATGTAGCGTAGAGTCTCCGTAGGTGCAACACCGTGATCAACCAACCATTGAATTACCGAATTGAAATCCTGGCTGCACTCCAAAGGATTGTGCGAAATGTCAAGACCAGATACTTTCGGGGTGGTTTCCAAGTCCTCGACATTGATTCGCTCGATCCGGTTACCGCGAACGGAAAGGAATCTTTGGATAAAAAGAAGTTATTGTTCCATAGTCTCTATCTTCAACTCAATGAAAGTATTGAGGAGATTTTCAGGGTGAAAGATTTACTCACCTAAGGCTTTGGATAGGCATAGTTGGACCACTCCATATTTTGTCAAGGGCACATCGACTGACATCCAGTCTGGATAAAACAGGGGTTAGTAGGAATGGTGAAACCTGAAGAGTAGCGAGAGGATTTCCTGCCAAGTTCAGTTTCGTCAAACTCCTTGCTCCTTGGAACATATCGACCTCGAGTGTTCTGAACTGGTTATCGGAGATGTCCAATTCTCTGAGAGCAGACATCTGCCTGAGAAGTCCTTTGGGGAAACGGCTCAGACGGTTTCTGGCTAAGTTGAGACGTGTCATTGCCGGTATTGCGTCAAAGGTTCCTTCTTGAAGGGTCAGTAGTCCACAATCGGCGCATTCGAATCGGTTAGCGCTATAAAGGAGGAACAATTTTCGACCGTGATTGCCAGATTCGTATTCCTCTGATATATTTACAAAATGAACAAAACATACTTGAAAGTGCCATCCTGGGATTTGAAAACAGGCAAATTCATTAATCCGGGGTTATCGTTCATGATAATAATCTCCAAACGGGAATTGGTCCGCAGATGGTGTTCTTCAAGGGAAGAAATCTTGTTGTCGCTGATGTCGAGGTAGACAAGTTGACGGAGGTCAACAAAGGCGTGGGGATGAATTCTCTTGAGACCGTTTGACCTGAGACAAAGCTTTTCAAGTTCGGGAACCCCGACGAGATCATCCTTAGCTACGATTTTTATCCTGTTCTTTGACGCCTCCAGAGAAACCAGCCTCGGAGCCTTGATGGTTGCCAAACTCGATAAATTGTTACCTGAGTAAGTTCAAGTTTTAATAGTGAATTCGATGAATTGCAATTGTTCATAGTTGACAAAGTGAAAAATGGCAGAACGAACATGATCCTGACTCTCCATAAACTCACCGGAAATATGAAGAATCTCGAGGTACTGGTTGCCGTCGAAGACGTCAGTAGGAAGACCGTTCAATTGGTTGTGAGAAAGGTCCAACTCTTCCAATTGATCCACTGGTTTGAATATCGATTTATCTACAGTCCTGAGCTTGTTATTTCTCAGACTGAGGTACACCAGTCGTGGCATCCTTGCAAAAGTGGTGGGCAGTAGTCGAGGTAGACCATTGTCGGAAAGGTCAAGATCAGAAATGGTTGGAGCATCCAAGAAATATTTAGCATATTGATTGTTCTTTCCCTGATTGAACTGCAACGGGTTACCAGACACGGTCAAAAGGCCGAGCTGTGAATTGTTCTGGAAGATATCAGGATGGAGGCTGAGTAGTCCATTCCTGGTCAGATTGACGGAGAACAAGTTTGGAATTCCTTCAAAAGCGGTTTTATCCGCAGATGAAATTCTACTGTCGACAATCGCGATGGATCGCAATTCGGAAAGTCCTTTTTCACGGAGAGCATGTGGGCCAAGTTCGATATCGGCCGCATTTTCAATCTTAAGATGTGCCATCTCTGAGTTGAAAGTTTGTTGGCTACCGAACTCGGTGCACCTGTGCAAATCGAACGATCTTGTTATCGTATATTCGAGTGGAATGATAAAGACTAGAACTTTCAAGAGTCCACTAATTGCTTTTTAGGCGTTTTCAAATGATTTGTTTTCGTTGGCATACCTCGCTGTTATCGCACCCGCGTATTGTTCGGAACACCTGCATCCTGTGGGGCAGTTTTGGTTGAAAAGAATCTCTTCGTCGTCGGTTATTTCATCATCGAGGTCGTCGTCGTCATCATCGTCATCATCATCTTCGTCATCATCATCGTCGTCCCAGTCCCCGTCGTCGGCCATGAGGATGTCCTCCGCTTCGGTGTCGTTGAGGTCCTCGTCCTCCAACAGTTCGTTGAAATAGCTTACGCCTTTACGGGAAGCAATCTGTACGAGTATTAGAAATCGATTTTTCATTAACGTCGTCATATTTTGTTTGTCCAAAATAGAATTCCATGAAACACGCCATACTAATGTTTTTTTTCAATATGTGTTAGTTTGATACGAGATGTTTTCTGAAAAACGTGAAGTGTCCCCTCATTAACTCCTAACCAAACACCTACCTCGGAATCCGTCTCAGTGTTGGACTTGAGCACATTAAGTGGACTTGATTTGTCGGCCAAGATAGGTTTCGGCATTAGCTTATTCTTGGCATCAGCTTCCGTAGCCTTGACCAGTACCTTTTGGATCTGAAAGTGTAAGGAATAAAAATTACCACCGTACCCTCATTCGTGATCAAATCATGGTCAATTTTTTTCAGAGCACATATCCTCAACAATTTCATCTCGCTAACCTCTTCGTCAGTCGATTCCTCATCCAATGATCGGATCTCCTGCAGAAGAGCCTCTTGTGGGTTCATCAGATTCTCAATGCGCCATGGTAACGCAGTCGGAGATGGAACACGGGGTTGAATTGGCGGTGGGGGTGGTGGCGGTGGTGGACTACTTCCATTCTGTGGTGGAGGTGGTGGTGGAGGTGGTGTACTTCCACCAGAAGGTGTGGATGGTGGTGGTGGTGGAGTGCTACCATTTGGTGTTGGTGGTGGCCCTGGAGGTGGTGTACTTCCATGAGTTGGTGGTGGCGGCGGAGTGGATCCACTCGTGGTAGAAACAGTTGATGGAGTGGTCGAGAGGACTCCGGTGGTGATCGTGAGGATCACCACCAGCAGCAAAGCTGCTCCTTGCTTCATCTTTGCTCAGGACCTGAAAAGAAATGTCGAATTCATTCAGAATTTCTTTCACCTGGACAATGCTTCACAGACTTTGCAAAGTAGTGGGTAATGAGATGGAACTAGCGTACAGAAATGTTATCATACCTCAGAATATTACAAAATATCTCATGTGTGATAATTGCGTATGAAAATATGCGCGTTAATTAAAATTTCCAAACCACTCACTATTTATTTATCATACACAGGCGAACCTGCAACGGAGAATATCATTTTGCTACTAGGTGCTAAGAATTCGGAAAGCCTTTTCGGCTCGTTTTGATCATGTAGAATTTTTTCATAGTTGGTGACCTAACGTTGAGTGGTTCGACGGACTAGGATTCGCGTTCTTGTGTATGCCGCACGGCAAATCAAGGCAGTCGCGAATAGTTTATTCAAATATATGCGTGGGACGTTACCTCGTAGATTTGCAACGATCGTTATGAGCTAGTTGAAATAACAGCGAACGTAGCTGGCTGTAATATTTCTTACGTCTTTACTGCGACATTATAGCCATTTCAATTATCTATTACCTACGTCACGCTTGTGGCTGCTATCATTAATATTTCAATTGAAATACATCCACGTATATTTATCGTATAAAATTTGTACCGTGATACACGGCTTACCTAACACGTCGCAATACTCAGTTTTATCGATTCCACTCCAACAGATAATTTTTTTTGGCGTTTCATTCTACAGAGCTGATAAGGTTGAGGACGAATTGAAAATGAGTGTGACTTTCCTAAACTCTAGGAATCGGATGAAATGATTTGATTCTATGCTCCGCAAAATATTCTGGCTCAAGAAAATGCACGTACACTCTCAAGACCTGGAAATGTATTGGTTAAATTGAAAATTGACTCGGAGCTATAGTTTCGGAAGTCTGTACATCATTCTCTATGTGATAATGCGGGTAAGAATAACGCATTATTTTCTACAAATAGATTCCAAAGATATTCACACCACAACACGTGATCTGGCTGTTATTTCTATTCGAGACCATGACTATCAGGATTTGTTACGTCACAAGGCAGATAGGATTCAGCTTCCGGTAAATATACGATTTTATCAATCTGAATCGTCGTAAATCAACTTTAACTGTGCTCTCATTGTCGGAAGAAGAAGTGAAGATGAAAATGAAAATGACATTGGCACAAAAGAACTTCTTGACTATTCAAAGTGGCGTAGCAACAACGTGTAGGTGTGTGCTATGTGCTGATGACACACATGTTTGCACGTTTATCGGACGTGATATCAGCCAGATGACTAGGCTGTGAAATATCAGGTTCTTTTAGATCAAACGATTCATCACCTACAGGATTTGTACGTTTTGAAATATCGCACGAAACCCTACCGAAAGTACGGGCCTTCATGTAGAAAATAATCCACCAAAAATTACAAACGTGATCGCTGGATTCTGCCAGGTTCTTATTCAGGTATCAACAGTTTCAGACGAGCGAATGTTCCATCATTCGAACTTCCAGGAGAAAGTGGGATAAGTAGAACTAAATGTTTTCTAGGTCCATCGTCCATTTATCGGGTTTAGCAATATCATCCATAATATTTTGCAACACCAGATTCGCAGAAGTGAATACGATTACCTGTTCCGGTCATGTATAATGATTGCATATCAGGTTTCGAATTACCCGAACTAACGCTTCGTTATAAATGATTGAATTTTCCTCGAACCAGTCTTCGGTTTTAGTACACCAAGATAGAGGTTTGATGAGATCATTTTTTCGCGACTGATAGGCTGAAGGAGACGCGACTCATAACTACGCCACGCACACCTATATAAAGCCATATCGTACCGATTGTGAACACGTCTTTGTCATCACGACAACGGCTGCTCGGATTCGTTATACTCTGTATCTATTTTTCCTCTTATCTGCCAGTTCCGCCAGGTGCGACGTTTATGATTAAATTTCCAGTTCGTCCCACAGCTCTAGTCTCATGCAAAGATTAACCTCCACTGCTGGTTTCATTCAAGGGTACCTATACGCCCACCATTGTACTCATGTCTGCCATTCAAAAAACTACTGCTCAAAAAGACTCTGTGCAGCCTTATAATCGGAACTGGTAAATCTTTATCGTACCGTGCACTATTTTTCACAGGACGAAGAATATTTTCAAATTGTTATACAGGACGTAATTTCCTTTCTCTCAGGCTGAAGTATAGCTGACAATTATGGTTCGAGTCATTTCTAGATCAGTTGCAGTATTAGGTATTGGTCCATGATCGTCAGACTTGGCAAAACTCAGCTGTTGCCAGTCTATCCCTAGCAGTAATATTATTCCATTCGACAAGCTGAATTCACGATACGACCAGGCAGACGCCAATCCACGCCACGCTACGGCTATCTGACACCTTGGCTGATGTGGTATCGTGTTCAGAATACGTATGTCCACGTACTCATCATACATGTAGCACCGTTTCGCTCTCTGCATTGCTAACAATACAAGTTGGACATACAACACCGTGATTCCCATCAGTCTCCAAAACTGAAACTTTAGGTTATTCTCAACCGAGTAGGTACAGAAAATTGTAAAAAACTAATTCTGTTTTTTTTTTGTTCAATCCGGAGGGTGAATTTCGATTTAACAAACATTACATTCTTCAGAACCAATTCACAATATGTATTCCGACGTCATCTTCCGATTCTAAATTGTTTGTTTAATCTACAAGCTGCTCAAGAGTCGAGTGAGCAAAGCCGCTTTTGATCAGTAGTCACGATACTAAACACTGTTCAAGATTTCAGTATAGGGGAAAGCGTTTAGTAAGGTTTCGTAGGTTTGATTAAGTATGCTAGTAAGTGACGTCACGAATGGCGCACAATTAAATGCTATTGAATATCAAATATTGAGGATCATTCAGTTCTACTGAACATTGATCGACTATACCCTTTTAATATAATCTCTCATCTCCTGAGGAATATAATTTCGAACCCAATTTTCTGAAAAAAGCCTTGAATAACCTGATAGCGCCACAGGGGGGAATCATAGAGGTTATTAAAGTTCGGAATACCTCAGTATGATGGCTTGAATGGAGCTTAGTCAGAGCCTAAGTTCTATTTTCATTAAACTAATTATTCTGGCCCTACGAAGGTCAACGGAATGGGGCCCAAGCTATTTACTTAGTAAGCGACAACTGCTTTTAGAGCCCTGGCTCTGGTCTAGTTAATGAATTCTGACGTTTATGTATTTAATGTGCTATTTGATATTGAGATCGCAAGAAAATCTTCAGAGGAAAGTATTCTGCCGTAATTAATTTGGCTTTACATCGCGCTCATACAATTCATGTTCATCTCAAATCATGCGGATCTCTCTTATATTAATTTCTCTTATTTCTTGATCGTTATCGTCACCTGTTTGGTATGGACTACATAAGATGAAATAATCAAAATGGCCTGACAATATATTTTGCTTGCGGATAATCAGAGCAGCATCTTCAAGCCCGTATAAATAATTTACGATTCATGTATGAGAACCCATCTCATTGTCAGTGATTGGGAAATTTCATTCAAGTTCTACAGTCTGAATGTTTCGCCAGAAAAACAGTAAAACGTTTGACAGAATGACTCGAAGAATTGTACACTTATTCGCAAAGTTAATAAAAAATCATCAATCCTACCTTCAGTAGCCTCATAATATAACATCTGGTGTGTTAATTGGCTTTCAACCTCTTTAATATTCGTTCGGATAATCGCCTTCCGGTATAAATCAATGCCTTTCAATCCATCGATCAAATTTTTCACCCTCTTTCCTGGAACCAGAGACTATCTAGACTCTAGTTCATAAGATCCGAGAGGAAATACCACTCAAGACCTAGTATCGCAGATAGCAAGACCTCAGGGGTTGTATTGTGTATAACGAGCTTGCCAGATCCGCAACAAGACTCGTTGAAGTGTAACAAGACTGTGCCCGGAAATCATGACAACGAACTCTTTGAAAATACTGATTTTTAATCAAATACTAATCTATAACTGATATACCACCGCTGACGAAAATAATTTAGCTGTTCACTGAAATGGGCAATTAGAGCTTTTTTATACATCATTCAGATCACGTCTTGTATGTACAAATTTAGAGCCGTTGGCCAACCGATGCGGCAAATTTCTGAAAGGAACAACTTTATCTAATTTTGGTTTTTTTTTTTCTTTGTCGTGTCTGGGCCATATTTCCTGAACCTTATATTCAATATAATTATGACACACTGTGATAATTTGATAAAAAAAGTTATCTATTCCACGAAAGTGTCTTGAACGTATTGTATTTGGATATATTTGCCCGTGATAAAGAAAGCGGTCGTCTTTCACAAATCTGAGTTAAAGAATTGGACAAATTAGCAGAGCCTGCAGTACTTATTTGAGCGGAAGTGACGGTGGATGAGCTTTCGTTTCCAGCTCTCTTTGTTCATTCAGCATACTATTTTTTCACAGTTTCATTGTGTATAATGTATATATAAATAGTGAATATGGTTCACGTAGTTTTTGGCGCGCAATGAAGAATCCCGCATCGTTTTCAGTGAATTTCAAGAAGATGTGACTGCATCGCGAGATGCATCAATAATTCCAGTTGCGTACCAAATCTGAAACAATACATTGCAGGCAAAAGATTGCCTCGTGCAAATGTATGTACTTATCTTGATAAGGCAACATGTATTAGATAAACTTCTCGGAAGTAGTCGTCGGTAAAAATGGCACCAGTCGCAATTAAGTTGGTAAATACACTTGTAGCGAACGATAACGTTAACTTCGAATATACAATCGATCCTAGGAAGGTTTTCATTCGCTTTCTATACCCGCAAAGAACCGATGTGATTATTGCTCCTGAAATACGTTATATGTATATAGTTAACCCGCATTTCAACCGTGTCCCAGGATTAACAATAAGTGACACTATTGACGCAATCGCTGATCTCGAGAGAAGTCTGATTTGCTTTACTTATAATCGGATTTTATTTGCGGAAAAAAGCGATTCAGGGACAAAGTTTCGCAACGATTCTCGTCCCTGAAAATGCGGAATTTCAAAAAATACGAAGACCCGATCGCACCTTTAGCTGGGACGAAAAGCAGGTAATCTGGGGCCAAGACCAGGTGGGTCGGGTGGCCCTTTGTCCGGGACATTATACCGCAAATGCACACCGTTGCAGGTAAAGTTACCTGCACAGTCTAGGCAGGTGGTCCTAAGTAAGGCCGAAAGAAAAGGGACTTACGCGCGAGTAAATCTTCTGGAAATCTTTGACCGCACGTTGCTGTGTATATATGAATATAATGGGTATATATGTATTGGAGATTTGAGGACGAGTAGACACTTCGTCTTCATACTTCGTTTATTTGTTATACGTTTCCAGCAGTTCGAATGTAAAGCCTGAAAATTGCGATTGGCCTCTCTTGTTATCGCGGTGATTTCCATTCGAAGAACTTTCTCATTTCATTATCCAGGATTCCACGGTCATGCGAAATGTTAATCAACCGCGTCTGTGATTCCCCCTGATATGAAAGAGTCTGGAGGAAATTCAAATACCACTTCCGGTGGGTAAGCGTAGAAAGCAATGTGCTTATTCTGAAACTTGAAATGCTTTCCTAGCCACGAATAGGGAGATGAGTCTAGTCACTAGTGAATTAGAGGTAAGAAAATTCTGTAGTTTCGAATATCGTGGGGCTTTCCGGACGCCAGATTCATGTTCAAAGTAAACGATTTTCGGCTTAGTCGTGGGCTGCAGAGGGCCAGCTGATGCGTGTTCTTGTCCAGTTGGGTCAACTTAAAAACTCAACGAACGACGAATCTGGAGATCGTAAGGCCGCACAACGGAATGCGATAGCATCGGGCCTACGTATAAGTTCGTCGAACGAATGGCCCCGCGCTGCATATGGCGTGTATTTCAACACTCGAATTTCCATCATGCATCCTAGACGCTGAAAGACGCGAGGGTCAATACATGGGCGATTTATACGAAGATCATCCAGATTTATTGGCGCTGAAAAACGCTTGGAGATTTCTTTTACTTTGATTATTCTGCTCGGTGATTTCAGAGTTCGAGGACATTAAGGATTCTTATCATCCGCTGAATCGCGAGAAAAGCCAGTTAACGCGGAAATATATTTCTTTATATTTTGAAATACTGACTTGTCTTCAGTTTTTCTAATTCAACCTCTTTCATATATCAAGCTCTTTGCCTTCTCTGCATTTACTTTAATTTGTATCTTTCCCTGTTGGGTTCGCTTGTCGCTAAATAAATGAAGAAAAGTACACATACAATTGACCGCGCATACATATACATAGCAGAAAAGTCACTGACTTTTCAAAGCGTGGATTTCACAATTCGAATCACTGTGTCATCACATGGCGAAACTGCTTCAGAAACGAAGAAAAATTCGCTGAGCCAGCGAAGAATGCCATTGTTCTAACAATGAATAAATGAATAAATATTCAGTAAACAGGCTGCAGACATATTATTATATATTTCGTTAAATTAAGTGAAATCGGGACGTAATTTATTTCCACTAATTATTCGGCAGAAGCCAGTATATCAATAGTCAGAATTTGGACCGAACACTTTGTTCTTCTTGATCGAAATTTTGCTATTTTCAATAAAACATGTTGGACAGCTTTATACTGTGATTAGAATAATGAGTTTACATCCCAAACAAGAGAATCATCTCTTCGTTTAGTATTTGTACTTTCGTTGAATTAACGTTAACCGAAAAAGTTTTAATCCGAGGCTAGAGTCGGGAAAATCGGACCGGTTTTTTTGTGAAAGAATTTCGCCAATTTTCAAGATCCTCAAAATCTGTATCATTATAGTATTTGAAATGTTCTGAAAATTCTGATATCTACGATTTTCAAAATCTGGAGGAAATGTTCGTCCAAAAAATGACGAACCTTGACGTATCCAACTCTCCCGACTTTGCCCTGCTGCGTGTAAAGCGCCTGAACCAAAAATTCAGTTTTGTAAAAAAACAATTTCGAATTAGTTGAACATCAGTGCATTGAGGTATTTGATTCCGTGCAAATAACAGTCAATTGAATATCATATTTGCTGATACAGCTTGACGACTATTGGCCTTGATGATGCCCCGAAAATGCCGAGTTCGTTATACGGTAGAGGTGCAAATGTATGCAAGGTTTATACACGTGCCATTTTTATTTTTTGTTATTGATGTCTTTAACAACAATATCCCATATGTTTCCAGTGTCAAACGGAATTCGGAAGTAAAATCAAAATTTCAAATATCAGTATTGCTACGCTAAAGAATTATTGAGCTCGGGGACACTGCAGTGATTAGAAGGACACGTCCAGAGTCATTGGCCAACGTACGAACCCAGAATGGTACGATTCCAGCTGGAGGGGACAAGAACCGTGAAAAAAAAAATAGACGTAAATTGTACTCGTATAAATAAATAGACCGCTATAAATAGAAATTAACAGTCGCTGCACTTTTTGTTCGCGTCATAATTGTACACGTTTAAACCTAGGTACGCAGTTTATTTGGAGGCATGAAATGTGTCCGATAAAAATCGTATGTTGATGGAAAAGTTGATCGAGGTGGCGCTAACTGCGGTGCATAGTACAACTTCTGTGAAAATCATGGTGACGGTATACGTTTGAAAAAAATACTTTAACAAAACTACGCTATCGCGTATTATTATTTATCGCTGGATAGCGCGCAGGGCCTTATCAGAGCTTATCAGCGCACGTATGTACGACTCGAACAAAAGTATATATTTGTTTTGTCTATAAGATCGGTACAAGCCCCACATACCTACTATGCAAGGATGAAATCCTCTGGAGATTCTCGCGAGGTGCAGTAATTCGTTTTATTACGATCCGCAAATATTTGGCGTTTCAGCAAATTGTCTATCTGCAAGATATATGCACGTTGCAAATTTCTGCCTCATAATCTAGTACGACAATGTAATTCTAACGTTACAAAAGTAACACGAAGAGAGACAAAGAAATATAAAATATAAATATATGAAAAAGGAACTGATTTCTAAAGGAAGGCGTGTTTCGCAGGCGTCAATTGTCATATACGCGTTAAACAAAAAGTACAAATGTGACGAGCAAATAATGAGGAAATCACGTCACAACATATTTTGGTCATTGTGACCGGTGAATGTGCTATGCACATGTATGTATGTAGAATACATGTACGCTTATAACTCATGTATAGAGTCGTAAGTTCGCACATTTTGTGCTGCAGTGTCGTGTGGATCGCAAAAAACTGAGACGAAAGTTACTCTTGTTGTGAAAAGTCCGCAAGCGTTTAGCTTTTGCTCACGAGTAACGGAGGCTCGCACCAACCAACGATCGACTTCAGAATTATTAGTGGAGAAAGACACAGCTATATCTGACTATAACAGAAATGACACCGGTTCTTTTTGTCTAGCCGGTCAATCAGGTTGACGGTGTTTAGGTTTCACCTATGGGGAATATTATGCATTGCCAGCTCGATTTCTGTCGTCGTATATGACCCTGTGTGTTTCCACTGAATTTCTAAAGCCGAGCGATGATAATTGGTGCATGAATTTCTTATGCTTGTGAGTAAAAACTAAACAGTCGCGAAGTTTTTTGCAAGAGCAACAATCGTCCTAGATTTTTACGAGCGAGACTACACTTATTGAGCCGATTTTTCGATACCCTCTACGTAGATTCATGTATGGCTGGTAAACACACGACGTATGAATACCTCCGAAAGTTTCAAACGTGTGTACATATAACATACGTGTTGTAGTAATGTTTTATCAAGAGTGAGCATGTGCGCAACTGTGGTATATACGATGTCGATATACGTACGAGAAGAATCGACCACAAGCAAAGATCGTCTGTGTAATCTTCGCCATGGGCGGCATCTGTAAACTCTTTCGTCGAACTCATGTGATCCGGAATGCCTGATATTTTATTGCTCCTAAAACTCTCTTCGACAACGTCACACCCGATACCCATATCTCGGCTAAGCTATAATGATTCACAAATCTGAACATCTGCACGTTCACCGCGAAACGTTTATTATTTTATTTTTATTTTTATTAATTATAACTACTCAACGAACCGATCCGTTTCTCCCATGTCAAGAATTTCATACCCAGCTGTACACCTAGTTCTTATTATCTTCAACCTCTTTTTTTAATCTTCATGTTTTACGTTTACTGTTACCAATATACACTCCCATTTCACGCATGGAATTATACCGTTCTTGGACAATATTTATCAATCGCACATATTCCAATATTTTCTGTTTTTTTCGTCTTTTATTTTTCAATATTTGTTGCTTGACGAATCCTTTAATCGGAACTAAATTCTTGGCGTTGTTTAGTTTGTAATCAGCCTTGGGCTTTTTACCGCGAGAATAATACGACCTTGTTGACTCTTTATAAGGAATTCTCATAGATGTAAGTTATCTCGTGTTACTTGATATTATTATTTTTTTTTCCCCTCATTTCGCGCAGGTCTTCCTTTTTTCTTTTGAAAAGAAAGCGTAGATACATTCCAGTATGAAATAAAACGTAACGGATCTTTGTTCAACGTATACTATATGTATACAATATAGATATAGGTAGGTACGGCAAGATAGCTGCTCATGATCATGCGGCATGCATATGTGTTTGTCGAAGTGGCGCATAACCGCGATGCGTACTACTTTAAAAATAGTTCACAAATTATATGATCCGTGTTGTTTAGAAAATGAGATTTGAACTTGCGCGGTGATACGTTTCCACATACATTCGTGTCTAACAAAGTGATACTAAAACCTTCTAGGTATAGACAAAGTCTAGACGATTTTCTCCCCGCAATCATCTGATTTTAAAATCATTCGACACACACACACGCGCAGACGTGTACTGTACGTGAAAAAGTTTCGTATTAATATCGCGGAATTTTTACTCCGTTTAACGAACGCGCTCAATGACATTGAGATTCGGATATTTAGTATATGTAGACATATATCTATGTACGTAGAGAGAATCCTTGAGTCTTAAGATAGTCAACACGCTCACCGATCGCTAAATGCAGAGTATATACTACGCGAAGCTCAGTCAGCAGCCATTGAAGTGCATCTTCTAACGCGTTGACATGTGTGAATGAAAAACGCCGATTTTAATAGTTCCGAAGCGATTTTCAAGCGGGAAATTAACTTGTGAATGGCCAATCGACTTACCGATATCAATCCAAGTGCTCGGCTAACGTTCCAAGCGAATTTATATCCAGGAAAACTTAGAAATACTCTCGTTGAACGTCCGCACGGTCTGATCAGGTCTTCGAAATTTAGAGCTATGTACGTTGCGACTAACGCGCTTTGCCTACGGAGTGGGGCCGCAACTCGACGCTGAGTCCCCCTGGTGCCCTTTTTGGTGGGGGGGAATTATTTCCGCCATTTTGTGTGTAAGCGAGTCGTGACTCGCAGGTAATTCAGGTAACAGGTTCTCGGAACAATCGGCTCCTCGTCCAGGCCATCTATCTGTTTTATTTCGAACTCTTCGACCACCTGCAGCACATTTTTACCACAGGTAAATAGCTGCGTTCCTTTACGCTTACCTGCCCTCACAACCAAAACTATAGCCATGGAATTCTCGTCACTTCACACGAGTAAACGTTTTCGGCAAAATTGTAAAGTCTAGAAGTTATTTCTAGTTATTTGTGTAGAATGTTTTAAAAATATTTGTCATCAGTTCAATTGTATTCCCTCCTCAAAATAATTCTTCCAATTTCTGCGAAAGTTTTAGAAAAATTCGAGCTTTTCGTAATATTTTTTCGAATGAAATTGTCATTTCTTCTCAGTATTAGGGACAAAAGTCGGTTCGATTTTTTTGTCGAAAGCGAAGCAAATTTATACGATTGTCTATGTCAAACTGCGAGAAGTTGAAATTAGAAAAACTACGAAAAGTAGCTAATTCTAAACTCCTTGCGATATCAGTGAAAATTCATGAGGGTGGATATTTCCATTGGAGATTTGGACGAATTATCCTCTGACATATCTTCAACATAAGTTCGCTGGAGAACTACGGGCAAATAAAAGGCTAACGAGATAGGATTGAATCTACCAAAGTGACAACATTTACTCGAAGGTTTCTTCGGATGAAAACTCGGAAAGGCAAATACTTTTAACTTTTATTATTGTTGATAGCCGATCCAGTCGATGGATCTCTAGAATAGTTTACATTTACAGATACTCAGGGCAACAGACGTTTGTCCAAAAAATATTCGTCTGGTGAATTAGAAACGAAAGATATGAAATTAAGAGTATTCCGTGAAACGATCGCATAGATGAAGAACGATCAGTTCATACGTGGGCACATACCTGGCCAAGATGTCAAAAACTTGATTCTCCTTAAATTACGTACATATATTTAAAGCCTCATCTAATTTGGGGCATACGAAAATATTGTTCTACTTTCCCACTACCTTTATTAATACAATTAAGGTTATATCAATTTAGCACTAAATAAATGTTCTGTTCTATCAGAATAAACAATATTTTCATTTCACACATATTAGGAAATTTTTAAAGTGTATTATCGATTAAGAAAAATCATAACCCACCAAAGAGCTCTTAGTGACAGTTGGATAAAGTACGCCCTGTAAGTCAAATTGACTCAATGTGTCAACGTCGTGGCCAAAGAGTATATCAACAAAAGGTTGAATAGTTTTTTGTTAATCTTGCCCGCAGGATATCTCAAGAACCGCTGGATAGATCTCTTCATCCGTTTATACCCAAGGATTGTGGATTTCACCCTTCTCTGAACAATGAACCAAAAACCTGAAACGACAATTGCTTTCTGGGAGCTGGTTTATTAAGGATGAGACGAAAATGAAATGAAAATAAAAAATGGAATTTCAACACAAACATTTGTCTATTCTGGTATTTCCACAATTATCATCGTTTTGCATATTGGATTAATTTTTTCTGACAGGCCTGATTTAATTGTAATGTGGCTATTCGATCCTCGAGAGCTGTGGCTTGAGAAATTGTGCGCGCAGCACATACATACTTGAATATTATTACCATTTACATTATGTCGAGTTACTAATGCCATAAGGTCGTAAGCGCCAAAAACGCGATTTTAGTACCAGAAGGTCGTATAATTTTATTTTTTTTTGTAATCGCTTTAGAATCGTCTGTTACGTGTAAATCAATTGAAATTGGAAGACTCGAAAACTAAAAGCAGAAGGTCGTATGTGCCGAACACATACGACCCTCTGGCTTTAATCTCAGCAAAAAATCGTGAAAATTAAAGTCAGAAGGTCGTATCCGCCATTTTTTTTTTTTTTTTTTTCTTCAAATCTCCGTGAAATTGACGAAAACACGTAGATCCATCGAAATTTCCGAAGAAAATATTTTTTGGCGGATACGACCTTCTGACTTTAGTTTTCACGATATTTTCCTGAAAATAAAGCCAGAGGGTCGTATGCGCCAAAATCGTCTTTTATCGGAAATTTCGATGGATCTACGTGTTGTCGTCGATTTTACGGCGATTCAGAGAAAAAAAAAAATTTCGGCGGATACGACCTTCTGGCTCAAATTTTCATGATTTTTCCCCAAAACTAAAGCCATAAGGTCGTATCCGACCAAAATTTTTTTCTCCGAAATTTCGGTAGATCTACCCGTTTTCATTGATTTCATGATGACTTCGAGAAGAAAAAAAAAATTTACGACCTTTTGGTTCTAATAGAACCAGAAGATCGTATACGGTCGCTTACGACCTTATGGCATTAGTAACGCGATGTGTATTCATTATTAGGTTAAACAATCAATAATGAAAAAACTTTCATACAACAGCTGACATGTATAATGTATCTGAAAAATTGTGATCTCGATTCAAATGAGGGCTAATCTTGACAATGACAGTTTAGTTGTCAACTGCAGATCATCGGTAATTCTGTATCAGGGCTCTCAATTATACAGTACGTAATCTATTATACACCAAGGATTGCCAACTTTTCAGCATTGTGGTCAACATTCCGTAAAAATAGAACTCTGTATTTAACACGTATGTATGGAGTATTCAAATCCACAAATACTCACACGTGTACGTATGTAGTGTATATGTGCTCACATGTTTGAGGAAGAAAATGAAGCTTCAGTTGAGCAGAAAACAATAGCGTACGTCACGTGATTATTGCGAAGGAATAATGAAACAGTTTTATCGCAAGATTGTGGAAAGTGGTATCTAACACATGACACAGAATTACTGAATCGTTTTACTTGAATGATAATTTTTTAACGATAAGGCTATCCTGCGGTTTACTGACAATGAGCTAGAAATCAGCGAAGAAGGTCTCCTGAGATTCGAATCTACAGTGGTTTGCATTTTCCAGTTAAATTTCATCACATGTGTGGTGGTTTGACGTTACGTATTGTTTCATCCTAGTGAAGTTGCTAATCAAGGATGAAAAACAAGGTTATCAAAGGTCGAGTATAATTAGCGTAAAAAGACACACTAAAATATGCAATGAGTTGTAACGAACGATGAAATTCAATTGAGCTGCATGGCCAACCATACGATATCACAGACCTCCTAGACTCCTATAGAGTATGGCATACGAATAAATTGCAGGAATAGATTCATACGAAAAATTCGAATTTAGCCGATCAATAATCGAACGTTCATCAATCAAATTACAGTTAGAACGTCTATTTCAGAGATCGTTGTTCAAAATTAATAGAAGCCATTGACAAATAGAAAGGGCGCACTGTCATCAGCTAGGTACAGTTATATTGGAGTCTCATAAATTCGTTGGAATTATGGTTGAAAATAACGAGATGAATAAGTAGCAGTGATACGACCGTGGCTTGTGGTGTTGCGAAGGATTATCGTGGTTAGGAATAACTCGAACAAAAAATGCGCATATTGTTTGAAGAAAATCGGCCAAACCGAGATGGTATGATAGGAATGGGTGCCACGCCTTTTTCGTTTCGAACTTGCAGAAGCCACTGGCTCAAATCTAGACCTTCATCTTCATTCATCATCACATGTCCCGATTAAGGTCCCATCGTTTAAACTTGTGTAGGTATTCAAAGTTTTAATCCTGCGATTAGGTATAGGTAGAAGTTCAAATTTTGGCAATCCTAGGGAACTGAATGAAGTGTGTAATCGAACGTTTGAGCTAGTAGCTGCCCAATACGTTCGAATGCTGTGGATTCATTTGTCACGTGCTCGAAGCTGTCGCGTGACCAGGAAATACTGACACAATAATAGACTCATATCTGCATATTTACTCTTTCAGAGATAGTAGAATGAGGTAGGATTGTGTAATCCCAACTGAGACGAATTTCGACGTACACAAAACGTTTTTGCACATAACGGGCGACTAATAATATTGTTGGGTTGAAATTTCGGAGGGTTTGTTATGGCATGAAAATGGAGAAGAATGGAAGGTGGGACTCAATGCAGTTTATTATAATACGAGCCCAAAGTGTAAGATAATGAAACATCTCTGGTCTTACAATAAGTGTAATTCGAGATTCGTTCAACTCTTCAAGCAGCATTTCGATACAATAATTCATCGTCAGACCCGAGTCAATTGACTGTAGGTATGTGAAATCGGATATCCTATAATGGCATCAAAGATTGCATTGTCAGGAATAATGGTCACTTATCGATGTTTGGTGCTTCGGTAGCGACGTTGGTAAGTATAGGAACCGAGCATCGGTAACGTCGTGCATATCAGCCATCAATTACTTTGTATTTCGATTAAGATTACGATTACGATTTTTGAAATACAAAAGTAATTGATGGCTGATATGCACGACGTTACCGATGCTCGGTTCCTATACTTACCAACGTCGCTACCGAAGCACCAAACATCGATTATAAATAAAGTAAACATCAAATAAAAGATATTCGTAATATTCAATTGAACTCATTCTAATTTAGGGTCATTGAAACTGTGAAGGAATTACGTTTTAATTACAATTTTCACAACCCTGGATACAAGTCACAAGTACCCTCGGATCCTTTGGAGTCCTTTATAAACGATGCACAGGTCTATTTGTAGAAGGTAATTTAAAGATTTTACATTTGAGCCTTAGACTATTGACTTGTTAGCCAGTCAATGCATTCAGAAGGGTTCGGCAAGCGTGACTGTCGCTCAAACAGCCCAAAACGGGATACGATTCATTTCCGACTTGCTGTTTTTATCATAGTTTTAATAAAATGACGAAATGATAAGGAGATACTTACTGAGTACGTACCTGCCGCGGGAGACGATTTTCCAAGCCGATAACATGATTATACTTACTATCTCAAAACCACGGCTGAAAATTGGCACTCAATTTTGCGATGAAATTTAGAATACACAATAATTGGAGTAGGTGATTTTTTTTTTGCGAGCTTCACGTTTTTTTTTTTTTTTTAATTATAATTAATAATAATGCGGTCCTGAATAGCTGCTATACATCATTACAAATATGTGAAAGTACAGTATACACCAATAGTATCAATCTTTCGTTGAGATGATCATATACCTATTACATTATCGAAGCTGCAAAATGATGAATTTTTCAACGTTGAGCCAAAGGCATCAGAATGAAAAATGGTTCTTTGAGCCTGAATTGAACGGTTCTACAGTGCCAGAGTAGACTAACCCACATTGTCGGTAGGCTCATTGTAACTATTATGGACCATTTGAAATGAGCCTTATCGACAATGTAACTTATTGTTAGGCTACTCATTATTCATTGAGTTTTCAATTTATGTTTTCATTGCCGAGAGACAAATTACTTTCAAAGTTGTTGTTTGCGTAATCGCAGTACTTCGACGCAAAATGCAATCGAAGTATATTTTTCGTTGGAAAATATGATATTTTTCCAAAGCGAACAACTGAACGTGGCCGTTCATCCTTATAGTCGTCCTTTGCCAGGCTATAGGATGATTAGTACCAAAAAATGGGTAGAAGCACGTGTGCGATCTACCTTACCATCGTGGCACGTGCTGGCCGAGCAACTAGTGCTCCAATGCGAAGGATCTTGTACTTTCTGAGTGATCGCCGTGGTCGGTATTCAGTCGAGATCAGAACCCACGAATTTTATTCGACGTTTCCCAGGTACGTGACGGAGTTTTGAAAGCTTGAATCGAGAGAATCTTTCAGTAGGTCTTCGTTCTGCGTTTATCTAGCAGTAAAAATAATCTAACGCGTTATCGCGTTATCAGATAACGCGGGTTATTTGCGTTCGCGCGCTTGTAGCTGTACTAAAATTCTTGGAAAAAATGACGCGTCGAAGTATTCACCTGGAGACATACGTAAGTCAATCGACTATACTTAGTCACAAATATTAGCAATCAGAATCTTGCATCTGTCAATAAATTGGGTTCATACATTTTTACTAATTCAGCTAATCTGGAACCAACACCAACACTCCTGAGCTGAAATCAAGACATAAAATTCTTTCCAACAAACTCGTAGGAGTCGAGTAGTCGGATCGGGATTACACCTGAATTCGTACATCGCGAATGTATGGAATACCTGGGTTGGTATATCACCACATACACGTATCATGTGTAAATACAGGTCTCCAGTGATGCAACGATACAGCTTTCTAAAAAAATATGACAATCCACAGAGAACTATCATCAAGTTATACAGTCGTCGCAATTTTTACCTCATTTTACCTTATAGTGAGAAAAGATCAGTTGCGAAGATTGAATGAACTACGACGTGATAATATCGACAAAGATGGTCAGAAAGTCGATATAATTTTCTCTATTCTCTGTATAAGACTTTTTTCCAGAAGTTATAGGTATCACAGGCATATACGTACCCGGAATCGCCATTTAGAGAAAAATAGTGGGGCACGAGTGGCCGATAGTTTCATTTCAGCAGAATTTCACCAAATTATTTCTCTTCTCAAATATTGCACAACTCACGCACGCTTCAGTTCCATACCTGTATTATATACCTGTATTCGCTCGTCTGCGTCTGCGGTAGGTACCACTTTCGTCATAAGTCTCCTGATCTTGGCTAGCGGGTACGCAGGTATACGTCATCGCGGTGACCAAGATTCGTCCTGGTTTTTATGTCGCCCAAGAGTTTCACCTTTTATTCTCGTACGTATTTTCCTACTCGATTATCCCCCGCGTGGTTTTTCTCACGTTTGTCTTTGGTCAAACGCAGGTCAGATATCCCCACACGTCATCGACTTCGTTAAATTATACATATTTATATATTTATAGACTCAGATCAGCCTCCATCATCCGGTTTTTCCGTTTTTCTTCATCTCGCTGATCCTTTTCATTAACGAATTTTGTGGTGCTGATAAAAACCGATAATTGGTGCTAGGAAAAAACAGCCCTGACATTTATGTAATATCGTTCTAGGAAATGCAGTCGACATTTTTCAGCTCAACTCTTTACAGCCAGAGTCTGGAGAGTCTCACGGCTTCGGGTCCCGTCTGCAGGTGTGGTGATCAAGAAGTGGCGTGATCCATGGAAGTCCTGGTTAGCGATTGCTGAAGGCATTATTTCCAGGGAAAAGAAACTCATTGGCAACGTCATCACGGCTGTCTTTAGCCAGCATACATTAAGATCTCGTCGTAAATTTACCTACGTCAGAGACTAGGCACAGGGAATTTGGACTAGTCGAATACAATTATTCGCAAATTATTTGCTAATCTTCAGCTCAGAGCGAACCGCAGAAAACAGCGAATTTCAATAGCTGAATACATTATGAGGTTAGCCGTACGCTACGGTTTTTTTTTTTTTTTTTTTTTTCTTTCTATTCCTGTTTTTTCTTCGTCAAATACATTCTAGCGATGAAAAAAAAACAACATTTATTGATTGTACTGTTATCTGAAACGGCTAAATTATGCATAGAGTATTGACTTCTGAATGGGTCTTTTTTTTTTTTTTTTTTTTTGAAACGCTGATCCGAAATTCTTGGGATCGCAGATTTCCTAAGCAGTTGTAATGGCGGAAGCGAAGACCTCTTGGTGACACACGGGTTCAAGATCATAGTGGGACTAAATGTTACAAGGCGAGCAACTTCCTGTATATCGCGTATATTAACTACCATACGCGAGTTAATCACCAGATAGTTATATTTCTGGATTGAGGAGTGCTTGATACCTAGATGCCCATACGTCCCAGCTTATCGTAGGTATTTTGCATAAGTGTCACGAACAGGACATATGCGCTTGTTTTCATCGCGTACTCGATAAATAGGTACCTCTGAGGTGTTTATTAACGCAGCTGTCAAGGTACGGAGCGAAGATCCACAAAGATCTTTTTCATGATAACAAAACTTTGTTCATTTGTATAACAGCGTGAATTACAAGCGCGGATGATGAAAGGTAGTATTAAAATATTGAAATAACTCCTCACCTCATGGGTTACAAATGATTATGTAAAATAATACAAAACTCTTTCATAATTAATTTGGTTTTTGTGAATAATCGGTCGGGGTCACGATCGTATAAATAATTCTCATTCGAAGAACAAATAACAGCGGCAACTTATCTCCCCGCAAAAGGCTTTCAGCTACGGCTATATAAGCGACAAGTTAAGATGCGGTTTTAATTAATCTTCGTTAACGCACAATTCTCGATGAACACAACATCGACATACTTTCATTGCTCGTATATCGCTCCTCTCTACCCAAAGAAAAGTTCTACGTCATAGTTTTTACCTTCGGGTAACAATGAACTGAACTCAAGAAACTCAGGCTGGTTTTCGCGATACCTGCGAGCCAATATCCGATCGATCTGACACACGTGCTGAAACTGTTCCAATTCGTTTCAGCTGAATAATAAATCGACAAGATTCGGCCAATGTCGAATCAAATAGCGAATTTTTTTACATTTCATTGAGTGAGGAGTAGACAAACATTGATTTCCTACTAAAAACGAATTTCCTCAATTTCGAAATATTTTCAAATCCCTTTGGCTGCTGCCACACCCGATCCTGACCATGCGTTGGTCCGTCTGTCTCCCGGTTTTTCCGAAATGAATAATATTCCGATGTCCAGGAAAACGGTTGAACGAAAGAATTCGAAACTTCAGAAAATCGTAGCTTGTGCCTTGATGATACAAAATTACTTTGTCCATTGACATTGACCGACTGATGAAAAAACTATTAGGCGATGAAAAGTCCAGATCAACCCAGTAAAACTTGTTAATTTCACTGTCATTGTCGTGATCAACTGTCATTTTGCAATTCATGCAAAAACAGTATAATTTTTATTTCATTTTTAGGCACGATCGCATAGCGGAGTGCCCATTACATTCGTCCTTGCGAAAAACGTCGGATCGAAAAAAAAAAAATTTCTTCCAAAGTAAAAATCCATTTCAACACTCACACAATTGGTTTTTAGCATTTTAGAAAAAGTATGTGTGTGTGTGTACGCCGAATTTTGTATCCAGAATTCCGCGAGAACGACTTGAGCGAATCGGATGAAATTTAGAGGAAGGATCAGCTATTTGGTGAGGATGTTCAATTAACCTTCTGAAGATTTTCCCACTTCCGGTTACAAAATGGCGCGCGTTTTTTCGAAAGTTATCATGTGTATCTTGAATCCCGGGAGAACGAATTGAACGATTCGGATGATATTTGGAGGGAAAATCAACTGTATAGTGAAGATGTTCCATTACCCTTTTGCAGACTCTTCCACTTCCGGTTACGAATGGCGAGTGTTTGAACATTTGTACAAGTATTACGAGTATTACTCGAGTCTGGGAAAAACAGCTCAACCGATTTCAACTAAATTTTCGTAAAGTATCACTATTAGTTCGAATATTAAAAACCTACGATAGTGCCTGTATTGCAAAAAAGTGAAGCTTTTTTCTTCATACCGCTAGTTGGTTTTCTACTCGTCGTTGATCCTTCTCGCAGCGTTTCTTCAATTGCAGTATTATGTCTGATTATATAACTATAACAGTCGCCTAGATGGAGTTTACTCGCGTTTAAGAAACGCCTCATCACTGTACACTCGATTGATGATAGTTGTAGCACCGTCGAACCTTAAACTTCAGTCACGTGGAAAATTTACTAGTTTTTACGACGAATGGCAGATCGCACAACATCAAAAGTTTCGATTTGTATCGCAGACTTGTATATTTCTTCGTCGCTTACGCAAGTCCTGAGCTTTCGATGTTAAATTCCCCGCGAATCTCGTACACTTCGATGCTTCCAACTCACCTTGATCAACCTTGGAATATTCCGTACCAGTCAAACCGCAAGTTCATCCATCAAGTGAAAATTCAGGCACCTTTAGCTCCCCGAATCTATCGATGTAACGGTTTGTCGAACGGACAATCTCCTCCCGCGCAGTCTGAGATCGGTCAGAAAACTGATGACCTTGGAAGTACCAATCGACGTACTGACGCGTCTCTTGCCAGTTTTTTTTGCAATTTTTTCTTTTTTTTTTTCTCTATTTGTTATTTCTCTTCAACATACGACGTCGTCTCCCTCTCTCCGCGATTTCAACTCTATTTTTATTTTCAATTCAGTACCTACCACGTGTCGCGGTTCGCGTCGTCGTATTACGACGTCTACATGTGTCGTCGTCGTTCACTCGCAGGTAGATTCTAAACGTCTAGTTGAGTCGGTTTATTATAGGCGAAGTGTTGGATGTGAAAACGTATAAGCACTCGGTGATCAGGGGTCTTTGTTTGACGGTTTTATCGAGGGAAAAAGACCCCTGAATACGATATCTGGCCCTCGTGTAATTTTACCACGCGTTCATACGGTACGTGTAGGTTATATGTGTATTAAACGAGAGGTAATGTAACAAGCACATACGTATGTATGTACATATATGTATACAAGTGCGGTTCTACATACGTCCGAGCCAGAACACGAATAGAATTGCATAGAATCGACGCTGAAACGCTCGCAATGTCATTGTCATATTACGATTGCTCGTGAAATTCGCTGTGTCCGGGAAGTTGGAGTAACTTGATTAACGGTACCAACCCAACCCAGACCAGATGAGCCCAACCCAACCTTACTTCTCTGCAATCGTGGGATTCTTGGTCCGCTAATTTTCAATTTAGCTAATCGTTTCTTATGACCAAACGGATATCTTGACGGAAATTAGGAAATTCACTTGCCATTTCCTCTTCTCATCTCCGACTTCCCTATTTTTTAAAATTCACACTTGCATAAAAGTCTAGTTTTTGCGAGATCTATACGCGTTTTACAGTCCTCACTACTCCGACTGTTTTTAGATGTGTTTTAGATATAGGCGACTGGGCGTGTGTATGTCGTGTCTGTGTCTACGGATGTGGTCAGTTTTTTGTTCAACAATATCTTCACAACGGAGAAACGGATTTTAACTCTCGGTATATCCATCAATTCGGATTTGTGAATGAAAATTGATCAGATTTCAAATTTGTTCACGGCAGTACTTTTTGAATGAGGAAGAAAAAAGAAGTTCTTTTAATTGAGTTCGTTGAGTTTTCATCAGATCTCCACGTTTTTTAAGCCCGGGGAAATGCCTCCAATCGCTTTTAGATCGAAATCTGCGTGTGTGTGTGTTTGCCTGTGGGGGCGGGAATAAAGTTCCGAACCCAAAGAGTTCCGAACATTCAAAATGCCTAATTTATTACAGACGCGATTCTGAGTTCGTAAAAATGTTAGAGTTCAGAATTTGCAAATTCCAAAAAGTCGAAATGCGGACAGCTCAATGATCCGAAAGTTGAAAAATCAGAGAGTCCAATAATCCGCAAATTTAGGGGAAACTCATCAGAAGCTGTCAAATGAACGACGTTGCATGTGTGCGAATTCCCAGATTCGGAGTTTTGGCATTTCGGATCTGTAGCTTTCGGAATTTCGATTCTCCAGTGTTCTTCGATTTGGAGTTTTTCAAATTGGCTACGTAGACTTTCGGGAGAATAATCTTTCTAAAAACTATGAGTCGGTAGTATAATAATTCCGAATTTTTACCTTTCGCAGCTTTCCTAATTCAGGATCTCAATCCCATCCCTGTATGTGATTCATTTTTTATCCAACGATATCTCGAAAATAGATAACCGAATTCTTATGATGACTCGAGTCTTGGATGATGCGGTTTTTCTAACCTTAGAACTGATTTGAGTTTGCCTTTAATTGATCCGCGGTAATCGGAACATAAAATTTCTGAAAAGAAATATAATCAATGAAATCTCGACGACGGATCGACGGATTTTCATGATCTTGGTCTCAGTCGACCAGCCAATTTGTTCCAATTCAAACCTGATCGAATCTTCCTGCCAATCAATCCAGTAGTTTTCGAGTCAAGAAAACAGTTCACCCGAATTTCAAGATGGTTCACTCAGCATGGCCGACTAAGTATTTCTCAATATGGGAAAATTGGTATTTGCAAATTTTTGGCTATTCGAAAAATTCACAACGATGGACATGAAAGTACAAATACAAAACTACCTTTTCGCTTTCGACACAATAGACACTTTATTCTCATAAACTTTCCTGGACCGAAATAATCTGGGTGGAAAATGATATGATATACTTATTATAGGCCCACCGAATTATCTGCAAATTTTTTTTTTCTTTCGTATTTGCGATTAGCGCTGCAGAACGTGCGTTACTACTTTCTCTTCGGAAAAGCAGGACTCATAACTTACGAGGAATACGATTCTAAGATAAAAAAAGAGCACCTCGAGTACGTCATCGTCTCGTAGAAACGTGTAACCCTGTTGATATCGAGAAACAACCTGTAGTCACAATCGTTGTCAGACTTGGGTACAAGTGTAGTGGTGTCATGTTTCGGTGAAAAATTAATCAATGCCAGGATAACGTGGGTGCTGATGATTTCTGCAGCCGTTAGCTGATCTTCGCGAAGGTTATCGTACTTCGCTTTGCTGATCGTGAGCCTACGAGATAGGAGCTGATAAATTGTTCAAATTCAATTAATGACGAATTAAAGAATTTATAATGAAATTCATGCATTGAAATGACGATTCAAAGTATTATTTTTGCAAAGTCAATTAACGACGATAACTCATTTTATTTGAATTTTCAACGTGGATATTGATTCTAGTATCAAAACTGGCTCTTGGTCGGTTAAAAAATATAACACTTGACTTTAAGAACGTTAATTACACTGATAATTTTTGACATCGGATCATTTTTCATTAAATACTCTTATCATTCCGTTGACAATATTCTGAGATATCACTTCAAAGCTTCGAAGTGCAAGGTCGGTTTAATGTGTGAGGTGATTAGACGACCTAATCACGAGGCCAATCTTCTTACGATATAATTAATGGTAAAAGTAGCCGCCTCCGAATTGCATCGCAGTTACTATTCACACTGGCCAGTTCTTACGCAATTGTGAAACGGTGATATGGTATGGTAATTTTTTTACGCAAAAGCAAATTACCAAATGCCAAAAGTAGCAACATTGTATTCGTTCAACCGACTGGTGAAGCAGGTAATAGAATTTAGTACAAACATGTCACATTCTAATTTTGACAATGAGTACTACCTAGTTTGCTCGTCAGGGAAACGTTTGAATTGGCTTTCGTGATAATTGTACGTGGGACGATTGAATATTCTCTGAATATATTACGCCATGTACGATTCGAGCAATGAGACCGTGGCGATGCACGAAATCGCGGGTGATAACTTTCACACCAATTGAGATTTTCGAATCATTCTTCGTTTATACTGAACCCCACATTCGGGAGTTCACTCAGGAATTTTTCCATAATTATCTAATATTTTTCCCCGGCCTGCCACGGGCTTGAAAAACAAAGCGATGAGTATTTGTTAACGTTCAAATACTGATGAGATTCTCAAGTAATATCCCACAACTCGATAAACAACAGACTTTCGATTAGCGTTTATAGTCTGAAAAGAATTCCGCAGACTTTGAATTGCGCTTTTGCCAAATTCTTCAGTATTTTTTTCCACGGAAGTTATGCAACACGAGGTATACTTATGACTCCCGGCTATTTCCTGATAAATTGCCGGTTATTGACTTATTACGCTGTATATCTTCGCAGAAACAGTCCCATTTCTTTGTTCCAGTCAATGGGACAAAGCAATTCACTATTCGCGCTACGTCAAGATGTGATGTACAATTTACATGATATGTAATTCTCGAATCCTGCAGTTTTCTTATCTGTACTGTTAGGTAAATTTGCGATGTAGAGTAAAAAGTGAGATGGTACTTTGAACAGTAATCTGACTTTTCCGTACATTGTCACTTATCTGTGTTCCAATTTTGGTAGCATCCCAATTCCTCAAACTACATATCCCTCGCCATGCATGCAAGCAATTTTACAATTTGTGTCAAACTTCGTGGTCACGGTGTTCAGTTGCATGCCAATGTAAAATTCCATTAGAAATCCAGGTCTTCCAGACCAAAATGATTAAATTTTCCGATCTACTTTGAGTACTCGATAAAAATTGAGATTGGCAATTTCTTTTTGAGATTTTACGGACAACTTTCAAGACATCTAATCTGAATTTTCAACAAAATTTCATCTCCATGAAAATGAAAATCAAAATTCCATTATCGCCCGAAATTTTCCGAAGATTTTCAGATCTCTCTCGAATGCTCCGAAGTTCCACGGAAATTCCATGATTTCAGAATTTCCGTGACGACTGGACACTCTGATTGAGTCACATGGTGAAATTTGTCTTCTTCTCCATAATCTACAGTTTTTATTATAACTTCATCGTGCCAGTCAAACTTCTTTGAAGTATTCCTAGCCAATACTTCGCGCAGAGAACAATTCTTCCAATCTTACTAATCTGAAGATCCATTATATTCTCTCAGAACCGATCCTACATTTACTTGCCAGATAATTTATTCGACTCATCAGGTGACCAGTGCAATTTAAATTATCGAAAATTGCAATTTCGATAATTATCTAGGATGTCTAATAATCGCCTCCCCATGCGATCTCATTAGGCTATTATGTTCGCGTTCGTTATAAGGTTTCTGAACTACCTTCTATCAAATTTAAACTCTTCAGCTTCTCATTTTATTCGAAGAGCATGCCCTCACATTTTGTACGTGCCACCTACTCTTCCTCTCAATTTTCCCGTCTTGATACTAATGAGTAAAATTCGGTCTTCAAATTTCCATTGATTGAGCAAACAACGAATTGTTCTTCACGAATTTCCTCCATTCAAAAATCGAGACTGTTTGGAAGTCGTACCGTCATTGATTGAGTGGGGAAAATTGAATAGGAATAACTGATACAGGAGATATTGTCAATTTTTGAAAAAAAATGAACCATTTCTTGTCACTCATCTGCAAATGTCTTCGTCCAAGAACGCGGTTTGTCTATTTCCCACACTGAATTGATTGCTCGTATTCAGAAATAACTCGATGCAAGAGGAATCGAATTGAATCAACGGTGTGCCATTGGTGTGTTAAGTGTTTTCAAATGAGTCAATTACGATGATCTGAAACAAACTGACCAAGACATTCATTGATTTCGGACTGGATGATCGATTTTTCAATTACAACGTACTGATGCCCTCTCCCCTCACAATCGGAACACCCTATACATTGCGGACGTGAAACGTCAAGAGAAGAGCGTACGATTACCAGATCACGTGCGTGACTTATGTAATAGTACCTATAACTAACTCGGGTTCATATGGCAACTAATTTTTGTCAAACTAAATGGGCTGGGTTCTCTCAAACGGATGGTGCATGTCTGGTTATTCGTCTCTTCCCGCATGATGATCACACGCATTATACGATTCTCCAATTCAGTTCGACGGAGTTCCGCAGCTAACATCATCGCACATGTGTTATACAATTCTGGTCAAAAGGGACCCGCCTGAATCAGGCTTCGTTTGTTCGTTTTCAAGGGAAGACAGGGTCACCCGACCCCATGCTCAGGTTAAAGACTCGAATTTATATGCGTCTTTCATCGCCAGGCAAAGGCCGAAGCACATAAGACTCCACAACCCATAAGCATAAGCCATATGCCACAGCGCATGCGCATCTTTCTCCTTCCGAGGTATCATTAATGATATTCTGTATGTACCTATAACTTCTGCATAATGCTTATGGCTTATGGAGTTTGATGTGCTTCGACCTTAAGATCCCAAACTTCCACCAATACATACCCATTGCGATTCACGCACATCCACCACATTTTTACACACATCTATGCATTTACTGGACCACTATGCGTACCTGTACCTATACCCATACCTATTCCGAACGTAACGTGGGCAGGTAAAACCCATTCGCTCGATTCCCATTCCCTTAGAAGGCTCAGAGTCGGACGGTCCATTCGCGTTCCAACATTACGTCACTCACCTGGTTTCCCATGGGGTTCGGTGATAGTCAGACCCTCAAATGTATAGTTGGATTTGCGGATCAATTGTAGAATAGTGACGATGAGGTCGTTTCTTTTCACATGGTGTTCAGGTGATTGGACATGTGTGTAAAAATGTCCGGAAGTTAGTCTATGGATTTGCATGCATATGCAATGTATGCGGTATTCCGATCAGGATTTTTTTTTATACCTTCGTGGGTTTTTGTCCAAACAACTCGACTCCACGCAAACATGATTATTATTCAGACGTGCGAATACACACCCGGCAATTATTAATATTATTACGTAGCAACGATCTGCGTAAAGGATCATAAAGAAGATGCGCAAAAAAAAAAAAAAAAAAACAGAATACTAAGAATAACGTGTTTCAACTAATAGCGTGTTGTTTGTCTGGCATATCCCTATACGCACACTGTGTAGCAATGCCTTTTTTTTACATGTATCAACAGTTTAGCGGGGCAATGGGAATCGCAAAACGGCTTTACCTCCGAGACCCTTCCGAGGCCATAGGCGCATACGTATTATATCCGAATTAATTACTCAGGTGTGTTTAATAAATGACAAACAACATACGATTGTATACGCACACAAAAAACAGAGAGAGTCGATTACGTGAAATTTTCGCACCGATACACATTTGATGATGTTTTTTATAATTCATTTGTTTATTACAAATTTCAAGCTAGAAGACCAATGGGCATTTTCATATCAAGTAATCGCAGATTTTTTAGAAAGTTTTCGGACTTTTGCAATAAATTTAGAGAAACTTTTTCATTCATGCAAGAAGTATTAGTGCCTAAGAATTTCCCAAATTTGTTGAATGGTTTCGAACCGTTGTTGAGATTTTGGCTTTGAACCACTTTTTTTTGGTTCAAAACTTTACAAGCATAATAAACAACGTCAACCAGCGAAAGCCTTGACGATTAGGCAAAATAGTAAGGATCTGCTCTCAACTATAATAAACACAAGCGAGAAAATTACATGAAACTATGAAAATATGAAAACTGACAAACTGTAAATTTTCGTGAGGTGTTGCAAATTCCGGATGAATTGAACGTGAACTATATTTAATTTGCCTAATACCTCAACATGGCGGTCTCTTCAACAGTGCGGACGTGAAAAAGCACTTCGACCATAAACCCCAGATCACGTGTCATGTGTTTTGTATACCCAATCATTTTACCAGAGACAAGTTGTTTGAAATTATTCGTGCACCTATGTACTAATTATTACCGGTTTTCGTCTTAACAGGAGCAATACGAAGGCATATTATATCAATTTCCGACTGCAGCAGTCATGTATCCGGAGTTACATCACCGTAAGGAATCTTCACCTGAAATCATATGATGTGTCTACTGCATTGCCATATATACAATATATAAGTTAATAGCTGCGAAAGTAGTGAGTAAAGCAATTATGCAATTAACGCAGACGTTTGGTTAATTATTATAAATGTTAATTGACGTTTTTGTCTGACATAATAGACCTCTAATAACCCCACGGGCTTTTATTATATACCTGTCGCGTTTATAAATCAGTTGAAGAAAAAAAAAACAAAAAAAAAAAGAGTACGGGTGTACATATGTATGAGTAAAACGGGGGAAAATGAAAAGAAAAACGGAAACGTTGAGTAAATAATTATGACAAGTTTACGTCACACCCAACAGGGGGCAAATTATCCCGTCATACAACTCCGCATTGTAATTCTACTCCAAGTCCAGCTACAGCCATCTAATTGCCTTACAAAATGCGGTGGCCGTGAAATTCGCTGACCTCAAACATTACACGCACTACGCATTGGTAATAGCTCATGCCTATATAGTATGACTTCGTTGATTTGTCACACGAGGAGAAGGAGAAGAAGGAGGAGGAGTAGGTGGAGATGTCATGTCAACTTGTGAGAGACGCGAGATTTGGTCCATTTTGGTCACCGTTGACTATTTTAAGCTCCCAAACGTGCATACGTACTTTCATATACGTTCGACCTACGCAGTGGGAGGCCTTGACCTTGAAGATTCCGATGTCCTTTCTATGACTATTTCATGCAGCCTTCCAATCGAGGTTCAATTTCGATAAGAGTTCCTCGATCCTGACGAAAATCATCGAAATAACATTCTCTTTCTCTCTCTTTCCCTCGGCCGTAAGTTCGTTGCAACGAGAATTTGGCACGTAACAAGATATGCTAATGGTAATCGGTCTTCAAGAGACGGCATCACTGACCTACGCAGATGTGGAGGTCGCGAATCGCACACACGTTTTCACCGCGTCTATATTAAGTTAACTACGTTTATGGCTGACGATTGATGGTTTAGGTAGGTATATATGTCTATATACCATATGGCATATATAAGGCGGGATTCCAATTGCAAGCATCCGCAGATTTGCCACCAACTGGCACGCTTATGTTATAGAGTTACCTCTGGCCTAAGTGCTCTTCTCTTCTAAGACACACCTAAGGCTCCGTTCACAACGTTTGCTTCCACTAGACCTCAATTTACAACCATACCAATTCATCATCCATCGGAAGAGAAAAACATTTCCTTCCGTTCACTTAGGACTTTTGAATGCAGTGAAATCGGTTCTAAATATCGCGGTTCATCGGCCGACTTCTAAATATGTTCACGTAAAGAGGTTGATAGGCCAATAATGATTCCCATCACCATGACGGTTCTTCCACCGATGACGGAATTTGTGTACGTATCATGGTGTCAAGTTGTGAATGAAAAACATCTATCGCAGTCTATTGCGAATCTCGATGATACCCTCCGTGGTACAAATCTCTCGTGTGACGAAATACCTGCAAAGAGTTAGACATCGGGTAAAGAAGTAATGACTGGGCGTTTTTCAGGCACGAGGTCTAATGTTATAAAGGTCGAAGAAGAACTTAAGTTTCACGAAAAAAAAATTGCTAGGTTGGAATAGTCATGGTACCCTACCTCGGGCTAATTTCTAGGTCAAAATATGAACGTGCACCATGAGGCGTGTGTGTCTAGCCACACATCTCTATGTAATGTATACGTATGTCTAAGTAACTATGCGCGGCCACCGAAAATGACTAAGTACTCAGAACGCGTACATGCATATATGTACACATACACGGTACTCGAACGTCACGAATTAACAAACTATAGACTTGACAGACGGCGATTAGTCGCCCTATACCCTCGGCTGGTAACCGTTCAAATACACCGTTCGTCACTGCAGTAGTCCATTAGAGTTAACTTATTCGCAATTGAGTTGCCTCGACGATTTCGTTCTAATTTTTCCATGGTTTAATCTTCGAGGGATTTCCTCGTGGTCTGTGTGGACGTAACGTTTTTGGCCACCTTAGTACCGTTTGTGGTCATCACTTGCTCCATATCTGTAGCCATACCCATACATTACCATGTAAATCAAGGCCTGGCCACAAATGGTACGAAAATGTTCAAACAGCTTCAATAACTAAAAACTCCGCTTTTGAACAATCAACTGCCAAAAAGTTAGGTTCAATATTTGCTGGAAAGTATGTTTCCATAATCATTTCAATAATTGAATGCCGGGAATACGAGTAATGCATTCATCAGGCATGGTCACAAACGGTATAGTGGCCAGAAATGAAACACTGTCAAAAATTTGCGGTGTCGACTGACATAGAATGCAATTTGGTGTCAATTGAACACTGTATGAAGTTCCTTCAACACTACAGAAGATTTTTTCACATCAATTTCTGCTGAACTTCCGAATTTACCACTGTAATCGTTCTATAGTGGTCCAAGTCCGCAAATTTTTACACTACCATTTGTTACAGTGTATGTCCACCTTATACCTGCCATCGTATTCTTTTGCAGTCTGACCGGTGTTTGTTTGTCAGCTACTAATCGGCCACTGCAGTCGTCACATTATCCATCCGTATTATCCATCTGCGAATGAATCCACAAATCCACAATCCAATCCATGGAAAGAAAAACCCGATCAATGTTAAATACATACATACCAACATACGTTTATGGAATGAAACTGCACACGTTACTCAGGTAAACCAACACCGATTGAACAGGTGGGGTACGAGGCACGGGGTCAACTTCCCTGGGTAGGTGATCAGGCGATTGGCGTAATCAGAGATAAGGCGTGGTTTGAAGTTGTAGTTTAGAGTTGGAGAACGACGGAGCTACTTCACTGTGTTCATCGTCAATGCGTGTTCTGTGTGCCAGGAGCT
The DNA here is from genome assembly GCA_963989295.1 of Ametastegia equiseti. Taxonomy (NCBI): domain Eukaryota; kingdom Metazoa; phylum Arthropoda; class Insecta; order Hymenoptera; family Tenthredinidae; genus Ametastegia; species Ametastegia equiseti. Next base: position 25,327,672 of record OZ022389.1, read on the forward strand.
AGTGGGGGTTTTCGAGCGAGTCTCGACGGGACAGCGCGCGACTGGTCGTCGTACCACAGTGCTAGTTCGACCTCGGTCTGTGATAGTATTCCTACCTTTTATTCGATACCAAATTCAGTTACTTGATCATCGGTCGCCGATCCTACTCGTACCCTAAACAACTAGACAGTGTCCATCGAATAGGGGTACCAACCCCCCCAACAAACCCCCTCCAGAAGATCATTCTCTGGAGCAATTCCTGTCCTGCAGGAGGTAAGGAGTTCGCTGTCGAGTCTGATGGCTCCAAATGTGTGCAGTGCCCTAGTTTTTTTGACTTTTTGCCCGTCATTTTGGATTCTTTTTTTTTCTGTCTTTCTTTGGCTTGTTCAGTAGTGGGTAGCGGCAATCAGTTAAAACACCTGCCTCCCCATGTATGTACCACAATATCTGTACCGTGCCTGGCAATAATAGTGACTTGGTGACAAGGATGTATTTTTGTATTGGTCAGTGTGACGTCGAGAGAGTGGTGAATTTCGCGATGAGGAGCGCACGCGCTTGCGGTACCAACAATACCTGCGAATTTTCGAACTCCACCGAATGCCCGCGCGTCTCTTATTTAAATTTTTGCTAATTTCGCCGGTCTGATTGATTTTTCATCAACCTTGTGAAAAATTCTACCGTTTAAAAGTGACGATTTTGTCAAATCTCGATCTATCCTTCGCAACTGGTTGATTTGGATAGTCTAATTCACCTCTCGCGATTCTCAAACGACAATATTTCATTCTTACTCTTCTTCCCCTGACGAGGTGACCAGAGATGAAATAGCTGCAAATATTTAGCAAGAAAGATGAGCCGGCAATCGTTCTGGGCCAACTACTGCTACCCGCCACGCCCGAACGTGTCACGTTAATTTTTCTCTTTGGAATTATTCAACGGGTGGGGGATCGGGGCCATTTCTTCGTAATGTTTTCCGTTATCTTGAAAAGATCTTTTTCACCGGCCGAGACGGCGTTCAATCAAAGGCATGAGGCTCTGACGCCTTATAGGAGCTAGATACTGCCTAGGACCTACTATACCCACACACTCTCACTTTCTGACAGACCTACACGGGATTAATTATTCCGAGATTCCGAACTAGCGGTCCCGCTCATATGAGCCTCACCTGTTGCCTCGGATGTTAATACCAGAGCCAGTCAGAACTTCTGCCTGGTCGTTATACCCGCGCGTGTATTCAGGAAGTTTTATTTCCTGTGGTCAAAAAATACGAAATTGTATACGTTTACAATTTCTTGTTAAAAATTTTCTTTCTGTGCTGATAAAAATACGTACAAAATAAAAACAACTCGCAAGTTTGAGCTAGTCTTTTTACTTATACATCGCAACGCGTATCTATATACATTGCTTAACTTTAAAACAGGATACGCCGAATCTCCGTACCGGATGAACTAGCGCCTAAGGTGCTCTAATTGTAATGAGAAATAATGTACCAGTTGAGAGAAACGTTTTATGACCGATATCGTCCGATGGGTATTAATGAATAATAATTAAAATAATAATCGTTGTAATCAGAACAGCTGCATATTTAACTAGGTGTCGCGGACTTAGCGGACGTGTAATATGACATCGGCAATTTTATCGGTGGCAAAGACACTACCATACCTACACGTTAGACATCAACAGGATAGGCATATATATATGTATATGCAGTACACAACTAGTGGGGTAAAGACATCTGCTTTCGTTCGTACGTTTACGATTTCTCTCGAGTCTTCGGCGTGATTAGACACCTGCGGCTAAGTATGCGTGCCCGAGGTTGGCCCATCGTCTAACTCAATGCGACTTGCTAGGCCTTACCACGGGTTGTCGACGTCTTACGTAATTCTTTACAATCGTATTGCGATAATTCGTTGCCCCCGCAAGTAATATTCGCAATATCATATACACGATTTTTCTTTTATTTTTTTTCTTTATTTTATTTTTTCTTTCATACAAAGAGCTAGAGACAGAGAATGATTTCCAACTGCGAGGAATCGGTTCCGAGATCGAGAACTCGATAAGGGCTTATGGTGCTATAGGGATGGACAATTATCTTGAAAAAAGATCGATTCTTAGAATCGGTTCAAGTATCACTTCGGAAAAAGTCGGTTCACTTGAGGAATCGTATGGGAAAGATCGACTCGTTGAGAAGACTCAATTTTTCAATGATTCTATATTACGTGTATTTATATATTGGAAGACTGGGTGTAAAAACAGAGAACAACATTCAGTGGAATAGTTCGAAAAACATTTTTTTTAAACACATTACGAAGTGAAACTGTTTTTTTATTTTTACTCAAACTTGCTGCATTCTAGGAATTGTATATTTTCATCAAACTTAGAATTCTCATAGTCGATTCGCACCCAGTCGGTCAAACACGAAACAGGACGGACCCTATAGCCGGAAATATTATACTTCTCGGAAATTTTTAAAACATATTCACAATCTTACGAATGGATAATCGTTACGTTGATTTCTACAGGCTTTGAGTAAATTTCATTGAGAAATTATCCAATAATAAAGTATCAACGTTCAGAATTGAAAAGATCGATTTTTATAGGTACATCGATCGGGTATCGCCCGTCCATATAGCTAGTGCTAGATAAGCTGCTTCTGTCTCTACACCTATCTACGGAACTAATCTCTGCCACGTAGTCAGAACTATTAAAAAAAGGTTTTCAAGTTCGTATAATGTGCTGGATTCAAGCCGTGCCGGGCGGCTCCCTTTCTTATAGGCATATACTTATCTCGTATGCATAAATTTTTTTAACGATTCTTTGGCTCCGGCTCATACGACTGCAATCTGTTTCCAATACAGTTTTTGTTCTTCCACCATTATTCCATTTGCGTTTTATTTTCATTCGGAGAAAATACTTTCAACTCGTATACGCCGACTAATGTGCTTTTTTGGTGGAATTGACCCTTCCTCATGCTTCGATGTTTGTTTTGATTATCAACATGATTCTAATTTTTCAGATTTTCTGTTTCTTTTTCCTGTAAGAGACAATTACCTATCTTTGGACAGGAAATTACGCGAAATCAATGAATTTACGATAAGAAGATCGCTTGTGATCGAACTAGAAAATAATCTCGACGATTAATTGATACCACATACGTTTAGATATCCAACGTATATCTTCGAAGGTTATAACACGTTTTCGAATTCTCTAATTATTATAAGTCTAACAATTATGGGCAATAAACCTCGACCAAATATCAGAGCTTCTACTTTTACCGCACAGCAGTGGTTCGCACCGGGCAAAGTTATTATCGATAAGCCTAATTGGCAGTAAAATTTTTCTGGTTGGTTTGTTTCATTGGTACGTATGTACTCAGATTTAATAATCAGGCTCAGTAGACAATTAAGAAGCGGAATTCCCCATCGAGCGTTGATTGATCGGGTTAATCCCGAAATTCTGAGCGGGATTGAGGTTCCGAATTCCAAAAGTTCCGTACGTTCAAAATTCCCCATATACTTGAGTTCCTAAAACGTTGAAGATCCGGAAGTACAAAACTCAGAAAGTCCGAAAATCCGCAAATTCAAGGAAAGCTCAATAGGAAAAAGCTGTCAAATGAACGACGTTGCATAAGCAAATTCTGAGACTTAAGAGTTAGAGTTTTGATTTTTCGGATCCTCAGCTGTCGGAATTTCAACCTTTCGCAGTTTTTTGAATTTCGGAATTTAAATTTCGTTCCCGAATTCGAATGCGTTAACAAATAAAAAGTAATATCATATGGGCGAACGATAAACAGTCAGTTATTGGCGAATCTTTGATCATCACCTTCTCCTTCTATTTTCATACTAATCATCGAGGTCTTCGCGTAATCACGAAAGAGCCTTCATTGGCTTGATGAACTGGGCCGGTCTTCATTGCGCCCATAACATGTCCGCGATCACCCGATCTTCGAAATGAAGTTAAAGCCAAGGCCAAAGTCAAATTTCCTATCCAGTCACGCCACGTCGTTATAAAGATCGTTTTATACGGGTATAACATTTTTATCTTAATGTATATTTCGGTCGGGAATATATCACCCGGGTCATCAGCTAGCTTGCTGTAATGATTATCGAAAGTTCGACTTCGATATGGAATTGTACGCATATCGCGTAAGTCAAGGACCAGAAAAGTGCAAAGAAACCGAGAAAATGTGACGTTCAAATAAAAACCATATGTTATTTCATGTTTGTAATTATCATCGCGGTTTATTCATTAGTTCGAAGTTAGTTCCGCAAGTGGTTGCGACACACGTTCATACATATATTTACATCTATATTATCAGCTAATAATACATCACGTCAAATATCTTCGAGCTCGAATCATCGGTAGCTGGTATAGTATGTAATATAAATCGATGCCTTTATACGTAAGTTCTCGTTACGTTAACGAAGTCGGTAGCTTATCAGTCTCCGTCGCTTGTCTATATTCACCTAAGCCGATCCCCTATCCAGATTTCTGATATCTTCGGGAGTCGCTTCGCCGACAATGACGCCGATGCCGACGCCGACGCCGACGCCGACGCCAGCGTCGTCATTTTATTGATACGTATAGGTATGGGCGGGATTTTTTGTAACGTCGCGTCGTTTCATTACCACGTTGTGCTGGCCACAGGTTCGGGATTTTCGAAGGCCGCCACTGTCCATTAGCAATGCGACGCCCGCGGCTGTCGGCGGATGACCTATAACCTCGCACGCCATATTTTCTCTTTATATCTTCTGCCCGTGTGTGGATTCAACGGTATCAAGACACCAAAGCTTATTGGACGACAATCAGACGCCGGATATACATATATGTTACGCTCTTCCATATTCGCTTGCGGAAAACGCTATTCAGGTCTAAAGATCATTCACTTGACGTTGTGTCTTTGGGGCGGGATTCAAGTTTCGAATTCCAAAAGTCCCGAATGGTCAAAATTACGAATTTTTTTCAGACGCGATTCTGAGTTTTAACTAGAAATGTCAGAATTCAGAACTTGCGAATTCCGGAAGGTCGAAAAGCACACAGCTAAAAGATCCGAAAGTTAAAAAACTCAGGATGGCCGAAAATCCAAAAATTTAAAGGGAGCTCATGACAAAGCTGTCAAATGAACGACATCGCATAAGCGAATTCCGAAATTTAGAGTTTTGGCCTTTCGGATCTTTATACCTTTCGGAATTTTGATGTTTTTCAAATTGGCTACTTATACCGTCGCAGAATAATCTTTCCAAATACTGTGAGTCGGTAGTATGAAAATCCGGAATCTTGGCCCTTCGCAGCTTCCGAAATTTGGAATTTCAAACCGGCTCCGTATATTATGTTTGATATTGTTCATACATAGCAGAGGTCCGAATCGGTCGAGTCTACGACTGTCCAAAATCACAGTTGGTCGTAAAAGAACAGAAAAAGAGAAAAAAAAATAAAAATTGGGAACTAACCTGACGGATGGATTTTTGGTTAATCGGATATCAAATTGTAATAGATTCTAACCAGCCTTTCGTAGAACCGCGGTGGAGCAAAAGTACATATTCCGCGAGTGTAATCGCGGTGAGCGAAAGGATTGTTGAAAGAATTTTCAGAGGAATTGCTTGAGCGATGCGTCATTATATGGTCACGTGACGTCAGTTTTTAGGCAAATACTGAATGTGCCTACGTCGGAATTTCCAGTCATGCTATTAATATCATTGAACACTTTTATTTTCTCAATCAAACTTGTGATGAAATTGTTCGATTTATCGGAGATGATCGCCTTAGGCGGTGCCTCGGTATAATCGTCTTTCCGTCATCGACTTCGCGTTACATAAGTTTCATAACATTTTGTTAGAGTATTTCCTTTTTTCTACGTATGGGCTCGTGGTGATAAGGGATCAAAAGTATTTTACACCAGTACCGTTATTAGGTTTATCAAAGATTGTGATCAATCAATTATTCAATCTCGCGACAACTGCGGGCCGATTTATATGCTTTGGCAAATTACTTTTCATATTTCATCTCATATTCGTCCTCGATCATGAAAAAATTGCTGCACCAAAATCGTATTCATTATACAAAATTGTTCTAGGTACATTCAGAATCTCAACCTCGCAATTTTTCACAGTTAGTTAGGATCATTCGAAACGCATCAAGGTATCTACCGATCTATCGACAAACGTTTGCGGATCTGTTCGGGAAACTGAAGACGATAGAATAATGACATCGCATTTTCGCACACATGTGGGCATGATATGTGCAAGAGTTGCTGTAGTGGTCCAGGGATGATCTTAGATCGTATAAGGAGCGTGGCTGTAGACATATGGAGAATCGGACCACGCGGCCAGCGATACCGTTAGCCTAACCGGCAAAAAGTCAGTCTTGACCAAACTGAGCGTCACGCGTCTTCGCCACTCTTTGCAATCCGGTACTCATTACGTTCCCTCTGTTGCCATCCGCATCCGGGTATCGTTGAACGATTACGTGTAAAAAAAAAATTATTGCTCCAATGAATTTTGCGCATTCTCAAACGCTCGGGATTTACGACAATATGTGTACCTGCATATTTTTTTTCTCTATCACAAGTACAGAAGGTTCATTCATCTCTCCAGAACAGATTTTGGTCTGACGCAATGACTTCTTATGGCAAAGAGGATTCGAAAGTCATGTAATACGTAGAGTGATTCATATTCATAATCATCAGCACAGCTCAGACCTATAATCACAAAGCGAACAGTAAAAAAAAGTACCTACTGAATATTCAGCAAATCAACGCTTTGCGAATATAATATTTTGATTGAACCAAAAATTACCCGAGAGTAATTTGAAAGACCGAAAGTTTCAAATAATTTTTGTAGAAGTAACTTCCTTCGGCGTCATGTTGACCCCGGCAATGCTATCCGAAGGTTGAATTCAATGTACCTTCAGCACGTATACGCGATAGGCTCTGTGCTTTGTCAGAGGCGGAAATTAATGCAGACCTCAAGCGGGTTTATTTGTACTTTGGTCACTTTTTTGTCACTGCTTTGCGCGTGGCTACAAGGTGATAATTCTGCCATGTAATAACCGGCACTTACTATATCACCATGTCACTGTTTGATATGTTGCAGATGCTTCGGTCGCTGTGCTGCTAAGGAAACGTCTGAGTAAATGCAATGTGAGTATTATACTAGCACGTGACACTGTTTGAGGACACAAGGCATGCGGGTATATTCAACGGCCAATATATCTACGAGAACCTTGGATACATAAAACCATTTTTTTCTTCCTCAAAACCACGTCGTGAACATTGAAATCCGGTAAATTTGGTCTATTAGGGCGACTGCAGTGAAAGTAAGAATTCTTAAGAGTAGATCAAATAGAAGAAATTTGCATCGCTATTGAGAGAAATTTGACAAGCATAATTTCATCCCGAAATATTCTTCATTTTCAGTATCCAGATTGTTTTCCAATCAAGTGATAACCACGATATGGAAATAAGGTGGAACATCATTTCGACATATTGTCATCGGTGATTATGTTCTTCAATAATCCATCCTGGTTTTCTTCCCACAATTACTTTGTTCATGCTCTTGTACTGAGATTCACAACGATTCTCAATGAATGTGTATTTGGTCGGTGCTGCTGCAGTCTGCAGTGTTACCGTTTTTTTTTTCGATTTATTCGACCAGCGAAAACGTAGACATTGTGTTATTTTCATCTACTGCTAGTTGCCTGTCAGTGACCCTCAGTGTATTGGATTCTTAGCAGTTGCTCCTTCTGATCCTGCTTTTACAGACACTAACTGTACCTACTACCAAACCGCAGCGCACACCGCTTAAGCCTCACAATTAAAAAAATGGAGCTTCTCAAAGGTTTGCCTATCATCGAGCACAGCAAGTATTTACATATTCCCATCTCAACGTTCTCGAATCGAGGATCTGTGCCTAGCTAGTTGATCGGTTGAGATGCTAAAAATCAGAAGGCCGTTTCAATGATAAAATCATTACAACCGTTAATCCATCTGACGTAGATTGTGAGCAAACGTGGCACTGGGAGACCAAGCTGATCAGAGTAGACACTCCGGAGACATGAGCTAAACAATGCACATCGTAAAAGCTCGTGTCGACAACTTTACTTCAGTTTGGCTTGATCGAAATGGATAATTTTACGCGTCATGACACTGACACATAGAACGCAAGTCGAATGGATGATGGAAAATAGCAAACTGACCTTTAGCCAGTTTGCTTTGCCAATGACGCAATCTAATCGAGTGTCAATGACTTGGAAATTCATCGACACTGTCTGCTCAATGCGTATTTAATCGAGACAGGCTCATCAATGGGACTCTTCCCCTACATCTTTCTTTGGGTGTGATTATATCTATATCAGAACTATCTGATCTAGTTGATTCGGACTGCTAGACCTGTCCCGAACTCGCCTTTTGTCCTGTTTCCTTTCAGTCGCAAAATCATCTTCTTTAGTTGCAACGCAAATTTCACAGTTCGTGGTCATCAATTTCTGGTTTCGAAAATTCAATATGATGGATGAACGATCGCTCTCCCTCTCCTGGAATTTCGATGACGCGACTCATGAGCTTTCCTTGAATCGTATCACATTGCATTGGTTATAATATCGTTCCTAGATGATTTAGAGAAACACGGACAATTTCAATTGGGTGATAAACCCATATTTTAGTCATCTTGCGTCTTATCTCTCGCGTCAGATATTTGCCATACCATTCGATCCTATCGCACAATGGTGATCACTGTATCCCCGCACAGGGTGTGTGTAGGTCAGAGTTCGGTTCCCATTATTATTATCATTACTATTAATAATCGTCATTAAGTTGGGCAATTAACTTGCGTCTGCCTAATAAATATATTCACTCTCTGGCGATGAAGCAGTTGGACTGAATCTCGTTCGACAACTAGGTCGATTCAATCAGTTTGAATTATGAATTATTTGTACGTTCAATAAATGTGACATTCAACTTTCAATTTGCTTCACTTTTAATCCTCGATCCTTTGTTTCGCATGACGTTAAGTTTTTAACTAAGGATTGAAAACAAGCAATTATCACGAGCTTATTGACTACAAAATGAATAATCTTACGGTTAGATATCGTTGCAGAAATGTTGATTGTGGGACGTTCTGAGGATAGATGAAGCACATTTAAGGCATGATCTAACATTCGCTGGGGGTAACGGAGTAAGTTTTCTGCATAGGTGAGAAGTGCGGCTTGGTCGACTATTCGAATCCAGATAGAAATACCCATGTATAAGACTTCTTCGTGAAAATGAGTTAATTGGAAAATATGCTAAGCCAGGCGGAAAGTAACACACGTTTGAATAATCGTGAACCATAATATCATACCGAAGTTTCCGGTATTTTGCTTTTGGCATCTCATGCTATCATACAAGTCAGCCAGTGAAAAGAAATAGATCGAGAGTTAAGCTTTAAAGGACAAGTAAGTCGGAGTAGTCAAAATCGAACATACAGGTCAAAATGAATCTTTCTATTCGCCACAAATCATCTCATATCATTATAAACGCTTCATTTTGAAGTACCTGCCTCACGTCTGTCTTGTCCAGGATCAAGTTTGCCGTCATGAATTGAGGGCAGGACATTCGAAAACCCTATTTTTTACCCATTTCCGAATGAGTAAACAAATTTTTGATTATTTTGAATACGCAGATATGTATGTATTTTCTTTTCTGCGTTTCATTGATAATATCACGTTTTCCAAACAATCTGAATCCTAGAAAAGCCCGATCAGATCAACGGTTTGCCAAAATTCGTGCGGTAAGCGTTTTGGGATGAGACATGAAACGGACTTGGCTGATAAAATATAGTACATTATGCAACAAGGGAATGATCTGCTTTATTCCCGTGTTGCATATAGGACTTTATTTCCGACTCAACCGTGGCCACTTCTTTGGCAAAAATGCGGAGTATTCCAGATTTTCCGCGGCACATAAGTCTGGAGACTGAAACTTAGTGAAAATTTATAATAATATGGAAAGGAAATAGTGAGGACCAAAGATAAAATGAATTGAAAACAAAATTGAAAAAAAAATTTTGAATTAAAAAAGAAAAATTTTTCGAGATAATTTTAAGAAATAATAAATTTGCGGGACAGAAAGTACTTTACGTCCCGCAAATCTACTTTACATACCGCAAATTTACTTTTTTCCCCTAAATGCGGGAAAAAAGTGAATTTGCGGGACAAAAAGTATAGCAGGGAATCAAGTCCCATTTTTATCCCGCTTTTTAGGTCAAAAAAGTGGTCCTTACGGTTGAGTCGGGAATAAAATTGATTTTGAACCGTACGACTAATTTTTCGAACCATTGCATGCTGGTCCCTCCAGCTGTTTGAAAATCGGAATAAGCAACAAATATCAATGTAAATTATTATGAGTAAAGCAAGTCTGTAGTTTTTTGACACGTGTATTAATTTTTCTTAACACGTGATATTTGTACCATCTGAATAGATTATCAACAGTGGACAAAAATATTGCCCGTACGATTCTACGTAATTCAATGGTTCATAACACGTGAATAATTATACAATTTTGTTTTCTCACCTCAAGTAATCAGATACTTCAACTTTTGGGTTTTCGTATTTTTTTTTTTTTTTTTTTTTTTTACTTTTTCAACTTTTTGTACAGAACTTCGATTCTATTTCATCACCAAATACGACATCTTCCTGGATGAGGTACTGCCTATTTAATACTTATAAGTCACGGATTTTCAAGGTCCATACCTTTGGCCTCAACGTGACGACGCCGAAAAATGTTCACACACCTTTCCAAAGCAAGAATACATACCTCTACTTTTGATGGAAATGGCTTTTTTTTCTTCTAAATTTTGTACTCATCTAACCGATATGAACCTCTTGTGTGGTTGTTGAAATGAAAAATAGAAGTGGTATCGACTAGTTCTTATCCTAATCGACTTGACAATGTTGCTTTTGGACATAATTCAATTCAAACATGTTTTATAATTCGAAGCCAAGGACGTAACCGCACTCTCTTTACTCACATCCAATTACCAAAAAAGGACGTAGTACGCTCATGCCGAAGCAGTTTGAACTTCTTCTTTTTTATCTTTTTCCTGCGAAACGAGTACGAGGGAAGCGGTAGCTCGTAACTTGTATTTCATTCCGATTAACCAATACCCTCCAGGTGAAATTGCCGTTTGATTTTAATGCATGTAATAAGGAGTCTACACACTTTGCTTCACATTTATCACTACCCGATTAGCACGTTCAACGTTACACAATTAGCATCCTATACGCGTTCTTCTATCAACCGAATTTATCTTATCTTATCAAAGTCTGTTTCTCGAGCTTAATTCCACAGTGAAATAGTTCGTCATGCCCCATTCCTAGACGAGGTGCTTTGTCGTTTCTTGATTACTATTGCACTTCATTTCGGAACCATATACATACGATCATACGCCAGGGTTCGGCACGATTCTGATAACGATAACACCTTTCGCATGCTAGAGTCTTTCATTTTCCTAAAAAAGATTTTCATTCTTTTCATTGTTCATCATCACGTTCTGTCTTTCATTCGCTCGGCTAGTGAGCTATGCATTTCTATCTCTCAGAAATGTGTAATTCTTCAAGAAAAGTCAAAAAAGGGAAAAGGAATAAACGTGCGACAACCTACGAATTTTTACAAATCTTCTATAATGAACAATGGACTTGGCCACATGATTTGACCACGTGAGCTACACTCTCGACCCTATGGTTATTGACGTAAGGCTTCAGGGTACTTGTTTCCTCAAAAATTTAGCTTGATGGTAAATTGAAGCGAATTCATCCGTGACGCGTAAAGATCGCCAGACTCACTCGAGCCAATGATCAGTCCTCGTGGTTTCTGCTGTCCTAACGACTATCTGGTTTAGTCTTTACTCGGCTGACTACTAGCTTGGCCCAGCCGAGTGTAAGACAGCCTATCTGACAAGGAATTTAACGTGTTGTGATATTTCATGAAACCCCAAGGTGAACCGCGAGACCATATAGAGTGAAAAAAAAGCTGCGAATATACGTAACCGCTTTGACGCAAATCAATTGGATGAGTATCCAATTTTTCAAAAGATCCAAATTTCCGACAGAAAATTTATTCTAGAGGAAATATCGCTTCTCATTGAACCGGTTTTCTCATAAAGATCGCACGTGGAAACACATACCGATATTATACTTGTGCTATTATACAGTCGTCGTTTAAAATCGTTGTAATTCGAGAGGCGGAATATGGTACACCAGACTTTGCACGTGGTATATGTATATTATGTGTACCCGGGTGAACGTGCGTATACGTGTTTGTAAGTAATCGTCAAGGCCCCGAAAAACAAAGCGTGTACATATATGCACGTTTAATTATACGATGCCGCACACTAAGTCACGAAGATATTACGTGTTCCAATATCTGGCACGCTCGAAGGTAAGCCCGGATGGATGCCGAGTCTGAGTCAAGTAGAATTTCGGAGTTTATAGTTTCTCGAAAGCAAAAATTTCACTCTTATTGGAATCCGATTCGAAAGTGCAATTCGGAGCTTGGATATAATTTTCGAATAAGAGATCGAATGGCCTTCGTTATTTATTCACAATTCGTTCAACTCGGACCTGACTCATCATTCGTAATCGTTATTCCAAGCTGGGAACTACCTGAATAAACAATTATTCCTAAGATTTCGTCACGTTGATGATGATCATCCCGTGCAATCATCATCGAGTTTCTTCCTCGCGCATATACGAGAACAATGAGCTGTTTGTTCGATATCGCATTTAATCCAATACTCTCGGTAGATTCCAAAGTCCATTCTAGTGGCCACTGTCCTCACTTTTATTTCTTCTCTCGAGATTCTGGGATTGTTACTCAAAGAAAGGCGAACGACGACACGGACCAGTGACAAATTACAGTCTCAAGATTCCAAGCACTTTGTTTCGCATTGCCGCACACGATGCCTGATCATTCGAGCGAACGACGATGACACGCACCGTAGTTCTACTCCTATTTACAAACACTACGCAAAATATTAGAAATAATTAGCCAAAAGTGAGTTGAGCTTAATGCACATACTGAAATTTGACAAGTAGATGTTTCTTCGGTTATTTTCTTGTTTTAGGACATAGTTAAGCGTAGCCCCTCCTTTTTTTTTTTGAAAAATTGGCAAAAGTGTGAATGAAACAATGAAGTCATTAGCAAAGTCGTTCAATCGCCGTTCGTACAGTTATATAGTTACAAGGCAATCAGCAATGCCGGATGCTTATCAGATAACTCGAGATTTGCAATTAGTAATTAGTTAGCTCATTATCAGCAAACATCACGTAACTCTTTAGCAGCGATCTGTGAGTTGATTATACAATTTGACCGATCGTAACGAATGATGTACATGATACATACGTATACGGATTTACGCAGGTACGGTACCTCGAGGGAATGCTAATCGATTTTGTCTGCCAGCTAGAAGAAATTTGACGTCTAGAAATTCCGTTTTACTATATTTCAACGTTCCCTCAAATTAGCGGCCTGCACTAATTTCATCAACCCGAAATTTCAATCAACTTTCTAAATTACTATGCGTCATTATAACCCCTGTACTTGTATGTACACAGCTGTCGAGAAAATACCTAGCTCATGTCTTCCTCCAGTTTCTTTATCGAAACGGACTTGGTACCTATCGTTGCGTCAAGCTACAATGATGCACAATGTTGTTCTGTGCTTTGTCCGATTGTGATATCGGACGTGTGCATGTATGCATGTTGAATCGCTTGGTCACGTTCAGTTGAGCTCTAATTGTCAGTTCATCGTGTGACACTTACTTGATGAGACATTATTAATTCGCGTTATTTTTCTCTCATTTGCTTTTGCCGCAGGTTGACGAAAGAAAAGATGCGGGTGGCGCTATTGCTGGCAGTGATCCTGGCCTTAGGTTCTCTGGGCCCCGCAGACGCTCTATGTGACCAGGACAACGTGGAAGCTGCGGTTTGCCAGCAGCTCGATGATGCCAAGTACATCGACTCCTACAACCTGACGAGCCTAAAGGCTTCCGTCTACGAGAAAACCCTTGGGTCAAGTTCCATGAAACTCTTATCGCCCTCTATGAGAAACCTGGACTTATCCGAGGGTGAAATTGAGGTCATCGAGCCTGGAACTTTCCGAAAAATGACTGGACTAACGGACCTCATACTGTCCGACAACTCTATCACCCAATTGAAGGAGTCCGCTCTTGAGGGACTTGATAAATTGAAGAATTTCAACCTCAGAAGGAACAATATCCGCCAGTTACCACCGGCGTTGACGAAGCTCAAATCGTTGAAGAATCTGGAGATTTCGGGGAACCCTCTAATCTGCAATTGTGCCACTCTTCACGTTAGGGATGATCTCTTAGCAAGCGCTGTCAAGATTTCGAAAAAAGTGTACTGCACGACACCTTCCCACTTGAAAGGAGTCTCTTTGCTTGAACTGGACACTGAAGTGATCTGCATGTTCGAGGAACAGGACAACGAAATGCAAGCAGATCAGCCTGATGCGGGGTCAGGTGACACTGAAGACGAACTAGACGATTTTGGAGACCTGACGGAAGTCCCATCCATTGCGGTCCCTCGGGTTCTTACCGATACACACGACGCCCCGGAAATCATTAATGATGATTTGATCATACCCGTTGCTGGGGTTGATTCGCCAGTAGAAGCCGCAACCACAGCCAGTTCCGGCTCGGATTCTTCAAATTCGTCTACGTCCAGTGCGGACAGCAATCCTCTAACCGATGAAGATGATTTCATTTTCACTTCCGAGGGTAAAAACGATGATCTGATCGTTGAGGGTTCAGGAGCTAGTGAGGTTGAAGAGGAGAGTTCTGGAGAAGGATCCGGTGCAGATGGTATCTGGGGACCCGTCGATCCGAAGGACTATTTGAAAGAGGATAATGAAACCATCACTACCACTTCTGAGCCGACCACGACCGCTTCTCCTTCGTGGTACGACGTGATTTGGAGCGCCTTCAGCGGAGACGACTCAACAACCGAAAAGACTGATACTGATCAGGAAAATAGTCCAACAGATGAAGAGTTCATACCCATCGAAAAAGACGTAATCACAACGGAGAGTCCAATACTATTGAACAGAGGAAATATCGACCTTGGTATAACGGAAGAAACAATTGTTACGAAGAAGGCCGACATTCAGGAAGGCGCAGTTGTTCCTTCGACTAATTCAGGCTCGGAAGTAAAGTCCGGAAATGGTATCGAGGAATTTTCTTCAACGGGTGCACCCGAGGATACAAATATCGATGATATCGGAGAGGCGTCTACACGTCAGTCGAAAAAAAGTATGGGTTCGTACGTCGTCCTTGCGGCATTGCTTGGAGTTTTGGCAGCTCTGGTTGGATTTGCAGCCTACAAGAGTAGCATTTGTAAAAAGAAGCCAAACGAAGACCCTGAACGTGGTTCTGAACTAAAGATCGTGCAGAAGCCACTGTTGGAATCAAACAATTCAAACCAGCCAAGGATCGCGTCGAATGGAAAGATGGAAAACGTACCGCTCGTCGCGCCCCAAGACACTTGGACAGGACCTCAAGAAATGAGACCATGGACGGACTCTCACCCACCAACGCTGGATAACGGGGCCAAATTCAGTCCTTCCGTCGCTGAATCAGATCCCGTAAAACCACCTAGGAAATCGCTACCTCCTCAGGAGGATACCAACGGATTTCAGGAGGTGAAGACGCACTCCCCTATGTCCACTTTCGCTCCAAGAACCCAGGATGGTCAGCCAAACTCGGTCACGCCACCAAATAGTCCATCGAGTGTTGAAGATGTTGGAAATCGCAGTCCACCGTTGAGCCCGAACACTCAAAGAGTGAAGATAAGACTCCAGGAGAATCCGGACAGCGTGCCCAAGACCCCGATCTTAATAACGCGGACGAAACCTGGTGTGAACCTAGTCAAAACACCGTAGGCTTATAGACTTGACGCTTAAACTTCTTATTTGTGTCTAGTACCTTTACCCTTGTCTTAACTTCGTTTATCGAACGTTATAATAACGCGTCGTGTTCCTAGGCCTGGTTTCTGGCCGCTCCGTGATAGAGTTGACTCTGATGCATAGTTTCTTTCCCCACATTTTCCTTCAATTTCATTTTCCTCTTGATTGCATGTCACGTCATATACTACAGAGTATATCAATCGTCGAGATTCGCAATGGTCCTGGTAAGGTAAAACGATCAATTTCATAATGTGTAACTGGTTTTCTATACAGTGTTGAATATAATATGAGCGAATTATCAGATTAGTTCATTGATAAGATGAAAGGGCGGATTTTTGCCACTTCAATTACCGGCAATTGATGTATTATAATTATTAAGGGTACTTGTACATAGTTTTCGCGCCTTGCAACCTTTTCATTAGTCAATGTCCGGCCAATTGAAGGGAAGAAAAATATCTAAACAACTCGATTGACTCTTCGACATAGATGGCTATCGATAATCATATCACGAAAGTGAAATTTTTCAAAAGCAAATGTGAAAGAACGCGATGAATGTATGAAAATATACACACGCTATACGCATACGTGTATGCTATACCTGCCTCTAATCATTGAGCCTCTTCGAACAAAGATATATTGTTAGATTTCCACACACGACTGACGATGAATAAGTTTTGAAAATGATTTTCAGCTTACGCATTGTAATTAGGGTCAGTCGACAGTAATACGTCGTACTACCAGTGATTTATTGATTGAAATCAAGTAAAGAATGTATATCGTGAGACTAATAATAAAATCTTTAGATTCTAGATCACTAGACATAAACTATGACGTAATTATAGACGTAAGTGTATTTGGTGAGTTGTCATAAATGAATTGTCAGGGTTATACACCAACGTACCTGGTCAATCGTTTTGGACGATGCAGGTTTGTTATTTATTTCGTAAATAAAATATTGAAATGCGGCTCACTTAGCATTTAAATAGTTACGTACCAAGTGTTAACGTTATGAATATAAATATATATTGTATAACTATAAAATAGATTATACGTATTAGTCCATTAAGTCTGTAATATGCATAGAAAATATAATATATTGTTAAATATTATAAATAATACGCATACGCATACAGGTATGTATATGTAAGTATAAATGTTCGCGCGTCTTCTAAGCCAAATGATTGTAAATTTATGTTTTATCCAAGTACGTCCGTCGAGATGTGTTACTATTCGATATAATACATATTATATATTATCTATACATAATAAATATCAAACACGTATTTTTCTTTCCCACGGAACCATCCGTCACTTTTTTAATTAACCACAGTCGATTGGTGTAAGATCCAAACTGATCGTCTAAGAAATGACAAGTTCAATTCACGTCAGGCGAATCTTTATAATCTTCGAAATAAATTTCTCTAGTCATTCATTGGTTCATGTTCTTGGAACTCTGTTAACTTGAAATTCATTCTACTTCCTTCAATCGAAGCTCTCGATTTTAATCTATACGTAATTGACATCGTACAAAGAATTTCAAGTTTTAGTACGTCGGTACAGAGATATGACACACCCTAGTCAAAGAGAAGAAAAAAGAAACGAAAAAACTACATAGGTATATTTTATTTCCTCCAGCTCTTATCCGAGCTCTGTCGAGTGCACGTTATAGTTGATAATAAGCCATTAGTTAGATTCGGAAATACAGGTTACGTTGGGGAACCGCTGCGCAAGTGTTGACTTTCAGATAACTGTATCATTATACTTGAGAAAACTTCTAGCAAGTAGGTAATCTTGATTGAAACTATAACTAACGCAGGGCGTTTCCCACTCAAACGGTATAACCATACAATACTCGAAAACTTACCGTAATTTCTATAGTCTCGTCATATTTGTTAATTCTCTATATTTCATCTTTTATGGCAGACTGTTGAATATTATCTTACTGAAACGCTATTTGGTATAAAACTCAGCTCTGCAGATTCTCTGCTATTTTGGAAATGAATTTCTTCATTATGTTACATGCTCCATATACATGCCCCATCAAGAAATGCATGACATAATCCAACTCTCTCTTCACGATGTTGAGCGAAGAACATTGCAGTTTATTTCGCAACTGCAGCATTTTTCGGATATATCTGAGTTTCGGACGCAGATGGACAGAACATTCTATAACCGTATCCTTCGTCGTCTTTCGCCAAGTTTAGTATAAGAAGTGGGCGATTCAATTACCCGTCGAACTAAAAAATCAACGATTTCCTAATATTTTATTACCGCCACATGACCGCAGACATGCGTATTTTTCAATAGTCCAACTCGCAGAATTCCTGTGTATATCTATACTGTTCATGAATCTGGCGAGCCTTGCTCCTCAATATACCGTGTGTATTATTGAACAGAACTTGATCCAGTAAAGGACGAGGTCAAAACGAAAATGAAACGATTTTTTTTTTTTTTAAGGATGTTCAGTCTTTAATAAGTTAAACATGAATCTAACTATCAATGAAGGTGTGTTTACAGTGTCTTTCCTTCTTCTGGCAATTCGTCGCCAAATGATATATATATATAATAAGGCTATATTCCGAAATTAACCACAATTATCGTCGTATCATCAAATTTTTTTTATATTGCATTTATTAAACCAGGATGAAACGATGCAACCATATAAGCCGTGGTTCAATTTTGGAAAACACCCCAAACTTGCGCATTCATCGATTAATATATTCATCAACCGATCAAAAAATCATCACGGCATTTCCGTACCTATAACCCATTGAAAGTTGCATCAATCTTCTAGGTTCGTTTAAACCGCACCGTTGAAACCTTTTGACAACCGGGACCTAGTCGCTTACTTCATTACCGACCGAGCAGCGAGACCCTTAAGTCCAATCAAGAACCGTTGCCATCGGTCGCTCTAGAAGACACTTTCTTGTGCTGTCGGTCTGTAACCACTTCTCGGTTCTCTGGTCAAGTTCTTTATGACAACGCCACCGCTCGACTTGGACAGAGTCGGTGCGATTCCGTTCTGGGCATCCGAGTCCTCATCGTCAGATGAGTGACCATTCCTTGCAGCACCTCGTCGCTTTTTGAGTCTCGCAGCTGGGGTCAGAGGTCGTGGTCGACTCCTGGTGCTTTCGCCATCATCCGAAATACTTCGGGCCCGTAATCGTCGTGGTGGTAACGTCCGGGAGGACGTGAACTCGCTGGCAGAATCCACCGGCGACTGGACTGAATCTGCGAGATCAGTGACGGACTGATTCCTCTCCAAACTTGCTCTTCGACGTCTTATTTCACGCCGTTCCTCTCTTCTCGCCAAATTTTCTTCGCTCTGTGCCCGCTTTCTCGGTCGTCGACTCCGACGCTTCTTCGACCTCAGGTTGTCCACGGAACCGAGTATGTGCGCGGGCACGCTCTCCATCGAAATCGCGTCCAAGGCATCCATCGAATGTGCTAGACGCGGCATGTGGACTGCATCTTCGTAGCTGGGTGGACCTATCAGCTCCAAAGGATTGATCCTTGGCTCTGAGGGTTCCTCCATTAACATTTCCTCTTGTCGAGCTCTGCAAAAAGGAGTGATTCCAATGGATAAGATCAAAATTAGCATCAAGCTTATGATATGTGCGATTCGAGATCATGCTGTTGATTTCTGATCAGATTGATTAGCTACGACCAACCTTCTTTGCAAAAGCCTCAGTCTTTCCCTAGCTTCGACTCTTTCCAGTTCCTGACGTTCCAGGAAGGCTTGTCTCTTGATTTTCATGGCGTGTCGCAGGGATACGATGCTGCCAAAGACTATGACCATCGTCAATAGACTGATCAGAATCATACCCCAGGCTTTGTCTTTCGAGCTGAAGTTTGGTCCAGACCATGCATCGAAGCAAGCACTTTCCCATGAGAAGCCAGACACATTACCAGGACTTTGGCATATCAGACTTTGGCCGCTTGTTTTCGCCGGTGGTTCCGTTAGATATTTGTAACTGTCAAATATGTGCTCGCAATCGCATCGCCACGGATTATCATCTAGCAAAACTCTCTCCAAGGATGGATTTTGGACGAAGATCAATGGTGGCGGTGCTTCGGTCAGTCGATTACCTGAAAATGAAGAATGATCAATATACCCATGAATAATTTGGGGGATTCACGTAGGTATGTCACTCAGGAATGTTTTCGCCACAGTACTTTTTGAGGACCAATTGAAGAAGCTCACCTGACAAATCGAGTCTCTCTAGAGCAGGTAGCTGACTGAAAGTTTGATTACTTAACCGAATCACCCTATTCTGTCGAAGAGACATAGTGGTCAAAGACTGCGATTCCAGTTGATTGGGAATTTCGTCAATTCGATTATTGCTCAAGTCGAGATTCCTGAGTCTCGGCATGTCCAACAATACACTTCTCTTAAAGTCATCTATTAAATTAGTGGACAGATCCAGAAGCGCGGTTGCACTAGTCAAGTTTGGAAACTCAAGTAAACTGTTGAAAGACAGGTTCAATACCCTCAGGTTAATATTCTCTCTGAAAGCCGTCCAATGGACATTGCGAAGCGAATTTGATGACAAATCGAGAATTTCCAATTTCACGAGACCAGCGAAAGCACTTTTGTTCAACTGGTCAAGCTCGTTTGCATTGAGTGATATCTGCAGCAGTTCTTTATTTTTGGCGAATATTTTTTCCGGTAGAATTTGGATCGAGTTCTGCGATAATTTCGCGTGCTCTAACTGGGGAAAACCATGAAGTCCAGGTCGGTCCAGGTTGCACCTTGAAGCGTCTAATCTCTTCAGCTTATCGTGCATTAGAGTACTGTATCTACGAAATTGGAATACATTGATCGGAGTGAATTACATTTTCAATTATAAAATCAATCTCATAAATTACTCAAATTCATTACGTACCTCGTGCTAAAAGCGAGCCTCGGGTTGTTTGACAATCGTAGTTCCTCCAAATTCGGTAAATTCTCAAGAGAATCAGGGTTTAAGTAATTTATCTGACAATCGGACATGTCTAGCTTCTCGAGTACTTCGCTCACTGGTTTCTGTACCAATGTCAACGGATTTCCCAACAGGTTCAGAATTTTTAGACTTGGCAGCCCGCTCAATGTGTTATTAGCAAATGATTCGATTTCTGGAACGTTGACAGATTTTCAGGGGCTGGATTTGAATAATTGTTCTTATTTTTTCTAAAAATTTGATTTAATGGTTCGCGACGAAAGTGTTTTTCGTAGACTTTTCATATCCCTAAATTCAGACAACTTCCAGGATTCTTTTAGTACGTTTGAGATCTTTTCAATCGGACAATCGCACATTGTCACTAATTAGCTAACATCTCGATTTCAAATCAACACTGATTGTTTGAGCGGGGATCGAACTAATGGTGTAATAGTTAGAGTATTGGTCAAGTTGTGAAAATGAAAGAAGACAAAGCGGGCATACATCGCGGTCAAAAAGTAACGTATCGCTTATCTGAATTGCTGCTCTGATTAAACGAGGATACGTCAATGTGAATCTAACGAGTTTTATCAAGGGTGAATGATTCAGACAAAACGTGGTTGGAACTACGTGGTATGAGTTGAAAATACAGTAATTCGTTACCTGCCCATCACATTTGAGCATCAAAATCGATGAGATTTAACGAATTCTCGACTTACTACAGTGGCTAGAGTCCAAGCCATGCAAAGTGGCGCTCGTCAACCCTTCCAGAGTAGATATTGGATTTCCTCCCAAGTATAAAGTCCTCAGACTCGTCAGATGGCTTATCGAAGCGAGGCTGGAAACACTGGTAAAAGCATTGCCAGACAGATCAAGTCTCTGCAGGTTATCCAAGTTGTGAAGACTGCTCGGCAAAGCAGTCAATCGATTTCTGGCCAAATTTAAAGCTCCCAGCTCGGTGAGGAGCGTTATACTATCTGGTATCTCCGATAAAATGTTCCCCGATAGATCCAGGTATTGTACCTATACACACGTAAACAAACAAGGCTGAAGTTTCATCATTCGTTTTGCAAATCTACAAAGTAGAGCTGTAGGAACCCCATTCATTACGACATCATGACATCTCATGCGACAATTTTCGAGCTTCTGCAAGCTACGTAGGTGTCGTGGAACTAGTAATTATAGCAAGAATAGATAAATAATCCTTCAGAGGCATCTTCAAATTGGTGGAGTGGGCAATTTTTGGATGCAAATCACCTGGGAATTTGGCGAATAATTATGTGTGAAAATGATGGAGGAATCACTTGGATAAGCTTCATTGAAATTTCGTTTCCTGCTCAAAGCAGGCTGATGATTCACGAGTCTTTGACACGCGGTGGGCGGGTACTCACCAAGTCGCTTAGACTATTAGGGAATTCCGCCAAGCCCTTTTTCGCGCATATTATGGCACTGGGTTCTTTGTCCAAATAGCACGAGCATCTCTCAGGGCAGAGACCCTGGACATTACCTAATAGCGAAGCAACGGAGATAATGAATATCCACCAAGAGTGTCTTTCAACAATCCGTTCTTCATACTGCACCATCTTTAATGTGTAGTAAATTTCGTGAGTTGTTTAATCTAGAGAATAATCCACATCGCAAGACCATGCAGCATCAACCGCATGAACTGTAACACACTTTTGAATCACTGTGCACTGCCCCACGGATGTCATCGTTATAAATATGACGTCATTTGATTCTTTGGTCAATGATCGTCTAGTCCGGTGCCAATATTATCAAATTTATTCTCTGAGTCTTTCGTTTTGCGAAAATGGAAACTTTAACACCTGTAGTACGACGCCTAGTTCTATCTGCTGGTCTGTCCAGGGAGCGGTTACGTTACCTGCGCTTCTGTGACTTATCACAGTGCTTGATAAGTGGCGCGCACGCGGCTCACACTCAGATATCTCGTTGAGATAACCGGCGAATGTTAACCGAGCTGAAATTTGTGTCATGAGTTTAAGAATAAACCGTAGTGGTAATTCGTAATTGAATCCACGCGGCCGTAGGGAGCCACTGTGGAGGTCTCGTATTGCGTTTGCTACCACCGAGAATCGATCGAACCCCTCACCTTGTGTGGGGTACGTGCCGAAACTCTGGCGAATTTACGTACCCCTACATCTTCATGTAGGCTTAAAGTGTTTTTCCAAAATTTTGATAGCGAGATATGCCAACTAATTTTCCAACACCAGTTATTCAACCAAAGTCTATAACTACGCAGAGAGTTATAATGCGCGTACAAATTTGCCGCACTCTTATCTGATAGTAGTAATACTTGATTACAGTAGAACGTTAATTTAGGACGGGTTCAAACACAAAGCCGCACTTTCTCCAATAACGAGAACATCCTTTCAAACATAGCTCGTTGAATATTCGTCGAGTTGAGGAATGTTTGGATTGAAATATCCAATTAACTAATGACATACACTATCAGAAATAGCGGTGGAAAGATTCTACGGAGTGGGCCATCCGGAATAAATTGTTGTGTTTTACTCACTGATTCATTTGCAAAAATTGAGCCCAACAGGTGAATCCAGGACAGTGTCAGTAGATATACAATATACATTCATACATCATTGTCAGGTACATCAAAGCTTCTTACAGTGTACAACTGAACAATAATCATTCAAATATTATCTCTGCCTGTGGTAAATTAACCTTCAATTGTGTTAAAATTGGCACCACCTTGCATTCCACAGCAGGCCCCACTAAAATTCCTCTAGACTGTATCTATTGATACATTTCATCACTTCATCTTTTTAGTCCTTATCGTAGGGATGGAAGAGTAGTAGTTTCACGGCGAAAACGGCATTTGCCAATTCAAAATTGTGTCGATATTCCAACCCAATTCTCTTGACGCCGCACATGATTGTGAAAATACGTTGGTTTGTCTGTCAGTCTGTCCGAAATGAATCAGCCTGGTATTTTCTACAATGGCCGGTTGGAAAATTCTGCGTCTGGGAAACGACTTGATGGAAAGATTTAAAACTTTGCAGGGTTATGACTTGTTTTTGACGATAAAAAATTACTACCTTCCATTAAGATTGAACGACTGGTTTGGCCAAAGAAAGTCTAGGTCAAATATCTAGATTAAACAGAAAATGGATAGTTGAAGGTGATGAGAATTTCACGGCAACCCAGCTGACCGAATATTCCATTCAGATTTAATTTTGTTCGGAACATCCTACTCAAAGTCAAGACGATGTTTATACTGTTGTTTTTATACTGTTGAGCATTGATAAATCTTACTACAGAATCGAAAATCGGATAATAAATGCAGGAGTTTTTCACCAATACATATAATGGAAAAGGGAGAATTCTGAAAATTCGTCTTAAAATTCATTCACACTGGTGGGATATCCGTGTATTTTAGTAGTTTTCAGACACTGAAGACATCTCACTGGCTTTCAGATCAGATCTCTAGTCCCTCTAAAACCAGCAGAAATCAATATTTGGTCAGAATTGGCGAACAAATTCCATCCAAAAAGTCTATTTTCGATCGTTTTGAGGACGATCTAATCTCAAAACCGGTACTACAGTATCTTGGTCTTACTGTTTTGAACATATCCCCGAATCACGAGCGTACTGCAAGCATAATTCAGACGTGAAGAGTATTCCGAAATTTTCCTTCTGTGACCATAACATAATGATGGACATCTCCTGCATTTCTCATTCAAATCCTAATCTCAGGGTGACAGGATCCCAGCCGAATTCCAGTTGCAGACAATTTTCCTATTACTAGGATCTTCTCAGAAAGAAGATAAAAGTCGTCGGTATATAAAAATCAATGAATAAAAGTGGTGCGTTAGACTTTTGAATTATCCGACGAAATTCAAAAACATCATGAATCAAATTTCAGAGAACGGAAATTGGCCCTGAATAAGTATAAAAAGCACTCGATTGGACCCTTCGTTCGTAACATTTCTAATAACTAGCTCGTTGAGAAAACGAAAAGTGATTAGAAAATACACAATTGCGCACATTTGTAGCTGTAGGAAAATGCAACGTATATCTGAACCTGAACCATAGTGCAGTTCGAAGCCAATAGCAGTCGGTGAGATGGTCCAAATACGAGACCGCAGAGTATTCTCCTCGATGGAAAATATAAGACGTTAGATAAATATCTCAAGTATTCCAAAGCCGATATTGAGCGGCGGACTCTAAGCTTCTCTTGGCTGACCCACGCGGATATTTCCCCATATTTCCCCCCTTTTTCCCAAGCTGCCGCAGACCCCAATTGACCCCCGATATATACCGTCTTTTCGTACGCTGATATCACCGTTATATACTAGCTCTATCATTTTTTCACCGACATTCGACTACATATCGATACTGTCTCAGGTACAAGTACATACTGATACACCCCAATTCCAAATATTGGCGATTGATTAAATACGCGTATCGAGTTCACTCGTATATCTCAACACATTTTGTACAGTAGAAAACCCCGTACCCAAAAGTATAACAATGATGGTATCAGTCCTATATAGGTATATGATGAATTTACTGTATTTTTTCATGAAGTACCCGATCTCGCTCTGTGTTTGGCAATTCAGAGCAATTTATTGCAGGAATTGGTTAGTTTCGTGACGTTGAGATTCAGTCCAGACTAACTTGGGAAGTACGTTTCTGATCTCTTTCCATTTGTCTCTTAAAATTTCTCTGTTTAACACCGTTTCCTTGATACCGTCGATTTTTCTGTGCCTCTCTTTGGACCAATCGTATCTCCGGGTCACACCCTCTCTGGGCGCTAGTGGCTTAGCTGGCGCCGGCGCTTAGCTTGAAGCTTATCCACGAACCGGGAGGGCGAAACGTAGCGAGGAAACCTCTACCTGTTGATACTAACCAACCCCTTCCTTGATCTTGCAAATCCAATATTCTCCAGTAACACTCGACGTCACGCCTCTCGTAGAGACACCGACGATCTCATCTCTCCGAAAATTACCACTTGCCAAAGTGTGAAAATCATGTGAAAGGACCAACCGTTGAATAGCCTAGAAATTCTACATGCAGGAGTTGGACCCTCTGCTGAGAATTGTATCAGTAACTGCGGCTGTGAGAAATGCAGGGTGATCCATATCACTCATACCAATTTTAGGGTGCCCTGCTACTGGACCTCTCACCTTTCATTCGTACGGATTGTGAACTGGCTGAACATTGGCACGGTATAGTGCCATAGCTGCCAATACTGACAGCTACC
Organism: Ametastegia equiseti; assembly: GCA_963989295.1. NCBI lineage: Eukaryota > Metazoa > Arthropoda > Insecta > Hymenoptera > Tenthredinidae > Ametastegia > Ametastegia equiseti. The sequence continues at coordinate 25,353,761 of OZ022389.1, forward strand.
AAGGGCCAAGCTTTGCCAAAGTCAAAATCCATGTTGAGACAATGTTGAGTGGTTAACACCGGTCCAACCTATGGTGCTGTGAATCGGCACGAAATAGTCCGCAGCCAGTATGAAACGCCATATTGGCCCAGCGTGTTCCCAGTACAAAACTGACTTCCGGCTGAGCCCCATGTATGCTTACTTGGCCAAAAACTGTATGTTCACCACGGCACGGTATCGGCCAATACTGACAGCTACTATGGGCTAAGCTTTGCCCAAGTCAAAATAAATGTTGGGACAATTTTGGGTTGTTAACACCGGCCTTGACTTATGGTGCCATGAATCTGTGCGTGCCAATTCTGTGCCATGTGACTAGATCCGGCAATACTCCGGCGTTCGTACATGGGCTTATGCATTTCTTTTGATTCCCAACTCGTTTCGTTGCATCTGAACAAACAAGTCTTAGGGTAATAGCAATAGCATTGGCAATTGATTGGCATTTCGAATCTAAAAATCCTTTTCTTCGATTGATGATAAGTTCTTCCTATGAGATGGCAGAAATTGACCAAATCATTAACCTGAGACCGCAGTCTGAAGGAAAGAACACATGTGCCAATTGGGTCGAGGTGGTGGGTGCAACGATAACGCTATATCTCCGCGATTAGATGAATAAAAGAGGCCTTGAGAGGAGTGGCAAGTGTTCGTTGATCTCAAGTCAGATGAAGATTGGAAGCTCTATGAACTATTGTGCAAAAGCTCAAGGTCATTCAAACGAGGTCGACAGCGTGATTTGTGGATCGCTGAGGTGTGTTTGATCGTTTTGTTCCAGGCGTCATTCAAGTGAGGACCGGAAAGCTCATATCAGTAGCGAAGATCAAGACTTTATTCCAGAGCCAATGGCCGTATTTCTTCCGAATAAAGAGCCTCGGCGAGCTTGCGGAAAGATGGCGGTAATTAAAAGTCGATCAACTCGTGCATCGAGCCTCGCGATAAAGCAACACGACTCCCATTCAAACTGTGTATAGAACATTCCAGACTTGGCTGGATATATAATACACAATAATACCAGAGGGACGCTATCTCCAGAGGGCGAACGGTCCGTCGCGACGCGAGGCGTCGGTCTTCTTGTCGTTTCTTCGCCATATTTCGGTAGCCTGTGGTGTACATCGGCTGGGTATCTATACCTACTATATATATTTTTAACGCCTTCATTTCCGCCCACGGTACACCGGAAATGACGAGACGATACCTCGCGGTGTTTCAAGTATTGATCAGTTCGAACCGAGTGCCACCCCAACCCGAACCCTCTTCCACCTTCGCCGCCTCCACCACCACCACCACCTCCACCTCCACCACCCCAACCTCCGCCTCCACCTCCACCATCATCCGGAGACTGTAAGGTGGAGAAAGTGGGTGGCTTGTACAGGGAGAATTCAGTTCAGCTATACTACTGAGATGGCCGCGCGTTGGTTAGGGGTGTCTTCGGTTATCTGTCGTCTTCTTTCATTTTAAAGATTTCTTTTCGTCACTGAGGCGTGCCACCTTTTTCCCCAACCCACTCTGAACGGCTCTACTTCACGCGGTGGTTTCCGGTGGCGAATAATTCCTCTTCGATAAATTTTTCTCAGGTATATACAGGCGGGTACCAATAAATACATACCTGTATCTCAAAGCTTATATTTAATTTTTTTGTCTGTCCTCCGACTCGAATTTCTACAAGAATTTCTCAAATATCTTTCACTTTATTTTATTTTTTTTCCCCTCTCTTTTACTTCTTTTTTACACAGAAAATCCTTTGCCCTCACCGTCCCATGCGCATTGGTCTAGAAAATTCTAAAGCTCTGCAGACGCCGCGGTCTATACCCGGTACATCGAGTTTAACTCACGTTCATATAATTGCTAGTGCAGAGATTATGCGGTGAGCAATTAATTAACCAATTAAATATCATTCAACAGTACTCAGGAGTTCTTGGAATACTGAAATATACGGTGAAGCTCGTGAATTTGCTCATTCCAAAACTAACGTATGGATGAGAAAATATTTGTCCGTTTTAATTATTGTGCACTCGCACGCAGATTGGCAGAACGTGTTGTGTGTATGTTGGCACGTGACGGGTATTAATGCCTGATGGTTAAATCTACTATTTCTGTTTTCCTCCCCTGCTTCAGGCTCAGGCTCTTTTTCTTATTCATTTACACCCCGCGTTAGAAAGTAAAATTTAAAGGGTGGCTTATCTCTGCGGAGCTTTTGTCATTCTCGCGCCCTACGCAGGAGGACTGACATCTTTTCAAACGTGCACTCGTAATTGGTGTGGCATGTTTATAAATCAGAGGTACGTATCTTTCCACCCGGATCGTTGTGGCGCGAATTGAAAGAAGCTATACCTATACACCAACATCGCGATTTGATAAGCTTTTTTCACACAGAAAGTTCCCAGTGTATAAATCTAAGGAAATTATTGAATTATAGATTTCGGTAAAAGGGGTGAAGCTTACGATAGTGAATTATCGCCGGGACTAATACCGCGAACGCGATTGAATATCGTTGAATTAATCTAACGGTGTGAAATGAGCCTCAGCGCCGAGATTTCTACCGTAAATTTGAATGGGTGTTGGTTGTTTGTGGTTCAGCGCTCCCTTAACAAGATCAGGATTCGCACATCTGGTGGGTCCCTCGACCTCCCCCGCCAACCCCATGCGGCACCGCGACGCCCGCGTCTCAGTCTCTCGCGCATTGTCTAATCGTCGTTCGGGTCTCCTGCTCTCAGACGAGACAAATCCGCATTCAAATTCCACGCTAAGTCTCCCCGTATTCCAACTTCAGGTGTTACAGTGCCAGAATTAAGCACAACAGGAGAAAAAAAAAAAAAACCCACAAAAAAAGTCATGAAAAAATTAGTAATACCGTTTGAATTGTTCAAGTTTGGACTTTGGATCTTTCTTCAATTTATATAACTTCTTATTCGAGCTTCTTACTGTCTTTGAAAAGTTGTTTTTTTTTTTCTCCCTCAAATCGCGTATATTTGAAGCTCTATACATGGTTCAGCGTGAAACACATTGTCCTACTTACAAATTCTTTTTGAATATTGGAAGCAGGATGTTTCAAGATCCGCTGCACCGATCTGAACCCGGATTTACGAACGGACCTATTATTTCATTCTCTCTGCAACGATTAACCAGGGATTTCATACGTCAGTTGAGTTTCCGGATATCATTCATTTAGTGTAGAAGAAATTCGAAATTTTGAAACAAAACGTTCGTTTGTTTGGGCATTTTTTGAATCAGCAATATGCTGCAAATCTAGTTCATCATTTGATAATTCTCATCTTACTGAAATCTGGTTACAATTCAATCTCGATCCGATCCGATGTTGTTTGAAAAATCCTGCGCGTAGATTCGAATTTTCACAGCGTGATTTCATTTTTGATATGACAGCCGATATCTACGAATCTAAGAAAGCGTGTCACGGAGAAAGAAAAATTGTTGAATCAAAAAAATATCATTCAAGTAAAAAAAAAAACGGGCGTTCACGGGCGGCGAAATGAGTTTTTGCTTATTGGGGCAACCGAGTACTTTCTCGAAACGAAGAAATTACTTTCCCATCAACTAACTCTCGCTTAGGAGAAATGGACAACCGATTATTACAAATAATTTTCTTGTTTGGAAATATTTAGAAAATTCATCAAATTATTTCTCTGAGTTACTGATTAGAATTGTTAGCAAGGGGCAAATCTTGATAATGAAACTCTAGGCTTCGACTTCGGATCATCAGCGCTCTTGCATCAGGACCTAGAATTATACGAAATTTGTACCCTAAGAAATGTACGTGTCGCCTCAAGACGAGATTTAATGATTATGGAATTGATGTTGACGATGAGGATTCTTTGGAATTTTTTGTCGAAATTTGATAAACGCGGCGAAAGGCGAGTGTGCTGGAATATTACTTTCGTATTTAAGTGGTATCGGGGTCGTATTTCATGCTTTGACTCTGTACACGTACCGTTTACACGAGTTGTATCGGGGCATTACGAGCAAATGCCTAACGGATGAGTGTATATTTCAGTCCTATCTTGTACCCCAGAGCCTAAAGAGCCTAAAGACGTCGTTTTTCCGGGCGAAATGCCAATCCTAGTCGATGCTTTTTATTGCCTTGATAAGCGGCCACCGTTTTACTCCCGTTTCGCAGTGGTCCTCCCCTGTGAAAAAGCTTCAAATGTAATCTTTACGTCTGTCGAGGATGCGGACGTCATTCGCGTCTTAACAGATCCACAGAGCCAAGTCCCCAAGTCTCAATTCTCACATTCTCCCGCGTTCGAGATTAATATCTTCGTTTGTTCCCTTTCCTGGCACGCGATTCAAAACCATACGCCTCATTCAGGACGCGGTAGATTTTTTGAACAGTGAATGAAAGCTTCGAAAAATACGGTTTCAGATATTGATCAATCATTGGAATCAGTTATATGGATCACTTCTTCGCGTCGATTTTTCATTAGGTAATTCGAATTTGAACAATGTCAATTTACTAAGCAATGACGTTTTGCAGACTAGCCTACCATGATATGCATAGCAGCGTATTGACCAGCATTTTCAGAGACAAATTTTCCAATTGTGGATCTGACATAAGTAACAAAGTTCATTGTAAAATACAATTAGACAAGAATTTCTCCAAACCTTGCAAGAACGTTTTTGCTCATTACAGTCCAGTCTATCACCCGAAGTACTATGATTCATTTTTCATTTGCCCATCTGACGTCATGATTTATTGGGCCTTGCCTCATAGAGTAAAAAGCACCGAAACATTTCCAGACTCATACCGAAAGTTCGCAATGAAATTCTGCCTAGCGTTCTTTGCTTTTCCTTAATATCTGATCAGATCGACTCTCAAACGCGTGAGAATTTCATCGAATAGTAATAATGAGGACCAATTGCTGTAGGAAGACTACATCTCATGCAGCCATATTGCAGACCGTTAATCGAGGTCTGATATCAGAGAAGATTTCTTCCCTAATAACGAACATTTATGCGGTCGTCGGGGAATCAGTCGATATGTTAAATACGTGCTGCAGTAGGGTGGGCAGTATCAGCGCTACTTGCTGCATCGCAAACGCAAAAGCTCGCTAAGGGATGTTCCGCGGAGGTTCGTTAACGACGTTAAATTGCGGTCGACGTGTCCCTGCAAACGAGTACGAGACTAATCGAGTAATTGAGTAATCGAGTAATCGAGTAATCGAGAAATGGAGCGACTCGCCTTCTGCCCAGAGAGAAGCCGATTTGTTTGATGGGCAGAGGCAGGACCTCATTTCTGCACCTATTTCTACCCTCTTCGGTCTCACCGATTTTTTATTTCACCTAAACGATGTTAGACCCGATCGATTATATGAAAAATATACGTACGAACAAAGTGAAAAAAATTCTCTTAGGGCTGTGTTATATCGGCAATAGACGTAACACATGAACGTCAAAAGCATAATATGGGGTAGATTGATAAATCGAAGGGTACATATTCGGTGCGGTGATAATTATCGACCAACTACGACGAGAGGTTCCTATAAGTTGTTCGATGCCTAAGAAAACTAGAAGTTGTAAGTTACTTATTCGAGGAGACAGACTTAAAACTTGAAACTCAACAGCTTATAGTGGCTCAACTCTTTATTTCGGAAAAGGTTCACGCCCGTTACGTAGAAATCTATAATAAAGCGATCCTGTGGGATACAGCCGCAGATTTATGGTTCTTAAGATCGCACCTCGGGCCCCTTGCAGATTCCCGTCTTCTGCGACCCCGTAATAAATACATAGCTATAAATATATTACATATATATTTGCAAAGACGTTACAGACTCCTCTATACTCCTTCTCCAAAAATTAAACAATTCCCGAATTCTCACTGTCCGATGAATAAAAATACAAAATTTGAGATTTGCATCTGTTTGTTCATTGCGTTAAGGTATAAATCCTAAACACACGTATTACAGATGGTAATACATTACACTCCAAAGATTTAGTATACGTAGTTTTAACCAGAAGTTATTCCGTGCTGTGTGCTCTTCCTTTGAAGATTAACCTTAAACTTTTGGTTTGTCTTTCATTAATTAAGACTTCAACGTCGCATCCAGAGGATTAAACGATCTCTAGACTTTCGAAAAATGTTTGTACATGCGGGGAAATAAGAAGCCCGCACGAGATGATCCAGGGGTGGTTTATCTTGGTTAGGGGTTTGGTTTAGGGGTAGCAGTTATTTTCAATTACCCCCTTGCCCCCTTTTCCACCCCCGCCCCCACCGCCCCCTGAACCCCTCTTCTCAACCCCCACCTATTCCCCCTTCGTCTCAGGGGCGTGTAGTAATGTATGCGAGATAAAGGCCGGAGAGGCGCCTCGGCGTAGACTAAGATATTATAGGGAAATGGTATAAGGCATGGTTCGGGGGGCCCATAACTTATCGCAGATTTAAGGCTCTTAGACTTAAGGGACTCTAATAATAATATAGAGCCATTCTTGGTCGTTATAGAATTTGCTGGTGTTCGTACGTGGAAAATTCAGCCATCATTCTGTTTTTATAAAAAAATTAGTAACCACCCATAGTCAGCTGATTATCCGCCAAATAAATGAATTTGAAGAACAAGAAGCTGCGATCAAGTACACCCTGCTTCGTAATGATATTCCATGATATGTTCTGTTTCAAAGTAGCCATATTAAGCTGTCTACTCGAATTACCATCATCTCTTATGGAGTTATATAGTATGAATTAATGAATTGAAATACATGGGTACAGAGGAAACAGATGATTTTTTGAGAGAAGATTAATGAGACAAGTTTTTAAAGAGAATGAATTTGTCGAGTTTCAGAAGATGTAGCCGGTGGTGGAGAATTTCGAATGAAAGGTAGATCGCGGAGGCGTCTGGTCAGATAATGCAAAGATGCTGGGTAGTTTAGGAGATTTAAGAGAGTATTCCCGGTAAACAAAAGCCACGATAAATTTCGTAAGTCACAGAATTAATAAAAGATTACACCTCGGTTACCGCGCTGCCGCGAGATAAGACTCGACTCCCCGAGGTCTGGGAGCTAAATCATCGGATATCTTACCCATAATACATAAACCACCCTTCAAGCTTACGAATACATGCGCCTCTATGCTATCTCGGAGCGTAGCAGTTCTTGAAAAAGCCACTCCCTCTAAATAACAACTGCCCAACCTTTTGTGTCCTCAAGAAATATACACTTATACCGAACTATACGGCAATAAGACTATCCCTTCTGTTTCCTAAAGGGACCAGTACGTCACCATTGAAGAATAACATTGTACAAAATTACAATTACTGAGGCAAATTTAGACAAACCGTTCACCCCAATCGACTTCTTGAAGATCAAAATGGTGTATTCTAGTTTGAAGTTCAAGTAGATTTTTTCAATTTCATTCATCACGCATGTTTTAGATTTACCTAATAAAACATTAACATTTCGATTCCATACTTCATTGGCTTCCTCAAGTTTCCAGATAACGTTAAACGCAACTAACAACTTCATATTAGAAGTTTTTTCACTTGATCAGAAATTGAGTTCAATCCGTACCTACACCATATTCGAATGTTTTTGTTACGAATCAGAAATTGACCCCCTTTGTAACCGATCTCCGTGTTACCCCATGTGAAAGACATCATCCGTAGGGAATAGCGTGTGCTTTATACATGGTGTTTTGCGGTGGTGGTCCAAAGTTTGTGTAATCTGCCACATTCGAAGAGGGATTATAATTTTCGAAGAAGGATCAGTTTTGTCCAAGCAATCTATAAATTAGCTAAGCAATCACATGAATTATAATTTTTTATTTTAGAGATATCTCATAATTCATGAAAAATGTTTACTATTTTGAGTGACCGTCTGACATAACAGATCTATTATCATGTACCCCAAATGCGGAACGAATTTTTTCGGATTTTTGGCTCTTTCAACAGTATCTCTAGCACTTCTGTAAGAATATTTCACAAATTTTTTTGTAAGAACAGTATTCATCTTCAGAATGTAAGGCTCCAATACATCAAGGAATAATTGGTCAACTGGGTTGCCCTGGACTTTTCATAACTTTATTTAAATTAAGTTTTCTCAATTGATTTCGTGTCAAAAACGAATTTCGGCAATTCAAATAATGTTTGGATATTCCAAACTTTTTTTTATCAAGTATAATATGTTGAACTTGACAGGATGACAGCCTGTTTTTTGACGATAGAAAATTGCTATGTCCTATTAGGATTGTTCTACTCGTTCAACTGCAGAAAAACATTACGTTTGAATTAGAAAAAAAAAAAAGAAATTAATCAAGGTAATGAGGAGTTCCAAGGCAACTAAGTTGACTAATTATTTTATTAACTAGCGAGAATCATTGTTGACACGGAACCAATACTTCTCAATCCCTCACTTGATGGGAAGTAGGAATCAGTAGAAGAATGCAGCAAAACTTTGGAGGGAGGTAAATGATTAGCTTTCCGGCTCTTCAAATTCTTAAAATAATTCGAGTAATTTCTCACTGACGATTTTACTAAAAATATAAAGGATAAAAACGTGAACATAGCTTGTTCGACTATAAGCCTGAATTCATTCAATCGAAAAAGATATAGCCTCATCCCCCGATCGCAGAACATTCAATACACCAAGTTGAGGATCTGTATACATATAGTGTACCTATATATCTGGCAAAGATGCCTATACGTATGGATGTCAATCGGCGATATTATTATTTACTTATTATTAGGATAAGACGACGAACTCAGAGCAAACACGGGTACGTATGGATCCCCTATTAATTGGCAGGACACTTTCATAGATGGATGGTTCTTAGGAGGGTGGGTTAAGACTGGGCGCTTTGATGTTGGTTAAGGTCCATTTGATACCGGGAACCCCAATTAATTAATTGAGAGGCATAGTTCGATGATGAAACGAGTCTTAGGTTGATAACGCCAATCTGCAGCGGTCGACTGGACTCTCTTCGTTTGCTCTCTTCGACGGCCTATACCCGGCGAGGGACCAGCCTCTTGAATCTTCGCACGATACATTATACCAAGCTAACAGAGTTACTCAGGTCCTTCCAGGGTCACCGAGACTTCGAGGTATTTGGCCACCGCACTGACCCGTTTAGATAGGTAGATATTTCTCTCTCAATTCTCCTCATTCTCTCGGTCTTAGGGCGAACTGGAAACACGGATTGTCCGTCATTAGATCCTCCCTGTCAGCACGTGTAATACAATTTAAGAGACTGAAACGAACGAGTGAAACCCATTTGGACACATGCAATACTGCACTGCTACAATTTCCTGCTGTGGACTTCTGCAGATTATAATTTGATCACTCAATTTGACACTATTTCGACGACAGTGTGGAAGGATGTGCTGTCTCAAATTGTGTTAGAAGAACGTGCTATGTAAGATTCTACCAGAAGAAGGTGCTATCAAGATCAGGTCCGATATTTTCATTGATTCGGCACTGAAATTTCCGGGGCCCGGAGTATACAAATCACTGTTTGCTGATGGATTATTTCATTGATCCAATTATTCTTCCATTCATTCAGCTGCTGTATAATTGGAACGGAAATTTTAGATAAGTTTGAACAATCGAAATTTGTTTCATTCAAACTTATCTCAAATCTTTCGTTTCTATATCAAGGGAACCAAAATAATGAGAAAATAATTGAAATCGAAGGGTGAACCACTCTTGAAATCCGGTGTACAATAGTGTGTGTAGTTTCAGTGTAGTCTATTGAAGTCCCTGAAGTCTCTGAAGTCCCATGATGTCATTGAAGTCGGACCGTAAAGTCCCGTGTAGTCCCGTGAGGTCCCGTGAAGCTTCTTGAAATTTCGTGACGTCTTTGTAGTCGCGTGGAGTCCCATGAATCCCGTGTAGTCCTGTGTAGTCTCTTGAAGTCCCTGAAATCCCTGAAGTCCCGTGAAGTCCTTAAAGTCCCATGTAGTCCCATGACGTCCCGTGGAGTCCCGTGTAGTCCCGTGCAGTCTGATAGTCCCTGATGTCCCGTAAAGTTCCGTGAAGTCCCATGAAGTCTCGTGAAATCTCATGAAGTCCCATAAAGTCCGGTGTACTCTTTTGAAGTCCCTGTAGTCCCGTGAAGTCTTTGAAGTCTTGAAGTCTGGTGCACACCATTTTTGAGCTGGTTTACCCCTCGATTGGAACAATTGATCAACCTATTAAAAAAGAGTGCTTCGAATACTCCGGGCACCCCAAATTTCAGTGCCGTTTCGACGAAAATATCGTTCTGATCGAGATAGCACGTTTTTCTTCCACAATTTGAGATAGCCCGTTCTTTTAGCGCATCTGAGATAGCACGTCTTTCTAGCACAATCTGAGATCAGGCGTTTTTCTAGGACAATTTGAGATAGCACGTTCTTCCATACTGCCATCGGTTTGACGACGATTTGACAGTAAACCACTTCTTCCACACCCATTGGTACCGGATTTTCGTATGGGCACAGAAATCGCTCTGTAGCACTCCACATTGACGAATTTCCACATAATATCTTCCACTGTGCAGGACACAATATATATAATATAACAGAGCAGCTCTAAAGGGTCCGATTGGACACAAAATCTCGACAAATTTGAGGAAGCTCCTATCAGACACACCCAAATCAGAGACACTATTTCTCAGACACCATCCGTTGAGACATGAATTGCTAAAAAATAATTACTTTCGAGTCTTACGTCCGATATTGCCTTTTGCGAAACATGCAATATCTTGTGTCTGATAGGAATGTGTCCAATGAAGGTTCATAATTATTAGGTGTCCAATCGGGTAGCGTTCAAATGGGCTTTTCCCAAATGAACAGCGCAAATGATTAAAAATAGTAGATTCGCCTGGAAAAGTACTTGTTTCAACAATCGAATAACTCAAACACATCCACCGAAAAATAGATCTGTCAAAATTTCAATTCTCTGAATTGAACTTTGCTGAAGAAATGAATTAATTTCGGACCATTATGTCTAATTTTTCGACGCCCGGCATACGACCTGTTCGCCTCACAATGTTGCCAGAATCGGTTATCCTTCGCACAGACAAGATATTGACGTCTTACAATTAGATGGAGTTTGTGTCTCTATGTTTCGAAAACCCCTTTCTTTGCAATTGTTCTTTGAACGCAAAAGACCCAGGGCTCTTGAGAAGCTTTCCTTTCTGAACTTTTAACAACGTCACTTCATACACTGTCAAGCCGAAAGTGAGTTTCATCCAGTTTTACGTTTATCTTCGATACAAAAATGTGGGACGGTATTAGAATGGAGAAAGAAACTTCTTGAATCTATCAAATCGATAAAGTACCTAATCAAGTAAGTGAGTAGGTAGATAAACAAGCGGGTTTGGGCTAACTATAAGCCAGCCTTCGAACTTCCCGTTTTCCAACTCATTTCGAGATGAAATAATAAAAAAATTTGATTAAAAAGGGGGAAAAAAAAAACACTGCATTGATGTATTTCAAAATTTAGTCATTTTCAAGTTGGAGCAAATGCTATCGATGGAGACCAAGATCAGCAAAATCCGTTGATCGGTTCTCGAGATATTGGCAATTGAAATTTTTTTTTCAAAATTTTGATTTCAAATAACTCGAAAACCACTCGACCGATCAAATCCAAAATCTAATCAGTTCTAAGTTACGGAAAAGCGCGTCAGTTGAGACCAGAATCATCAGAATCCGTTGATTCGTCCTCGAGATATCGTCGGACAAAAAAGTGATCACATACGTACACACATATATACATACACACAAAGGTCCATCCAAAAATGGTCGGAAATGATTCTCTAGACCTAAAAACGTGGACATCTGGTAAAAACTCAACTTTCCATTTTCAGGGTGATTACAATAACTTCATTTTTTCTCTGAAATCAGAGAAACGGGAAGTTAAAAAAGGCCAGCTCAGAATAGCCCCAAACTTTATTTGATCATACTTGGAAAGCCCAGTAAACTGCTTTCGGGAAACTTATGCAGTTATTGAAAAATTCTTTTGAGAGTTTAACCGATCATTCAAAAATAGCCCTTAATTCGGGTGGGAGCTGAAAGCTAAGCGAACTAGACGGTTTAACGCCTTATACCCTATACCGACTCGAGTAAATAATATAAGAAAAGAGTTTTGAAAAGTTAAGAAAACCCGTTGAAACTTCTATCTTGAGCGTGGTCTTGGTCCATAACTGCGACGCAAGTAAATGTGTGAGATATCTATATCTAGGGACGGGTACGGGTTAAGCCTCCAGTATTAAGACGCGGTGTAAGAAGGCGCGGATACGGTGCGCCCGGCGGTTGGTGATCTATGGCGGGATTACCGGCAGCGGTATTTCTTCATAACCGTTTCTCCTTCTACTCTTCTCCTCGCGTTCGCTTCGCTCACTTGGTCTTTCGCTGCCTCCTGTATCTCCCTGTAACCCCCCCCCCCCCCCTCCCCCCTCTCCCCCTCCACCCCACACACCGCCCGTGCTTTGCGGGGGGGTTGTATCTTAATAACATTCATGAGCTCAGATATACTTGCTAGATTTATTGCTACTGCTACCAGACCAAACCTCTATCCCTGTACCGCCTTCGGGCGCCGGCGTCTTGGCCGCAACGCGTCTTCGCAGGACCAAAGGAAATTCCTTTGACCTAACGATACGCTTGTCAATCCCACGCGTGGAGAGCAGATCATCAATACAAGGCGCCTTAAGACGATATGGTATAAGTCGCTCCGAACCTAACCTAGCTAACATAAGAAATATGAATCCGACCGGATTGTATAATTCGTTTTTTTCTGAACAGTAATATAATTAGCCACTTTCTGCCGTAGTTAAGCATCAATCTCCCGAGTTTCATTCCGATAGGTTGTATACTTTGGAAAATACTACGAATCGCGTTTTCGAGGTGATAACAATTAGTAATCATGGAATTTTGAACATAGGCCCGTAGCTCTTCAAGGCGATATGGAAGTCTGCTCGAAACGCCATTATTACTAATTGTTCTCACCTCAAACACGCGAATCGCATCCGATCCGAATGAATTCAGTTTTCTGGCAGAAAATGGCTACGGAGGTCATTTCGTCAAAAAAATTGATTGGATTCCAGTAGAACTCATGTTTTTAATCTTAGCTAGGTTAGGTTGGAAGTAACCTCTACTATATTCTTTAAAGCGATACTACGTCTCTGAATGTTCGAAAAATCGATTAGCTTAAAATCACGCATATTTAAAGGCCAATCCATTCTTCAGCAGGAAAACTATAATTGTTCTTAACAAATGTTTTTTTAATCCCATGCGCAGGATATTGCAAAGCCGCAGGACCGATCTGAGTATAGTTTTCAACAACAACAAAAAAATGGTTCATTTCCCCGTCGTTATAGAATTATGAATCAAAAACCTAAAACCTCGATTGGTTCGTACGATACATGACAGTTCACTTGAGGCAAAGAAAAGCCAATCAATGACAAAATTTGAATTTAAATACGAGATGACCTTTACGTTTCCGCATTTCCTAGTAAGGAAGGAACTTATTGTTAGCCACAGTTGAAGATGGCTGAATATACATATAGGGTAGTTCAACGAAGAAGATGAAATATCTGTAACTCAAACCGTTGCTAAGTTGGTGATAGTCCTATCTACATTTTTTGTACACTTTTCACATGATCAGGAATGCACCGTTCACTATAACCAGATTGAACTCCCAAGGAAGGTTATTCAAATCCGTAACTATGACACTCTGAAGTGGTTCTTAAAATTTTCGATTATTCTGCGGGAGATTAATTCTTCTTTTCCAAAAAATAACACCATTTTTGGACTATCAGTGCAGCTAGAATCGTCGTCACAATGAAAGAATGTCCAAGTCAAGTAGAACTACTACACAACTCAGACAGTAACAGAGGTTCTTGAGAATTTATTTTATTCGTCAACCTACCCATCATTCATATAATCAGCTACAGCTATAGCGAACTGCTTTCATTAATATATTAGCAACGGCTTCTTAAACGTACCTCTTAAGATAGATATGAACTTATATCTTTCCCCGTAATTTCGTTTAGTGCAATTTCACCTGCATGGATTGTTTGATTTATAAAACAAATCTATAGTGATGTATGTATGTACACCCGGATAGTTTCGTGAAGTAATCGAAGGCACTTTGATGGTTGACTTTGGTGGTCGTGGATATGGAGTGGAATTCTATAGCAAAAGGAAAAAAGGCAGGGTTTGATCTGTTATCAATTAAGTTTCTCGGAAGCTATGGAGCTTTCATCCCCCCGTATAAACGTCGACGACCTGTGTTTCGATATTTATGGCTTTCTGTATATTACATATCAGCGCAGACTTCTTACTTTTTTCTCCTTTACAGCTATACCCGCACCGCACATTTTTTAAGGCAGATTCTATCCCACCCTTAAGCAACGGGGCGTAAACCCCTTCAAGAATTTACATTCTCCCTGCAACGGTATTCAGGTCAGGTAGAGCACAAAATCATGAAGGGGTACACAGATTAGACATATTCATATTTGGGGCAGTCTTGGTCAACTGGGTCACTTTTTTTTCATCAACCAGATGGATATTTTTTATAACTGACCAGTTGGTAGTACTACTCAAGAAAACATATCGTGAACTTGTTTAGATCTTTTGGCTGTGTCAACGAACTTTTCACTAGAAACACCTTACTAATCATTCGTTTCATTTCCTTTACTATGTAAGTTATTTATACCTTTTCAAAGTTTCTGTGTCATATATTTCAATCTGACTCGGAGGTGCGTTATTAGTCGAAAAAAATGATTCTTTCTCTTTTTTTGGAAGGATAGCCTACGCGCAGTCGAAAAAATCATAGCTGTGATTGCATTGGAAGGCTGAGGGGAGACTAGAATTGTTGTATTTATAGACTTCGATTGTGCAGCCCAGATTTGCCACGGCAGGCTGAATTAAACGAAAAATTGTCCTTCCCGAACAATTCAAGTTTTCAAAATCTGAAAAAGTTCACAACAGGTTTTCTGAGATAAAGATACTGACTGGTACATTCTGGGAAATATCCGCGAGATTGATGGCAAAAAGTGGCTCAGTTGACGAAGACTGACACATACATAGTTAGAATTTTATCATTAGCACAGATGATAAAACGAACATGTACCCAGGGTGTAACAAATCTCGCGAGCCATTTTCACATGGTGGGATTTCTTGTTGAAAATTAAAAATGCGTTTTTTCAACAAAAAAAAATCTCCACAGCCGCTTAGTTTAGACGCTAGAGTCGATGAGGATGCACCAATCAGAGATCAGTTTCAGAAAGTATAGCAGAATAGCTAAAGATATCATCAGCTTTTCCCGACAGGGTATGGCGAATTCTGCTTTTATAGTCTCCGAAGCTGATCTCTGATTGGTGCGTCCTAATCGGTTCTCGCGTATAAACTATAAGCGTCAGAGAAAATTTTTCGTGAAAAACGTAATTTTTATTTTCAACAAAGAATCGGACGATGTAGAGATGGTCCACGAGTTCTGTTACACCCTGTATATCAATGCAACTGAAAAATATCCCAGAAATGGTAAATTCGCGAACCCAACATATCCGGGAACCGCGTCTCCGCTCCTTCGTCCAGGCGAAGAAGTCAACGTTGTAGAAGGAGGGCGTTTACGTGTTGGTGGGACCCGGGCTACGTGGGTGTTGGTATAAGCTGCTCGCGCGCGGCGCAAGGCAATACAGATTTATGTAAGTATTTAGCGCGGGCTCTTTGCTTTATCGCAAACCACCCAGCCAAGACGCTTGGTATTAATACACTATATATGTATATACGGCGGTATGGAACGGTGCAGACTCTTGTTCGGATCCGAATCGAGTCCAAATTTAGTGCAATAAAATGCCTTCGAAAAATCAAAGTAAGAAAAAGTCAAATAAGTCATCGACGATGAATTTACCCGCAGATCATCCTCAATGGGAAAACAACAAGGCGGGACTGGAGTAGCGAATTCCGAAAATTTCGAACGGTCGAAATTCCGAATTTATTTGAGACGTAATTCTAAGCTTTCAAATAAACGTCAGAGTTCGAAACTCGCGAATTCCGAAAGGTCGAAAAGCAGACAGCTCAAAGATTCAGAAATTCACAGCTCAGAAAGTCCAAAAATCCGAAAATTTAAGGGAAGTTCATGACAAAACTGTCAAATAAACGACGTTGTGTAAGCGAATTCCGAGATTCGGAGTTCTAGCCTTTCGGATTTTGAGCTCCTGGAATTTTTAACCTCTGGTATTTTTCGATTCGGAGTTTCTCAAATTGGCTACATAGACTTTCGGGGAAATAATGTTTCGAAAAACTCTGAGTCACTAGTATAAAAATTCGGAATTTTGACCTTCCGAAGCATTTGATATTCGGAATTTCAATCCCACCCCAAAGCAACTCCAACAAATTTTTCGCACTTTGAATCGGGGACAACAAGTCTTGATGGTAAGCGTGAAATTTTCACTAGAAGATGACAGAATAGACCAAGAGTCCTACTTCCACGCGCCAGTTAAACTGCGGTGGTAAGGAAGTGCCCACGTCTTAATCTAAGACACATTGCCTCACGATCTTGGAGACACTCATCCTCTACTTAAATGAGATGCGGCCTACTACTCTTTTAAATCCTACGTTGAATAAACATGCCGTCGAAAAGTAGAAGGAGCAGTTCAGACCGCCGACAAGAATTATGTTCGCAATATCCCACGGGGGCAAATGCCACGTGAGTTACGAATGATATGATATAGGAAATATTAGATAAAAACTTAGTCGCTTGTATTATTATATATATATAGCCTATAGTCTAGCTTAGCGAACTGTATATACATATACCTATAGTTGAGTGGACATATACTTGTATAGATGCCGTGTCCAAGTACATATATGGACCCCGTATGTGCATATAGCTAACGGCTGTGGCTCGAGACAAGAAGGATTCTGTTTGGCGAACCGTAAGAAAGCTAAAAGCCATAGGTAGCGTATCGTCCCCTGAAGGGCTTAAGACATATAGTATTTTCGTTGATCCCCCGGCAAGAGCTCCCTAATCAATACGATGTCCCTTTTTCTCAAATTTTTCTTCTTATACCGGTTCGCGAGATACATCGGAACAGGCTTAGCCTGACAGTCGTCATCTGTGGCGACCATTCCTTGCCGAAATTCCGTATCTTTCCTTTCCAAATCCATATGCGAATCAAGGCAATATGTTGTGTGTTCGTAGTTTCTCTCTGTATTGCGAAAATTTTTAGAAACGAGGTGATTTTTGATCGGTGAAATTTGATTCTAAATGACCATTCATGGTTTTCAATCAAGGCCGGAAGTCGCGTGCAGTGACACCGCAGAAGACGTTGGATGCATAAATTAGCCAATAGGAGTATTTTAGTTAGGACATAATAACCAGCGGAGAGAATAGGCGATCTTAATGCTATCTTAAGCCCCGGTTACACCATAAATTATGTATCGCTACGGCGTAAGATGCGGAGATCCTTCGAGCACCTGCTGTACCCTTCCTTACTTCCTCCCTTTGCCGGTCTTCTTACCTCCCGCACCACGCCGCGCCGCGACGCCCGACGTCTTAGGGAACTCGGGTCCCTAAATTTTCTCCGAGTCTATAAGGGTTAAGGAATTAACTGGGTATAGATACAGGTTACGTTCCGAGCTTAATAACCTAGCCGAACCCGTCAGACGTGGTCCATAGTCTGTACTCCGTTGCAGGCGGAAAATCTTTCAGGGGAAGAAGAGAGTCGGGCGTATAAGTTGTTGTCCTTAACGGAAGCCATTACAAGGATTTCTTTTATTTACGGTCCCGAGGACTGCCCGGAGGGTCTCACCTCTCCTTCAGCTGACTCCAGGCTCTCTCCTTCTTCCCCTCTTTACTACCACACCACCATCCCCCTCCAGGCTAAGTGTCCTAATCTTCCCTGCTTAGTTTCGTCGATAGATCTTGGCCAATGTGAAACGTCCGCGATTAAGTGTGTGCTTAACCGCTTAGCGCTCTAATAACGGTACAAGGAGCTATAGATCAATTAAGCTTTATTTCTACGAAGAACTTTCCCGGATTCTTTCACCCTAGACTAGTTTTCACCTTTCGGGGGATGCTGTCGCTCTGAGAAAAAAATTCTCATCCAGTGCAGTCTGTGATCACGTTTTAAAACAAGATTCGCCGATTTGAAACTTTATGCGGTTTGATCGAATCATGAATCAGTCATATTATTTCATCTCTTAAGATATTTCAGAGCTTCAATCAAGTGACGAACAGTGCTCTATTTCCCCAAGACGCAAGGTCCGTTCACTTCTCTATTTATAAAAAGGTATTGCTGTATTTCAAAAATGACTTTTTTTGGATTGTAACTATTTTTCACGCTCCTGGTCCTCTCGTATAAAAAACAAAAATAGTTTTTGGCAAAGTGTCTGTCTGACCATCTCGCCGACGAACGCGTCGAATGATCTGAAAAGTGGCTCACTGAAAAAAAAAGAATTTCACAAGATCTTAGATCGAGATAAGTGGAATTGAAAATTGCCCCATCGCGATCAATTCGAACGTGTGAAACGTACGTTTCCGTAAAAACCGAAAACAACTTTTAATTATTCAATTAATCACCTAGAATATTTTGATGATGCTTTATTCATACTAGCTCAGCACGTTAGATACTATTTTTCTGAATTTAAGCATCAATGGAGTTAGACAAATAACTTCTCACGATCCCTTCAAATGATAGAGAAGCCATCTCGAAATCCATTCATATTTGGCCCATCAACTTTTTAAAATGGGGTAGCATTTCCGGTTGTTGCATTGGGTTGTATGAAAATGAAGAGTATCGTAGAACAGAAGAATTTTTCCACCTTGTTTCTAACGAAAACCGAATTCCTGAATTTCTAATTTGGCGTTATACAGGTTGAAATTCTGTTTTGAAAAACATACCTGAACAAAACTGTCGGCATGCATGTGAGGAATTGTCCATATATCGATGGACTAATAACATATAGGTGTAAGCGCCAGAGAAACAAATTCCATTATTTTAGTGGCAAAATCTTCTTCATGAAATGTAAATCCTTGTGGGCATATACGCATTATTCTATCAATATCGTTAATGTAAGGAGGAGAAATGCCGAGTTTTTGACTATATACAAGCTATGGTAGAGGGTAAAGAAACAGAAGTGAGCTAATTGACCGTGGATAATACGATCAAATCGTATCTGGCAATGGCTATTGGTTCATCCATGCAATGCCAACGAGAAATCTTTGCGCAATCAGGCAGAATCGTAAAAGTAAACGGTAATAAATTAATTACACTTATTAGGGCGACTCCTAGTCTCCTTTCGTTCGCTAAGTTCATCCCCAGAACGGCCACGGAAATCTTCTCTTATGGCTCATTAATTTCAATCGCCCATGGCCTTCGGAGACTTTAGCCTCGAGTCGTAATTTTTAGTATAGCGTAGCTCGGGGTAGGATTAAAGAATAAGATGAGGCAGAGTTCATTTATACGACCGCGACTTTCAGCCCTGTATTTCCTTCCCCTAGTCGCCACGACCACCACCACCACCACCATCACCACTGAGATAGTCGACAACCCGACCTACCCTCCTTCTGCCAAGATTATGAAGCCAATCCCATGGCTAATTTGCGAGGCCTTAAGCTCCCGTCGACCATTTTTCTTACTCCGTATCTAAATTCGTTAAGTTTTCGTGCTGAAAATCACGTCAGATTTCGTACTGCAATTTTTTCTTCTCAATTTTGAGTGAATTTTTCTCGGTTTTCCATGACTTTCTCGTGTATCCCAGCACAGAAACAGCCGGTTTTCAAGTCTACTCTGAAAATATGCGCAACTCATTATGGGTACGTTCATCATAATGATTGTTCCACAGTCTGGATCATTTTTTCACAAATTCTCATCAATTCACATTGTTTGTTGAATGATTGTATTGCAATTTTGATGAAAACGCGTTGCTTTAGTCTGAAGGAGTAGAAACCAACCATTTTCACAAAATCTTCTTTTCCAGTCACACAGAACTCTCCTGACATTTCTAGATTATCTGGGTTTTCTAGGGACCTAACGACAGGTCAATCTCAAGAAATAAAAGAAAAATCGTACGTTTCTTGAACCGTTATGAATTTGGAGTGACATTCTGAAGCGATGAACTGAACCTGGCAATTTTTTTGTCGAATTTTATAAGTTACAAAGTTGGATATGGGGCATTTCGTGCCAACTCACCGAGCCCGTGACCCTGACCATTTTAGATTTTCCTGATTCTTCTTGATATGATCGACCCTCCTCCAAAAACTACGAAAAAATTTTGAAAAAATTTGTTTTCCAAAATTTTTTTTCTTTATCCGTTATTTAGGCTATCTCAAAAACGCCATTTTTTATTTTTTTATTTTTTGCACAGTCATTCCTTGATGTGAAACGATGATTCAAAGCCTAAAACGGAAATGTGATTCCGGTATTTTCTATTTTTCCAGAGCGATTCAAATATTTTATTACAATAATTTTCACGCAAATTTTACCATTTTTTGGTTCCGGCGCTTCCTGTCAGAATTTCCGAAAGATAAATAATAATAGGCGATGAGTATCTTCGATAACAATTAATATTTATTCATAATCAAATATTAATTGTTATTATTAACAATTAATTGTTGTTTATCATTAATTGTATTTTTTCGTAATGAAATATTCATTGTTTTTGAAGATACTTATCGCCTATTGTCATTTATCTTTCAGACATTCTGACAGGAAGCGCCGGAACCAAAAAATGGTAAAATTTGCGTTAAAATTATTGCAATAAAATATTTGAATCCCTCTGGAAAAATAGGAAAAACCAGAATCACATTCCCGTCTTAGGCTTAAAATCATCGTTTCACGTTAAGGAATGACTGTGCAAAAAATCAAAAAAATCAAAAATGGCGTTTTTGAGATAGCCTTGATAACGGATTTAAAAAAAAAAAAAAATTTCAACTTTTTCAAAAATTTTTCGTGGTTTTTGGAGGAGGGTCGATCATATAAAAAAGAATCAGGAAAATCTAAAATGGTCAGGGTCACGGGTTCGGTGAGTTGGCATGGAATGCCCCATATATTTCATCAATCGAAATTCAATTGAGTCGATGTCAAGTCAAGGTACGTCGAAACCGATTTTGATATTGTAAATCAGGCCCGAAGTATAAATCAAAAATATCCTACGTCAAAAATATCGAAAAAAAAATATCGAAACAAAATACAGTTATTCATTCTATGACGTTGGAAGTATTTAAATAAATTTTTAGGATTTTTTCGAACCACTTTGAACAGGAGAATAAGTCATTGAACTCGAAAGCCCCACGTTTGTAGGGATCGGGTGCCGTTTTTCACATGGTAGGGAAAGGGTCAACGGAACGAATATTTGATGCAACCAGAAATCTCGGAAAGTGCAATTTGACTTTGGAAGTAAACGCGACAATGAAATACTGCCTTTTTATTCTGTACCTATGCCTGAATCTAGTCTCAGGATATTCATAGTATTAATTCTCTAGCTATTAGTAGCTAATTTATTTTCGCACTAACTCGTCCTACGGGGCATAAGGGGGACGCGTGGTGAAATACTCGGTACATAAGGACATTGTCTATCTAGGAACGTCCGGTGGCCGTATGGAATAGAATAGTTCGGCATATCCTAGCTAGCAGATAGCGTGACATAGCTTTCTGTATTCAGCAACTTTGCTGACAGCTCGCCGGATAGGCAGATAAGAACAACCCCTGAATACGAGAGCGGGGCACAATGCTCCTTTGGAGGCACGCGTAGGTAGGTAGTGTGTATCTAGTAGACTACGTCTATCTCTATGCCCTCTCGCCTCGTCAAAAGCATTTTCTTCGCTAGCTCGCCTTCCGACGTTCTCTTAGAACCAGAAACCTACTAGTGGTGGGTAAAGCTAGACGTCAAAATTTCGCTTTAGGGTATATATACATACGGATTCTCAGTTTTGATGAAATTTCATTATCAGAAACTCGCGATACGCGGGGCTAATCGATTTATTCATCTTATTATGACAAAGCGGAATCGTCGCTTGACGTTGCCTGCTGCAGAGTTTGATTAATAATAATTATTGCCCCGCCGAAGAGGCGGATTAAATTCGTAGGCTACTTAAAATGGAAATATTTCATCCCGATTTTACCGCGAGAGGTTGTTAAATTAAGCCAACGTTGGATGACAAATTGAGATCAGATAAAGAGATGATCCCTGTGCTGCTGACTTCTATATTTTTATAAGGCTTTCTTTCTCCGCACTCCACCGAGTCACCGAATACCCCCCCCTCATCGTTGCAGATTTCTCCTCTTTTGGCGATAAGCGGGGCTGCCTTGGTAACTGCGGCTCATGGGGTGAATTTCCTTATACAAATTTCACAGCTATACTAACGTTTTACCTAAATTGAAATTATCAACTCAAGATGATGAAAGAGGAGTCGATCTTCACTCGTACATTATGCAGAGTACAGTACGGTATTCAATCGAATTAATGCCCAGCAATTCTTATGACAAATTTGTAGGGTTGTTTATTTTTTCATTTTTTCGGTTTATTTATTTATTTTTTTTCTTTTTGTTTCGACGAAACAGGGGGTGAATGTCTAGTTAAATTCAGGTCGTAAATAATAAGCATAACGATCTGAAGACGCGCCCACGTCCTCAGCTCATTGGCCTAGCAAAAACTGTGATCCCGAATAAGCGATCCCTCGGCACATCTATGCCGAGTTTGCACACCACGTGATATCCTAGAAGAAGATAAGAGGTTTGGCACGGTATTAAGGGAAGTTAGACTCGATGTTTTGTGGATGAAAGGAAGCCTGGATCCTTGTAAGACGTTTTAATTGGACAAATCCGCCTATCCTCATTAAATCCCAGGACCACTCCCGTTCCTCTTCTGCTTCATCTGTGTGTTTGTGTGTGTGCCGCATGAAGGATGATGATATCCTCTCATCTTTGTGTTATTCCTGCTTACTCGGAATTCTGAAACTGAAATCCCTTGCGAAGGATCTGTTTTTGCTTCTGTGATCTCGATCCCTTATAATATATACCTCGTAAAAACTTGGCAAAACTTTTCTTTCTCCTTTTTGTTGTATTCCGCCTTGTTAATATTATCCTTCGTTACGCCTCGGATGATTGACATGCTAAAACGTAAGCCGCATTACGTACATTTTTGGTCATTTCATCGCCTTATATTATAGATATACTCCTTCTTGCTCAAATGGTTAGTAGTCAAGCTTCCATCGGATCTAGATAAAAGCTCCAACTCTCATCTTACCCTCGTACGATTTACTCCAAGGATTTCAACATCTCTATATACCTACTAACAATCGAATGAAAATTTCTATCTCAAGCTTTGCAACGACGATTTCTATCCGCAAACGTATATAAAGAGCTTCTATTAATTCTATCGCATGTTCGCTAAGTAATCGAACAAACTTTTGTCCGCCTAGACGATATACTGTTTACTATTGTCGCCCGCTTGAGTTAGGTTCGGTTTTGGTGACAGCGTCCGGGGGTGTTATCTTCCCATAGAGATACCAAAGGATCCAGAGAATACCCTGCAGAGACCGATAGTTCAAGCTACTAGACTTTGGGGGTTGACGATGAGACTTATAATAATAAGAACAGAGATAGATATGGTCAGATTGCGGAAATAGAGAAGCAAAAAAAGCAGCGGGAGCTTACCTATTACCTTCGTCTGCCCGATTGTTGACGAAAATTGAATCTCGTTCGTAGGATTGAAAGCTGAGGGATGCAGGTAAACGTGGGGTAAACTAATGTCTGATGGTAATGTCTAAGGTGGTATACAGTTTATTCGCTATTAGTTTTGTATTTTGTGTTACTTAATTAATAATAATTATATTATTCGAATGTTTCAATTACAATAAAGGTACGGTTTTTGGAAATTGCATATCGATTAATCAACATTTACGAGTTAACAAATTAATTAACAAATCGCATTTATGTCATATACAGTATGTCACGATTAAAAGTATCTAATTAACTAGTCGGCGTGGTATGGATGCGGTTGTGGTGATTCACCCTCAAATAACGCCATTTTCAGACGTTTACACTTGGCTCTACGATTCTTGAACCAAAATTGAACATTTTTCGGTTCAAGGCGTGGAAACTTCTGGCGATACGGCATCCGGTTCAATTCTTCAGTGTATTTCAGGATCAGCTGCAAACCTCAATATCATCATTAATACGCTCATATTACGACATACAGTAGTGATCAACCATACTAAAAAATATATCCCAAATCTTCAGTGATCCAAATCAATTCACTCTAAAGCAATGCACAAAAATCAGCCCTCTATGCCCATACAAATCAAAAGTAGTTCGTCTGATCGTCGACTTCTAGGCCACAATATGAACAGCAACGTATTGCGGGTAGTCTCGACAAGGAGTCATAGTTACACGTATGGTTAGCTGGGCAAATGGAAACGATTCCTGAATTTTAGATATCGAATATGAAAAAATGAATCAAGATTCGTGAAAATGTTGAAACTAAAAAGATAGTCTTGAGGCACAATCGTGGAAATTGGACAAGTTGGTGAATTGCAACAAGTTTCAAGTTTGGTACTATGTTTAGAAGATTCTTTTCCGAATTTCCAACATTATAAAAATAGGAATGATTCATCCTCGGAGTGCTCCAGGTATTCCCATGTTCACAATTGCCAAAATCCAGTGAATACTCTCCCCAGAAATTGCGAAACTTGAATGATGGAATTTCCCCAACTCCATCCTATGACAGAAGTAAGAAAGCTCGATGATAAAATTGCTTACCGCGTGGCTGGGGTGAGTGTTGAGGGTGAACCATCCCTCCAGTCTTGGAACCTCGGTTACAGGGTCGATGAAAGTCCTGTTCCTTTTTCTCCTCTCGTCCAAAAGACTGGCTGGACACCCAGCAGGACCTCGCGGAGGCAGGTAGTGCATGTACATGATGCTGTGTCCGAACATGGGACTCGGAACTAGAGGAAACCCCGAAGGAAGAGGTCCTGTGGGGTGTGTTTCCTCGTCTTCAGAGCCAGACGACGCCCTGGCATCCTCTTGTTTAACTGACGATGGTGCTGAGGACGGTGGCGGTTGGTCTTCGGGTCGTGTCGTCAGGGACAAAGGGCCTACAGGGGGACTAGCCGGGGGGCATGGCGACGGAGAAGTCGACTGCAAATACCGGATCAAGGAAAGAGAAAAAAAAAAAGTAAATCCTGTGAACTTTGACTCGCAACTTGATCGAAATTTCATGATCGTCTAGTCAATTACCTGGTGCCTAGAGTCGTCTTCTTCGTCGCTACAATCCTCACTGACCATGCTGGCTCCACGAGGGCTTAGGCCCGGAGGACTGTAACCGTTAACGCTTCTGGTTTCCGCCCTTTTCTGAGCAGCTCTTGCGTTCTTGAACCAGTAAACTACGTTGTTGACATCTAGCGGTTTCCTTCCTCTCCTGGACTCCAAGGAGTTCAACTCGGAGACGTAGTGTTGTATCTGCTGACGGGATGGGTGTTGGTTTTCTCCGAACCATCTTTGCAATCGTGGAAGTTCAAGTTCGGGGTCGAAACTCGTCCGCATTCGGGTTTTGTGGGAATATGGCATCAGCGATGGGTGTGGCGGGCCGATTGGCCCACCTGGACCCAAGGGCCCGCTATCCGGCTGAGGACTTTGAGGATGGTGATTGGCCGATGGTATCAAAGGGTTCAGACCAAGACCGAGTTGTTGCTGCTGCTGTTGTAGCCAAGATTCGAAACTGCGCCTAGTTTCTTCGGATAGATCGTTTCCACCTCCACACAAGGACGACAAGGTCATCTGTAACGAGAAAACGATCGAAATATTTCTACTTTTGTTGTTTTTCCGGAATCATTTTACCCGTTAGTTTGTATACCTACACAGGAAACCCAAGAATAATGGTCTCAGATGCAGATACCAATTAGCGGTTGGCCAGAAACACTTTAGGGGAATAGTATCAATTTTATTATCAAGCGGTACGCAATACCGGATAACTACGGCCCACGTGCAGAAGGATGGATAACGTGTCTCACGGTAGAACTGCTAAATTCTTCTGCTCACTATTTAACTTTGCTGCGCGTTTATCGATGGGATGTATGCTTCCATTCCAATTTTAAACCGGTCTTCTGACTGCTGATTACTTCCCCCGACGTATCATGTCTTGCCTATCGAAGACTCGCCTATTCTGATTACTCTAAGTGATTCCCAGACTCTTAACTGACTATTCGAGACTTCCAGTGATTTTCACTGATATCGAAGAATATCAAATGACTACCACAGACTTTTAATATGACGTGCAAAGGACTTGCCAAGTCAATATCCCCTCGTTGTTATAATGACTACTACTAAGGGTAGAAAAGTGTTTATTTTCTTTGTATGTATCTGATGCCCATGAAATGTGAAATATTTTAGCTGATAATGAGGAAAGATTGTAGCGTACCCAGAGGGTTAACAGGTTACGGGTATTCCCGTATAGAAGTGATTGAATGTGAATGAAACGAGATTTATCGATTTTGTGTGTTTTCATCAGGCTGCAAGACGATATCTGGTTCATCGTCAGTTGGACGTTTGTCGCGACAAGATTATGGAAGATTTCATACAGTTGAAGAATTTACGTGCCTTATCTTGGTGATTTATAAGATAAATAAGAGCAAGGATCACTCAAGACGCATTTAACAAGGTGATCCACCACGCTGGTAGCATTCTTTGCGTGATTTTACAACCCCTCCTTAATCATTCAGCACACTGACAGCTACCAGATTTCAGAAATCATTCCACAAACATGCTATGAACGTTTAGACCTTCCATCCAGCTTATCTTAGACACGAGTTAAGCCTAGTTTATACTTATTTATTCCAGAATCATGACGCAAGAATCAGCTGATCCAAAAGGCATGATTGTAAATCACTCGGCTAGAATCCAGTTTAAACATTTTCACCGTATCTACCAGTTTGTCTCGGGTTTATTAACAAATTAACAAATCTAACTTGCAGGGTTAACCGAGTTATCAATCGTTGAAGGTTGCGGTAACAAAAGCTGCATGATCCATTATCATCAGATATGAAAATCTCGCAGTTAAGAATAACCGTTAAGATTGGGCAAATAGTTGCCAAACGAAAGAACAGCCGCATCGGATTTCTACCAACCGACGCATATTGTGCTCTCTGAAAATACTTCCCCTTTCTCGTAATCAACAACCAAGCAGATTAAGTCCTTCCGGTATTCGAAAAAAGTGTTGCCAGCATTTTATAATTCAAAGTCCCGTGGCATCTGAATGGACTTTCATGTGTCGACGAATCGCACGTTCCAGTTTCGAAAGGGCTGGACCATATTATCTTACCGGAAGTTGACTTAATCATTGCACGACGTTGGCCAGTTCGATAAAAAAAAAAAAAAAATACCAAAGAATTATAAACGCACAATAATACCCCGACTACATTTGTAGGTACATGTGCGCATATGCTAGGGAGGGATTTTGTCTGGGTACATCGTCTTCCAAGTAAATGTACGTATGATGTACATATTGCTTCTGGCTCTTCTGCTCTGCACAGTGAGCAGTTTATGGATGAAATTTAAGCAGAGAATTTGTGCAGGGAAAATTGGTAATCATAGACTATGGTAAGCGGTATTAAGGTCTGGGGTGAGTTCCGTACTAGACGGTCTTCAAAGAGGTGCACTTAGATAATGCCCGGCAACCCTTCTACGTCGAAGGGCCGTTTGATGAAGACTACGAGTTCGGCTAAGCAAAGGGTAATCCTATCACGCCGAAGCTACGTGCTACGAGGCTATGGGATTTCCTGCCTGTACACCGTTCATCCGAAATTTAGTGGCTCTCGACGTCTAGCTCGTTGGCTATTTTCGTTATTTTCCGACCCCCATGTACGTATTACTGACTGACTTGGCATTGACACGATATTGGTGCCATAGCTCCCAATACTGACGGCTACCAAGGGCCAAGCTTTGCCCAAGTCTGAATCAATGTTGGGACAATTTTGAGTTGTTAACACCGTCCCAACTTATGGTGCCGTGAATCGGCAGAAAATAATCCGCAACCAGTATGAAACACCATATATACTGGTCCAGTGTATTTCCAGTACAGAACTGACTTCTGGCTGAGCCCCATGTATGTTTACTTATCAGTACTAGGCATCAGCATTTGCCCAATGTTGGGCAAATAATTTATACGTACTGGGCCAGGATTACCGAACGGAATATGGCAGCCGGGGTAGTGCCAATTCTGTGCCATGTGGGTAGATTTGGCAATACTCCGGCATTTGTACATTGGCCATAGCCATTTTGGCGGAAACCTTATCGATAACCATTTTGTTATTAGTCCGAAGATCGATGCCTGTAGGACTTTTATCTTCGACAAGGATTCGCGATGGGGTTTACATGAATAAGTAATCGGGTCACAGGTTTTGACTTTTAGCATCCGTAACCAAGGGCAAGAATTTATTTAAAGAAAAGATTAGCAAACCACGACTCAACGTCTCGAAAGATTACCTTGGCGGTTCTACAGGGCAAAAGGCGGTCCAACCGGAGGACTTCTTAATGAGATTAGGCACGCCAGAGGAGCCCGCGACGCCCGCGAAACCAACTGCGAACGCACTCCGGGTCTAGATTTACATTTTATACATTTTTAAGTGTATTAAGCGCCCGTCTTACAACCGCGCTAACTTTAATCTTTCCGCGGGGTGGCCTGCCCAAGCAAGTCACTTGTTCTACGCTCTTCCTAACGAGCTGCTATACTGTTTCAAATTAATTCCACGGGGATGGAGAATTATCTAAATCTTCTAATGGTCCGATTCCCGGCAAAACCTTACGATTCAAATAACAGAAAATTACATCAAATTTCAATTTTCTCACCTCATCGAGGGGGCAGCCAGCAGACATCAACAATACATGACTGTGAAGTAGCAAGAACCTCAATAGTTTGCTCCTGACTTCTGCTGCAGGACTCGGCGGGGGTGGCCGAGAACGATATACTTGTATCCTGAGGGTAGCCACGGTGGTCAGCTCAGCCAGAATATCGCCTACTGTGAGGAGAGGTCCGTCAGCCACTTTTTCCAGTGGCAGAGGTTTCCAATTTCTGATAACGATGCTGCCACGAGCACTGGGGGTCAGGTCAGCAGGATAACCCAGCCTCACTAGTGCTGCACCAACGAGATCCTAAGCATTGAAATAGAATCGTAAATTTGTCGAAAAGGTTAGTCTTGTATGTTGAATCGAGAAACTGATTTGTTGTTATTTACCTGAAAAGCTGTCGCCGCTGGGATGATGACGTACGAATCCGTTTCGATCTGGGGGCGTCGCCAATTTTCTCTACCATTACTGACGCGATTCTCAACGATGCTATGAATGGCTTCCACGACGCAATGAACCGGAAGACTTTTTCCTGTTGAAAAGAAGCGGAAGAATGTTCATAAATTCTGCTGAATTGTTGATTTCCGCACGGTTCATGATAGCTGAGCGAATAACTCGTCGAGTGAGCTATTCGATGAATTATCAGGGTTCTTGTTAGAATTATACAGTTTCCGCTATAGATATAGCCTTCTCCTTGAGCTTTCTCAACCAAGAATATTATTTAAAACTATTACGATAAAAACGTCAGTTTCTGTGCGTTGGAATCTAACGCCTGAACCCGGCACACTGTCTGATTTCTTACTCTTATAATGTGGACCCGGCTCGTGGTCATTGTATATTTCCCTAAACGGCGCTAGTTCCGTCACAAAAAAATTCGACATGGTCCAAAATTGATTTATTTTATCATAAATGTTCATTTCACACTGTCAAAATCGTCTGGTTGCAACAAAACCCGCTACATCGGTTGTCCGATTTCACTTTTTCATCACCCAGAGTGTCTGAAAGACGCGCACTCATTTACAAATTACCCGGCCAAAAAATGAAACCCTCCAATTTCCTGCACTCAATTTATGACCGCTGACATTTCGAACAATCCTGACCCTAGAAAAGTCGAAATGAACCAACGGTGTGTCGAAATTCGTGCAGCAGGTGTTCTGGAATGAAACGATTAGAATGGTGTAAAAAGAACTTTAGATTAAGCGATTAGAATTTGTATTCCGACCTTGATAATCCAGATCGTAACCATGTTCGATTGAAGTAAGAAAAAATGGTATGGTATTAGCGAATTGATGCTGCAGGAAAGAATTTTGAGGGAAGTCGTTGGACACTCGGAAAACTGTTGAAGGAGTATTTTTGATCCGAAATACACACCGGGCGATGATGATGGGGGGTTGTGGGGTGGTTTGAGGGTGGGTGGAAATCTAACCCCTTGCTAAGCATATGCAGATCCACTCATCTATCCGCATCCGGACGAAGAGACAATAGGCACCACCCGCCGAGCACAATGGTGGCGATCCTTGTTTAACTCCGGCTTAAGTCTTGACTCTATCCCTCTCCAGTATTTAATCCCAGACCTCTCCCAAACTAAGGGAATAGCAACCCTCTACAAAGAGCATTTCGAGCCACTTACGTCAAAAGCGTCTTACGATGCGCGCAAGCTACGACGCTCGATCCGCTGACTGCAAGTAAACTGTCATCCTCTTCCATCTCTTCGAAATCGCAGAGTAGGTATCAGAATCCTTGACATCCTCTAAGTCCACCCCCCGCCCTCCTCCAAAAGACCCGCGCTAGGGGTGGCTCTGGGGTCAATTGTAACACACTAATCGTACAGCTTTATACGAAAATCGAAACTACCTCTAATGTAGAGCCCAATCCTGGTTCACGACTTGTTATCATTTTCTAGAGGAAATCTTACGACCGGTTTTATCTCCCAGTCATTTGATTATGGTGTGGTACTCAGAAATCATCATTGATCGTCAGGTTTCCGAAAAAGGTACGAAATGCGTTTTGCAAATCACGAGTCCTATGTCTGTATGAAGAAGCTGGAATAGATCTTCTGACTTTCGAATCGACTTTCATTATTCTCATTCGATAAGACATAAAGTTTCTAGTAATTCTTCGATAAATGGGTCATTTTTTGTCACCCCATTATATGCAATACGTTACGATCGTTTTAATTCATTGTCACAATTGCATCCAAGCCTAGGAGTCAATTGTGATATAAGCAGTGGCCTATAGAGGCTCCCTGAGATTCGTACTGATTTTGGTAATTCGAATATAAATTTTCCAATTCAATTTCAGGCCAAAATAACTTACGTCTAGATGACGAAAGCAAAAGACGTAGAATTTGTTACAATTCATACTGCCTTTTCTCCTCAAAGTGACCAACTGGTATCACGACGCCTGATATGCGGAGCTAATTATAATTCTTGATTCTGTGATCCTGTAGCACATATTGCTTTGTTGTTTATTATGCGGTACGAATCGTTCTACAGAAGGTATATCATTTTTCACACGTCCTTTCTTTCGATCGATCGGTTATATAATCGCAGAGGTTTGCAAGGTGAGAATCTTTCTACCCACCCGCGAAGACGGGTCATTTGTTAATCTCCTTAACGTGTAGCAAGTCCGGTAGTAATCAAACTACTAAGACTTGACTAAGATGGCCAACAAAGGATAGATACGGAGGTATATTGCAGGGACCATGATATTAGTTATTAATGTCTTAACTCCATCCAATATGCTGGATTCTACCTTAGTGTAACGGTCTATATACTGCATAAGACTTACATAGACTGACCGGTGGCTAGCTTAATCCAGGGATGTATAGTTTTCATTAAGGGGGCTGCCACTCTTGGGGGTGCCTTTGTACCGGGATCAGCTGGTCAAGTTGGGTGTTAGCTGGGGGGTTTTGGATCGCGCTGAAGACGGTATGTTATATACTAACTACGTACAACCAAATTCTGCTCATGGCAGTATTTACCAAGTGTTCAGTAACTCATGTACGAACTACAAACTGGCTTGACATTGGTACAGCATTAGTGCCAAAGTTGCCAATACTGACCGCTACCAAAGGCAGAGCTTTGCCCAAGTCAAAATCAATTTTGGGACAATTTTGGGTTGTCAACACCGGTTCAACTGATGGTGCCGTGAATCTGTGAAGCCAAAGTCGTGCCAATTCTGTGCCATGCCATCAGATCCGGCAATACTCTGGTATTCGTACATGAGAATTGATCTGGCAGTTATAGATCAGCTTGCCACACATGCTAATGAATGACAATTGTCAGGAGTATAATTTCAGGGAGCAATCGTATGATCTCACGGAACTTTTTTTTCGGTTTCTCACGGAGTCTGTATAAGAACCTTGACGATTTGGCAAGACCGAGTCCTCCTCGAAGGCTCAGGAGCAAGTGGTTCCTTCGGATTTCTTAATTAATTTTTTTTAGTGATAAGACACGCCGGACGCAGTCTGATTTTCTCGACAACGATTTCAAGGAGTCGGTTAGACGGGTCCGGGCTCTTTATACACTTTATCGGTGTAGAACCGGATGAAAAAGTTCGCACCGATAGCGAATTTGACTTCTCTGGGCCGGGAATTCCCACCCCAACAAAGCTGTGCTCATATATATCGGGGATGGAGAAAAGGAGAAGTGGGGAAAAAGAGAGAGGAAAGATTTTCGAACGACTACGACGACGAGTACGACAGTTTGCCCAACGGCTTCTGCCACGCGGTTACAGTAGCAATTTAATCTTTAACCATAACTGCAAAGACATTTCTCATTTCTGGTCCAGGCGTCTCTATCTGACTTTTACATCTTCCAGCCTTTCGTATCTCGCCCAATTTCTGAGCGACGGAAACGGCGAGACGCTTCTTTGACAGCCCGCCGTCCGAAGATAAACTCCGACAGTCAAAAGACAACCCCTGCAGCCTCGCCACCCCGAGATAGCATCCAAAGTCTTTTTGTGACCACATCATGTGATCATGGCGTCGCTATAAGATGACCCTCGAAATCTATACGCCTTTATTCTCTATGGATTATGCCCTAAACACCATACAAATCTGAGGGGGGTGTGGAGGTAATCGCGCGAGTGCAAATTCTCTGACAATTAGCAAACCACCAAGAAAGCTGAGATACCTGCCAGATAAAAAGTTTCAACATCATTTCGAGAGGCATTAGCGGTGGCGCAGCTGTGTCGCGGATCCTGACACCTAATTAGAGCATAAAACTCGGAATTGTGATGTATTATGCAATCTTGGAGTGTATTTAGAGCAGGTTTCGGTTCCCCAGCAAAGGAATCGAAATTTGAGGCAGCCTTATGTTCGCAACAATGGCGAATTTTTGATTCCCCAATCAAACGAGACACGATCTGTTTGTCTGAAACTCAGAAGGACTTTGCAGGTGGCGCGTTCATTTCTCTTTCATATCTTTGGGAGCATTTTGGTGAAATTTTGGCAAAAATGTTAATTGTTTTTCTTCCAAATTATTCAACAAAATCCAATCCGAAATTCCTTCCCGCAAACTGTAAAATAATGTCGATAGGGTAAGTGTACCAGTTACTGACCCTGTCCTAATTAATGATCTTTTTCAATGATTCCTTTTTATCCGTCAGCTCTCAAATTATCAAAAAAATTAATTCGTATTCTCCGAGTCTCTAGCAACTGATTTGGGAAACGGAAACATTCATAATTCTTATCGTCGATTCAAAATTTGAGAAAATATAATGGTCAATAATTGGGTCTTAAAGGGTCAGTATTTGGCACACTTAGCTTAAGTTCATTGTAACAAATGTCAAATTGTAAATTGAGGTTCTGCGTTTGACATTGCGTTATTCACTAATCACACTAATATTATTCGAATCTTTCTAACAAGAATTTTTTAACGAAATTTTTTCGAGTCAATTCGGAAATAAAGAAATCGTTCTTGCCAAGATTTCACTGAAATCGATCCAGAACTTGGATTAAGAACCTCAAGTTTAGGCGTTCATCATTTTATGATGGCGAATTCAGTAAATTTTTCCGTAATAATTTTCATGATTGACCGTGCCGTAACAATTATGAGTCGAATCCAAAATCTGTCGTATAAATTTCTCTGTTCTAGAGATCGTCGACGACGACACTTGTTACGCAAACCATGGTGATACATCGCCGTATCTATTTCCTCGACGAAGTGAAAAAATCTGCGGAAGTGCGATGCGGCTTATACGTTTCCACTCTCGTTTCATAGCGATTTTTCATAATTTCCTTAAGTCTATAGATATTTGGTTTCTTTCAGAGTTGATTAAAGTGTCTAAATGAGATAAAACTATCAAAAAATTTACGTGCCCGTAAGCGGGAGTATAACTTCGCAATAACATATACGCAATATACGTTGGTATTTACAAACTTATTTAAGATTCCGTATGTACGATGCAAATAACCGAAGGACAAGCTGAATATAAGGCAAGTAGGCGCGAGGGATTTTACTCGTAAGGTTTCTTCTTCTTAGTAATCCTGTAATCCAAGCCTACTTTGCCTAGCGTGTCTCTCTTAAGGCTGTGTATCATTATCCACATGGGTCAGCAACTACGATCGTACATACGTATGTAAATGTACCCATATATATCCGCGTTTTTCAGGTTGGGCTAGATATGGCTGCCAGAATGTTCAATGGCAAGAGTTTCGCGGATTTGACTGATACCCGCAAAGATTTACATTTTTGCAATTTCCGATTTGCTCAAAGATAACAGACAAGATATTCTTGAAGACCAACGCGATGGCTGAGCCCCCTTAGGGAGCATGTGAATCTGAAATAAGCTATTCATAGATCATATGGTCTAATCGTAAAATATTGTAACTATACAATTTGCCGCCTACTTCACAAAACACTAGATCTCGCGACTAAAGCGTGTAGGAAAGTGTGGGTGTTAGTATCTCAGGCTGATCCGGCGGATGCAGGCCTTTGCTGGAGATAAGGCTTCAACTCTTTCGAACTCTTTATCTGCACCCTCCGCCTCTCCTCCTTTCCTCTCTCTTTTCCTTTCCTTTCCTTGCCTTCCGTTCCCTTGTGCGTCGCTATACCCGGTCCAGTGCTTTCCTCTCATTAGCGGGCGTTTAGATATCTCGCTGGAACTATGATATTCACTCACAGACTTGGAGAAACTTTCCATATCAAAGTCCGACTCGCATAGAAGAGAGCATGTAACCGTTTCACACCTAAAAGTTGCGAATTCTGCCATAGAAAGCTGCTTTGGATTGAAAAATTGGAAATATGGGGTGGGATTGGAATTCCGAATTCCCAAAACTGCTAAAGGTCAAAATTCCGAATTTTGATACAACCGATTGACAGTTTGAAGAAAGATTATTTCCTTGAAAGTCTATAACGTAGCCAATTTGAAAAACACCGAAGGTTCAAAATTCCGAAAGCTAAAGATCCGGAAGGCCATAACTCCGAATTTCGGAATTCGCTTATGAGCTTCCCTTAAATTTGCGGATTCTCGGACTTTCTGGGTTTTGAACTTTTGGATTTTCGAGCTTCCTGCATTCCGACGATTGGGAATTTGCAAGTTCTAAACTCTAACGTTTCTAGAAACTCAGAATCGTGTGTCAAATATTCAGATGAAGACTTTATTCAGTGCACATTGGAATGGAAATTTATGGAATGATCCATCAAATGTGAGTCAGTGAGGAAAAATGAAGTCGAACGCGTGAGATACTTCATTACAAAGGAGCGTATTGGTTGCAGCAGAAACTGATTCAGGTACGAAGGTGACTGGAGCAGAGAAGAATTTTTTTTGAAATAGTAGGTTACGCTGACATGATGATATTTTGCAATTCTTTGACTTTCGTTGGCCTTACCGGCGTAATTCTGAATCGATAAATTGACACATGTGTTCTGCGGACATATCTTGCAGTGTTTTACGTAAATATACAAGCCCAAGCTCTGCAGCACATCGTGTGACGAAGGATGGCGTGATCTGATAGAAAAAGACTCTGGCTAACGCTTGGATTTGGAAGGTTTCGTCGCGTGGCTGGTGATCTTGTAAGCTACACAGAAAGGTTATCTCATTATCCTATCTATACTTTTGCTTACTTTACACAGCCGCTGAAAAGCAGAAAAGCTCGTACTGCACGCGAGCATATCCGCCAGCTATTAAACCACCCAGCTATAGGCTCTTAGGGTCACCACTACCAAGCCACATCTCTGAAAACGAAATTCTCACATTCCTCCAGAACTTTATTTCAACGAATAAACCACACCGTTTCTGGACACGGAGTTGAGACGCAGGACTTAGCAAACCTACCCTGCAATAATCCAAGAACCCGATCTAAGGTTATGAAAGAGGTTCAATTCCATCCCTTCCAACACTTTTCCAGATACATTGGATTCTGCTCCGATATCTATATGTACGTACCTAACTACGTACGGAATACTTATATGTATGTACGTACCTATGGGGATGGGATGGGTATACATATACCTAGCGTGGTAGGTATAATGCGGTAAGGTTTGGAAGGTAGAAGGAAGAGTTAAAACTTAGGCTAAGACGCTTAGGAAGTAAGCCCTTATACAAGGTGGAGAATAAGACAGGGATGCTGGAGTGCGGAAACATGGCATGAACTGGTAATGTAGATGGCGGGTGCCTTACTATACTTCACGAGATCCGTATAGCCGTACACTTCCCCTTATACGCCCTTCCGCCCTTCCGTTATTCACCCTTCCACCCCTACGGTACACCCTGGCAATAGCTATGTGTGGAAGATTAAAATTACTTTGCCAAACTATGGGGGAATGTCTCGTAAATTTCTCGGCTAAGGAGCTTATTTTGGATTTTCGGTAACGAGTTGTTCTAAGCGCTAACTCATCGAAAGGCGGTTCAGGCTCCGTCAGTTTTGGGTCGAGTGCACCGCTTCGCTTTACTTTACAATACCAAGGTGTCATTTCTTTCCTGATATTTTTTTCATGGTTTTTCCTTAAGATCCGCTTCGAATTTTCGAATTCCAATGTTGGCCGAGTGCATCATAGAGAAAAATCAAACGAAAGAAAAATTTGGCAAAACAAAACGCATATGATAAAGTCAAACCCACGCATCTTCGCCACGTACAAGATAGATGCTAAGATATAGGCGAATGGGGGGGGGGGCACGGAGAGGGATAGCTCTAATCCTCAGAAGGAAGATGGCTGATCCTTCCGGCGACCAGAGTTCTGTAGGATGACGTAGTAATCCTGAGGAAGGGAGCCTCGGCCTCAGCTTCAGCCTCAGCCTCAGCCTCAGTCTTGTGGCCTAAGCCGTTTGGGTTTGCATATACACCAAATCCCCGGTTTTAGCGGTGCTGACCCCTAGCCGTCTAGGGATACGCTGGGCTTAGATACTGCACCAGTCCTGGCTCGAGGACTTTCTCAGCCTTGTCTGTTCGCTCGAGTATGTAAGGATCGCGTCCTTTATCGTTGGTAGAATAATGTCGTACAAGTCGTTACGAAGGACTATAGTTCAATTATCTCACGTTGTTTTATTCGTGGTAGAAATAGCCAACTACATCCAACGATAAGTCACCGCACATTTGCATACATTGTACATCGATCATGATGGGTCAGTTGGTCTTGAAGTTAAATGATGTTACTTCTTACATCGCAAATTTCGGGAATCGTTTATATATCGCATAATGATGTTTCCACCTTGGGTTGCATATCATTAATCCTAGGATTTTTTGAAATCTTGTAATTCAAGATGAGCCCAAACCTTCTTTTCCACAATATATTTTTCAGCAGGGAAGGAGATTTTTGCTTAGAAGGGAAACGGAAATGATCCGGAGATTTTGATTATAAAGCTTGTTAGAAGCTTGTGGATGAATCGATTTTGTGGTTTGTTGGTCGAACCGAGTTATATTTCTAAACGTCAAGAATGTATAGGACACTGTGTAGTTATGAACTGAAAGGGAAGGATATTGTATCTGGCAAATGAGGTAAAATCAGCTTTGTGAAGGTTTGGGACCCACGACCTTGAGATTTAGCTGGCCTTTACCCGAGGCCCCTTTTAACATCGAACTGTGTGCACGACTTTCCGTCATTTTTACAACGTCGGCATTTTAGTAACAGCGTTAAAGCACGTAATCTTTAGGGGCTGTCGAGGAAAGGGAAAAGGAGTAGGGAGGGTTAAAGGGCTCCTTAGCGGAGATCTTAGGCAAATCCAGCGTGAAATCGCATCAGGGGCACAGCATCCCCTTACCAAAACCACCACTTACTCGTACCACCCTTGCCTTTGGCCTGCTCTTCGCTCAGGATGCCGCGTTCTTTCTGGTTTAATAGAAAAC
The DNA here is from genome assembly GCA_963989295.1 of Ametastegia equiseti. Lineage (NCBI taxonomy): Eukaryota > Metazoa > Arthropoda > Insecta > Hymenoptera > Tenthredinidae > Ametastegia > Ametastegia equiseti. The sequence continues at coordinate 25,391,848 of OZ022389.1, forward strand.
CTCGTATATACTGCAGTGATCAGAAGTAATCCGAAAAAATTCCTTCCATATATCCGTATAGTAAATATCAGCCAGATCATTAATTCTTTTACTTTCACACACAATCTATCGTAACCACGGGGAGTAGATCGTTGTGAGTTTCTCTTGAAGGAAAATCAATATGTATTTCACTGAAGGTGAGTAAAATATTTACGGAAAATTCCTCACAATATGTGTACATGGAAGAAGACGACGGCGTTAATATCCCTAGCATGCAAAATCTTGAGCTATACTCGCGTGTTGAGGGAATGAAGAGTGTGTCCTAGGGTCAGCCGAGGGCTTACGCCCTAACAAGATTAGCTTAAGACTTAAGACGGCATACTCTGGGATTACGTCTTATGTATTCAGCATTCATCGATACAGATAGGTACTTCGCGTTGTTCTACGACTAGCAACTTGCAAACGTGTAGTCTCCATCGAATCGTCATGCAACTGTCGTATAACCATCGCTGAAAAGCCGTTTCAAACATTATTTTTACCCAACATTCGTCTAAGTCTAATCTCAAACACTGAGATATCACTTTTTTCCATAGAAAATCGTCGATGGACATATTTATTGGCTAATGATGGTCTGAACTATTTCTTATTCAGGACAGGGGCGTACCTTCCATTGCTATAGATGTGTGATCGGAAAAACAGTCTCGGTTGATAGTGAAATGAACCCTTTAACTTTATTTCATGTTGTTAGTCTTCCTGATTGATTCAACTTTTTGTTTTTATTACCCATACGTTTTCGGGCGCGATTGCGTACCGCAGGGCCTATTAGAATCGACACTACGAGATTGAAATTCTGATCAATTTGGGAATTTGTTACATCATTCAACACAATCGATTTCTATATAGAATTTTCCAAACCGTAGGTATGTATGCACGTGCCTATGTGGCTGCATGTGTACGTCGAGAATTTGGTGTCCTGAATCCAGCAACAACGACTTGATCGCTTCGGATGAAATTAGCGGGAAAAATCAAGCATTTGGTGAAAATGATCAATGAAATTTTTGCAGATTCTACCACTTCCAGTTACGAGATGACAAGCGTTTGAAAATAATTTGAGAACAAGCCTGCGGTCGTGTCTATTGCAAAAAAAGCAAAGCTTTGTAGTTCGTTCTACTCTATAGAGTTTTACTCTCACACAATGATCGTACATATTTTTATCATCACACGCATAGTGATTTCCGGCATGGATGAGTCAATTGATGTAGATTCCTTCATTGTGTGATAGAGAATGATAAAGTTATTTCGAGCCAGCGCACAAAGAGATAAATCATTGAGCGTGTGCATCATTATTAGTATAATCTATCTCGAATTAGTTTCATACGAAATATGTTACAGTCTCTGACGATCTTGTCAAAATTACATTACATACGAAAAAGAAAAACCGCCTTGAAACCAGCTGTGAGAAAATTCAACGATTCTTACCTAAAATCAATTAAAAATGAACCTCCAACTTTGTGGCTAAGGCAAAAAGTATTACGCGCTGATGATCTCGTCATGCGAGTGTCTCATCGTCAGTTCAACGCGTTGCTCACATGATATGCGTAAACTTACTATAAAGATCATATAATTAAGCAATTCATACGCGTACAGGAAAAAAAAGTGATGTTTGCCCGATCACGGCTAGAGTAGCTCGTAGATTTATTCTCGCGCATAGAAGCAAAGAGATTAGAAATAAATAGATAAGAATTGATTCGCCCATATAAGACTTGTGGATAATCGCGATATCCATCCAGTCCGATAATCATGATCGTTGTAGAAATTCTATACGAAGGAGCCTGTTACACTTCTACCGAATATGATCTTTATCTCATATAGAAATGGACACGTTAATCCCAATTGTCGATACATTTCAATTTTAAAAGTGTGTCGGGCTTATTGTAACTGACAGATGATTCTAATTAGGAAAATGAACAAAAAAAAAGCCGCATATTGATATCAGATGAGAAGGTTTTCAACTATATTTGAAACTTTGCAATTGAGACAAACCGCGTGATATGATTCAATATCCGATGCTCACCCCCGTTCACACTCACGTTTTTCTTATTCATTATACCTACAACCCCTCTGAGTATAAACTCACCCTCAAATTCTCGCCAATGTCTAAACGAATAAGGGATGAAGGATAAACCGAAAACTTATTTCCGCTCTTGTACACTGCATAGTCGGTACAATCATCCGTCGATCATGAACTCGTGTCACGCTGAGTTGTATACGGAATTAAAAAGCGAGATCAATCAGTCTGGGGTATATGCTTAATGCTTATGCAAGTATACGTATTATACTTGTGTAGGAGATGCTCGCTCGTATCTAATCCTTGTATTCGTGCCCCCGGTCTTTGATGGGGAAAGAAGAGAAAATAGAAAATATATATGTATAGAAAGAGAGGAGATCAGCAGACGAATGTATATAGGTATGTGAAACCGAAACTGTTAAGAACGTGTTAGTGAATATAACGTCTGTATATGGGAAGAATACAAGAATTACGAGTGAGCGAAGGGAGTCTTATCTCGTGCCGCTTCGAAGAGTATAAAGATACAACAGCTTTACAGTTTTAATGTCTTTTGTCGCGGTTTGATTAAGAGTCGTTTCTCCTAGTATCTCAAACTCTTAACCGTATATTTCTCTATCACTCTCATTCTCACTCTTACTCTCAGTCTTTAGCTAAGCAACATAAGGACCGGGAGATACTGTGCTTTGAGTAATTGTCGGCTTACGGCTGTCAGATTGTCAGAAGGTATAGTGGCAAGCGCAAGTATCTTTGCCCGCCTGCAGCAGCAGCCATGGCAAGAGCTATATAGTCCGTGGACCAAAAATCTAGATAACGTCTGTTCGATAAGCGAAACGTAATATAATGAACTATTTAGCCCAAGCTCTTGGAAAAATGAGACGCGCCTGACGAACGCGGTGGAAACCCTTCCCCAAGATACTCTACCTTTATTCAACCTCTAATCTTGATCGGCCTTGGGCAAGGGCGCTCGAAAATTGAGTGAAAATTAATTATTACATTGTTGTAACTGAGAAAGGAGGGAGGGGAGGGGAGGGGAGGGGGGGCAGGGGTGAAATTCTGAATTTCAAAAGCTGCGAAAGGTCAAAATTCCGAATTTTCATACTACCGATTCACAGTTTCTTCCGAAAATCTCGTGACCAATTTGAAAAAGTCCGAATCGAAAAACATCGAAGGTTCGAAATTCCAAAAGCTATAATTAAGATCCGATAGGCCAAAACTCCATATCTCGGAATTCGCTTATGCATGAACGTCGTTTATTTGACAGCTTAGTCACGAGTTTCCTCTAAATTTGCGGATTTTTGGACTTTCTGAGGATTGAGCTTGCGGATTTTTGAACTGTCTGCATTCTGACCTTCCGGAATTTGCAAGTTCGGAATTCTATAACGTTTCGAGAAACTCAGAATCGCGTCTCAAATAAATTCGGAATCTTGACCGTTCGGAACTTTTGAAATTTTGAACTTCAATTCCGCCCCAGAGAGAGATAAAGTAGAGGGTTGCCACAATATGAAATGTTGCATATTTCTTTCTCGTCGCGTCCGTCTTGCTGCATAATATTGGCACAAAAGCAGACTTATGGAAAGAACGAGATAACAATATAAAGTTGTACCTACTTCAGTTTCCACATGTATACTATAGTTTGGTACATTAGAGATGGTAGCAGGGGATGAATTTCTCGGTGGCTGGGTAAACGCGGGTATTACACATAGAACGGGAAGACTTGGCCAGTTAACAAATCCTATTAAAAATGTAGCCTTTGTGAAAGTAAAGTGAGTAGCTACTATACTATACGTATACCAAATTACGAACCTACCCACCTTACATAAAGAGAGGCTTAAGGTTGTCTTTATATTTTCATTTAAGAGCCTTAGAACATCAAGCCATCGGCAGGCATTATGTATGCACAATAGAAGACTCTGCCACGGCTTCCTTGCTTCTTCATTACCTCGTTAATAATTAAAAATCAAGACTTATTCAAGAATATTCAACTCCCGCGCGGTCATTCAGAAGCCCCGTGTACATACAACCTATATATTACTATATACACGCTCTGATTCTCAAAAAACTCTTAATCAATCTCCGCCTCGAACTACCCCGTCGAATAAAATTCTCCAACAAAGACTTCAAGTCGGAATAATTTTACTGCAGAAACAAGCAAAGCACATGAATGAGCTTTTTCATGTATATAGTCTATTCGAGAACGGATTCAGCTATAATAAACTAGGTACTCACTAAGTTTGGATTCTCATTACTGCTGAGTATTCTTAGAGAATTATACGACTATTTCTGTGGTGGGTATGCAGAACGAATCGGAACTGGTGACGAAACAATTACAGAGCCAACCCTTGCCAAATGGACATGGAATTGCCCAAGTGATTTTAATCTTCTCGAGAAACGATTGTTCCTTCTTTTTTTGATCCTTGAAAAGAGAGAGTTCGGATTTTACTTTGAATTTTGGTCGAACTGCAGGGGGTCGAAATTTCACGAGCTGTATTTTTCCAGAGACAACTCTGTTTTTGGGCAATTCCATGTCAAGTGATCAAGGCTTTTGAGGCAAATTTTTCTGATCTTGACGCCAATCAACACAAAAGTAGTTGACGGTGAAAAAAAAATATCTGCCGGAGATTTTTTCAAAATTCCCAGTTTTTTGGAAGTTATCAAACCTCGTCGTTTTGGCGCATTTTTTTTCCAAAAGATCATATCTCTGGCTACGTTGATCGTAGAGATATCGGCTTGGGCTCATTTTCTTTGCAAAAGAATATAGTTTCCAGAAAAAAATAGTGCATTGGGATTTTCGATGGCTAAACGCAAAATTTTCTCAATTTTTGGAAATAATTGGAGATTGCGGAAAAATGCATTTTTTTTTAAATCTGAAAAAAATCACAGACGTAGATATGTGTATCCTCTTAGTGCTGCGTAAATTTCAGAGTGGGAGAGCCAGCAGTTTTTTTCTTGCGATTTAAAATGAGTATCATTTTGATTATACCCTTTGTCGTGCAATATTTTCGGCAGACGACTTGGGTATTTAGAATTCAGAAATGGGGTTTTTGGGTCAAATAATATCTTCAATGATGTTTTTTGGGCTGAACTATGTTGTTTCGACTTCATGTTCAATGATCATTTTGATGTCAGAAATCCTGATACGTAATACCATCACAGTACACTCATTTATCAAGAAGTTTCTGAATTTCTTGCGAGATCGACCGGATCAGCCACTATGGAAAGTCATCTAGGTACTTCACTGATGGTGCAGTGTCACAGTATAAAAATTGCATCAAATTTTCGGACCACAAAATATAATCGGTTACGGGAATTGTGAGTATTCGTTGTGACTATGAACGCACTATTTCCAATGGGACTCAGAATAATCAATCAGCATGAAGTTGGAATAACATAATTCAGCCCAAAAACCATTATTGAAGATATTATTCGACCCAAAAAACCCATTTCTGAATTGTTAATACCTTAGTAGTCTGCCAAAAATATTGCACGATAAAGGGTATCATCAAAATAATACTCATTTTAAATCGTAAGAAAAAAACAGCTGGCTCTCCCACTCTGAAATTTACACAGCACTGAGAGAATACACATACCTACGTTTGTGATTTTTTTCAGATTTAAAAAAAAATGCATTTTTCCGCAATCTCCAATTATTTCCAAAAATTGAGAAAATTTTACGTTTAGCCATCGGAAATCCCAATGCACTATTTTTTTCTGGAAACTATATTCTTTTGCAAAGAAAATGAGCCCAAGCCGATCTCTCTACGATCAACGTAGCCAGAGATATGAACTTTTGGAAAAAAAATGCGCCAAAACGACGAGGTTTGATAACTTCCAAAAAACTGGGAATTTTGAAAAAATCTCCGGCAGATATTTTTTTTTTCACCGTCAACTACTTTTGTGTTAATTGGCGTCAAGATCAGAGAAATTTGCCTCAAAAGCCTTGATCACTTGATATGGAATTGCCCTTTTGCTCTCAATATTCCAGTTTGCAAAAAACATACTTTTGCTGTATATTGTTGCTTTTTACCTTCGGCAGAATCGGGCACAAAATTTCCTTGGCCATTTTTTTTCGGGTTTGTTTCTTCCGTTTATTCATGAATTGAAAAATCGAACTTCGCAATGCCTATACAAGAGACATGATTTCATTCATATTTTGGAGCATAAAAAAAAAAAAAAAAAAATGAAAAAATTACAGATAAATCCAAGGAAATTTCAGTCTGTTTTTGACAAGGATTGAGCCTATGAAGAATTCCTCACGAATTCTGATTCACCCTGCACGTAGTTGAAACAGCTCGAAGGATGCGATTTATAACGACAAAGGTGACATGAACAATCAAAAAGATGTTTCAAAGTTTCATAAACGAAAAAACGAACGAACGATCATGCATGAATGAATAAACAATTCAATATAAGCCTGCCGAAATGAGCATATATACGTAAATTGTGCAATGTTATATGTATGTACACATAGCAGCGGCATGGCATAGATTCATTCACAGGAGCTTCCGTGCTAGTATGTATACAAAGTATACACCTCTGGGTGTATTAGGTAGGTAGGTAGGTAGGTAGGTACGTTAACAGGAAACGGGCACACCGATCGAGTTAATACCCACGCACACTTTTCCACTACCCGTAGGATTATCCCCGGGGATATTTTTGATCGTGCAATAATCCCTAATACGATTTACACGGCTCGTTCAGGCTGCAGGGCTGCGCCAAAGCTCGATCTGCTCGTTGAAAGTTCAAAAAATCCTTTTTTTCCTTCAATTTCGTTTTCCATCTCGTTTTTCATTCTTGTCGAGAGGGAAATAAATGCTCGAACTGGCCTGCTTATGGCCTGTGAATTAATACAATTCGATTAAAGATTAATGCGAGTTAACACGTATTGAATGAATTATCTTGAATTGGCATGAAATAATTCAAATTTACATGAATTAATTTGGATTGAGAAAAATTTTTAAAAATTGAAGAAAACTAACGAAATTAGACTGAATTAATTCTGACTAGGCGAATTTGTCGAAAATAATTTCGAATGATTCCGAAGCGTTTGGAATAAGCTTTTTACTCTAATTTTCAGAGAAATCACCTGAATTGAATTGCCCGAATTGGATTAGGTACCCAAAATTTGAAGCCCAAATTGATTCGTATACCAACACGAAATTATGTGAATCATTGCCGATCAACTTCACCAACGTGAATCAAAAGGAATTTATTCAGAATTAATGAATTCATTTGAACTATAATGAACTAATTCGAATTGAAAAAATGCAAATAAATTCAAAAGATTGTATATATTAGCTCTATAGCCATGTTAACCATTCGTGCGGTCACTTTGGATAAATTTCTGCACCCAGGCCTCACTTTGGTTGAAAAATATTTAACAAATGCATTAGTTGCGATTCTTCTAGTGAAAAGGTTTATTTTCGCACTTATACCCTCCATATTATAAATCCGCATTTACTTCTACTTCAAAATCGATCCTCTTCACACATCGAAATGAATACCTTTTTGTTACCGGGCACTATGCCAGAATTTTTTACCTAAAAGTACAAGTTCAAAAAGTTCTGATTTTTCGAGTGAAAAGGTGCATTTTTTGACAAATAAACTTTTTTTTTTTTCGTACCAAGATCTTGAAATTAAGATTTTTTCAAGATGCGCAGGGTAGATGGGAATTCAAAAACCAGATGATAATTCACGAGAAAAGATATCCGTCTTCGGAAATCAGCTAATCTCCCATCAATTGAACAATCCAACCGGAGCTTCCGAGAAACTCGTGTGGGCTGATCAAAAGGCGCAACAGTGTTAAAGACCCAGAGTAAATAGTAAAGTAAGCAATGACTTGGGCGCAAGAGAGTTGGAAGCCACAGATAAAGATAATCAAAGACCCTTCTTCTGCAGCTCAAGATTAAGAGCGTAACGCTCTGACCCGTAGAGATAACTGCGGTCTTCATCATCGTCTCGTGGTTCGTGTAGTAAACGCGTATACCTACACACATTAACCTCACCGTAGTCAGCTGCGTAACTCTTGTGGTTATTACACGTTGAATGGAAGTGTGTATGTGTGTGTGTGTGTGGACAGGGTGACCCATCTTGAGCATTTCATTGGATTATTAACAGATCGAATAGCGTTAATAAAAGTCGCTCGATTTTCAAGCGGAAAAAATTATCCTGGAAGTCTTTTCATTCGGAAAATTTCTACAGTTATTGAATTGACGGTAAATTGAAACGGTTAATTTCAATTGCTCAAAAATTTCAAGAATTATAATCTAGATGAATAGAATAACAAGATATTGCGATCAGATGACGAATGAAATCGTTCGGGGTGAGGCGTTTGCGGCTCAAGAGGTTCAGCTCAAATATTATAGTTTTTTGGAAAGTCGGACTTTCCTAGCAATGAGTGCGGAATCAAATGATTTCGTTCTTCAGACCAATCGTAAAGAAGATTGTGAAAAATTTAAAAGGCCAATCATGATATGTGAATGAATGTTATGCTGTGCCGTGAGAAATCATTGGCCAAACATCGCGTAACAGCAATCCAATTTACAGTTCCTGCCGGTTCAGGACAGCTAAGAGACTTCGATTTGTGGACTTGGAGCTATACTTATCCAGTACACACACACACACACACACAAATTTGATCCGTAGATTGGGCCGATTGTTTTTACCACTCGATTTGAAGTAGGGTTCAAGTTACATATTCCAGTAAGGCTGGAAATAAAAAAGGTTCCGATGAAATTCTGGAGAGTTTCTAGTCATCTGCTAACAATTTTCCTTGAACTGAGGGCTGCGAACCCAGAGACGAATGCTGGACATTAGTTAATTTCATCGACACATTAAGTAAAGGTTGATTTAACAAACTGGGAAAATGTTGAGAGTTTCGTCATAGATGACCTCGAAGTATGTAAAGAGACAGGCAATTTGGCGACCGCATTGAACCAACCCTAGATATCTATAACTCGCGCGCGGATTTTTCGAACGGGAAAAACGGAGATCCAAAACAGTATTTGTGAAAATTTATTTTCAGAAAATGAAACAAGCAAAAAGGCAAATATTTATCTGTTTTCGAATCCGAAATTTCGAATTTGTTAATATCGAATTCAGATTCATGCTTACCAATCTGAAACACACAACACGGAAGTCGACAGATCTTCGGAGAATCTTCCGTCACCATATGATGATCATCTCGAATTTTAGAAAATCTGACTTCATTCCAGTAATCAACGTGTCAAAAATCTTCAAGTACTTTATAAGTTTCGAGACATACCTACGGGGCCATAGAAAATTCTTACTTCTGCCAATTCAAAAACTATGCTGAATCGATTGATTTACAGAATAAATCGAATAAAATTTTGATGAAATCCGACATAGATGAGAGAAAAAAAAAAAAAAACTTTTTGAAATGTTGAATAGACTATAGTTAATATGAAAAAAGGTGGGAAAAAACTCCCTAGAACTCATCAGAACTTGAAGGTTGACGGAAACACAGCATTTCATTTTGAGGATGGTTATGATAATTTCTCGTGTGTTTTCCAACGACAAATTGAATATGGGAGTTTGAAAAAAGAATTGCAAAACGTTTAAAAAACTTGGCTTTTACTTTTGGTTTGCGAGACGTGACACAGGGAAGCAAGGAACTAGTAGGTATTTAATCCGTGGCATGAAAATCAATAGTCTTCCCCTTGAAATCACCCTCGACGGGACGAGTCCTATCTCACCCTAGTTAAATAAATCCAGGATCAAAGGATGAGTCCTTTTTTTTTATGAAGCGAAAAAATGAAACTTCGCTTCCTCAAACTTCTGTGCCTATCCCCAGTGCCCCTATAGTCGCGGATTACCGTTAAGATCGTAAATTATGAATTTCGAATTCCGGCTGGGAAATTTTTAAGACGTGGCTAAGCAGGAAGATAGAGATTTGAGCCAGCGAGCTTAGGGTATTAAGATCGGCTTCTATTTTTTTTCTCCCCTTCCCCCTTTTTTTTATCTTATTCCTTTTAATCTCGGATTACTTTCGTTGCCGTAGAACCGCTTTGAGGATTAGAGATCAAGTTGAGGTCGTGATTCTTTTGCGCAACACGATCTCGCGCCTCAGTCGCTCGAGTCGATTTATCGCACTGATCATCGGCTATCATATAAAGATTGTTTGAAAGATGAGCTTGGATTGAACATTTTTTTATTTCCATTATTACTGACTAAAACTTTTCCAAACTTCGTTAAAAAATCAAACGACCAGCTTCCACGATCAGGACAAATCTAACAGCCGTCGATCTATACTCAGAAAACTTCTAAGGATAAGCGAATCCTTAAGACAACAGGGGAGTATGAAACAAGCGCGCGCGAAATCAGATGTTCCAAAAGTTTTCATCCTGGAAGAGAGAACCGGATATCCAAGCCGAGAGATTTGGGCAGGGTTAAAGGGGTTTTTCCTATCAGGAATATATGTCAACGGGAGCTACTCTCGCCGCAAGGTCCTGCGGTGCATAGATTTTAGCCACCGGCCCCGTAAGCTTACCCGCAGGATAACAAGGAGGACATTTTGGATTACGTAAAATCGAGCTCTTCTTACCAGGAGCTCATGACGAGAGCTTGCCTCAAAATAAATATAAATTCTCCAGCGGCGATTCAATTTTTTGGTCCTGCCTTGACCAATCTGCAGGTCCTAATCATTCCAAAAACCACTAATATCCTTATAATTATTTATGCTCGAACCGGCTGACCCACGAAATTATTTATGTATTTAGTTTGCGACTGACGTCTCGATGATTGATTTCAACTTTTTCAGTCATCAACGCAATTGGAGACACCGAATACGTCCGTGGTGAAACCACTAGGACGAGTTCAACTATAAGTACAATTACGGATTCCATACGGGTAAGCCAGTGACTGAGAATACGAGGTAAGATTTGGATTTGGTGAGAATCAACGGGGATTTCCCTATCAGGAGCATAGCTGCGTAGAGGATGGCAGGATGCAGAGCGAATTGAATTTCAGGACTCACTGCAGTAAAGGAGGACTGGGCTGGTTAAATCTCAAAGCCGAAGTAGGTTCAAGAGCCATACGGTGTTTCCTAGACACCCGAACGACGTCCTGGTCTCCTGATGATTAGGTTTGATCACATCCCCTCTAGGTGACGAGAAAAGGACTGAGTTAGAACGGCTATCGGTGGTTATGACCAATATTGTGGTAACGTGGCCACAGGTTAGATAAACGCAGTGGAATCGGGATAGCCGTTGACTCCGTGCCCAGGACAAGTCCCGTGGGGTTGTGGGTAAGGCTACTTCGTGACCTCTTCCTCCCGGGAGAACAGGACTTTCAGGAGGTTTCTTCCAGTCAATATCGGTGGGGAGCCAGGGTTTCGTCGGCCATTGACACCACCCCAGGGGTAATTCACCCCACAAAGATGCGCGGCGCACATCCGATCCCCGGAGGGTTGCCCAAACGGAGGTTGTTTACGAGGACACTAGGAGAGCATGTCGTTTATCGCTTATACCAAACGCCCAGGCCCCAGTAGCAGGCATCATTCAGTCATTTTAAATCATCCCAGGAAGTGGAAAAACCAATCACCGGAAAAAAGGCTACGAAGAAAACGAGAAACAACTATAAAGAGTTGAAGGAACCTTTCATGATGATTCGAGTGTCAATGACAATAGTTACGTGAAATAATATGTAATTATTCCATGCATAGGTACTTCAAATTTGAATCTAGGCTGGGTGTCATGAAAGCTCATCACTATGGGGCATTCATCGTTAACTATTGAACCACTCATCGCATCAAATTCTAGAATATTTCTCATGCTTAACCCTCCACAATTATTGGTAAAAATGATTGATTACCATTTTTTTTTTTTTTTTTTTTTTTTTTTTATTACCCCCAAACCACCAGACTCATCTCCACCTTGCCTTTATTTCAGATTCTACGCATATGTTAGCCTAATATTCCGTAAAATATTCAGACAAATTGATGGTGTTTCACTGGTCGGAAAACATCATTCCCTTTTTTTTTTTATTAGTTGCAAATGGCTATTGCATACGCCGTCCAGAAGCTGATGACAAAAATTGTCTTGAAAAATGAAAAAAAAAAAAAAAAGGAATTTCAGTGTTTCTGAGCGATCCATGTTAATATCCAAGATATGATGAGTCGAAAAACAGTATGCGCTTCTGGGAAAGTTTGATAAAAAAAATCTAAGAGAATTCAGTCAGGGTTATCCTGAAAAGTATTCAGAAGCTGATAGAAAAAAGTAGTTCTCTTGGCGAAGAATTTCCCGTAAAGATATATATGTATTGAAATCTGAAATTGAGTAATTTGATAATAATATCACTTGTTACATGTATCCGATTTGTGCGGCAGAGCGTGATGAAAGTTGGAAATCATTCAACCGCGAAGATAAACCGGCTTGATTATTTAGCATACTGTTGAATTGAGACGATAACTGCTCGGCAACCCTCTCTCATGAAGTAATTGCAACACGTGGCTTTCAGACACACTTTGTACACGGCGTATAATTATCGACCACTATTTGGTTACTGAGTGAATTCTCTTGCGTGCTGCGTCGAGATGAATAATGCTCTCCGGTGAACCGCAGCTTACAAAATTACTATCATTTTTGCTCAATGAAGTATGAACTCCAGTTTTCACCGAACTTCTGATGTACCATTTTAAACTATACAATGCATGGTGACTTCATATTTGAAAATTCACTCGATGTGTTTCTTCTCACTGATCGACTATTCATCTATTGATTAAAATTCAAAAACGTATCAATTTCACATTGGAAAAATTGAGAATCAACTTCCCATTGCAGTTCGTCAGAATTAATAGAATCGATAAACAAACAAAAAAATTTGTTTGAACGATTTGACGAGAGAGAAATCCTCAGCAATCGCATTATTCTTATTCATAAAATAAACGGTGCAATAGCATACCATTAATTGGAATAATTTGTTCACTTAATCGCCAATTACCAAAACATGTGAATGAATTATTTTTAAATACCCTGTAAAATGTGACTGTAAAATTTCTAGTCGGTGCTGATTGATCATATATCTTGATCGGCTTCTTCGGTTTTGTCTAGATGTGTATCCTGGGATCATATTCATACATCTATAGAGCCCCATAATTTGAATACCTTTTATAGAGATAATTGAAAAAATTTAGAAATATAATTCGAGCAATGACATTATCAGTTCGATTAACAGCAAATAAAATTAGTCGTAATTCATGAGTTACATTATCAGGAAAAACTGGAATTCCAATAAGTTTTTAATTATAACTTTAATTTCAATTTCAAATCAAATTTTAGTTGCGGGGGCGAGTCCTACGTCCACACATCCTGCCAAGGGGTGAATGTTCCCGACCCATCTGTTATCTATAATATTTTGTTTTTTTTGCCGTTTTACGATTTTCATGCGTAAACAACTAGCAGGAAATCATGCAGGTATCCTGCGGGAAATAGGAGCCCCCTCGGGAAGATCCCGGTGCGTAAGGGCTGCGTGAGGAACGAGGACGAAGCCTGGAGTAGGCCTCCTGTTATCCTGGTACCGGGGGTCCTACGGAAGCCCTTATTTGGGTCAACGGGCACCTGTCGGGCCGTTCCCCTACTCCGGATCTGGTTCGACCCGGGAAAACCACTCTCAGTACTATCCTGGTGCCCTTGCCTCGAAAATAAGCCGACAGACACCGAACAAAGGATCTCATTTGCATATCTCCTCGCGTTAATCGTTCTACCTAGCCAAACCTGTTCGGAAATAGCAGCGTGGTTTCGTTCCTGGCTTGGCAAAGACCTACACCTACGCCAGGACCTGTTCTCCTGGTACAACAGACGTCTGGTAGGCCTACAAATTTACGATCGATCAACTCCCGCCCCCATGCGGTTGCCCCACTCATAGTTATATGTATAACTATACGTATCGTTCAAACTCCAGGACATCCTCCTTTTGAATTCGTCCGCATGATTTTGTGTGATTAAGGGTGGAAATGGGTCGGCATAATCGCAGCGACAGACTAGAGCGTGCAAGTAAGAGTAGATCCCAGCAAGTTTAATCCTTCAGCATTCCTTCGGTTGATAGAGGAAGATGAAACTATGATTGAGCATAGATGACAGTAGGAAAGATGAAATTACCATAAGATATATAATTGTCAAAATATCTTTCGTATCAAATGTGGACACTGGAACGAAATTTCATTGCTCAATGTCAAATCGAAGTACGTGATGAAATTTCGGGATGTTTCTATGAACAGATGTACCATTGGAAAAAGAGGATTCTTACAATTGATTGATTCCTGAGTCGATGACGGTATTCGAAATAATTTCAGTGTGATTTAGACCTACTATATGCTTCTACTTTTTCCACAATATTCAAAAAATTCTTCACATAGAACCCATTTAGGTACTTGGTACATGGATTTAAAATTTGGTCTCTACGTTACGGCAGGATGAAATATGTTCCCAAAAATCGATGTCAACTGATCCACGCATTACGGTTTTTTCGTATTGCGACATTCAGGAAGCTCATATCAAGTGCTCTCCGAGAATAATACATGCAAGGGAAGGTGGGATAAGACTGGCCTAAGAAAAAATCAGTGTAGTATTTTGGACACGTGTGCATGCATAAGAACTCGCAACTGAATAACGAATCCTTGACATGAATCGAAGTCCAGTTTTCAATCCATCGATTGACAGCCACCAAACACCAGGTATTTTGGAAACGACCTGTGGCGCAAGACTTAAGTTGTAAGAGACAAAGAATCACAAATTCTGATTTGTCCCTGAATTATACCTCGTGAAGCGTGTAAAGTGCTATAATACAACAACTCCGTTGTCAAAAAGTCTCTTCAAACACGTACCAGTTTTTTAAAATAACTTATCCCCATACTATACGTGTATTCATATGCATGGGTATTCTTCCGAAAAGTTTATCCAATGGTTTTATTCGTAAATACGGACAATATAGTCAACGAATGACTATGTTGTTGAAAAATTGTAATAACAAATGATATCCAAATTCCTCTCAACCCCTCAATTTAGCGAATGGGATGAGGTTGAGTAATAGACGAGTGCAAAGTTTTGCATCGATTCCAAGTCGAATTGGAAGTTTGAAAAAGGACTGTCAACGCAGTTCAAATTTATTTTGAAAAAAATATCACATTGCAGATTAATATGACGAACAAATTGTGTTCTAATTTTTGTTTCTAAACAATCGAGTTACCTGGTGATCCTTGATCTTCTAACTACGTTGAACTACGAATAGTCCGCGTCTGCACAAATGCGAAAACATCGCGGTCAAAGATCCTTATTCACTCAAATTGGTGAAAATTCGTGTCTGAATTTTGTGCTAATTTCTTCGAAACATGTGTCCCTTTGATTTTTAGCTACCTAAAACCGTGTGAGCGGCTGAATCCTTACAAAGGTGGCAAAAGCGTTCGAAGTCATAGTTTGTCGGGCATGGTAAGAATACATATACTGATAGAAACTTCTCGCCGGTAGAGGATGATAAAAAATTCGGAGATTGGAAATTTTTCGAAAATTATTTCCAAGGCAAAAAAGGATAGAAGTTGACCCTTAGCCATCAGGAGCACAGAACCGTGTACTTGGGGCTGTTGGCACCAGCCTGCTGGAGCCCCAGGACTAGAAACGCCTAAAAAGGGGACGAACGGAAATTCGGGGTAGACCATACCGTCGTATCCCGTGGGACGCGTCCCTGCCACTCCTGGCGATGCTGTGATCCTGATCCTTCTATCCGTCGAACATCCCAAGTCTTATCTCAAGGATAATTCGGCCTGGTAGGCAATCCTTGATCCTGCGGCTTTGGCCATCGGGATATCCCAACGTCACGTACGCCGCTCCAGACTGATCTGACGACGTCTCTCGCGACACTCTATACATTTTATTTTTCTCCTCGGTTTTCACAACCCACCAAGTCCTTGCCGCAAGGATCAAGGAACTCCTGAGCTTCATCTAAGTCCTGTTCCCCTGGCTCGAGTAGCTCTACAAAATCCCCCGGAAAGAGCTGAGAGTGATCTCAAGATTTCGTGGTTCAACCTGAGCATTTCGTCAATCCAAAGAAGTCAATAAAAGTTGAAGGATAATCCACCAGCTGAAAAATAATTTCTCCATACGTCTTGCAGATGGAACTTGCAACATGTGATATTATTACGCTCAGTGATCATAAAACGCAGAATGGAGTGAAGATAAGGTTCTAATTTTTGCACCGTTTTGTTAATTAAAGAGACTGATGAAAATGAGAGTGTGATTCCTTTTCCATATCGGAAGGACCCTGGAGGTCTGTATTTTGGGTAATTTTCTTTCGATGGGAAAGGATTTTGCGTCACTATTGCACACATGTTGATCAGGACTGCAGAGAGTCTGTGACTCAGGAAGTTCTCGTGGATAACGAATGTATTTTCAAAACAGAAGATGAAAATAAATTAGGTATCTGAGTATAAGATAGACGAAATGTGATTGAAATGAAATATAAAAAGGTGGGGGAAAAAAAAGGACACATGGATAGTCCTCGATCCTGTAAGAGCGATGTTTTCCGAACCGTAGATATACGTGCTGGTCCCAGTCTACCTCGAAACCAGGGTGAGATGTAGGGCTTACCGGGATGAGCCGCTTAGCCTCTAAACCTTGTGTGCGCTGCCATGGTCCCTCGGTTCTCTTTGTGTATGTGTCTACTCTGCTCCCATCTCTGGTCCCTCGTGTCGCCTCCTCGCCCTCGCCCTCGCCCATACCGAGATAGTATATAACCCAGCCTCCCGCGGATTATCCGATCTCTGTACTCGTGGGATTATCTCGACGAGGCACGAGGAGAACTGGGCTAGTGTGCGAGTTAGCGTATAGAGTAGCCAAATCCTTTAGCGGCGACCAGAGAGCCAGAGCCAGAGCCAGAGCTTCGTTCCATGTATGGGTACACGTCTATGTATACATTATATGTATGTGTACGAATATACATATGTGTCTCTGTACATACACATACATAATACCTGTATACAGGTATGAGATTTGATGGGTGAACGTGTGCGAGTCCAACGAGCTATACCACGTCCGTGAGTCAGCCCCGTTTGTCCGTAAGGGGGTACACCATGCCCGGTATGTATGGTCTGCGGATTAATCTGGGATTATTGTAGGCGTGTGGGAGCCTCAGCACTCAAATCCAACGCACACAACAGAGATAATCCTAACCCTGCGTTTCACCCCGTACCCCTAACGCGTCCCCCTTTCACACATTTATTCATGGATATAGAAACTGTGCATGTGTTCGTTGCTGTATGTGTATACAACTTGTGTGCATTGCGCCAACGTTTCGCCGTTCTGCATTCGATACACTCGATGTTCTTGGAGTTCCTTGACAATATCTGCTTTTTCACACTTTTTTTTTCTTTTTCCAATGACCCTTAGGGATTATGGGGACCAGTACATCTTCAATTTGTAGAAAATGTCTGATTTTGAGAAAAAGGAAAAACAACATACATTCTGGAGGTTTTAGGATCAGCTTCATAGTCGATAGATACCGGTCACAACGCAAAGATCTGGTCACGCCGTTGACCTGATCAAACTTTTTCAAGACATAGCTTGTTCAGAGAATACGAATTTATCTTATGACAGCAGAAATCGGTTGACGAAAATTAACCGTTTAAAAAATATACGGCGAATTTGTAAAATTTTTAATGCCTAATTTCAGTAATTTGCTAATAACTCTACTCAACAGTCTGAAGATAAGTTTTCGATTGAAACGAATCCTCGAGAAGTTAAATCTGATGAATGGTGCTCATCAAAAGAATGAGAGAAAACTCTCAACTAATAGTTCCTAGATGAACACAATCAAAGTGTGGAAATATCAGAAAATGAAAAGTCGATTTATCTAAAAATTCGACAAAAATCTGATCAGCGTACATACCACAGTACGTTTTCACCATCACTATATACTGTGCCTTGAACAACTGTGAAACTGAGGTATCGATTTCGCTGGGTATACGTTGTCTGAAGCATTAGCCGGCTATACGGTAAGATAAAGTTGGGGTAGGTTAAAGGCCGAAGCTACAAGATCCGCGGAGATGCAGTATAGGATCGAAAGATCGTAGATGACGCTGACCTTTTTTAACCGGGTAGTAAAACTTGATTGTATTATCCTGCCAGGGTGGAAATTGGGGATTGCAGTCGATTGATTTCCGATAGTTAATTCCATTAGCAGTTATGACGTCCACCACATCGGGTTATTGCATATTTCTTGGGAATGATTACTGCACCGATTTTTTATTTTGACGAATGTGTATCCTTTACAGCAATAATTATGACGATCAAGATGACGATGAACAGTAACAAAATGAAAGAATCAATGAGAGTTGAATAACGATTGCTCCACCGATTTTCCAACTGATTCTTCATTGACGAATGTGTATGCTTTACAGAGAATGATGGCGCCGAAGATGATGATGAAAGGTAACAAAATGAAAGAATCAATGAAAGTTGAATAACGATCCCTGCACTGATGTTATATTGTGACGAATGTGTATCCTTTGTAGAAAATGATGACGATGATGATGATGATGATGATGATGATGATGATGATGATGATGATGATGATGATGATGATGGACGGTAACGGGCGATATTCTTTTGACCGAATCAATGAAAGTTGAATAACGTTCCCGAATAGAATGAATATTAAAATACGCTAACGAGTTTAGATTCAGGACCGCCTTAGGGTCACTTACGAGTTATACTACATCCACACACGTCTGCTGGTCCCCGCACAGCACGGATTTGGATTTAATCCGGATTAGAGTTCCTGGGGGTCACAATATCCCGTGCCCCAAACCCCCGAGTACTCTATGCATACATACATACATACATACGCACCTAAGTCACCGACACATGTGAAGGCTGCACACATATAGGGGAAAATAGAGAGAGGGATATAGGCAAAGACGCCTATCAAACAGACATTTCTAAATCTACCTAGTGTAGTGTGTAATGTATTACCACTCGGCAAGCAAGCTCTTCTTCTTCTTCTTCTGCTTCTTGATCTAGCAGGGAGCGATCAACGAGTCTGTTCGCTCTGAAAGCTGAGAATGGATCTGCAGAGATCCGTGGACTCGGGGATTAACGAAGACGCTCTTAGATTTTTGGGGAGTCGAAAAGGATTCTGTAGGTTTGTTGGAGCTTTGGCTGCCCTTCTACTTGGCTGCTATGGAGCACGAAGGCTAATATATACACAGCCGTTTTGTACGGATCGACTGGATTTACTAAGCTCGAGTTTTACTCCAGTTTCGTGTCTCGGAAAACGAAATACTGTCATTAGATTTTGATTATTTTGACGTATCGAGTTATCCGGCTAAATCAGCGGAGAATGATGAATAATGTGAATGATGAAATAAGTATGATATGTCGTTCGGTATGTCTGGTGAATGAATAAATGAAAAGGAAAAATGAGAAATGCTTTGACGACGGATTCGACTCAGGTAAAATAAGAACCGGTACCCACTGGGCCAGGTAAAAGTCAAACAGATGAATTTTTTTCTGTTTGTAGATCGCGAGCGAGGCGAGCAAGCCCTCGGGCTTCGCTCTATAATCCCGTAGGATTTCCTAAATAGCTTAAAGCCGCTTTCACACGCCCCTGTCTGCGCAACGATGCTTTGAGTTAATCATCCGTGAAACTTTCCCCATTTCATTTATTTTCGGAATATGAAAGACTACCGTAGGAATTTCCCCCTTACATCATCCAAAGTCCACATTGCACCGGTATACATATATATGTACAGGTATACACATAGATCAATCCATTGGGAGGAGGGAACATGGTTCAAAAAAAAAAGAAGTATTTTGTTTGGATCACTTGTTTTCAACCAATTTCCGATCGTTCCCGATGTTTCGATATCCTTATTGAAATCATTAGATTCTCCGAACAATTTGCAGAATGTTTCAGGAGCTTATTAGAGAGACCGTTTGAACTCAGATTAGAAAGTCAAACGATTTTTCAGCGAAATGTATTAGTCGTATTCTTGAACCCCTTGAATTCTGATACAAAGTCACAAGACTAAACCTAAAGTACTTTCGATAATTCATGCAAACGATAATTCGAACGAGGAACTGTGGAACAGCTTGGTCGTGAGCTTCATGCACGATGATTATTGAGTAACTTCTTCGTTTTGGAATTCATGACTTCGTAACCCGTGCATTCGATTGTGAGAATAATTGACACCGATGTTCGTGGTACCTATAAATGTTTATCCGAATTATATTCAGATTTTTGGAACATTGTTTTCCGGAGTCCCAATCATAAACCCCTTCCGAGTGCACCTTCCAGCTGTTTCACGGTATCACACAGGGTCAAAATGACCCCAGTTGCTTTCAAATAGTTGCAGTATCAACTGCAACCATGTAATTGCAATTGATTCAAAAAATTGATGAACCATATATTGGGACTTCGGGAGTATGGAACAACCACTTTTAAACATGAAATCATCAAATTATCGATTGAAATCCAGAAAAAGTTGCCAAGCATTGCGATTTTTCAATTGGAAAAAATGTAAAATGTGAGATTATTCAATTTTTTCGAAATAAAATTCACAGGCGGTGATAGTCGCGAATTATAGAATTTTTTGGCAAAACAAAATTTCCGTCAAATCTTTTCAGAAAAGATATTCAATTTTGGACATTTGAAAAGAGTCTATTTGGGAGTGACGAAAGCCAGAACATGAATATCTAATAGATGAAAATATAATAAATGAAACATCTAGGTATGCTCAAATATGAGGCGGGGTCATTTTGACCCCGGGCCACCATGCAGAGTCTATTAGTTATTAATTTCAATGACAAGTTCGTCTCCAAAATTCCTTGTTCACAAAAAAATGTTAAAAATCAATATTATGCAGGCAATTACGTATGGGTTTTTTTTCCGATATCCTAACTTTTGTTACAAATTTTATTTTATGCTCAAATCGAAGTGTGAATTGCGATACAAAATTTCAGAGCTTTGTTTCTACTGATTGGAATTCGTAATTCAGAGAAAACATCGAATGAATTGCGAATAAGTTTCAATTTTTAGGGAAATCCATCAATCGGCCGTTTATGCAACAAACAATGTAACCAGCTATATCTAATTATGAAACCTGGATATTACGTGGGGTAAAAACGCAAATAATTTCTGTAGATATGATCAAAAAAGACAAGGTTTTATCAGAACCCAAAAAATGCAAAAGAAACTGGATGAAAATAAACAAATGACTACACGTTTTCGAAAATCAAACTCTTGCCAGGCATCACAATTCGGCATTCGACGTCTTCACGCCCCCGAATCATTTACCGAAAATAATTGTCACTCACCGGTCGCGTTTTTGCTGAGATCAAAACCCTCTTGTTTCGGACTAGCGTTGACTTCCGGTTTGGTATGCTGACTATGAGCTGAAAACGGAGTCTGCGGTGTGCTCAGAGGCGTTTGGGACTGATGAGCAATTGAGGGTTGAGGTGTGCTGTGGGGCTGGGACTGATGCGATTGATGTGATTGCGGGCTCCTGGGAAGCGATGAAACGCTGCAGGGTCTTGAAGGAGGCGATGCTTTGTGAGTCAACGCAAGGGCCTGGCTCTGGAACGACATAATAATTGAAGACATATCAAAATTGAGGTCCATTTACCTATACATATAGTTGTATTCTATTCACACGAATATATTATCGGCTTTTCATATAAGTTTCAGAGCCAAAGTTCAGAGTATCCGATAATTCTATACCTCTGTATAACAAAATGTAAATGAATGTTTGACGAGTGACAGCTCTCCTAGCGAAATTCATGCAGTTAATTTCGCTTCCATACATAATATATTGTGATACAATGTATACAATTTTATGCGATACAGCGCGCGCGCTCATTTCTTGCACGCTATGCGGTGGTCATCGAACACCCTGCGACAAAGGAACAAAAAATTCAAAAAAGATGCGTCTCTTGAAATCCTGCTCATTTTTGAACAGGTAAAACCGCAAATTTTATACAAAATAAATCAACAAATAAAACTAAAAACAAGCTCAACACTCTGTGAAATGAATACTTCCCAGGAATACTCCGACCGATCGGTACCTCATTCGAAGGTTATGTATAATTTAAGTCACATTATGGAATCTCATTGTCGATACGTATTAAGTCGATGGTTAAGTCGATGGTATCTGTATCAACGATGAATCATACTGAATTGGGATAAAACTGTGATATGAAATTTTCATAAAATATACTGATTACCGATATCTTTAGCGCCTATAGAATAGAGTCGGGAAAATTGGACCCTCCGAGTTTGGCAGATTTGTTTAGAAAGTCTTTGCTGAATTAAGGAGAATCTGAAAATGCGCATTGTTAGTATATATCATATGGGATGTTGCAGCAATTCCTGTTTTCACAATTTTCAAAATCCCGTTTATACTCTCAAAAAATTACCAAATTTGAAGGCTCCGATCTGCCAAACCGGTCTAACTTCCCCGACTCTATCCTACATACTCCAGATGTCGGTTTCGCAGGATACTTTTGGCGAACAACCAAAATCAGTTCATTTTTTTTATCGAAGTTCAATTCGCGTAGGTAATTTCAATCGGCTAGTTTGAAAATATAAAATACCTGATGAACTACTTCAGGTACACCGTTGATCTGATTCGACTTCTATTGAATCCAGATTGTTTGAATGACGCGCGTAATTCAATTGGAAAAAATTGCCACGGAAGACGTGTTCGATTTTTTGAAAATTGAACATTTCCTCCCACTTATTTGCAAATGACTCAGCTCAAAAATAAAATTGTAAAATTTCCTGCAATAAATTCATGACGGTCCGTGTTTTGAACTATCCCAGAAAAATAAAACCGGACCAACCGTGTTTGCCTGAATTCGTCTGCATTAGCCGTTCCGAAAAAGAAGACGACTTTAATTATGTGAAATGTTCAATTTTTCCAGCCACGACGTACTGGTATAGACTTATCGTTATAGCAACGTCGTTTCGAGCCAGGAAGACCCCGAACAGTTATCGATGAAAATAAAAGTACGGTTACCTGAAGACCAGATTTTTCATCATCAAAAAAGTAGCTTTCCTGAGTCGCGCGGAATCAATCTGCTTAAAAAACAGTCTGTTCATTCAGTTATACCGAACGTACAAAACTGTTTTCACCTTTCTCGGAGAAATCTACTTCCTGAAAAATTCTTAACCCTAGGAACGCCGGTACAACTGTATTAACCTCAGCTAATTAGGCTCGTTAATGACTGTCACCGGTCGCGACATAATTGCAGTACAGTTTGCTATTATACGTTCGGCGCCAGCTTAGCGTTTCGATTATGGATATCCAATGCGTCGATGTATGAAATTCTTTCAAATGCTGAACTGAGGCGTTAGCTCTGCTTTCAAAGGACTATAATCCGCCATTTGAAGACCTAATTTCTCATACACGAGAACATATATCGTCGGCTTTGCGATTAGCCGAGAGATCATTTGGCCTAATTACTATAGACCGAAGACTAGGCGGTCTAATAGTTTCGGGAAAGACGATAAAACGCTTTTTCTGTATACGATGAGAATCTATCTACCGCTACATCTAGGTAATGAGGCTTGAAATTTCGAACGTGTTGAGGTATCATCATGGGTGTAATACAGAAGAATTATCATTCGAGATGGACTGACAATGAGAATAATACAGTCTCGGTCTCCGAATCGCTCGATGATCTAATAGTCACTTGTCAGCATCTACGATGAAATCTGAACACGTGCTCAATTCAGTCTCTGCGGTGCTAAGGAATAGATTTATGTATGAGTTAACTTAACACAACGGCTAAGCCGTCCGTGGTGTTAACAGGGGTCAACTAGCCCCAGAATGCGACAATCTTCCGTCAGAGAGAAGTGCGAATGCAACACCGATGAATTTCGTCTATAAAATAGATTACTGAAAGAAATTTTGAAGATTGTATCTTCCTTTTTCTTCTCGCTAAAGATCTCGATTGTATAATACAAGCGACACTCTCCTTATTCCTATTTTATCAATCGTTCGTCACTTCGACGAAAAAAAAAGATCCCCACGGGCTTGAACATCGTCGGTCGATTCCGCTCCAGTCTAGTAAATTTAGGTGCCTATATCGACTTTGGGCCAACAACGTACTTGACCCGAGCAGCCTCTAGCCAATTGGCCAAAAACCGAAGACGTAAGTCGATCGGCGTACTGGCAAACTGACGATGAACGGGACGTTATAGAACCGAGGCAAGTTCACGTGTACTACGTATGTGCTGAATACCGAGCAAGAATTGCGTGATGGGAAGTATGAGATTCATCCGATTCGTCAAACCCTTAGGGCGGCATTGAAGTTCCGAATGCCAAGAGTTCCGAATTTATTTGAGCTGCGATTCTGAGTTTCTAGAAAATTTAGAATTCAGAACTTGTGAATCCCAGAAGATCGAAAAGTAGACAGCTCAAGTATCCAAAAGTTTGAATCTCAGGAGGTCCAAAAATCCGCAAACTTAAGGGGACCAGTATGTCGCGGCTATAAAAATGAAACGTGGTCCAAAATCAATTATCTCTCCACCAAAGTTCATTCTACATCATTACAATCATGTCACTAAAAATCAGTCGCTGCGCGAATTGAGGCACACCGTAGGTCCGATTTCACTTTCTCAGGATCCAAATTGTTCGGAAGACGCGCCGTCATAAATTGAATGAGGGAAAATGCATTCAAAAAGTTATGATAAAAGATATGACCAATTTTCCAAAAATCGAACATTTCTCTTCCACTTATTTGCAAAAAACTCAGCCTCAAAATTGAATTTTCCAATTCCCCTCGTTCTATTTGTGACGGCCTGTATTCCGACCAATCTTGGTCATAGATAAGTCGAATCGGACCTACGATGTGCCTGAATTAGTGCAGCAACCGTTTTTATAAGTGAGATGATTATAATGATGCAAAATGAAATTTGCTGATGAAACAAATTGATTTTGGACTATGTCTAATTTTACCAACCGCGACGTACTGCACTCTTTGAGGGAAGCTCGTAACGAAGCTGTCAAATAAACGACGTTGCATAGGCCATGTTCAAGCCAAATTCCGAGATTCAGAGTTTTGGTCACTTGGATATTTAGCCTTTGGAATCTTGAACCTCCGATGTTTTACCATTCGGAGTTTTTCAATTTGGCTACGTAGACTTTCGGGAATATAATCTTTCTAAAACGTCAGAGTTTTTGATAACAAAATTCGAAATTTCGACCTTCTGCAGCTTTCGAAATTCGGAATTCCAATTTCGGCCCGAATTCTCTAGCAGTTAATCCGAGCGATCCTCCTAGACAGAATATCCCTGAAAGGCCGATCCACGGGGCCACCCGTATTTTTTCGCTTGCCAAGGACTGTACCCAGAAGAGTACCAGCTACTGTTTCGGGAGCTGCTCGAAGGTATGCACGGGCAAAAAACACGTCCGACCGCTGAAGACCTACTCCGTGCCCCACGGGTGCGACGGAGTTAAGTGAGAGGAATCCGCCAAAGAGCGATAAAGAGGAAAATCGAGGCTGCTCGAGGGATCCAGCCGGGTCTGACGAGGATAGTGCTGTCCCTTAATCCAACAAGCGAGACAAGGACGAGACTCCAAGTAAGACGGGGCAACAGGTGGAGATGGGATGGGGTTACCGGCTTATCCCGCTACCACCGCTTCCAGAAGACCCCGCGGGTCTTCGCCGGGTCTGCAGCATCCCCACAGGACAATAAATTATAGCCTTGAAGCCTGCGACCTGCGATCCTTACCTCGACGTGATTCCATTCCTTCTTTTCCTCATTCACCCCCCTCTTCAAAAATCTTGGGGGTACTTTCGCGATTTTGATTTTCGACTGATTTTTTTTGTTGATTTTTCTTTAGGCCGTGACCCGATCGATCAAAGTTAGCCGTTTCTGACCAGAATTGAACATCTGGAATGATGATTCCGCGATTCGAATCCTTTGATAAACTGTAACTCGCGCCTCTCGCTATCCGGAATCTTTGACGCGACGATCTGGATCTGACCAACGGCGTCGTTCCAATTGACCAAAACGAATATAAGATGCCCGCCCGCCCGGCCGTCGATGGATGTCCTGGACGTCAGACGCCCGTCTCTCCTCGACCTCGACAAAACTTGACGATTGATCAATTGATTTAGAAAAATCTATGCCATCTATATGAGTTGGTGTCTCTCGCTTATGTAACCGTCATCTGGCGCTGTCTTTCTATGAAAAGATTCGACGATTCATTCATTCCAGGTCCTTGTTTCATTTGCCTTGTTTAAATTTGGGAACTAGCCAGCAAAATCACTGTCATAATTATTCCCCTTCGAAGGCTAACACGATCGAGGGTCAGATTTGACGTGACGATCAAATATGCGATCCTATATACCTGTATTTGAGAACCCCGATGTGTGTTGAGCCGATCACACGTATGAAGAATTACTAACACATACCTAGCTTGCCGGATCGCATCCGTATAAACGTTAATCATTCCTTCGATAATCAATTCGAGTATCAAATGGCCGATATATCTCGGTAATTGAGACGCTTTGAGTGCCTCGGGTACCCTAAAAGATTATCCGTGGATTAAAAGATACCAAATGCCGTTATATAAATCAGATTTCGTGTTATAGTCGGTATCTAGCAGCTCTCCTCTTTGCTCATTGCTTCGAACATCACCATCACCATCGCCATCACCATCACCAGCACCAGCACCAGCACCAGAAGCAGCATGGTTCCAAATACGTTTGATGTATCGGCGCATGGCCAACGGATAGACGGATTACAATCATTCCGCTGGCTGGGGTGGTCAAATACCGTGACCATGCGTGTCTACCGTTTGCCAAGCTTGGAACTTTACCGTCGTAACATTTACCCTATACCGGAGAACTGTTTCAAATCACTGTAGGTATACCGTATTTTGTTGTGCGTGTGTGTCATGCATTTTGTCGACTGCGCCCATATGTTTCATCCAACGATTTCATTTTGGGTTTGTTGTTTAATTGACCCCAGAGCTCGAGTATCGAGTGGCAATTTAAACTGGATAAAAACCGACAGATTGACGTTTTGGTCCAAATTCGGTAAATTTTGATACGTCCAACTTTTTCTCTTGCACAAACGAGCCGTTTGTCTGTATTTTTGTTATACATTAGAGAGAAAAGACGACGCGGGATCGAATCACGCGGTTTAAAACATCGGCTATGGGTATATGTACATATAATACGGGAGAGAACCGGGAAGAGACAGGAAGAAGGCTGGGGCAGACACATCCGTAGCGTGGCCACGGGTCCGTGACACCCTCACCGCGGAACCCGAAAGCCTAAACCCCGACCGTTGAGCCGAGGATTATCCGACTCTCTATCTCACCGAGCCTTGCATTTGTTCCCATACGAAACACATCTTTTTTACCCTTTTCTTTTCTTTACACTTTGGTATATCTTTTTCTCGCTCTCTCGCTTCGACGTCATTGCGCAGGACTTAGATTTCTCTTTGTTTTTTATGTTTTTTAGTTTTTTTTCCCCTCATTATCCATTTAACGAAGATCGTCACTCGATCGAATTACCTACAATCATCTTCGATTCAAGTTTTATCGAGTTTAGGCAGATTTGGTTATTATTATACTACCGGGTAAAGATAGTAAAAAGCTGCGGCTATAACGCGTGAGCTTTTTTGATCGGGAAAATATCGTGTGTGTTGGAATATACCGTAATATCGATACTGTTTCATATATCGGATACGTATAAATTGCGTGGGATATATTCTGTCGATCGAAAATCTACTACACAATTTCTTATCGCATATACGAATTCGTATCCATGGATCTTATACCTAACACACGTCTCTCGAAGCACAAGTATAAGCGAATGCCTTCATCGCGGGACTAGATATCTTGGATAGTACCAGGAATTTGGGGATCTGCAATTATGTTGTAACGCTAATTGGTTGAGATGCTGGCTGGTAACTATTATACGTGTCTGAAGTTCCGGAAGTTTCAAAATAATCGCATATCACGCTTATTCAACTGCCTCCTGATTTTCAACGTATTCAGAAGCTGTAGATATAATTTTAGTGGATTGAAAATCGTGGTTATTTTTAATTATTTTTCCAAATTTTCGTTCAAACGAACGTTCTAAGCACATGGTAACTTCCCTCGACGTTTCGTCGCGTGGGGGCTCCCGAAATTCAAAAAGAATGATATTTTGGATTCTTGCAATACGAATCCTCAAATATTTTTGGCGATTGTAAATTTCCACTCGTTTCACCGAGCTATGCTCTGTGATCTGGAGACTGCGTTAAATCTTGGAACATTGGATTGCACTTTGTCTGAAGTATGTTTCCGTTTTGCGCAATAATGGTATCGATGATGATTATAGTGCTTTTTGGGTTTGTGCGTTAGCGAAAAAGCAACGATTTTGACGAATCGGAGGAAAATGGTGGTAATATCTTACCTGAACTTGATCGGTTTTGGTATTAGCGGCCACCCATGCCTCTGCGAACGTCTCCATGGCGCTCTGAAAATCCATTCCCCCTAGCTATTTTAGCGATCTCGATATTCTAGGCCCGATGACATTTTTGGCACTGTTCACAGTTTCACCGTGTCCAACTCTCTTCGTTCAAGTTTTCTTATATTCTTGAAATTAAATTGTTCCTGTTACCTTTTTAGCATTCATATAATTAACTGATTCAATTATTTTAAACTCTTCTATTTCCCTCGGACTATGATAGAACTTTTTCGAATCTTCCTACGGCCGAAGACGTACTGTCAACAAGTTTCAAAGCTCGATACTTTTCGCGATTTATTTTTGTTTCAGGTATCGTTTCGCCAATGCTTTGTAGGGTAGAACGTCAATTTAACGACATGCTTAATCTAAATCAACCCGAAAATGCTATTTCGTCTTCTCGCTCAACACTTTGTTTTAAGTTTGTTATACGGTGAGCTTTTTGCTCCAAAAAACCAAAACACCCTTAGGATACATCAGAGGTTCAATCGAACCAACGATCACAGTTACCAACAATTTTTCGCTCAACGAACTTGCGTTTACTCCGTTTCAAAGGAGCTTTTTTCTTCTTTACTTTTGTTTGATTGCTTCATGCGATTAAACTCTGTTCTGGATTCTTCTTCTCTCCTATACTTCGGCTCGATCGATTATCCGATTTGTTCTAATCGTCTCTCTTTTTTGGTCTCGTTATTTTTTAGCCTTATTTTTTTGGTTTCGGATAAATTTATAATTAACCCGTTTGCTGGAGCGGAGTAGGTCCGATTTTGAATTATTTTTCCCGCGGTCGTAAGGAGCGTTGAAAAGTCAGTGCGGATCGGGCGGCTTCGATACTCCGCAATAACGCCGTCGAGCTGTCGAGCGCTGTCGAGCGTCAGAGCTACCGTTCGAACGAAAGAGCGTTCGTGTGCGACGGCGCTTCGCGCGCGACTGTGCGCTCCTCGGGCGTCGCGGCGCCCGATCTGCCGCTCTACGACGCCTCCACCTCCTTTCTCCCCCGTGAAAAACCCAGCGCCGCGGGTTTCTGCGCTTCATCCCTAACCGGGCATCCCCGTTTATACCTACTATACCCAACTCCCGAACTCCCGAACCCCCGACGTACCTACCTACACTTCCCGTCCAAACCCGAGACGACTCATCTCGTCCAACGCCACCCTGCACCGGCCAAGGGGTGTGTCTAAGGATAAAGCTCTCGTATACGCTCCTACTCCTTCGGCACACTGCAAGCTTACTTCCATCCACTCGAAGACGGTGACCACTGACGTCGGGGGTGCAGGATGGTTCATTACTTTGGGGGATCGTTCAGGATTTCGAATTCAAAAGGTCCCGTGAGATAAAAATGACGAATTTTGATGATATTACTGACAATTAGTTATTTCCTCGAGGATTTGATGAACCGATTGTAGAAACTCTGATTATCAGAAACAGCTATAAGCTTAATCTAAATTTAAAAAGTTCAAAATTCGCAAGGTCAA
This sequence comes from Ametastegia equiseti, assembly GCA_963989295.1. Taxonomy (NCBI): domain Eukaryota; kingdom Metazoa; phylum Arthropoda; class Insecta; order Hymenoptera; family Tenthredinidae; genus Ametastegia; species Ametastegia equiseti. Next base: position 25,421,838 of record OZ022389.1, read on the forward strand.
GTCGATGCTTCGAGATCATTTTTTGTACTAATATTTTCAGATTTCCAGACTTTTTGAGTCTTGGACTTTTGGATCGTTGAGCTTTCTGCATTCCTATGTTTCGGAATTTTCAAGTTCTGAACTATAACGTTTACAGAAAATCAGAATCGCTTCTCGAATAAATTCGGAATTTTGACCATTCGGTGCTCTTGCAATTTGGAACTTTAACCCGACCCTAAAAATTGCGGGGTATTTTCCAAACCGTTCTCTTTCGATTTTTAGATTTCATCATAACATAACTACGTATTAGGGATGGAAAAATATTGATTGTGTGCCGAAAACGACTCTCGCTGAGTCAACGATTTCAATTAAATTATATTCATTGACATAAATGCTTTTGGGCGTTAGCATAACATGATTAACGTTCTACAGTTTTGGAAAACTTTTTTCGTTATTTCGCATGGATTATTATCAAGAAAAAAAAGCTTTTCTTTGTGAATCACTCGAATGTTATATCAAAGATTGGTATAATATTTCAGAAAATGTCAACTTAGTACCTCAGTAGAAACTAGGGCTGTGCGATTAATCGATTAATCGACATTTTCGATTATTCATTTTCTCGATTAATCGATTAATCGAAAAAACGATTAATCGAAAAAACGATTAGTCGAAAATGTCGAGTAATCGATTAATCGAAAAACCGATTAATCGGGCATGTCGATTAATCGATCGATCGAAAAAACGATTAATCGAAAACGTCAATTAATCAATTAATCGATTGATCAAAAAAACTATTAATCGACATTTTCGATTAATCGATTAATCGCACAGCCCTAAGTCGGAACACGACTGATTAAAATGAAACCGTTTAGCAATTCGAAATAACGATTGAATTAATCTCGGAGAGGGAAAAGCACTCGATGTCACTAAAGCTGGTCTTTGAATTAGCCGGTTATTGGCTGTGTACGGTTTCATACCGAATTGTGATTTATCAGCTTCTTTTCCATGACCGTGGCGATCAAGATTGTACGGCACAACACCTTATACGATTGACTATACACTCGAACTTGATAAGAGATATATCAGCTTTAATTTTTATTATTTTTTTCTTCTTCTTCAGTTTTGTGCATGTGTAAATTGTTGGTTCTGGAGTTTCAAAAAACCCAGACTTTACTCAGTCCGGGTAACAAGACGCGATGCAACTTGGCAATTGCAATTTTCTACTTTACAGCTGCAGATATCTCCAGACTCCTATAAGACACACTGCCATCGTCTCCTGGAGAGACTACGATCTTTTACACTCATGAAATCCAATTTCAAGACCGTAGCCACATACTGTGTAGCCTACTTACTCGCTTTAAATTTTACTCAACGTCTATTTCTACGACCGAACAAGTCAACGTGATGGAAGATCACAGGATTAAAGCCTTCTTCGTCTATGATCACTGCATTGGAGTTCAACCTCTCGGATTTGTTACTTGAATGGAGGAAGAATGTCTCCAGAAACTATCGCTCTCACGATATTTTCCATGCAATAATTTGATAAAAATCAGCATCTTGTCCATTGGCAACTCCGGAATAAATAAGACATCCTAATTAAGTTACTACGTTTGCATATATCATTATGTCGTGGAAGAATTCTACTGACTTTCATGGGTATAGCAATTCGTGCATAAGCTGAGATAAGGACATGATTGACTACTTATTGTTAGTGCAATATCAATAACTCGGATATATACTTGCAATAAGCCAGTACGTGGAATGCACGACTGTAGACGGGTTCTGTAAAAGCATGAAATGACTCGTCTCTTGAATTTCTACTATACAGACCAATGATCAAAGGTAAGTTTCTCATAATCATCGTCAATGGATGGATACTCGGGTTACTTATTTAAGAAGTTAAACTGCAGGTTTTCCGAATCGAAGAATTCGTTGATTCCACTCGATATCTGTAAAAAACACTGATCTCTGTGTTAACTATAGAGATCAATGGTGAAAAAAGAAAATTCGGTGGGCTGATCATTTGTCATGGATTCAATTGAATCGATAATTGGTTACATCATGATACTTGGATTGTTCTTTTATTTTGATCCTTCGATTGCACACCATGCAGGTGCGAATTCGAATGGGAAATCCCGAGGAATTGGGCAGACTCTGTATTCGAAGGGCTGAATCAGAAACAACCCTTCGTGTCGACACGTTTTTTTTTTTTTATCCGAGGAAATAAAAATTTCCTGGAAGAATTCAACAATTTGAAAAATTTCTGAAAAAATGTACGATCAGTTCAAGTGACGTTTGATTCGATTCGTCATTCTATACTGCCAACATTATATTCACTTTGATTGCATCTGAGTCTGATCATCTATTGTTCAAAAAATCCTACGACTTCTTCCGATTCATGTGATTATCCTTCAGATTTCCTCTGGAAGTTCAGAAAGAAAATTTAACTCGCGGTAAAAAAAAGCTTGTATCTCTATCACCAATTAGGTGGAAAAACAAGAGCAAATTCGAATCACCTTTTGCACCCGGCAAAAGGTTTTTTTTGAATTTGGCATACTTTGACAGCATTTGAGCAATGAAATACTTGTTATTTTCAACCAACTGTCATTGAACCCAATTACAATTGATTTTGAATTGATAGTGAATCATTCATTTGGTTCGAACAAATTTCAGTTGACCCAATTAAATCGCAAGTTATTGTTACTGGCTAGCAAAGAAATATTGAATACACTTTTTTGAAAAAATATATCTATTTCGCGACTGGATATTCAGATGGGGCTTCGAAACTCTTTTTCCTTGAATCGATAAATTTTGTGTTCCTCCAATGACTTGACCCAACTTTTGTATATCGCTGTTGAAAAGAGTTTGATAATTAAAGAACAAAAATTGTTCAAATTTTCAAACCCCGGTACTTGTATTGAAATTATTATATACGGAGGTGGGTATAGGTGTGTTCCGGAACGGTATTTTATCATCAGAGAAAATTAAATACTCAATTCAAATAATTCTTTCTAGACAGTATGCTTCCACTATATTTACCAGGCCGTTTTGAATCTTCAAAACCCATGCTCATGTTTTTGAGTTTCGAATAGCTGAGTTTGACATTCCACTACATAGTGATTAAAACTTACACCAACGTGTACAAGAATGTATTTTGAAATGTTACATTCATTGGTATGAAATTTTACAATAAAAATTACAACAGTAAATTCATCAAAACGCAAATTCCAGAAATCAGGATATGAAAGGTCAGATAATATTTCTGCGATTTCAAAAGCTCCACATACATTTACTAATATCAATCGTTTTTCGTTATCCTGAACTCGATGTTTGGAATAATAAATTATCCGTTTTCAAACACGGCTTAAGAGCTGCCGAAAGTGTTAATAATAAAAAACTGGAGTGAAGGTATTTTGAATACGAAAGCATCGATTAATAACATCACTGGGTCGATGAAAAGTATAATAGCTGTGCTTTATCAGACAATTTCTTATCGAACTTTTAGTCTCTAGTATGCCATATCGTGTAGGTATATAGAATCCGTATCAATGTGTCAAATCATGGAAGCGAAATGATCAACTCAACCTTAAGAAAGGCATGAATTTTGATCTCAGGTACCCTTTTGTACGACATACTGGCATAGTAAGTGTGTTGTGAATATTTTTCAACAGTGTTGCTACTAATTGCGTAGAGAAATTCCCAACGGCGTGAAAAATACTCCTTTCCTAGTCGTGGACAACCTAATTATTTTCCTTCGAATCAGTCAAAGTTTCCTGAGTACAAACAAATTGTTTGTCATAGTTCTATATAGAGTACCACGAGGTCCATTCGGGTCAAATAACGTTGGCGGATTTCTTGAGTGATATAGTAGATATCACTGCCAACCTAACCCAACTAACATAAAAAAAAAGAGGTTTACTGAAATCCTATCAGTTTTTTTAGTAAAGTGACATACTTAGCCACTTTCTGCCTAATAACTGAATTCATTCGTCGAGGGTTCATTCGGATCGATTGGGTAGTCGTCCAGGAAGTAAGAATCGCGTTTTCGAGGTGACAGCAATTGTTAACAATGAAATTTCGAACAGACCCCCATATTGCCTTAAGTTGCCACGTGACTATATTCGAAATTCCGTCATTATCAATTATTATCACCTAGAAAATGCGATTAGTAGTTTCTTCCAAACTACACAACCTACCGGAATGAAACTCGTGAGATTGATACTTCACTACGATAGAAAGTGGCCCAGTATTTTACTGTTCGTAAAAAACTAATAAAATTCCAGTCAGATTCATATTTGTTACGTTAGCTTTAGGTTAGATCAAGGCGACTTCTACCATATCACCATAAGGTGCCACGGGTGTCTCTGCGGGGACTCTCGTGGCACCTTAACCCCAACACGAGTTGAATCGAGCCGAATTTTCTCCCCCACGATCCTCGCGGTCCATCCTAACCTCGGTAATAATTCCGCTTTAGATCCAGACGCAGTTAGCCATCCAGGGGTATCTGGTAGATATACAGGTACGTAGTCAGGTACGTGGGTAATGGTTGCATCCGAAGCTCGCTCCCCGCTGGGCTCAGGGTGGATGCAATCTGTGTGCAAAGCGGCGATAAAGTTGGAAACGGGTTGCTGCAAGCTCGTCGTCGCAGGGAGGTAGTTCGGTGGCTTGCATTACTGGTATGGGGGCTCAATGAGGGTTTCAACGTTCGAGGGTTCTCGTCAAGGGGCGTAACATCGAGGCGGGTCGAAGAGCTTGCGGGCGGAGCTTCCCGGAACGCCTTCGCCGAGCTTTCCAGGATTTCTGTCTCTTTTTATCCAGCGCATTTGCCAAACGGTATAGAACCGCGTTATCGGGGGGGATGAGGCGGTAGGCACATACACCCACCCGAGGTTCGAAAGCACGGGGCGTTTTGGGGTGGCAGCCCCATTTTAACCCCGTCGCTGAGGCTGAGGCAGAGGCAGAGGCAGAGGCAGGGGCAGCTGGAGCCGGAGCTGGAGTCGAAGCTTTTCTAAGGCTAAGGGGGGGAGGGGGAGGGGGAGGGGGGCGCAGCGCGGCACCCAGTGCCTGGAGATGCGGGTAAGGGCAACGTATGCCCAGAGCTAATTTGCCCGAGCTTACGCTTAAATTACGAGCTCCCCGCGCGATGCATCAGAACATCCTCATCGCCCCGAGTCCCGGCTACACATACCAGCTTGGTATGTATACCTGGGTGGGTACGAACCCATGGAGAACGAAGCGTCTCTACTCAAGCTCTCGCTCCGTTTCTCGACCTCTGTCTCTTCGCAGTCGAGACGCAACCCCCGGTTAAAGTATAGCTAGCCCGCAAATGTCGATTTTTACCTGAAAAATATTTCACTTCGTTACCATTTGTTTTTTTTTTTCCTTTTCTTCATTTTTTAGGCAAAAGGTGGAGGACACGTTTTTCTCCTTTTCCCTGGAGCTTATTCGACCAACAGAATATTTCTGACGATGTTGATCCGTTTGATTGAGTCTTTTAAAAAATTGATTAAATCAGGGTTCTTGGATACTCAATATGGTTATTTATTTTGAACGATGAAATTTGAACGATGATCATACAGCAATCACATCGTTTGTCTTTGGATAATGAACTCTTATAATCTTATCATTCTGATCATCGACTATGATTTAAATCAACGACTGGCTGTGGAATTTTGCTAGATCCTTGCAGTTTCATTGGTTTTATCGTTTCATTTGTTCATTTATGTCCTTACGAGTGGATTCTTCTTCCTGGAGTTTTGTTCGACCTCAGAGAATACTGAATACTCCTGGTAAATCGAAGAAGAAAAAACTCATGACTATATATGGTAATTCATTTTGTTAATTAGGAACTGGGTGAGAAAATGAAAGTTGACGCATCAAGCTTTCGACAACAGAAGGGTGTAAGTAAAAACAAAAGGGTAGAAAACGAAAGGGTATAATTAAAAAGTGAAAAATTCGCAAAGAATAACTTTTTTCCACGTTCGAACGATTGACAAATGGGAAAAAGTACGTTTCAAAAAAAGAATGTCACTTTTTCAAATCATTTCTGTGATTTTCTCTAATGACTCATTTCGATATGATGAATAACATGTGAGAAATTTGAATAACGGCCGAAGCAGTAACAGCGTTTATCACGAAGTGGTGAAATTCGATAATATTAGAATTGAGCTTAGCTCATCGATTATGATTTGAGTCAATGGCTGGCTGTTAAAATCTACCGGCAAAGGTTTTTAATCTATATTTATTGATAAAATCCATTTTGTATTACCTTACGCCGTGTTGAGGTTTTAATCTAATCGTATCGACTAAATCAAAAACGATATATTTTCGGCGATAATCAAGGATTGAGAAATCACTTGCAAAAAATATACACTATATACGATTATCAGGTCGGTGTATACATATTATATCCAAGTTTATCATCGACCAAATTTTTCTCCTGCTACTATCCGTATAAATGAAACACTGCACTGCATCATCATTCACACGTCAAAAAATCACAACTAACTCAATCTACGCTACAATCTAATAAAATAATGTTAGGACGGCAATCGGTTTGTCATTGGAAAAAATGATTCGCCGATGTATCGGTTGTTACCAAAAACCATCAATCGTTCGATACTTAAACTGATCCAATACTTGACAAGATCGAGAAACTATATATATAATGCTTGCCAACGAAGGTGTAGCTATATATACATGAATGTGGATATTTCATAATCTAATTACCTACTTCGTTGCGCTTGTAACGTCTTATCCGATTCGGAAGTTAATCAACTTGCAGATAGCTGGGCAGCTGTGCTCGGTTCTAATTTTTCAGGATTAGCCTCTTTGTCGAATAGCCGCGCAATATCTCGGACACATCGTTTTTATCGTGAATAAAATCTATAACCAAGAATATTGAAACACAAAGTATGTATTCATTCTACGTGCGATATATCGGGTAAGTAAATACATATATAATATACGTATGTATTGAACACTCTTCGATAGTCGAACGGCGTTCGAAATTCTGAAATAAAAGTGTCCGGACCTGATCCCTTCGAAACTCTCGCAAAATAGGACGCGTATGCTTAGGTTGTACAAATTGAAAACCATTTACCAAATCTCCTCGACCCTCAAAGTGTTAATAAATTCAGATTTACGACGGCTCCGGGAGGGTTACCGAAGATACTTACACATCTATACCTACCTACCTACATCCGAACACGTACCATATACGAGAAATTCTCATTCATCTACACGTACACGATCATATACTGTCAGGCATATATAGGTAGGTATATGTATGTAAATATCGAAGTACCACATACAACATGGCGAGATATTCCGTTTCTCTACATCCAGACGTATATCTGTCTCATGATTTGCTACCCACACTATATATATGTAGGGTGTAAATAGAGACTTGGCGTACCCTTCGTGGGCATATTTGCATAAGAAGACGAGGGCCAATCGTTTAGGAAACTATTGTGTTCTCGTTAGAATTTTATGCGGCAATAACTGTGTCTTGTAATAGGTTGACGTACAGATATATGTAGAAGAAAGACGTATCTAGAGGTTTGTCTGGTATCGATTTTTAGGGATGGTTTACCGAATGTAATGTACTCCAAGATTTACATGAAGAACATAAGCCCTACTGTATTGCGAATAGCTTCTCTTCACTTTAGCGAATTTGTTCTACAAGCAAATGTAAAGGATTCAACGAAATTCGAATTTCCGCGAATTTTCCGAAAGTATATTATTCTGGAAAGGTCAGATTTTATGTAGCCAGTTCAATACCTATTAGCCGTTTCACGGATCTTAATTCGAAACGCCTTACGTCGTGCAATGGTTTATCGGAAAAAGAATTATCATACTTTGCTAATCCTGCCATAATCTCTGCAAATTCTATCCAAACATACCCAGAAACGTTTGAATCAAAAATCTCAGTATTATTTCTGAAGCATCAGGTACGATTTCGAAATAAGACAAAACCAGTCAGATTGAACTATATGAGATATGCTTATTTATGACAAATATCTTTACATGCATCAATTGTGGAAAATATTTGAATCCTTTTAGCCAAGTGAATTGAGTTGAGTATTTGAGCTGATATGTCAGATTGAGTATAAGCTCGAAAACTTGGGCATCGCGCAGCCGCCCAATAATAATTGTCTTGTTCATGAGATTGGGAGCTTTTCACTGGACCGTATACCAAAGTAAATTTTAATACTTTACGACTCAAACTCGGAACTCACGAGGGTAACATCGCAGGTTGTAACTCTGGCAAACTGCGAGCTGCTTCCTGTATAATCCCCGAGCCTTTGAGGAAGAGATAGAGCGAGTAGCGCAGGGAATTATCTGCACGTTCTACGAATATGCCATAGAGTGATATATATACCTATACCTATATGTATACACGCATTCTCCACATGTTCGAAAACGAACTCTGTCAGGAAGTGAGGCGAGGAGGGTAGCCGGTAGAGACTCAAAGGCAAATTTGAGGTTTTGAAATTTGGATTAGAACCCTCGTCCTCAAGCTCTTGGGGCTCCAGACGCCAGTGTGTGTAGGTAACTACGTATATCTACGCGGGACATTCGAGCGCTTCTTCAAGCTGCTTAGATCATCGCTGTGTGAGAGTTAGCCTTTGGAGATGATACCCTTTATCATGCTAAATGTCTGACCGTTTCTACGGTACAAGCAATTCCTCGCCAAAATCGATGGGCTTCGCTTAGATAGCATGGTCGTACTCTCAAGTCTTGGGATGGGCATATAGAATCGAAATTCGATCGGTGATTCTCAGCTATTATTCTAAATATTCTTCCAAAATCAGATTTTTTCAACTTCCCCCATATGGTCAGAGAGGAAAATTGGGTCTCATAATCGGGTATTATAATTACTCCAAAATGAGATAGTTGAGCTTGCAACTGATCGTTACGTTTGGATGTCCAGAGAATCACCTCCGATCGTTTTGACACTGATGTTTGGGGTCTTCCAGGACCAATTTTTTGGTCAACGATATCTTGCAAACGTATAAATGGATTTTGATGATTTTGGTCTTGATCAGTGGGGGTTTTTATAGCTTAGAATGAATTGGAATTTGGTTTTAATCGGTCCATTAGTCTGAGTGTCATCCAAAAAAACCAAAATTTTCAAGAGAAAATATTGTCATATCGCTACTCGAGAACGGATCAACGAATTTTGATGATCTTGATCGATCTCGATCAATGATTTTAGCTTGAACTCAAATCTGATCGAATCTTTCTGTTAATCGATCAGTAATTTGTGCTAATTATGAGACGCATTACTATTTCGTTTTTGCATCAGTTGAAAGTTATCTGGAGATGTCTTGAGTAGCTGATCACTAAAACTACCTGTTCATTTGTATTACGATTCATGTTCGATTGATTGAACTTCTTTTTTGAAAAATACTAGTTTATGAGGTGAAAAAATCTCGCTGACACATGTTTGACTATGAAACAATATTTCCCAGATAATTCCGAGTTAACAATACCATTGATAAGGCCCTAGATTAGTGGAGATGTTTCGAGGAAGTTAATTCAAAGCTTCTCCATTGAGAGGCCACAAAAATTCAAATATAAAAGCTCGATACCTATTATAGGTAACTAACTAGCTCTTCAAATTCCGAGGATTAATACTTTTTTCAAAATACTTCTCGTCTCATGAATGTGCGGTTTTTTTTTTAAAGAATAACAACCTCTCCCGGTAATTTTTTGACAGAATCCCATCTGCAGCACGTAATATTGCAGCAATGTTTCACTAGCATTGCAAAAGCTCATTTTCATTAGATCGCACTTACAACATTGATTGCGACTTTCTCACAACATTCATTTTCATCGGAATATTACCACAATTATGGTACCATAAATGAACCTGGAAAAGAATCTCCCGAAATTTCAGAAAAATGAATCTCCCAGTCGAAGGTAATCGGAACAAAAATGTCATCGACCCGCTCAGCTGTGGCACTCTTCGAAATTCTTTGTACAGTTGGAAAATACGTTCAGAGAGGTTTTTATTTTTCACGAATTGAATGAATCTTGGAAATCATATCTGACGAATTAGATTCTATCTATCAAAAACTCTCAGCTTTCAGAAACAAAACGAAAAAAAAAAAAATACGAAGATAAATTTCAGATTCTTACAAAGTAGCTACGAAAATCGATTCTGAAGTGAGAAACACGGTTTTCCAACACCGTACAGGCTTCTTTCTCAATAAAGACATTATTGTTCACAAGAAGTTAAAATTTTTTTACACCAGAATCGAGAGTATTGGCCAGGAATTTGACTCCAATCTACAAAAATCATATTCTACCTGTGCCTTCTCCTGCAAAACTAATCAATTTGTAATTTTTATAAAATAATCAATGCAGCTGCGCGGCCCACTTCAACATAATGATAAGGAAATCTCATTGCTCGCGATACGGATTCGAAAGGGGGCGAAATGTCTCCGTACGTACCGCAATCCATACGACACTCAGGCATCCACGACATCGGACTATCGGGCGCGACTTTACGCCCCAGGTCCGTGACGCGTGCCACTACGCGCACGACGAGGGGTGGGATGACGGGATTTAACGCGGTAAAACAAAAAGCGCGGACGTCCCAAAGCTCATCATAACGTATACGACGGGGTCGTAGCTTTATGAGGGGGGTTGGGGGGGGGGGGGGGGGGGGGTGAGAAGAAGGGGGTGCGGGAGGATTCGAGAAGCTAAGTGGCGAGGCACGGCAGAAGCAAGGGTTAACTCAATAGAGCCCCGTAAGTCAATTACTTATCGCGAACACCCTGTATACATCGTGGATACGTTCAGCCCGTCGAGGTATATAGACGTCGCGACGCGATGCCGACGCGGGTCGACCCCCCCCGTTCGGTCGACGACGTCTATACGTCTATAGTTGGAGGAACGTAGACCCCCCCCCCCCCCTTACCCCCCTTACCCCCCCTTATATAGATAGATGCGCAGTTGCGAGAATATCTTTGATGGACGCTTCTCAAGAAAATTCAGTTAGTTAGCTTTGTGTCCTGCAAAGAGCGGAGCCGGCCCCCCCATCTGCAACCGGCTGTCTGTGTCCCAACTCAATTAAGTTTACGTTGTTAATTAGCATCTAATATAGCCTACTCAATTTGTCGCCTGTGTATAATACATGGGTATATGTATATATATATATATATATATATATATGTACGTATACATACCTATACCTATACCTATATATTGCCTCGATGGGAAAGAGTTGAAGGCTTTTTAAAAGCTCTCAAATCAATATGGAATCGAGTTATTCCCGTTGTTCGTAACGGCGATATGCCATAGAGATACGGCGGGCGAGGAGCTTTGGAAATGATGAAAATCTTTGAAAGTTTTATGCATGTGTGTATAGTAACCACCACCTGAGTCCTTCCTCGGGCTGGAGAGTTATTCTAATTTCAAAGATAATGTCTTCCCTCACACACCGTATATTAGGATGCATGTTATATACTGTATATACCCAAGCCTTCCGTAAGTTCTGCACGTGGTATTTTAGCCAGGTTCTAGATAGGTATATATCACTGGGAAAACTTCAAGCATAGATAACCTACTTGAAGAGTTAGCCCGCGTACATGCAAATTTCTGAATTATTATACCGTATACCCCATGTACACTATTGCTATACGCTGCTACATTGCGGCATACTTCAGTCCACGGTTGCATTTTGCACCTGAACACTGTTTTTTTTTTTTTTTTTTGTTTTTTTTCTACACTCTTCGAGAAATTTCCCCAGTGCGACTGAGACGCGAATTTTCATTCAGATATCGACAAATTCGCATTTTTAACAAATCAAAGACTGTAGAGACACAAGTCACAGATGATTACGGGTGGCTATTTTGATGGTCCATTGATGGGCCGAGCCTTTGACCCTAACGCCTCTTAGGGAGAACTAGCTCAGGTCTCTTGAAGCTGGCTTATTGTTGGTTTGGCTCCTCAAAGTGGTCATTACACTAGCCATTGGGCATCCATCAGCATTCTAGGAGGAATTCTATTCGGAGAGGAATAACCGATCTTGGAATCAACCATGGAAACGTCTTCCCACAACTTTCCCAATTAGGCATAACTTTCCACACAGAAGCTTGACGTTTGCTTGCGACCTGCCTGGCCGATAGTTATTCTATACGTAATAGTTGCGAGGTTATCGAGCTTTTATCCTGAGAATTTGACCCAACTTGAACTTGCTCACTTCGAAAACGCGATTCAAAGTTCTACCCAAACCACACAACCGATCGAGATGAAACTTTGGCGATTAATGCTTCGATTGGGCAGAAAGTGGTCGAATATCTCAACTTTTTGTGATTCTCACAAATTGTCCAGAACTTGAACTACAAATTTTTAGGTCAGGTGCAACGATTTGGCGATGAATGAATATACATTTTTATGAATATCGTTAGATAGTGGAATATTCAGCCTTTTTCTATTAAATAAAAATTTGCAGTGCTGACTATTACAGAATGCAACTGATTGGAGTCACTTTGACACTATTTGAGGTTGAATTGACACAGCAAGACAATATTGGACGGAAAATAGTTTCAAATTTTCGAATGAGCAACAAGGATTGTTCTATACATAGCAAATATTGAATTTTACCAAATCCGTTGTATAAAGTATACTATACAGTCATATTGGTACCTGGGACCTACCGAAGTCCGAAAAATTGTTATTTGGTAAAAAACTTTCACGCACACATTCTCCATCTCAAGGTATAACATTTTCGTAAATTCGAAGTCATTTCAGGCAATTGTTACCCAGTTATTCCACGTAATGTTTTTGCAAACAGTCTTTGATTAGAGGCCTTCATTCTTCGAGTATTTTTTCAATCATGCTGGATTCGTATACATGCATCAGTTTTTGTATACATCGCTTGTACAAAATTACACTAGTTTCTTCGAGTAGCGGTGATATTTTTATTCTGTCTCTATTCTAGGCGATTTACATTAAAAAAAGTTTGAAATTTCAGTATCTCTTGTGCCCTTAAGATATTATGCGATAATGCTAGTCGGGGACAATGGAGGAGGCGCTCGCGTCAGCGTTTGTCGAAATATATTTGAAACTCGGGGACTCTGCAGGGATGTGGAGAAAGGCGACTGGTCGGCTGCAAGACACGTTTAAAGAATTAAGTCATCGTAATACGAAAGAAGATTCTCGAAGCCGCGGTCTGAAAGCGAAGCATTGTCTGCAACGTAAGCCTGGCATTCAGTGGCCTCCTGGCTTCGCGTATAAATTGCGATGGAGAACACCGCGAAGGCCGCTAAGGGTTGGGGGTTCCGGGGTCGAAGATGGGTCAGGAAAAGGGGCGCGGTAAGGGACGAAGAAATAAGAAATTAAGAGAGAGTCTTAGAGAGAATAAAGCTAAGAATTAAGACGGGAGCGAAGAGAACCAGAATGGAATGAGCCGCGGGGCTTAAGGACCCTGGATTGTTACTCGCGGGTCATTTAACAAAACAATTTCGAGTTAACCCCATCTCTTCGTTTTCTTTTTCTTTTTATTTTCTTTCTTTCTTTCTATTTGGTATTTTCATTTTTTTTTTTTCTTTTTTATTTTGCCTATAAGACTCCTGTTTTTCTAAAGCAACAGCAATGAGCTACTTTCCATGACTTTTACAGGTCATTGGCTAGTCCGGTTAACCACGTACCTAATTAGTTTCTATTGCTCTCGGTCTTCCTTGGGTTAAATTACCGAGGAAAAAAGGTTCGCGTCTTAGGCTGTATCGAGTGTTTTTACAATAGTGCTTTTTTACTTCACGGAATAAAATCGCCCTTCATACCTCAGACAATTTTGTTATTTTCTCAACTAGCTTATAGGTACCCTTTTCCCGGAATCATCGAATTACTTTGTCTTTTTTCGCCGAGGAATAAGGAAACCGAATAACTCGTTTGACTGGAAAATACGGACCGGTTGACGAGAGTCGCTTGATTAATACGATATTTTAATTGGAATAATTTTACCCTCAGTCAAGTGTCGCGAAAGCGATTACGATTTCAATCTTTTGTTTCAGCAGCTGGTAAAAAGGAGATTCCCCTATACATATACATGTATATAAATATATGTGTATAAATTATCAATCATTTTAATTTGCAGGTGGCTGATTTTCATATAGATTTTATTTTTCATGAATAGCTTGAAAAAGCTTAAATGGAAAGAAAAGAATGGAGAATTTCAATACCTGTGATCAGTCAATGGGAGCCAAGATCGTCCCGCCCGCCTGCGTCTTGTCGTTTATATTATATTCCGCGCTGTACATCTTCGAGGGTGAATTCAGCCTTTTTCAGAGATAAATAAAAGTAAAGCGTAAAGCAAAGATACCGTGTAAGGTAAGGTAAGGTAAGGTAAGGTAAGGTAAGGTAACGCAGGGCAAGGCAAGGCAAGACGGCTCCCTTTGCCCCCTTCAGCCAGTCGATGTTCAAGAGACAAAATAAATATCAAATGTTTTTCATCGCGACATGGAGCTTGAAACGTGTAATCCTCAAACGACGTTCGAGGGTTGTATCAGGGGGGTGGGAAAGATTTCTACCAATTATCGATACTGCCGCTTTTGATCTGTGCCAGTACTGTGTTGATTTTCAAAACTCTTACTTCTATTTGTGATATGAAATAAAATTACGACGAAAAAAATGAGCTGAGAAAATTTTTCTTTAGCAAAAAGACCTGGCTGGCCGATGCTTTGAACTTAATTTGCCACTCGCTTATTCCCACAAAAATTCTGCTTTCATTCGTGAACAAAAAAAAAAAAAAAATTACAATTCAAGAAATTGAGTGATTGAATTCTTTTCAAAAATCAACTACTCGGCGATAATTCGAGGGTTGTAAAAATTATCCGGCAATTTTCTCCGTTTTCTCGAAGATCGACGAAGGACTAAGAAATTTCTATTATCTTTGCCTATAAGATGTCCCCCTGAGTCTTGTACTCTATTTATTTCTAGCATGGTGATTCCGTTGCGAAAAAATAAGAAAATCGCAGAGACAATTCATCAAGATCTGCGATTCATAAAAGAGTTGTAATCCGGCGTCGTTGGAGCTTTTCGTTGAATTGAAGGGGTGGCTAGCTAGGGGGTGGCGGCGTCGGTATAGTCCCAGTTCACGATGGGGTGGTAAAGGACCAAGGTTTTGCGGTGGAAGCCATTGTGATGCTAAGTACGCGGCCTTTGGGAGAAAAATTCTGCGATTCTCTGAGTTACGAGGTGACTGCATTCCCATGATATTCTCTCACTTTTATTTCGTTTCATTCGTCAAAACACCACCCCTAAATCGGGGCCATGCGATATCATGACATCTCGAAATACTCCATGACGTATACTGTTTCCCGAAACTCGCGAAAAAACGTATATCGAATCATTCAATATTATACGAATCAAAATGATACATGCTAGAGAAAAGAACTTCAGATGAACAACCCTTTACTCTAGTGGTACAAGAATTATGGTAATTCGCTTTGGGACCCCTCAGAAGGATACTAATCTCTAGTTTTGTCCGCGTTAATTCATCCTGACCTGCAAGATGACCCTGTCCACCCGGCAGGAGGTAATCGGAGCCTTTTGCAGGACCGGCGTCCAGGGGTAGATTAATTTCATTATAACTGTTAGTCCAACACTCGAGATTTCCCCCGCAAATCAAACACCCTTCAAATAATGAACAGTTTTAACCGCACATCGTACGCCTATGTACGTTTAGTACATACATGGATACATTTAAATAATATACATACCAACACACATATCGGTATAGCGTGTAACTTCAAGTGCATCATCATCACATGCGGGTAGATTAAATTGGCTCGGGGTTCACCGCGGTTGCGGTCGTTCATGTTTACCTGAAATCTAGATATACGGTAAATAGGTATAGCTGCTTAAATAGTGTCTAGGCAAATTCGCGTTCAGCTTTATATGATGCAGAATTGCCAAAATTTGTAGCTACTTTTGGACAACTACCCGTGTGTAATGAATTAATTAGTCGAATGGCAGATCGGCGAGGCGGGAATATTCGTTTCAATTTACTTCTGGCTTCGGTACGATTTTGACCCATTAATTAAGTTCGAGTCGGAGAGCACATTCGGTGGGTACCTATACCTACCGAGGCCTGGCCGGGGGGCCCCCGGCAGAAGATTGCCAATTAGGTATACGGTAGGAGGAATTGTTCCTTTTCGAAAATAAAAGTGTTGTATCTACTAATAAAAGCAGTCTTACTTTTAAAAGCAACCGGGTGGTTGCTGTCGGTAAAATAGGGGGGATTAGTTCCTACCGGAGCACAGAGGCTTAAGCATTGATGAGGTTTTTAAATGGGTTCTTCTTTGACGGCGACGCTCTGAGGAGAGGCAAAAGAGAAATAGAGGGCCGAGTGGGGTCCAGGGGGGGGCAACGGCGATGAGGGAGGGCCAGATATTTACTGGGAGATTAAAAAATCGAGGGAAAAATTAAGTGTTACGGGGGCACGAGCGACCCGGCCCTGACTTAATTCCATGTAATCCCTGCTAAGATTCCCCCGAGCGTCGCGACGCCCCCGTTGATACCGCCGCCTGGACCAACTCCGTTGGAAACCGAGCGATAGCGAATCTTCCGATTTCATTTCGAGCACGGATTTTCATCGAAGATTTATTCGACGAACCTGCCTTGTTTCGTATATATAAGTTAGTTTGCTGAAATAACCTGAACTATGGAGAAGCTAGCCATGGAGATAGGGTAATGTCAAATAAAGTGCAAGAGTCCCAGAACTGCCTAATTGCAAAATAATTGAATAAACTTACCTACGGCTTAATTACTTGAGGTCAAGTCAATATGTGGGCGATACAAATATTTAGAGGTTGGACTGGCCGCCGATGTTATTAGTAAATTAGCTGACATCAAAGAAAAGCTTCGGGCTGGTCACTCACTACGTTAATGGAAACCCCGTACCGAGCCATCCTCTCGTTTGCTATCACCAGTCTGTCCTCGCTGGACCGCCTGTTTTCCTGTCCCAGGTCTTCCATACCTCCGCGAACGATGCATCCGAATAAAACTTCGACCACTCGTACAGCCGACCACCGAGGGAGCGACAATTTTCAAATCAACTGAGAGCCACAGTCCGCGGTCTTTTCGTTTACCCTACCTATACAGAAGCTAGTTTCCTTCAGTGTATGAAAACATATTGGCATTTGTCAGCGAGAAATTGCGTGAAAAATTCCCTCGTCTCCGTTCATTACTTATTAGATGACGTGGAAAAAATCATCACAAAGTATATATGAATAAGGAAAATATATCACGTGCAGGATGGTAATCACTAATTAAGGTTTACGTCGGAACCTGTGATAAGGATTTTCCGCCACGTGTTCGCCAATCGTAATTTGATTCCTACGCAAATGTATATGAGCTCTAGATAAAATGCACTTGGCTCCGATCGAGGTATGGAAGACTAGGTTGCGAATTTAGTAAGTCTTCGTCAAACGGTTCATGAAATTGAAATGAAAAATATTTACTGAGCTAAATGCCACTGATTTGCAATACTGTTCATTTCAATAGATTAGGTGTTGACTGCGTCTAATCAATCAGTAAATTATTATTGAACCTGAATAAATTCTGGATACACCCGCGAGATGACATTTGAGTTTGATACGTTTATCTGGCAAAAGTGACGCGCTTAAGTTCAATACTCCCAGAGACATTCACCGGCCTTCAAACGATTTGATTTTCTGTTGGACCATGCTAGGTGAAATCAGCATTGTATCGAGTCATTGAAACGAGGAACACCGTTATCCGCCTAACGCTCTTTTTTCCAGGTAATGTTCCAATCACTGAAGCAGTTAGTAACTGAATGATCAATCTGCCCAGAAGTACAATAACATCGAGAAGTATAAGTTTCCTTCATGAAACTCTGATCTAACTGTGTAACCATAATCGATTACAGAACAAAATAAACATATAGAAAATACGAGCAATCGGACTTAGAATATGTAACTCCAGTCCGCCGAAGATTACTGCGGAAATATTTACCCTGAAAAAGAGTAAATACGAATGCAAATGAAGCAGATATTTCCGGGTTGCCTTCGTCAAGGAGGATGGTGCTTCTGGGTAAAGGGGGTGGTTATTCGCCCAACGGGTGGAAAACGGGTGGTGGTGAAGTTCGTTGGGGCTCTGCGAGGGGTCTTAAGGGTGATTTTTTCCAGGTTCTGCTGGACTAAATTTCACGCCTTAAGCCCTAGGTGTAATCCCGCCCTTAATATTCAAAAACGTGATCACCCTGCCAAGTGCTGCCCCGAGCTGCCCTCTGCCTGCCTCTTCGAAGGCTTTCATATGCTAATTGGCATCCGTCATTTTCTTACAACATCGACTTAGGTACACTTCTGCTCTAACACCGCTCGATTTGCAGACGAAAAATTTTCAAATTAGCCGAAATTACCTTCTATCCGTATCATGATGTTTAACTTAACGATGTGTAACATGTGTGCAATTTCACATGGCCTGACCGGAAGGTCGGATTGATCGGCGATTGAAAAAGGTTGTCCTGTTCCATCATATTCCACATTTTGAAAACGTACTCATTGGCTGAATACAGTAAAGTTTTGTCATCCACTATTAAAGGGATTATTATCCTGATTTCCAGCTGTATACTCGTAATATGAAGCAAAGCCATTACAAAGTTTTTGACTTCCGAAGACAACGAAGGCGATGACAACAATATCAAAATACCTACTAATCGTGGTAATTACGATAAAAATGATGATGATGATGATTATGATAGTGATCATGATGATGCTGAGAATTTGCCAACAGTATATTCAACAGACAGTGGAGCGATTCGGTCATTGGACAGTATGTCCAAAAAGAATGATAGAAACATATTTATTTTCCGCGTTAATAAGAATTATAAGAAAATCTCCATGCGATGTTCATAATGAGCAACGAGAACTTGTTCTCCTGAGCAGTGACGCTTTTTTTGTATAAAATGTGAGTCGATCATGGTGGAAAATGATTTGAGATTCCGAAAAAATTCGTACAGGTTTCAAATTTGATGTTTTTTAAAATATAATTGATCTTATGCATTCTGCGATTTTTCAATTTGTTTGCTGAAGAAAAATCAAACAGGTTTCAGAATTGACAGCTTACTATAGATCTTTCCAAAGTTGTGTTCGCCGCCAAAGACAGCCTTTAGGAAAAACTTAGGAACTTCTTGACGTCTTTCAAATCACTTCGAATTACAGTATTTCATTCACGCAATCGATAATTTGGATAGGAATCATGCCAATTCACCACGATCGCCACTGATATTTAGGTAGGTAATCGAGGTATCGGAGTACGGACAAATTGGAGGATTTGAACACTTGCGAATACCTGATATTGATTACGGTTTTTTTCACCATTGAATAATGTACTTCTGGTCTATGCGTCAATAGAAACGAATTCCTGTTATTTCATGACACACGCTTAAATCAAAAGTGGCAGGATCGTTCGGTAAAGAAAGATTAGTCATCGGCGCCGAGTATAAGTCAAGATTAAGATCTACGCACTCGTAAGGCTATATGTGTCGAATGCATATGGATATATAATGAAATTCAATGCAAGGCCTTCACGTCTGCAGTTCATGATTCCAGGGTCTCTGCGATTCTCCGTTTCAGAACCTATTCGATTTGCTTTATCAATATCCACTGTACGCCCTTTTTTCATTAGTGTTCAACATGGCCTTTATGTATACCTACGCAAGGTGCGTATGTGTCACGGAATTTTATCAAGAGATATCTGTTGCCGTATCTACGCGAAGATAACACGTGGACTGGAATCACCGCGCCTAGAAAGCCTCCAGCTCGACTGCAGGCTGAGCCGCGTTTAAATCTAACGTGTGAAAGTTTGATCGAAAATTTTGATTGCTAAGATGTAAAATACCAGTGCTAATACCCGTATTATTCGTGGAACGAGATTTCATCCCCCAAAGTGTTTCCACAAGTGTATCATTCAATATTGAAGTCTACTGATAGCCGAGGTGAGTAGACGACTGTTTTTTTTTATTTTCATAACGTAGTATAACGTCATCGTAGTGAAACTGTTTGATAACGATTTTGATTGGCTTTCAGCTTTGAGCCATTCAAGAGTTTAGTAGAGCTTGTGTTTCTTAGGGACCAACATGGCGATTGGACCCCAGGGGGTGATGAGGTCGGAGATCGAGGGTGGTTTGTCAGGCCCTGCCAATCCGATCCCAGATGAATCTATTGATTGTGGTTGTGGACAGATGCCCTGCCCCAAATTAGCCAGATTCGCAACAAGACGTCTATTCGTCAGTCTCGTTGCCAGTATAGGAATTATGCAGGCTGCTGCCCAAGCCTATTTATATGTCACAGGGCCAACCATAGCGAGAAGGTTTCACTTCAATCCGTACATTATTGGTAAGTATAGAAAATCGAGAATATATGTATATCATTACTGTGGAAACTTTCGGTGAGCCAAAGTTCACGTTTTACTCTTGAATGTTTCTCCTCATTAAAAATTAGATGTCTGTTTCCGATCGCGAACTGATGTGAAACGTCTGACGTTATCTGTGCAATGATTCATAAACTAGAACACGATTCAGTGGTGTATTTTCTTGACCAGCACTTTGATCCGAGCTCGATTTCCAGTTATCTGGTTTGAAACGATTCTTAATTGTAATCATTTTCATTTTCAGATTGGGTTATAGTCATTCCCGAAATAACCCCTCTGTTCTGTGGCATACTGATCGCTTATTGGGGTGACAGAGTTCACAGGGCCGCTTGGACGGGGGCTCTAGTGATGTTGCAGGCTACTGGTTACCTTTCAATGATAATCCCGCACTTGACCAGCAGCGTAAAAATCATTGAAGAGCCAGTAAACGTCACTCACATGTCTTTGTATGCCGGTACGTATTGCCTCTATAATGAAATTTAGTGGAGTTTTTATGTGTCTGAAATCAGAGTGATCATCTCAACAATATGGCTTCTGTTCTCAAAAAGTGTGTATTATTGGCAATTCTTCAAAGTGAAGCTACTTGCCGATTATATTATTGACCACAAACTCATGTGAACAAATTTGACGATCGTCGAATTTTGCAATTGCAATAAGAGTTAATGTTTCTTTAGACGATAGTCCAGACGTCTGTTCTCCGGAATCGTCGTTGTTAGTCATGAAGGAGGGAGACTCGAGCTACTTGACTTTGGGCTTGATAATCGCTATCCAAATATTCGCCGGAATCGGGAATGTGGCCTATTATGCGTTGACACTTTCTTACCTAGACGACAACACGAAGAAAAAAACTGTCGCTTTTTACATTGGTTGTATAATATCCGCTAAATTCTTCGGGGTCCTAATGGGATACGTATTGGCGTGGGGATGCCTCAGGTAAGCTGTACAAGAACAAGATACATTTACGAAGATAAATAAAAAAATTTGCGTTTCATATTCAGATACAAATTGAACAAATTCAAAAAAAAAAATCAAGCCTATTTCTACAGATACATCAGAGTTGGACTGACATTTTTCATCCCACAATCAGTACGGCAGTCGCTATCTTCTATAATTTTACTACTTTGATCATAACGCATGTGTCAGGATTCAAGTCCCATACATGATAGACCGTTTATTTTGAACAATAAAGTTCTCTCCTCCATTTTGTGATTTCATGGATGCCCCACACAAGGGGCAGCATGTGTGGAATTAATTGACAATTAACAAATTTAGAATAGACGCTGATAATTTCAACGCGGTGGAATCGTATCAGGAGCAAATCGGAGCATGGTGGTTAGGGTGGCCGTTTCTGGGGCTACATCTATTTTTTCCTGCTCTCATATTGGCCCTGTTTCCTAGGAGGTTGCCCTCTGAGGTATGCACAGTGTGGAAATATTATTTATAATTTCCTTCCCAGATGTGATTCAAAATGTTGTATCAAAAGAGTCCACAATGGACAAGAATCAGACCTCAATTCCTTAAAATAATAGGGTGTTGATGATGCCATGATTCCAGGTCGTAGAACAGGCCGCTGCATCCATCTTGGATAGCGCCCACGGATCGAGACGTAGCAGTTTCAAATCTTACAACCAACAATTTGGCAGTACTGGTTTGTTTTCATCAATGGTCAGGCTATTCGAGAATAAAATCGTGATATTCAACGTCATAGCGGCGATGTTCGCTATGACGGCACTCGTCAACTTCATGGCCAACGAAAATATATTTCTTGAGTCGAGATATTATATTCCAAGACCCACAGGAATGTATCTCGGGTTCGGCGACCCTTGGACATCTCGATTAGTCGCAAGTGAGCTTCATGATTTTTGACTTCCAATCACTTTTCACATCTCATTAACAAGTCATACAGCCAATGGTGAAAAATAGCGATCTTAAACAGCAAACTGGCGAACAAAACTTCATGAATCTGCTGATCATATTTTCAAATAGCAAACTACACTCTGTCACAAATGATGGAGCAATTTCAAAATACCTTCTCGATTTCTGCAAAATGTTTTGAAATGCAGATCCATGCAGTTCTGTTCGCCAGTTTCTTGTAGTTCTCCGTCCTCAACATAATCATTTATATTCCAATGCTATACATCAGAAAACGTAACATAAAATTCTTGTTCATTTCTAGATATCTTGAAGCCCATCGTAGTGGGGTTGACAGTTATCATCGCGGGCCTGATCATCATTAAAGCGAGACCCCGGGCATCCTACATAGCTGGTTACAACGTCTTGGCTTTGGCCATGGCAGCCACCCTGTTTTTGGCCTTAGCTTTTGCGACGTGTGAGAAGCCATCCATAGTTGGAACACACAGAAGATCGTAAGGAAAACTTAAAGTCTCCATAGGATACTTGCAACATTAACTCGGCTCACTCGCCATTGAAAGACAAACCTGCAAGCCGTACCTCACGATGCCTAATTTTCAGACTAGTTCTTCTAAAGTATTGCAACAAGGATTGTCGATGTTCCCCTGATGCTGATTTCCGTCCAGTTTGCGATCAACAGGGAAAGTTTACGTTTTATAGCGCTTGTCACGCGGGGTGCACCTCCATCGAGACAGTCAACGACACTAAACTTTATCAAGACTGTAGCTGCGTTAAGGAAATGCTCGGCTTGGGTAACACCATTGCTGTAGACGGTCCATGTAGCTCAACGAGTTGTCATATTGGTTGGATAATTTTTCAGGTCGGTATATCAGACACACTGATTTTCTGTTTTCCACGCTTTATCATCCGAAGAAGACGTCACCTTGGCAATAAATAACCATGCGAACTCATGTTATCCAGATTAGTTCCGTTCTGATTTCTGCTCTGGTGGCCTCAGCGAGTATCGGCAACGTGATCGTCATCTTCAGAAGTATATTCCCCCAGGACAAGGCCTTGAGCATAGGTTTCCACATGACGTTCATTGCCATGTTCGTTTATGTGCCAGGAAAAATACTGTACGAAAAGATCGTGAACAAGACTTGTTGGTACTGGGGAACTGATGGAATAATCTGCCACCTCTACGACACTGATAAGCTCGGGGACTACTTATGCTACTCATCAGCGGTGATCACATTCATTGCTGTGATCTTCCAGTTCCTTGTATGGGTTTTTACCAAAAATCTAAAGCTCTATGGATACCCGGAGATTGACTTACCCGAAGATACGGAACTGAAGGATATTCAGGTTTCCCCATTACTGGCTGGAAATCTTCAATCTACTGCCGCAAAGTCCAGTAAGTTGTGATTTATAAGAACGGATTGTGATATTGTACCTGAACCCATGTAAATCGGGGAAATGAATCTGTACTAGCTAATCTAATTCGGCATTGACTTTCAAAACCCCGAACATCTTCTCTATGCCAAGTCAGTGAATTTTTCTTTCTTCTTTACCAGGTGACACTGTTGACACAAATCCTGAGGACACACCAGGTCAAACGACTGCTGAAGCGACTATACACCCGGCCGCATCGCCACCTCAGAATCAAATCCAGATAGCTGAAGAGTCAGAGCAAAAAAGTGCTCCACTTAAGTTCGGACCGCTTGGTCCAGGGAATCCAAGAAGAACTGGCAGTACTCCAGCCTTGGATGAGGAGCCCATTCCCCATCAAACGATCGCGGAAACTGAAGATGAACTTGACTCGTCAGCTGACGAAGAGGCTGTACCAAGAAGACGAAAACGCAGTACTGAGATAGCTTACAGACCTTTGGAGTTGGATTCGGATTTAGAAAGTGATTTGAGTAGCACTGGTCCGAGGACTAGGAGGAATGTAGCTAGCAGAGACTTTGATCCAGTGCTGAACAATATCGGAATAGCTTCATTTCCCAGAGCAACAAATTCAGACGAGGAAGATGATGCCTACAGAGAATGGAGACGGTTGCGGCCGAACGGCTCGATCTTTAACGCAAACTCTTTGAGTCCTGTTCAGGAACGTACGAAGGAGTTTGACGCCAGAAATGACAACGATGACGGCTTTTCTAAAACTGATAGTTTCGAGTACGCGCCAAAGGCATCGCCGAGACTACCTAAGATCGGCGACACCTCTGCAAAGAATGAGCCGTATCGGCTGACCGGTGACTTTAACGAAGTTGGTATACCCAATTCAGACCTGGATGAGGAACCGATGAGTCCCACAAGTCCGGTAATCAAGATTCAAAGTATCCAGGCATCCCAGGAAAACTTCCAAGGACACCTCAGTCAGGATAACCTCGACAAAATTCCAGAGAGCCCACAGAGTCCGCTAAACTCTGTCGAGTATAAAATGGAGGACATTGTAGCTGAACCGGAAGTCCCTCCTCTGCCCAGCAGTCCTCCACCGCAAAGTACTGACTCTTCGGGTATTGGTAGCTTAGTACTTTCAGAGGGTGAGGAAAAGAGTGGTGGACCCATATTTGACAAGATGGTATCGAAGTCCCAGGAAAATCTTGACAGATCAAGTCCTGCCACTTCACCGAGCGGAAGGAGACTTCCACCATTGATAACGGATTTTTGAAAATAGCCTCCATTAATCGATATGCATACACACATCTCGCATCACTACATAGTACAAGGAAATATAGTATTTTATATATTTATTCAATAAAATTCTGATATATACTATTGTGTTATAACTCTGTGACTTACCTAATCCTACCTTCGTATCATACAATATTTATAAACTTATTTGCGGAAAGACGATGCTGTCAGTTGGCTTTCTTAATCGGGAGGTAAACGTCGAAGACATTAAATTTACATCGACAGCGAACTTGCACTTACACCTTTCGAGCGATAGGCTTGAAAATTGCACGTCTGATTAGAGATACATTTACAACATGATAAATCATCCATTTTGAATATATTAATAAAATCATTTCGAAAGTAGGTACCGTTGTTCACTCTTTTCACTTAGATGATTTGCTCTCTCCGATGAAAAGAAATCTCTGATTCATACGTATTTACAAAATAACGATCAATCATTCTCATCAAATCATACTTTTCCAGTAATTTCATTGTTTCCAATTTCCGCAACGAATGGAAAATATCAATTTGAAAGATATCCAACGAAAGATGTCAAAAAATCCATCAATTTCTCTGGAAATAAAACACATTTTTGAACCAATTCAGTCGACACTCACTTTGCAGAGATCAATCGAGTGCAAAATTTTGACTTTTCTGATCTGTCCACAATGGATCTTCACCACCGTACAAATTGTGTGCGATTGTATAGGTATTTGCGATTGTTAGACTTATTTCTCCATAAAATGTCGTGCTCTCTTAATCGAAGAGTTCTCACGGCGCAAGCGCTATTCGTGTCTTAAATCGACGTAAAAGAGTGCGGTTTGGTTTAGCGAATTTCCAGACAGTGTGCAAAGAACAATTTGCAGCGAAGACTCTGCTGGATTTTCTCGTGCCTGGATACTGTTCATGCCATCAGCCGAGCTCTTGTAATTCTCTTCTTATATCTTCGGTATAAGTTATATTACAGAATAATAACGACGTCGACATGAGTAGAAAAATATGTGTCCGCTACTTGACCTCTAGAATGCTCTTACCTGTACATAATTTAATTATAAATATCTAAAGAGATGCTTAAGGTACTTGGAAAGTCTTTTTTTCTTCACGATAAACTATTCTTTATCACGCTACAGCCTTTCACATCGCGTCTGCAGTGTCCTCTGCTATATCTTCCAGCTCGATCTCTTCGTCAAAGATCTTGACGTCCTTGACGAAGTACCATACGCCAACATCGAAGATTGTCCCAAGCGTGACGAAGCCTTGCCAGAAACGCAGAAAAATTTTTGATATACATCAGAGGTGAATTCTGAATTTGTCAAAGAGAGGGTTTTTTCACCGTTTGAACTTCACTTACTTGCAGCAGTAAAGTTCAGCAAATATCTCAAAGCCTCTCCGTTGTAGAGCCAACAGTTTCCGGTTCCAGAACATGTTTTGCCCCAAACGAGACAAGTGTTGTCTGCAAAAAACATTTATTTTTATTTTTGTTTTTCGTTTATATTGCTGATGTGGCGTGAGATTTCGGATGATAGCAATGCAACCAAAAAACTGATCATTCGACAGTTGCCACTTTGTGGTTGCATAAGAGGCAAAGTTTTCAGATGATGTGAGAACTGACAATTCAAACTTTGGCATTGAGTGAAGGCCCTGCGGGAATTGGAAACTCCGTATTTTTGTTTTAATATTCAAATTTTTTCTGCATCGCGTTGGTTCTGTTCAAATGAGAAATGCATGAATCATTTACCATTACATGATGACAATTGACAAGTGGAAAATTCCGAAATATGCCTGGCGTCTCAAATAGGATATCGTAGCATCAGATTTGAGATTGAATCCCTCGTTCGCTTAAAATATTGATAAATTGACTTTTCGGCAGTAACGTTGTCGGTCAACATTAACAAAAGAATGATTTTAGGCTTTCTTAAGGAAACCAGTGATCCAATCTTGGACCCAATTGGGAAACAGCTCAACATCAGTATTCTGAACACTATTCCGAACCATTAAACCATGTTGAGATTCAAGGAGCATGTTGAAATTCTCCAGGAATGTTTTTTAATGTAGAGGTGCCTGATTCCTGCAATCGTTTTCGAATTTCTGACATCTGGGTGGGGTGTTTCTAGTTTCGAACAGCATTAACGCGATACAAACCCAAGCCAAAGTATGACAGAGATAAATTTTCAAGTCCATGGGGATTGATTCAAATAAAAAGTTTGCAATGTCAAATGTCAACGTGCAGGTACTCTCTGTGCAGACTTCTCTAGGATTGTAGTTTCTTATACAAAATAGTGTATATCCTTGAAATTTAGGGCAATTATCACAGAATACTCCCTACAATAGATGATCAATGATTGATACATTTGACGTTCACTGACAACAAGTTCTTCACATTTTGGTTTTGAAAAAATACTGGTGGGATGCCTACATATCCACTATGCAGTAAGATAAAAAATCTTAGTCCAAAAAAAGAATGTTCCTTGATTCCAGGATACTAGAATAAAATTTACCCATAATAAAACCGAACAGTATCGGCGACGGTATGAATGCGAAGAGGCTCATAATGGTGAGCCCGAATCCCATGGCTACAGTTTTGTCCTTCTCTTCAACGCATCTCACAGAAACAAGAAAGTTTGATGCTCTTCCAGTAGCCCCGCTGAACTTCAAAAGGCACACAACCGCGAGGAAGATGTAGAACTTGTCCATACAGTCGACAGAACACGAACCAGGAAGTGCAGTGCCCAAAGTTGGGACGTCGTTAGCTTTCGTGGTCGTTTCTGAAGACATCGTTTCAGAGGACATCGTAGCGTTGGGTAAAAGCATCAGTGACAGTACCTGCGATACCTTAGGCTTCACGCAGCTGCACTCCGTAAAAATTTTGCTACCATCTTTGTTCACCTGCAAGAATCAACTCATCAAATCCCAGATATTAAGCATGAAAGATTCCATGCAAACATTTCTATTTATGGTATAATCTTGTTTTGTAAAACCAGCGGATTACTTGGATGCTGAACGTAACCTCATCTTATCGGATGTCAATAATTGATCAGCATAACGAGTAGCGCAATGGAACGCCTTATCAAAAGGTTACAGAGGTAAATAGTTTCGCCACAATAGGAACAATAGTCTGCGATATCATTCTGTTTTCCAAGATTTGTGTAAACCTACGCTTAATCAGCAAGGTGATTTCGATTAAAACTTCAGTGTGACTGACCTGCAGATTCTTACAGCCAGCATGACACGCTGATATGTACGTGTGGCCATCTTCAGAGCAGACTGGATTATACGTTACGTAATCACATGCACAGTGCTCGTTGCAGGAAAGCTCCGTCCGAAGTTCGCCATTGGGTAGCACAGATATTTGGTTGTCGTTTGCTGGACAGCCAAGAAAAGCGTACGAGACCATTCCCATGACGGAAACAGCTCCAACGATCACATTCCAGGCAGCAAGATACCTGGCCTTGGGTTTGTACTTGGAAATAACAAGGCCGGAGAGGAGGATTCCAAAAGCGCTGAAGACGAGACCCACGGTTCCGGTGATCAGCGATGCTATGGAAGCGGACTGCTTGTACTGCGTCTCGATATATTTTGGCATGAAAATCCAGTACGGCATGTAGCCGAAGAAGTAGAAAACCGTAGCCAAATTGTTGCACATCAGAGTAGTATTTGTTAAAAGTCGTTTAAAGGTTTTAAGCATGTCGGAAATAGACGCCGGCAACTCAGGCTCAGGGTCGTTTGGAAAGCTCGCTGAAGACTTGCTCTTTTCCAAGGCCAAGGCCTTCCGAGCAGCTGCTCTCGGCAACGTTTTGGGAAAAAGAGCAATTACACTGGCGAACAAAAACAGGAGAATTGCTAGGATTATCCAGCCTAGCCACCAGGCCCCTAGCCATCGAGGATCCTGGGTAGTTATAGTCGGGGTCAAAGTCGGACTGATGTAAAACTTGAGAGCGAAAGAAGCGAGGCCATAGCCGATGGCTGGACCCAACATTCGAAGAAAATATGAAAAGCTGATTAGCGCGGGAGTTTTTGATTTTTGTATATTGTCGTCCATGTAGGAAACTCCAAGGGTATAATGGAGGGAACCTCCAACTCCAGATATCAGTTGAGCCATGAAGAGAAGTACCTGGGGTGCAAAATTACCCTCTGCTTCCTCGCACTCTGCACCACGACCTTCTTTGCCGAGGCAAAGATTCTTCCGCTGTTTGTCCATGAATACTGTCGAATTATTCGATTCTAATGGGCCGTATTCTTTAGTCAGGAGAAGAGCGTCTTCGCCAGGACCGTACATGAAGTGGGGCAGCATCGTCAGGCAGCAAAATACGACAACCTGGTGAAATATTTCATACGTGTATACAGTTCGAATGAATCTTGTTCGAATGAAACGACAAGCGTGCAAATGTTATCGAATTATATTACAGTCTATACGCCCGCAACGTAACTCAATTGACAATTAGCTATGTACCTCTGTTACAGCCACGGTTAACTCACGTGGTGAAGATGTTCTTAGTACTAAATATATATTCAACGATCAGAAATGATTCCAGTCGCATATGCGACATTCTGTTTCTCCATGGATATAGCAGTGAAAATTTTTCCTAAAGTCTGATCTAGTCCTGAAGATTCTTTGAATACTCAGAAGGTACGGGGACATGAACCTACCGTGTAAATCCCAACAGCGATCCATCTGGGCCTGTGACCTCGACCGGCGTAATAAGATAGAACGACGGATACAAACAGTTGGGAAATGTCATTGCCCACGGTAATCAGTCCTGTCGAATAAAATCAAATTGGATTCTATCCGTGTGTAAGTTGTACCGTTTTCGAATTTTCCGAGTCGAAAATACTCACCAGTTGTCTTTGAGGGAATCTTGAACCTCTTTTCGATTGTGGTAATCGTACCGTTGAAGTAAGCGTAGCTGGCAGAAAATATGCAGCCGAGAACACCGTAGAGAAAAACGTAGGCCTTCTTGTTAGCAAATCTTTGTAAATTTGGCCCTTTGAAAAACCAAATTCCACAAGTCGTTTCTTCGGTGATTGGCATCTCTCTAAAGACATCTTCCAGGCCTCGATTCGGAGTCGTCGGTGTTGTGAGCGGTGATGAAGGCACTTTCAATAGGTTAACATGCTCCGGTCCATTTCTCTCGTGGTTCGAATTGTTGTTCGAGTTCTTCATGGTGCTTGATGGATGGAGTTTGTGCCGATGCTGAGCTTTCAGTAATTGAAACGCTTCTGTCTTGGTCTGGGTTACCTGCAGGACTGTAGACGCACTTGAAACATCCTTGAAATATTTTCAACCAACAACCCCAAGGTGTTCCATAATCGGTAAATTTTATTATTTACCCTATCCACGCGATCGAATTAGTTTTTCTTAGTCTCACTTCCGTATAAGGAAGTGCCTAATTCACATGTTGCGCAATTCCAACCACCTACGAACCACCGTACAAGCCCCGTGAGCTTAATTTATGAAAAGTCACGCCAGCCTCGGGAATAAATGACCCTCTACTACCGTTCTAACAACCGAGAGAGATTACAATAATAAAGTCTCCTCTATCGTTTATTTACGGTGCTTCATAATCGCTATACATCCACGCCTGAGGCAGGAGGTACGCATGATGTTACACGGAGCACGATCACTACCACCCACCGCCAGTCCAAGCTTTTGAAATTAAACTAACGACGACTATTAACGCGTCTCTTAATTTTAAATACCGTCTGCAGAATACATCCGATTAAACCGCGTATGAAATCGCATCCGAAAACAGCCGATATTCTTTCTCGACTGAGGGACAATCCTTTGGTCAAGAAGATCTATTGAGGATTGAGGATCTAGGAACTCATCATCCCCACTTCACTGATCCAAATACACGATGCGCTTCGGTGTGCGTCTCTTTAAGACGTCTGTCTCTACTCTTATCAAGTGTATCTAGTCAGTCACCACCTTCTTGTGTCAGACCATACCCCCCACCAGTGGTAATTCAAACGGGCGATAATAAACAGCGAACCCTTTCTGCGACAAAGGCACTTGAGGTTGCAACCTTTTCGCAAGGTTCATGGGCCATTTTTTGGCAAACGAGATAAGAAGATATTGGAAAAATTTCAGAACTCAAGTCTTTCGATTCACTTTAGTACATGCACGAGTAACTCAGACAAAACGAAGATGCGACTGCAGCAGTAAGGACGATTTACAATTTTTGCGATGACCAGTAATTCCGGTACAAGAATTTGGCAACTCTTGTAAGAGCTTTTGATTTTGTAACCTAAAAAAAGCATCGGATGGATTTGCTAAAAAAACTTTTACGTCACAAGGCATCGGACCACGCGCGTATCGGTATGAGGATGCGCGCGTCTTGTCAAAGCTTACTCGAGAGCGAACTTGCTGCTCACATTGTGCGTCCATTATGGCTTAATAGACCAGGCCTACGTACTCGTATGTACACTTCAAACTCTTCCTACCACCGTTGCGTTGCTTAATCGGTATATTGCTGGTGGCACACCAAATGGCTTTGCTAATAGCGATTGACTAATTGCTGGAATTTAATTTTGAGATTAGATCGTCAAACAGCACCGCAACTCGTTACAGAAGCCAAACCGACTCGGGCAAATTAGCCTTATTTTTTATCATTACTTTTACAATAAATCTGAAGGACATGGTTTCGGATTTGCAGGTGTCATGAATATATCTATGTATTACCCTATCTCGTTAGGGATACCATGACGCCATGAAAGCCATGAAATTCAATTTTGAAGAATCAAAGGATCGATTCTTCGTTTCCAAATCTACCTTCGAATTGATAAATCGATTGGTGATCAATTGAAATTTTGGATAAATTAAACCTAGTCCCCCACACATCGGTCACTATGTGTCTTCCCAAAATCTTTCAAGTGAAATAACAAACGGCGTTCTTCGACGATTTCATAATTTTAATGACACGATAACAAAAGATTCCATCAACAACATCGCTCGTTACAGAAAGTAGAATGATTAAACTGTAATTGAGAATTTTTACAGATTTTTTGAAACACGTTAAGTCAATGAAAAACATAACGGACTCCAGTGACCCATGTTCTCATTCTCTATTCTATGTTTTATCACTGCTTTTTCTCGTGAATGGGAATATTTCTGTATATTTTGCTTGGATCTCATCCCGAAATTGAAGCTAAAAGAAAGTGAAATCCGCCAAATATTTAGAAGAACTTTATCCATGAATGTCAAAGCAAGTGAAAGTGGCCATAAATGGAAAAACATAGTTTGTAAAAATTTATGGGGATGCGATCTTCTGGCTTCAATTTTCTATAGTTTCTCCTTGATATCAAAGCGATGAATTTTTATCTGTCTACACATTTTGAGACAAATACTACATAAAAACTGAATCAGAAGATCGGAAGGTCGCATAATATCGCCTACGCCGTAGGCCGTAGGCCCTACGGCTTCATGGCATTGGTATGCGCAACATAGGCCCAGAACCGAGAGACTGATTTTTGTCTGTATCAAGAAAAACAGGAGATTGGTCCAGTGTTCACTTTCCACGTATACTTTTCGTCAAAATACCTATAATCTAGTGCAAAACTAATAGTTTCTGGGATACGAAAATGAGCTAGCTAGAACTTGTTTCTTTTAGCTAAAGCTTATTCATTAAGCCTCATGTGAATCACAAGGTGCAGCATTACGATACTAGAATCTAGTATCAAGACTACAATGCTGGCATCTTCCAAGTGAATGCGGATCACGTTGGCGTTCTATCTCCAGGTAAGTAATTGTGAATTGAGATCGACTGGAGCCCACACGCTACATTAGTCGTTTCAATTGATATCGCGCACAGCGAGAAATTGCATTATTTTTGTGCAAGTCTACTTGTGCGAATGATTACCTAACATCCGTTTCTACCCCATAACTAGTGTGGCGTAGATTTCGAATGACACTGACGGAATGTCGTGGACTTTGATTGTCAAGAAACACGAGTTCTCGTTGAACTCGATTTACCTAATCGTTTTGCACAACTACTTCGGAGTCATGAAGCGATGAAGAGTTTCAATCCAAAAAAACCATGATTTCTGGAGACTCTTCCAAGCGGTCAAATCCTCCCAGAGCTTATTTCCAATAGCATTTCGGGACATAAAAGTATATGCCAGTTCTGTATGTGGTAAGTGTACACACTGGAAAAGATGAAAAGTTATCAGCTATTGGAAGCGCGATATATTGTGCAAGTAAACCGTGCGGTTAATCCGTAGAGCATGATTTTTCTGACGCAGATGTAAGCAGTACTATAACCCCAGAGAAGAGGGAAAAAATGAGAAGGAAAATAATATGATGAAAAATGCAATGTCATGCAAAGCGTTCCATTCTCTACCGCAATCGAATAGATAAACTGTATGCACATATTTGTACGGGTGGCAACTACACGTATGATGGATGACTGTTCGTCATTGCTTTATCTGCTTCACACTTCCAAGACTCTTACTAGCCGTGATTCTAGTGGACGTAAATCATTGGCAAGTAGATATAATGAAAACCTTGAGGATACTTTTGCGAACAAAATATAGTCGTGGGTATAAATTTAGAACTAGTTTAGGCTCACGAGGTTTCGTTGATTGCGATTTTCACTAACAATAAGCCCAAGAAAAGATGCTTTTCCTCTTATCGCTGTCATTAATTATCAATGAGGTGGTGGGATTAGAATTTTCGTGGCTGTGCGAATAGTGAAGAACCCTGAACCCTACTTTCGTCTGATATTGGATATCTTCGGCCATGATCCCTCTCTTTCAGAGTTACACATTATTCTCAAAGTCCTTTGGTTTCTCATTCCCAAACTTGAGAGACTTCAGCTCTCATTATTTTTATTGTTCCAGACCGACACGTGGCTTCCTCAGATATTTCTCCGCTGTGAAGTAGGCATGGTTTTAAAGAAGCCTATCAACCGAAAGCAGGTGGTTCCCCCTTGATTTTCATTCAGGTACAAGTCGATACTTGAAACCAAATGTGGAAGTAATCGTAAGAATCTGGACCGGAAAATTCATGGGATCCTAACTATAGAGAGATGAAAATACAGCAAAATGGAAATGGAAATGAAACTTGTCGGACACATCATGTCCACGGGTTTACTTTCTGTTCTTGTTTCTTGACAGGATACTATGAGATATGTATCGACATTTAAAGGCAGCTTCGTGGTACTCGGTTTTTCATTCGTCAGCTTCATCCCGATAATCAATAACTAGGAAGACACCGAACACGGATAGGCCGATTCGTTGAAAATTTGAGACCTGATCCAACGTTTTGAAGGACTTTTTTCCCCTGTGTCAAGAATGATATTTCAAAATTTGTACTATTTGATGGAGAAAACGAGGTTCGAGTTCCTCTGAATAAAAACCCACTATGCTGAACTCACGCTAATAAATAACGCCAGGGATTTTTCCGGAGTCCTGGAATCATCTTTGTCGAGAGTTTGAACCAAACTATCAATTTTCCGTACTCGTTATACGTGCCGCAAACGATCGTTGTAAACTTTTCATTGATACAGTCTACCACAGTCCGCGAAATATGGTAATAGTCAATAGAAGTGGACACCGATTCAAACTTTGGTAACCACATAACTTGTGATGAAGAAAAACAACAGTTTTACACTTCAAGTTGTGGTTCAGCATCGTAACCTAGATGTACTTCCTGATTCGGTGACAACCACTATGGTCTCAATCATCAGAAATAGTGATTACACTTTTAGGAAAACCAATTCGTGGATCCCCATCGAGTTTCTTAGTATTTTGCTTAATGCTTGCCAATTTTTACGTTATTTTATTTTTTTGTTTCTTTGAGAGGGTGAGACAATTCAAGAAATATTTTTGCTTCGATCTTTCACCTGTATTTGTAAGCAGCAGTTTTCGAAAGCTCAAGAGGCTGACACGCGGAAAATAATAGCCAAAAATGTAAATTGAATGTTGCAACCCAATTGTCAAGTGAATCAAGTAAATTACAGCATTCAGAGTCGAGGCCAGGCCGGACGAGTTAGATTAGACTCATGATTACTGGACTGGACCATTTAGCGTCTTGACGCCTTCACGCACGGGTTGTAAAGCTTGAGAGGGGAGGAGCAGATTTCTCATCATTCAACATAAAAGAACGTCAACAATCCACAAGCCAATCAATCAACGATTCCAGTAACTCACGTAATTCCTCATCCCCCATTCAACTTCGCTGAATTACACCTTCGCATTATCATCACCGAATCATTCTGATATTTCGGTCTCCAATGTCCAGTTTCGCATTTTAAATGAGAATTATTTGGATCGATGCGTTTCCACTGTTACATTCCTTGCAGGCACTGCAATATATCGGTATTAGGATTTTGCACAGACTGTACTTGAGCTTAGAAGACGCTGATGAGTTCTGTATGAAAGATGGGTCAGGGTCATGCACAATGCTGGCTCGTACACACACCGTCAAAATTTGAAGTTGCAATGAAAAATCAGTTTCATTTTGAAAGTACCCGGGGTCGGTACACGACGTCTTCTAAAAACATATCTTAGGAGGGGTGGAGAGGTGACCCCTGAGAGGAGTGACAGTTAATCCATTAATACCACCAAAGCGCATCGTTCCTTCAGTATAGATATAAGTAGACTGCGATCGATAGGGGCGCCCCGATGCCGAAGTGACGTCACGGGGGCGGTGAATTCATTAGGAAGAAAATCTAGGAGGCTTAAAAATTAAAAGGCTCTCAAACAAAAACTCCGAAGCCTTTACCCTTTTTCTTCGTTACGACTGCGATTCCTCCATGGTATGGATGGCCTAAGACCTCTGCGCCCTCACGGACCCGCAGCCCTTCCTTGCTGAACCTACCCTACGTAATATAGAGGCACCCTTCGGAGACTGAGAAGGGATGCTAAAACAATTTATATATTTTTATTCAGGCAACCGCTTTCCGTGCATTACTCTTCGTTTGCAAAGGATCATTGGGCATTTGGGAGAAAAAAAGCGGTTTAAAAAATGTGTCGTACTTTCGCGGTGTTTAGAAATTAAAAGTTACCGGAAAGGTTTTAGCGTTTTAACAACCTTGCAGCTGCTTTTCGGCCCCTCGTTATAATGAGAAACTCCCATGACAGTATATTCAAACACAAAGATGATTTCCTTAAAAATTTGCAATTTTTATTTACAAAAGGTTTTCTTTTACACCAGGCATCAGCGTTCGGTCAGCTCAGGTGATACGTGGTGTTGCATCTTGTGAATGACATTCGAGTCTTTGAGGGTTTTGTGGATTCATTTTTAACTCCTAAAAAAGTTCGTGATTTTATTTTATCCCGCGATATCGGGTCGTCATTTGACTTCACTTCGTGTGTTTTCCGGAAGCTCATGGTTGGGATTGACACTCCCGTTAAGAACTGTTGAATTGCTGATCTCACTTGGCACAACTGGATGGTCTGTCGTCACGGATTTCTGCGTAATGTCTTCGAACGAACCATACAAGTCGAGACCCTTAGCCAAGTACCATACCATAGTATCGAAGCATATGCCGATCAGAATGAAGCCTGAAATCAGAGGAAAGAAATGGCATAATCGAAAAACAGAACTACATACCTTTTAATCGAAACCGTATGACTCAAGCCTCTCACCAGCTCCAGAAAGGTTCATCATGTAACGGAATCTGTCTTTATGATAATACCAGCAGTTCCCCCTTTCCCCACAGGATTCCTCCCATATAAGACAAGTAGAGTCAATCACTGCTCCGTAAATGATTGGCCCTGGTATCAGAGCGAACAGAGATATCAGCATCAGGGAAAATCCCTGAGCAATACTTTTGTCCTGTATTTCAACAGCTCTGTAGTTCACGAGGACATTGCCAATCTTTCCGGAGCAAGCTAAGATTTGAATGATAGATGTGAGCACCATGAACCCTAAGTAGGGTCCAGTACAGTTCCTTGGACACGGTCCGGCTTTTACTTTGTCTTCTATCGTCTGCTCAATTCCGATTGTTGATGACGTCAGAGAAGCTATGCAGGCGCAAGTGCCGAACTCGTGTTCATTCAAAATTGTCGTACATCCCGCATGGCATGCAGAAAAAAATGTCGTTCCCGTTGCTTCGTGGCAAACTGGAGAGTACTTGATACCATCGCAGCTACATCCCACGTTACATGTTGATGTCAGGTTCAATCTGTTGGGAAAATTCGATGATG
Organism: Ametastegia equiseti; assembly: GCA_963989295.1. Taxonomy (NCBI): domain Eukaryota; kingdom Metazoa; phylum Arthropoda; class Insecta; order Hymenoptera; family Tenthredinidae; genus Ametastegia; species Ametastegia equiseti. The sequence continues at coordinate 25,458,900 of OZ022389.1, forward strand.
TGCAAACAAACATGGTTTGGCTCGGTTGTATTGATCGGAAATCTTACTTCCAGGTGTCCAGGTCGAGTCCTTGAATCCCATCGTCCGGGCAGCTCAAAAACGTGTATGAAATCATACCCAATAGGAAACAACAGCCAACCATTACGTTCCAACCAAGAAGAATCCTCGGACCTGGCTTGAACTTGCTGATCACTATACCGGATACCAGGAAACCCAGCACCATTCCTAGCAACGAAATCGGGCCTGCAAGCAAGAATAGAGCAAGATTAAGACAGCTGATCACATATGAGGTAGATGAAGGTTTATCGAATTTCCGTTTATGTCGCTGGATGTATGATGCAGAGACACATCAACGCTTAGCTCAGTACCAAGCGACCAAGTGAAAATATACGACTTGAATAAAGCGTTATGTCACCTGCTACCGCGGTGCCACCTGCAGCAGACGTTCCAAACTGGACCTCCATGTACTTGGCGAAAAACGTAATGAAGCCAGAAGCTCCCAAAACGTACAAAACTGCACTCAAGTTGTTCAGCATCACGAGTTTATTGGTGAGCAGTCTCTTCACAGCCTTCGGAAAATCTTTGATATTCGGAATTGGCATTGGCTGAACTTCCCGTCGCGGAGGAGCTCTGTCTTCGGTAGTGTAATCCAGTTTCAGTGGAATTTCTCCATCCTGGGAAAAAAATTAGTACTGTTCATAATTGTACCGTAAGGATTCATCTCCCTGAACCAGTTGGAAAATATATGTGACCTCACTACTTCCGTATAATTACTATAATATCATTGCTTCGATATTGCGATGAAGGCATTGCTTTACAAGTATACGGTATGACGGCTGGTTATCTGTGGATGAACACAGAAGCTTTATGTACCTTTTTGACGACTGGTCGAGGTCGTGGTAATTCTTTGGGGAACATTGCAACCAGGACTGCGAAAATTCCCATTACAATTCCAAGGATGATCCACCCTAGCCACCAAGCTCCAAGCCATCTTGGATCCTTATTTGTAATGACAGGATGGAGGGTGGGGTCGATGTAAAGACTGAGACAAACGTAGCCAAGAAGGAACCCGAACACTGGACCAATTGTCCTCAGAGCAAACGTGAATCCTGGTGATTAAAATTGACCTTTGCAACAGTGTCGAATCTAGACTTATCTGAATAGATTACAGAGTCTTTACTTCGCTCATTATCATTGATTGCTATACCACTTTAAGCATAGTCATGAAATTCATTGCTGTATGTTCTTCATAACCAGAAGCAGTTCGGTAGCCAACCCTAATCTACTGGATAATGGAATATGATCACAAGTAGCCGAACAATTCCAAGTTCGTCTGGCTACTGTTTATACCCACTTGAATGACGTAGTGGAATATCTTGAGCATGTTTTCGTTACGCGTTGGAGTGATTATTGACTTTCGTTTGTTCTACAAGATACGCAATCGTATTAACTTGAGCACAACAATTACCGCTGTTTGTGAACATGTGTTTTCTCATCCATAAATGATGACAAAACAAGATGATAAGAATTCACACAGAAACAAAAATTTCATAAGATCGTTGACCGCGGTCATTGAGACTACCTCTATCCATCATATCAGACACGGGCAATTTCGTTACAATTTCAAAAACTGTAGCCCTACCTAGTAGCATAGGCGTGTTCTTCTTCTTGGCATTATCATCCAGGTACGTCTGGCCCAGGCCGTAGTAAAGGGTGGTACCAATACCCAGGATGAACTGAGAAAGGAAAACCAAGAGACGTGGTAAAAAGCTTATATCCAAGAGGGCATCATCGTCGCAGGTCTCAGGCCCCGCTGTCCTGGGGCAAATAAAAACTTCCTTGGATCCCGTGGTTCCGTTTAGCAGGCTTTGGTCCAGGTGTTCCTTGGTCAAAGCCAACGCGTCTCGTCCGGGCCCGTATATGAAATGTGGCAAAGCAAGTACCAGGCAGGATATTGCGCTGAGGGCAACCCCGACAGCGATCCATCTGGGACGATGACCGGATCCTCCATAATATATCAGGATGAGAGAAAGGATCTGTGATATCTCGTTCCCCGAGAGGATGATCCCTGAAATCGTCGACAGTTATGGATCATTTGTAAAAACCGTAAGAACCGACTTCATCTTGATGCAGGTACGTAGACTAATATCAAATCTGGAAAGTTATCAGTATGTTTTGTCATTATTTGTCACGTATATATGTATGACTAGCAAATTTTCCGCCAGAAGACTAAAATGATCAATTTTACAGACTTGAAACAATCACGGAGTAAATACCGTTGGAATTGAGTCGTAAAAACGTTAATCGGAAAACTTGTTGTTTCCGATAAGTTATCTGGTAACACACGTAACTCTGCTAAATACGTTCATTTCTAATTGATATGGGTCTATATCTACTGCACACATGTACTCAGACTTGGTAACGATTCTTATAGACCGAGTGTTAACCCAAGGTAGCTTATCCCGAGGCGTACTCACATCTTCGACTTTGAAGAAATCATGTTATGCGGTTTTGGTGTTGAATTCAAACTACGGAGAATGTTTTGTAACAAGAGAAGCTTGAACAGCCTCGACTTCCAACAAGCCAAATGGATGTATCTATTTTCTCGTTAAGACATTCGACGGCTTTAATTATCCGTTCTAATTTACTGCGCATCACGACTCACGACATTTGGAGTCCGACTGGGGTGGAGAATCACGAGTAACGTATCACCTTCGAATGTTCTCGATTTTTCATTCGTCATAGATCTACCATGTCTGTGCGATTGATTGATTTCCATTCACGAATTAGATAGTAAGGACAAATAAGCTGGACAGACTAGACGCCGTCGTCACATCCATGTCTCAATTTGGAACACTTAAACTTATCTCTGACGATTTTTGACCTTAGGAGAAACTGTTCCATGTGGATTTGCCTCGGTAACTGATTATCAGGGGGTTTACCGTTGATGTCATGTCGTTAAACTAGCATGCTTAAATGATTACTCCTCGTGTAATTAGGAATCGATGCAAGAATAATTATCACTCAAATCTGGCAACTGGGAATCGATCGCTTCCAATTCATCGGGATATAGTTATGAGGTCCAGGTGAATTGATATTTGGTACATACATGAGTAGTATGAAGAATGCTTAGTAATCAATTCCAGAGAAATTACTGATTATTTAATTCAACGAAAAACAGAACAAAACCCGCTATTCTAATTTCTTTCGTCAACTAACAAAATAAAACCACAACTACTATGTTTTGACCCTCTCCAACGAACTTCCCTACATATTGCGTTTTCAGGTCACAATCTACAAATTATCATACTAATTTCTCATGAATTATTATACAGCCATTGATTGATATAAATCATCCAATTAATGAGCAATTAGTATTCCGTTGGTAGCATAATTCCAATTCCTAATTGATCAGCGCTGGAATAACATTGCATCCTTCTCTCTTTGAATATATGACGATTTTTTGTGACTGGTCGAGCAGAAAATTAAGCCCTACTTTGCGAGGAAGTGTATCTCGTGATAAGACTCGGAAGATATGACACAAGTCAACGAGATCTGGCAGTAATGTTATCTGCAGTTCTCATCCAAATGTGTAAACCACTTTTGGCTAAATGTAGATAATCTAATTATGATGTGAAAAATGATTTGACTATTCATTCTGGCGAGAAAAACTACTCTCAATATATCGCAATAGACTCAAAGGGTTGTTTGTTCATCTTTCGATACCGTAAACGTTGATTTGTTCTTTTATTCGTTCCTGCAGATGAATTACTTCCCTATGATAAGAGAATGCTGAAAATGTTCTGAAGCGCAAACTGCCAAATGACTTCACATCGTCAATGCGCGTCACAGACTGCGCAACCTTCAAAGTATATGTACCTTTCGGTAGAAGGCTGAATCATTTTTTTCGTTCTGAGCAGGTTCTCAGTCAGGTTTATCATTCTCTCCCTCTCTCTTTCTAACGAACTATCTATTCATCTGCCTTGTTCTCTCTCTTTATCTCCATCTCTTCATCACGTAAATAACAAGCAAACAGTACCAGACAGCGTTATGCAAGATGCACAGATGCTGTTTTTCACTTTCGTCTTCAAAATATCATTCTGAATGGGTCGAAGTAGATCGCTGCATTGAATATCCCCGAAAAAAGTGTGATTGTTAATTAGGCTGAAGATGAATTGAAACTACGAAATCATCGTTCGTTTCATGGATGAAAACACTGCGTGATACACTCAAATACAAATTACCTGTTGTACGACTTGGAATTTTGAATCTTTTCTCCAGAGTGGTCAGGGTGACGACTACGTAGATGAATGACATTGCCTGGACAGTGCCGAGCAGTCCATAAACTATTATAAACATCTTGGCAGTCGCTTTGTTCCTCAACCACCTTGGGTAGCACCCATAGAATCCGCAGTCTTGCTCCTTGGCCATCGTCACTCGGCCCAATCCAATCTGCGCAGATCAAATGTATCATTTGACAAAGTTATACTGATGCTCGAAGCTAGCCAGGCATCTCAATTTCCATTACGTACGCTTTGTACCATCCAACATCTTTTGACATTGGCTATTTAGGTATAGAGAAAAGATTTACGAAAATTGAACTACAGGACAAATTTGAACATTTTTTTTCCAGTTTATCTCAGCGGTGCAATTTCAACACGCCATATGCAACGGCTACATTTTTCGATGTCCTCTTTCGGAAAAAAGTAGTAGGATCTATAATTTACAATTATAAGTTTATTTCAATGGATTATGGGACGGTCCAACTTCCGGGTAACTTAATTGTGTGCAAATGATCACAGGATTCGGGTGCTTGATGGAGAATATTCACCTACTAGAGTACTAGACTGTTCTCAGCTTTCTGGTGGTTTGAGGAATCACGTCAACCTGCAACTTTCGAAACTGGTCCGTCCTCGTCGACTTTACCCTACCATATTCAATCCCGATTTGATACTCACGGACGATTGCTATCGTTGAAAGCTCCATACCGTTGATAATCAAGTGTACTTGATAGTTGTGCGCAGATGCACTGCACATGAATAATTTTCATTCAGATCTAATCTGTTATCTTTTTTTTTTCTTGGAGTTATCTCGTTTTCGACAGACCCAAGAGTCAGAGTTTTCGGAGTATAATTCAATCATCTATACACATACGAATGCACGTATATCATTATTAGAAAAATTCGAATCCCAAGGCAAAACATGTGCAAATACCTGTTGTTAAAAGTATGTCGATGTACAGCTGAGAGTGATTGAAAACTAGGTGAAACGTTAGATAAAATGATAAATGCAATTCTTGATTATCTCTGTACCTAAGTCTATGTCTTTCAAATAATATGAAAACTTTGGTTTCCTAGATACAATCCTATCAGTAGAAATTATCAAAGTAGGTAACTGCAGAGTCATAATTATTTTCTTAGCGGCTGAAGTGCGAGAAATCGATCTCACGAATAACATACGTGAGGTCAAACGAACCCCAAACTTTGAACGGTCAAATGTTGACTTTTCGTGCATTTGTTATACCTAGACGACTGATTTTTCACTCGGTTCCTATGTGCATGAGCTGCAGACTCTAACTTTATCACGATTTGCGATAAGAATTGCCTAATCTCATTCAATGTTGACGCTCAAATATTTGGATAGACAAAGTCGCCGGTGAGTCTGATGGAATGATTGCAACAGATGCAATGACAATAACTGTACATCGATTTGTTGCTCCCATCTTTCTCCCATTTGTATTCTACTTCATGGTATCCATAGTACAGTCGGTTTGTTGCAATTTTGATGATCCGACAAATTTCTACTCCCGATATTTTATCTGTCATACATGTCATCTCTGCAAGACGATGACGAGCCTGAAAGGTATCGTACTCGTAAAAATCGCCTGAGGTATGACAAGGCGCGATGCAAGTCATCAGCTAATCCTGAAGGCTAGAACAAACCGCTTATAGATGTATCTACTGCGAAGCCCTGTACATAAATCAGAGAATGATATTATCTGTGTGCATCGGTGATTCTCTCCCCACATGTACCTTGTGTGTAGGTAATAGTTATACTTGTCACATGGCTTACACAACGCTCCGCTTTGGACCTGACAAGTTTAATAACGTGTCTGAAGCACCAAGTAGCTCGAATCTACGTATATGTAGGTATGTAGATGTGTACAGTGTCAATTTTCCCCTCTTCTACATATCCCCTTGACAAGATCGAAGAGTTATCTCTAATTATACGTTTAGCTCAAATTAATCTTATCGCTAGGCATAGCATTTATCGAATCCAACGAAGTGGGTGTTCCAAAATCATTCCGTTTCTTTTTTGTTCTTTCTCTCTTTTTTTTTTAAGCTTCTGAGTTATCTTCTCAATTCAATTACGGGATCACGTTTATATTTAGAAAAAATTTGCACTCCCTTATTAGTTATTTACATTTTCTATGAACGTTGGCGATCGTTGTTTAAACAACAATTTTACCACGAGGACTAACGGCAGTGGGAACATCAAATTCATGCCATGTGTACGATCTGGTATGCCTCACCTGCGCCGTTACGCAATGATGCGATCATTAGCCGTGCCTCTATCCTAATCAGTGACACAGACATCATGATTAAAAAAAAAAATGCCGTACATTATCCCAATGTAAACCTAGAGCAATAATCCGTACAATTACAGGCATTCAAACGAGTCTTTACATTCACAACTCTCCGTGGCTATACACGTGTGCGTATTCATTCAATATATCGAGAGCAAAGTATATCATTTCACTTAGAGTTCAAAGTCAGCGACGAATTAATGACTTTGTGAATCAAAATCTCAGGGGAAACGTTAACGGCTTTTATAATCCATAAAATTGTTCCTTAGGATGAAACACCTGAGATTTTTAAGTGACCATATGAGTTTGGATTTTGATTTTAGTCCATTTTTTTTTTTTTTCTCTTTCTCTTGATCTTCGTTTTGGTGATCGAAACTCAGTGCGCTTACCTTCTGCGGATATTTTACAGGCAGGATGTCAGCACTGGTGTTTGCATGGAGGCCGAAGTGACTTCCGGGCCTGAGTTTGGAGCGAGATTCTTAATTCTAATCCTCGGTTAGGGAGACGCGTTATGACGAGGTACAACGGGTGGGTTAAAAATCACTGAGTCAAGACAGTTTGATAACACGAATAAGCGCGGCATAACTGAATGGTGAGTATAGTACTACCAATATTCCCCCTCCAGGATATTAAACAGTTTAACTTTCGTGCCAATTCCTGAATTTCATCTGACCAGTGGCTCTCTCTTGTGATGGTACAATCAACTGCGATACACACCGGGGTTCTACTCCGCGCTAAACTTCGAAGGCAATAGTCCAAAACAGTAACCGACCGCATCGGCTTCACAGAAAATCAAATTTTCCCCCCAAAATGAATTGAACGAACATTTTTCATTACATTGAATCGAACAGAATTCATTCTCATTCCAAATCGTTGAATTCGAAAATTGTAAAAAATTCACTCCATCGATAATTTTATACTTTAGTTATAGAAACTTGTGATCCATGCTACTTGCAATAATCATGCGACATTATTCTAGTAGGCCCCCTTGATGGTGAGAAATTTTATTTTATTTTTATTGTTTTCTCGATATTGGAGAGAAAAATGTTGTTTGGGTTATGAATCTAGTGGGTGTAAATTTTTCTCGAAGAAGTAGGATTATTTTTGGCCCAAAATTCCTGTGGTCGTGTTTCGTTGCAGCAGTGAATGATTTAGTCTTAGCAGATCGGGTGGCCGACCGCGACGTCTGCGCCCCCGCATCTAATCCACGGTTAAGACCGGAGCACGTTAGCCATTAGGATTATCTTTAGCTCGGGAAAACGTTGAACTGCGAGTTCGTCGGACTAGACGAACAGACAGACGAGAGAAAAATAACGAACCAGGTTTTTAGAGTTCATATACCATATGGCCGGCGAGTGATACGCAACGAAAATCGGCACATTATGTTAAAAATGCAGAGACAAGAATTGAAAAAGCAAAAGGGAATCTCAAAACTTAGAAAAACTATTAAAAAAACCCCTTCTGAAAATTTCTGCGGATTTTTTTCGAATATTCGAAATTACGAATAAAAGCTACTATACAAATATCAAACTAGTGTACCTACCGATTATTCCATCGGGGATTAGGATCGTATTTCCAAGTTATCTCCATCTTTTTTGTGTTCTGATCGACGGTCATATGAGCAATACTCCTAATCATTACAAATAATCCAAAAATTCCAATTTTCCATAAAATTTTTGCCTCCAATTTTGGCTAAAGCAATCCGATGAGTAAACTATATATACTTTGGATTAATCTTCTCCATCTCGATGAAGTCTGACCATTTCAAAAATTACTACAAAGATTTTGAAGAAAAGTTGTTGTTTTTTTCATTCTTTTGAATTATCGAAATAAGATCTCGAAAAAGTAGAGCGTAGGAAGACTTGGGAACGAAAAATTCTCGTGTTTTATCAGAAAATATTTCAACAAAATTCGGAGTGAAGGAACACGATACTCTTGAAGACCATATATTTTCATAATTTTTTTTTTCCTTTTTTTCGCGTATTTTCTTCATAACCTAATATATTCAAGTATAATATTGGAGATAACAGATAATATATTACAGTTATTGATTCTAAGAGTACAATATGAGATATTTAAAAAATCGCGCAACCAATAGTAAAATTCGTTTATGCCATCTTACAATTTGCCATTTTGCATTTTTCGATAATATTATTATAATTTCATGCTACCTTCGTAGTTTCCTTCTACTAAGTACATAATAATGATAATAGTAATAATAATAATAATATTAATAATAATAATAATAATAATAATAATAATAGTCAATAATAATAATAATAATAATAATTAATAATTAATAATTAATAATAATAATATTAGTGTTAATTTAGGTTCCTATTATTCTAGTTCCGATCAATTAGGTAGTAATACTTATGTCTAGAGTTTTCCTAGTTGCTTTCGTCGTTCTTGCGTTATCATAGACTTTTTTAAAAATTAGAATTATGATTTTTTTTGTTTTTTCTTTCTCTATTTTAGTTTTTTTTGTGTTCTGTTTTTTTTTGTTTTTTTTTGTTTTTTTTTCAATGATTATAATATCCACTTTATTTCATCGATGAAATATACTTTCATACAAGATGTGAAGGAAGGGAGAAAGGGGTGGGAAAGGATTGAGAATTTTCCCTTATAAACTAGTAGAACTTATAATTAGCCTACGACGAGCGAAATCACGTTAAGTTTTTTTATTGGGACTAGACATCCTCTGATAATTATTCTTAACGTAAATTCGCGTACACGTGGAGTTGGGATTGGGGTTTGGGAATTTGGGGTTGCGGAACCTTTAGCCATTATTCGTTAATAAAGGCAGACCACCGCCGGCATATTATCATCTTATTTTTCACACTCTGACTAGCTTCTAACCGACGATTCGCCAGAACCGTATATCGTTTCTGGTTATTGTTATTTTTATTGTTAGTTCTTATCGTAGATCGTCGTTTTCTCATTAGTAAAATTATTATCGTTAAGGCACCGTGAGAGTTTTGAACTCCTTTGAGCTGTTCCGGATGTAGGAGCACGCGTACATATTTAGATATACTCTCGTTGGTAATCGATAAACGAACAAGAAATAAAGAATAGACAGAAAAAAGATGATAGAAGAAAATATATAGGTATCAACGAACAATTAGTCCCGATCCTTAATTAATAACAACAAATAAATAGAGCTTAAGTTAATCATTTGACAAAATACTTTCTCTTCCGGGTGATGAGCGGATCCAAATTCAACTGATTATTCCCTTTATCGTAAAACTATAATTATGCGGTGATGAATCGAAATTCTTGAAAATTTTAATTAACTTCAAGAATATTTCTTGACCCGCGCAAAAATTATGATCGATCCTGTACCGGTGGGGATAAATTAGGAAAAAAAATAATTGACAATTTAATTGATATGTGGGTGTATGAAGAAATTCTTCAACTCCCGAGCGATTCTTGATTAGAAAAGGCACACTCGATGGTCTAAGACACTTTGAAAAATTGTCTCGATGAGATATAAGGCAACCCCGGTTAGAGTAACAACGTTTGCTTATTCCTTTATTTCTTATTCATGTGATCTAGGTAACTACAATCTTAATAAGGCAGACGATTAATTAAGGTGCGCTTAGCGCCTGAACCCTTTTGTGTCACGCGCGATATAGTTTTGCCAAAAATTTGAAAGACTTATTGTTAGATGGAGTTGTTTTCAATTAGCGACTAATTAAACAGGCTTTACCACCAATTCTCAACCTTGTTCTAAGTTGAGCTAAATTTGAAACCAACTTTGGTGAAGCTCTCGAAACGGGTAACAATTTTGAAAAATTTCCATTGCAAAGAAATTGATCGTATATTCTGTACTTCTTTAACCATACAGATGAAGAAGAAACAGTCGATATGGAGCAGAGAAATTACTCCAGTAATTATAGAACGAATAGATCTGATTTTACTGCTGCTAACTGAGAAAAAAAGCTCGAAATTAATTGTATGGTAAATCCCGTTGAGATTTAGATGATTAAACCAAGAAGAGAAAAAAAAAAAAAAAGGATTCGTACGAGAAAGACGAATTCCCCTCGATTTCACGTTCACGTATAATAAAGTTTCTGTAAAAATCTATAGGGACGTCTGGGACTAATAGTTTTGTACGTTCTTTGACATTTGACGTGGCTTAATACCCACGTAACACGGTCTAGGCTATACGGCTAGATTCGTAAACCTAAGAGTTTCATTCGAGTCCTATTCATAAGTAAATATCTATAAATAGTATAACTAGTATCTCTCTTTGGAGGCGATTGGCTAAAAGGGCATAAGCCCCAAAATGCCAATTTTGGCTCCTTGGGGAAGATTAGGGAAGATAGAAGTTGGGTTAGTATAGAAAGGGTATAGAAGAGTCGATCGTAAAAGCGCCCTTCTGGTTCCAGATCGTCAAATAAATTAGTAATAATCGTTCATAACGTTATTGAGAACAAAAAAAAAAAAAAAAAAAAAACAATTACAAAAGTTAATACAACGTTGCGATCACGCCGCTTGGAAGTATCTCCGTATAGTTTTTCACCGTATACTTAATTGTGAGCCTAGACGGGGAGGCTTTTTTGTTCCAGAACAAAGGAGGTCCTTGTTGTTACCAAATTTCAATGTTCATTTGAAATATTTGGTAAATATGCAATTTTCATTCCGCCTAGTCCACTTCGCATAAATCCGAACCCAATATATATCTTTCTTTTTTTCTTTTTTTTTTTTTGATTTTTTTTTCTGTTAGGAACCAGAAGAGTTCTGGTCAGAACGTTCGCCATGCCACCAGACTATAAATACATTAGTTGAGAATCGAGTTTTTTCATTTTATAGAATAGTTCTTGAGCTGGCGAACGAAATCGTTCCTATTGGAGTCTGGCCTCCTGAGGTGTCGTCTGGTACTGTAATCCGGGAAAAGCTGCGCCGGTTGCTCCTGCACCAGGAAGTCCTCCGGCGCCAGGAAGCGTCGCGTAGGTGTAAGGCGTTACGTAGCTGGCGGCTGCCGCATTCGCTGTGAAAAGAAAAAGAAAATATCTCGTTTAATTAAAACTCCCTAATTCGTGCCGAACTTAATCAGAAGCATAACAATAAAATTATGAAAACGAAGTCTGTTACGTTTTAGCGCGATTATTTTAATATTATCTCATTATGGTCAAATTCATCAAGCAATTTCTAACAAAGCTTACCTAAGGAATCACCAGAATAGAACTTATATTTTACATTATTTTCTATCGTATAGTTTCATATTTCTGCGAGCGTTGAATGATTTACTAAATTTCACAATACAAAGACTGTGAATTTGAATCGAATGTTCGATGCAAATATCATCAACGAATTATCGTTCATAAATAAGATAATTCGAACATCTAATAACAAGATTGAAAATTTAGAACGAATAACTCTTAGTTCAAACTACAGAATCGTTGGGATCTTTTGATCGAAGAAAATACGATTCACAAAAATTCAGTGTGGAAATGCACCAAAACAAGTTATTATTATGTTAATTCAAACTGGTGGGAGAAAAACAAAAGAAATAATTTCCTGAATCTCATATGTAGATTCGAAGGAAGTTTTTCACGGTTTGCTTTCAAACTACGAAGCATTTGTTTCCATAATAGGAACCGAAATATATTGAATCAATTGGTAATTGAATGATCATTTTGATTTCAAGACTCATTCCTCTATAAGACTTGAAAGTACCTATATCTCGTCATAAGCAAAGATATGTGTACTTAGGTATTTAACCGTCTAAGATCGAGAATATAGAGAAAGAAACGTTTGAAATGGTCCTCAAGAGCAGAGCTCTCTTTAAATTTAGACGCTACCGATGGTATCTGACGACTAGCACCGTTGAGATGGTATCTAACGTTCGTCTCCGATCCACATATCTTGCATAACGCACGTGTCGTCAGCTCTGTAGTTTGGCTTGAGCTAGTAAAAAGCTTTATCAAAGACTACAATCTACCCACCCACGAGATATATATTTTCCATATCCGGAGGATTGAATCGAATCTTCCGAAAATCCGAATAAAATCAAAGTCTTAATTCCTGAAGAGAAAGACAAACAAAAAAAAGGAGAAAAAAAAACCATTCCATTTCGAAAATACATACCGGCGGCAGCTGCACTGCTGTAAGGATACGCCTCGGCGAAATTATACGAGGTTCCAGGATACGAAGCTGCCGATGCTGCGGCCGCCGCAGCGTTTTGGTACTCGTAAAACTGGGACGCCGCAGCAACCGCGGCTGCATGGCTCAGCTGTGTCGCAGGTAAAGGTACCAAGCCTCCTGGTGCTGCAGCAGTCAGGTAAGGTGATTGGTAAACGTACCCAGGTGGAACTCTGCAACATAATGGTAAACCAGGTTAAAACCTCGTTCGCATCCAATGCTGCGCAAGCTTCAACGACCGTTCATAATGTCAGTAATAAAATCCGGTAGAATATCATTTTGCGGGACGAGGAAAGGTGAAGTTCATTAAGAATTGACCGCACAGGAAGTTTTCGCGACCGCGGAAGGTCCGATTATCTCCACCTCTTTGAATCGATTTTGGAAAAATTGCAAGATTCAAAGATGACGAATCTTGTATAATGAATCAAGCTTTTTCAGCAAATCATCCGATGACTCAGCGTGTGTAAGAAAAAGTGACAAAAAAAAAAGTAGATAAACAAGTCTAAAGAGAAAAAAATAATCATCAAAACGACTTCTGTTGGCCGTTGGCTCCGCCGACCGGTTGCGATTTTTTCCGGATCGTTTAGTTTTCATCGATTTAATTGGATGTAAAATGAATGGCGGCCAGGGCAGATCCTTATAGTTTTCAGCTCGAGGCTCGAGGCTCTAACTGAAAATTTCTTGTGTCTACAAAACCAAACACGCAACACAAAAAATACAGAGCAGATATTAGGGAAGTTTTTAGACTGATATCGAGCTTTTTTCAACGATTTTGACTACCGATCAATGGGCAGTAGTAAAACTGAACTCCAGATCTAAATGTTGTACAAGAGATCGCATATTGGAGGTAAATATATATGTGTATGTATAAAAATGGCATTTGCGGTAAGCAATTACAAGCGACTCGAATTATGTGTGGACATATAGTGATGCCTAAAATTGTATTTAATTCATATGTATAAGTATAACAGCAACGACAATTATGAACAAATTATACGAAAGAAAATCTGCGGTGTGTCGCCAACACAGCAAACCAAAACGTGTAAAATATACATATATATATATAATATATATAGTATATATGTATAACAATATACAAGTATATCTCGGCACACGACACACGATCAACTAACACCAACGTTAGTAGAGATACCTAATGATTCCTTAATTGTTGTATAACGAGGGTTTTGCCTGCGGCTCTCGCACCCGGGTCCCGGGGGAGTATTTCTTTCGCTGATCCCAAAGTATGAACGTTCAACGCGCGGCCCCGATGTTCCAAAAACGATAAACCAAACCCCTGTGGAAAGGATTTGAAACCGTGTGAGTCCGAAAGAGGCAGAATTCTAATCAGCAAGTATCAGGATCAATGACACGTTTATAAACTGACGTGACATAAGAAGTAAAAAAAATAAAAATAAACATAAAAAATAGAAACAGACGGAAGAATCGCGAGAAACATTCCCTTTTCCTGGACAGCCCTGAACTTTTCAACGAATCGATAATAGCCACTGTCCACCGGCGGAAATCAATATACGTCCTGGAGCCTCCAATGCTAACTACAACGAAAATATATAGGTATATACAGGTAACAAAGTCTACTTTTCCTGTGGGAGTTTGACATGCTTTTCCCCAGGATAATCATTTGTCAATTTCACCTGACACTGAACTGTACGACAATGAATAATCCATTCGGATTCTTCTTGCACGAGGACTCGTCCTTATATTATGTACCTACATCAGGAACCCTATGACACTATTCCCCTAACGTGAAAATGTCCAAGTATATTTCAACCCTGGGAATCCTCGATCAGGTACATTTAAGGGTTCCCCAATTATAAAGCTCAAATGCACAAAGGAAGTGCTAAAAACTATTTGCTAGTGTTTCAATCCTGTGATGCAGCGGAATTGAAAATGATTAATATATTGAGCAATGAAGTGACGATATCTTCCACGCATTACACATTATCATTATACCTTGTACATTGTGTGAATGGCGCATCAGCAATTGCACTTTAGTTTGATCAGTACTTTTGTACCATCAGCAAAATTGGATAGTCTTTTTTATATTTTTTTTCCTAGTTCAATAGCAATTTATTATTTCAAAATTGTTTATAGATCCTATGAAAGGACGAAACACTTTTCTGAACGATCACATGTGCGTGGAAAATAATATAGTTATACCTGTGTCGGGTGTATTATAGGTATATAAAAAGGGCGAAGAATTGGCTTGGTGGATTTTATTCGCGCGGGACATCCAAAGCACTTTTTATCGAATTTATCTTTTCGCCGCATCTCCGACGAGGCCTGCATTATGGATTGCTCGCGTGTTACCAACTCGAAACTCTATATCTCTCGGCAGCCCATCGGTACCGCGCCATAACGTCGTTCGGTGTCTCTCGTATATTCGGTGTGGATACAACATGCCCACATACTATACACGTATGTACTTGTACGTACATGTCCCCATATACCGTACGTACTGGGGAACTCCCTTGTGTATTAAACGCCTGTCCCCCGTGTAAAAGCAGCTAATGTTAATATAATATGTCACTACGTTATCATAACACCGTGTAGGTACCCTGCAGTCGTATGGAAGCAAAACTGAACATCGGTATAGAAGTACAAGTGCAGGTCAGAGGATAAGAATCGATCATTTTCAAATCCATTGATTATCTATATATTCGTGTAACGAATCAAAAAAAGGCCTAAACGACTGTTTCACGCCCTTTAGTAATTCTTTAAGGCAAAAGGGCGTAAATTAGTGGCTTTTGTTTTCTTTTACTCGAAAGGCTTCGCAATGGAAAAAAAAAAAAACGTGGATGTTGAAAAGCGAGAAATTTTTATGGATACGCCCGTTTGGCATTAACTTCATTGAAAAAATCACGATCACTAATGCCAGAAGGGCGTATATCCGCCAAAAGTTCATGTTCTACCGGACGATTAACCTTTCTGGTAAAAAATGCATTTTTACGACTAAAAAAGTTTATCTTTGGCAGAGTTTTTGGCGGATACGCTCTTCTGGCCTTAGTGAGGATATTTTTTTCTCAATAAAGTTAATGCCAAATGGGCGTAGAATCTACACTTACGCCTTTTTGCCAATACATTTTCGTCTTGAGAAAAACCGCGGCTTATCCGTTTCAACCCTTTTTCCATCGAACGGTGAGAAAACAGAAAAAGAAAAAAACATTCTACGCCTTTTTGACATTTCAATCGCATTTTTAGTCTTCCATTAGTCACGCGAATTACACCGATATCGATCGCGTGATACGATACAGAAACTTGAGGTCTTTGGGTTTGATTTCAATAGCGATTCATGGTGGATCTCATAGATACACTCAATTTTTATGATTTAGAGTGTAATTCGCTTTCGGGTCAGCTCGATTGGCGAGTTCGATGCAGATCGCAGATTAGGTTCAGAGTTCTCGAAAATCCTGCGCTTGGTATATATACCTAAGTAGATTTATGAGGAATAGTAAAACAAATAGTGCCTTAAAAATGGCTACTTCCCGAAAGGGTATAAGCCCAAATAACGGAACTGAACGAATGAGTGCCTTAAATTTGAAAAAATAAAAATAAATAAATAAAAACCCAATCACGGGGAACTCTGAGAGGTTAAAATGGAAATTGTACGTAGGTAAATGACGAAACGAAAAATAGTGGACAAAGTAATTTTTTGTCGGCTTAAACTATTCAAATGCACAAAAATGTATTTTTTCAAGTAAAACTTATCCTGTCATTCATGGGCTTTCAATTCCAACCCCTTCGATTATAAATTTTTCAAGGGATGTGCAATTAGAGGAACACGGAAGATTAGACGAAAAAAAAAAACCAGTCCATTTTCGCAGACGTTGTCCAATTAGGTGAAATAACGACGAAGTAAGTAGTCGAGAGAGAGAAAATAATAGAATTTGGATGAAATAGAAGAACACTTAGTTATCTTAATCGTCACTTCCCATCGCTGGGGGTCGCACGTTGTACATATACAGCCAAAGTTTCGTGTTCGATCTGACCAACTTCCCCTACAACTTCCGACGCAAAGTGGTCACTACCTCGATTAGGATCTCTCAACTTACTACCATTACTATAAGCACTACCCCCGAAGGTTTACCCCCTTCTTCTCTGCTCCCTTTTTCCCAACCCTGTCTTCAACCCCCTGGGCTACAAACTCGTCGTTAGATAATAAACCGACACGCGCACATACATTCGTAAGCAGAGCTATACCTAGACACTTTCCTGAAGCTCTGGTATCTGTTCGCACAGAGCACAGGAATACATACGTATACGTAGCTTTCTATAACAGGTGACCAGGCACGTTTGTCGGTTCTGCTGGTCGGCAGGTGCGTTGGATAAAACGAGCTAGGGGAGCCTTGCCTCGTCCTCGTCTCGGCCAATGTGTGCCCATATATGCCGTGTGTGTTGCGGCTGAACACAATCGTAGCTCTACGTATACGTTGCGTGATTAGGGGTTGACTGGGTTTCTGCAATGTGCGATATATTATATATGGGACAGTCCATATCAATTCAGCCACCCCGTATTTTTTTTTTTTTTTTTGCCCTAAAATATGCGCTTTTAAACATCAATATATCCATGACATTTCGATAAAATTTCAGCCCCCCCCTATTGTTGCTTTTCGGAATAATTATTAACCAAGTTACAATCTTGTAGAAATCATAAAGCCTGAACTACTGGTTCGATATCAACGATTCAAACACGAAAGTTTTTATTTTGACTTGTGCTTTTCGACAAAAAATATGCTGCCATCGGAAAGAAGCTCATTGACTACTTTTGAGGATAATTTTCCGATCTTTATTGTTTTTCCACTAATGGGCAAGAGCAGATTAAACCCACTATTTTTGTATGTGATAGAGGGGGGAAATACGCAACTTCATGTAATTTTTTCAAGATGGAAGAGGTCGTCAGTGAAGAGGTGAAAATGATTTATTGTCAATTTCTGTTTATTTTTGGCTTTTTCGACGGGTGGAGGGAGACAGTTCACAATATTACGTATAATTTCCGAAGTTCTGAAGCTTTAGAATGACGAGGAGTTATTATAGAATTTTTAAAACACGAAACAACCTTTCGGATTATAAAAATTCTGTCATCAAAGAAAGCAAAATTTTTGGTTTCCAATTCCTTCTGAACACTATAAACTTTCATAACTTTGGAAATCATTTGTGATATTGTAAACTGTTCCCCTCCAAAGCCGAAAATAAACAGAAATAGACAATAAATCATTTTCACCTCTTCACTGATGCCCTCTTTCATCTTGGAAAAACTACATGAAGTTGCGTATTTTCCCCCTCTATAAGTTACAAAAATAGTGGGTTCAATCCCCTCTGGCCCTTTAGTGAAAAAACAATAAAAATCGGAAAATTATCCCTAAAAGTAGTCAATGAGCGTCTTTTCGATGGCAGCACATTTTTTCTCAAAAGGCGCAAGTCGAAATAAAAATATTTGTGTTTGAATCGTTAAAATCCAACCAGTAGTTCAGGAGTTATGATTTTTACAAGATTGAAACTTGCTTAATAATTATTTCGAGAAGCAACAATAGGGGGGGACTGAAATTTTACCGAAATGTCATGGATACATTGATGTTTAAAATGCACATACTAAATAATTTTTCAGGGACAAAAAAAAAATACGAAGTGGTCGAGTTGACATGGATTGTCCCATATATTTTTACATCGTGAATCGTTTGTCCGTCATTCGTTTGTGGCAGTAGTTGATTTGATCGTACCGCAACGTATTTTCATTAAAACTTGTCTCAAATCTTCTGTTTCTGGGCTGCGATTCCATAACTCCTATCACTGTTGATACAGGTGATAAAATAGATATGATCTATCTATTTTATGACCTCTATCGACAGTCATAAAGGATCTGTATCATAGGAAGCAAATAATTGAGAAAATCATTGAAACAATTGATTAATCTATTGAAAAAGAGTGCTTTGCATTCTATAGGCACTCCAAATTCCAGTGCCGTATCAATGGAAATATCGTCCTGATCGACATAGCACGTTCTTCATCCACAATTTCAAATAACACGTTCTTTTAGCACAATTTGAGATGGCACGTTCTCCTGGCACATTTTAAGATAGCACGTTTTTTTGGCACAATTTAAGACAGCACGTCCTTCCATACTGCCGTCGATAAATGGAGTTATAGAGGTACAACTATGTACCACGGACAGGAATATTCGGCGTGCGATTTCTGCTGTGCGAAGGTACGAATTCTGGTTGTCGGCACAAAGCGCCTGTACAGTCAAGTTCGAGTAAATCGAAGCTGAATCGATATCCTTTTCTGGCTATTTGCTCCTGGACAACACGTAACCTTTGTAAACTATGTTTGCACACATGCATATGTGGGGGTGCATGAATTTGCTGCATAAATCGCGATATCAGGGTTACGGATAAAGAGAATCAGCTACTAGCTAGCCTGGAGACTCAAACGTGGACTCTTTATTTTCGCTTTCTACTATATCTATGATTATGTATCATGTATGTACATACATAATTGCAGGCAAAGGTTATCGAAGAACAACACGCCCGCAGCCCAAGTCACCAAATATTTCATTCAGGATAATAACTGCGTTGATCCGTCGAGCATTAATTTCAGCTAATTACCCCGCTTTGCTAATACCACGTTCTAGCACTTGCCACATTGTGCTGTCCCAATGCTCATGTATTAACTCCTAATTTCTGAAGGCGATATGAAAAAAAAGGCATTGCAATCCAGGGGTGGGATTGAAGTTCTGAATTCCAAAAGTTTCGAATGGTCGAAACTCCGAATTCATTTGAGACGTGATTCTGAGTAATATAGAAACGCTAGAGTTCATAACTTGGAAAATCCGAAAGGTCGAAACGCAGAAAGTCCAAAAATCCGCAAATTTAAGGGAAGCTCGCGATTCGGAATTTTGGCGTTTCGCCGCTTTTGTGATTCGGAATTTCAATCTCGCCCCGCAATCCTTACCAAGTAAGAACATTTCTCTGCCTTTCCTATATTGAATGAAAAATTATCAACACGTGAACATGTGTTGCTGACGTATAACAGATGAGACCGATCATATAGTATAATCTAAAACGTGATTGAATGGTTCTGGGGTAAATGTCCATGAGCATGAAATAGTCAATCGCATTGGTTTTCTATCGGATAGGCCAATCAGACTGCTGCAGATATTACCATCTGGTATAATGATTGTCAGTCGAATTAGACGGGAGAAGAATTTCTAACGAGTTGGTAAAATTAGTCTCAATAAAGACCGTTTTATTCTTCCTTATTTTTCAAACGACAGACGATTGTTCAGTGATTTTCAAAATCGCTGACATCGCTTCGCTTCTCATCTATCCCTAGTTCTGTCGTAATTGAAATTATTTCACAAAATTCCCGTATCTGGTTATCAAGTTTCTGATTCCGTCTGCCTGAATGCCAGCGATAAATAAAATCGCCTGATCCTTGCAACAGGTGAATATTCGGCGCCGAGACGCGTCGAAAAATCAGGTTCTACGCTACGGGGGTGCGCGAGATGAGCGTCGCAAGTTGTTCGGCGCCGGCGCGGGCGCCGTCGTCGTACTCAATTTAGGATAATCCAATGGGATCATCCACCAATCCACTAGAGCTACCCTTGGCCAATAGAGCTCTAGGGGTGGCTCTAAAAGGCGAATAAATTTCAACGTAAATCCACTGCGCAACTATCCATTAGGAATTTTTTTTTTACCATTCGTTGAAATCCTGAAAAAAAAGCTCTTCGCAGAGTCCGAGAGGTTTTGAATGTTTCCAAAAACCAATCAAACCCCCGTAATTTAATCCAATCCGACTAATTGAGAAATAGACTTAATGCGATATTGACAGGGTTTAGTGAAAATCTCTGCGCGTTTGCATGAGAAGTGAAAACTGCGGTAAGATTTCGCAAGTCGTAAATGAAATCGAATGACTATACGGAGCCACGTGTCGGCCATTAATTACGCAACTATTTATACCCGTCGTAAGAAACTAGGGACATTAGAACAGACGTTGACGGATCCCGATCGGTCGTCTAATACGTCGTAGATCCTGGTTTGGATCCCGTGGCCTAAAAGTGGAGGTGATAACAGTTGGGGCTGACCAATACGGTCCGTTAACTGATCCCGGATTTTTCCACATTTCAGACGTTGATGGTAATTAGGAAAAAAGTCTTTAAGATCCTCTCCGCGGATCCGTTGCGAGAGTTATGCTTGAACAGGTGTTCCCGAGCCAAATCGAGAAGATTAAGATGGTAGGAAAAGATAGCGCTAGATAGAAGAAGAGATCTAGAGAAAACTTGAGAGACAAATAGACGCGGAAATAGGCTAAACTATCTAAAGCAAAGAAATGCCTCGTGACGTGGCCCTAAATCTTAGTCTGAGTTCGACGTCGACGGTGGTATAGAGAGAGAGAACGAGCGGAGGGGTTGACACGGGGGACACAGGTGGATCTAAATAAAGATTGGACTCTTGCCAACCAAAATGGCTGACTTCGACGCAGAGCGTCGCCCGAGCTTGCGACACCAAAGCGTGGAGAAGAAGCTACTAGCATTGCCTGCCCTGCACCGAGCGAATACTCGCGGTGTTGGATTTCATTGCTATGATTCCACGATCAGTTCCAACTGCCAACTCTCACTCCAGAAGCCCAAAAGAACCCCTTGCGGAGCTTTCGGAGCTTTGCAAACCCACTGCAGGCTCTGCAGCATCCTGATCCTGCATATCGACTATTGGCGATTAAAAAATGATTCTCAAGTATCATTATCACATTTTTTGTATATACTGTTCAATTTTAATCTGCAACATCAATTCTATGGTTAGAATTTTCTGAATCGTGATCTGCCGAGAGAAACGAGAAATCGAAGTTCAACTGTATAAGATCGCAATGTTCATAAAACGTTCGCGTACACGAGGCACAAGGAATAATAATATGATGAAGCTTTGGACTGGCACTTTGCATGTGGTCTCCAACGTCGAGTATGAGGAAAAAAGTTCTGTCCGGGGGGTTTGGACCGTGGAGATGATCACGAGCCGCAGCTGATCCCTGTTTTTTTTTGTTTTTTTTTTTTTTCTTTTCATCTCGTAATGGTACATACGTTTGTTTTCATCTACTTTATATGCTATCAGCCGTTAAGTTATGAGATTGCATTTTCATTCTGTTTCATAGTTTTCTTCCAGTTTTTTTTTTCCGTTCTTTCTTTGCTCCGTTTTGTATGCCGTTTGGAATCGATGCTCGATATACTTTGAATCGTGTTATTGAAACCATCAATTACAACACCAAAAATACAACACCAATATAGCGACACCAAGTGTAGTGTAAGCCTTCACCACACGCACAAGGTTATTATTTGTTAGAGAGCCCTACGGCCTACAAGAAGTACGTATTCATACATCGCGAATTGTAAATGGCTAGGACGATTTCCTTCTTCGACTCTAAGCCATTGAGAGATTTTTGATGATTGTATATGATTTATAAATCATGTTTCTAATAGAATCCCAGTCTGAAATAAACGTTCAAATAAAATTTGAAAGAGGATATAATTTTTTTTATTTTTCGTTCTTACTAATCCCGTAACTTTTTTCGAGGAAAATGAGCGGTTTTGCGTTGGCGTCGAAGCGCGTCGCAGAAAAGAAAAAATACTTCTTCGAAGTGTGTCCCCGATTTTACAGCCAAGAGACGCGACTATTCTGCGTCAACAGTTTATATCAGCAATACATACTTTTAAACGTGCGCATATAACGTTTCGAGCACTTCGCAGCTGTCTATAGAAGCCCGAAATTCAGCAGATCACGTAATGACAATTTTTTATCTGTTTATTCGTATCTTGAAAAATACGTCCCGAAACACTCGGCGACGTAAGTACGCGGGAAATTTCGAACTAAAGAAATATCTCTGGTATTTTGACTTTTCTGCACAAGATATCTACTTCTTTCCTATCTTGGTTCATTTTTCCTAATTATCTAATTTGTGGAAAATTCATCAGAAAGCTGAATAAACCTGAGAACGAAAATTGTTGGTAAAATGAAAAATTTCGTCCTGAGTGGGTGGAATCGCCCTGAATTCCTATAATCGATATCTCTGCCCTAGCACGACGATAAAAAATTAATGCATGCTATTTTCGTGCAGGCAATGGTCGGTTCATCGAAACCCGGTTAAAATCTGAACTATAGTATGGGTAAATATAATTTCGAGAAATCGAAGTAATCGTTAGATTTTTCGGTATTTATTAGAATTACATATTTTAGTCGGTCAGTCGATCGTCGTTAGTATACGAGGCGTCTTGACATAATAATGTTATAATATGGAAAACCAGTGCGTATTTTCAAGGGTAACCAAAACCACCATTGCACAGCACCTCGTCGAGGACCCGCCACCAGCAAACAAATAAAGACCCACTTACTTACTTAGGAACTACTCTTGAAACACACTCCGTAAAAAAAAATATAAAAATATAAGTAAAATAAGAGGAAAAAAAAGAATGACAGAAAATGTAAAATTAATTATACATGAGAAAAATGGAGCCCAAATCAAATGAACATGACGAAATTTGATAAAGAAGGATTGATTGAAGAATCCAGATAATTTGCACAATAAGTAAATTGATTAAGAAGACCGCGCAATTTCATGTAATGATATATAACGTTTGTGATTAATTGACTATAAAAAATATTGATAACCTTACGACATATATGCATACAAATATACATATATAATATGCGAATGATTAGATTCTTGTAGACTTGGTATATGTATAATAGTATATTTATATTAATAATAATTAGGAGTGAAAGTAAAAGTCCAAAAAAAGAAAGTAAAAAAAGTAGAAAAAAAAAAGACAAAAAGAAAGACATTAACAAACAATTCAAATCTTAAACAACCGCAATCATCATCACTGTCAAGAAAACACAACCAAATTGATCTTTGTAGATCGTATTTAATTCGTACTCATGGTTTTATATCTGTCACTGCTTGAATTCTGTCTCTCCTTCTAATCCTTAATAAGGACGCCGATTTCGGCCGTTTAGTACCCCATTAGCAACTCCGCACTGCGTCTCCCAATTGCGCGTGTGGAGGGGCTGAAACGTCATTATCTGCAGTTACTGACTGGAACTTTGAAGTACAAATATTCTCTCTGATTTTCGAAAGCTCTTTGAACAAGACCTCGACCGGGGCCAGGAACAAAAAATAACCTTTCTCATGCGACGTCATGTCTGAAGGGGAAAGTCTGAATATCTCAAAGAGGAAAAGGTGAAGGTGACTTAAGGTTCAGGGCGAGGAACCGCGGCTTCTGGAGGTAGATTCTTCAGGATCCTCCACGTCTCATCTACAATACTGATATTCGGAAGAAGTCCCGCCCCGCACCCTCAGAGAGTTACAAGGAATTAAGGACATTCCTCAGCAGGATGAATTCACAGTTTTGGAAAAATAGTTGTCCGAAAATTAAGCCATTCCGTCGAATAAATTGAATAGAATAATGGATTATATCGACTGCTTCGATCCAACGTGATAGTTTAAACGTCTTCATCGATCACCAATAAGCAATCATATGAATTGATTCCGAAATTGTAATCTTTCAACACTTTGAAACAATGAAAATAAAAATTCTTTGTAAATTTGATCCACGTGATCAAGACATGAATTAATGCGTGTATAATTTTCGCAATAATTTTTCCAAAAGTGTGCGAACCGCGTCAAGCGATAGTATGTATTCGGTAACGGATTGGGATTTGCAGGATATGATCCTGCAGGATGTGAGGAGCTTGGCAGTCCATTCGATTGCAGTGATCCGTCGATTTATCTTCGACGTTTGCATTGGTAATTTGACAATATTTCTCGTTATGATTAACGCATCGTAGCTTTAGTTTTTCTTGAAGAAGGAAAAGAAAAAAAATTAATAAATTCCAAGAAAAAAAAAACAGTTTCGCGTTACGCGCAGCGTAGACATTCGGCCCGAAATCGAGTCGGTTGAATCGACCTCTTCGATTCTTAATCATAGTATAACGTACAACCGGTGCCTGTACCGTATACAGTTTGATTCATATATCTACCAAAACTACGTAGAAAGAAAAATGGATTCAACGATAAACGACTCACCCATATTGACCAGGTAGAACTGTTGGATATCCTGTGCGAATTCCAGCTGCAAATGGGAAAGCTGTAAAGATAATGAGAAGGTTAGATATACTGCTTATATGTGTGTATGCTTAACAGTGGGAGAATAATAATATGCAATGGGTGAAAAAAATAAATGAATAAAAATGCCAACCAAAGCTCAACACCGTTCTATAAAACTAGCATGGGCAATTTAAAGAGCGATATATGTCACTACCAGACACGCAAAAGATACAAACTACCGATAAACTTATTGATGTCCCGATGGCACACGTTCCATATATTATCTGAAAACGCATTATGACCCAGTAACAAATGGCCAGGGTATAGCAGCGACTGGACTGACTCGCTCACGGCCACCATAAAGCAATCCGTCGAAAAGCACTTTCCCTCGAACATGTAAAAGTCCACCTACGTTATACTAACGCGAATCCTGTGCACGTACTAGATCCTTATAGTCACACTTATACTAATGAATGTTGGTGAGGAAAAATATGGGGGAACCAAAAAAATTTCGTTGGAATAAAACAAAACTGATGAACCGTTCTTTGATCGATGGTCAACTTGAGATTACGCTACAACGTATAAAGTAATTTATTAATATCAACGATGACCCTATTCCTCGCTTCAATATTCATTTTCCATTGCTCAAACTACGTACATGTTCGCTAATTATGTCAAACGAAACGGAATGCTTACTTGCTATCGGTTTTAATCGCGAGCAAAAAGCAGCAGGAAAATTAGTTCCTTCGAATTATTATAATTTGGGAAATTTTTCATCCCATGTTCAACAGGCATGGTGTGAATGTCCACCTCTATGCCAATTCTACATACGAATTTTCAAGAAAGTTCAAGAGTTTTATAGCTTCTCATCATCATCAAAAAATCATAATTCGTTTCATGAGACTAGGAAAAATGACCTGCTAAATTTCCGAATCGCATTAGAAATCCATAGCCTTGACGTTATTGGCAATAAATATAAAAAATGTTCAGCGGTGTTAATGATTTGGCGCGAAAAATTCGAAATGACAAAAAGCTCCCGACGTATATTCTCCTACTGACGTTTGATCATTTTGCAAGTAAACAGTTTAAAATATTGGACACTGAAATGCTTGGACGAATTTATCCATCGTTCAGCTCCGGGTGCCTGAAGCCAGCTCCAAGTTAATTTGTTCATTTGTTTACTTCAGGCGCCAAAACGAGCCATGTACGCGTTATATACGTTATATACAGACATTCCGCGTCTTGAATCTGCTGTTCTCTCTTCTCGCCGTGGTAATTCACGTGCTTGGAAACGATGAAGAATTCTGCAAATTTTTATTTTTATTTTTTCTGTTCCCATTGCCGACATTTTTGACATTTCAAAAAACACTTGATACCAATTGAGATTGACAGATATGTGAAATTTGCGAAAGTAAGAACAAAAAAAATTACTTGGTTCCTGTGTATGTTTCCAGTTTTGTCAGGTATTGAAATTTGCGGAGCCCGATCTCTACAACAACTCAAATTACGTTAGTCAACTGTAGATGTACAGAGAGTGCGGGAGGACGGCATTTGAAACTAAAATAGGCACCACGAACCGCAACGGGTAATCCCCGCTAGACCCTGCATACCGTGGACATTAGGAGGACAAGAAATTTGCAATAAAAAGACTAAACGCGACGTTGACGAGGAAGAAAATAGAAAACCAAAAAAGAAAAGGAAAAAAAAAAAAAGAAAATAACGATAAAGCTCGCGCGCTTAGACCAATTTTAGATACGAACGCGCGCGGGCAGCAATGCAGTTGGCCGACCGCCACGGTCGTCGACTACGAGCTAAAGTGACTCACGTGGACGACGTAGTAGGTAAAGAACGTCACCGAAATTCGTTGCAGTCAATTGTCTTTCTCTGAAAATTCATGTCACCCTTAAAAGTTGAATAATTATCTACTGAGAAAGTAAACGAATCGACTTTTTTTGTTTGCCGTCCAACGATTCTGATTTAAGGCGATATGGGAGTCTGTTCGAAATTCCATTATTACCAATTGTTATCAACTCGAAAACGCGAATCGTAATTTCTTGACGACTATACCCAACCGATCCGAATAAACCTAATCGACAAATGAATTGAGTCATTTGGCAGAAAGTGGCCAAGTATGTGACTTCGTCGAAAATACTGATAGGGTTTCAGTAAATCTCGGGATTTTTATGTTAGCTGGGTTAGGTTAGAAGTGATCTCCACTATATGACCCTAATTTCAAGTAGAAACAGTATTCCAACTTGGAAATTGATAACCAAAGAGCCGCTCGCGCGATAAATCTGCAAACTGATGATTTCTCGCGACATACGAAAAGCTTAGAAAATAATCGGCCAATGACGAGAGCTTTATACCTTAACGGAGAATTGGGCTCTAATCTGACGGTGACAAATGATCGACATTAGTTAGACCCCCGCAGTAAGTCGGTGAAGTTTACCCCATTGTGAAGAAATTCGGTCGTGGCAAGGAACGTTACTTCATTGGCAGACGACAGGGTGCGTAGTCGTTGTGCCGCACACTACGTTGATATATACCTCCGACGACGTAGCCGTATTTCGTTAAAGATTATCGATTTACTATATGAACACTACTTTTCGAGGGTGTACGGTCGTTAGAAGTTCGAAGGGTTGGTTTGACGCGCTGACGTCCAAACTTTTTCAAACCTTTTAGACCCGGGGCTAAAGAAAGGGGTGAAATGTATGTCCTTCGGCAAGTGTCGCTGCAAATTCGCCTATACGCTTCGCCAAGCTACGAAACCACGACGAAACCCGAAGTTTGGCTTGAGTTCGAAATCGCAAATTTTTTTTTTTTTTTTCGTTTGCCGATCACCTGATCCCCCCACTCGAATACCATTGGTTGCGTGGGAACGCAGCTATAACCTACTATAGGTAACTATGCGGAAAAAATGTTTTTTTTTTTTTATTTACAAACAGCGCGGAGATTTTTCAGGGTTGTTACGTTTTTGAGAATCTGAAATAACTGATTTTTCCAAGTATTCCAGCCTGAAAATAGGGCTTCGTTCTGTTACTTGTCAGGGGTGATGCCATTGAATAACATCATTTGCTCATTACGTTAGTATCTCTAATAGTGCCTATATCAAATCACGCACTCTATGTCAGTAGCTACTAGGTATACGCTCCGATATCGAAGACACAAGTGCGTGCGATTGGACGTCGTTTTTAGTAGTCGGATGTAGTTTTTTCAAAAAAATACGAGACATTTCGCGTAAAAAGAAACTCTTATAAGTTCTAAACGAGATGAAAATCCAGTCCGATTCAAGAAATTTCCAGAATTTCCTGACTTTTCCCTAGCATGCGGGATTTGCTGACTTTTCCTGGGTTTCTAGGTTTTCCCTGATACCTACGTATACCAACCCTGTTTTTTTTTTTTTTTTTTTTTCTTTTAAGATATTACAAAAATCTGCGGTATTTGGTACAATCTGCGATTGTAACTTTACCTGGCTGACATATGAATGATACTACAGGTTCTGTCATTTCTGGAAAACAGAAATTTTGTCCTTCATGCTGCAGCGGATTTTCGGGAAATTGAAAGAACATTTTTTTCACTCGTTTATCTGATGATAATTTTCCACTTTGCACAAAGGCGAACATACGTGAAAAATGTTTTCAGCTATCTGTTAATTTTTTCCGCCTCATTCTACCTTCGTTGCCTTTGCTGCTTTTTGTTAGGGTTTACCCACGCGCCACTTCCTTTTTACGAAACTTCATCAAAAATTCATACACCAAAATCGATCCTCGTGCTTAACGTAGGGCCACCCCCTAAGCACGGTATCCGAAAGCAACTGCTATGCTACTTTTTTCCTTTGACTTTCGGCTCGTTGTTCTATAATACATATATAGAGTTCAGAATTTTTTTTCTAACTCTATTGTTTAGGAATTTGATTTTGTCTGCAACGTTCATTCGCTGAACATTCGAATTACTATTCATACTCGACACATTTCCTTTATTCTCCTTTCCACAATACAGTTATGGCTTCGGAAGCAAGTATAATTTTTCAACTTATGACTTTCTTCCATACACCATCGTAGAACGGGTCGATAACCAATCAGTAACCGATGGTCAAGTTAATTTTTGATTATTCATTGCCACATCATCGCTTTGAAGAACTTGAATTGAAATGATAGTTCAGCCAATACGACGTGAAGCAAATTGTCAAATAAAAGTCACTCTACAGCACTCATATAATTATTATTATATTATACTGATCAATCAATTCACGTGGATGATACAATAAGATTGGGTCAGACGGGACACCCTGTAGCAACGAAGAATTCGTTGCCCTGTAGCTGAAGGATGCCAGGAAATAACTCGTCGATTTCACGTTCGGTTTCGTGAACTTGTCTCAATTATTTAACGAGTCTATTGAACCCGTCGGTTCACTAGGTGGATCGTAAATGTTGCACACAAATTGATTATCTCCTTGTTGACCACGCCAAGGTAAAGCCTAAATATCCCCTAGATATATGAGAAACTGATGTGCAATACCCAACCGCACAACCCCATCAATTATTACCAAGAATAACTTCATTACCGCTCACTCAATTTTCATCCCTTCTATACATTCATGTATCAGGGTGGATAAACCTTCACATTCTGACCAACTAATTGAAACCAAAATCAACTATCTAGATTGAGTCGGGTCTGATGAAGACGTTACCTCACAAAACTGCTACAAATAGACGCTTTAAAAATTACTTGAAATCTACGAAGCTTTCGTTTAATTGGAGATGATTAATTCGGTACATACGTCAAGGTATGATTCCCTAACCCTTGAATCTGACAGAGAGGAAACTACAAAAGTCAGAAAGTTTTTGGGTCATGACTTAGGGTATATTTCAGTTCAATGATGACTTGATCGATTGAAAATTGGTGTTCAGAAGAAGACGTGATCATTTATACCAGCGTTGAACAACGCCGTTTGTCGTCGAAACCGTAGGTACACGTGGCTTTGCAAGGTTCGAATAGCCTTCTCTTTAACTTATTACAATTTTAACAAAGGCGGTCTCCCTGCTACACATATACCCAATAATTTATGACGTCATAATAGCGGGAGTACAGCTACACCGTACGATTGTTATGAAATTTTTTTTTTTTTTTTTTTCTCAAGTATACTTGGAGTGCTTGAAGAACCTATAACTCCTGCACCGAGCAACCACTTGAGGAAACTTACCAGTGAAGGTGAAGACGATAAAACAGAGATGTTAAAAAATATATAAAAAAATGTTTCTGAGTTTGCACAGTCGCTCGTACACCTGCTATGCTAATTATATCGCAATTCCATGTAAGTACCGATCGTGATCTACTAATCTTCAGCTCGATCCACTGAACTTGTCTCATTCTGGTTTTACTCTATACCTGCAGATTACAAGTAGGTATTTGACAACTGAACGGAAACTGATGTGAAAATTTACCCTCACACCTAAAATGCAGGTGAACTGGTTTGTGTAATTTCTACAGCTGTTTTCATGATTGAATATCATTGTCTTCACTCACGAGTGGTATTCTCATTGAAATTTTGTCCGAATTTTGGAAACCGTGGCTAGCGAGATAACCAAATTGCTGAATGTGGTAAGGAATTAACATATTTTAAGAACATACCTATTCATCTCGAGTAAAAAATTTCGCAATAACTGTCGGAGTAAAGAACGTATGTCCCGCAGTAGCGTGTTTGAGTTAATTAAAAAAACAGGTTTGACTTGGTATTTCGAAATAAAAATGAAGGATGAAGCTCTCTTAAATGTGACTAATATACTATATTATATGATTCAATTGAAAACGATGGCTAATCGAAAGTGTCAACAACACTTGTTGCCGGTCACGTGGTTACGCAACACGGTATAGTTAAGCTTGGGGTTTTTTTTTTTTTTCTTCATTTTTTGAAAGAAATTTCACACCTGATGCGATTGCAATTCGCTTCGAAACGAACCGCCCACAGACGCTGGGCAAATATCTTCCTCTAGATGATCCTACTTTTAATACAAACTAATATATGTTGGCCCGGAGGCTCAAGGCTCCAATAAAACTTCGCTTTTATTTCGAGGCTCCTGGTTATCGGTGAATACGACCAACGGCTCTATAAACTTCTAGTTCTTAAATTAACTTTAATTACTCCTTCACGCGGTCCCGCAGCTACTTCAGCTGCCAAGCTTTTCGAAAGGACGCGACGATACATTTAAATGCAGGGAATACTCGCACCTAGATAATAAATCTACAGGTGTGATTATTAGCCGAAAATCTATAAAGAATTGAGAATTAAACGTGGTTTCTGCCTCGTTTCTGGAATTTTTAATTCAATCCCAGTGTGTGTACGCTTGAAACTCCACTTTCTGAAAACCGGATCTAGGTGATAAACTAATTCACTCACTCGCTTGCAGGTTACCCCTTGGTTTCGCGCCCAGGATCGCCAGGTTTACGTTTGCTTTCCTTCCGTCGATTATGGGATTTGGATCCTTGCAGGCTCGTTCCGCTGCTGGTCTGTCGCCCATTATTACCTGAGTAGAAATAACAGTCATGTGAATTGTTGCATTTTTATTTCTTAATTATTTTGCCTCAAAATTCGCTTTCAATCGTTTGGTAGTTTTTCACTGCACGCAGAAGGGAACAGAATAGTTTCCTCACCAATCTTGAGTTAACTCTGCAATTCAATATGAGTTTGAAATCTCAGTCTTCTCACAGTGGAAGATTCAGTAATTCGAATAGTGGTTCTTTTCACTTCGAAACAGTGGATTTGTATTTGTACTCCAAAAAATTCAGGAAGTCAATTTTCTACATAAGTTTCACATACAACACCATTTTCTACGTAACTATATCTATAGGAGCTCGAATGGTTTCCACAGTATTTTCTGCCATCCAAGATACATAGATCCGAATAATTCAAAATTCACTATTACGGCACGAAATCCAACAGAACAAAAAAATTATTCATCTCAAACTGAATTACTGTAGAATGCTAAATAATCACGAACTTTATTCTCTCAAACTATTGAAACCAGTAAAGCTACTTTGACCCAGAACGGTAGGTACGTTGACCATTCGCATTTTTAGTTCAGAGTGCTTTTAGTGCTGAATGCAAACTGATAATACCGCTGATTACAGATGAATCTCTTCATTTTTAATAAGGAATAAAACAGCTAGTGCGTATTGAACTTCAATTTCTTGAACAGAATCCGGTGAAATTATAACTTGAACAAGAAAGCGCGACGAAAAAAAGAATTTAAGAATGAATTCAGTTTGAAGTTAGTTCTTGGGGTACGTCTGTAGCATCCTGAAGAAGCGACAGTTTTGCTTCACTTTCTGACAGAGCATTCGATGTACTTCATAAATGATTTGGTTTTGTAACGTGTGAAGGTGTTAAACGTGAGTATAGCATAGATAAAAAATAAAAATAGAATGAAAAATAGAACTTCAAAACGTTTGTAAGAACAGCGTGGCGCATTAACATATCAATATCACGAGGAAGTTCCTCGGCTGATAGCTGGGGTAAGAAATGTTCTTATCCCCCGGACTGGGAGCGGTGAAAACGTATATCTTTCGTATACATAAATAAGCAGCTTTATTAACACGTTAAAGTCGACGTTCAACAAGCAATACGTGTACAATATGGTTGTACGATATATTACTTTCAACAATTTTGCAAAAGGCGACAGTCGACGAGAAACTCACAATATTTCAACAATTCTCAGGACTTCGTAGATCCATGATCAGCGCGTTTTCATATTTTGATGAATTTTCAATCTCCCTCGTTAATAAGGAGAGTGACCATAAGTGGACACTTTGATTTGAATAGAAATTTAGCAGTGTAGGTAGTCCTTAGTCTACTGATCAAAACGCGCATATGTGACATTAGGGCAGTAGATGCCCTGAGATCAGGCGAAAAGATAAAAAACCTTTATTTTTCAGAGTTTTTTGAACATTCATTTATTCATTTTCATTTTTTGACTCGCCCCTCCTACAACACCTCTTGGATGGGAATCAAATCTCTAAAATTGATTTTCATACTTACTAGCCGCAATTGAAATTCCATTGGATATTAAAATTCCATAATTTGATTCATCGAATAAATTGTGTTATCCACAGATTTCATAAGAAATTGTTTTTTAATATCATGTCCTACTACTTCGTGAAATTTCAGTTTCAATTTGTTGGTTCTCATGTGTTGAATGTGTTACAGTCTTATTGTGAGACTTAATTCGATGAATCAAATTATGTAGGAATTTTAATGTCCAATGGAATTTCAATTGCAGTTGGTAAGTTTGAGAATAAATTATGGACATGTGATTTCCATTCCAGAGGTATTCATGGAAGGGTGACTTAAAAAATAAAAATAAATTAATCAAATTTGAAAAAACTTGTAAAACATGAAGGTTTCTTATTTTTCTGCTTCACCCTAGGGCGCCTACTGCCCTAATATCATATGACGATTTGATCAGTACACCGGGGACTACCTACGGCTGAATGTTCATCCACATCGGAGTGTTAATTTATGGTCACTCTTCTTCTAAGATCCTCATTTATCATTTATATAATAAATGATTATGGAATAACCTATTCCAGTCAGAAATTGACGAAATTTCTGATTTCGTTAAAAATCAGTTGTTTTCCAACGATTGTATTGAATATAAGTACTTGAGTATTATAGGCCGACATACGAATTCGATATCACAACTGAATTGATTGACTCGATTCCATACGTGTATCGATTTCATTTATCGTGCGATAAAAAAGCACAATGCTGCACTGAAATTGTTTTGTACTATAATTATCTCTAGACATCGTTATTAGTCATTAAAAGTAAAAGGAGGGAGAGAAAAAAGAAAGTGAAATTTACTCAAAGCTGTCATCGTTTAGCTGGCCGTGAATATACAACGTCTGGGTAATCTCAGGTGTGAGAAGCCGTACATGCGATGTTCATAATGCGAAGAGCTACCGGATCACATGACTACTTAAACTCGTCGATAATACGTGAAAAATAGACCGCAACAAGATGAAGAGGATGTGAGCAGTAATGAGTGAATGACTTTTCACGATATTGATTCGGTTCGATTATAGCTCTATAATTTTACAGTATCAACGACGCGTTTTTGTTTCGATCGATTTCATCGATCTATTCATGTGCGTACGTGTTCGCTCGCGTGTAAGTAACTAAGGATGCAAGGTATAATTTTCTTTCAGAAATCACCGTTGCAACTGAAAACAAAAACACACATCACGAATTGTATTGTATATTATTATCATACTCTTAAGGTGATTTCAGGATATACATGAAGAACCGGAAACATGAGTTGATCTAAAAAATTATCGAACTGCGTGGCAGATCAGATAAGTGAAAAACGCAATACGTCGCAGTTAAAAAAGAGTCGAATATAAGTCATAAGACCAATTTATTCATTTACCAAAGTTCATTCCACATCATTACTATCATCTTACTTCAGATCACGTTCCCCATGAATTTAGGCGCACTGTCATAGGTGTACGTTAGTCTAATTCGACTTCTCTCATAGCAGGGTTGTTTCGAACTGGTGCTGTCGTTAATCAACTAATATTAGGTAATATTATCATTAAGATGTTCCGAGAAAAGATCGAGAGTTACAATCCTGCTGTGATTTGATACCATATTGGCCCGAATATAAGTCGACTCCCAATTTTTTATCTCTGATTCGGGACTTTTTTTGGATCTGAATATAAATCGAATTTCAGGAGCAAATTACTTATCATCACAGATGGACATCCATTTACAATACAGAATTTAGTTAAATACGTAAAGATTGAACCTGAGTCAAACTAAATTACCTACAGACATCTTATCAGGTGTATTTCGATCGGCAGAGTCTTTTTGTTAGTCTTCTGAATCATTGCACGTACGTAATATCTCATTAACAATTTAGTCATCTCAAATTCAGACCGATGTTTTGCGAAAAACTTGAAATTCGAATATTACGATTAGCGGAGTTTCCGGAGGAGTACGGTGTTTGAGGGTAAAATCGGTGGGGTGGGATTGAAGTTCCAAATTTCTGTCAAAATTCCGAATTTATTTGAGACGCGATTCTGAGTTTCAAGAAACGTTAGAGTTCAGAACTCGCAAATTCCGGAGGGTCGAAATGCAGACAGCTCAAAGATTCAAAAATCAAAAACGCAGAAACTCCAGGAATCCGCAAATTTAAGGGAAGGTTTCGAGTTTACAAAGCTGTCAAGTAAATGACGTTGCATAAGTTAATTCCAAGATTCGAAGTTTTGGTCATTCGGATCTTCATAGCTTTCGGAATTTCGAACCTTAGGTGTTGTTCCCTTCCGAATTTTCCAAATTGGTTACCCAGACTTCCGGCGCAATAATCTTTCCAAGAACTGTGAGTCGGTTGTATCGAAATTCGGAACTTTGACCTTTTGGAGCTTTTGAAATTCACAATTTCAATCCCGCCCCAAAAGGGTCACCAGAAACCTCAACCCTATGACATTAATTCGAGCAATACGGTGGTAAAATTAATTAGCTTACAGCATGGAATAATTTGCTAAAATTTGGTACAGATTCCGTTAGGAATGCCGATTGAGGGCAATCGTTACGCAGAGGTTTTTGGAAACAAAACGCTGTAGGTTAGTCACTCAAATTCTGCATATAAAACACGGTTTAGTTTGTTTTTATGAAAAAAGTTCAAAAGTTCTATTTTGGATACTTACGAAACCGTATCCTCTGCTTTTGCCTGTCTGTCTGTCCGTGATAACGACTGCCTCTTCGATGTCCCCATAGACGTTGAAATGTTCTCTTAAACTTTTATCGGTTGTGTGATAGGGTAGACCACCGACGAACAGCTTCGTCCAAGTTGTGTCTTTTTGCTGTGGCGTAACTCCCGCTAGTGCACCCAACCCCGATACTAATTCATCCGGCCCTGGGGCCCCAACGGCGCCAACGGCACCCAGGCCAGCTGCTCCGGGCATCAGCATTCTCAAAATTTTGAAAGCTTTAGGTAACAAAAGTCACAAATATAATCCCGTCCTCGCCTTTCGGTCGCGATTTCTTCTTATTATTAATATCACAGACTGTTGATCATGTATCGTGGAATGATTTCTGCAACAAGCAAACAAAAACAGATTTTATATAAATCGATCTCGCCCTGATTTACTCATTTTTCAAAATCTCATTCCATTTCCGAAGAGTTTATCCTGTCATAGAATTTGCCGGCTGTAACAACATCACCCATCGATAGCTATACAGTCAACTAGATACGCGAATAAACTTCAATCATACTCGATCGTTGTAGAAAACAGAAAATTGAAATAACTGTCCAAAATCAACTGGTAAATCGATCGATATATTCTGGACAATAATTTTGCCTAGTTGGCAAATTCATAATCTATATTTATCGCTGCAGCACGTGCCCCTTGTACAGCAAAGCTAAGCTTCACTACCCGTTCTAGCTAGAACGTGATTTCGAATGATTACTCTCAACCAATTCTCACGGATCCGTAACAGAAATTACAATAAGTTATAAGACGGTTATTATTCATGATTGAAAATGAGAATTCGTCGTACATCTCGGCGAGTAGGTGTGAGACTATTAATTCAAGTGTACGTCCAACTCGTATTGAATTCCTCAAACGAGGAGAAGTATTTTTTTTTTTTTTTTTCAGTCCTGCGTTTTGTTCACGCAGCTGTAGAAACTCGATCAGCATATGTCTTGTCTTGCTCACTATCTCTGTCTTCGTGGAATGAACGAAAAATCGAGAAACTTTTCATTAACGCTACGCGCGAAAATGAAAGACAACCGAAATCGTAATTTCTCATGCTGATCATCCCTAGGGATGAAAATAATGAAAAATCTCTTTTTACAGATGTCTCGAAAGTGAACACAGCCTGGTGACGGTTGTATATCCTATTCCTATGCAGGGGGCTATATACCCAGGACGAGCTCTCTCAAGTCCATATAATATCGTAAACCCGAAAGTAACGGGTCTTTTCGAAATAGTATATGGACCGTATTATTCCCGGACCCTAAATACCCTGCAGTACAGCACCTAGAAATTCGTTTGAAATTTCCGTTGTACATACATATACCCTGGCTGCATATCCTGCAGGTAGAGGGAATGTTTCGCGATGGTATAACCTCAGCCACATCCAGAGTCCCAAAGTGTGAGTATAGCCTCTCATATTAATACTGCCGGTAGCTCTGGCTCTGGTTCTGGCTCTGGCTGTGGCTGAGGCAAGGGTAGGAGGGCCCTAGGGCCCAGAACTTCTCCCCCTTCATCCACCCTATTCGAATCCCCGAACGGCAGCTGCAGAACCGGTGTACACTGTATAATCATATTGTGCCGTACTGGATAAAGCCCTCGGTGAATTTCAGTTTGAATGGAAGTAGAAACGGCGGAGAAAGAAAAAGAAACGACAAAAAAAAGGAAAAAGAAGAGAAAGAGAAAAAGAGAGTAGAGAAAAAAAAAATTAGAATAGAGGGGATCGCTATCCGGAAAATCAATCGCAGAAATATATACGGATGCCTCTCTTGCCTTTGCAAAGGGAGAAAGAAAAAAGAAAATAAGAGAGAAAAAGAACGAAAAAAAAAAATAGGAAAATAGAAAAGGAAAGCTGGCCAAATGAAGGGAGAGGAAAGGAAAAAAACAGATGTTTGCAAGTTGCTGGCTGGTGTGCTCGACTCTTGGTAGTGTGCCGAGAAACTAAACACTATTTATACAATCAAGGCTAAATGCGGCGGGTGCATGAAAAATTCTAAGCCCGGTACGATCAGCAAAATTTTCACAACAACGATCATCGGCTACTTTTGGCAAACTGAATGAATTCCCACTGCAGACTCTCAAATTTGAAGAAAGGGAAAAGAAAAAAAAAAATGACTAAATAAATGGAATGATATGAGTTTTCTGTGCAATCTCTAGATAGGAAGCGCAAAATACCTGATCAAATCGATGAGAATGATTATTTGGCAATGAACATTCAGCGAGAGGATTAAATTCGATAAGCGAATCGACGAGCCAAGATTTCGAGACGAACACGTGGTTTGGTTTAGTTTTTTTTTTTTCTTTCCATTTTTTCAAAGAGAAAGGGGTTGATGAACTAATCGCGCCCCCTCGAACGATATGAGATTATCGCATGCGGAAGACGCAGTGATTGCAGTTTGCACCCTCGTTGCTGGGGCCCGCGGTTTTTAAATCGTCGGATTGACGTAAGTTGGGGGCTACAATGTAGCGGTAGACTGAAAGCCGCATGTTGTTTCAGTTTCAATGATAATGTCGGTTTAGAACTCACCTTTTTTTTCCTTAAACTGTCGAAAGACTGAAGTTTATTAATCCCACACACAATTAGAACGAGGCCGATGTACAGGTAAATATGTATATATATATATATATATTATATATTCGGTCTCAAGATCACGAATTAACAACAACAAATAAATAGAAACATGAGAAACTTTGCGGTTTTTAGATGGATTTTATTTTATTTTATTTTATTTTATTTTTTTTGGTTTCAAGATTTTTATATTTAACTATAACGATCCGAGTATTCGGCTTATCGGCCGATTTGCACGAGGTGACTTACAAGTTTTACGTACAACAAACAACAACGCGCGACACGGTCGAGCGTCCACGTGCGAGTGCGGACAATTTTCTGGCGAGCTAGGCTCGTTGGGTACGCTGAGGACTGCGCGGCTTTCGCAGCGGCGTAGCTATCCCCATTTCTTGTACACATTAGCTTCTTACGTACTTACACGTATTTTTCAACGATTCAATTCTAAACTTTTATTGCCAATGTTTAGCCGCCTAATTTCTTCGATCAACTCAAATTTGGCTATAATAATTCGAATCAAATGCAAACAAATGTCTAGTTTCCTTTTTCCAATTTATGATCTCACATTTTATTCAGTCATCGATTCTCCTCTCTCAGCTGAATTATTAGCCTTTGTGACGAATTGCTGTTGTCCCTCTTCTTCTGCTTCTTCTTTCTCTTCTTTTTCATGACGAATGACTATATAGTAGTTATAATTTTATAATTATAATGACTAATAATAATATAATTACGATAACTTTAAATTATCTGTAACCAAAATGCAACGATATGAAAGCTGCTGGTCCATTCAAGAAATAATGATTAGCAAAAGCACCGGATTGATTGAACATCGATTTGATCAAAACTAGTTTACATTTACCCGCATGGATATAACAAATTGGTTAATGTATACTACTCGTGATACAATGACATGTATAATGAAAGTGTATGTACGCTGATGTTGTGTACTTTGTATCGCAATTGAAATTACCGATTCGATCATCAAATTTTGTGGCCATTATTCTTCTATTTTTTCCCGCCATAGGAAGTACCGCAGGTTTGGCAGACTGGTGTGAGAAAATTAGGTTATCGTGAGTCGTACGCCAATGGATCTGGTCTCCAATCCAAACTGCCAATCCCTCCCCCTGAACCAGCGACTCGGTTGCCCCACTCCTAGACCGCTTTAGTCGACTCTTCAACAACCTACAGTCCTCTTCATCTACGATATATCTTCGTGTATATGCTAATGTCAGAGTACCGAACTCCCCATATACGATATGGAAGTTAATTAACCCGGTCCGCGGGCCCGAAGACAACACGTTCGAAGCATATAATTTGTACAATTCTTTTTAAACGTATGACAATTCTTACTCAAAACTCCGCACACACACACACACGTATAACCTATTCTATTCACTCTCATCTATTCATACCTCAATACCTACGTATATTCGTGTGTCGTACAATTCTAGATACAGTTTATGGTCACCCACCGGTCTTTAGCCTTGACCAATTGACCAATAACGTACACTGCACTGTACGATAACAGTTAACGGACTCTTTCGTACGTATCTAGAGCTATACGTCTACCTGTCGTATGTATAAAGAAATTATTTTTCATTTTCAATTGGCCGATTAGTT
Organism: Ametastegia equiseti; assembly: GCA_963989295.1. Taxonomy (NCBI): domain Eukaryota; kingdom Metazoa; phylum Arthropoda; class Insecta; order Hymenoptera; family Tenthredinidae; genus Ametastegia; species Ametastegia equiseti. Next base: position 25,498,682 of record OZ022389.1, read on the forward strand.
CTCCGACATTTTGCCACGATTTTAATTTTTCCTTCAACTACCATATAGCACTGCGAGAGCTCACCCTCGAAGTAAGCTCCGATAAACCTTTCCAAGAGCAGGTACTTGAGCTGGACCTACGCTGCAAGATTATCTACTTTTTGAAATTCAAGTCTGAAGGAACAGCATTTGATAGTTCCAACTCAAGTCCATCCAGTCCTCCATTATACTCGTATTGCTTATCTTGAATCATCTCTAGGACAAAAGTCACGAGTTTATCAAATAAATTCACAATTTCTTTGGGCTCCATCGATTGCGTCGCGATTGAAGAAACTTTGGTCAATGCGGAAAAAAGCACGTCATATGGACGGCTCAAAATGAGGCTGCAGTGACAAAGAGCATGAAGAAAATCTCAAGTTTAAAATTCCAGTACCGTACTAGATTGTAGGTACGACGCATCAGTTTTTCCATTGCACAAATACACTCGGAAAACAAGTTTGGCAAATCCAACCGCAATAATTCTGTTGGTGGTTTTTTTTTTTTTTTTTTTTTTTTTCTTGCGATTCAACAGAATTCTGTTCAACAATCGACAAACTATTTTGCTATGTTAATTCAACTAGAATTGACGAACAAGAATCTGTCTTTAAATCTACTCTACATTTTGTTGGCTGTATATCTACCAAATTTTTTGTTGATTCAATAAAATTCTGGTCGATTTAACGACACTTTTTTCTGATTGTATTCGTGAAGTTGTATTAGACGGTTGGGCGTTGATATGTAAGAAGCTTGCGAAATTGCCACAAGCCATACCTGATCAAAACCACTTCTCTCCGTGGCTATAAGTTTATACATCGCATTTTCGTCTGAATGAGTATAGATAAGACATTTCGACTACCGTATCAGCTGTTCAAATTATTATTCAAACCGGCAACAGATGTCCACGGTCTCTCAGCGCACACCTCGGTGGTTACGGAAAACTATTGAGTAAAAATATGTGCGTTTCTGCATTTCTATACATGGATAAACCTTTGAATCATAAGTAGTTGGCAGTTGATCCTAGCGGATAATTCGCCTGCACTTACGCGAATTTTCATCAGTTTTAAACCCCGCGAGTTTTTCCGCAACCCTTTTTTCTCCGGCTGCAGGTACGTATGTATACGTAAATACTATGGAAGTTACTCTGTACGTGGTATTATACACCGAAGTTGTACGTACACACGCGTGTCTGTACGCGTCCGTATGAGACCCCATAGGTTCCATGGCACGCGCTACCAGCTGTCCCACAGCTGTCCTCCGACCTCAGTCCCCCATACGTGCCGGGGCTCCTATACCTACCGTGGCACGTCGTACACAGTCCGTTTTTCAGGGCTCATGCTTCGTGCGTAAGTATCTCTAGACCCCGAAACCCCGAACCCCGCAGCACCCTCTGCCCCAAACACTTTGAGCCACAAAGCCGATGAACACGTGCGTGTAGACGACGGATGCCTCGGAAAGAATCGTCGAGCGTTTTCGTTTGCTCCGAAGCACGCGACTATCAATTTTTTACCATTTTTTGGTTTGTTTTTGTTTTTGTTTTTTTTTTTTCCAAATTTTACCGTGTGATGATAATCAGGGTTGTTTTTTAACTCGATTTCCTATCCCAAGTATCGTAGATATGGATGCGGTTTGCCATGTATCCGTTGTACAGTCCCGGTGTGGGCTTACAGGAAATCGTACCGCTCTCGTTGAGTATCCTCCTTTGGAGGCTATAGGGTTTCCGGAAAAAAAGAGACACGAAATACGCAGGCGTACGTGGATGAAAAAAAAAAATGAAGAGACGAAATGAACAAGAAAAAAAAAAAAAAAATTAGAGAGAAGAGAAGAGCAGAGTGAGAGCTGAGGACCGGAAGCTCCAGGGCGTTCAACTCCGACACCCAGTATATTTAGATTTAAAGGGACTTCCCCGACTAATCTGATTCCGAAGATCTCCACCTCGAAGGGTGCGCGCTTTTGCTACCATCTGCACTGAGAAAAAAAATTTGTTGAATTTACTAAATATTTCCAAATAGGAAAATTAGTTGTAATAATCAGGTATGCATTTCTCCTAAGCGAGAATTAGTTGACGGGAACGTAATTTCTTCGTTTCGAGAAAATATTTGGTTGCCTGAAGCAAATATCTATTTCGCCGCCCGTGACCGCCCATTTTTTTGACTCAAACGATATTCTTTTGATTCAACAAATTCTTTTTCTCCGTGTGATCTCCCCATTCCTCCTTCTTCTTCCCGCGTCTTCCACTCTCTTATTATTATGGACCAATCGAATGAAACTGAAGGGGCGATTGAAGTTCCGGATTCTAAAAGTTCCGAATATTCCGAATTTATTTGAGACGTGATTCTGACTTTCTAGAAACGTTAGAGTTCAGAAATTGCAAATTCAAAGATTCGAGAGTTCAAAACTCAGAAGGTCCAAAAATCCGAAACTTTTAGCGAAGCTCGTGACAAAGCTGTGAAATAAACGACGTTGCATGGCGCAAATCCCGAGATTCGTAGTCTCGGCATTTCGGATCTTTAGCTGTCGGAATTTTGAACCTTCGGTGTTTTTGAATCCGCGGTTTTTCAAATTCGCTACGTAGACTGTCGGGGAAATAATTCTTTTAAAAGCCGTAAGTCGGTACTATGAAAATTTGAAATTTTGACATTTCGCAGCTTTTGAAAATCGGAATTTCCACCCCACCCCAACTAAAGCTTGCCAGTCGTCATAGTACGGTAAAGTCAATTAAAAGAATAAGTAGAACGCATTTTACCTACAACAGAAATGAAAAAAAAATTAGAATAACCAAAAGTAGAAAAAACAAAAGACAAAATGGCGTGTACATGAAAGATAAGTTAGATTGATGATTTTCCACTTTTCGGACATACCATAATATTTTGTGGAATATATTCATGGTTGTCACACGGAGTTTTTATCGTTTCAACCGTATAAACAGCTCGACCTGATCGTTGGGTTTGATTTTGAGAGGTCAGGGGTGAAATTGTTGGCTTTCATATACGCTTTGTGGATTTGCGATTTTACTCTCTAAAGTTGAATCAGTGAAAATTCACTGCTTGCAGTTATAAGTCTACCACTGAGACCAATCAGTGGCATACTTATAACTGCAAACCAGTGACTATTCACTGTTATCAGTGAATTTTCACTGATTCAAATTTAGAGTCGAGATACGCATTAAGTCTGGAGAGGTATAGCGAGATATAGTATCAAAGAAAAATGTGGGTAAAAATTTGCATTCCGAAGGTTCATTGCGATAATGGATTATTTTTTGAGCTAAATTTTTGTAACGAAAAAATTTAGACGAGTGAAAAAAAAAAACAAAAAAAACCAATTCGCTAACTGGGGTACTCTGTATACTTTCTGGCACAAAATTGTTCAACATACTTCGTGAAATGTATTTCGTGTCTAGAGACACAATACGCGCGGTGTGGCCTTCTAGAAATAGCACAACTTCGCCCTGACGTGAGTACGACTGAAGACGATTTTCGAATTCTCTTCTACACTGTCATTTCATTGGCTAGATTTACCGGAATAACCAACGTCCGGATCAAGACTTCGAATCTTCTTTCCAACTCATCTCTGATATCGCGCCATCCCGATGACAAATTTATAGGTGAAAATATGATTTCGTTCAAATCCGTCCGAAAACATCATAAATGCATTGGTTGATACGAAGATCCGAGATAATCTGCGGTAAATATGAACAAAGCTAGCGGTGATCGTTTCTAAACGCAATTATAACGCAGATGATAATCGTAGAACAATTGTTTAAACATGAGGAAAGGAAGTTCGAAGGGTGACAAATGATGCTCTAGTTTTTCTATTTTTTAAATCGCTAATTTATTCGCTATGATAAAACAGAGCGGTAGTTATGATGGCCACTTTACTCGTCATTAACTATTTTCACATAATATTTACAAAAGCACGCGTTCAGTTGATTCTGGTGTGAATAAAAAACAACATGCATTTATTCTAGACTGGGAACACGTGTTTCAATATACATGTGGATAGACAAATAAGGTACATAGGTTGTACATAAGTTATAACCATTCATCAGTAGTAAACTATCATGGTTTACAGTCAAATCGGTAAAATTTAATAATCTTATTTATAATATGCACAGAGGTTTATACAAGCCAGAGAAATCATTTCGAATACGAGCTAACGCTGATTCTATTTTCGGTGGATGTTACAACTAGAGCTAACTTACACACAAAACTATTCTGTACCTATAACAGCCGAAAGCACCGAAATGACAGTGGTCAAATATTTCGCTAAGATAGACAATTCCACCTCATCAATCTCAGGAATGTTGTCACCTAGGTACCTGTCAAATTCCGGTAATCTACAATCTTTGAATATTCTTTTCCTCGATTGGATCTTTACAAAAAGGAGTCTGAAATTAGTACTAGTAACAGTCGTCGTGGCTAGGCTTAACATTGGGCAAGTCTTGTCCCCTGGCTTTGTGGACATGGATATTCAAATTTAAGCAATCCTCTGGCGCCAGCTGCACTTCTTGTAGCTGGAAAATCTCTCGGCATCATCATAGCGATCGTAATATTTGTTATTACAATCTGGCGCATCGTTCTGGCTTTGTATCCCTCATCGTCATCGACTTCCTCGAATCTGCGATTGGCGCCTCGATCTCTGGGTAGACAGCCAAAAACTGAAAGCTTGGTAAATCAGACACCACCTCTGACGTCGTCGGATATTTATTAATAAGAAAATTATTGGCAAATGGATTTGTGCCGATGTGTCTTTCAGATTTTGATTCCATATTTTCAGTGGCTATGCGGCATTGGCCAGTTTTTCAGTTCCTGATATCCGTCGCCCCGCAGTTGCTTGAGTCTTGATTAAACAAACGTGTGCTGATCATCTTCCAGGGTTACGTGATTTTGGCGTAATATTCGATGATCATCGGAATCAGATCCAGTGAAGTCTTTTCGCTTGGTTCCTCTTCAGAATTGTGAGCAAATCGTGGCCATGCAGGGTCTAGATTTGTGTTTAAGAAACGAGCGTTTCGTTTGTCAAGATTGGCTTGGTTTCCTCCAAGGTATCCGGAATTCTGTTCTGTTATCGCATCCCATTTATGAGTAGACACAACAGTTGTTTCGTTTGAAATCGTAGTAGGCAACGTGGAGTCTATTTCCGTGGTTGTATCGCCATCATCAGTGGAACTGGTGGTAGCCGAATCAGTGGCACTAGAAATTTCCTCCACACTCGCAATTGTCTCATTGCCAGTTGGTACCGTAGTTGAAGGTAACGTCAAGTCGACCTGTGGAGTTGTTTCCTCGGAAATGGTCGAACTATCGAAGGGCAAACTTCCAATTGTGAATATTTCCTTGGAAGTTGCAGTTTTCTCGGTTGGAACACTCAAACCAATAACCGTATCGATATCCGTCGTTATACCGACGTCGAATGGTGAAGATTCCAAAGCTGAAGTTCCCGATATCTCAGCTTCAATCGCAATTGTCTCAGTTGAAATTGTAGAAGGGACTCTCGAATCAACTCCATCATCAGTCTCCGGCGCAATTGTTGAGAAGATGAAGTGATCATGTCCAAATGTTTGCAAGCCTTCCAGAGTTGTAGGGATTTTGGAGATTGGTGCAGTAGTTGGGAAAATGGAATTGGTAGTCGGACTGACGTCCACAGTTCTTATCTCGTCAATGAAAAAATTATCCAAGTGTACAGTCGTAGATTTTTCTCCTAAAATCGCAGCGGTTTCGGTTGAAATTATGGAGGAAATCGTGGGGACAATGTCCGTAGTTGTTTTTTCGTCAATCGTTAAAATATCGAATCCGAGATCGACAGTTGTGAGTCTCTCAGTCGCGACCGTGGTTGTAACAACTGGAATGGCAAAAAGGAATGTTGAATCAACTACGGTAGTTTTTTCCATCTCATCTGTCAAGTCCGGGAAACGATTATAACGAAACTTCGGCGTTGCGTCGACAACTGGTGTTATTTCTGAATCTGTTACAGGCCATGAAACGGCCTCTGAAGAAATTGTACTTGGTAACGTCGAAACTATTCCCGAAGTTGGATCTATAGTTGTAGTAGGTGAATCGTTCGAAATAGCAGGTGCCTCGGTTGAAGTTTCGAGAGACCACTCCGGGACTGTTTTTGTGATAACTTCCATCTCGATTGCGGAACGGTCAGATGTAGAATCGACAGTTGTCACTCCTTCGATTACCATCGTGCTTGTCTCAGTTGGAATTGTAGAATACAGTGACGAATGAACTGCGGCAGTTGGTTCCAACCCAATTGTCGAGCTTGTGACATGAGTATGCTGGAATCTTGGTGAGGCGTTCAAAACTGTGGCTGTTTCGGAGACTGGTGTCATAGTTGGCTCGGTTGGTACTGTCGGAGGAAATGTCGGAGGACCTTTGTCAGTCATCACCTCGGCATTTTTCGAGCTGGCAAGTTGTGAACTGGTAGTTGTAGAAGTTTCCTCCGAAACTGGAGTCGTCTCAGGTAATGTTTCGAAGGGAAAATTTGGAGAGATTTCAGTGCTACTTTCTTGTTCAATTATTGAAGCTGGATCAACAGCTGTCGGTCTCTCAGTCACTACAGTAGTTGTCCCGATCAAAATGGTAGATGAAGATGTTGATTCGACTCTGGTAGATGTTTCTATCTCATCTGTAGAACTTGAAACGCGATTATACCCGAATCTAGATAATACATCCACAAGTGGAGTTCTTTCAGAAGCTGGTAGGGGCCACGTGGTTGAAAACGTAGTTTCCCCATGACTGGTCAAACTGATGTAGTCCACATCTGCAGCTGTAGATATTCCTTTTATAGCTATGGTTGTTTCAGTTGGAAGAAGGAGAGAGAACGTCGGAAGAACTGCTGTTGTCCTACTGAATTCAATTATTGAATTATCGATGGCTGAATCAGTCGTTGCCAGTATATCAGTCACTAGCTCAGTAGCAATCATGGAAGGAAACGTGGAATCTATTTCGGTAGTTGTCTCGACGTCATTTGTTGAACTTGGATAGTGACCATACCCAAATCTAGGTAATATATCCACCAATGGAGTTGTTTCTACAGCTGGTGTGAGCCATGAAGTTGTCTCTGCTGAATCTGTGGTAGGCAACGTAGGGACTAGTTCCATTGTAGTATCCCCATCACCAACAGAACCGTTGTAGTTCAATTCTACCATTGTGGATGGTTCTTCGAAACTTGTAATCCTTTCGGTTGGAAGAGAGGTCGAAAACGACAAGGCAATTTCTTCAATTCTTTCCATTTCACTTGTTGAATCATTACTAATTGGATCAACGGTTGTCAGTATTTCGGCCCTCATCTCGGTCGCGATCGTGGACGAAAATGTTGAACCGGCTCCGGCTGTAGTTTCCACCTCATCTGTAGAAGTTTGGAAGTAATTATACCCCAATCCGGACGATACAGCCGTTGGTGGAATTGCTTGTGTACTTGCTGAAGGCCATGCAGTCGTCTCTGATGAAATTATACTAGGCACCGTGGTGATGATTCCTGCCATAGTTTCCCCATGATTCGTGGAAATGCTGTCAGCTGATTGTGAGTTTGCTATTGTAGATAGATTCTCCAAACTTGTAGATGTTTGAGTTTCAAAGAAGGCAAAAAACGTTGAAATAGCATCTGTGCTTTTTTCCATTTCAATTTTTGGGTTATCATCAACTGCATCAACGACTGTCAACTCCTCAGTTACCTTAGTTGAAATCGTGGATAGTAATGTTGACTCGTCTTCTACAGTTGTTGCTCTGTCATCTATGAAACTTGAAACGTAACGAGACTCAGATCCCGATGATACATCAACCAGTGAAGCTGTTTCCAAAGCTACAGGGGGCCATGCAGGTGTGTCCGATGGAATGGTACTAGGCAGTATGATCACGACTTCTGTCGTAGTTTCTCTATGATTCGTTGAACGATTGTAGTCCGATTCTGGGGTTGTAGACATTTCGTCGGAAGTTGTAGTTGTTGTGGTTGGAAGGAAGGAGAAATATGTCGGAATGGTTTCTATGTTTCTTTTCGATTCCATGGTTGAATTGTCGAATGCCGAATCAATGGTTGTGGACCTCTCAGTCGCCAACGTATTTTCTTCAGTCGGAATCGTAGAGAAAATTTTCGAATCGACTTCGAAAATTGTTTCCACCTTGTTTGGAGAACTTGGTAAGCGATCATACTCCAATCCAAATGATAAGTCTGAACTTTGAACTGTGTCCAAAGATAGTGAAGGTCTCAACGTTGTCTCAGTTGCAATTGTACCAGGCATCGTGGAGACGATGTCTGTCGTCATTTTTCTGTCAATTGGACTTCCGTACGCTGCAGTATCTATAGTTGCAGATATTTCACTGGCGACCAGGGATATTTCGATCGGAAGTGAAGAGGGAACCGTAGAAACAGCTTCGCTATTGGATTCTGGATCTAATACTGGACTTGTGAAAACTGTTTCCATGATGGCAGGTGTTTCACCTACAATCGTAATGTTTTCTAGCGCCAATGCGTGCGGCGAAGTTTCCCCAGTTCCGAATGTCGTTTCAGCCGAAAAAGTAGAAGGAACCGTGGAAATGATTGTTTCGATTGCGTCGATTACTGAACTTGCAGGTTCGTCGTCGATGGTGATCGTAATGGCGGGAGGTGGAAAAGTTGAACGAATGTTATTCGTCGTCGATTCCACGTCGATTACCGAACTTGTTACAGGTTTGACCTGAATATCGGAAAATAAGTCAACAGACATAATCGTCGAAGAGGCCTGGGGTTCCAACGACATTATTTCCGTCTGGGATGCTGTGTCCGTCGATGAAGGCAATGAAAATAAAATCGAACTTATTTCAGTGATTGGGTCTGGGTGAAATGTTGTACTCTCAAACTTCTCATCTCCTATCGCAGATATTTGATCCACAGATGCGAAAATCGTTTCCACTTCCGCTACAGAGTCGCTTTCTGACTCGGAATGCGTTGATATCGTGGTTGGCACTGTTGTGTCAGTATAATTTGACATGTTTTCAGGCACTAGAGGTGTCGTCGATTTTCCCTGATCGATTGAAATTGTAATCTCTGTAGTCTCTGTTACTTCCGGTGTGTACGGAGCTGCTGAAGTAATTGGAAACACGTACCCGTCTATGGCTCCGGGAACTTCCCATTCCTGGTGCAATTCCACGGAAGTGGTCACCACAGGTAAGACCGGATGTTGCGTAGCGATCGGTTCTATGGCTGGGACTGGGACTGCGATCGAAGTCTCGACATTTGGCAGGTAAGTTGGGTTGAAATCAACGCCAGGTTTTTTCACAATCATATGATCATCGTTCATTGTGTGATAAGGTATTCCGACGAATTTTTCCCTTCTTCCGAAGCTGTGCAATTTGTTCATCAAGGCTTTCTTCCTCGCGAAAGTTCCTCTGAGTCTATCCATGACGCCGTCGAATTTGAATTTGTTGTCGATCATTTCTTTGACATGTTGCATCCTTTGACCGTGGTGTTTTTTGTTCAGTTGAACATTGTCTCTGACTCGCTGAGCGAGCTGCTTTACTTCCTGGGCGCTCTGCTGGTGAATATTGTTGTGATATCGATCGAGGAAGATGCTGGACGGTAAAAAACCATCAATTTTTTTTTTCTTCCGATCTAATATAGCAGATACCTGTACTGCTGGTCCATGAATTGGTGAGCTATGATGGCCAGGAATGATCTGCGGAGACCGTCCAACCGGAAAAAAAGGGTAGAACGCTACTTGCGAGTGCGGTCTGCGCAAATTTTGCTCTGCTTGGTTCACGCTGACTGGACGAAAATCTGTAAAATTGTTATGGATTGTTAGGATGTCAATTTTTCAATGGAAGAATTATAGTCGTCGATTCTTATTGGAGGACAGAACGATGTATACGATATATCAGCTTCCGCAATCATTATATTTTTTACGCATATTATTCATGAAAACCATACAGCTATCCAATCGAATGATATATGAGTCTGAAATTTCCAGACGCATAGCATTCGTTCAATTTTGTTCGATAAAAATCACTGAACGGCGAGTCTCCTAGCTAGTTAGCATTTTTCATCGAACTTCATATCACGGAAGAAATCAGGAAAAAGTAGTCTGTTCTACGCCTTTATAGGACCTATAAGCTTTTTGACTCTGTTAATTTATTTAATCGTTATTGTTTCGTTCAACAGCCGGAAACCCTCTGTCTTTTTTGCAAGTTGGATAATGAATACTACCCTTCGTAACAGTATTCTATATTGAATGGATAATTCATACGTAATCCTAATGACCTCTGTATGATTGTACTACATGATATTCGAACGAATCTCATCATTTTTACAAATGTGCCACGAAACGTGGACATCAAATTTACTTCATACAAGTTTTTAATTGAAACGGGTCAACAATTTAAGAAGTACGTACTTGCATGAGTGAAACCAACTAAAATTTGTATTATTCCTAGGGTAAGTGTACCAGTTACTGACCCTGTCCCAATTATTAAGCTTTCTCGATGATTTCTTTTCATCTGTGAGCCCTGAAATGATCAAAAGTTCTATTCGTATTAGGGCAAGTCCGGGGGAGTCCGGAGATGGCCGTAAGGGAGAGACGGCCAATTTAAAAAAATCGTGGTTCTTAATGTATAAAAAAAATATATTTTACTCCTCACGAACACTATCCATGCAAGACAAATTAAAAAAATATGGATTAGTGATAACCAAACTTTCAAAGCAACAGTGGATCAAAGTGTATTCGACTTTTTACAATATTCCTTACTACGTTCAAGTGATTAAGTAATTTTATTGTTTTTTCGTTTACATTAAACAATTTCATTTTTTTTTTTTTTTTTTTTTTTTACACGTAAAATGACCAGCGAAAGTTATTTTGCATTGATCTATTATTTAAAACTGTCTACACACGAAATATAGATATTCATGAAAGACTGCAGGCCATCTTTCCCGGCCTATTCGGGAGAGATGGCCAATCGAAGGTATTTAGAAAAGTATATCTAATTCAGTGACGATCAAAGTAATCGATACTTAACGATGACGTACAACACGATCAATGAGTACTCTTGGATTAAGTATCATTCAAAAAAATTTGTTTATTGTAATAAATAAATGGTGGGCAGTTTTAAAAACTATGGCCAACTACCCCGGACTTACCCTATCCGAGTCTCTGTCAACTGATTTGTGCAACGAAAACCTTCATAATTCTTATCATCGATTTAAAATTTGAGAAAATATAAGAGTCAATAATTGGGTCTTGAAGGGTCAGTAATTGTTACACTCAGCTTATCTCAATTCCTTAAAGGAACCACTATTCTTCAACACTGTGTGATAATGTGACATGATGCTGCCAAATATGGTGATCGAATCTCCCTATATAGCTTTACTATTCTATGCATTGCAGCTCAACACGGAGAAAGCAAATCACGTGTCGGAGGGTCACGTTCTATTCTTCGATTCAATTCTGTTGAGGTTTGGCGTGATTCGTGAAGAACTTACATGGAATAATGATATTTGTGCGGTAAAATCTGTCTGAGAAAAATAATCAATTCATCACATACATATATATATGGGGGGTTCTTATCGCTGATCCGGGACACTTTTCTGCGCGTAGGTCACCGATTTTGATGCCACGCGAGACTTTAGATCGGACCCAACCCCCAACCACAAATCTAGAGCTATTCGCCTCATTATCAAGTGATTCAAAAGTTATTCGATTTTCAAAATATTAAAAAATCGGTTTCCGAACGCACCCAACGATCTTTAGGCGTACGTATCTTCGGTTTGGGTGGTCCGAAAAATATTTTCAAATAGTGATTCAGAATTGCAGAACTTCCACCTTTAATGCTGTGAGCTCAGAAATTTTCAGAAAAAATTGTTCGTCTACGAATTTTCCAGAAAATTTTGGTTTTCAGTTTTCGAAACGAAGGTAATAATTTTTCCAATGAAATTTTAACTGAAGATAGTTGTCTGATCACCAAAGAATCCTTGAAATTTGTGGGAATTATAAATCTTTTCTTTGGCTCAGTTTCTAGTTTCTCTCACTCTTACAGCTTGATCTGACAGCGCTAAAAAAAGTTCGACGTACCTCATTGAACTTTTTGGATTAATCGAAAAAATGGAAGTATGAAAAACAAATTGTTCGCTGTCAGATCAAGCTGTAAGAGTGAGAGAAACTAGAAACCAAGCAAAAGAAAAAATTTACGAATTGAAAAAAAAAATTCAATCAAAAAAAATTCGAAAAAAATATTCAATAAAATCAGGAATAAAAAAACTAGGCCGAACGCCCTCCCACAAATTTCAGGGATTCTTTGGTATCCGGAGAACTACCTTCAGTTAAATTTTCATTGAAAAAAATTATTACCTTCGTTTCGAAAACTGGAAATCAAAAATTTTTTGAAAAATTTGTGGGCGAACAATTTTTTCCGAAAATTTCTGAGCTCACAACATTAAAGATGGAAGTTTTGCGATTCTGAATCACTATTTGAAAATATTTTTCGGACCACCCAAACCGAAGATACGTACGCCTAAAGATCGTTGGGTGCGTTCGGAAACCGATTTTTTTATATTTCGAAAATCGAATAACTTTTGAAGCACTTGATAATGAGGCGAATAGCTCTAGATTTGTAGTTGGAGGTTGGGTCCTATCCAAAATCTCGCGTGGCATCACAATCGGTGACCTACGCCCAGAAAAGTGTCCCGGATGAGCGAGAACACCCCATATGAGGGTTTCTTCGTCAAACGGGCCACCCGTTCAATCCGAGGTCTCCGAAAATTCTGTAAAATTTTCTACACGTTATTGGGGGTGAGAAAAAATTTCGGGAATTTTTTAAAATTTTTTGGTCATTGCTTTCCAAAAATCATTTTTTTCAGTCATTTTCATGTAGCGTGAGAAATAAGCGCCGGAGCGAAAAATTGTTAGAATGAAATGTACATGTCTTTTTCTCAGCTTTTCGGTAACATTGAAGGAAAAAAAATTCCGACCCATTTGAACCCCCTTTTCCCTAAAAAAACGCTTGGAAATGTGCTTTTTTGAAATTTGGACAGTTTTTTTTTCATGAAAAAAATGTCGAAGAAGAGCATTCATAAAAGAGTTTTGGAAAAAAAAATTTGGAGTGGAGACTTTGATACTCTCCCAGAAAAAAATTATTGAGTAGCTTTTATTAAATTCCGAAAATTCATAACATCTATGTAATAATTTTTTTCTGGGAGAGCATTCAAGTCTCCACTCCAAAATTTTTTTCCCTAAACTCTCTCATAAATACCCTTTTTTGACATTTTTCTCAAGAAAAAAAAAACTGTCCAAATTTGGAAAATGCACATTTCCGAACGTTTTTGGGGGAAAAAGAGGTTCAAATGGGTCGGAATTTTTTTTCTTCCAATTTTACCGAAAAGCTGAGAAAAAGACATACAAATTTCATTTCAACAATTTTTCGCTCCGGCGCCTATTTCTTACGCTACGTGAAAATGATTGAAAAAAATGATTTTTGGAATGCAATGACCAAAAAATCTGAAAAAATTCCCAAAATTTTTTCTCATCCCCAATAACGTGTTGAAACTTTTACAGAATTTTCGGAGACCTCGGATTAAACGGGTGGCCCGTTTCACGAAGAAATCCTCATATATATATAACAAATTTTTGTTAATTCAATAGAAAAGTAATTGACACCGCAAGTAGGTGCAAGATCTAAAGTAGGATTTCCAAATTTCGTGACACTCCAGCTCGAACAATTTCAAATGTACCATAGACTATACTACTATAGACTCACTCAGGACCACTTGGGTGTGCAGTAACCCATAAGCATTCATATTCATTTGTGTAAAGCTCTTCACAAAAAAAAGATTTATATTTAGGAGAAGCTGTATGGGTTCCTGGACACCGATAGATGGACCTTGCAGGCAGGTGAGTCGTCATTATTGCAGAAACAATGACAATTTCACGTTAATGACGATGTACAGAAAACCTCAACTTACTCATCTTCGGAACCGGAAGGGTCTCGGCACTGAGCATCATGATGAAGATAACGGAAACAGTCCGGAAAATCATAATGCAATCCGAAAATATTCGAAGAATAATCGAAAACTGGGATATACAACGACTGCTACTGTCCACTTCTACACTGCAATGTCACAGTCTTCGCTGGAACTTTTTCCTTCCACTGTTCACTATGAAATAATTGTTGAAATTTGCTGATCCAGGTATATATGAGGGATGGAAAACACCATGAACTATAGGTATTAACCCCACTTTCCGCCCTGAGTTACCGTCGGGACTGTCTGACGACGTGCGTCACCTTTGGTGTTCCTTGTTCGATTGAATTCTTCGAATCTGTTTACAGCCCGAACCTCAAATAATCGTGATTACTATTTATATACATTAGGGTAACTTGAATGGCGATAATTAAAGGTCCGGCGTTAAGCCAGTATGCCCGACAATTATACCTACACCCACCTACCTACAAACAGACTGGCAAATTTTACGTCACGTCTTTCAGTTAGGAATAGAGTGCAAAGTTCATTAGCAAATTCGATGGCTTTTTTTGAACAAAAAATTGATGGACGCATTGTTTATAAATTCAGAGAAATTTTTTTTTCATCATTCTAACCTCAAAATTGCAACTTCGTCGCGATTTCACGGCTCTCACGATGAAAAATGATGATCGTCACTCGTACGTAATGTACTACATATTACTTGACGATCTAGTTCGAAAATATTTTAAAAACCTTGTTCTGGATGGCCGAAAACTTGAGAACAAAATAATCCACATATGAGCGGGTCCATGTCATCTCACTGGAAAAAAAAAAAACACTCCAATCGCGGATCTTCGCGCCCTTCGAGGAATCTTTAGTACTATAGAAAAAAAAAAATAGAAGTTCACGGATTTCGAAAAATTTTCAAAAATGGCGGAGTTACGGGTGTTTGAATTTTTTTGCACTGATTAGTTTGAAAATTCATATCTCCGAAACCATAAATCGCAGCCGAATCATCTCGGACTCATTTTATTCACAAAAGAAAGAGCTTCTGCTGAAAAAATATGTTTGAGAAAAATAGTATATTGTGTGACAAGGGCCGAAAGTTGGCGATTGCGGACGAGTGTGAAGTTTGCCCGCCCGAGCGAAGCAAGGGCGGCAATCACACGAGTCGCAATCATCGCCAACTTCGGCCCGCGTCACACACGATACTTTTCATAACAAGTGCATGAAAGTGGGGCTTTACATGGCGGTTCAGCGGGACGAACACTGACCTCCATAATAGATCAGTGGGGACGAACGTAAATCGAAATTCGCCCAAGGGACGAAAGTGAGCTAAATGTGGACTGCGCATGCGCAAAAGTAAATGGAAATTCGCCCAAGGGACGAAAGTGAGCTAATTGTGGACTGCGCATGCGCGAACCTAACCCAGCATGCAATCGGCTAGTTTCGTCCCGCGAAACTGCTATGGAAAGCCTCACTTTCCATGCACGTGTTATGAAAAATAAATTTCTTCAAGTTTTTCCGTCATTTTTTTCGAAAATTCCGCCGCCATTTCCAAAGGGCTCGGTAGATTTCATGGAGACCATTTTTTTTAGATAGCTGGATCCTTCCCCTTTAAATTCGTAAAAAAAATTTATGGAGACCATACTATGTCCGGAGAATAGTATATTATGTGGTATGCTCGTAAACAAACTGTTTTTAGGTGAGGATGATATTTTCAGTATGAGCCAAAGGCGAGCCGACGGCGAATACTGAAAAATCATCCGAGCCGAAAAGCAGTTTACGAGCATGCCACACACCATATTCTTTGCGGGATTTGTATGAAAAAGCACAAAATTCAGAAGTTTGTAGGTTAGAACTACCGCGCATGTGTCGATCAAAACTGCCATGAAAAGACTTTATACGGCAGTTTAGAGGTGCGCACTTCGAACTGCGCATCAAAACTGCCTTTTAAAGTCTTTTCATGGCAGTTCTGAGAGCGGCTGGATAAAGTGCCACTTTACCGACCAAAAACAGTCTCCAAAAAGCCACTTTTTCATACCAATGCCGTAAAAAAGAATTAAAACGTCCGGCCGTGCGTCGCCGCGCGTGCCGTTCCACGGTGGCGGTGCTCCGGTAGGCTCGCTGTTTCACGTAGCCGTTGAATTTCATTCAATGTTTCGCTATTTTCTAGGGCTATCCTCTCTCGAAGAATAGTTATTCAACTACTGAAGACTCCCAGAATATGTCTACTAGTTATTTTCGATTGGAATTATACCTGTTCCGAAAATTCCAGCACGGATATTGTTTGTTGAACACACCTGTGCTGCAATTAACGTTCTGGTTCCATTGCAATAGGTTTGTGCCATATAATGACTGTGGCTCTTTTGTAATTCTCTCGTAACTTGGCAGAGACTCTGAAAAGGGCCAATGTTTTGAGTGAAATTGCGCTCGATAACGCTTAGTAATGGACACGCAAGTTGAATATTAATTCTTAACTCTTACATGATCAAAATTTTCTGATACGGAAAATGATTTCGTTTTGATGAATGCATCAGAAATTGGAATGACTGCATGTAATTACAGAGTGCCACGAACCATCAAAGCTTCATCGAATCGATTTTGTAAAATAGCTTCAGCTTCTTCTGCTGTATGTTCTGCGGCAGGCAAAAGATATGCTCCTGAAATAAAAGCATGCAATTATACAAATCCAGCGGTGTTCAAATAGGATCTGAATTGCCAATCAATTGTCAACTCGCCAGACAGTTCCATCTACCCCATCACATGGCCCTTTGCCATGTGATGTAGCCGAAAAAATGCCACTGAGCTCGACATCCAAAGGCTTCAAAATGATGCGTGATGTTGATGAAATTCTTTTGATTTTTATACTGGGAAGCTAGCCCATCTGAGAAAAACTTTTTTTTTAAGAGTAATTGAACCTTAAAACTCCTCTTTCATAAAGTCAATCAATTTTTCGTTTTTGCTTTTTTAATAAATCAACTGCGATCGTATTATGTTTCAGACACTTTGAAATTATTACAAAACTCAAATGGTTCAACCTTCCCTCGCGGTGACTTTTGTCATGAACTACGATTGGATGGATAGTTGCCTAGTTATTACTCTAGGTCAACCCTTGAGTAGAATCTTGTACAACAAACGCATGATTGTTTCAGAAATTTACCAACTTTCATGGTTTCTTTCATCTCCTGCCAATAACTGCTTTGCGATGAAATCATGTGCTGGAAATCAATATCCGTGCTGGAATTTTCGGAACAGGTATAATTCCAATCGAAAATAACCACCAGACATATTCTGGGAGTCTAAAGTACTTGAATAACTATTTTCCGAGAGAGGATAGCCCTAGAAAATAGCGAAACATTGAATGAAATTCAACGGCTACGTGAAACAGCGAGCCTACCGGAGCAGCACCACCGTGGAACGGCACGCGCGGCGACGCACGGCCGGACGTTTTAATTTTTTTCTCCGGACATAGTATGGTCTCCATCAATTTTTTTTTACGAATATGAAGGGGATCCAGCTGTCTAAAAAAAATTGTCTCCACGAAATCTACCGAGCCCTTTGGAAATGGCGGCCGAATTTTCGAAAAAAACGACGAAAAAAACTTGAAGAAATTAATTTTTTTCTCAAATATATTTTTCCAACAGAAGCTCTTTCTTTTGTGAATAAAATGAGTCCAAGATCATTCAGCTGCGATTTATGGTTTCGGAGATATGAATTTTCAAACTAATCAGTGCAAAAAAATTCAAACACCCGTAACTCCGCCATTTTTGAAAATTTTTCGAAATCCGTGAACTTCTATTTTTTTTTTTCTATAGTACTAAAGATTCCTCGAAGGGCGCGAAGATCCGCGATTTGAGTGTTTTTTTTTTTAGTGAGATGACATGGACCCGCTCATAGGTATACCACAAAGTGTCCTGTAGCTCGTAAATCAATTTGAGAGATGTGTTTTGCCGGATTTTTTGAAAAAATGAAAGACAGAACACCTTCAAAGCTTGTGGCCTGACGCAATTCAAACCTTCCTACTCGACGCTTCATCACGATACTTCTCACAATCAGATCCGAGGTCAGATCACTGCCAGTCTGATTAGCTGTTTTCTCCTCCATTTATACTGGTCCAGGTGCAATCGAGCTGCCAAACGGACTTTTGTGTGCACTGCGATCCCCCTGAGGTAACTTTCACGAAAAATGTTGGCAAAGGCCCGCATTGATCATAAGCATATATGGTGAGTACCTACTCAAAAAATCGGTAATTGCCAAAATTCGATTCATAAGTTTTATCAGCAGATTAGTGATGATTGATTCGGGCAAACAACTTTCTTATAAAATTTTTGTGCGGAACTATTTCGTTGAAGACTCAGTTTTGCTCTCTCTATAAGCTTTTTTCGTACAATCAATTAGTGTTGAACTTCTACAGTCGCATGAATAAAGAAATTGCGTTACTAAAAGCAGGTCGTAAGTGCAAGAACAAAAAAAATTCGGATTTTTCATCGGCAAAATCTTTTTCATGCAATATAAAACCTGTTGTGCATGTTCGAAGAAAAAATTGTTGTTTGGTGCTCACGACCTTCCACGATGGTTCGGGTGTATTCGAATTTATCAATCTTGGGGTGAAAAAAATCAGAAAAATTTTTTCCCTTCTCTATTGGCGGAGAACTTTCGGAAGACAAATGAATTTACTTGAAAGGTAGATGGGATCATTTTCATTCAACAAAATTAACGCCTTTAACGCAACCACATAGATGAAAGTTATTTTTATCCATGATATGATTCTTATGGAAAAGTAGCCATCAAATGAGGCACAATGAAATTTTGCGGATTTCTTGGACCATCATTTTTGGAAATGTGAGTATTCAAGATGTAGACTTTGATGGCGGATCCGAATGTTCAAACCGCTGTAAAGACAAAATACCTCCCTGCTTAAGATTCCGAATAAACTAATACGGAGTTTCGGCCACATTTGCATAGAACCAAATATACAGACCAGACACAAAAACGGTATAGGATTTGGGACAGAACCGTGAATATTTATCCGGAGCTTTTACCAGGGTTGATCATACGAAAATCTTTCCGAAGACCAGAAAATGTTTCTCGAACGAAATAGTTTTTCCAGTAAATATGAATTGAATCTTTTCCATTCGAATAACCGAGTCGTTAACGAATATTAAGTAAACAACCGAACCACTGGTTTTTTAATCAGTACCCGATATGTTCCTGATGGAAGGACCTTTCAAGATGTTTCACATAAATAAACGAATTATCTTGGATAAATCATGCAGCGTGGTCACAAAAGTATGTCTGGCGCGGCGGTCGGATATCAATTTGAACGCTGATGAAAAGAAGACGCAGGCTGTTGTCAATTCTGTTCAACGATTCCACTCACGACGTAGTAGATCCGATCGATTTTCAAAATGTTCTCTACGATGTACAATCCTCCACGGAATATGGGTATTCAATCAACAACTCGAAGCTTCTATTATATTGTGTTATTCGTAGACATACAGTATCCATGAAACTGCAGGTACAATGAGAAATAATTAAACGATTGTCCGGAGCCCGAATGGAATTGTATTATTAAATGTTAGGCAGGTACATTCACTAAGCGAAAAGTCCAAGGGCAGTTGGATTCAATTTATAATTTGTCATTGCTAAGTACGGCTATAACAGTTTCCTGCTTTTGTTTTTCCCTTCGTTTCTCCGCCACAATCTAAAAGAATAAACCGGATCGACTGAACCTTCGTATTCGTTATTGTTGCGAATTGTTCTGTCGTATATTCAAACGGTTTGTCAATATTTCACTGGCCAAATACAAATGAATACTTTCGTATTGCCTGCCATACGCGTATTGAAAGATTTCGTTTCAACGAGGTGATTTTTCATATATAATACTTGCCAATCTTTCAATAGACGATCAATAAAATAATGTTCCAAATGTAGACCCGTTGTTCTATACAATTCTAGTTTGGTATTTTTATTGGAAACCATAATTGAAATTGCTACGCAGCAGGCCTATTGAAAAATTACTCAGAAAAACCGCATGCTTACAAATTGAAAATTTCTGTGGAATCTAGTGAGATCAATCCACGGACATTTCGAACAATAAACTCGAATGGATTCCTATAATGGTTTTACCTGGCAATTTTCAATGGAAAATTGTGCAATTGCACAATGTCTGAAAATTCATTTCTGCGAATTTATGAGGAGTGTCTAGTTACCTGTTGCCTTGGATCGCCCCGTTGGTAATCGGGTAATATTGTCAGAAATTGCGGTCTCAAAGCCCAAAAATAAATCAGCCTCAGCGGTCAGATGGCCCTATTGATTTCGGGTGAAAACCCATCTTTCCCAACTATTGATTTGAATACGATTACATCAGTGTCCGAAAAAGCGATCAGCATTCATTTTATTCGATCCTTTTGGGTACAAAAATATCATTTAGGTAATTAATTGCGGAACCTCCCAGCACCGTATTTTCGGAATTGATTTGTACAGAATATTCATTATAGGAATGGTATATAAGTTTTCAGCATTCTAACCTCAAAATCGCAACTTCGTCGCGATTTCTCGGCTCTCATGATGAAAAATAATGTCCGAAACTTGTACGTAAAGGCTTCTTGACGAAACTCGTTACAGCACTCGCCTTCGGCTCGTGCCGTTAACCTCTCGTTTCGTCAAAAAAGCCTTTCCGAACTCGTATCGAAGTGTACTATTATAAAATTAAAATCTATGCGTAAAATAAACGTTTACGAAATAGGTACAAAATATTTATCTCGGATTAGGGATTTCGAATCCCTGCTAACGCAACTGATGTGAAAGATAAGCTTATAGGATTGATGAACGTAATCATACTATATTAATTCGAAAACGAATACCGAATGAACAGATAATCATCATGACACTGTCATGTTGATATTGCCTATTTCAAAATCGGTCTAAATCCATTGTAATTTCTATGATTTTCGGAATCGTAAACATAACGATCTGACTCAATGGTATTTAGAAATTCCGGGTACGGTTCCCCGGGAGAAAAAGAATTAACAAAAGAATTCGGGTAGTACTCGGCATTTTGATACGGACTAAATACTGCGGGTCTTTCAAAGGGCAGGGCAAACTCTTCCCCGTGGTAATCCGTCAGGTATCTCTGCTGGGGGTCTTCGGTCGTGAAGATTATGTGCCCCACGTGCTGGGGGCTACCACCGTAGTAGCCATCGTGAGGTAACGGATCAGTGACGTTTATTGGTGACGTCATTGGTGCCGTAATGTTCGATTCTAGGCTGGTGTTCATCGTCGTAGGTTTCATTGTTGTTGTTGTTGTTGTTGTTGCCGTTTGTCGAGGGCTAGTAGCTGCTTGCCTCAATTCTGTGTCTTCATCGATCATCGGCGATTCCACGTTCTGAACAAATTGATAAGTTAACCGAAACGATATCTG